>CM060938.1:908593529-909908591 GCA_030765085.1 Allium cepa | reverse complement strand
TCAGAGCATGCCTAGGGGCTATCTCCGTCCCCGTACATGTGTAAATGACTTGGTTGCTTGTCAATAGTTCGCTACTTATTTCATATTATCTTGGTCAATGGATGATCATCCGACCATCATTCCTTGGCCTCCTACCATCATAGCTTGAGGTAGGCGGCGGTTGCTCCTGCCCCGCCGTTGCATTCCAAGGTCCAACATATTGTGGCAGTTGTCCACTCCTTACATGCTCCTCAATTATGTCCTTTAAGTGCATGCAGCTGTTCGTGTCGTGTCCATCCAAATCATGGAAGACACAGTGCCTCCCGGATGTATTCTCCCGTTCTGATGGTTCTCTCCTAGCCGGCCTCTAGTAGGGAAGGCGATTCCGAGTATCCAGGTATATCCGCTCCAGCGTCACGTTCAATCCTGTGTATGTGGAAAACTTTGGATCCTTCCATCGCTTCCTAGCATTTCCAGAATCATCGACCAACTTCCTTTTTCCTCTGTCTTTATCCGAACCTTTGCTAGATGGTCCTCCAACCTCGGTTACATTAACCTTTTTCATCTTTAAATCCGTATTCGCATCCTCTTGCCGAAGGAACCTTTCTGCCTCGTGAAAGAATTCGTCGAGATCCTGTGGGGGATCTCGTATCAGATATACCTTGAAATCCGAGTTCTCCCTGACTCCTGATACTGCTGCCATTAAAACCATCGATGGATCGGGCCGATCCACCGTAGCAACTGCGGCACTGAATCGAGTTAGAAAAGCTCTAAGCGATTCATCCATCCTTTGCTTTACCGATGTCAATGTCATCACGTTCTTTGGTCTCTTGACATGAACCTGAAACTGTCCCAAAAACCTTTCCATCAATTCCCTCCAAGTCCTGATAGATCCTTCTCCCAGCTGCCTAAACCACATTGTAGCTAAGTCCGTCAAGTACAGAGGGAAGCATCGAGCCATCACCTCCTCCGATGCCCCCAGCACCTCCATGTGTCTAGTGTACCTCATCAAGTGATCCGTTGGATCTGCCTTGCCATCGTATACCTCCACGCTAGGCAACTTAAACTTAGGTGGATTCTGAGCCATCCTTATTTCCCGAGCAAACGAACTTCTGTTCACTCCTTCCAAGTCTCTGTTAGACAAACCACCTAGCATAGTCTTCCTGATTATATCTAAGAATCCAGCGTTGTCTGTCGCGGGTTGCCCTCGTGGGAATTTCGGTACATACTCTTCATGTGGCTCGCTAACAGCAACGTTGGTTCTGGCCTGTTGAATTCTTTCCAAAGGTCCTCCTGTGTTGGATCCTGCGGGCCTGCCCCCAAGCCCTTGTCGATTGCCCTCTGGCTCTGTATCCTGTCCTCCTTTGGGTTCGACAACCCTAGCTCCTTGTCCTTCATCCACAGCCGCTGTGGCTGTTCCTAAGTTTTGCATCCCTGCAGCTCTCATTTGCTCCAAGAAAGTCTGCATCATTTCCTGTTGACTTTTCAACAACCTCTCTTACAGTGAATTTATTATGGCTTCCATTTCATCCCGGGTTATGTAGATCGAAGCCGGTCCTTCCTCGCCTCCGGAGGATGCTTGTTGACTTCCTCCCTGTTGGCTTCTCTCATCCCTTAGCCATCTACTATTTTGCCTAGTCATTGTCTTCCAAATTCAAACTTCTATCCAATGTAGCGGGTGCTAGTCCTTCTCAGTGAAAGCACCAAAGTGTTTGCGCCAAAATTGGTCACAAACCCCAAATACCATGAAAGCACCAGTGTATAAACACAAACCAATGATATTCAAACACAAATATCAAATCTCAACAAACAATAAACAGCAATCCAGAAGTAATGATCAAAGACACAAGTTTTTATAGTGGTTCGGCTATCTCCGGCCTACGTCCACTCCAAAGTTTTATCCTTTTGTTGATTATCCTTGCTGATTACAAGTGATTACAGCAGTTACAAAGTCCAAAATTCGAAACAAGTAGTAGTGATGATGATATGGAGTGATTCTGGCAGCGTCCGGGCGTGCTTGTTCTCTCCAAATTCTCCGACCTCTTTTCTGAATGACCAGGGGTTCTATTTATAGGCGTAGGAGGCTGATATTTCGCCTAAAACCGGGAAGACCGCTTCTGGCACGTGAGGGGGCCCACACGCCCGTCCTTAGGAAATTGGGCCTACATTGGGATCGATTCGAAGTAGGGTTCGAATCGATCAAGAAAGTATCCAATCGAGGTAAAATTTGGTGTGAACGTTCGTCAACGTGTAAATAAGCTCCTGTAAAAATTTCATTTCATTTTGCCTTGTAGATCCTGAGTTATGATCGATTCAAGATTGTATTTCTGGTTGTTATGCTTGGTTCGAATCGATCCCGATCGAATCGATAGGGTCGAATCGATGGTTTTAGTCGCCTTGACTTAGTGGATTCGAGGTAGTGGAGTCGAGGATGTTTGTTTGAATCGATCGAGGTATCTCATAGTTGAACGATTCGAAGCTGCCTCAACAAGGTGGATTCGAAGTAAGTTATGGGATGGAGTCGAAGTACCTTGCCCTGATGGATTCGAAGGTCTTCATCCTAAAGGATACGAAGTGAAGTGGTCCCATGGTTTCGAAGTATCTTGTCTTGAGGGATTCGAAGTAGGGGACGTTCGATGGATCCGAAGCAATGTTGAGCTTATGGATTCGAGGCACTACAACTTGATGGATACGAAGGAGCCAAAGTCCACCTGCCATCGATATGAACGTATCGATTCGAAGCATGTCCTTTCTTCCCATCCTAACCGATGTGAATATTCACTGAGCCGAGCCCGTGCCTATCGATTCGAAGCCGGTCGATACGAGCCTGATCGATACGAAGTCTATCAATTCGAACCACCATCCCTCTGATCGATGCGAAGTGTATCAGTTCGAACCTTGTGTGCTGATGGATTGGAACAGTATGGACTTCTTACCTTGCATCGATCATATCTCCTTCATACGAACTCCGATTGACCTGAAATTTGAAACATAGCCTTTCCTAGTCCTTATCATCATTTCCAATCAATTTCGTCATGATCGAAGCTCAACCAAATTTTGACGATATCGATCGTAGCCTTGATTCCAACTGATCTCCAATCCTGAAATCCATCATTCCTTGCCAATTTGTTGATATTCCAGTTTTGACCAAAAATGGGATAACATGCATTATACTCAAGCAAATCTAAAATAAATTTGCTGAGTTTCAAAGATATAAGAATGAATGGATACCATATCGAAACTATAAATGAAAACAACAAAGAATATCTTTGTGTTATTTCTAGAATTGAAAGCCAAAAACTTGTCCTAGAAAAATTTGGTACAATTTCAACTGGTTTATATTTTTCAAAAATTGGCATAGTTGAATCTCACTCTATAAACATGAGCCAGAAGCTCACAAATACAAAGACATTGATTCTTTGGCATGATCGCTTGGATCATCCTGGATCAACTATGATGCGTAAAATTGCCAAAAACTCAAACGGACATGATTTATCAAACCAATTGAATTTACCAAGTGATTACTTATGTGCCCCATGTGCACAAGGAAAATTAATCACTCGACCTTCATATAGTAAAATCACTTCTGAATCTCCAACATTTTTACAAAGAATTCAAGGTGATATATGTGGCCCAATCCACCCTGAATGTGGACCATTCAAATATTTTGTGGTATTGATTGATGCATCAACTCGTTGGTCACATGTCAGTTTACTTTCTACAAGAAATTTGGCATTTGCCAAGCTACTTGCTCAAATAAGAAAATTGAGAGCACACTTCTCTGATCATCAAATTAAATCGATTCGACTAGATAATGCTGGAGAATTTACTTCTCAAGTATTTGATGATTATTTTCTATCATTGGGAATTGAAATTGAACATCCAGTAGCTCATGTTCATACTCAAAATGGTCTAGCAGAATCATTAATTAAGTGCTTGCAACTTATTGCAAGACCATGCTTATGCAATCAAAACTACCCGTTTCAGCTTGGGGGCATGCAATTTTGCATGCATCGAAATTGGTTAAAATTAGACCAACAGCTTATCATCAGCTTTCACCATCTCAGCTTTTAACTGGATCTCAACCAAATATTTCACATTTACGAAAATTTGGTTATGCTGTGCATATACCTATTAGTCCCCCACTCCGTACTAAAATGGGTCCTCAACGACGGTTGGGAATTTATGTGGGATTTGATTCTCCATCGATAATTCGTTACCTTTAACCTCTTACAGGTGATGTCTTCACTGCAAGTTTTTCAGACTGTAAATTTGATGAGACAATCTTCCCGCCGTTAGGGGGAGAAAAGACCGTTCTAGTAGAACGGCGTGAAATATCCTGGAATAATCCATCCGTGTCTTATTTGGATCCACGTACTAAACAATGCCAATATGAGGTACAAAGAATTTTGCATTTTCAAAATATTGCAAATCAATTGCCGGATGCATTTAGTGACACTGCAAAAATAACTAAAACACATATTCCAGCAGCAAATGCACCAGCAAAAATTGATGTCCTTGAAGGTTCAAAAGTAAATATAGCAGCAAGTGAATCTAAAGCAAGACAAAAATGTGGAAGGCCAATTGGTTCAAAAGACTTGGCGCCTAGAAAAAGAAAGTTTAATGAAAAATCATCAATTAAGGAACCTCCTGAAGAGGTTATAAATGATCAAAAAGATCACTCAAATGAAAATCCCAATTCTCTTAGAAGTGCAGAAGGAAATATTATCCCAGAAGAGATAAAAGAAGATTCCAACGATAAAATGGTACCTAATATAATGAGATCTCAATATTTTATACGAACTATGGAGAAATATGGGATCGAAGTAAAATAATAATTGATGATGTATTCTCATTCACAGTAGGTACTGAAATAATTGAAAGTCATGACCATAATGAGAATAATGAGAATGATGATAATGAACCAAATAGCATAAATGAATGTCAAAAAAGACACGATTGGCCAAAATGGAAAGATGCTATCCAAGTGGAACTAGATTCACTTCAAAAACATGGTGTATTTGGTCCAATAGAGAAAACACCAGAAAATGTTAAACTAGTAGGTTATAAATGGGTATTCGTTAGAAAACGAAATGGTAAAAATGAAGTCGTGAGGTACAAGGCACGACTTGTCGCACAAGGTTTCCTGGAGAGACCAGGTTTTGACTTTAAGGAAACTTACTCCCCTATTATGGATGTCATAACATTCGATATTTGATAAGCCTTGTAGTTTGTGAAAAACTCGATATAAGATTAACGGATGTTGTGACAGCTTATCTTTACGATGAATTAGATACCAACATTTACATGAAAATTCCAGATGGATATAAATTGCCTGAAGCAAAATCAAAGTCCATGTACTCATTAAGACTAAGACGATCACTATATGGATTGAAACAATCTGGAAGGATGTGGTATAACCGTCTTGGTAAATATTTGGTAAAAGAAGGACATGAAAACAATCTCATTTGTCCATGTGTCTTCATAAAGAAATCGGTAAAGGGATTTGCTATCTTAGCAGTTTATGTTGACGACATAAATTTGATTGGGACTCCAGAAGAGATTGATGAAACAATAAATTATTTAAAGAAAGAATTTGAAATAAAAGATCTTGGCAAAACTAAGCACTGTCTCGGTCTACAGATTGAGCATAGTACTAATGGCATATTAATCCATCAATCAAACTACATTGAGAAAATTCTAAAGCGTTTTCAAATGGATAAAGCATATCCACTGAGTACGCCGATGGTTGTTAGATCTTTAGATATTAAAAAGGACCCTTACCGCCCAAAAGAAGAAGATGAGAATGTGCTTGGCCCGGAAGTGCCATATCTTAGTGCCATTGGTGCATTATTATATTTGGCCCAATGCACATGACCAGATATTGCATTCTTAGTAAATCTTCTAGCAAGGTACAGTTCAGAACCAACAAAAAGACACTGGAATGGTATAAAACATATCATGAGATATCTTCGTGGAACGACAAATTTGGGTTTGTTTTACTCTAACTCAGGCAATAATTCAAATCTAGTTGGCTATGCTGATGCAGGTTATCTTTCTGACCCACATAAAGCAAGATCACAAACTGGATATGTGTTTAATAACAGCAATGCAGCAATTTCATGGCGATCTACAAAACAAACATTGGTAGCAACATCATCCAATCACTCTGAAATACTAGCACTACATGAAGCAAGTAAAGAATGTATTTGGCTGAGATCACTAATTGAGCATATTCGACAAAGCTGCCAACTTCCATCAGTAACAGAGGGGTCAACCGTTATTTATGAAGACAATGCAGCTTGTGTAGCTCAAATTCAAGCGGGTTACATTAAGATGATAGGATGAAACATATTTTTCCTAAATTTTTCTTCACACATGAGCTACAGAAGGATAATAAGATAGAAGTGAAACAAATCCGATCCCAAGAAAATCCGGCGGACTTATTCACAAAGGCGCTTCCAAAATCCACATTTCAAAAGATGGATTACAAAATTAGTATGCGTCGGCTGCATCAACAAACTAATTGAATAATGCGTTATAATTCAGGGGGAGCGTATGAAATACGCTATAATGTACTTGTTAACGCTAAAATTTGAACGCTAACACCCTGGTGTATAGGATGTGATTGTGAAAGCACCACCCGTTCGTACGGGAATTAGAAACAAGCAGAAAACTAGCAGAAAAGCAGTAAAAGACACAATATTTATAGTGGTTCAGCTTATAATCAAGCCTACATCCACTTTATCTCCTTTATTACTGATTTGATTACAATTCTTTACAAAACACTTCGATTACAACACATTTTGACGAATAGCTCAAACTTCGATGAAAAGCAATCTCTTGAATTCATGATGAATGATGTAGATCCTTTCTCGGAGTTCGTTGTATTGCTTGAATTCAGAAGTGGCAGGGTGTCGTTCTCTTCAAGAAAGTGATGGCCAAAAGTCCTCTCAATGTTATAGGTGGTTGCGTATTTATAGGCTCTGCTCGGAGTTAGGTCGCAACTTTAGGCCGGTCTAAAATTGGGTCGTAGGTCAGCTCCGGGTTAGGCTAGGTCGCAGGTTACTTTCCTTTTCTAATGCGAGGTCTCCGGTTTTAGGTTGAAGTCCTAGGTCGGGGCTGAGATAGGTTAAGCTCTAGGTCGTTGCCGAGATAAGTATGAACCACTTTACTTTTAGCATTTAGGTCGGCCATTAGTTCGAGTAAATAGGTCAGCATACATGCTGGGTCGGAACCCCCCTTCTGAGCGTTTTATCGGTACCTCTTCTAACTCGTTAGATCGGTAATCCTTCTAAGGCACTAGATCGGTAGCTGCCTTAGGTCGTAGACCTTGTAAAGTACTAGGTCGGCTTCCATACTAGGTCGGAACTCTCCTTAGGTCGGCATAGCCTCATTAGACCGGCATCCCTTCATGCCTTAGGTCGGTAGCACCTTTAGGTCGGCATCCCATCAGGCCTTAGGTCGGCATTCCATGCTATGTTACTAGGTCGGCACCCGCTTATCTCGTTAAGTCGGTTGACCCTTTAACTCCTTAAGTCGGTGCCACCACTTGAGTCGCCACTTATTGAGTTGTTAGGTTGCTGGCCTCGAATAGAAGATAGGTCGCTTCATTCTTTAAGTCGTATACCGTTTTGGTCGGGGCGCTGCCCCGCACCCCGCCGGGGGCGCTGCCCCCTGGACCCCTGCGACCTGACCGGTCAGGTCGAACACCGTAGGCGGTGGCGTTGCCCCCGCACCCCCACCTTGGGGGGTTGGCACCCCCCCTGGACCCCCCCTCCGTAGGGGATCTTATCTGAAAATTCATTTAACAGAACTTGCTTTATTGGGAGGTTAAATCGACCATCCTTCGAGATGAACTATCATTGGCTTCTCGGTCGATTTTTGATGTCACGGCCTTGCTGAAAAAGCTGAGTTAACACTTGCCCCTCGAAGTATACGCCTAGGGACTAGGTCGTGTGCTTCGATTCTTCTTAACTCGTGCTTTATTGAGCTGCTGAGCTTGTACTTAGGCAACTTTACTTTGTTTTGTCCTGAAGCCTTTTGAACTTGACCAGAACTTGTTGCATCTCTTTATAGATTATTTTAACAACCTATTAAATGCAACATTTGCGGAAAAATGGGGCGAATATACTCATCACTGATTGCCCATATCGAGTGATGGATTAGATCAAGGAACTAATATTTTACGGTAAGTAAATTAGTATGGATTTGATGAAGTGTTGCGAATCAACTATCTTGAATGAAGTATCAACAAAAAATTTACACAGTTATAACTGCTATTTGCATTGATACTGCACTTACAAGCCTCGAATTTTTCTGAACTGAGATATTTGCCAACCAGTATTATTTCGAGTATTACTTTATTAGCTTGTTATTCAAGTAGCTTTGCACAACACTTCACACGCTTTTAGGAAACGTGCACCTTTATTTTCGAATACTCAGTTCTTTATGTAGAATGTCTTCTTGATAAGAAGAATTAGTGGAGCAAGCTGGATTTTTTCACCTCTGAGATTTTCAGAATTCGAGTTGTTGAGTGCTAATTTCGTTCTTTACTTTGTATCATTCCCTTCTCTTTCCGAATATTTCAGTCATAAGTCAATTTTTAAAAGACTAAGTGCTGTGGCGGTTAAAGAGAGGAGTGTTAAATTTCTGCTGAAAGACGAATTTTTGCACTTAATTCGGACTTTTTCCCTCTTTTGATTGACTTGGCCTTATGATGCCCCTGATTTTCAAGCAGCGACTTCAGGTGCCCCAGCTTCCGCAGAGGAACTTGCATCTAGGAGACCTGCAAATGTATGAAATTTTTTTATAGTATGGAATTAGATGATTCTTCCCACTTGTACAGAATTTTGTCTGTATTTGAGAATGCAATTATTGCTCATTTTCATATAAGTTTTTCATTTTCTTTGCATAATACCGCGGTGAGCTTGTGGTCTTTTTCTTGGGTATTGCTTTGACTAATATAGCGATATTTTATTGTCCCTATACCACAGCTTATTGTAATATTCTCCATTTTTGCGGAGATTTTGGAGGACAATTCTTCTGTTTTGAGAAGACTTGTACTCTTACTTTAGAGAATAACTCTTCCATTTTGAGAAGGCATGCACTCTTTCTTTAGAGAATAATTTTCCATTTTTGAGGAAATATTATTCTTGCTCTGGTAGAGTGCGCCTTGTATTGGAGAAGCCTTTTCTTCTTCCTTTTTTTTTTTTTTTTTTGCGCCTCGTTGGAGGGCTTTGATTTGACATTTCAACTTTGGAGGAATGGGCCTCCACAGAGATTGCACTTCAGCTCCGGTGAAATGTGCCCTCGAAGAGGTCTTTATCCTCTGAAGGGTTGTGCCTTTGAGTAGGGCTTTAGTTTAAGCTTCAAACATGGGAAGCGTGCCTTATTGGAGGACTTTAGTTTGCACTTCAAACTTGGGAAGCGTGCCTCATTGGAGGACTTTAGTTTGCACTTCAAACTTGGGAAGTGTGCCTCATTGGAGGACTTGTGCCTCCGAAGAGGGCTTGTGTGTTTTCTGTCTGCTTGCCGATATCTTTTCACCATTTGCTTTTTAGCGATTCCTTGCCGTCATTTCCAAGCCCATGTTCTTTTCTTTGACAGTTATTCATTCCTTTCCCAGAGAAGTGCTCTACATTATTAAGTGAATCCACAGGGCAGACCCAAACTATTCAACTAGATGTCTGTTTGCACAAACGATCTTTGTTGGTTAGCAAGGGCCTGAAACCTTCACGTTAGGAAGGTGCCCCTTTGGTGGAATCGACTATTTGTAAGGAACACTTCTTATGCCGGAATTGAATTTGGAACTTTTCTGGCTTCTTCATTTGTTTGCTGAATGATTTATGGGAATCGCTTAGCTTCGTGATGTGTTGAATAGGTGAGCTTTGCTTTGATTGCCTGCAATATTAAATCGACAATTTAGCAATATATTCAAGATATTTGGCATATCGAAATGAAACAGGTCTTTTATAGTAATAGAAAACACAAGATTTATAGTTCTTATATTTCATTTGCAATGTTTTTACAACGACTTTTAATACGAGAATGATAAATCCATTATTCTTTTACAAATTTGTAACAAAGCTTTAAAGTAAAACATGGATGCAAGTCCATGCTGTCCCAAACTTCTCGTGATCGAATCTCCGGTGCGAGAACAGGAACATTCTCTCCCTTCGGGGCTTTTCTTAGAGCATGAGCGTATCATTCCATCCTATCATGATTCCTGCCTGCCGGGTGAGGGGCTCCCCTGAGTGGATGAGGATGGGTCATTCCTGTCTCTTTTGACATATTGCTGGAGTTTATTCTGTCTCAATAGTTCTTCAATCAAATTCCTTAAATGACGACATTCGTTGGTGTCATGACCAGGTTGGTTGTGGAACTGACAGAACCTCCCATTATGCATAGCATTTTTCCCAACCTTCAACTCAGGTGGCTTAGGATAATCAAAAGCATCCTTGGTTGCGAGAAAGATGTTCTCCAGAGTATCAGTTAAGAGAGTAAAGTCTGAAGGTTTAAAGCGGCGAGCTTTCTTCAAGTCTCTCTGCTTTTTTCCACCATCGTTCTTCCTCTTCTGTCCTCTAGATTCTCTTTTATCAGAAGTAACACCGACATTCAAAATTTCGGCCTCGATTGCTCTTGATGTCGCAGGAAAGCTTTCCAAACGCATAAATTCATCAGCCTTCTTATAGAATTTCTCAAGTGAGTTTGGCTCCTTCATTTTTAGCCATTTACCGAATTCACTTGATTTATCGATAGCCCGCATTAGATAAGTCAAAACCATCCTTGGCTCTGCGTTCTCGACTTCAGCTAGGGCTATATTGAAACGATTTAAGAATGATCTGGTAGATTCTCTGGGGTTTTGTTCTAGACTAGAGAGAGACATTATATCCTTGGCTTTTGTAGCATATAACCTGAACTGATCCTTGAACTTTCGTGTTAAGTCAGAGAATTGATCCACGGATCTAACTGGCAGCTTTGTGAACCAAAGTAAGGCCACTCCCTCTAAGTATACCGGAAAGTAACGGCACTTGATCTCATCTGTTGCTCTTGCCCCGGTCATATGCCAATCGTACTTGTACAGGAATTGGTTAGGGTCACTTGTCCCTCGATAAGCTGGGATGGTAGGAGGTACAAATTTCTTGGGAAACTCTGCCTTTAAGATTTTTTCGGTGAACGGTGTCTTACTCGGGGCAAATCCCCAATCCTTTTCATCCTCTTGCCTTTGCATGCTTTCTTTCATAATCGAGCGAACCATCCCTGATAGGTACTCCTCATCGTTCAGAGGTCTTGCAGGGCAGACGTCCGCGTCCGCTCTTCTTTCGGAAGTTTGCCTGGGCGAATATTCGCGAAAAGTTGGTTGCGGCCTTGAACCTTCAGCTTGGGAAGGTCCCCTTGCAGTGGCGTTGTCTGCTTTTTGAGGAATACCTTTCTCTTGGGGGTCACGGGCATCTTCAGCATAGATTGTTTCATTATCCTGTCGTTGGTGATTTTCCTCAAGTAGGGCGTTTAACCTATCCATAATCAAGGCATTCTGGGCATTCTGGGCTTCCAACTGCGCATTCTGAGCATTCAATTGCTGATTCAATCCCAAAACTACGGCGTCCAATTCTGCTCGTGTAACTCCAGCAGTTGGAGCTGCTTGACTTAAAGGAGGAGAGGTAGCGGTATTCACATTATCGGATCTTGCGGAACTTCGCTTTCTCCCAGGAGCCATTATTTCCAATAAACTTCTGGTCTTTAGAGAGATTCTTTCAACAAACTTTCGCGAAGCAATGGTGAAAGTATTCCTGAGTTCAATTCTCAGTGAAAGCACCAAAATGTTAACGCTAAAATTTGAACGCTAACACCCTGGTGTATAGGATGTGATTGTGAAAGCACCACCCGTTCGTACGGGAATTAGAAACAAGCAGAAAACTAGTAGAAAAGCAGTAAAAGACACAATATTTATAGTGGTTCAGCTTATAATCAAGCCTACATCCACTTTATCTCCTTTATTACTGATTTGATTACAATTCTTTACAAAACACTTCGATTACAACACATTTTGACGAATAGCTCAAACTTCGATGAAAAGCAATCTCTTGAATTCATGATGAATGATGTAGATCCTTTCTCGGAGTTCGTTGTATTGCTTGAATTCAGAAGTGGCAGGGTGTCGTTCTCTTCAAGAAAGTGATGGCCAAAAGTCCTCTCAATGTTATAGGTGGTTGCGTATTTATAGGCTCTGCTCGGAGTTAGGTCGCAACTTTAGACCGGTCTAAAATTGGGTCGTAGGTCAGCTCCGGGTTAGGCTAGGTCGCAGGTTACTTTCCTTTTCTAATGCGAGGTCTCCGGTTTTAGGTTAAAGTCCTAGGTCGGGGCTGAGATAGGTTAAGCTCTAGGTCGTTGCCGAGATAAGTATGAACCACTTTACTTTTAGCATTTAGGTCGGCCATTAGTTCGAGTAAGTAGGTCAGCATACATGCTGGGTCGGAACCCCCCTTCTGAGCGTTTTATCGGTACCTCTTCTAACTCGTTAGATCGGTAATCCTTCTAAGGCACTAGATCGGTAGCTGCCTTAGGTCGGCATCCCATCAGGCCTTAGGTCGGCATTCCATGCTATGTTACTAGGTCGGCACCCGCTTATCTCGTTAAGTCGGTTGACCCTTTAACTCCTTAAGTCGGTGCCACCACTTGAGTCGCCACTTATTGAGTTGTTAGGTTGCTGGCCTCGAATAGAAGATAGGTCGCTTCATTCTTTAAGTCGTATACCGTTTTGGTCGGGGCGCTGCCCCGCACCCCGCCGGGGGCGCTGCCCCCTGGACCCCTGCGACCTGACCGGTCAGGTCGAACACCGTAGGCGGTGGCGTTGCCCCCGCACCCCCACCTTGGGGGGTTGGCACCCCCCTGGACCCCCCCTCCGTAGGGGATCTTATCTGAAAATTCATTTAACAGAACTTGCTTTATTGGGAGGTTAAATCGACCATCCTTCGAGATGAACTATCATTGGCTTCTCGGTCGATTTTTGATGTCACGGCCTTGCTGAAAAAGCTGAGTTAACAGTACTCTTTTTCCTTCACTAATATTTTTTCCCACTGGGTTTTTATTAGTAAGGTTTTAATGAGGCATTACATTGATCCAGAAGTATCAACCCTAGTAGTAACATTATAAAATATATGTTACTTAAAGATGAAATCATGTTGTACTCTTTTCCTTGTTTGTGATTTTTTCCCACTGGGTTTTTCATAACAAGGTTTTTAATGAGGCAATTACTCTTATCATCTTTACATACGCATATTCAAGGGGGAGTGTTGTAATATATATAATTATAGGGATGAATATGCTAAATATGAAAGGGCATTTTTGTAATCTGCACTGCATAAGGAGTCTATAAATATGGAGTTTGATTGTATTGTAATATCCATCTCTCAATTAAATAAAAAATTTCTCTCTCTCTAATGGTCTCCATTCTCTTTATTTTGTAATACATTCTCTTTAAATCTATAACAATTTTAATTTTATTAAGTTAATTTTAATTTAATTATTATAATGTTCATTTAACCATATTTAACTCATACGTCGTCTGAATCGAACGCGACAAGTCGCATTGCAATCGTATCGATGAAGGCTATGCTATGAGGTTGGATTGGACAGATTTGAAACTGACAGAAATTTAGGTTAGAATTGAACATTTGTTCAATTTTAATTCAAACCGGGACGTTCTGATGCAATAAAAACAAATGTGAGTTAATCTCACTTTTTGGCTAATTAGAAAATTTAAATAGTCAATAAATATTATTTATTGGAGGATATTTATCTCTAACTGTTATTGATTGTTTGGATAATAAACCAAATTATATTGTTACTTTGATATATTCCCGCCTATTGGAGCGTATGAGACCCTATTACGTTTCCGTACAAGAGTGGATGACCCTTTGTATACGAATCCTGCCCTGAAGCGGTTGATTTATATTTTAATGATTATATATTGTATGTGATGCGGGAGGACGGGTTGAAGGGATCCTACGGGATTCCTTGGACTATTGATTTTTAATTTCATATATAATGTGATATATGATATGTTGGATGTTATTGGATGACATGAATATGATTTTGTTTGTTTAGGGCTTTAGTAAGTTTAGGTCTTGTTCTTGGTATTTTAAAATAATAATTTTTAGAACATCTTTATATATTTTTAGAATTTATTTCTGTTTGCGCCAAAATTGGTCACAAACCCCAAGTATCGTGAAAGCACCAATATATGAATATAAATCAACAATATTCGAGCACAAGTCACAGATCTGAGCAAACAACAAATAACAATCCAGAAGTAACGAACAGAAACACAAGGTTTATAGTGGTTCGGTGATCTCCGACCTACATCCACTCCAAGTAATTATCTTTTATTGATGTTCTTCGTTGGATACAGTCGATTACAGCGGATTACAATGAAGAATTTCGAAGACAACAGTGGTGGTAAGGTGTAGAATGGAATCCGACAGAGTCTGGACGTCGAATAGCCAAAAGATCCTTTTTATATAGGCTTCAGGGGGCTATTTATAGGTGTAAGAGGCTGATATCTCGCTCGAACTTCGAGAGACTCCTTCTGGCACGTGAGTGGGCCCACGTGAACGATCCCACCAAGTTTCGACTTGATCTGTGATTGATGCGAATCGATTTCGTATCGATCAAGATACATTCCAATCGAGCTGAAACATGGCAGGAACATTCTTTAGCTTGTACGTAAGCTTCTGTGAAAATTTCATAGCATTTGGACCGGTGGTTTAGAGGTATGATCGATGCAATCTCATGTTCTTCGAAGGATGTCGAGTTCGTGTCTATGGTTTCGTATCCATCCCCTTCGCATCGATCAGAAGCATGTGCCTACTCGTGACGTGGAACTATAAACCGACGAAGATCCACATCCATCGCTGCGATGATCGAGTTACATCCAATACTGAAGCTTCGTTCATATCGACCGTTAATTCGCGTCCATTCACTTTAGCCCTTCGAATCGATTATCAATTCGCATCCATTTATCGTAGCCCCTGCTCGTATCGATAATTGTGGGTATATTTCATATCAGTCGCTGCAGATACCATCGATACGAAATGAACTCGCTTGAGCATGATGGATACGAACAAGGACTCAGATGCTATCGATTTGAACAACCACGAATGGGATGGATACGAACTTTGCTCACCTGTGATCGATATGAACTGTATTGCACTCTGATCGATACGAAGCTATTCTATCATGATGGATACGAAGTAAAATCTACACGACGCTACCGTTATTGGATCGATGTGAAGAGACCAAATCCAGGCGGAGTCGAACAGCATCGATTCGAACAAGGCTCTAGGATGGATTCGAACAACATCTTTTCCCTGACTTGTATCGATCATATCTCCATCATACGAGCTCCGATTGACCTGAAATTTGAAACGTAGCTTCCATAAGTCCTGCTCATCATCTCCAATCGATTCCGTCCTGATCAGAGATCGAACAAATTTTAACGATATCGATTGCAGCCTTGTTTCCAATCGATCCTCAATCCTGATATCCATTCTGTTGATATTCCAGCCTTGACCAAAAGGTGGGATTAACATTTGCCCCCAAAACATTCCTTGTGACAAGAAGGCGTGTTTTGAATAGTTCCAAATCCGATATCCGAAGTCCATATTCCATTTATAGCCATATCATCAAAGTACATCATCCTTGACTGCTCCGAGTCGATGCCCAATTCCAAATCCAGTAACCAAAGCTTTTAGTCAATTCCATATCCATCCGAACTCGACAACCGAGTCCTAATCCATCATTGTGCAATAGCCAATAACAGAATCCAGTACTTCTCCGGGTTCTTGCCAAGCGCAACCCACACCTAACGACCGTAGTCTAGTGTCCCTAGACGTTGAGCTAACCTCTTCGGGTTCTTTCCAAGCGCAATCCACACTTGACGACTGTGGTCTAGTGTCCCCGGGCATTATACAATGCCATGACTTAAGTCCTAAGCCAAATCCTGGTCACTCCGGACCCTTGTCGAGCATAGCCCACACTCGACGACCTGAAATAGTAGCCAGTAACGTAGGGCCTAAGTCCTAGGCCGAATCCTTGTCTCTCTGCACCCTTGTTGAGCATAATCCATACTTAACGACCAGAAACAATGACCGATAATATAGGGCCTAAGTCCTAGGCCGAATCCTGGTCGCTCCAAATCCTTGTCGAGCATAGTCCATACTCGACGACCTGAATAAGCCAATTCGCCACATGTGGACGAAGAGACTAACCCCTTGCCAGATATAATCCATACCTGACGACCATTTACCAAAAACCATAAAAAAATCCAATCAAAACCCAATTCGAAATCCAAATAAAACCAGAAAACCAGAAATCTGAATCAACATCCAAACATAAAATAATCATCCAAACGAGAATCCAAGAAAGAAAGCAAACAAAACCAGGTGTTCAAACCAAACTCCAAAACGAAACCAGAAAAACGAGTGTCCAATCCAAAAATAAAAGGCAGATTTCATAAACCATGGCTTCGTGGTTTATCATCATTCAGAGCATGCCTAGGGGCCATTTTCGTCCCCGTACATGAGTAAATGACTTGGTCGTTTGCCAATAGTTTACTACTTATTTCATACTATCCCGGTCAATTGATAACCAATCGACCATCATTCCTAGGCCTCGCACCATCGTTGATTGAGGTAGGCGGTGGTTGCTCCTGCTCCACCGCAGCATTCCGAGTCCTGACATATTGTCGCAACTGTCCATTTCTTACATGCTCCTCGATTATATCGTCAAGTGCTTGTAGCCGTTGGTAACGTGTCCATCCAAATCATGGAAAAGACAGTGTCTTCCTGATGCCCTTTCACGTTCAGAAGGTTCTCTCCTAGCCAGCCTTCGGTAGGAAAGGCAATTCCTGGTCTCCATGTATATTCGCTCCAGCGTCTCGTTTAATCCTGTGTATGTGGAAAACTTTGGATCCTTCCATCGCTTCCTAGCTTTTCCTGAATCGTCATCAAACTTCCTTTTTCCTTTGTCTTTTTCGAGCTTCCGACGGATGGCCCTCCATCCACAGCTGCGTTCGCTTCCTTTAATTTTGAGTCTGTAAATGCATCTTCTTGTCGAAGGAATCTCTCAGCTTTGTGAAAGAATTCTCCGAGATCAAGTGGTGGGTCCCGTATCGAAGATACTTTAAAATCTGAATCCTCTCTGACTACTGACACTGCAGCCATCAAAACCATCGATGGATCCGGCCGATCCATCGATGCAACCGCCGCATTGAACCGAGTTAAGAAAGCTCTAAGCAACTCATCCATTCTTTTCTTTATTGACGTTTGCATCATCATGCTCTTCGGCCTCTTAGTATGATCCCAAAATTGCCTCGAAAACCTATCCACCAACTCCGTCTATGTTTTGATAGATCCTTCCTCCAGCTGCCCGAACCACATCGCAGCTATATCCGTCAAGTATAGAGGGAAAGATCGAGCCATAACTTCCTCCGATGCCCCCAGCACTTCCATGTGTCTCGTGTATCTTATCATATGATAAGTCGGATCAGCTTTGCCATTGTATACCTCCACGTTAGGTAGCTTAAACTCTGGTGGATTTCGAGCTATCCTGATTTCCCGAGTAAACGGACTCTTGTTCACTCCTTCCAAATCTCTATTGGTCAAACCTCCGCGCATAGTTCTCTTAATGATCTCAGCTAATCCAGCATTGTCTGTCAAAGGTTGCCCCCCATGTCCCCGAGGTAATTTTGGTATGTATTCTTCATGTGGTTCATCTCTAGCCTGTTGAGCTCCATCCATAGGTCTTCCAGTGTCAGATCCTGAGGGTCTGCCCCTAAGTCCTTGTTTATTGCCTTCTGGTTCAACATTCTGACCTTGAGTCTGACCTCCGTTGGTTTCGGCAATCCTAGCTCCTTGTTCTGCATTTGTATCCGTTGTAGTCGGTCCAAGGTTCTACGCATTCGCCGCCCTCATCTTCTCGAAGAAATTTTGCAGCATCTCCTGTTGACTCTTCATTATTCTTTCAGGCATTGAGTTTGCCATAGCCTCCATCTCATCCCTGGTGATGTAGATCGAAGCTTGTCCCTCTCTAGCTCTAGAGGATGCCTCTTGACTTTCTCTTTGTTGGCTTCTCTCAGCACTTTTCTTCTACTTGTTTGTCGAGTCATTGTCTTTCAAATCTAATTCCTTCAAGCCTTAAAATCTGGATTCTGAATCAGGTATAGCGGGTGCTAGTTCTTCTCAGTGAAAGCACCAAAGTGTTTGCGCCAAAATTGGTCACAAACTCCAATATCGTGAAAGCACCAATATATGATATATATCAACAATATTCGAACACAAGTCACAGATCTGAGCAAACAACAAACAACAATCCAGAAGTAACAAACAGAAACACAAGGTTTATAGTGGTTCGGCTATCTCCGGCCTACATCCACTCCAAGTAATTATCTTTTATTGATGTTCTTCGCTGGTTACAGTCGATTACAACAGATTACAATGAAGAATTTCAAATACAACAGTGGTGGTAAGGTGTAGAATTGAATCCGGCAGAGTATGGACGTCGAATAGCCAAAAGATCCTTTTTTGTAGGCTTCACGGGGCTATTTATAGGTGTAGGAGGCTGATATCTCGCTCAAACTGTGAGAGACTCCTTCTGGCATGTGAGTGGGCCAACATGATCGATCCCACCAAGTTTCGACTCGATCTGTGATCGATGCAAATCGATTTCGTATCGATCAAGAAATGGTCCAATCGAGCTGAAACTTCGTAGGAACATCCTTTGGCTTGTATGTAAGCTCCTGTGAAAATTTCATAGCATTTGGAACTGTGGTTTAGGAGATATGATTGATGCAATCTCATGTTCTTCGAAGGCTGCCGAGTTCGTGTCCATGGTTTTGTATCCATCCACTTCGCATCGATCAGAAGCACGTGCCTGCTCGGGACGTGGAACGATAAACCTGGCGAGATCCACATCCTTCGCCGTGTTGACTGAGTTACATCCAATATCGAAGCTTCGTTCGTATCGACCGTTAATTCAATTCCATTCACTTCAACCCGTCGAATCGATTATCAATTCGCATCCATTTACCATAGCCCCTGCTTGTATCGATAATTGTGGGTATATTTCATATCGATCGCCGCAGATACCATCAATACGAAATGAACTCGCTTGAGCATGATGGATACGAACAAGGACTCGGATGCTATCGATTCGAACAACCATGAATGGGATGGATACGAACTGTGCTCACCTGTGATTGATACGAACTGTATTGCACCCTAATCGATACGAAGCCGTTCTATCATGATGTATACGAAGTACAATTGACATGAAGCTACCGTTATTGGATCGATGCGAAAAGACCAAATTCGTGTGAAGTCGAACAACATCGATTCGAACAAGGCTCTAGGATGGATTTGAAAATCTTTTCCCTGACTTGTATCGACCATATCTCCATCATATGAGCTCCAATTGACCTGAAATTTTAAACGTAGCTTCCCCAAGTCCTAATCATCATCTCCAAACGATTCTGTCCTGATCAGAGCTCGAAAAATTTTAACGACATCGATTGCAGCCTTGTTTCCAATCGATCTCCAATCCTGATATCCATTCTTGCCTACCAATTTGTTGATATTCCAGCCTTGACCAAAAGGTGGGATAACATTTTCCCCCCAAAACACACCTTGTGATAAAAAGGCGTATTTCGAATAGTTCCGAATCCGATATTTGAAGTCCACATTCCATTTATAGCCATATCATCAAAGTACATCATCCTTGACTGCTCCGAGTCGATGCCCAATTCCAAATCCAATAACCAAAGCTTTTAGTCAATTCATGTCCATCCGAACTCGACAACCGAGTCCTAATCCATCCTTATGCAATAGCCAATAACCAAATCCAGGAACTCTCCGGGTCGATATCCAAACGCGTAACCTCTCTGGGTTCTTACCAAGCGCAACCCACTCCTGTCGACCGTAGTCCAATGTCCCAGGACGTTGAGCTAACCTTTCCGTGTTCTTGCCAAGAGCAATCCACACTTGAAAACCGTGGTCCATTGTCCCTGGAAGTTGTACAATGCCATGGCTTAAGTCCTAAGCCGAATCCTGGTCACTCCCGATCCTTGTCGAGCATAGTCCATACTCGACGACTTGAAACAGTAGCCAAACGTAGGGCCTAAGTCCTAGGTCGAATCCTTGTCTCTCCGGGCCCTTGTTGAGCATAGTCCATACTCAATGACATGAAGCAATAACCGATAATATAGGGTCTAAGTCCTAGGCCGAATCCTGGTCGCTCCGGACCCTTGTCGAGCATAGTCCATACTCAATGACCTGAATAAGCCAATTCGCCACATGTGGGCGAAAAGACTTACCCCTTGCCAGATATAATCCATACCTGACGACCATTTACCAAAAACCATATAAAAATCCAATCAAAACCCAATTCGAAATCCAAATCAAACCAGAAAATCAGGAATCTGAATCAACATCCAAAACAGAAAACAATCATCCAAATGAGAATCCAAGGAAGAAAGCAAATATAACCAGGAGTTCAAGCCAAACTCCAAAACCAAACCAGAAAAACGAGCTTCCAATCCAAAAAAAAAGGCAGATTTCACAAGCCATGGCTTCGTGGTTTATCATCATTCAGAGCATACCTAGAGCCATCTCCATCCCCGTACATGAGTAAACGACTTGGTCATTTGCCAATAGTTTGCTACTTATTTCATACTATCCCGGTCAATTGATAACCAATCGACCATCATTCCTGGGCCTCGCACCATCGTTGATTGAGGTAGGCGGTGTTTGCTCCTGCTCCACCGCTGCATTTCGAGTCCCGACATATTGTCGCAACTGTCCATTCCTTACATGCTCCTCGATTATATCCTTCAAGTGCCTGCAGCTGTTGGTATCGTGTCCATCCAAATCATGGAAGAGACAGTGTCTTCCTGATGCCCTTTCACGTCCAATAGGTTCTCTCCTAGCCGGCCTTCGGTAGGGAAGGCGATTCCTGGTCTCCATGTATATTCGCTCTAGCGTCTCGTTTAATCCTGTGTATGTGGAAAAATTTGGATCCTTCCATTGCTTCCTAGCTTTTCCTAAATCGTCATGCAACTTCCTTTTTCCTTTATCTTTGTCCGAGATTCCGACGAATAGCCCTCTATCCTCGGCTGCATTCACTTCCTTTAATTTCAAGTCCATACATGCATCTTCTTGTCGAAGGAATCTCTCAGCTTCGGGAAAGAATTATCTAAGATCCAGTGGTGTGTCCCGTATCAGAGATACTTTAAAATCTGAATCCTATCTGACTCCTAACACTGCTACCATCAAAACCATCGGTGGATCCGGCCGATCCACCGATGCAACCGCCGCATTGAACCGAGTTAAGAAAGCTCTAAGGGACTCATCCACTCTTTGCTTTATTGATGTTAGCATCATCCCGTTCTTCGGCCTCTTAATATGAACCTGAAATTGCCTTGAAAACCTATCCACCAACTCCATCCATGTTTTGATAGATCCTTCATCCAACTGCCTAAACCACATCGTAGCTATATCCATCAAGTATAGAGGGAAACATCGAGTCATAACTTCCTTCGATGCGCCCAGCACTTCCATGTGTCTCGTGTATCTCATCAAATGATCAGTCGGATCAGCTTTGCCATTGTATACATCCACGTTAGGTAGCTTAAACTCTAGTGGATTCCGAGCTATCCTGATTTCCCGAGTAAATGGACTCTTGTTCACTCCTTCCAGATCTCTATTGGTCAAACCTCCGCGCATAGTTCTCCTAATGATCTAAGCTAATCCAACATTGTCTGTCAGAGGTTGCCCCCCATGCCCCCGAGGGAATTCTGATACGTATTCTTCATGTGGCTCATCTCTAGCCTATTGAGCTCCACCCATAGGTCTTCCAATGTCAGATCCTGAGGGTCTGTCCCTAAGTCCTTGTTGAATGCCTTATGGCTCTGCATTCTGACCTTGAGGCTGACCTCCGTTGGTTTCAACAATCTTAGCTCCTTATTTTGCATTTGTAGCTGTTGTAGTCGGTCCAAGGTTCTACGCACTCGCCGCCCTCATCTGCTCAAAGAAATTCAGCAGCATCTCCTATTGACTCTTCATTATTCTTTCATGCATTGAGTTTGCCGTAGCCTCCATCTCATCCCTCGTGATGTAGATCGAAGCTTGTCCCTCTCTAGCTCCAGAGGATGCCTCTTGACGTTCTCCTTGTTGGCTTCTCTCAGCTCTTTGTTTTCTACTTGTTTGTCGAGTCATTGTCTTTGAAATCTAATTCCTTTAAGCCTTCAAATTTCGATTCTGAATCTGGTATAGTGGGTGTTATTTCTTCTCAGTGAAAGCCCCAAAGTGTTTGCAACAAAATTGGTCACAAACCCCAAGTAACGTGAAAGCACCAATATATGAATATAAATCAACAATATTCGAGCACAAGTCACATATCTGAGCAAACAACAAACAACTATCCAGAAGTAACAAACATAAACACAAGGTTTATAGTGGTTCGGCTATCTCCGGCCTACGTCCACTCCAAGTAATTATCTTTTATTGGTGTTCTTCGCTGGTTACAGTCGATTACAGCGGATTACAATAAAGAATTTCGAATACAACAGTGGTTGTAAGGTGTAGAATTGAATCCGGCAGAGTCTAGATGTCGAACAGCCAAAAGATCCTTTTTCTGTAGGCTTCAAGGGGCTATTTATAGGTGTAGGAGGCTGATATCTCGCTCAAACTTCGAGTGACTCCTTCTAACACGTGAGTGGGCCCACGCGATCGATCCCAACAAGTTTTGACTCGATCTGTGATCGATGCGAATCGATTTTGTATCGATCAAGAAATGGTACAATCGAGCTGAAACTTAGCAGGAACATTCTTTAGCTTGTACATATGCTCCTATGAAAATTTCATAGCATTTGGACTTGTGGTTTAAGAGATATGATCGATGCAATCTCATTTTCTTCGAAGGCTGCCGAGTTCGTGTCCATGGTTTCGTATCCATCCCCTGCGCATAGATCAGAAGCACGTGCCTGCTCGTGATGTGGAACGATAAACCAGGGGAAATGCACATCATTCACCGCTGTGACCGTGTTACATCCAATACCGAAGCGTCGTTCGTATCGACCGTCAATTCGCGTCTATTCACTTCAACCCTTCGAATCGATTATCAATTCACATCCATTTAACATAGCCTCTACTCGTATCGATAATTGTGGTTATATTTCGTATCGATCGCTGCAGATACCATCGATATGGAATGAACTCGCTTGAACATGATGGATACGAACAAGGACTCAGATGCTATCGATTCGAACAACCACGAATGGAATGGATACGAACTATGCTCACCTATGATCGATACGAACTGTATTGTACCCTGATCGATACAAACACGTTATATCATGATGGATATGAAGTAAAATCGACACGACGCTTCCAGTATTGGATCGATGCAAAGAGACCAAATCCGGGCAGAGTCGAACAACATCGATTCGAGCAAGGCACTAGGATGGATTCGAACAACATCTTTTCCATGACTTGTATCGATCATATCTCCATCATACGAGCTCCGATTGACATGAAATTTGAAACGTAGCTTCCCCATGTCCTGATCATCATCACCAATCGATTCGGTCCTGATCGGAGCTCGGCCAAATTTTAACGACATCGATTGCAGCCTTGTTTCCAATAGATCTCCAATCCCGATATCCATTCTTCCCTGCCAATTTGTTGATATTCCAGCCTTGACCAAAAGGTGGGATAACATTTTCCTCCAAATCATTGCCTTGTGATAAGAAGGCGTGTTTTGAATAGTTTCGAATCCGATATCCGAAGTGCACATTCCATTTATAGCCATATCATCAAAGTACATCATCCATGACTGCTCAAAGTCGATGCCCAATTCCAAATCCAGTAACCAAAGCTTTTAGTCAATTCCATATCCATCCGAACTCGACAACCGAGTCCTAATCCATCCTTATGCAATAGCCAATAACCGAATCCAGGACCTGTCTGAGTCGATAAATCCGTAACCTCTCCGGGTTCTTGCCAAGTGTTGGGTGAAAATTCACCCGGCTCCCTCCTAACACCGGTCCAGCCCCACAGCCGAACCAACCTCCATCCGGTCCATTGCCTGCTGCCAAACCAACCTCCACCATTACCAAACCAACCTTACACACCATTCCCACTTCACTGCAGATCCGGTGGCAAAGCCGAACCATGCCTCCACCACCGGACCAAACTCCTCTCCGCCTCGAAGCCGAACCAATATACCCACACCTATCTACTGAGCCGGAGGCTACCACCGAACCATGTTCTACTGGACCAAAACCCACCACCGAATCCACCCAACACCGGACCGACCCTTCCACTATCCAACACTGGTCCAAGCCTCCATCTCCACGCAACACCGAATCACCTACCACCTAACCGAAGCCCCACCGATCCATTCATCTCCTGCCACCGAACCAAATGTGCCAGTCCAGATTGCTTCAGCCCGGGCCCACCAGCAGCTATATACTCCCCGGACCTCTGCCCCCAGCCTCACTCTATAAATAGAGGGGCAGGGGTACAACAATGGCAGACAAGTTTGAGAGCTCAAGCACGGAAGGAACTTTCAAAAAACTTTCATATACTTGTATACAAAGCTTTGTACTTGTAATCGGAAAGAAAAAGGATAATAACATATAAAGTGGACGTAGGCACGTTCTGGCCGAACCACTATAAATCTGTGTGTCTTTTACATTTTAGCCCCTGCTTTTTTCATATTTACATAACTCATCTAAATCATTAGGAATCACATAAAATCAACTAAATCACACGACTTGGAGGTGTTTGCCCATTTTTTGTGCAAACATTTTTGGTGCTTTCACTGAGAAACGACTCCAGAGACAATGCAGGGGGCAAGAAGGGAGAAAAGCGCTTGTACCGACCAAGACCGAGATTCGACACTTACACTCCCTTGAATGAAACAGTCGAGAACATCTTCCTGGCCACCCAGAACGAACTTACATACAAGCGCCCTCCGCACAAGAATGAGTCAGATAACGCACTCAAGTCTGGAAAGTTCTGCCGCTTCCATGAGTCCCACGGACATGACACCAATGAATGTCATCATCTCCGGGACTTGGTTGAAGAACACATTAGGAGAAGGAGACTGGAATGCTATGTAAAAGGTCAGAACAGGACTCCAACTCCTGCCAATGAAAACCCAGGGCTACCCCCCTCAGGGGTAGGAGGAGGAAATCACAACCCCAGTGGCTCTAGTCAAGAGAAGATAGTGGTCCATACAATATCAGGAGGACCACACATCGCCGACAGAAGCTGGGCAGAGATGGAAAGATACGGCAAGTCACTTAGAAACAATGAAGGCTACGTTAATTCTGTTACAGAAGAACGCCACCCAAAACGGAAAGAGAATGAAGACATCACATTCAACAGGCGTGATCTGGAGGGTAGGCAATACCCACACATGGATCCTATGGTCATCTCTGCCTAGTTCGGTTCAGCCAAAGTTTTTCGAATTTTAATAGACACTGGAAGTTCAGTAAATATCCTATTCAAGCATGCTTTCGACAAAATGAAGCTGTCAATGAAGGATGTATCTCCCTGCAACAAACCACTACATGGTTTCACTGGAGATACAAAGTTACCCCTCGGGCAACTGGTTCTCTTTGTCGAAATAGACAGTCATCCCCGCTCCGCTGTGCGAAAACAAACATTTGTGCTAATAGAAAACCACTCGGCCTACAATGCCTTCTTGGGAAGACCAGCCTTGTCTGATTTCCAAATTGTCCTAGCCCCGTGGTGCCTAAAGATGAAATTTCCAACAGACAATGGAATAGGAGAAGTAGAAGGAGATCAAGACGCTGCCCGAGACTGCTACGTAACTGAACTTCGCAATAACCGCAGAAGGGACAAAGGGAAGGATGCAGAGACTACTCTCTGCGTGAAAAGCTTGGAAGCATAGCAACTAAAGAAAGCCCCTCCTCTTAGATATACCAGTGATCCTTTCAATGAACTAGACCCCAGGGATGAAGAGGAGGAGGCCACCGACGAGCCTACAGAGGCTATGGAATTCGTATCTGTAGACAAACATGATTCAAGCAGGCTATTAAAAATCGGATCTCAGCTAAAAACAGAATTGAAGGATCAACTCGTTGATTTTCTCCGCCACAACTTGGATGTACTCGCATGGACGCACGCTGACATGACTGGAATTTCCCCAAACATAGCATGTCATGTACTAAACATCGATCCTACCAAGGTGCCAGTAAAGCAGAAAAAGAGAAGTATGGGGGCAGAACGATCAGCGGCCCTCGATGAGGAAGTGAAGAACCTACTTGCTAATGACTTCATATGAGAAGCCATCTACCCAGAGTGGATCGCTAACCCGGTACTAGTAAAGAAAGCCCATGGAAAGTGGCGAACGTGTATTGACTTCTCCAACCTAAATGATGCTTGCCCGAAG
Source organism: Allium cepa (assembly GCA_030765085.1). Classification (NCBI taxonomy): domain Eukaryota; kingdom Viridiplantae; phylum Streptophyta; class Magnoliopsida; order Asparagales; family Amaryllidaceae; genus Allium; species Allium cepa. The sequence continues at coordinate 909,882,134 of CM060938.1, read as the reverse complement.
GATTGCTTCCCACTCCCCCGAATCGACCAACTTGTGGACAGCACAGCCGGGCACGAACTCTTATCTTTCATGGACGCATACTCCGGATATAACCAAATTCCTATGCACGCTCCCGATCAAGACCACACTAGTTTCATCACTAACCGGGGACTATACTGTTAAAAAGTCATGCCTTTTGGACTCAAAAACGCCGGAGCTACTTATCAACGCCTCGTCAACAAAATGTTCGCAGAATTAATAGGACGAACTATGGAAGTGTATGTGGACGACATGCTAGTAAAATCAAGGAAAGCCGACGATCATGTAAGCCACCTGGACGAGATGTTTCAGGTACATCGCCGATATGGAATGAAGCTAAATCCTCTAAAGTGCTCCTTCGGAGTATCATCGGGAAAGTTCTTAGGATTCATCGTCCATGCCAGAGGAATTGAAGCAAACCCTGAACAAGTCCGCGCTCTAAAAGAAATAAGGATACCTTCCACTCGAAAAGAAATGCAGAGCCTAAACGGGAAGGTGGCCGCCCTAAGCAGATTCATCTCTAAAGCAACTGACAAGTGCGTCCCTTTCTTCGAAACTCTCAAGAAAGACAAAGGAAAGTTCAAGTGGACTGATGAATGCTTAAAAGCTTTCATTAACCTAATCGAACACCTTCAGAGACCACAAGTACTCTCAACTCCAAATGAAGGCGAGGTGCTATACCTATACCTCGCCGTATCAACTCATGCTTTAAGCGCCGCCTTGGTAAGAGAAGATGACCGCACGCAACGCCCTGTATACTTTGTAAGCAAGAGGTTTACAGGGCAGAAGCCAGATATCCTAAACTTGATAAATTAGCATATTGTTTATTAATCACATCACGAAAACTGCGACACTACTTCCAGTCTCACTCCATCAGAGTTCTAACCGATCAACCACTAAGACAGGTACTCCATCGTCCCGACACTTCTGAGCGGCTCCTCAAATGGTGCATTGAACTAAGTCAATATGATATCACCTACCACCCTCGCACCGCCATCAAGGGACAAGCCATGGCCGATTTCCTTGTCGAATTTACTAACAACGAAGGCAAGGATCAGTCTGAAATAGCAAAAGATATCAAGTGGAACCTCTTTGTAGATGGGGCATCGAACGAACAGGGCTCGGGGGCAGGTATTGTGATAATCAACCCCAGGGGAAGGAAGCTATACTATGCCTTAAGGTTGGAATTCGCTGCCACCAACAACGATGCAGAGTATGAGGCGGCAATAGCAGGATTGGAACTTGCCTTAGAAATTGGAGTCAATTCTTTATGTCTTCATAGTGATTCTCAACTTATCGTGAACCAAGTACTAGGAGAGTTCCAAACCCGAGGAGAACGACTCACAGCATATCTAAAGAAAACCAAGCTGCTTCTCGATCAATTAGATCACTATTTAATCAAACACATTCCCCGAGAAGAGAATCAAGAGGCCGATGAACTAGCAAAGCAAGCTAGTATTAAGAACAGCACCGTTTCCGGAGCATTAACCATCTCAAAACAACTAGCCCCAAGTTTCGAGCAAGTGAATCTGATAGCTGCAATCGAAGAAGAAACTTGGACGACTCCTATCCGGAAACATTTACAAGATGGCACACTACCCGACAGGCGTAGCGAAGTCAAGAAAATCTTGAGGAAAGCTTCCCGCTATACTTTACAAGAAGGCATCCTCTACCAGCGTGGCTACTCTGCCCCCTTATTAAGATGTGTCGCTGGAAGGGAAGCCAAGGAAATCTTATTCAACATTCATCAAGGAAGTTGCGGAGATCACACTGGAGGGCAGACTCTGGCAAAAAAGATACTCCGATATGGATATTACTGGCCCACTTTAAACAAAGACGCCTTAGACATCGTCAAGAGATGCGACAGATGTCAGAAATTTGCTAAGATTCCTCGACTACCCGCAAATGAGATTACTCAAATGACCAGCCCTTGGCCCTTTGCTGTATGGGGAATTGACTTGATTGGCGAACTGCCAACGGGCCGAGGCGAAGCCTAATATGCTATAGTGGCAGTCGATTATTTCACCAAATGGGTGGAAGCGGAACCCCTAAATAAAATATCTTCAGCAAAAGTTATCAACTTCTTGATCAAAAATATTCTGTGCAGGTACGGAGTCCCACTCAAGATCATATCAGACAACGGACTTCAATTTAACAGCGAAGAATTCGCCGACTGGTACCAAGAGCATGGAATTCACAAAAGCTTCTCATCAGTAGCTTATCCTCAAGCAAACGGACAAGTCGAAGCTGTCAACAAAGTTCTCAAAACACTAATCAAGAAGAAACTTGAAAAGTCAAAAGGCGCTTGGGTGGACGAACTTCCTACGGCACTTTGGGCCTATCGCACATCTTACAAAACATCAACAGGGCATACTCCTTTCTCTTTGGCATATGGATCGGAGGCAATGCTCCCAGTTGAGACTATTGTGCCTTCCCACCGTAGGATCCACTACAACCCAGAAGAAAACAAAGAACTCCTCCTCATGTCTTTGGATCTGATTGAGGAAAGGAGAAATGATGCAGCTCTCAAAGAGGCAGCTCACAAACAAAAGGTGGCAGCACTATACAACTCCAAAGTCAAGCATCGCAGCTTACAAGAAGGGATCTTGTCCTCAAGCGAATCTTTCCGCGCCCCGGGGCACTGGACCCCATCTGGGACGGACCATATGTAATTCATAAAGATCTCCACAACGGAGCTTATATTTTGTCAACAGTGGACGGAGAGGTGTTCCAGAGGGCATGGAACATCAGACACCTCCGTCGATACTTTTCTTAAACTGTACTGCCCATATGAAGTGAATTAACAAAGAGAATCAGTGGACGTAGGCATTTTCGTGCCGAACCACTTTAAAAAATCTTGTCTCTTTTTAACTTGTTCCTTTATATCTTGGCTGCTTGTTAAGCTTTATCCTTTTCTGTTGAACAAAATCCTATGGCATTTCCACTCAAGACGCACCACAGCGCAGCTTCGCCTGGACAAAACTTAACAGGTACTATAGATTCTATGCACTCGCTAATGAGACAGTTTTGCTCCAGCATCCCTCTGCTGCGTGTTAACTCATTGCTCGCGACTGCCCTCAAAGCCAACTGTAATGAGCCGATTATAAGTCATCACAAAGGCCGACTAGAGCCGATGGCAGCTCATTACGGCGTTCGGCTCGCCGGCAACTGTGAACCTACTTTGAGCCCCAACATAAGGTGTGGCCAGCCAGGGGTAGTTCACGGCCAACGGCACCCACGCTAGCCGACCACGGTAAATCGAATAATACCCACGATTACGGACCATAATGGTCCGGGTAGTTACCGTGCGCGATCTCGGCTTCGATGTGTCTTAAGTGCGGTTGTGGTAAAAAAGAGAACTCCCCGCGGAGGCGTAAGATGGGTGACAAATGTCTCCAAGACCCACAGCTAGGGAAAGTGACTACAAAACCCGTTTGCCACGAACTTAAGCACATCGACGGCCTTCCGTGACTGGAAGTTTTACTTTTCCTATATTTTCATTTCATTTAAAAAATTTCTCCTATTCTCCGTAACGGTGCTTGAAAGTACAGGGCACGAAATAGGGAACGCTCACTAATAGGAACAGAAACTTACAATCGGATAACAAGAAACTCGGCTATATCCATGATCAGTTACACAAGACGCTCAAAGCTACCCCCTGCAACTAAAACATGAAGGGCGGTACTCTCTTCTCTTGTACATAAACATGTAACGATAACTTATTCATACGTCACACTAACATTGCAAAACATGAAATTATATTTCAAGGAAAAGCTTAGCATCAAACACAACTAAAATCACAGGCATATGCATAGTTATACTTCTTACGCAGCACATCAAAATGACAACAACATTCAAACATAACAAAATCAGCTTATGTCATAAAATCACATAAAGTCATTCTTTGCAAATAATATTATTACAGTCACATCAATGTTTTGGACTAACATAAACAGCGATAAAAGGAAATCAAAAGGTGGCCGAATCCGGACAAGGAACCAGCTGCGTCCACACTTCGCTCTCATCCTACCAACTCTCCAAGCCTACTTGGCCGCAGGGTCGGAGCTCCCAGCATGTTGATCGGAAGTTCCACCTGTCCAATTCAGAAGAGGAATTCATTAAACAAACAATAAACGATCAAGTTATGGAAACCCAGAAAGAAAAGAAAAAGAGAAGAATAACTCACCAACGTCCGCCGCTTGATCCTCATCCTCCAATTGCACACCCGCTTCCTCCGCAGCAAGAAGCCGCATCCCCTCCTTCACTGCCGCTCGCCCCTCCTTCGAAAACTGAGCAGTGACTACATCCAGACTAAAGGCCGCTCCACCTTCCTTACCCGCATCAACCCTGGCCTCCCCCAAAGCCCGAAGATATACCTTGGCCATAACCCGGGGATAGTCGTCCATCCAGGATAAGCTGCCCTCTTTCCAAGTGCGGAAGTACATGTCCTGCAACATATCGTCCATCATCCCCTCATCCTCTTCAAACCTCTTCACCCGGGCCTCGGAAATCTGCAACTTAGTGACAGCAGCATCCCTCTCCCGCCGGTATCTCGAGCACTCAGCTTGGAGGGATCTCCTCATCTCCTCCATCTCTTCTTTCAGCTTGGCTTGAGCAAGTTCTACAGCTTCAAGTCTCCCAGATATCTCTTCAACCTGCTCAAGATCCGCATTTCGAACCTCATCCACCGTCGCAATTGCCATATCAATGCGTTCTTTGCAAGCGGTCTCCATTTTCCGCAACTCGGCCCTGCTAGCCTCTTCCATGGTCTTCCTCAGTCGTTGGGAGTCGGCTTCATGCTGTGAAATCTGAATAGCCTGGTCGGCAAGTTACTTGGCCTGATCAGCGACCTCTAACCGCAGCCTTATATTAGAACTCCCTATCTCCTCCCCGGCCTTGGCCCATCGGGCGTGATGTTCCATTAGCCTCTTGACCTCCTCCGCAACCCGGTCAATGTTGGCCTTGGCTTCGTCCCCCATAGCAGCTATCCGAGTAGTGAGCAGATCCAGATCTAGGGACTTAGCCTCATCAAGAACCCGAACCATGGGATTGCGGGGGAGAAGATGTTCGCCCGTGGCCTCGTCAAACAAAATATCCTGAGAGCTTGGGTCCAAATCAGGGTTGCCGCCAAAGGGGTCGCGAGGCACGTCAGGACGTTTTATGCGGATAACGGTGGGATTCTTGGAAGGATGTGCAGAGGGGACAAACTCCGTGGTCTCCTCCGTGGTATCTCGGGGAGGCTGAGTAGGAGGCTGAGGACCAGGTGGAGAATCAAACAAGGAACGCTTCCTCTTCCTCTGCTGGATACCCTCCTTGATAACTCCAAGGAGAGGGCGGTAGCTGACTACGTCCCCAGGACGACCAGTAGGAGGCTTCGGCTTAGTAGAAGCTCTCATCAACTTGAATTATTCGAGGCGATGTCGAACATCTGACGTTTTGGCCACCTGGCCTGCCCCTGGAATAAAGAACAAGTGTTACGAACATACAATGATCCATAATTAAAGAACAATGTTAAGTTAAAAAGAGTGAGAAGGCATGTCTATTATACAAACCGTGGGGAGAAGAAGGATACTGCAATAAGTCCTGAATCTCATTCCAGGACAGAAGTGGACCATAAAATATTCCTAAGTCCCTATCGTAAATGGAATCTGTAGAAGTCAAAAGTTCACCTTGCACCGCCGGAGTCACCCTAGCTGAGGAGCCCTTAGGGGATGAATCGGCACCAGCCCCGGCCTTGCCAGTCTTCTTCGCCTTCTCCGCCAAATCCGATTCTCCCTCCGATTCCCCGAAAGCTTGACGAAGAGCCTCATCCGTCTATTCCTTAAGCTTCCCCACTTGCCCGGAGGTTAAGGCACCAGTGCCACTACCGCCCTGTCCGTCACCATCACCATGGCCCTCTCCATCTCCATCGCCATCTCCTCCACCCTCTGACTCTCCTCCTACATCGCCTCCTTCGCCCTCACCTCTATCCTCTTCCACATCTTCCTCCTCCGGGATAATCGGGCAAGTGCTAGGAGAGGGATCATCAGACTTCTTAAGCTTCTTACTTCCAACAACGGGAGGCTTTGTAAAAGGTTCCCTCTTGCCACTCTTCACCGTCGCCCCCTCCTTGGCTTTGGCAGCCCTCTCCTCAGCCGTGTCCCTCTGCTTAACCAACGACTGGTGTGGCAGGATCAAGTTATACTCCAGGAGAGTGGCATTCCTGATCAGGTAGGAAGCCGACCTATCCCTTCCCGAAATGACCTTTATTTCGGCAGCCATCCGAGCCAAGGAATCATTCTCCACGACCGCAAAGCCACCTGTCACTAGCAAGAAATAAAAGCATATAAGAAGAAGCATTGTGATCGGAACAAGGAAAATATAAATGAAGATCAACTTACAGCCGGAAGTGAAAAGGCGGAAAGAAACAGAGTCATCCCTAATGAAAAACCATTCCTTCTTGAACATACTGAGCTTCGAGTACAAATCCAGAACAGGCTTGAAGGGCACGGCCGCTTCCAAACTGATATATGGAGACCCCTTCTTGTAGCCTCTCAAGTTGTACAGATATCGGATCTCCCTGTTGGAAGGTGGAGGCCCATATCTCCTCTGAAAGATGACGAAAAGACTCACCAGAATGGCGTAGGAGTTAGGCTGAAGCTGGAATGGAGCCACCTTCAGATATGTGATAAAGCTAACTATCCAAGCGTTGAGAGGCGGGATAGCACCGCACATGCAATGATATCTGCTGTACGCAAAGTACCCTTCAGGAGGGTCATATGGCATAACCCCCTCCCCCGGCAACAGCATAAGAGCCCTGTCAATCTCGAAGGAACGAGAAATGACATCAAGCTGCTCCTCTTTGAGGGAGCTCGGAAAGCAATCGGGAGGAGAGTTCAGAAGCTCTTGGGGACCATACCCATCCACTAACGACCTCGGGGCAGGTCCATGTCGCGCCGGTTCTGGGTGGGCTGGGGGCACGGAAGAAGACTCTCCTCTATCCTTGGACTTCTTACTATCTGATCGAGTTTCCGCTTTGCGAGACATTTTATCTACATACACAATAGAGAAAGACGTGTTGTCAGTACAAGGAGTATAGAGATATAAGCAAACAAGTGTATAAAGCAAGCCAGCATGTGTAAATCTAGGGTTATCACTCAAAATTCAAGTTTTCAAGTTCATTCGGCATTTGAAGATATATTTCATTCGGTAGTATAATACGAAAGCTCATTCGGCATAAGGTCCATTCGGTAATCAAAAGCAAGAGTTCATTCGGCAGAGGAGGTCCTCACCTGGTTCAGCAAAGAAAAGGATTTGATTCGGCTAAACACGTTCGATTCGGCAGAGACAAGGGTTGATTCGGCAAAGATAATTTGTGGTTCGGCTGATAAGGGGAAAAGGAAAGCGCTAGGCACCTATTTATAAGCAGCTATCGATGGCCGGACCAGTTGACTCGGCATTGGGGCCGGACGAAAACTCCCAAGCTCAAAACAAAGCACGGCGTGCACATACACACGCCCTACTTTGGGGGGCATATGTGTTGGGTGAAAATTTTTCTGGCTCCCTCCTAACACCGGTCCAGCCCCACAGCCGAACCAACCTCCATCCGGTCCATTGCCTACTGCCGAACCAACCTCCACCATTACCAAACCAACCTTACACACCATTCCCACTTCACTGCAGATCCGGTGGCAACGCCGAACCATGCCTCCACCACCGGACCAAACTCCTCTCCGCCTCGAAGCCGAACCAATATACCCACACCTATCTACTGAGCCGGAGGCTACCACCGAACCATGTCCTACCGGACCAAAACCCACCACCGAATCCACCCAACACCGGACCGACCCTTCCACTATCCAACACCGGTCCAAGCCTCCATCTCCACGCAACACCGAATCACCTACCACCGAACCAAAGCCCCACCGATCCATTCATCTCCTGCCACCGAACCAAATGTGCCAGTCCAGATTGCTTCAGCCCGGGCCCACCAGCAGCTATATACTCCCAGGACCTCTGCCCCCAGCCTCACTCTATAAATAGAGGGGCAGGGGTACAACAATGGCAGACAAGTTTGAGAGCTCAAGCATGGAAGGAACTTTCAAACAACTTTCATATACTTGTATACAAAGCTTTGTACTTGTAATCGGAAAGAAAAAGGATAATAACATATAAAGTGGACGTAGGCACGTTCTGGCCGAACCACTATAAATCTGTGTGTCTTTTACATTTTAGCCCCTGCTTTTTTCATATTTACATAACTCATCTAAATCATTAAGAATCACATAAAATCAACTAAATCGCACGACTTGGAGGTGTTTGCCCATTTTTTGTGCAAACACCAAGCGCAACCCACACCTGACGACCGTAGTCCAGTGTCCCTGGACGTTAAGCTAACCTCTCCGGGTTCTTGTCAAGCTCAATCCACACTTGACGACCGTTGTCCAGTGTTCCTGGACATTGTACAATGCCATGGCTTAAGTCCTAATCTGAATCCTGGTCACTCCGGACCCTTGTCGAGCATAGTCCATACTCGACGACCTGAAACAGTAGCCAATAACGTAAGGCCTAAGTCCTAGGCCAATTCTTTGTCTCTCCGGACCCTTGTTGAGCATAGTCCATACTCAACGACCTGAAACAATAACCGATAATATACGGCCTAAGTCCTAGGCTGAATCATGGTCGCCCCGGACCCTTGTCGAGCATGCTCTATACTCGACGACCTGAATAAGCCAATTCGCCACTTGTGGACGAAGAGACTTACCCCTTGCCAGATGTAATCCATACCTGACGACCATTTACCAAAAACCATACAAAAATCCAACAAAAACCCAACCCGAAATCCAAATCAAACCAGAAATCCGAATCAACATCCAAAACAGAAAACAATCATCCAAACGAGAATCCAAGCAAGAAAGCAAACAAAACAATTAGTTCAAACCAAACTCCAAAACCAAACCAGAAAAACGAGTGTCCAATCCAAAAACAAAAGGCAAATTTCACAAACCATGGCTTCGTGGTTTATCATCATTCAGAGCATGCCTAAGGGCCATCTCCCTCCCCGTACATGAGTAAATGACATGGTCATTTGCCAATAGTTTACTACTTATTTCATACTATCCCGGCCAATAGTAAATGACTTGGTCGTTTGCCAAATGTTCGCGTCCATTCACTTCAGCCCTTTGAATCGATTATCAATTCGCATCCATTTACCGTAGCACCTGCTCGTATCCATAATTGTGGGTATATTTCATATCGATCGCTGCAGATACCATCGATATGAAATGAACTCGCTTGAGCATGATGGATACGAACAAGGACTCAGATGCTATCGATTCGAACAACCATGAATGGGATGGATACGAACTGTGCTCACATGTGATCGATACGAACTATATTGCACCTGATCGATACGAAGCCGTTCTTTCATTGTGGATACGAAGTAAAACCGACATGACGCTGCAGTTATTGGATCGATGCGAAGAGACCAAATTTGGGCGGAATCGTACAGCATCGATTCGAACAAGGCTCTAGGATGGATTCGAACAACATCATTTCCCAGACTTGTATTGATCATATCTCAATCATACGAGCTCCAATTGACCTGAAATTTGAAACGTAGCTTCCGCAAGTACTGATCATCATCTCCAATCGATTCTATCCTGATCGGAGCTTGGCCAAATTTTAATGACATCGATTGCAGCCTTGTTTCCAATCGATCTCCAATACTTATATCCATTCTTCCCTGCCAATTTTTTGATATTCCAGCGTTGACCAAAAGGTGGGACAACAATTTCACACTTTCAAAACATTTAAAATATCAACTTTAAACTTTGGTCACATTACTACAAAAGCGAGATTTTTCTAAAAATTAGTTATGGACGTATTTTAAAATCTACTTAATGAAATCTTGGTTTTCTTTCTTTTTTGAAAGATATGGATATAATAGTTCGGAAAATTCTTATCTCGAAGAATTCCGAGCTAAATTCCACCATGTATACTCATTTAAACTTTTGACGCGAAATCGCGAACTACCGTTGCGCGACACTCTTTGTTTTGACATATTTCATGTTTTTCATTCAAACTTTTCTAAAACAAGTTTATATATTTATATAACGTTTCTAAACCATTTTTAATCATTTTAAAAGGTATTAAATCATTCCATATCACTTTTTAATTTATTTTGGAAAGTATTTTCCATGTGAATCAATGTCGTACATATCGTGACTTGTTTTAATATTTTCATGAAATAAACAACACATGGAAATCAATATCATAACCAAACATCCAAACAAACATATTATAGCATCACAACCTAATATATACATATAAATTAGGAGTCCTCGCATTGTTTGGTTTTGGCGAACGATAAATCGGCTATAGCTTCGCTACTCGATGTTTTTAGCTTACGATTCCTTGAACACTTAGACTTGGATGGCTAGAATTTGCTTGGGGAAGGCAGGAGTGCTCGTCCTAAGTTGATGGGGGAAGGTTGAATCTGAGTAGATGGTGGAGGCTAGGGCCGTGAGTGGAGGACGAGAAATGGAGGATTTTTGAGGTGGTTCGAGTGGAGTTTTGTTGATATTTTTTCTTTGTTTTATTTTTGGGAATATTTTAGAATAATTTAATTATGGAAAGAAGCCATTAAAGAGTGGAAGAAAAGCTTGAGAAAGGAAGAAGAAATTGTGTAAAAAGTGAGAAAGTGGATGGCTATTTATAGAAAAGTTTTGGATAAATATAATATTTTGTAAAAAGACCAAAATACCCTTTCCTTATACATTAAGCAAATTAACACTTCAAATCACATTTATAATCATTAATTATGTCATTTTCTCTTAACTTTTAAGCAAATAATATAATAAGTATGTTTGTTTGATTTGATGTTTACTTTTTTGACTTTATAACACCTTTTGTCTTTTTATGCTTACTTTTTGTTAATTACTTTCTAGAATTTTCTAAGTATGTTTAGTAAAAGTAAACTTGATTAGTAGATTAATTAATTCTTACACTATTTGAATATATTCATATACAAAAAAGTAAAGGTGCAACAACGTTGCGACAACTTTAAATCGACAAAACAGATAGTTTAACGCATCCTTAAAGGATGGTTATTCCAACGTCCTTTGAGTTATTGTATTTTGTTAACGCTAAAATTTGAACGCTAACACCCCGGTGTGTGTAGTGTAGTTGTGAAAGCACCACCCGATGATTCGGGAACAGAGTATAAGCAGAAAAAGTACAGAAAAGTGGTAAACAACAGCAATTTTATAGTGGTTCGGCTTAAGGAAGAGCCTACATCCACTTTAAATACCTTTATTGATGATTTGATTACAAGTCGATACAATTGCACTTCGATTACAACACACTTCGGACTAGTAGCTCAAACTTCGAAGGAGAACAATCTCTTGAATTCATTTTAAATGATGTAGATTCTTTCTTGAAGTTCGTTGTAGCGTCCTTGGAGTGCTTGAAGTCCTTGGAGTGCTTGAAGTATTGCTCGAGCTGATGAAAATGGCAGAGTACCGTTGCCTTGAAGAAATGATCGGCCCAAAAGTCCTTTGAATGTTGGAGGTGGTCGCGTATTTATAGAGAATTCTAGGCAGCAGTTTTCGCTAAGTCATGAGTCGTGACCGACTCAGGGAGAGTCGTAGGTCGCGCTCGACTCAAGGTTAACTCGTGGCCGTGTCAAGTTGGTTCGTGGACGACTTAATTGGCTGAGTCCAAGCTTCCCATCAGAGCGCTCTCTGTCTCCTGGATATAGTATAAGTCCTAAGTCGTTCACGAGTTAATCCTCTACGACACAAGTATTGTGACAGTGGGCCACGACTCAGTGGTTTTAAGATTGTGGGCGAGTCATATTGAGTCGTGAGTCGTGAGTCGTGAGTCGTGGCTTATGTGCAACCCTAGCTTCTTGCTATCTCGAGTCCTTAAGTTGTGAACTTGTTGAGTCGGTAACTAATTAGGCCGTTGAGTCGATAGTCTTGATGAGTCGTGTATTAGTTAAGTCGCAATACTTTTTAGATCGTATACCCACTGAGTCGCTGACCTCTTCAAGTTGCTTGGGGCTTCAGGTCTCATTAAGTCGGTGATTCACTGAGTCGGCCTGTCTCATGAACCGTTCCCCTCTTGAGTCATTTTGTTCCTCTAAATTGCCATAAGCCTTAGCTTGCCAGCTAATTGAGTCGCAACCAGTTGAGTCGTTTCATTCTTTAAGTCGTTGAGGTTCATTAAGTTGAAGGTCCACTGAGTCGTTAAGGGTCCTAAAGTGATGAGTCGGCCCAGATCTTAACTCGTTGGCAGAACGGGGTTAACATTTGCCCCTCGAAGTACACGCCTAAGTCGTAGGTCGTGTGCTTCGATTCATCTTAGCTCGTGTGCCGACTCAAGCTCTACTGCCCAAGACTATAAAAACCTGAGTCGCTCCCCTTTTCTTCTCATTCCCTAACCTTTAAACTGTGTCTGCCATTAACGCACCTTCAAGCTCCCAAAGGCGATTTCGACCAGAATCATCTCCGATCATTTCTAACATCATACTACGTAAGCGATCTCACTTTCCCTATGACTGTCGATCATCTCTAACTTATGCGCCCCATCTTCATCTTCGATTTGCCCCTTTGAGCCCTGCGAACTTGGTTGTTTTGGTCATCAACGGACTTAGGGTTATCTATTCTGATGATCCACGATTCGAAGCGATTTGGTGATGTGATAGGGCTAGGATTGTTGATTGAGAGTTTATTGGGTTAACGGGCTAGGAATTAGAAGGTTCATGGGATAGGAGGAAGACGGTTCACGGGTTAGGGGCTAGAAGGCAGATGGGTTTAGGAATTGTATGGTAAATAGGCTAATCAAAGTGGAGCATTGCCTTGGATGCGACCCAATAATTCTGGATGACCTGATATCCTTCGTGGCTTAACTCTGAACCAGCTTACTAATCCTCACGACTCAAGTCTTGAGTCGTAGCCGAGATAGGACTTGGGGAATTTTCTCATAACTTTAAACCGAAATCTTTACTCCCTTCCACGCCTTACGACTTATGCATTGCCGCTCAAAGGGTAGACGACTTATAGCATAAACGACCTAAGCCGCCTCATAACCTTTAAATCGTGGGCGAGTTAATATATCGAACTGTCTGAATATTGATTTGTTTGGACTTTAACTTGAAAAACTTTGTTGTATTTTTCCACAGGTCACTCTTGCAAGCTAATAACCTGTCCAACACAATGTTTGCAGAAAATTGGGACGAATATACTGCCACTAACTGCCCACATCAAATGACAAATTAGTTAATAACAATTAACTTGAACAAATTGTGTGAATAAAGTGCTTTAAAACAAAGAATTCAGGAAAAGCATCAAGGCAACATCGGAATAGTTAACTAAACTTTCCTGTTTGCATTAATACTGTACCCGAACTAACAAGTCCTGAAATTTGACAATCGATCAATCGTCGACTTGCCTAATTCCAGTTATATTTACTTGTTTATTTTCATTAGTTTTGCACAGTACTTCACACTTTTAGGGAACGTGCACCTTCAAATTTGAACATCCAGTTGCTTATGTATAATGGCTGCACATCAAGGAGAACAAGAAATGGAAGCTCAAATGAGGGAGACCTTTCAGGTAGCTGCTCCCGTGGCTAATCCCCCAGAGAGAGTTCCGACTAGCCTTACCTCGAGAGCATTTATCCAGATACGCACTCATTTCGATTTTGCTGAAAATGAAGTACTTTTTCCTGGGCCAAATGATACTGCTGACAACCCTCCTCGTGGTTTTGTCGCAGTCAACCGTCAAATGTGCTTAAGCGGTGCGATTCCCCCCTTCAATGACTTCCTTCGAACCTTCCTTTTTCGGCTAACAATTTCTCCGTTTCAACTCCATCCTAACGGCTATGCTATCTTGATGGGGTTGTGTGTTCTGTTTAGGAGAACACTTGACCGACTGCCAAGCTTTGAAGAAATCTGTTACTTATGCTCTGTCACAAAAATTAAAGATCATCCTTTTATCATAGTTATAAGGAGCGCTAGGAATCGCAAACTTATCACCGATCTCTCTGACAGCGCTCATGGATTCTTAAGTCAGTATTTCTTTGCTCGCTGCCCACCAGGATTCTATTCCATTTGGAGAGTAGGAAGTAAGATTAACTGCTTTAACTTTTCCATTCCTGAGCTCTTTTTTTTTTTTTTGAGATCAGAGTTGCTAAGTGCTGATTTCACTTCTTCCTTTTTCAGCACTCCCTCCTCCTTCTAAAGATCCAAGTCTTAAACAAATTTTTGAAAGACTAAGTGCCGTGGCCAAAGAGGAGAGGAGTATAAAGTTTTTGTTGAGGGATGAACTTCTACATCAATATGGGCTTCTACATACTTCTCGCTCTACGCATCCTCACGAAGTCCCGGGTTCTCCAGTTGAAACTCCAGATGCCCCAATTCCTGCTAAAGAGCCTGTGCAGGGAGAAACTTCTATTGAGGCCTCACTAGTGAAATGTTCGACTCCGAAAGATGCTGCGAGGCCGTCTGATAAGTCTGCACTAGCCCCAATTATTGAAGAAGAGGAGCCCCTTCATCAAACCGGGGAGCATGTTGAGGAACTTCATCAAGCCGGGGAGCATGTTGAGGAAGGGATCGATGGAGGGAACCTGGTTAGGCACGATGGTGATGACATCTTTGGGAGTTTAAGTGACATAATGACCACCTCTCAAGAGCTCTTTAAAGATGACTCTGCTAGTGCTAAAATTATATCTTCGGCGGCCGAAGCGACCTCTGCTCTTAAGCAAACTTCTTTAGCACAAGAACTGCCATTAGTTACAAAACCTGTCACTACCCCTCGACTATCGAGCGGTTCGTCGTTCGGCGCGTATAGTTTGCACGTCACGCACACCTTAGAATTTTTCAACACTTCTATGCACTTATCTTTTTATACTCTCAAGATTTCTAAAGCTTATCTTTTTATTTCAGATCCTCCGATGAGACGCAGCGGATCCTACTATGATGATTTCCAGCGCTACGGGGGGGCGTAGTCAATATGATTATAGGCGCTACCTCTCCTCCAACAGAGAATCCGATGAAGAGAGGGCCGCCCGAAAGGCTCGGGAAAGGAGGGCTCAAGAAGAGCGTCACGAAAGAAGAGAGAGGGAGGAGCGCGAGGAGCGCCACGATTCTTCGCAAAGAGACGACGACTCCCACAAGAGAAAATCTCATGATGACCGAGGAAAAGGTCATATGGTAGAAGACTTGAGCAAGCGTGCCCGTCATGGTGAGAAGCATGCCTCTACTACTCCTTAAAAGGTTACTGCCTCCGCCTCACTCGACATTCCTTCTGGCTCTCCTGCTCTTGGGAAAGCAGATATTCAAACAATAATTAGCAGGCCCAAATTCCAAGTTGGACCGGGCCCAGCCACTTTGCAAAGTCGGTTCCCACAGTGGTGCTTGAAGGGAGTGAGGTTCGACCTTGACTTGGTCCCCATTGACAAGCCTGCCATGTTACGAAATCTCGATGTCGTCAAGCTTGATATTGAGAGGATGTCGAACTGGCAAAAACTTGTTGACGAGCTTCAAAGGGTTAACCGTGCAAACATAGAGGCCATGCTCACTATGGAAAATGATAAAGCCGAATGGCAAAAGGTTGTCGAGCAACACGACACTGAAATGAGGAGCATCGCTTCTTACAATGAAGAGCTTGAAGCAAAAGTTGAGGAACTGAAACAAGAGCTTGCTACTTCCTCTACTTCCTATTCTCAAAAAGAAGAAGTGCTCCTAAAACAAGTGAGAGATGCTCATGCCAGCCAAAGGGATGCCGAAGACAGGCTTGAAGTGCAAAAAAGAATTAGTGAGGGCTATGTTGCTGATGTTGCAGAGCTTCGAAAGAAAAACAGCTCCCAAGAGGCGGAGATTCAAATGCTTAAGCTTCAACTTTCCAAAGCTGAAAGGGAGCGTGATGAGGCCGTTGCCGGCAAAATTGCAGCTGAGGAATCTCATGAGGCAACGAAAACCAGCATCAGCTCAACATTATTTGACTTCTACTTGCACAGCGTCCTGGGGCATGGAAGCCTTGCCTTTCTAGGTCCCAAGTATGAAATTACTTTGCTGAAGTGTGGGAGGCCGCACTTGATATGCTTGGTGCTGCAGGCGCGGGTTATGCCGAATCAGCCCTTGAGGAGCATTACTTGGATGATGATGCTCGTGCTGCTCTCGCCAAAGGAAGGGAACAACTTGCCAAATTTAGAGCTGAAGCGACAGAAGGGGACCAGTTGGGAAAAACTACTTCAACTATTCCAGCTCAGCGTCCTTCTTCGACCGAAATCAACATTATTGGTTCCAGTTCCTATTTTCCATCTCCTACCAAAGTTACTACCAAGATCATAAGCATATAGGGTGGAGATGAAGGCGACGAGAGTGCTGAGGCGCAGGCTTATGAGGTTGATGTCAGGAAACCGACTTCTCCAGGTAACTCTACCGTTAATCTCGCTACTGTAAACCTTGCTCAAGTAAACTGCTCATTTGTTTCTTATGGGTTCGATGAGCTTCTTGACTATTTCCTGAATCTTGACGAGCCTTTATCCCCTCTTTTTACTGACTTTACCCTCTTTTCTCCTGTAGAAAAAGTATCGAGCATCGTTCAGACTTCGCCTCCTCCAGTTATCCCTCCTCCGTCTCTTCAGGCGACTCCTCCCTCTGCTTCACAGCCCGGGTCACAAGAGGAGCAAATAGAGGCTCTTCATGGCTTAGATGATCCTATCGCTTCTCAAGAACATGGGGGAGAGGAGCCTGGAGAAGGGGATGGATCTCCGGAGCGAACTGCTTCCGATGACATAAAATTATCTGCTCTTATTACTCCAGGGAGTGAGTCTTCTTCAAAGAGGAGAAAGAAGCACGGAACATCAAAGAGGAGGGGGAAGAACATCATTGCTACTGAAGAGGAACCGGAAGTTGAACCAGTTGCACCTCCCTCTCCTTCTTCCCTCATGCCTATAGATCGACCTGAAAAGCTAACAATCCGGCCGGGTAAAGGGTCCAAAGGTGGTAAGAAGAAATGATGATTCCAGTTTTTAGCTTTTTGTCTTTTGCATGTACTGGTCGAGGATTGTGTGGGTACCGGTCCCTGCTTTCTTTATTTCGAAACTTGTATCTGCAATATAATTGAATAAAATGATCCTTTATTTGTACAAATTCTTGTTTGAATTTGAGAGTGCATTTATTATTCATTTTTGTACATGTTTCAAGTTTATTTATAGATATTGCAGTGAGCTTGTGTATGTTGTTTGAGCGTACTCTTACCGATGTAGCTATACCATATTGTATGTAACTATACCATGTTGCCCCCATACCATAAGCTTGCTGCAATATTTTATACTTCGAGGGGACTTGTACTCTTATTTTCTGAAGAATAATTATTTCATACTTGAAGAAATTTTCTGAAGAGTACAACTCACTCCATATAAGTTTTTACGCTTTATCCTTCAAAGAAATCACTTTTTTTTTGTGTATGTACACATTTTACTAAGTAAATTCTTCTATGTGGTAAAGCGGGCCTCTGAAGGGTACTTTATCTTCTCTTTGAGAAAGATTATTTTCCAGAATAGGTAAATCATTCTTCCTTTGAAAGTTAAAGTGTGATTTTGATGAAGATTTTTTTTACATAGAAAGTTGTACCTCTAAGGAGGGATTTTTCACGTTTCAACACTTGGAAGTTTTATTTCAATCTTGGTGAAACGTGTACCTCCAAAGAGTTGTGTCTTTGAAGAAAGCCTTTTCACGTTTCAACACTTGGAAGTTTTATTTCAATCTCGGTGAAACGTGGGCTTCCGAAGAGGTCTTTCTTCTTGATTGTGTCTCCGGGAGGAGGTCTTTATTTTGTTTTGCATTTCAACTTTGGTGAAGTGAAACTCCGAAGAGCGGCTGTTGCACTTCAACTCCTGGTGAAATGTGCCTCCGAAGAGGTCTTTGTTTTGTTTTGCATTTCAACTCTGGTGAAGTGAAACTCCAAGGAGCGGCTGTTGCACTTCAACTCCTGGTGAAATGTGCCTCCGAAGAGGTCTTTATTTTGTTTTGCATTTCAACTCTGGTGAAGTGAAACTCCGAAGAGCGGCTGTTGCACTTCAACTCCTAGTGAAATGTGCCTCCAAAGAGGTCTTTGATTGCCTGGAAGTTACTCTCTAATGGTTGGAGGGTCATGACTCCTCCAATCTTTTTTGTTGAGTAGAGAACTTCCTTTTTTGCGGCATATGCCTCGCTAGAGGTCTTTATCCTCCGAAGAGTTGTGCCTCTAAAGAGGACTTGTGCCTCCGAAGATGGCTTTAGTTGTTCTTTGTCCACTTGCTTATGCCTTTTCAGCGATCCTCTGTTTTTCTTTTCAAGCTCACACTCCCTTCTCTTACAAGTAGTTTGTTTAATCCAAAGAGGTATACTTCATTGCTAGGCAAGTTCGCGAGAACGGGCGTAAGCTTCTTAATTGGATGTTTGTTTGTTCAAACGATCTCAATTTATTAGCAAGAGCCCGTTTTCGGCGAAATCATTGGCCGTTCAATTGAAGCACTTCTTATTTAGGATTTGAATTCGGGGCTTTTGTGACTCGAAATTTATTTGTTAAATGATAACAAGAATCATTTGGTCTTGTAATGTGCAAGCTTTATTTCCATTGTCTGCAAAAATTTAAATCGACATCTTAGCAATACATTTAATGTACTTTCATATCGAAAATAAAGCAAACTGTAATAATAATAAGGAGCACAAGATTTATAGTGGTTCGGCCAAGAATTTGGGCCTACATCCACTTTATAGTCTTTCATTATTTACTTGCATCGGTTTTACAACTGCTTTCAATTACAAGAATCATACATTCATAACTCTTTTTACAATATTTCAACAAAGCTTTCAAGTTAAGTATGGACGCAAGTGATTGCTGTTCCAAGCCCTTGGAATTTGATCTCCTTCAACAGTAGTGAGTTTGAATGTGCCGTTAAGAAGCTTCTGACCTATGACATATGGTCCTTCCCAATTTGGCCCAAACACACCTGTTGCCGTAATAATTCTCTTCAGGTCTGGATCTCCAATCTCAAAGCTGCGTTGGCGAACTTTGGAATTGAAATGTCTGGCTATCCTTTGCTGACGAGCTGCGATTCTGAGCTCAGCCTCTTCTCTTTTTTCATCAAGGAGATCTAGTGCCTCAAGCTGTAGTTTTTCATTCTCCGCTTGATTGAAATGGATTCTTCTATGTGAAGGGACCTCTGTTTCTACCGGAATCATTGCTTCTGACCCGTATGCCAACGAAAACGGAGTATGCCCAGTTGCAGTTTTGTGAGTGGTTCTGTATGCCCATAGTGCAAGTGGCAACTTATCGACCCAACCACCTTTCTCTTTTTCCAGCTGCTTTTTGATGGTTGATTTGATAATTTTGTTCACTTCCTCCACTTGTCCGTTTGCCTGCGGATGAGCTGCTACTAAGAAGCTTTTCCGGATTTTGAATCGTTTGGAAAAATCTTGGAATTCCTCGCTTTCAAACTGAGTACCATTGTCTGTGATTATCTTCTGAGGCACACCATACCTGCAAATGATATTCTTAGTTACAAAACTTATCATCTTTTTTTAGGTGATAGTAGCCAATGGTTCAGCTTCAGCCCACTTAGTAAAATAATCTACAGCAACAATGGCATATTTGTTTCCAGATTTGGCAGTTGGTAAAGGTCCTACAAGGTCTATTCCCTAGATTGCAAACGTCCATGGACTGACCATCTGTGTGAGTTCAGTAGAAGGTGCTCTAGGAATTTTGGCGAATCTTTGGCATCTGTCACATTTTCGGGAATAGTCTGCAGCATCTCGATTAATTTCTGGCCAAAAATATCCATATCGGAGAACCTTCTTTGCTAAAGTCTGACCACTTAAATGATCACCACATTCTCCTCCATGTACCTCAGCTAAGATTGTTTTGGATTCTTCCCTGGATACACATCGAAGTAATGGCATTGAGAATCCCCGTCTGTATAATCGGCCATCCTGGACTATATAGCGAGAGGCTTTCCTTAGTAGCTTCTGTCTCTCTCTCGAATTTTCTGGCAAAGAACCTTTGAGTAGGTAGTCCAGTATTGGAGTCGTCCATGATTCTTGTTCTTGAGATACATTCATAATCCAGTCTACATCCATCTCGTCTGTACTTGGTGCTGATAGGACTTCTAGGGGACTAATCCCAATAGTTGAGCTTCACCAGTACTTGAATACTTTGCGAGGGAATCTACCTTCATATTCTCTTCCCGGGGAATATGGCTTATTGAATAATGATCGAACTCACATAGAAGTTCCCAGGCCTTTGACAAGTAGGCAGGCAGATTTCCCCCTTTCGTTTGAAATTCCTTCTTGACTTGGCATACAATAAGTTGAGAATCACTTAAGATTTGTAATGCTCGAATGTTTAGTTCTTTAGCAATTCTCAAGCCAGCGATAAGAGCTTCGTATTCTACTTCATTGTTTGTTGAATGAAATTCCAATCTCAGTGCATAGCATAATGACCGATCTTCAGGGGTTTCAAGTACAACCCCGGCTCCAGAACAGTGGTCATTTCTCGCGCCATCAGCATATAACTTCCATCTCACCGGGACATCATTAGTTTCCTGTTCTTCACTATCACCTTTATCTGTGAATTCTGCGATGAAATCCGCTAAAGCTTGTCCGTTGATTGCCTTTCGGGGGTGATAAGTGATGTCATATTGACTGAGTTCAATGTTCCACTTTAGAAGACGACCCGAAGTCTCAGGGCGAAACAAGACTTGCTTTAGAGGTTGATCAGTGAGGTCTCTGATAGGATGGGCTTGGAAATATTGCCTCAACTTTCTTGATGCAATTAATAGACAATAGGCGAGTTTTCCAACCTGGAGTAATTCATCTCTGCCCCAGTGAGTCTTTTGCTGATATAGTAAACCGGATGTTGAATCCTCTTGTCTTCTCGTATCAGCGCTGCACTTAGAACATGAGATGATACTGCCAAGTATATAAGAAGATCCTCACCATCGCCGGGCCTAGAAAGTATTGGAGGCGTTTCCATATGACGAATCAATTCATCAAAGGCTTTTTGGCATTCGGGAATCCAATCAAATTTTTTCTTTCCTTTCTTTAAAGCGTCAAAGAATGGGATGCATTTATCAGTTGCTTTGGAAATAAACCGACTCAAGGCGGCGACTTTTCCGTTGAGACTTTGCAATTCCCTCTTCGTTTTAGGAGCTTTGACTCCTTTTAAGGCGGTAATTTGAGCTGGACTAGCTTCTATGCCCCTGGCACTCACGATGAAACCTAAGAATTTTCCGGACGCCACCCCAAATGAACATTTTAAAGGGTTAAGCTTCATTCCATATTTCCGGAGGACCGCGAACATTTCTGCTAAGTGCTCTATGTGATCCACTGCTTTCTTAGACTTTACTAACATGTCGTCGACGTAAACTTCCATAGTCTTGCCCAATTGCGGTTTGAAACATAGCATTAACAAGTCTTTGGTAGGTTGCCCCCGCATTTTTCAGTCCGAAGGGCATAACTCTGTAGCAATAAAGACCAACATCAGTGATAAAGCTCGTGTCCTCCTGATCTGGTTCATTCATCATGATCTGGTTATATCCGGAGTAGGCTTCCATAAAAGATAACAATTCATGTCCCGCTGTTCCATCTACCAGTTGATCGATCCTGGGTAATGGGAAGCAATCTTTGGGGCAGGCCTTGTTTAGATCTGAAAAATCGATGCACACTCTCCATTTTCCGTTAGCTTTCTTAACCAGCACTAGATTTGAAACCCAATTCGGATAGGTAGATTCTTTGATAAACTTATTTTCCATGAGTCGATCAACTTCTTCTTTTAATGTTGCTTACCTTTCTGGACCTTGGGTTCTTCTTTTCTGTTTCACAGGCGTAAACTTTGGGTCAATATTCAGAGCGTGTACTGCAACTTCTGGGGATATTCCGCACATATCGGCATGAGTCCAAGCGAAGACATCCAGATTTGCTTTCAAAAAAGATATTAAGATATTCTGAATCGACACATTAAGCTGTGAACCCACATTCAACACCTTATTTGGGTCCTTCGGGTCAACAGGTACCGGTACCGTCGTTTCCACCGGTACTACTCTATTCTCCCCTGCACTGGCTTTTCTAGGATCCATCTCTTTTCGTGCTCCGCTATGCTCGCCAGTGCAGGGTCCGCCCTGTAATTGCTACAAGGCTGGTTCTTTGATGCGGACTGGGGTTGCCGCATCCTTTCCCATTTCTCTTTTCCTTGCCTCTCGTAGCTCTGTCAGATAAAACTCCCGCCCAGCATTTTGATCCCCTTTTATAACTCCTACTCCATTGTCTGTGGGGAATTTAATGGTGAGGCACCATAGGGCCAGAACAGCTTTGAATGCTGCAAGAGTTGGACGGCCAAGGAAAGCATTATAAGCAGAAAATTCGTCGACAATAACAAAAGTTTGCTTGCGGACTACTTTTCTTTCTCCCTCTCCAAGTTCAACAAGCAAATCAATGGTTCCTATTGGCTGTTTTGGCTCCCCAGTGAAGCCAGCAATTTTCTGTGACGAGGCTTGCACATCAGCCATAGGGATCTTCATTTGGTCGAATGACTTCTTGAAGAGGATATTGCAGGATGCGCCACAATCGATGAGAACTCTTCTGACAATAGCTGGCCCGATACCAGCCGAGATGACTAAGGGATCCAAGGTAGGAGCTTCAACACCTGTCGAATCCCTGGCTCTGAACACAATATCATCATTGAAAGTTCTTTGTTGTTTCAGAGGCGTAGCGTCTTCCAAAACAAAAACATCTTCTTCGGCCGGTACATATTTCAAAGCCCGGGTATACCTTTCCATCTCACCCCAGCTCCTGCCTGCTGGGTGAGGTCCTCCCGTAATGACATTGATAACAGGCCTTCCGGATTCATGCCCTGCAGCTTTTTCACTTGTCATAGGTTGATGAGCAGGAGCTTGTTGCCCCTGACTAGACGAAGCAGGATTGCTGCTATTCTTTTCAACAAATTGCTGCAGCTTGTTTTCCCTTATCAACTCTTCAATCAAATTCTTCAATTGGCGGCATTCGTCGGTATCATGACCGGGTTGATTATGAAAGCGACAGAACTTCCCGCTTTGTACAGCTTTATTCCCGGTTCTCAGAACAGGAGGTTTAGGATATTCAACAGAATCTTTAGTGGCAAGGTATATACGCTCCGGCGTATCTGATAAAGGAGTATATTCCGATGGCTTGAAGGAACGAGGCTTCTTCAGATTTTTCTGTTTCTTCCCATCGTTATTTTCCCTTTTCTGTCCTACAGATTCATTCTTGCGTGGAGCAGCAATGTTATCTTCAGCTTTTTCCAATACTGCCTTTACCGGTACGGGACGGCTTTCCAGGCGCATGAATTCATCTGCTTTCTTGTAAAAATTTTCAAGGGAATTTGGTTCCTTCATGTTTAGCCATTTCCCAAATTCGCTCGACTTGTCAATGGCCCTCATCAGATAAGTCAAGATCATCCGTGGTTCTGCATTGTCTACCTCGGCTAGTGCTATATTAAAGCGGTTCAAAAAAGATCTGATAGTTTCCCCTGTTTTCTGTTCTAAACTTGACAACGACATGATATCCTTGGCTTTTGAAGCATATAGTCTGAACTACTCCTTGAATTTCCGAGTTAGGTCAGAAAACTGATCTATAGATCGGATTGGTAGCTTGGTGAACCAAAGCAGAGCTACACCTTCCAGATATACAGGAAAATATCGGCACTTTATTTCATCAGAAGCTCTGGCACTTGTCATGTGCCAATCATACTTATACAAGAACTCGTTCGGATCGCTTGTTCCCTTGTAAGCTGGAATGGTTGGAGGGACGAACTTCCTCGGAAACTCAGCCTTTAAGATTCTTTCGGTAAACGGGGTTTTACTTGGAGCGAAACCCCATTCTTTCTCGTCTTCATTCCTTTGCATGCTTTCTTTCATGATTTGTCGAACCATTTCAGAAAGATACCCCTCATCATTTCGAGCTTTAGATCCACCAACTTCAGGAAGTGCCTGCTCCAAGGGGCTGGCAGCCCTCTCAGGAGCGTTCCTTTCTTCAGCATCGTGAACGTTGCCAGCGAAGTTCCTTTCATTACTCGTTGGTTGACGGTTTGTCCCAAGCAAGTCGTTCAACC
The DNA here is from genome assembly GCA_030765085.1 of Allium cepa. Taxonomy (NCBI): domain Eukaryota; kingdom Viridiplantae; phylum Streptophyta; class Magnoliopsida; order Asparagales; family Amaryllidaceae; genus Allium; species Allium cepa. Next base: position 909,858,000 of record CM060938.1, on the reverse strand, counting down.
TATTCAAAATTAGAGCATTTTGGGCACTCTGAGCCTCCAATTGTGCATTTTGGGCACTTATCTGCTGGTTCAGCCATAAGATTACAGCATCCAACTCCGCTTTTGTAACCCCAACAGATGGAGTGGGTTGATTAGGTATTGGGGAAGCGGAGGTTCCCTCTTGAACATTTCCAAATCTAACAGATCTACTCCTTCTACCCGGAGCCATGATTTCAGATAAACTTCTAGTCTTCAGAGAGATTACTTCAACAAACTTTCATGGAGCAATGATGATAATTCACCTGAGTTCAATTCTCAGTGAAAGCACCAAAAATGTTAACGCTAAAATTTTAACGCTAACACCCCGGTGTGTGCAGTGTAGTTGTGAAAGCACCACCCGATGATTCGGGAACAGAGTATAAGCAGAAAAAGTACAGAAAAGTGGTAAACAACAGCAATTTTATAGTGGTTCGGCTTAAGGAAGAGCCTACGTCCACTTCGAATATCTTTATTGATGATTTGATTACAAGTCGATACAATTGCACTTCGATTACAACACACTTCGGACTAGTAGCTCAAACTTCGAAGGAGAACAATCTCTTGAATTCATTTTAAATGATGTATATTCTTTCTTGAAGTTCGTTGTAGCGTCCTTGGAGTGCTTGAAGTCCTTGGAGTGCTTGAAGTATTGCTCGAGCTGATGAAAATGGCAGAGTATCGTTGCCTTGAAGAAATGATCGGCCCTAAAGTCCTTTGAATGTTGGAGGTGGTCGCGTATTTATAGAGAATTCTAGGCAGTAGTTTTCGCTAAGTCATGAGTCGTGACCGATTCAGGGAGAGTCGTAGGTCGCGCTCGACTCAAGGTTAACTCGTGGCCGTGTTAAGTTGGTTCGTGGACGACTTAATTGGCTGAGTCCAAGCTTCCCATCAGGGCGCTCTCGGTCTCCTGGATATAGTATAAGTCCTAAGTTGTTCACGAGTTAATCCTCTACGACACAAGTATTGTGACAGTGGGCCACGACTCAGTGGTTTTAAGATTGTGGGCGAGTCATATTGAGTCGTGAGTCGTGAGTCGTGAGTCGTGGCTTATGTGCAACCCTAGCTTCTTGCTGTCTCGAGTCCTTAAGTTGTGAACTTGTTGAGTCGGTAACTAATTAGGCCGTTGAGTCGATGGTCTTGATGAGTCGTGTATTAGTTAAGTCGCAATACTTTTTAGATCGTATACCCACTGAGTCGCTGACCTCTTCAAGTTGCTTGGGGCTTCAGGTCTCATTAAGTCGATGATTCACTGAGTCGGCCTGTCTCATGAACCGTTCCCCTCTTGAGTCGTTTTGTTCCTCTAAATTGCCTTAAGCCTTAGCTTGCCAGCTAATTGAGTCGCAACCAGTTGAGTCGTTTCATTCTTTAAGTCGTTGAGGTTCATTAAGTTGAAGGTCCACTGAGTCGTTAAGGGTCCTAAATTGATGAGTCGGCCCAGATCTTAACTCGTTGGCAGAACGGGGTTAACATATTTCAATTGTTATTTCACTTGAGTTGGATTTATTGATATAAGAATGTTAATCCTGACTCGAGTGTTTTGTGTTTTGCTTTACGCTCGGGTCAGACTGAGTGGCTCGGCTTTCGAGACTCGCCTTTGGAGTTGGAGCTTTGCTTGAAGATCCAGCCATCTATTCTGCTTTCAGTATTCGATGATTCCAGTGATGTATTCTGATTTGTACCTGATGTATCGTGTTACTCTTCTGTTGTAAACTCTGATGTATCATATATATTTATATAGTAGCTTCATGAACTACTATCTCTTTTACTTCCGCTGCATATTATTACACTGTGTCTGTGATTCTATGATTATTTATTTACTGTATATCTGAGTTTTGCCAAATTTAAATTAACAATTCGGTATTTTGAATTATTCAAGTCCGACGTGTGCAGATGCGAATAGTCCAAAATAGCGGGTCGTTACAGTTGGTATCAGAGCTTTTGGTAGCTCCAGGAAAAACTTAGCATATACGGTAAATGTATTTACAGAATCACTCTCATTCGAGTTTCAATCTCTTCCTTTTAACTCAATTCCATTGAATTTTGGAACGTTCTCTTGCGGTTTCAAAATTCATTCATATCCCTCACTATTTATCTTCTTTTGATTCTGGAGTACCCCATAACTCCACTTCGAATGATCTTTATAGTGAGTCGGCGGTCTCGCCAATCCTAAATTTATCTTTAAATGGGTGAAACTCCTTTACAATAGACATCGATTTACCGGAGATTTCTGTATCCTCGGTTTACGATGATATCTATTCCCTGCTATACCTGAATTCTATCTCTTGAGATCGAGTGTTGATTTATCTCGGAATTCAACATCGATCTTATTCTTGAAGTTACGGTCGACCCGGTTAAGGTTGCCCATGAATTAAATAAGTTTATCCATCTTCCGATTCTGTTAATTGAATTATCTTATCTAATGTTTCGAACTTATTATCGAATCAAAATTCTCTTCGATTGAGTCCATCAAATTTGAATTTCTATCCTTGCTTTGAAATTTATTCCTGTATCGTCGAGCAAAGAAATGTATTTGTAAACTAATATATAAAATGTTTTATATATGTTGTGTTGTTTGAGTTGTTGATGTTGATTTGGGTTTCCGATCAATTCGCTTGATCAACGCTATCGATAGGATTTTCAAAACACTTGAATGGAGCAAACTGACACCATATTGTTTTCAAATTTAGTAAATAAAATAATTTTGAACGATTATATTACAAATAAGAATAAATTTTTCTGAAATTAAAATGTTAATGAATCTGTTATCCGAAATGTGAAAAATTAATTTTCATTTATTATTTTATAAATCATTGACAATTTCATAAAATAATTAAATGAATTTATAAAATTTAGTAATAATTTGATTTGTAATTTGAAATGTATTTAAACTAGAATTTGAGAATTTGATTTCCGGTGATTTCAAACTTTGATTTTAAAAGTTTTAAAGCGTATAGTATTTTAAATATTTTCAAATAGAAATCATTTCAAAGAATTTAAAATGTTTGAATCAGCGCTCTTCTTTTGTCGCTGGAAAATAATTTCGGTGATGACGGCCGCATCATCGACATTAATTTTCGAGTTTCGAAGGGGAGAGACCAATTCGTAGCTTTGCTACAGTTTGTTTTGGAGACTGAATCAATTTAAATTTCTTAATTATGATTTGATTTATATATATAGGTATATTATTTTAAATTTAATTTGATTTGATATATATTGTATATACATAATTATCTCTAAATGGTTTGAAGTGAAATCGGAAATTTAATTCTTAAAATTTTGGTAAAAGGATGATTTCAAAATGAATCAAAATTTTGAATTAATATTTAAACTGGAGAGAATTGAATTAGAAATTTACTTGTATAACACTCAATTGCATTATATATAACTTACCTTAATTTTCAAAAGTTAACTATGTAATTGAATATTATATAGTATAAAATGATATCAAAGGAAATTTTTTTAAATAAATTTGAGTAGTTATAATAAATGTATATATACTTAATATATATGTTATAGGATACATTAAGTAGAATAAATTTAATAATAATTTGGAATAAAGAAGAATTAAATTTGTCGAATAAAGTATGATTATAATAAATGACTATTCAAATTTATGATCTTTGAAATTGTTAATTGAAGAAAATTGGATAATATATAATATAAATTGTCTTTATAAAGAAAATGTGAGTGCGTATAATAAATGTTATTCACTTAAATTTTAATTATAATGTTTATGAATAATAAATAATAGATGTGATTCCCTAAACTTTTTGAAAATGGGGACCCTCCCAAATCCCTTTCTTCCCGCTGACCCATCCCATCCAATTTCTTCCCTGCAACCCTGTCCATCATCACCTATTCTCGTACCACCTGCTGTTGCGTCTCGAGCCACCCAGTCTTGTCCCCTTCCTCCTCCTGACACCGTCTGCCTCTCGCTGCCCAATCTTTCTTCTTCTCACACTGCTGCCCTGAAACCACCTACCCCCCCTTTGCTTCCCCTTCCCCAAACTCCTATTGCTTGGAACTCTCTGTTCAGAGCAAAACCAACAAATGCTGGGAAATATGTACCACGCAACATCAAACTTGACTTTAATGGTGACTCCATTGTCCCTCCAGCAGATGTTGTGAAGGAAGGTAACAATATGTGGAAGGAATATCTGGTTGGTTTTTTCCTCGATAACCCATTACCTTATTCAACTGTACTGTACTACCTTAAGAAAGCATGGAAATTAAGTGGATCCATCTCCGTTAAATCGGATGGTTTCCTTTTCCTTTTTAAATTTTCGAATCAGGATGACAAAGTTAGAATCTCTGAATCTGACCCTGTGATTATGAGGAACAAACTTTTTATTGTCAAACCTTGGGATGAAAATGTTGGGAATTCGTGTAGTAGCATCAAGGCAGTTCCTGTATGGATTAAGTTATCCAACATTCCCTTGTTTGCATGGTCGTTGTTAGGAATTAACTGGTTAGCAGCAAGGATTGGAAAACTCCTATGCTTGGATGCTTCAACTGAAAAGTTTGAGAGAATCACTTATGCCAAATGTTTAGTTGAAGTCACACCAAATAATGACTTACCAGAATGTTTCACAGTTAAACTGCTTGATGGAACTGATCAAGTTGTTAAAGTTGATTATTTGTGGAAGCCAGAAATTTGTACTACATGTTTGGAGTTTGGGCACATGGTTACAACATGCAAGAAGACAGTAAATGAGGAAAAAGGAATACTTTTTGAAGATACTGAACAACAAGAAAGTGGTGAAGACAAACAAAACTTGGTTAGGAAAGGGAAACATGTAGATAAACAAGATAAAATGAAGCAAATGTGGCAAAAAGTCAATAGGAACAAAGTGAACAAAGGAGGGAAAAAAAAAAGAAGTGGAGTGCACAACAAAGGAATTAATAGGAACAGAAAGAGTAACTAAACATAGTGAAAGTGAGGTAAGAAGTGATGATATTCCAGTACAGAGCAATGTAATTGGTCTAGAATGCATTGATGCTACTCATAATAAATATAATATTTTGCAGAATGAAGAGGAAGTGCAAATAATTCTAGAAAACTCTGAAGGGGAGGAAAGGCAAACCTTAACTGATAAAAATTGTGAAGTTATCAGTAATGATGCTATATTGTCCAGACTAAAATCAAATGTTGGCATTATAGAACTAAATCCAGAACCATCATGCAACTCAGTTCAGTACCCCAGTAGCATTACTGAAACTCTTTCCAGTGAAAAAAGTAATGGATGTGGCAAGAACAATCTTGAAGATAATGCACATATTGATACATATGTCACAGACATGGACTGTACATGGTGTACAGAACTTGAAAACAACATTATCCATTTAGTAACTTCAATGCATAAACCAAATGATGGTGTGCAATTGCCTGAAACATCTCACTACAATTTCTCCATTAACTTGCCTGGTTGGCCACCATTATCCACATCCCCTACCCCACTATCAATTCCTTCACAAAACCCTACAACCACCACTTCTAAGTCTCTCATCACCTCCCCACCTCCTCAACACCACAGGAACATTGAAACACGATCTCTTTCAGCTAAGAGAAGAAAAAACTCCACCTCTCAGCAATAATCTTATGTTTAGCAAAATAGCTGCCTGGAACCTCAGAGGTGCTCACAGCAATGCAAAACTTGATCAGGTGAAAAGTATCATTTCTTCACATGACATATGCCTTTTTGGTTTGCTTGAAACTAAACTCAATCTTCCATTTACCATCAAAGCAGCTGCTTACATAAACCCAAAATGGAATTTCTATCATAACCTTGATATGGCTTCTTATGGTCGAATTCTTGTAATTTTTGACCCTGCAGTTATAACTCTATCCCCTATATTAATTTCTAGACAGTTTATTCACTTTCATGTCTATGAAATTCAAACAAAATCCTCTTCCTATATCACTTTTGTCTACGCCGATAACTCGGTCATTTCTCGCAATTCCTTCTTTAAAACATTGCCCCCCTTTCGACAATCATCTCACCCCTGGATTGTTTTAGGTGACTTCAATACATGCTTTGAACTTTCTGACAAATTTGGTGGTAATCCACTATCTCCTCGTGACATTGCCCCATTCAATCTAGCAGTTGCTGACTCAGAACTTCTTTTGGTTAATAAGACTGGAGCTAAGTATTCATGGAATAATAGGAGTCGTAGTGGTGTTCGTACTTTCACAACCATTGATCATACCTTTTGCAATATCCAAGCTTTAACCCGCTGGCCATCATTGTCTGTATTCCTCCCCCAACCAATTTTGTCTGACCATTCTCCTTTAATATTATCTCTGGGTCACCATTTTCGAAAAGAAAAAAGAAGTTTCAAATTTTTTAATGCATGGCTCAAGCATGAACACTTTCTAACACTTGTAACACAAGTTAATACTGATTTCCACTGTTTTGGTAATCCTATGTATAAGTTTTGCAGGAAATTGAAAAGAATTAAGCTGGAGATTAAAAAGTGGGCTGCTTCCACCTTTGGAGCTGGTAGTTTGCTTTCAACAACTCTCAAGGAACAATTGCAGGAACAGCAAAACTTTATGATGGACCACCCTTTGGATGAACAAGCAGCTGCTGATGAAGCCAGATTATTTAATGATGTCAATAATGCTCTTGCCATGGAAGCTAACATGAAGAGGCAACAACTGCATAATAAGTGGCTGGTAGAAGGAGATAGGAATACTAAGTTTTTCCACGATGCAATAAAGATAAAACATGCCAGAGACAACATTTACAGTATTTTGGACGAACAAGGAACCCTATGTTCTACTACTGAATCTGTCGACAAAGCTTTTGTTGACTATTACACTAATCTACTTGGAAATTTCTCTGGATTCTCTCCTGATCTTGAGCAAATTTCTTCACTTCCCTTGCCTTGTATTTCCCTACATGAAGCAAACTCACTTATACAGCCTGTCACTGATGAGGAAATCAAAAATACTCTCTTCTCAATGAACAAAGATTCTTGTGGTGGTCCAGATGGTCTAAACGTTAACTTCTTCATATCCACCTGGGGTGTTCTTGGAAATGACTTCTGTCAAGCTATCCACAACTTTTTTTCTTCATGCAAGCTACTTGGTGAGGTGAACTGCACAAACATTGCTCTTATTCCTAAGGTAAATCCAACGACCAGTGTTTCTTCTTTCAGGCCCATCTCCTGTTGTAATGTAATATACAAATGTATCACCAAAATTCTTGCTTCTCGTCTGATTAGTGTTATACCATCTGTTGTCTCTAAGAATCAAGCTGCATTCATCCCAACAAGGAATATTATTGACAATGTGATCCTAGCACAAGAATTGCTTAAAGGGTACAGTAGAAGTAATGTTACCCCTTCTGCTGCTCTTAAAATTGATATCTCTAAAGCTTATGATTCCATTCACTGGACATCTATAGTTAGAATCATGGCTAAAATGGGTTTCCCCAGAGCATTTGTGTCTTGGATATATGTGTGCATCTCCTCTCCTTCCTTTTCTGTAGTTATCAATGGTAGACCAGTGGGATTTTTTAGTAGTAGCAAAGGAATACGACAGGGAGACCCTATTTCTTCCTACATTTTCCTTCTGGTTATGGAAGTATTCACTGTTTTACTTAACTCTAAATACACTTGCAATTTAATTAAGTACCATCCCAAGTGCTCTTCTCTCCAAATAAATTCCATAATGTTTGCGGATGACGTGATGGTGTTTACTAAGCCAGACATACCTTCTCTAACTGGTGTAATTGAAGCTCTGCAGTCATTTTATTGTATGACAGGCCTTTCAATTAACCAAGCCAAGACTTCCATGCTTGTTGTTGGGGTTAGTGATGTGCAGAAAGATGCTCTTTTTCATTGCACTGGTTTTACATGCATGGATAATGACATGAGGTACCTTGGTCTCCCTCTCCTTACTAAAAGGATTTCCAATGCTGACTGTTTCCCATTATACCATAAGATCACTTCTGTTATGAATGCTTGGGTGAACAGACAATTATCACAAAGTGGTAGACTTGTTCTTATCAAAACTATTGTATTCTCTTCTCTGGTCTACTGGGCTCGTTCAATGATTCTCCCATTAAAGCTAATGCAACTTGTTAGGTCAGCAATGATAAGATATTTCTGGACTGGTAGTGTACATAATAGGAAGTTGCTGCCATGTTCATTTTCTAGTATTGAATTTCCCATGAAGCATGGTGGTCTTGGTGTCATTAACCCAAGAAAGTGGAATCAAGCTGCTATTAGTTCTCATTTTGATGCCATGGTCAACAATAGAGATACAACATGGGTTAAATGGATAAAGTTACATTATATAAAGACTAAAAACTTCTGGTGTATGGACATACCTCAGAATAGCAGCTGGTTTTGGAGGAATATACTTAAGCTAAGACATGTTTTTCTTCCTATCATTAAATATCATGTTAATGCAAACACTGAAGTTAGCTTCTGGCACGAACCATGGGCAAGACAGGGTCTCATTCTATCCAAAGTTTGTGAATATCAACTGCTTCAGCAATCTGGAATTCATCATGATGCCAAAGTAAATGACTTCATGTATGATGGAAAGTTGCAGTTACCAACTACTAGTAATCATATGCTCAAAGTCATGTGGACTGATATCCAAGCCAATTTTTGCATAACTAATCAACCTGATGCTGTATCTTGGGATTTAAAGCATCACAATGTCCATAGTGTCTACTTATTTTGTTCTGCATATTATCCACTGCCAGCCACCAAGTGGTTTTCTGTTATATGGACAAATGACTCAGTTCCATCGCAAAATTTGATGATGTGGAAAGTGATTAATCAGGCTCTTCTTACTAAAAGTAAACTTAACAGCATTGGGTTTCCATGCACCTCTTCCTGTGTGTTTTGTGATATGTTTGAGGAAAGTGTGCATCACCTATTCTTTGATTGCCCTGCTCTTAAGTTCTTGCTGAACTGCATCAGTTTCACTACTGGTTATAACTTTTCTTCTGGAAGCTCGAGATTGGTGTGGAGTATCATATATAAGGCTACGAGATGGAGATGTGATAGAATTAGGCTGTTTGTTGTTTGTATGAAGATATACATGAGAATCATATGGAAGGAAAGAAATGCGATTGTATTTGATAAGCAAAGAAAGAGCATGGTTGTTCTCTGGAATGAAGTGAAGACTACAACACATAAACAATTGACGAATTGCAATAGAGATTTCCCAGACAGTATGATTATTGGATGGGCTTGACCTTTTTTGTCTCTTCAATTGTTTTTCTCTAGTCCTCTGTCCTTTTTTTTGTATTTTTTCTTTTCAATTTCCCCCTTGTTTCACTATTTGTACTCTTTTATTGTGTTGCAATAAAACTGGTAGGGGCCCAGTCAACCCCGCTGGCTTTGCCAAAAAAAAAAAATAATAGATGTGATTAATAAATAAAAAATTTGTTTTGAAGGTTAATAAATTGAAATTCAATCAATTTAATGAGGTATTAATTAAATTTAAATTGAATGTCATTTGAGAGAAATCTTTTGCTTCTAACATCAATAAATGTGAAATCAAGATAATTTGATGGAAACCTTGATTAAAAAAAACAAATTGTTGAATATAAATTAATTTCAATTGAAATTTATATGGTTTAAATTAATTGTTTATTATGTAATTCAAGTCTATTTCTTTTTGTTGTTTCTATTCTCCTACCTCCTTCCTTTTCGAGGCCGAAAAGTTTTGAGTGGGGGAGAGTGTAACAACCCGGATATTTTAACGGTTTTAACTAATTTAATTAACTGGATTTGTGTGGAATGGTAGACGATAAATTTCGAAATATAAATTTTATATTTAGAATGCGTCTAGTTAAACATAGCAACTGGTAAATTTTCGTCCGAAAATATGGAAGTTTATTTCGTACGTAAATTTACTTCAATTTAATCAGTTAAAAAGCGATGGAAGTAAAACTTTTTCAAAACCAAAATATTTTTACATAGAAAATTTTTAAACCATCTTCTGAGCAAGATGTCAGTTTGTCGTTTTTTCAAATTCGGACATCTTTGGCTCCATCGATCTTATTTTTCTACGTTTTTATGCATTTTCCGCCATTATAAAATTCAAATTTTTATAATTCAATCGTACTACCGATATCTATATACCATTCTGATTGTCTCATCATGCTGATCTTTATGGTATAATTATTTCTGTGTTTCGGTGTCCGGTTCGCATTGAAAATCGCGAAACAGTTAACCGTATCGTTCCGTTTTCACTTTTAATTTCCAAATGACCTTCCACTTATCTACTCTCCATCCAACAGACACCAACCTTTTATATTCTTCAAAATTTATTGATGACTTTTCCTATTTCCATTTCAATTTAATACGTTCCGGTTCGTTTCTCTGCCACCTACCCTTTTCACATTTGCTCTCTTCCTTCATCTTCTCCTGTAGCTTATATTCTTTCCCCTTCATATTCATTTCTTCAAACCCAAAACTGCAAATCATATTTTAACCAAGCTCACCCACAACCCATCTCCGCCCTCTACCAATCGAACAACCATCCATGGCTGAGACCAGCCTAACCACTTTCGGCTACACAAACTCCTTCGCCCTGAGCAAACGTGTATGTCGAGCTTCATCCACTTGTACTTCGCATGCATGCTCTCTTCAATCGAACCGCGTGTATGCTGAGCTTCATCCACCGCCGATCTCCACCTTCCCACGTCAAGCCCGCATCTTCCCCGCTCCTCGCCACCTGGCAACGCGCCTACGCACCCGCCGAGTATCCACCGACCACCGCCCTTGCTTCCCCTTTAGCCCACCAAATCCCGCCTGTACCCTCCGGCCTCACCCTCCACCTGACAGCTCTCACCGCTGCCCCTCCGACCCAAGCGCCCTCCACCTCCACTGCCTTGCGCCTCCACACGCAAACCACCCCGCATCCCTGGACGAACACTCACCCAGTCACATCACGCACCACCTGCATTACCAAGGCAACTCACGTCACCATCTTCTCTACCGCAAACCCTTCCTTAGCATCTCCTCCATGAGTTTGGCCGCCACCACTTCATCCTCCACCCACAGCCGAGCAACACTTTTCCTCTTTCTTCTCTGTTTTGCTTCCTAATTTATATACATAGCAGGTATCATATATTTAATATGCATGTTATATTAATTTGTTTTTATGTATAATATTGTTGATGCTGTGTGTGTATGGAAATGAGCATGCACAGTAGTGAAACAAATCAACACCTCATCTTCCAAAGCCACTCTCGGTTCATTTTCACGGTTTGTATATATATTTGTTTTTTTTATACTCTCGATCTGTTGATCTATAAACCATCGGTTACTTATATATATAAGATTGCATATAACCCGCATATATATTTATTTATAGCAAAGTTTTCATATGTCAGTAGAGAGAAAAAAAAAGCATGGCTACAGTATAATCTATAAAAGCATATGTATAGTTATATTATAGGCTGTTAGGTGAATTTACATTTAGAAGAAGTTGTTTATAAACTATATTATAGTGTCCGATTTACGTATATAGTATAGTTGTTATAATGTACAGATTTTATAAATTGTTGTTTGAGTTGAAAGAAAATAAGTTACATTTGTGTTATGATAGTTATATATATTTATAAACTAAGTTATACTGACTTTACTGTTCGATTATATGTGTATGTGTTAGTTATATTATATGTTTTCAATCGGCTGTCATATTTCTATATAGATGTACTTTAATAATATATATAGCTGTTTTACAGATGTTGTGTACAAAAGAGTATTATATATTATGCTTGGTGGCGTCTGTTGGTTTGGGTTTTCATACATGCGTCTGTTATAATAATAATACGTTTACATATCATGTATGTTTTAACAATAATGATTTTAACATATATTTTATTTTGTGCGTTTAATATATATATATATAATAAATTATTTTAGAAAGGAAATTTATAATATGTGTATATATTTAAATTTGTACATGGGTGGATTTAAAATATGGTTTTATATATATAGTCTTATATAAGTGTTCATTTATATCAATTATCTTCATCGATCTCGTTCTGATATGTTCCATCGATTTCTGTTATCAGCCTTGATCATCGAAAACGTGCTTGAATCCGTAACTCAAATTCCAGTGTCCGTTTCTCTTTGCATATGTGTGTCATCTTCAGTATTCTCTAGCCTTGAAAGATGAGCAATCACTCACGATTAATGTTCATTTATTTATTAAATTTGATTCTAATTGAACGACAATTGAAATATGTTGCTGTTATTTATTGCACTGTTATTTATGTATCAGTTCACCTTTGACATCTGACACCGTTATCTGTAAATTATACGATGATAATCCTGTTTGGCTGATAATTGATATATTGTTTGTTGTTTATATTGGATGTTAAATTTGAAATGTATAAAGTGATAAATATTATGCAATTAAATTTGACGTAGGATAGTTAAATTTGAATTGACATATGTGTTGAATGTGATTAGTTAAATTTGTAAAATATGAGCCCTTAAATGTTTGATTACTTGACACGTAGAAAAATGATTAATTACCAATGAACCATTTGAATTTGTGTTGTATTAATTGTTGAAATATGAAATTGAATAATTGATGTCAAGTATAGAATTGCATAGAATAATAATTGAATAATCTTTGATCTACATGAAATGATAGTGTAGATTCTAGAAATAATTATATTAATTTGCACAAATAACAATGTGAATTAGTACGATTATTTTGGGATTATTGGAATTAATTATTGGATTGTTATTGTTTGTTGTGATTGCTTGTTTATTTACTTTGACACCATCCCAGTTATCACACTGCAAGTTCCCTTTGCTATGCTTTGATTTTTGAATTGAAATGGAATCGGGTTGAAATGATAAATACCCAAATGAACTTGATTAGGATAGAGAATTAAATAAACCCGATTGGTCAAAATTGGTTTAAAATAAAATAATTATTTTTATTTGAATAAAGAATAAGGTTTGAAATGAAGTTGGAATTTGAATTTTAATGAACGGTAAATGTTAATGTTTAAAAATCTGAAACGAAAATATTATTGAAAGAACGTTGTTTTAAAATAAATTATTTGACAACAAAAATTTGGAATTATTCATTTAAATTAAGTTGAAATTATTAAGTTTGAAATGATTTAATAATTAAAGTTTAAATTATGTTGAAATTATTAAGTTAGAAACGATTTAATAATTAAGTTTGAATTTATAATTAAGTTGAAGTTTTATGTTTTGAAATTATTAATAATTAAGTTGAAATTATTTAATAATTGAATAAGATTGAATAATTTGATAATTGAATAAAAATCGAATTCTGGGCTAAGAGAAATTGAACTTTTGGATAAGTGAATTTGAACTTTGCTAATAAATGAAATTGGGTTTCTTTATTTATTAAGTTTTAGAAAATTATTTAAGTAAGTTAATAAGTGAAATGGAACTTCTTGAATATGTGAAATTTAGTTTCTGTATTAATTGAGTTGAAATTTGTAACTAAGTAAGTAAATAAGTGTAATTGAATTTCTTTAATAGGAAATAAAATGTGATTTATTAGAATAAATATAAGACTTGTAAGTTAAAGAACTTGATTGACGAATCTAATTTAATTCAATTTGAAGTTTGATATAAGAAAGTTGAACTTAAATAATTGATTTAATGAATTGAAATTTAAATGGAAATTGTATTGAATGACAAATTTACTTAATGAATATTGAATGAAATCGATAAATGAATTTGAAATTGATTGGGTGTTAAATTAATTTATTTAAATGATTCAGAAAGAAATTTATATATGAATTTGAATCAATATTTGAATTGTTTAAATAAAAGTTGAAATCAAATTATAAGATTTTGAAATGGTAATTTGGAAGTTTTGAAACGAAGATTTTGGAAATTGGTTTAGAAGGACAAATGAAATGATGGTTTACGAATTTTAATTGAAATTGAATTTGATTTGGTTTTGAAATATATAAATGACCAATTGGTGTAATAATTACGAAAGTTATTAAAGAAACCGGAATCGGTTATGGACATACTCTCTGTCTAAACCGAAAACCACTTTAATAAGTATTAGTGGAGTGTGATCTAGAATGAAGTGGTTGGATTGATGTACGTGATGACTGAAGAAAGAGAACGATAATGGATAGCCTTGACACTTGTGTTAAATTGGAAATGACTAAAACAGGAGCCGTGTCGGGCCAAATGGGGTTAGCCACCTCGAGCGAACACACTTTTCGAATACTACTCATTACTTGTTATTGATTAGTGCACCCTCGTACTTTTGGGAGTGTTGTTTCACGGTGTTGTGATCATTGCGGTGATGCGTTCTCACCAGTCAGGATTAGGCAAACGGTAGTTTCACTACCTTGGGTATTGCCTCATGTGCCTTGTCATACTTGTATACCTATATACGCGACCACTATGAATTTGTTTTGTGTTTTACCTATGGAGTACTCCCTGATATCCCACTAGTTTACGGTGGAGTTTACAGTGCTGTATAGACTATAACGCTTATATAAAATGTGTTAAGGGGGATAATGGTAACGCCTTAACACTATTTTGATACTTATATTACTGATAGACATTATCTACTTAGCGTATACTACTACATAGCAGACAGTTTAACGGAACCTTAAAGGATGGTTATTCCAACGTCCTTTGAGTTATTGTATTTCAATTGTTATTTCACTTGAGTTGGATTTATTGATATAAGAATGTTAATCCTGACTCGAGTGTTTTGTGTTTTGCTTTACTCTCGGTTCAGACTGAGTGGCTCGGCTTTCGAGACTCGCCTTTGGAGTTGGAGCTTTGCTTGAAGATCCAGCCATCTATTCTGCTTTCAGTATTCGATGATTCCAGTGATGTATTCTGATTTGTACCTGATGTATCGTGTTACTCTTCTGTTGTAAACTTTGATGTATCATATATATTTATATAGTAGCTTCATGAACTACTATCTCTTTTACTTCCGCTGCATATTATTACTCTGTGTCTATGATTCTGTGATTATTTATTTACTGTATATCTGAGTTTTGCCAAATTTAAATTAACAATTCGGTATTTTGAATTATTCAAGTCCGACGTGTGCGGATGCGAATAGTCCAAAATAGCGGGTCGTTACACATGTATATAATAGTTTTTTTTATAAAGATCATTAATATTATATTATATATTGTTCCGCTGCGGTTATGAGATTCTGTGTTGTTTCTAGTTCATTTCTCTTCTTCTTCCTTCATCTTCTTCTTTCCTCTTTCTTTCTCATAACTATTCATCTTTTCCTTTGATTTAGGTTGGACATGGTTAATTTATGTCAGCTTGAATTGAATGGATTGATGGGTCGTCGCAATACCAATTAGAAGAGTAATTCTCTCTTGAATAAAAAATATGTTTCGATCGAGATGTAAGGATATACGGATCCCTCGAAAATGTAGCTTAATTTTTATGTAAATTAACAACAGAAAATCCATCTTCAACCTTTACCCCGTTTCTAATGTTTGTCCAATGACCCTTAAAAATTGGAATATAAAATTTATGATAGTCTAACATGATTATGTCAGTCATAATCCTAAACTAAATGACCACATCAACTACTTGAGAGACATCTTTTGTACTTGTTTTATACATGGTAGTGGCATCATAAGTCACTTTAGAATTCTGAGTTTCTCTCTCAACATCTTTTGTGCAAAAACGTAACCCATTAATTATATATCCTTTGTAGGACAAAGTAGTGCTACTTGGACCATAGGCAATCCATTTTAATAATTCCTCGTGTTCACTTGAGTTAATAAACATAAGGAAAGAACTTAATCCATTCAATATAGTCGAAAATAATTGTAACTACCTGTATTTTACGTGTCGATAAATCGTAGAATAGTTGCCACTAGGTCGTTAGTATTGGTTATGTCGTCTAGAGTTTAAGTCGTCCAGAGTAGATTGGAGCGACTTAGAGAAGTGTGGCTGAGTTAAGGAGGTAGCCGACTTAGTAGTTGGCCGACTTAAGAGTTGCCGACTTAAGGGAGTGAACGACCTAGGGATGAGTCGGTTGAATTAGTTAACGACCCAGTAGTTAGAAGCGACTTAAGTATGGACCGACCTAGGAAGGTCACCGACTTAAGGAGTTAGCGACTTAGGAGTTAACAAGTTGGACCGACCTATAGAATCGACCGACCTAGGGAAGTTAACGGTTTAAGGGAACTAGCGGCTTAGTAGTGTTAGGTCGGTCATATCATTAAGTAGTTAGGTCGACACCTAGTTAGGTCGTATGAGTGTTAGGTTGGCCATAAGGTTAGATAGTTAAGTCGTTAGGTCGGCTATGCCGTGTTATGGTTAAGTCGGGTGGCCCTGTGTTTGGTTAGGTCGGTAAGTCATGTGTATTGTTAGGTCGTGGGGAGACTTAAGTCGCTAAGCCGCATACCAGTTGGATCGGCATCTCTGTTGAGTCGTTAGGTCGGCTATATGGTCAGGTGGTTAGGTCGGCTATGTAGTTGAGTCGGTAGGTCGTGTGGTGTCTTGAATCTTAGGTCGTTAGGTCGGCAAGGGTTAGGTCTTGGACGACTTAAGGGGACGACCGACTTAAGGGATTTCCAGCCTATAAATAGAAGTGCCTATCTTCATTTTTGGGATCCGGATTTTTGAAGCGACGAAGTACTGCCATTTTGAGAGCTCGACTACAACACTTCTTCACTTCTTTTCTCCACTCTAATCTAGTGATTCCATCCATCCAAGATTGAAGATCAAATCGAAGATCCAAGAGCCAATGTTGAAGATCTCCATCCTTCGAAGAGAGATTTCTTCATTTGAAGGGAAATCTTGTCGGATCAAGCTAGATTCTTTGTTGTCCAGATCTGGAGTTAGTTGCTTTTTAGGTGTTTAGGTGATTCGGTGAGTGGTGGTTATCTCTCACACGGACACAAAGGAGTATATTAGATCGGTGGCTTGTTTGTGTGTTAAAGATAGTGATTTCATGCATTTTTCTTAAGTCTGCATGTAGATCCATTGTTCATGAAGTTTTGATATCTACTTTAATACATGTTAACCTATGCTAGTTCATTCATCAAGATATTACTTAGAATTCATGCTTGTTAGATTTAGACTCTTTATTTACGAAATTGCCATTATTGTTATAACTATTTATTTAGATCTTGTTTGAATGCTAGATTACTTGGATTAATGATTGATTTGATTGATTAGTTGATTAGTGATTGAATTTGGACAAGTATGGTTGGAAATGATTCAAAAGCTAAGTGGAAAGGCTCTTGAATAAGGAAAGCTGCTTGTGACATATGAAGCGGATGTTGAAGCTCATATGGATAGATTTGATAATGATGTTGAGATGGGACTTTGCTATGATGTGATGAGGCAAAGCATGATGTTGAAATGGGACTTTGCCATGATGCGATGAAGCAAAGCATGATGTGAGAAAGCCTTGGTTTAATCCAGACGGGATCATCCCAAGCATGTTGATAACTCGGTGATATGGTTCGAGTTTGTGGATAATGGTTGGCTCGAGAGGCGCTTGAGCTAGTATGAGAATAGTCGTCGAGGAGGATGACTAGGAGGCTGAGATCTCATCGTTGTTGAAGGTTCTAGCAGGCTCAAAGCAAGAGTACGCTAGGCAGATTCGATAGTCCCATGCACGGGCTGCGACGACGTGCTAAGTACTCTGGGCAGACTCGATAGTCCTAGGCACGGGCTGCGACGACGTGCGGAGTTCTTTCTAGAACCGGGGTTACCATTAGCCCTTGACGGACGGATGAAATAATGAGCCGGTCATTCAATTAACAGTGATATCGAGGCAATGATAACAGTGATAGCCAGAGTCATGGATGTTTGGATGCTTTGGTTGTATCGTCACCTGGTCTCAAGAGCGATGTTTTGTGGGTGCTTATCTGATCTTGGTTTAGGCCTTGGGGGTTTGTACTTGGAAAACATCGACCTTGACTCGAGTGATAATTGCTTTACTTTAATTGTCTGCTTTGCTATGATTGTTTCTGCTTAGTGGGTCTGGGGGCTATCACTGAGAAAGAGGTGGAGTGGGAGGGTTGGATTCCTATTCCTTTTTCCTTTATGCTCTTTTGGTATGTTTGATAGTTGATTTACTGCTCACTAAGACTTTTGTCTGACTCAAGGTTTTATGTTCAACTCTTATTACCTTGGGTTGTTCATCCATGTTGGGATGGGCAGACTAGGCAGCAGGTGACAGGTGCTGTTCTTAGTGACCAACGTTGTTGATGACGAAGACGAGCTGGAGGCTTTTGCATATTGTTTTCTTACTATATGTACTGGATGTTCCGCTGTTTGTATGATTCTCTGAGTGTTATGTAGTGAGGCTTGATGTATTGACTATTCAGATGTTTGTATCAATTTGTTATGAGTTTATATGATTAGATTCTATTCTATGGAGCTTCACTATGTATACTTTCTATTGTATTTTATCCATGCGCTGTGAGTAATACGATAGACTATTCTGTGTTTACCTTACCTTGATGATCGTCCATGGCGGCTTGGCACACTTTTCAGCGCACTATTTCCTTGTTTGGTGCAGGAGTCATGGCCGGTCGTCACATTTGGTATCAGAGCTTTGGTTAATCGATTTTAGCCAATGCTCGCTGACGTAACTACGTATGAGAGACGTAATTGTATTTTGATGGATGATTACTACATAGTATAGTAGCTTAGAAGGATTAGAACTCTTATGCAGTTGTTCTCAAGGTGTACTAATCATTCTTTTATAGACATTAAGAACGAGTCGAAGAGAAAGACAAGCTGCTAGGGAAGGCCGTGCTGCTGAAGGGGTTGCTGATTATGCTGCTATGTTCGAGGCTATGATGACTTCGATCATGAGAAGGATGCCAGTTCCGGGGCCATCAGTAGATGTTGGAGTTCAGGTTCAAGCCCAAAAACCAGTGGATTTTGCTAAGTTGTGCAAAGACTATACTGCTCTTGGAGGAAAGGTTTTCTTGGGAACAGAATCAACCATAGAAGTTCAGAGGTGGATTGATGCTTGTAGAAGGATCTTTGGTGACTTGGGAATTGAGGATGTAACTAAGAGGAAGCTTGCATCAAGACAGCTTCAAGGAACAGCTTCTGATTGGTGGAATTCTATCACCATTGATACGCCAGAGGAAGAGATTACTTGGGAACAATTCCAAGCCAGATTTGAGGCTAAGTTCATTTCTACAGCTCAGAAATCCGTCCTGTTTAAGAAGTTTGTGGAACTCAAGCAAGGTGGAAGGCCAGTTCTTGAGTATGTCTCTGAGTTTGAAGCTTTGTCCAAGTATGCCCGGTCATATATTGAATCTCCATATCAGAAGAATGAGAAGTTTGTGACAGGATTGGATACTTACCTTGGGAGGCTGTTAGTGGATCATTTGGACGATCCGTTTGAGAAGCTTATGGAGAAAGCTCTCAGGCACGAGAATCTGTTTCCAAAGGAAGGATCTGTTGTTGCTGTGACCAAGGAGAAAAGTGGAAATAAGAAGAGAAAGCAGCAGCAGCAGCAGAAGGGTAAGGATGGCCAGAAGAAGTCGAAGGGTGGAGTGACCTGCTACAACTGTCAGCAGAAGGGTCATCTCTCCAAAGATTGTAAGAAACCGATAGTGCCGGCGAAGTGCCACAACTGTGTCAAACCGGGACATTTCAGGAAGGATTGTCCGGAACCGAGGAAGGACAAGCAGATTGTGCAAGCTTATGCTTTGGGGGCTGTGTCATCGTCTTCGAAAGCTCCTACTGCAGATGAGAAAGGGAAGAGTGTGGTGGTTCAAGGTACTCTTTCCATTTGTGGTGTTCAGGTTAGAATGTTGTTTGATACTGGGGCATCGCATTCCTTTGTTTGTAGTGAACTTGTAGGCTGGTTGGGTTTGGAACTGGATATTGTTGACAGACCATTGGTTGTGACTAATCCAGTTGGGGGTTCATCTTGTTTGTGTATGGTATGTCGTGGTCTAGTTGTATCGAGTCATGATTGCTCTTTTGTTTGTGTTTGTTTTGTTCTGAACTTTGCGGGGTTCGGAATTATTCTGGGTATGGACTGGCTTAGGAAGTATGCGGCAAGGGTTGATTGTAAGAGGCTGGAGGTGACAGTCGAGAATGTGGAGGGGCGAAAGGTTATGATACGATGTAAGAATGAGGAAGGCGTCTTCATGAGCTTCATGTATTCGCTGGTTGTTTCACGGGATGGACTGTCATCGGTGCCTTTTGTGAATGGATTTGAGGATGTCTTTGACGAGGTCAAAGGGTTACCGCCGCATAGAGAGATCGAGTTTCGCATCGATCTAGTTGAGGGAGCCAGACCTGTTGTGATGCCTCTTAGGTGGATGGCGCCTAGGGAACAACGAGAGTTGAAGGTGCAAGTAGATGACCTTTTGCGGAAAGGATTCATTCGGCGTAGTGTGTTCGAATGGGGTGCACCAGTTGTGTTTGCAACCAAAGCGGATGGATCGTTGAGGTTGTGTGTGGATTATCGTGAGCTAAATAAAGTGACTAAGAAGAACAAATATCCATTTCCGAGAATGGATGACTTGTTTGATCAGCTTCACGAAGCTAAGGTGTTTTCTCAGATGGATTTGGCAACGGGATTTCACCAGTTGAGAGTGGCAAAGGATAGTGTGCCGAAGACTGCTTTTAGGACACCATCCGGTTTTTATGAGTGGCTGGTAATGCCGTTTGGATTGACCAATGCACCAGTATATTTTGTGGATCTTATGAATAGAGTGTTCAGGGATCAGTTGAACAAGTTTGTGCTTGTGTTCGTGGATGATATTTTGATTTATTCCAGAACTGAAGAAGAGCACAAGACGCACTTGTGGATTGTTTTGGAAATCTTGCGGAAACAACAGCTAAAGGCTAAGTTTTCGAAGTGTCACTTCTGGAAGAGTGAAGTGAGGTTCTTAGGCCATGTTATCTCTAGAAATGGAATAGCGGTTGATCCCGCCAAGGTGGCAGCGATCCAGGATTGGGTTAGACCTAAGAATGCATCTGATGTGAGGAGTTTTCTTGGATTAGCAGGATATTATCGTCGGTTTATCAAAAACTTTTCCAAGATAGCTGCACCATTAACAGGATTGACGAAAAAGAGCCAAGTGTTCAGATGGGATGCTAAGTGTGAACAAGCTTTTGGAATCCAGAAAGAGCGACTGACAAGTGCTCCTGTTTTGACTATTCCAAGTGGAAATGAAGAGATGGTGGTTTACACCGATGTATTTGGTACTGGACATGGAGCAGTGCTAATGCAGAAGGATAAAGTTGTCGCGTATGCAAGTCGACAACTGAAGCCGCATGAAAGGAATTATCCGACCCATGATTTGGAGTTAGCGGCGATTGTATTTGCTTTGAAGATGTGGAGACATTATCTTTTCGGAGTACGATTTGAGTTGTTTACGGATCATAAGTCATTGAAGTATCTTTTCTCCCAAAAGGATTTGAATCTTCGACAGCAACGATGGCTAGAGCTTTTAGCATCATATGATTTTGGTATAGCCTATACTCCAGGAAAAGGTAACGCAGTGGCAGATGCGTTAAGTCGAAGTCATGTAGAATTGGGAGCCATGTTTTCAGAATGGAAGAATCTTGAGTATTTGGCTGGATTTGACTTCAGGCCTAGATGTGAATTGGAACCTGAGATGTTGGCAAACTTATCGATAAGACCTACTCTAGTGGAAAGAATTGGCAAGAGCCAAAAGCGAGACGATAAGCTTGTCAAGATTATCCGTGATTTGGAATCTGGATTGGACCCAGAGAAGGATAAAGGATTCGAGATCGATCGAGAGGGTTGGCTTCGGAAATAAGGACGACTAGTTGTTCCCGATATAGATGGATTGATGGATGAAGTTCTGAAGGAAAATCATCACTCGAAGTTGACAATTCATCCAGGTGGAAATAAGATGTATCGGGATATGAAGAGAACCTATTATTAGGAAGGTATGAAGAAGGAAGTTGGAAATTTTATTTCCAAATGTATGAACTGCCAATTGGTAAAAGCCGAGCAGAAGAAGCCAAGTGGATTGTTTCAGCCGTTAGAAGTTCCTACATGGAAGTGGGAGAAAATATCGTTGGATTTTATCGATGGGTTACCTAGAACCAGAGCAGGAAATGAAGGGATTTGGGTTATAGTAGATCGTTTGACTAAGAGTGCAAGATTCATTCCTGTTCGATAAACTAGGACTGCATCGAAATTGGCTGAGCTATATGTTAAGTGGATAGTTCGATTCCATGGTATTCCGAAAAGCATAGTGAGCGATCGAGACCCGTTGTTCACTAGTGGTTTTTGGAAGAGCTTCCAAGAAGTTTTGGGAACCTAGTTGTGTTTGAGTACAGCTTATCACCCTCAAACAAATGGTCAGACATAGAGAGTCAACCGAGTCTTGGAAGATCTCCTCAGAGCATGTGTTTTGGATTTTGGAGGATCATGGGAAGATTATCTTCATTTGGTGGAGTTTTCATATAATAACAGTTACCAGTCAAGTATTGGTATGGCACCGTATGAAGCATTGTATGGAAGACTGTGTAACTCACCGACATGTTGGTTGGAAACAGGAGAAAAGTTGATACTTGGGCCAGAAATGATTCAACAGACTTCTGATTGTATAGAGATCATTCGGCGACGAATGAAAGCAGCCCAAGATCGTCAGAAAAGTTATGCCGATAAGTGTCGTAAGGATTTGGAATTCGACGTAGGAGATATGGTTTTTGTGAAGATTTCTCCACTGAAGAATGATATTCGATTCAGGAAGAAAGGAAAATTGACTCCGAGATTTGTTGGACCATTCCCGATCATCGAGCGAATTGGAAAGCTCGCGTATAAATTGGAATTACCAGAAAAGATGTCGGGTGTGCACAATCTTTTTTACGTATCTTATCTATGGAAGTATGTGCACGACCCAAGTACAGTGGTTTCTGCTGATAGCTATGAAGATTTGGAAGTTGATCCAGTTATTAGAAGACCTCGTAAGCCGCTTCGTGTTGTGGAAACTAACACGAAACAGCTTAGGAGGAAGACGATTACGTTGCTCAAGGTACAATGGAGTGATGATGTCAACGACTGTACTTGGGAGGAGGAAGAGAGGATGAAAGCAGCTCATCCTGAACTCTTCAAGGTAAGGCCCTAAGGTGTCGTGGCATCTCATGAATTTGTAACTTGTTCTAGTCTTAGAATTCTGCATGCTAGGCAAGTAATTGGATGCATGGTTTGTTGGTTGCTATGGATGGTAGGCATGCATAATAGTTTTGATTGTTCTTGTTTGTTTGGAATTTCGGGGGCGAAATTCCTAAGGGGGAGAGAATGTAACGACCTGTATTTTACGTGTCGATAAATCGTAGAATAGTTGCCACTAGGTCGTTAGTATTGGTTATGTCGTCTAGAGTTTAAGTCGTCCAGAGTAGATTGGAGCGACTTAGAGAAGTGTGGCCGAGTTAAGAAGGTAGCCGACTTAGTAGTTGGCCAACTTAAGAGTTGCCGACTTAAAGGAGTGAATGACCTAGGGATGAGTCGGTTGAACGAGTTAACGACCCAGTAGTTAGAAGCGACTTAAGTATGGACCGACCTAGGAAGGTCACCGACTTAAGGAGTTAGCGACTTAGGAGTTAACAAGTTGGACCGACCTATAGAATCGACCGACCTAGGGAAGTTAACGGTTTAAGGGAACTAGTGGCTTAGTAGTGTTAGGTCGGTCATATCATTAAGTAGTTAGGTCGACACCTAGTTAGGTCGTATGAGTGTTAGGTCGGCCATAAGGTTAGATAGTTAAGTCGTTAGGTCGGTTATGTCGTGTTATGGTTAAGTCGGGTGGCCCTGTGTTTGGTTAGGTCGGTAAGTCGTGTATATTGTTAGGTCGTGGGGAGACTTAAGTCGCTAAGCCGCATACCAGTTGGGTCGGCATCTCTGTTGAGTCATTAGGTCGGCTATATGGTTAGGTGGTTAGGTCGGCTATGTAGTTGAGTCGGTAGGTCGTGTGGTGTCTTGAGTCGTAGGTCGTTAGGTCGACAAGGGTTAGGTCTTGGACGACTTAAGGGGACGGCCGACTTAAGGGATTTCCAGCCTATAAATAGAAGTGCCTATCTTCATTTTTGGGATCCGGATTTTTGAAGCGACGAAGTGCTGCCATTTTGAGAGCTCGACTACAAAACTTCTTCACTTCTTTTCTCCACTCTAATCTAGTGATTTTATCCATCCAAGATTGAAGATCAAATCGAAGATCCAAGAGCCAAAGCTGAAGATCTCCATCCTTCGAAGAGAGATTTCTTCATTTGAAGCGAAATCTTGTCGGATCAAGCTAGATCCTTTGTTGTCCAGATCTGGAGTTAGTTGCTTTTAAGGTGTTTAGGTGATTCGGTGAGTGGTGGTTATCTCTCACACGGACCCAATGGAGTATATTGGATCGGTGGCTTGTTTGTGTGTTAAAAATAATGATTTCATGCATTTTTTTTAAGTCTGCATGTAGATCCATTGTTCATGAAGTTTTGATATCTACTTTACTACATGTTAACCTATGTCGGTTCATTCATCAAGATTTTCATCAAGATTTTACTTAGAATTAATGCTTGTTAGATTTGAACTCTTTATTTACGAAATTACCATTATTGTTATAACTGTTTATTTAGATCTTGTTTGTATGCTTGATTACTTGGATTAATGATTGATTTGATTGATTAGTTGATTAGTGATTGAATTTGGACAAGTATGGTTGGAAATGATTCAAAAGCTAAGTGGAAAGGCCCTTGAATAAGGAAAGCTGCTAGTGGCATATGAAGCGGATGTTGAAGCTCATATGGATAGATTTGATAATGATGTTGAGATGGGACTTTGCTATGATGTGATGAGGCAAAGCATGATGTTGAAATGGGACTTTGCCATGATGCGATGAAGCAAAGCATGATGTGAGAAAGCCTTGGTTTATTCCAGACGGGATCATCCCAAGCATGTTGATAACTCAGTGATATGGTTCGAGTTTGTGGATAATGGTTGGCACGAGAGGCGCTTGAGCTAGTATGAGAATAGTCGTCGAGGAGGATGACTAGGAGGCTGAGATCTCATCGTTGTTGAAGGTTCTAGCAGGCTCAAAGCAAGAGTACGCTGGGCAGATTCGATAGTCCTAGGCACGGGCTGCGACGACGTGCTAAGTACTCTGGGCAAATTCGATAGTCCTAGGCACGGGCTACGACGACGTGCGGAGTTCTGTCTAGAACCGGGGTTACCATTAGCCCTTGACGGACGGATGAAATAATGAGCCGGTCATTCAATTAACGGTGATATCGAGGCAATGATAACAGTGATAGCCAGAGTCATGGATGTTTGGATGCTTTGGTTGTATCGTCACCTGGTCTCAAGAGCGATGTTTTGTGGGTGCTTATCTGATCTTGGTTTAGGCCTTGGGGGTTTGTACTTGGAAAACATCGACCTTGACTCGAGTGATAATTGCTTTACTTTAATTGTCTGCTTTGCTATGTTTGTTTCTACTTAGTGGGTCTGGGGGCTATCACTGTAGAAAGAGGTGGAGTGGGAGGGTTGGATTCCTATTCCTTTTTCCTTTATGCTCTTTTGGTATGTTTGATAGTTGATTTACTGCTCACTAAGACTTTTGTCTGACTCAAGGTTTTATGTTCAACTCTTATTACCTTGGGCTGTTCATCCATGTTGGGATGGGCAGACTAGATAGCAGGTGACAGGTGCTGTTCTTAGTGACCAACGCTGTTGATGACGAAGACGAGCTGGAGGCTTTTGCATATTGTTTTCTTACTATATGTACTGGATGTTCCGCTGTTTGTATGATTCTCTGAGTGTTATGTAGTGAGGCTTGATGTATTGACTATTCAGATGTTTGTATCAAATTGTTATCAGTTTATATGATTAGATTCTGTTCTATGGAGCTTCACTATGTATACTTTCTATTTCCATGCGCTGTGAGTAATACGATAGACTATTCTGTGTTTACCTTACCTTGATGATCGTCCATGGCTACCTGGCACACTTTTCAGCGCACTATTTCCTTGTTTAGTGCAGGAGTCATGGGCGGTCGTCACAATAATATATTCAAACCTATAAATGAAATTTAAAATATTTGATTAACCTTCTTTTTAATCCAATCGGCGAAGTTTTTTATGTGAATTTTCCATAGCAATGTAGCGTTTCTTTTCATCCGCATGTCCGAACTTTGTAACTCTTCCAAATGCATACTAGCATAATATAAAAGATGCTAAGTTATAATTATAATAACACATATGTTAAGACAATAAAAATGAAAAAAGTGTGCTTACTCAAAATAAGGCTCTATTATAGCCATATTGTAACGACCCGGAATTTTGGACAATATAAATTTAATAATCTGGATTTAAATTTATATTGAAATGATAATTTTTGTTAATAAATTTGATATTTATTCAATAATCTTCTTTATTTAATTATTTAGTTTGTGAAATTGTTTTAGATGAGTTAATAAATTGTTTTCTATTTAATAATGTATATGTATTTATATATTTTAAATAGACAATTTGTTTTAGTTAAATTAGTATAGTATAATTTTAATATGTTTTGAAAATAGAAATGATGATTTATTTTTAATTTGAGCTTTTCAAAAATATTTAATTAAATATTATATAATTTTAAATATGAGATAAATGTTTTTAATTGGTTTAAAAATTCATTTTTTATTCAAGTTTGTATATTAAAATATGATACAAAATATTGGTGTTATTCTTTTTAAAAGTTATTAATTGATAATTTTGATTTGTCAATTTAATTTGAAGTTTAAAATACAATTTAAAATGTGAACATGTATACTATATGTTAATGTAACCTCTTTTATAAATTCCTTTTAATTGTTTTAAATGTTTCTTTTCCTAATGAACTACTTGTATATTGTTATAATGCTTTGCTTGTTTCTTTAGAGAATCATTTAAATTCATAACTATGTGTATGAACTAATTAAATAAGTTTAATTTATCTTTAACACTTAATTAAATAACAAATTATTTAAAGAGACATGTGTATGTATATTAAGGATTTAAGTTAACAAGTGTCTTTATGTTTACATGTGTCATTGTTTCAATATTTCATTTTCTTTTTCTTTATTTTCTGAAAATACATTCATATAAATTTGTGTCTTCATTCATATTCATATTTTTGTTTCATTCCTTAATAAAAGAAAACTAAACTTCATTCTCAACCAAAATCCAAAACTGCATTCATTAATTTTTTCTGCCTCCTTCAAAATATTCAAGCCTGCATTTAACTCATTTTTTTTCAAACCTTCAACTCCTCTTTCCAAAATATAAATCTGCAGTTTCAAAAATTCAAAACCTGCAGCATACATTCATGCATTCAACTCCTCAAAACTCAAAATACAAACCTGCATGCATCAACATGAAAGCAAACGCCTGCATTTGATCTGAGAACATATAAGGCTACTGCAAATTCAAATTTGCATCTGCAAATTAAAACAAAAACCTGCATGCATCATTATGAAGCATGCATGTTAAATCAATGAAGCTCGGTTCAATCTTCATCAAAGTAGAGCCTGCATGTAGAACCTTGGGAAAACAGCATCTGAAATTATCAAGCTAGCATCATTTTTAAAGGCAGAAGGTCTGCATTCATGTTTTCAAGATAATTTGGATATGAAACAAGCATACAAGCCTGCATATCAAAACTCTGGACCCTGCAATTTATTTTGCTCTGCAAATTGAATCAATGCCCTGAAATTGATTGTGCTCTGCAATTTTACAAAATGGTGAGTAACTTTTCTTTTAAAAACTTAAGGTTACAGTTTATTGCATGCTAAAATAAATAAATGATCATGTGTTATATACTTACTGTCTGATACATGCATGCTTAAATTGCTTATGTCCTGTTTTGTTCCTAGTTCAGGTTATTAATTAAGTTCTATATCTTAAATTTGTCTGTGTTAAATTTTGAGAATTTAACTATGAATGGTAGGCCAGTTTCATAGTTTACATTCTAGGAGTTTATTAAGGTAAAATTCAAATTTAACTTACTGGAAAGAAAATACAGAGCATAGGAAAAAAAATGACAGTTATAGTGCTGTTAAAAAAATTACAGTATCAAGATGTATGTATTTCCATTTTTGGTCAAGTTCAATTAAAGCTAGCATTTGTTTGGGTTGAAATTATTTCTGGTGATAGTATAGTTATCATTGATAATGATAAAATTACTGATTTTTTTTTTATTATTATTAAAATTCAATAAAAATATTGTAAATTGGGTTTTAGGTAGTAGAACCCTAGTTGTATTGAGTTTAAGGGAGTTGGGTGCTGTGGCTTCTTGAATGAATCGAGTTCTATGATTTTGTGGGTATTGGTAGATGGTGTAGTGATGGAGCTACCACCGGAGTTTGGATGTTGATGGTGGTCGAGAAGTGGAGATATTGGTGGTGACAGGTTAGGCAGTGGATGGAAATGTTGGTTTCAGGTTTGTTTTGTTGAGGTCCAAGTGTTTCAGGTTTGACTCTAACTTGAATTCAAATTCAAGTTGAAATTGTGGGGAATCTGGGAGATCTTAAGTTGAAGTGTGGTCTCTGATAGATAGGAGATGGTCGGAGAAGATAGTCAGAGGGGACTGGAGTGGGGAAGTGGATGCACAGGTGTATGTGCATGTTGATGATGAGGTAGTGTGATGTTGTTGGTTGCAGAGATTTTAGCTCGGGTAGGTCTCGGGTTAATTGGGGAAAAATTCGGAGTAGCAGGGTAATTGACTCGAAGTCAAATAGGGGTCTGTGTGTTTTGGGTTTCAGTTCTTAGTAACAGAACCTGTTATGTTTCCAGAATTTAAAAGTAAAGTTTTAAATTTAAATATGGAGATTGAACTTAGAAATAAAACTGAATCTAAAAATGAATTCAGATTGTTTGAATTCTTATTTTTGTAATAATGTAAATGCATAAATTCAAATTTGGTTTAAAATAAAAAAAAAAGGAAGAGAGGGGAAACAGGAACTGTTTCCAGATTTTTAAAATTTGAATTAAGGTGCAAACTAAAATTTTGGCTTAGGTTTTTAAACTGAATTCAAATATGAATTTAAATAAGTTTAAACTCTGTTCTTTGAAATTATTTTAATTTTGGAAATTTTTAAAGTTTTAGTTTTTTTTTTATTTAAACAGAAAACTGTTTTCTGTTTCATATGTAAGATTAAGTTAAATTTGAAAGTGAAGATTTAAATGAGTTTAAGTTTGAATTTGAATATGAATTCAAATTTCGATGGTCAGAGATTTGAAATCAATTTTTGTTTTTTTTTAAATTTAAATTTGATTTTCAAAATCTCAAGTATAAATGCATTGTTGTTTTGCATATAGAATTGGAAAGTTAAGTATTTAAAATTAGAAGTTCAAATGAATTTAAATCTGTGCTTTTAAATCTGAATTTAAGTTTAAACTTCAGTTTTAAAATTAAAGATTTAAGTTTCAATTGCTTTCAGAGGATTTGCATTTGAATTGTAGGTGTAAATTTTAGAAAGAGTTATTAAGAGTTAAATCTAAAATAGGTGAAAGTTGAATTTCAAATTTTGAAGATATTCTTTAAATTGATTTGAATTTAATTTGAATTGAAATTTAAATTCTTTTTAATCTTATTAACAAAATATATGTTTCTTGTAAACATATAAAATTAAGTTGTATTGTTTTGAAAATCTTATTTAAATAAATTTGAGTCTTAAAGTTTAAAAGTAAATGGTAATTGGAATTTAAAGTAAAATTTGAAAACATTTTGTTTTTAAATGCTTTATTTAATAAGTAATATTTATCTAAAAGATAAATTAAGATTAATGATTTGATTCATTAATTACTAAGGTAATTAAGATGAATGTTAATTATTTAATTAATTAATAATGTGGATGTTTTAATTAAATAATTAATGATGATTAGTTTAATTTGAGATTAATTAATTAAGTTTAATTAATTTATAATTAAGAAGGGTTAATTAATTTTTAATAAAGAATTTGTTTAATCAAGTGATTAATGATTAATTAAGGTTTTAATTAACACTTAGTTAATTAATAATTAGAGATTAATTAAATAGTAATTAAATATTAATTACTTAATAACTAATAATGATTAATATAAGTTAATCTCTTAATTAAGTAATTAAGAAATGTTAATGAGGTCATTAACTTAAGATATTAACAATTAATTAATGTGATTAATTTTTGATAATTAATTAGATTAATTAATTAATAATCAATTATTTAGGTTTAATTACTTAAAGAAAGTAATTAGGGAATTAATTACTTAATGTAATTAATTAAGGTTAATGTGATTTGTTTAGATTAATTAATTAAGTTTAATTGATTTAAACAATTGTGGATTGTTTTGATAATTACTTTATGTAATTTATAAATTTGTAATTACTTAAGGAAGTAATTAATAATTACAGGATGTAATTAAAGATATTTGATATAGAAGTAATTTGGATTTAAATTACTTTGAAATTAATTAAGGGAATTAATTTAGATAATTAATTAAGAATAATTAATTATTGGGTTGAGTAATTAATGTAGTTAATTACTGAATGATTATTAATCAAGGGTGATTAATATATATGTAGGGTTTAATATAATTAACTTGTGTAATCAACTTATAAGCTAATTACTTATTGTAATTAGAGATAGTTAATCAGTAATGATTAATTGAAAGAATATTGAGATGATGATTTATAAATTGATTTGTAATCAATGGATGGTTTAGTTAAGCAGGATTTTGATGATTAATTTAATTCATTTTAAATTAATTAGAGATTGAGTAATTAGTTTAATTCATTTTAAATTAATTATAGAAGGTGTGATCATTAGATCATTTGCTTATGTTTGATGAATGATATTGGTTGCTTGGTATGGTTTGTAATCTCAGTTATGAGATGAGTAGTGTATGTGATATGGATGCATTGGTTGCTTTTGGATGATAATATGGATTATCAGATTATGATATGATTATCTGTTGATAATGATAATGTTGATTATCTATTGTGTTGTGAATTATCTACCTGTGTATATTTAGATAATGAATTGAATTGTTTTAAACTTAAAACAACTTGGACATAAAAGACACGCTTTGGTTTTCGATGAGACCGGGATCGGGTTTTCATATTTGGATATCCGAAAACCACATCGATTCCAATTAACGTTAGGTCGTTAATCCAAGTGGAGCGAGTGAAGACTCGAGGTGTGAGGGCTATACGTCAGTATAACTCTGTGGGTGATTCCGTAATGAGTTTGACGGAATAGTACTTATAGATTCGAGATGGTGAATCAGAGTGCAAGGGTTATCGTCGTTAACTCTGAGGGTGATTCCAATATGAGTGTAACGAGATAATGCCTTCGGTTTCGTTCGAACCCGGAACGAACTTGTATGGATTGAATGCTCTCAGAACATCGTCAGGTGGACGATGAGCATTCTAAGAGATGTGTTCTCTAAAGGTAATCGTAACCTCAAGCCTCATCAACCGGGAATGGCTAAAACAGGGGAGGTGCAGTAAGGCTTCGTGGGTAGCCCCCACTGGAGAGCAAGATTTATCCCTGTCTAGAGGTCCCTTTTATTTCGGCTGTGTGGGCAGTTGGAACGTACGCCAACTGCGGGGTTGTCTTGTTCGGAACTATTCAGTAAGGAATGGGTCCGGCCTTGTGTTGCAGGGGATGAAGGGAGTAATCCTCGGTACGTTGAACTAGGCCACGTACTGTGACGGGCGGTATCCCGGTAGCCCTGCCATTGATGGAATCCAAAATCCAATAAGTGCCGTACGTATTAGTTGTGCCCAACTATGTTGGAATGTGAGATGTAAGCATTTCAGCTATTTCTGTATTTTACTTGAAAACCCTAGACACTATTATAATATCATCGGATTTCCTATCAAATGTTTTGGTTAGCGTAAGGTAAAAACTTTTCCATGTTTATGTGTGGAAAGTCTTACGTGATACCTTTCTTTCAAAAGGTTTTGAAATTTAAGCAACTTTAACCTGTTACTCACACCAGACCCATGTCTGATCCGGAGTTATTTCTGTTTTTCTTTAACTCTTGGGTACTCAAATTTTTATGAGTAGCCAAGGGAATTCAGGTTAGGATTCAGGATAGCTTTAACGAATTGTGGAGGAGCATATGGAGCAGGAGGCTTCTGCGTATAGTTATTTAGTTCCGCTGTGTTTGGTATCTCTGAGTGTTGTGTTTGTATTGTGATTGAGTTGTAATAACTAGACAGGTGTTTATAACTGTCTAGTACGTGTTGTATATGTCTGTGTACTCTGATATTTGATGTATACTATGTTATATTTTGTTATTAATATAATTTATTCGTTCCGCTGTTGAGATTCTTGTGTTGTTTCTTCTTTCTCTTCTTTCTTTCCTCTTTCTACCCCTTTCTTTCTTAATTCATGATGCGATTTTCCGGGAGTGGAAAGTCGGACCGTGACAGTTGGTATCAGAGCATTAGGTTGAGTGAATACCTAGGCTCTGGAGTGGTGTCTATCTTGAGAGAGCGTATTTGTATTTTTAATATATATATATATATTATTTGGCTCTACCTATTTGTTGGATTACCTGTTCGGGTTTATCCGATGTAAATTATAAAGGTAGATAAGGTAGAAGTGTGTGTAACACGACTACCATTGGTTGTTGTTTGATGGATGAGGTTGGAAGTGTATTGTCGAGACTGTAGACCTAATACCGTCTCAAGTGAGTTCTGTTGTGATGAAATACTTCATCGATCTCTGAAGGAAACCTGTAAAGGTTCGGAGTTCATCTTTGAAGTGTAGGATTGAGTTTGATCTGTCGGTAGGGCAGAAGCAAGCAAGTGATGGTATCTTGATATCTCAGGAAGCAGTAGCTGCGTGATGAGATGCAGTGACGATGGAAAGTTCCGAAGATGTTTCTTTGGAACAAGAATAAGAAGTGAGTCTGCCGGTGTTGTGGCTGGGTTTAGCAGAGTGTTCTGAGTTGATAGAGAGTCTTCTGGCTGAGTAGTTTTTCTGAAGTGGAGTTCAGAAGCAGCAGAGTGAATCTTTTCTCTGGTAAGTTGGCTAAGCTAGAGATAAGCTGTTCTGTTTGGTTAAGGGAGAGCAGTTTCTTTGGATTTGGGCTGAGTTGATCGCAAAAGTGACTTGCGATAGTATGATCTCTTGTGTTTGTTGGAGATTGTCTGGATGTCTTCTGGAAGTCAGAGTTTGTCAGCATCTGGAGATCGAGTTTTCTTTCCAGGATTGGAACTGGTGGTTCAGTTAGAAGATGGATGGTTCCTTGAGATAAAAGTTGGTGAAACAACTCAGGTTTGAGAGGAACATCTGAGTTTTCTTTATGGATATGTGGAACCATATTTCTGTGCTGGGTTGTCTGGTCTGTGCTTGTGCTCTTCGTCAGCATTTTCTTCTGTTTCGGATCAGAGTTGTGCAGCGGAAGCAGTTTGGAGGTGCTTCTGTTTGTTTCTCACATGGGAGAAGTTTGTTCTGCCTTCTGTTGTTGAGAAGCAGGGTTGTGTTCTTGGTTTTTAAGTGATCTTGAGTCATTGGATTGTTTTGCTTCAGTCTGTTTCTGATGGAATCAGCAAGAGTTGAGCTGATTTGGATGGATGTTAGTAGCCCAGGATTGTCCGAAGAGTTTTTATGGATAAGAGGCAGAGAATTTGGATTCTGGAATTGGAGATTGGATCTTGGTTAAGTTTTTCTCTGATCCAAGGAGCTGTAAGTTTGGGAAGCTAGCTCCGAAGTGTTTTGGTTTCTTCTGTGTTTGGTTAGATCAGTGTTGGTTTTTCTAGTGTTGAATTGCCAGTTTGGATAACTGGGATGTAGTATGTTTCACGTACCTCTGAGGGAGTTCGTGTTTGATATTTCTGGTTGTAGAACCAGCAGTTTAGGATAGTTTGGTTGTATTGATTGATTGGATTTTATAGAGCGAGTATCCCGATATATATATACCGGGGAAACTCGTGAAGGTTTTATCCAAAATTCTTTTGGATAATTAGATTTGTTTTGATTGTGTGAATTGGTTGCTTTGGTTGTTGACATATGATTTACATATGTAGTGTTTTAAAATAAAATCTATAAATAGATTATTAAATTGCTTTTGTTTTAAATTTCGGGGACGAAATTCTTTTAAGGGGGAAGGATTGTAACGACCCGGAATTTTGGACAATATAAATTTAATAATCTGGATTTAAATTTATATTGAAATGATAAATTTTGTTAATAAATTTGATATTTATTCAATAATCTTCTTTATTTAATTATTTAGTTTGTGAAATTGTTTTAGATGAGTTAATAAATTGTTTTCTATTTAATAATGTATATGTATTTATATATTTTAAATAGACAATTTGTTTTAGTTAAATTAGTATAGTATAATTTTAATATGTTTTGAAAATAGAAATGATGATTTATTTTTAATTTGAGCTTTTCAAAAATATTTAATTAAATATTATATAATTTTAAATATGAGATAAATGTTTTTAATTAGTTTAAAAATTCATTTTTTATTCAAGTTTGTATATTAAAATATGATACAAAATATTGGTGTTATTCTTTTTAAAAGTTATTAATTGATAATTTTGATTTGTCAATTTAATTTGAAGTTTAAAATACAATTTAAAATGTGAACATGTATACTATATGTTAATGTAACCTCTTTTATAAATTCCTTTTAATTGTTTTAAATGTTTCTTTTCCTAATGAACTACTTGTATATTGTTATAATGCTTTGCTTGTTTCTTTAGAGAATCATTTAAATTCATAACTATGTGTATGAACTAATTAAATAAGTTTAATTTATCTTTAACACTTAATTAAATAACAAATTATTTAAAGAGAC
The DNA here is from genome assembly GCA_030765085.1 of Allium cepa. NCBI lineage: Eukaryota > Viridiplantae > Streptophyta > Magnoliopsida > Asparagales > Amaryllidaceae > Allium > Allium cepa. Next base: position 909,823,218 of record CM060938.1, on the reverse strand, counting down.
ATGTGTATGTATATTAAGGATTCAAGTTAACAAGTGTCTTTATGTTTACATGTGTCATTGTTTCAATATTTCATTTTCTTTTTCTTTATTTTCTGAAAATACATTCATATAAATTTGTGTCTTCATTCATATTCATATTTTTGTTTCATTCCTTAATAAAAGAAAACTAAACTTCATTCTCAACCAAAATCCAAAACTGCATTCATTAATTTTTTCTGCCTCCTTCAAAATATTCAAGCCTGCATTTAACTCATTTTTTTTCAAACCTTCAACTCCTCTTTCCAAAATATAAATCTGCAGTTTCAAAAATTCAAAACCTGCAGCATACATTCATGCATTCAACTCCTCAAAACTCAAAATACAAACCTGCATGCATCAACATGAAAGCAAACGCCTGCATTTGATCTGAGAACATATAAGGCTACTGCAAATTCAAATTTGCATCTGCAAATTAAAACAAAAACCTGCATGCATCATTATGAAGCATGCATGTTAAATCAATGAAGCTCGGTTCAATCTTCATCAAAGTAGAGCCTGCATGTAGAACCTTGGGAAAACAGCATCTGAAATTATCAAGCTAGCATCATTTTTAAAGGCAGAAGGTCTGCATTCATGTTTTCAAGATAATTTGGATATGAAACAAGCGCACAAGCCTGCATATCAAAACTCTGGACCCTGCAATTTATTTTGCTCTGCAAATTGAATCAATGCCCTGAAATTGATTGTGCTCTGCAATTTTACAAAATGGTGAGTAACTTTTCTTTTAAAAACTTAAGGTTACAGTTTATTGCATGCTAAAATAAATAAATGATCATGTGTTATATACTTACTGTCTGATACATGCATGCTTAAATTGCTTATGTCCTGTTTTGTTCCTAGTTCAGGTTATTAATTAAGTTCTATATCTTAAATTTGTCTGTGTTAAATTTTGAGAATTTAACTATGAATGGCAGGCCAGTTTCATAGTTTACATTCTAGGATTTTATTAAGGTAAAATTCAAATTTAACTTACTGGAAAGAAAATACAGAGCATAGGAAAAAAAAATGACAGTTATAGTGCTGTTAAAAAAATTACAGTATTAAGATGTATGTATTTCCATTTTTGGTCAAGTTCAATTAAAGCTAGCATTTGTTTGGGTTGAAATTATTTCTAGTGATAGTATAGTTATCATTGATAATGATAAAATTACTGATTTTTTTTATTATTATTAAAATTCAATAAAAATATTGTAAATTGGGTTTTAGGTAGTAGAACCCTAGTTGTATTGAGTTTAAGGGAGTTGGGTGCTGTGGCTTCTTGAATGAATCGAGTTCTATGATTTTGTGGGTATTGGTAGATGGTGTAGTGATGGAGCTACCACCGGAGTTTGGATGTTGATGGTGGTCGAGAAGTGGAGATATTGGTGGTGACAGGTTAGGCAGTGGATGGAAATGTTGGTTTCAGGTTTGTTTTGTTGAGGTCCAAGTGTTTCAGGTTTGACTCTAACTTGAATTGAAATTCAAGTTGAAATTGTGGGGAATCTGGGAGATCTTAAGTTGAAGTGTGGTCTCTGATATATAGGAGATGGTCGGAGAAGATAGTCAGAGGGGACTGGAGTGGGGAAGTGGATGCACAGGTGTATGTGCATGTTGATGATGAGGTAGTGTGATGTTGTTGGTTGCAGAGATTTTAGCTCGGGTAGGTCTCGGGTTAATTGGGGAAAAACTCGGAGTAGCAGGGTAATTGACTCGAAGTCAAATAGGGGTCTGTGTGTTTTGGGTTTCAGGTCTTAGTAACAGAACCTGTTATGTTTCCAGAATTTAAAAGTAAAGTTTTAAATTTAAATATGGAGATTGAACTTAGAAATAAAACTGAATCTAAAAATGAATTCAGATTGTTTGAATTCTTATTTTTGTAATAATGTAAATGCATAAATTCAAATTTGGTTTAAAATAAAAAAAAAGGAAGAGAGGGGAAACAGGAACTGTTTCCAGATTTTTAAAATTTGAATTAAGGTGCAAACTAAAATTTTGGCTTAGGTTTTTAAACTGAATTCAAATATGAATTTAAATAAGTTTAAACTCTGTTCTTTGAAATTATTTTAATTCTGGAAATTTTTAAAGTTTTATTTTTTTTTATTTAAACAGAAAACTGTTTTCTGTTTCATATGTAAGATTAAGTTAAATTTGAAAGTGAAGATTTAAATGAGTTTAAGTTTGAATTTGAATATGAATTCAAATTTGGATGGTCAGAGATTTGAAATCAATTTTTGTTTTTTTTAAAATTTAAATTTGATTTTCAAAATCTCAAGTATAAATGCATTGTTGTTTTGCATATAGAATTGGAAAGTTAAGTATTTAAAATTAGAAGTTCAAATGAATTTAAATCTGTGCTTTTAAATCTGAATTTAAGTTTAAACTTCAGTTTTAAAATTAAAGATTTAAGTTTCAATTGCTTTCAAAGGATTTGCATTTGAATTGTAGGTGTAAATTTTAGAAAGAGTTATTAAGAGTTAAACCTAAAATAAGTGAAAGTTGAATTTCAAATTTTGAAGATATTCTTTAAATTGATTTGAATTTAATTTGAATTGAAATTTAAATTCTTTTTAATCTTATTAACAAAATATATGTTTCTTGTAAACATATAAAATTAAGTTGTATTGTTTTGAAAATCTTATTTAAATAAATTTGAGTCTTAAAGTTTAAAAGTAAATGGTAATTGGAATTTAAAGTAAAATTTGAAAACATTTTGTTTTTAAATGCTTTATTTAATAAGTAATATTTATCTAAAAGATAAATTAAGATTAATGATTTGATTCATTAATTACTAAGGTAATTAAGATGAATGTTAATTATTTAATTAATTAATAATGTGGATGTTTTAATTAAATAATTAATGATGATTACTTTAATTTGAGATTAATTAATTAAGTTTAATTAATTTATAATTAAGAAGGGTTAATTAATTTTTAATAAAGAATTTGTTTAATCAAGTGATTAATGATTAATTAAGGTTTTAATTAACACTTAGTTAATTAATAATTAGAGATTAATTAAATAGTAATTAAATATTAATTACTTAATAACTAATAATGATTAATATAAGTTAATCTCTTAATTAAGTAATTAAGAAATGTTAATGAGGTCATTAACTTAAGATATTAACAATTAATTAATGTGATTAATTTTTGATAATTAATTAGATTAATTAATTAATAATCAATTATTTAGGTTTAATTACTTAAAGAAAGTAATTAGGGAATTAATTACTTAATGTAATTAATTAAGGTTAATGTGATTTGTTTAGATTAATTAATTAAGTTTAATTGATTTAAACAATTGTGGATTGTTTTGATAATTACTTTATGTAATTTATAAATTTGTAATTACTTAAGGAAGTAATTAATAATTACAGGATGTAATTAAAGATATTTTATATAGAAGTAATTTGGATTTAAATTACTTTGAAATTAATTAAGGGAATTAATTTAGATAATTAATTAAGAATAATTAATTATTGGGTTGAGTAATTAATGTAGTTAATTACTGAATGATTATTAATCAAGGGTGATTAATATATATGTAGGGTTTAATATAATTAACTTGTGTAATCAACTTATAAGCTAATTACTTATTGTAATTAGAGATAGTTAATCAGTAATGATTAATTGAAAGAATATTGAGATGATGATTTATAAATTGATTTGTAATCAATGGATGGTTTAGTTAAGCAGGATTTTGATGATTAATTTAATTCATTTTAAATTAATTAGAGATTGAGTAATTAGTTTAATTCATTTTAAATTAATTATAGAAGGTGTGATCATTAGATCATTTGCTTATGTTTGATGAATGATATTGGTTGATTGGTATGGTTTGTAATCTCAGTTATGAGATGAGTAGTGTATGTGATATGGATGCATTGGTTGCTTTTGGATGATAATATGGATTATCAGATTATGATATGATTATCTGTTGATAATGATAATGTTGATTATCTATTGTGTTGTGAATTATCTACCTGTGTATATTTAGATAATGAATTGAATTGTTTTAAACTTAAAACAACTTGGACATAAAAGACACGCTTTGGTTTTCGATGAGACCGGGATCGGGTTTTCATATTTGGATATCCGAAAACCACATTGATTCCAATTAACGTTAGGTCGTTAATCCAAGTGGAGCGAGTGAAGACTCGAGGTGTAAGGGCTATACGTCAGTATAACTCTGTGGGTGATTCCGTAATGAGTTTGACGGAATAGTACTTATAGATTCGAGATGGTGAATCAGAGTGCAAGGGTTATCGTCGTTAACTCTGAGGGTGATTCCAATATGAGTGTAACGAGATAATGCCTTCGGTTTCGTTCGAACCCGGAATGAACTTGTATGGATTGAATGCTCTCAGAACATCGTCAGGTGGACGATGAGCATTCTAAGAGATGTGTTCTCTAAAGGTAATCGTAACCTCAAGCCTCATCAACCGGGAATGGCTAAAACAGGGGAGGTGCAGCAAGGCTTCGTGGGTAGCCCCCACTGGAGAGCAAGATTTATCCCTGTCTAGAGGTCCCTTTTATTTCGGCTGTGTGGGCAGTTGGAACGTACGCCAACTGCGGGGTTGTCTTGTTCGGAACTATTCAGTAAGGAATGGGTCCGGCCTTGTGTTGCAGGGGATGAAGGGAGTAATCCTCGGTACGTTGATCTAGGCCACGTACTGTGACGGGCGGTACCCCGGTAGCCCTGCCATTGATGGAATCCAAAATCCAATAAGTGCCGTACGTATTAGTTGTGCCCAACTATGTTGGAATGTGAGATGTAAGCATTTCAGCTATTTCTGTATTTTACTTGAAAACCCTAGACACTATTATAATATCATCGGATTTCCTATCAAATGTTTTGGTTAGCGTAAGGTAAAAACTTTTCCATGTTTATGTGTGGAAAGTCTTACGTGATACCTTTCTTTCAAAAGGTTTTGAAGTTTAAGCAACTTTAACCTGTTACTCACACCAGACCCATGTCTGACCCGGAGTTATTTCTGTTTTTCTTTAACTCTTGGGTACTCAAATTTTTATGAGTAGCCAAGGGAATTCAGGTTAGGATTCAGGATAGCTTTGACGAATTGTGGAGGAGCATATGGAGCAGGAGGCTTCTGCGTATAGTTATTTAGTTCCGCTGTGTTTGGTATCTCTGAGTGTTGTGTTTGTATTGTGATTGAGTTGTAATAACTAGACAGGTGTTTATAACTGTCTAGTATGTGTTGTATATGTCTGTGTACTCTGATATTTGATGTATACTATGTTATATTTTGTTATTAATATAATTTATTCGTTCCGCTGTTGAGATTCTTGTGTTGTTTCTTCTTTCTCTTCTTTCTACCCCTTTCTTTCTTAATTCATGATGCGATTTTCCGGGAGTGGAAAGTCGGGTCGTGACACATATTCATTAGCACATCCAAATGAGCAACTTCCTTCTTATTAGCCGTCAATGTAATTGTCTTGCATGTTGATATTGCATGTCTTTAGAGTACTGCATCATCATTCTCATAATCTTCGTTTCTACATTCTTTCTCCCTTAATTCTAATGATTTCTGTAGAAAATCGGCAAAAAATCTCATGGATTCCTTCATGAGATAGTTTTCTACAATGCATCCTTCAGGTAATGCATTGTTCCTTACATAGTCTTTAAGTGTTTTCATATACCTTTCGAAGGGGTACATCCAGCAAAAATGAACTGGTCCACATAATTGAGCTTGTTTACCAAGATGAATTGTTAGATGTGTCATTAAGTTGAAAAATAAAGGTGCAAAATATCTTTCAGGACCGTATAAAATTTTAACAATCTCATCATCCATTTGTCGCAACTTTTCTCTATCAAGAACACGCTGACATATTTTATTAAAAATGTACACAAACGAGTTATTGCTTTCCTTGCCTTTTTTGGGATCAATCCTTTCATTGCAACCGATAGCATTTGCTGCATTAAAACATGATAATCATGCGACTTCAATCCACTAACTTTGCAATCCTCCAACAACACACATCTTTTGAAATTTGAACAGTAACCATCAGGTCCCATAAAGTCATACAACCTTTTGCAATTTTTTTCAAAACTAGGCAAAGTATATGGAGTCAGTGGAAGATCTGTTTTTTTTCCATGAGGTTGTGCATATGGAGCATGTCGAATTCCCCAATCCTCTAAATCCTTCTAGAATTAATACCTTCTTTTAATTTGCTGTCATGCAACATTATGCTGAGTAAACTTTCGCCAACGTCATTCTCAACATGCATCACACCTAAATTATGGCGGAATGGAAGTTCCTATAAACATCAATAATATGACAATTTAAAATTATACAGTTTTTGTAACATCCCGCCTTTTCGCACACTTTAAATCGACACACATGCCAATTCAAAGAATACGAAAGGGCGGATTGTTATGGGGTAAATAAGAAAAACAGAGAAGAGAAAAAACTAAACAGAATCTCACAACGGAAGGATAAAATATAAAAATAAAAATACAGTTCATAAAACTGTTTACATAACATTTGATTATATTTATATAATACGTATCAGAATTACACATACCAATAACAATGCAGCAGAAAAGTATGAGTGTAGTACAATAATATAAATAATAATAATAATACAAATCTTCGTCTTCGTCCTCCAGAGCTAAATCTTCAAATCCTGAAACGCTAGGACTAACCCGAGTGAACTGAAAAGACAAAACACTCGAGTCAGAACTAAAATATCTTATGTAAGTTAAATTAATAGGAATAAATATGAGTGCAGTAACTCAAGAGATGCTCGGGACTTACATCTCCTAAGGATCCGTTAAACTATTTACTATATAGTATATTTCTCTATTATAATAGTGTCTAATTGTAAAATAAACTTACTTTTAAATAGCGTTTAGGCTTTACACTTTCCACCTTAACACATTTATATATCCCCATAGTCTATATAGTACTGTAAACTCCCCCGTACTGGGCGTCGTCAGAGGGCACTCCATAGGTATGGTACAAAACCAAAATCGTATAAGGCGCGCTAGGGTAGGTGACACGACACAACTAGGCAATGCCAGGGTAGATATACCAATTACGCTTCTGGGTCGGTGGTAATGCGTAGCCGCAGCTACTGCCCACCTCGAGCCACACCCTCAAATAAAAAATCATAAGTGGCCACCGAATCAATCCAAGAGTCAAAGTATAATATCGAAGGGATGTGTCCGATCAAAGGTGCTACCTTATTAACCCGTCAATCGCTCCTGTTTTAGCCACCTTATGCCAACTCATGGGAGTTGGGTCCACGTATTTACCTTACAGAAAACGCCACCACCAATCTACTTCATTCTGGAATCTCCACCGCGTACACGGTTGTTAAAGTGGCTTTTGGAGTTGGCAGAGAGTATGACAACTTCCGATCTCGGTCTCTTTAACAACCAAACGTTATTGTAACACCGCGGTCTTTTAAATATAATTATACTTTCAAAACCAGAATATAATTATCCATTTCAAAACCCATAAATACGATATCATTTCCTTTTAAAACCCAAATAAATATGATATCATTTTATTTCAAATATATTTCCTTTCCAAAATCATGCCACTTTTAAAATTTATAATGCCTCGAAACCAAATATTGAATTTAACTTTCAACATAATACTTCGAAATCCATAGTTTTAAAACCATAACTTTCAAAACTTAAATGGTTTGGATATTCAACAGTATATAACATAAACAGTTGAATTTAAAATTTCTTTATAAAATAAAATAATTTCCGTGACTTTACAATCTTATTCATTTAAAATTTTAGTCTAAATTCATAAATTTTAAATTCACTTTCAGTTAAATAAACCACTTCAATTTCAATATATTCCTACCTTTGAGTTTTTAACAATTTCAAAACTTAAGGTCGGAAATTCTATTCAACAATTTATTGTCCTATTACTTAGTTTTGAAATATTCATAAAATAAATCCATAAATAAAACTCAAAATTTCTGACAATTAAATATTTCCTTCAATTTATTTATACTAGAAATATTCATTTAATTTATCTTGAATAAAAATCCAGTTATGAATATCATACCTTTAAAATTTCCAAGTTTAAATAAGTTACATAACTTATAGAGTTTAATTCTTAAATAAACTCAATTTCAATTTGATTTTTAATTTAACTTCCAATCTGGATTAACTTAAATCATTAAAACTCCATTATTCAACTTACTTAGTTTATTTAACAAATTATACATAGCCTAAATTTAATAATTTAACTATATATGTATATATAAAATAAGATTTTTAAATATTAAAATTAAATATTTATTAAACCGTATCCTATCCAAACCATAGAAAAATCATTTTAAAAATATTTTTATATATATATACCGCGGTGCTTGTGTATCATTTTCTATCCTATGGTCAAGTGATACGGATATTTATCATTTCAATCCGCAATTTAAAAATAAAAATGCGGTTGTATATCATTTAAAACTGCAATCCCAAATTAAATGAAAATGCATAATAACTTGCAGTTTATATAAAATAGAACACATCATCCATTCACCCAATATCAATCATCAACCAAATTATTTCAATCATCATCAATTTAAACGAACATCAATATAGTGCATATAAGATATACAGGTAATAAATAACAGGTATTAACTAACCGTTTATATTCAATAATAACTTGACGACGACTTAACCAGCGGTTTATATGCAAATAAATAAATTTTTAACTGTAAATCTATATGCAATAATAAAATTAATTAACAGTTAAATTAAATAAATGCGATTCAACTGATATGATGAATAAACTATGCAAAACGGTCACAAATAAATTTCTACTCATATCTAACGTCAATTTAACAAACATTGGAAAACTTAGAAGTTGTGAGTGGGTTAAAACACTCACCTTTTGAATTTAAATCGAATTTAAATCCGATTTAAACCCAAAAATTTGACAGTCTCCAAATCCTCCCAAACCCGCGCCAACATCTTCGGAAATTAAATACGATCCTAACGTAAGAAACCGTGTGAAATTCTGATATCGTATGTGGAAGTTATACTGATTTAAACATTTAAATTTTAAATAAAATAAAATAAATAAACAACACTTACTTCTCACCCATGTCACTCTCTTCGTTCCTCATGTGTTAAGTAGCTCGCGCAAACACTACCCAGAAATGAACGAGACCGGCCGCCGCTAATACGACCAAAACGCCATAACCCCGAGCTCCTCCATCTCGATCAGGCATCGCCACTACCTTGCTCTCCTTCTGCCGACATGACCTGAGCCTCGCGCGCGCCCCTAGGTGGCTGGAACCACCTCCGCCACCGCTCCAAACGCGGCCAGATCTGGGTGATTCTGATGCCCATCTCGACGAACTAAACGTACCGATGTGCTCTACTCATCGACCGTTTTGCCACTGCACTTCCCGATCGAACCCTAGTTGAAGATCCACCGTCGAAACCAATAACCCAATATGAACGGCCGGGAAGAAAACATTGATTTCTGAACAAATCGAAATCCAGATCGAAAAACGAATTACACCATTAATTACGTTCGTCAAGGGCATCAACATATATTTTTTGAGAATTTTTTGAGGCCTTTGAGTTTTTGTCTTTGGATTTGGTTTTTGAAATTTGAATTTAGATCTAGGGTTTGCAGCCATTTGAAAGAGGAGGAGCTGAGGAAAATGAATGCAAAAACAAATGAGAATAGACGGAGGCTAGGGTTTATAACTGGGTTTATATAGGTAGGTCGGAAATAGAGTAGATGGATCCGATAAACAAAAGTGCTGAACGATAGTTGGCCCAAAAAGCCCGTTCTGACCCCAGAACGAAATTGGGTAAACCCATATATCGAATTAGGTGATTTAAAATATTCTGAATGCGATGGAAAATGTTTCACGTCCAAATTCCATCGTATGAAGAAGTTATGCTGAAATCAATATTCTTAAATTGATTTCAAATTGATTTCAATTAAATCGATTTCAAGCCGTTTCGCATTCGTACGATCAAACAACAAGTCCGATCGCCACGAAACTTGAAACCCTACAATAATTCACTGTTACGGACCCGATGAAACTGGTTTCATCGAAATCCAAGTCCGTGATCAAAATGGGTATTATTATATTGATTACATAAATAAGTAAATAAATTAATTAATATCCAATCTTTAAACTTCAACTTATAATTGAACATTTTATCCTTTTTTTATTTCTTAATCATTTACAGAAGTTTAAACAAGTTTAGATGTAAATTAGAAGTTGATAAATCTAACAATTTCAGTGTAAATTTCCAATTTCATTAAATTTAGAAAATATAAGTTAATTCTTCATTCATATTATTCACTTCAATATTTCACCAGATGGAACCAACCCTTGATTCAAAATCTATTATACAAATATTCTTAGATTCCATTTTAAATTTCTAATAACAAAATATTTAGATGTTTGATTTCATTTAATTTCAATTAAACTTATTATTATACACAAATTCCAATTTATTTACACAACTTAAATTTTTTTCTTTTCATTCAAAATAAATTGTCAATTTTATAAGTAAAATTAACATTAGATTCATACTCATATTACATAAATGACTACCCTTTCATCTAAATTAATATTTAAGTAAATTTTAAATATTTAATCCATTTAATTTAATAGACTTAATTTACGTAATAGTTTAATATTAATTTCACTTATTTGCAATAAATCCACAAATTAAATTTCAAATTTTAAATAAATAAATAAATCTTGGTTTTTTTAATTTTTCACTTCTTAAATCACCCAATCGTCATATTATAAATAAAATTAACATTGATTGCAACTTATTTATGTAAATTAATAAGAACAAATTACACCATAAGAACATAAAGTATCATCCAAAGTGTTCTCATCATCATATTACATCAATCATGTTTGCTGATGATGTAATGATGTTCACAAAACCTGAGTTGACTTCTTTAAATGGTATTAAGGATTCTTTGCGCACTTTTCACAAAATGACTGGCCTAACAATAAACCAAAACAAATCATCATTACTTGTTACTGGAATCGGTCCTGGTATGGCTGCTGTCCTCCACCAACAGTCTGGATTCTCTAGCATGGAAAATGACATGAAGTACCTTGGTCTACCTCTAATAACTAAAAGAATAACAAAGGATGACTGTTTTCCACTATACCATAAAATTACCTCTGTTATGTCAGCTTGGGAAAATAGGTACCTAACTCAAAGTGGCAGGCTTGTACTCATAAAATCTGTGGTCTTCTCATCTATTGTATACTGGGCTCGAACTATGATTCTACCAATAAAGTTATTACAGCTTGTCAGATAAGCAATGAATAGATTCTTTTGGACAGGAAGTATACACAACAGAAAATTAGTGCCTTGTGCTTTTTCCAAATTTGAAGCACCATTGAAATCAGGTGGGCTGGGAGTTTTTGATGTCAAGAAGTGGAACATTGCAGCTATAAGTAAACAGTTTGATGCAATCATAAATAGAAGAAGAAGTTTATGGGTTGAGTGGACATGGCATTACAACATTAAGAATAGGCAATTCTGGATTATGGAAATCCCTCAGCTGAGTAGTTGGACTTGGAGAAGCTTGCTGAAGTGCAGAGAAGTCTACCTACCTATGATACAATATCCAGCTAATGTCAGAACTGCAGTTAATTTTTGGAATGAACCTTGGGTTAGAAATGGCCTAATCTTATCTAAATTATGTTCTTACACACAAATAATGCAAACTGGTATTCAAAATACAGCTTATGTAAATGCTTTCATACATAATGGTAAAATACAGTTGCCAAACAGCAGTAATCATGTTATACAGCAAATACGGTCTAATATACAACAAATTACTTTCAGTGAATTGCAAAGTGACTCTGTGTTATGGAACAGCAAACCACACTCTGTCAAAGAAGTATACAAATCCCTTACTGATAGTGTTCCCCTACCTGTAACAAAATGGTATGAGTTTATTTGGACAACTGACTCTGTTCCACAGGATAATTTAATGATGTGGAAAGTGTTAAACAGTGCTTTACTTACTAGAAGTCTGTTGCATAAGTTTGGGATGGCATGTCCAACTCAGTGCTTGTATTGTGACATTCAAGAAGAAACAACTGATCACTTATACTTTGAATGTCCTGCATTGCAACATTACTTACATAAGATCGGTGGTCTCACTGGTATTAATCTTTCTGGACACACTACAAGAATTCTATGGAGTATAATATACAAAGCTACTAAGTGGAGAACTGAGAATGGTAGAATGATGACAGTTTGCCTGAAAGTTTACATGGCAGTGATATGGAGTGAAAGAAATTCCAGAGTATTCGAAAATGTTAGAAGAAATGAAAATGAATTATGGAATGAAGTTAAGTGTCGCACCTACAATCTATTGAGGAACAGGGCAAGCATCTACCCACAGTCAATGATACAAGTTTGGGCTTGATTGTGTTGTTTCTTTTCCTTGTATGTATTTTCTTCTTTTTTTTCTAGCTTATGTTTTTCCTTTGTTGTTCTATTTTATTGTTGTTTGCAATAAAAATGGTAGGGGCCCAGTTAACCCCGCTGGCTTTGCCAAAAAAAAAAAAAAATTAAGAACTTCAATGACAAATCAAAACTACCCTAACTACACAAATTTGGTCAAAATTTCAATTCATTTCCCTTTAAAGTTTATTTACTATCCAAATAGGTATCTTAACAATTGTAACTATTAACTTTAATTACCTTTAAGCTTATTTCAAATATTCTCATTTATTCCTTACCAATATTCATTTTCATTTACACTTTTGTTACTATATTAATAATTAGTAACGTTTATATCAATAACACATTAATTACTTACAATTTAAACGAGTTTGATTTCCAAATAAATTTATTGACCACTTAATTAGGAAATTTATACTAATTTGTTATCATACCCATAAATCTACACTTATAACTAAATCTTGCATTTGAATAAAATTATTAAATAAAAATGTTCATTCAGGTCTATAAATTATTACTTGCATTAACATAACTTCTTAATTTTATTCCAATTACCGTTTGTTTGCGCCAAAATTGGTCACAAACACCCAATACCGTGAAAGCACCCGTTTACGTACTCAAAATTGATAATAATCAACACAGAACTCAGCAACAATCAATATAGAATTCAGATCTAAGCAACAAATCACAATAATTCACAGACAACAATCACAAACGCAGGATTTATAGTGGTTCGGCGTTCGTGCCTACGTCCACTTTGAAGGTTTTCTCTTTATTGCTTTGCTTGATTAGATCGATTACAACGGATTACAGTTGATAATAACTTTGAAATCTGAATATAATAGTGATTCTGATGAATAGAATTAAATCCGACAGAGTCTTGGTGTTTAATGGCAGGAGTTCCCGGAAGATCCCCCTTTCTGAAGGCTTCAGGGTGCTATTTATAGGCGTTGGAGGCCCAGATCTTGCTGAAACTTCGGGAGACCTCTTCTGGCACGTGAGTGGGCCCACGCGACCGACCCCACCAAGTTTCGTCTCGATCTGACATCGATTCGAAGTCATTTCGAACCCATCAAGAAATGGTCCAATCGAGCTGAAACTTGGCAGGAACAATCTTTATCTTGTATGGAAGCTACTGTGAAAATTTGGTTGCATTTGGATCAGTGGTTCAGGAGATATGATCGGTTCGAAATGAAGATTTTCGGTTGGCTATATGGTTCGAACCGATAGTTTCGAACCCTTGAGTTCGAATCCATGAGTGCACATGGCTCTGTAGTGATGTGGCGCGTATTTCTCGAATCGATCCTGATTTATCTCCGAGTGGACCGCTTCGACTCCGTGAATTATGGCGACTTCGTATCGATGGAGTGACACGTTATTCAAACCAGCTGACTCGGTGGATTCGAACAATGGAGTATCCCTGGCTTCGAACGCGACCGATTCGAATCGAGGAGTCCCTATGGGTTCGAACTCGATCGATTCGAACAGGGTCGGTTCGAAGTGACATGGACTCAAAGCTAGAGGGTTTTTTATGGACTCGAACATACTGGTGAGGATGGATTCGAAGTAAGGGCTTGCATGGATTCGAAGCAAGGATACGAGTGGGCTTTATTTGGATGGATGCGAAGCTGGGTGACGTCATGGATTCGAAGGACTTCTTCTCGGTGGGTACGAAGGAAGGCTTCGGGATGGTTTCGAACCAGATGGGTTCGAACTAGATGGGTTCGAAGCAAGGATATTGGATGGGTTCGAACTGGATGGTTTCGAGGTAGGGACATTGGATGGGTTCGAAGGTGATGGTTTCGAAGTACTCCAACGTGATGGGTTCGAACCAGACAATGACTACCTTTCTCAAATTGAATCCATCATATCTTGAACATACAAACTCGGATTGACTTGAAATTTGAAATGACGACTCCTACGACCTTTCTTGTCATGTCGGATCAATTGTGGCCCGTTCCAGACTCGGATAAAATTCATTGATATCCATAGCAAAGTGAAGTATAACCAATCTCTGAGACGAACTGTCTTTTGTTTTCGACCAATCTTTTGGTATCACGGCTTTGCCAAAAAGCGGGATAACATTTTGCCCCCAAAACATGCCTTGCGGTAGGAAGGTGTGTTTTGTAATGCTTTGAGTTGGATGTTCGTATCCTATTTTCAACCTGCAAAGAACTTGATAGTTTCATATGGCCTCAAATGACGATCGTTCGGGATCGAGCTATTTGGGATGAAGCGCGGCCGTTCATGGTCAAGCGCTTAACTTCAAAATGACGATCGTTCGTGATCGAGTCATTCGAGGTGAAGTGCGACCGTGCGCGGTCGAGCGTATAAATCCATGCGTCGATCGTTTGGGATCGTATGCTGCTTTAGGTGAATCGGGACCGTTCGCGGTCCGCGCCGTTCGTGGCATAGGATGGAATAGGACCGTTCGCGGTCGATGCCGTTCGCGGTAAATGACGAAATGGGACCGTTCACGGTCGACTGCCGTTCGTGGCAAATGATGATCGTTCGCGACCAAGTGCCGTTTAAGGCGAATTGTGACCGTTCGAGGTCGGATTTCATAATTAGTGAACCATGACCGTTCGCGGTCGGTGCCGTTCAAGGCAGAAAGTGATCTTTCGCGATCGTGTGCCGTTCGAGGCGAATTTGTGACCGTTCGCGGTCGGGTTTCGGACCTCAAGTGACGACCGTTCGCGATCAAGCCATTTGAGGTGAGGTGAGTTGTGACTGTTCGAAGTCGGGTGCCGTTCAAGGCGTATTGTGACCGTTCGAGGTCGGGTGCCGTTCGAGGCGAATTGTGTGCCCGGGAGGGCTTGGTGTTATCGATGCCAGGGTCACGTTCGGGTGAGTTCCTGGATCGTTTGTCAGGGCGGTTCATCGCCATCTCAGAGCATGCCTAAGGATCGTTCGCGACCCCATACATGTGTAAGTAGCTTAGCCATTCCAGAGTTATCAGAATCAAATATCTATTAAACGAATGAGTTTCAAAAACAATGTCCAAACAAACAAAGTCTAAATGTTCAAATCAAAACGAAATGAAAGCAAAGCATGGATGTCAAAGCGTAAGTTCCCACTACGAAATGGTCAATGATCACTCAGAGCATGCCTGGAGATCGTTCGCGATCTTGCACATGTGTAAATGATTTAACTGCGTTAGTGGAAGCTTACAACTTGTTCATCGTTATTTCACTCAATTGATAACCAAACGGTGCCTTGATTCAGGGTCGCCTCTAGCTGATGTGGACGGTGGCCGTTCTGGTTCCGCCACAGGAGCTCGCCTCCTTACATATTGAAGGAGCATACCGTTCCTGATATGCCCTTCCACCTCGTCCTTCAGGTGCCTACAATCATTAGTGTTATGACCACTTAATTCATGGAATACACAGAACTTATCTGATTTCCTTTCGTCAGAGGTTGGATCCCTTCGCATTGGCTTACGATACGGAATCTGTTCTTTGGTATCCTGATAAATTCGTTCCAGGCTCTCATTCAGCTCAGTGTAGGTGGTGAATCGCGGCTCCCTCCGTTGCCGCTTTGATCTGTCTCCGTCATTCTCAATCCTTCTTTTACCTTTATCCTTGTCCGAGTCCCTTCTAGGGGGCTTTTCGTCTTTGAGTGCATAAACTTCTATCCCATCTCCTTCTTCTCTTTCTGCATTCGCATCCTCTAATCGTAAAAAATTTTCCGCCTCATGATAGAATTCTCCCAGATCCACGGGTCGATCCTTGGTTAACGAATTTTTGAACTCCGTTCCGTCTGCTATTCCGGACATAGCCGCCATCATAACCATGGATGGATCCGGTCGATCGACCGAAGCTGCTGCCGCATTGAACCGTGTCAGGAAACTTCTCAATGTTTCTCCAGCCTTCTGTTTTAAAGTTGCCAACGTCATCACATTCTTGGGTCTTGTAATGTGAACCCTGAATTTCCTCATAAATCTCTCAGTTAAATCTTTCCATGTTCCGATGGATCCACTATCTAGTTGCCTGAACCATAACGCCGCAATATCCGCCAAGTACAGTGGAAAGCACCGGGCCATAACCTCCTCTGATGCCCCCAGCACTTCCATATGCCTCATATATTTCGTCAGATGGACTGTGGGGTCCGTTCTCCCATCATACATATCCAACGATGGTAATTTGAAATCCGGTGGGTTCCTAGCTTGCCTGATTGCCGACGTAAAAGGACTCCTATTAACATCCTCCAAATCTTTGTTCACCAAACCGCCTCTTAAAGCTCGCCTAACCATCTCTGCCAACCTGTCGTTGTCTCCAAGATGTAATCCTCGTTCACTACTTTCAACCTGCCCCCCGAGTTCACGAGGGAACTCTGGTATCTTCCCCCTTGACTGAGCGTTCACTCCTCTACTACTACCGGGTTGCGCAGATGCTCCTCTTTCTCTCTCCGAAACTGGATCAATGTTCTCCATGGGTGCACCCCCTAATCCAGGTGCGATGCCAGATGGTCCTGCTCCGTTCTGGACTCCATTGGCTTCTCTATTCTGTGCTCCAAGCTGTCCTATCTGTTGAAATAAACTTTGGATCAACTCCTCTTGCCGCTTCATCATAGTCTCCATCTCGTCCCAAGTGATGAAGATCGATGGTTGATTCGCTCCTGAGGAAGCTTCTTGACTTCCTTGAGGTTCGCTTCTCTCCGGCCTCGGCCTTCTACTCGATTGTCTCGTCATAATTTCTCAAATCTAAACTTTCAAACTCTCTCTGAATCTGCTATCAATTGGTAGAACTCCTGAATTAGCCTTCTCAGTGAAAGCACCAAAATGTTTGCGCCAAAATTGGTCACAAACACCCAATACCGTGAAAGCACCCGTTTACGTACTCAAATTTGATAATAATCAACACAGAACTCAGCAACAATCAATATAGAATTCAGATCTAAGCAACAAATCACAATAATTCACAGACAACAATCACAAACGCAGGATTATAGTGGTTCGGCGTTCGTGCCTACGTCCACTTTGAAGGTTTTCTCTTTATTGCTTTGCTTGATTAGATCGATTACAACGGATTACAGTTGATAATAACTTTGAAATCTGAATACAACAGTGATTCTGATGAATAGAATTAAATCCGACAGAGTCTTGGTGTTTAATGGCAGGAGTTCCCGGAAGATCCCCCTTTCTGAAGGCTTCAGGGTGCTATTTATAGGCGTTGGAGGCCCAGATCTTGCTGAAACTTCGGGAGACCTCTTCTGGCACGTGAGTGGGCCCACGCGACCGACCCCACCAAGTTTCGTCTCGATCTGACATCGATTCGAAGTCATTTCGAACCCTTCAAGAAATGGTCCAATCGAGCTGAAACTTGGTAGGAACAATCTTTATCTTGTATGGAAGCTACTATGAAAATTTGGTTGCATTTGGATCAGTGGTTCAGGAGATATGATCGGTTCGAAATGAAGATTTTCGGTTGGCTATATGGTTCGAACCGATAGTTTCGAACCCTTGAGTTCGAATCCATGAGTGTACATGGGTCTGTAGTGATGTGGCGCGTATTTCTCGAATCGATCCTGATTTATCTCCGAGTGGACCGCTTCGACTCCGTGAATTATGGCGACTTCGTATCGATGGAGTGACACGTTATTCAAACCAGCTGACTCGGTGGATTCGAACAATGGAGTATCCCTGGCTTCAAACGCGACCGATTCGAATCGAGGAGTCCCTATGGGTTCGAACTCGATCGATTCGAACAGGGTCGGTTCGAAGTGACATGGACTCAAAGCTAGAGGGTTTTTTATGGACTCGAACATACTGGTGAGGATGGATTCGAAGTAAGGGCTTGCATGGATTCGAAGCAAGGATACGAAGGGGCTTTAGTTGGATGGATGCGAAGCTGGGTGACTTCATGGATTCGAAGGACTTCTTCTCGGTGGGTACGAAGGAAGGCTTCGGGATGGTTTCGAACCAGATGGGTTCGAACTAGATGGGTTCGAAGCAAGGACATTGGATGGGTTCGAACTGGATGGTTTCGAGGTAGGGACATTGGATGGGTTCGAAGGTGATGGTTTCGAAGCACTCCAACGTGATGGGTTCGAACCAGACAATGACTACCTTTCTCAAATTGAATCCATCATATCTTGAACATACGAACTCAGATTGACTTGAAATTTGAAATGACGACTCCTACGACCTTTCTTGTCATGTCCTATCAATTGTGGCCCGTTCCGGACTCGGAAAAAATTCATCGATATCCATAGCAAAGTGAAGTATAACCAATCTCTGAGACGAACTGTCTTTTGTTTTCGACCAATCTTTTGGTATCGCGGCTTTGCCAAAAAGCGGGATAACACCGTTAACAACATTTTATTACATTAAATCACTTTAATACTCTTCTTTAATTTCTCATATTAAATTTATGTACAGGAAAAAAATCATTTCACTACTTAAATTCATTTGAATTAACTTCGAATTACTATAAGTAGGTTTTAATTTTTATTGCTATAGTTAAATTTGCCATTCATCCTAATATAAATTAATTTTTTCTACTAAATTAAATTACAAAACTTATTAATTTAACCAAATTAAATCCACGAAATTTACGGGTCGTTACACTCTCCCACACTCAAAACTTTTCGTCCCCGAAAAGGAAAAAGAATAGAAAAGCAGAATTAAGAAATCAATATATCTTATTCAAACATAAATTTTATAAACAACTTAAATTTACAAAATTAGTTACTTTGCATACAATAGACAAATTTTTTTTCCATTAAACCTTTTATACTCAAATTAATAAAGTTTTGAAAACATTTTCAAAAATTCTCTCCGTCCAAAATTTATGGAAAATTTCAGCACAGTCTCCTTTGTACGGAGAGCTCGGAAGAAAATATAATATCAAAATATAACAATTATATTACATATATTATCCAAAATATTATATCCCAACCCAGGAAAATATATAAAATAACGCTATAAACCATAATCCGAAACGTACCTATTTGTCTGGCAATTTACGCTTAACTTATGGAACCGAAAGCAGTAGCAATTGCTTCCATAACCTGCATTTAACTTACAAAATCTAAAAGGGCTAACAATTTATATAAAGTGAAATATTTAAGTGGTTTCAATCACTAACAACGAATCAATACAACAACCATCAATTTCAACAAACAGCATACACAACAAATACAAAACAACCATTCAATCAAACAAACAAATAGTTGTTCGGGTTCAAAACTTTTAAATTGTGCGGAATGAAGAATAAACTACTAGCGCATCATTTACTCAACAGTCTTAAATAAAACTAAATAGATTATTCGTTCACCCCAAATCCAATTAAAGTTTCCTTACCCAATAACCACAACCATGACAAACAACAATTTCAGCAATAGATTTAGTCTATTCTTATTTATTCCATTCATACATTTGTTGTTTGATTCTTTTCATTCATATAACGGTTTATCTTTTTATTTTCGTTTATTTCTTTCAATTTTATTTTCATTTTATTTCTTTCAATTTTATTTAGAAATAACTTCAACCCTTTTTCTTAAGTTTTCAATTTCTCTTTATTATATTACATTCATTTATTTTCACTTACTACTTACTATTATTCATTTCCATTAACTCGGGTCATGCCAGTTTCCCCCTTTTTTCCACTATAATATATCATTAATTTATTATTGCATGACCTTATTTATTTACACTTTAATTACTTATGTTTATAATCATCTATTTGTCATACTTACCTTTAATTATATTTACTTGGTAAAATTTCAATTATAACTTAAGTTTATAACATTAAATTCTCATTTAATAGCAATTTCATTGAATACTTTCATTATTTCAAATTTCTACTTGTATAATATTCTATTACAATCTCTTATTAAACATTTCAACTTTTAATATTTGGTAAGTTATATATATATGTTATTTAAGGGTGTAATTTGAAAGTTATGCAAGTTTTCCCATTTCTTTTAATTAATTCGTTGTTCAATAAATTTTTACCCTTTTTCGTATAAGTTACAATTTCAACTTCTTTTTTATTTGTTTTATAACCTAGCCTTAAATATCTTACCTAAATTAGAGGTTTCAATTATTAATTACTTACCTTTCAGTTCACTACAATAGTTGAAATAATTATTTAATGAAAATTTAAGAATTTAATACCAGGTTAATTTCAATTTATTTTAAATAATAGATAAATATATTCTTACAACTTATATATCTCTAATTATATTTATAACAATCCAAAATTTATATATTTTTTTCAAAATAAATCTGCAGTAAAACTACTACAGTGGCCTTTCCCATCGAAACTCGAAAATGAAAGTCGATGATGCGGCCGCCATCAAAGAAATTATTTTCCAGCCACAGAGAGGAAAGTACAAAGCTTTTTCTTTCCAGAATTTCTTTAAAACCATGTTTTCAAATTATATTGAAATGTTTATATCAGAAAATATTTCTAAATACTATTGTTATATTTCAAAATCCTTCGAAAGCAATTTTTCAAAATCCCGGACTTAAGTTCTAAATTTCCAAATTTCGTTTATTTTATTTTTCCATCTTATTTATATTATTATTTATACACTTTATTACCCAACATCCAAACTATTGCAGCCAAATATAGATATCTTTTGAAAATTTTTATTTTATATAGAAAATATAATAGGCAAAATCATTTCATTCACCTATATTAAACAAATATTATGTCGGTCTGTCCTATTAAGTGTTTAGAAATCCCTATTGATATCATAGCGTCTCATGCATCAACCAGAATCTATAAATACAAAACGGAACAGATTAACACAATATTAAAACCTTTTTATAACACTAACAAATACGCTCTCTCACATATATACACTCGGCGACTCCCATAGGGTATTACTACCCTATTAGTAAAGAGTCAAACCCCACAAAGCACGCTAAACCAAAACTCTGATACTAACTTTAACATCCCGCCTTTTCACACACTTTAAATCGACACGCAAGCCAATTCAAAGAATACGGAAGGGCGGATTGCTATGGGGTAAATAAGAAAAACAGAGAAGAGAAAAAACTGAACAGAATCTCACAGCGGAAGGATAAAATATAAAAATAAATATACAGTTCATAAAACTGTTCACAAAACATTTGATTATATTTATATGATACATATCAGAGTTACACATACCAATAACAATGCAGCGGAACAGTATGAGTGTAGTGCAATAATATAAATAATAATAATACAAATCTTCGTCTTCGTCCTCCAGAGCTAAATCTTCAAATCCTGAAACGCTAGGACTAACCCGATCGAATTGAAAAGACAAAACACTCGAGTCAGAACTAAAAGATCTTATGTAAGTTAAATTAATAGGAATAAATATGAGTGCAGTAACTCAAGATATGCTCGGGATTTACATCTCCTAAGGATCCGTTAAACTATTTACTATATAGTATATTTCGCTATTATAATAGTGTCTAATTGTAAATTTAACTTACTTTTAAATAGCGTTAAGGCTTTACATTTTCCACCTTAACACATTTGTATATTCCCATAGTCTATACAGTACCGTAATCTCCCTCGTACTGGGCGTCGTCAGAGGGCACTCCATAGGTATGGTACAAAACCAAAATCGTATAAGGCGTGCTAGGGTAGGTGACACGACACAACTAGGCAATGCCAGGGTAGATATACCAATTACGCTTCTGGGTCGGTGGTAACGCGTAGCCGCAGCTACCGCCCACCTTGAGCCACACCCCCAAATAAAAAGTCAAAAGTGGCCACCGAATCAATCCAAGAGTCAAAGTATAATATCGAAGGGATGTGTCCGATCAAAGGTGCTACCGTATTAACCCGTCAATCGCTCCTGTTTTAGCCACCTTATGGCAACCCACGGGAGTTGGGTCCACGTATTTACCTTACAGGAAACACCACCACCAACCTACTTCATTTTGGAATCTCCACCGTGTATACGGTTGTTAAAGTGGTTTTCGGAGTTGGCAGAGAGTATGAAAACTTCCGATCCCGGTCTCTTTAACAACCAAACGTTATTCTAACACCGCGGTCTTTTAAAAATAATTATACTTTCAAAACCAGAATATATTATCCATTTCAAAACCCATAAATACGATATCATTTCCTTTTAAAACCCAAATAAATATGATACCATTTTATTTCAAATATATTTCCTTTCCAAAATCATGCCACTTTTAAAATTTATAATGCCTCGAAACCAGATATTGAATTTTATCTTTCAACATAATACTTCGAAATCCATAGTTTTAAAACCATAACTTTCAAAACTTAAATGGTTTGGAAATTCAACAGTATATAAAATAAATAGTTGAATTTAAAATTTGTTTATAAAATAAAATAATTTCCGTGACTTTAAAATCTTATTCATTTAAAATTTTAGTCTAAATCCATAAATTTTAAATTCACTTTCATTTAAATAAACCACTTCAATTTCAATATATTCCTAACTTTGAGTTTTTAACAATTTCAAAACTTAAGCTTGGAAATTCTATTCAACAATTTATTGTCCTATTATTTAGTTTTGAAATATTCATAAAATAAATCCATAAATAAAACTCAAAATTTCTAACAGTTAAATATTTCCTTCAATTTATTTATACCAGAAATATTCATTTAATTTATCTTGAATAAAAATCCAGTTATAAATATAATACCTTTAAAATTTCCAAGTTTAAATAACTTACATCACTTATAGAGTTTAATTCTTAAATACACTCAATTTCAATTTGATTTTTAATTTACCTTCCAATCTGGATTAACTTAAATCATTAAAACTCCATTATTCAACTTATTTAGTTTATTTAACAAATTATACATAGCCTAAATTTAATAATTTAAGTATATATGTATATATAAAATAAGATTTTTAAATATTAAAATTAAATATTTATTAAACCGTATCCTATCCAAACCATAGAAAAATCATTTAAAATTATATATATATATATACCGCGGTGCCTGTATATCATTTTCTATCCTATGGTCAAGTGATACAGATATTTATCATTTAAATTCGCAATTTAAAAATAAAAATGCAGTTGTATATCATTTCAAACCGCAATCCCGAATGAAATGAAAATGCATAATAACTTGCAGTTTATATAAAATAGAACACATCATCCATTCACCCAATATCAATCATCAACCAAATTATTTCAATCATCGTCAATTTAAACAAACATCAATATAGAGCATATAAGATATATAGGTAATAAATAACAGGTATTAACTAACCGTTTATATTCAATAATAACTTAATGACGATTTAACCAGTGGTTTGTATGCAAATAAATAAATTTTTAACTGTAAATCTATATGCAATAATAAAATTAATTAACAGTAAAATTAAATAAATGCGATTCAACTGATATGATGAATAAACTATGCAAAATAGTCATAAATAAATTTCTACTCATATCTAACATCAATTTAACAAACATAAGAAAACTTAGAAGTTGTGAGTGGGTTAAAACACTCACCTTTTGAATTTAAATCGAATTTAAATCCGATTTAAACCCAAAAATTTGACAGTCTCCAAATCCGCCCAAACTAGCCCCAACATCTCCGTAAATTAAATACGATCCTAACGCAAGAAACCGTGTGAAATTCTGATATCGTATGTAGAAGTTATACCGATGTGAACATTTGAATTTTAAAATAAAATAAACTAAATAAACCACACTTACTTTTTGTCCACGTCACTCTCTTCGTTCCTCACACGTACAGTAGCTCGCGCAAACCCTACCCAGAAACGAACGAGACCGGCCGCCGCTAATACGACCAAAACGCCATAACCCCGAGCTCCTCCATCTCGATTAGGCATCGCCACTACCTTGCTCCCCATTGGCCGACATGACCTAGGCCTCGTGCGCGCCCCTAGGTGGCTGGAACCACCTCCACTGCCGCTCCAAACGCGGCCAGATCTGGGCGATTCTGATGCCCATTTCGACGAACTAACCGTGCCAAAGTGCTCTGCTCATCGACCCTTTCGCCACTGCACTTCCCGATCGAACCCTAGTTGAAGATCCATCGTCGAAACCAATAACCCAATACGAACGGCCGGGAAGAAAACCTTGATTTCTGAACAAATCGAAAACCGAATCGAAAAACGAATTACACCATTGAATTACGTTCGTCAAGAGCATCAACATATATTTTTTTGAGAATTTTCTGAGGCCTTTGAAGTTTTGACTTTGGATTTGGTTTTTGAAATTTGAATTTAGATCTAGGGTTTGCAGCCATTTGGAAGAGGAGGACCTGAGGAAAATGAATGCACAAACAAATGAGAATAGATGGAGGCTAGGGTTTATAACTGGGTTTATATAGGTAGGTCGGAAATAGAGTAGATGGATCCGATAAACAAATGTGCTGAACGATAGTTGGCCCGAAAAGCCCGTTCTGACCCCGGAACGAAATTGGGTAAACCCTTATATCTAATTAGGTGTTTTAAAATATTCTGAACGCGATGGAAAAGGTTTCACGTCCAAATTCCATCGTATGAAGAAGTTATGCGTAAATCAATATTCTCAAATTCATTTCAAATTGATTTCAATTAAATCGATTTCAAGGCGTTTCGCGTTCGTACGATCAAAACAAGTCCGATCGCCACGAAACTTGAAAACCTACAATAATTCACTGTTACGGATCCAATGAAACTTGTTTCGTCGAAATCCGAGTCCGTGACCAAAATGGCTATTTTCATATTAATTAAATAAGTAAATAAATTAATTAATATCCAATCTTTAAACTTCAACTTATAATTGAACATTTTATCCTTTTTTTTAATTTCTTAATCATTTATAGAAGTTTAAACAAGTTTAGATGTAAATTAGATGTTGATAAATCTAACAATTTCAGTGCAAATTTCCAATTTCATTAAATTTAGAAAATATAAGTTGATTCTTCATTCATATTATTCACTTCCATATTTCACCGGATGGAACCAACCCTTGATTCAAAATCTATTGTACAAATATTCTTAGATTCCATTTTAAATTTCTATTAACATAATATTTAAACGTTTGATTTCATTTAATTTCAATTAAACTTATTATTATACACAAATTCCAATTTATTTACACAACTTAAATTTTTTTCTTTTCATTCAAAATCAATTGTCAATTTTATAAGTAAAATTAACATTAGATTCATACTCATATTACATAAATGACGACCCTTTCATCTAAATTAATATTTACGTAAATTTTAAATATTTAATCCATTTAATTTACTAGACTTCATTTACGTAATAGTTTAATATTAATTTCACTTATTTGCAATAAATCCACAAATTAAATTTCAAATTTTAAATAAATAAATAAATCTTGTTTTCCTTTTCTTTTTCACTTCTTAAATCACCTAATCGTCATATTATAAATAAAATTAACATTGATTGCAACTTATAGAATTAAGAACTTCAATGACAAATCAAAACTACCCTAACTACACAAATTTGGTCAAATTTTCAATTCATTTCCCATTAAAGTTTATTTACTATCCAAATAGGTATCTTAAAAATTATAACTATTAACTTTAATTACCTTTAGTCTTATTTTAAATATTCTCATTTATTCCTTACCAATATTCGCTTTCATTTACACTTCTGTTACTATATTAATAATTAGTAACGTTTATACCAATAACACATTAATTACTTACAATTTAAACGAGTTTGATTTCCAAATAAATTTATTGACCACTTAATTAGGCAATTTATACTAATTTGTTATCATACCCATAAATCTACACTTATAACTAAATCCTGCATTTCAATAAATTTATTAAATAAAAATGTTCATTCAGGTCTATAAATTATTACTTGCATTAACATAACTTCTTAACTTTATTCCAATCACCATTAATAACGTTTTATTACATTAAATCACTTTAATACTCTTCTTTAATTTCTCATATTCAATTTATATACAGGAAAAAAATTCGTTTCACTACTTAAATTCATTTGAATTAACTTCGAATTACTATAAGTAGGTTTTAATTTTTATTGCTATTGTTAAATTTGCCATTCATCCTAATATAAAAAAAATTCTACTAAATTAAATTATAAAACTTATTAATTTAACCAAATTGAATCCACGAAATTTACGGGTCGTTACAGTTGTATAGCTGGATTATTACGAATAACCAAAATTTTGAACACTAATCTTCTAATATGGCAATTTAAAGAAAATTGATCTTTTTTCCACCTTGATAGCTCTATTTTTGTAGGATCGTTTTCATTTTCTTTGTCGGCAATACTATTTCTTTTATTTTTCTTCCTATCGTTTTCTCTTTCTTCATTTTTCAATTTTTCTAAAAACATTTGGAAAATCTTTCAAAATAACAAAAATATCTCTACCTGTAAGAATTCTGGGTTTGCTACCTCTCTCCATATAGTTATCAAACCAAGCCTATTGTTTTCTTAATGAATCTGATAGAGGTAAGAATCTTTTTTGTCCCATATACACATTTTTCCGACAATGATTTAGCCATCGATGAAGAGTATTAAAACTGCATAATGGACAACCTGTTTTCCTTTTACACAACATCCAGCTAACTTTCCTTAGGCTGGAAATTCGTTTATAGTCCGTAACAAATTTGCTTTTAAGTTAAAAAGTGTCTTACTAAATGCATCATAAATCTCTACCCCGTTACTCCGTAAGTGCTGCAAATTTCAACCAAAGAAGCTAAATGTATATCAATATCATTCCCAGGTTGCATTGGACAGGGAGCAATAATGTTAACATAATATGCTCCTTTTTCATACTCAATATAGGCGCGAGATTATATGTCACAAGTATCACTGGCCAGCAACTATACTTGGAACTCTTAATGTCAAATGGGTTGAAACCATTGGTAACAAGACTAAGTCGAAGGTTACGCGGATCACCTGAAAATGAATTCCATTTATCATCCACCATGCTCCATGTCAAAGAATCCATAGGATGATGCATTTTATCATCATTGTTTTAATTACTAAAATGACATCTTAGATCCTCTGCCATCCATTGGGATCTGAACATTCTTCTGACTCTTGGAATAATTGGAAATTATCTCAACACTGGTCGAAATACCTTCCATTATCTCTTTCGTCTGCTTATTTATCATCCATCTCGTAGAACCACATTTTGGACATTTATTCAAATCTTTGTACTCTTGCTTGAAAAGATAACAATCATTCTTGCATGCATGAATCTTCTCAAATTCCATGTCAAATACTTTGAAAAACTTCTTTAGTTCATATAAAGTCTTCGAAAGGACATTATTTTTGGGCAAGCACACGTAGAAGCTTATCAAAAACATTATTAGATAATCTAGTTTCACATTTAATATTATACAATGTAGTGATAGAAGATAATTTAGTTTAATCTATGCAATCAGGGTACTGTGGAGTTTCTGCATCTTCCAAAATTTGAAGGAAATTATCTGTTCTCTTTTGTGCAACATCATTATTTTTAACATCGTAGAAAAAAGTATGGTTGAAAAACTCTTCATCTTCAAAGTGAATGGCTTGAGTAATTCATATGTGTCGTCCAACTTCATTTTTTTAGCTGCATCTACTTGCTCATAGTGATTATACCATTACTGCATTTTAAAGTATCCATTCCTCTTATAATCAGATGCTCAACAATAGTGTCATCATAGTGATGAGTAAGATTTCGACAATCTAAGAAGGATACAATTTTTTCTTCCATATTTACTGAATTTCTATTTACTACATGCAAAAAATTCCTTGCTCCTAGCTCATACCTGTGCAGTTAAAGCGCTCGGAAGATTCAATGCGGTTGAGGTGTAAAAAGTCATATCGAGGATGCAGCGATGATATAGCGGGATACGACGGTTGACTCTGAAACAGCATATAAAACTCGTACTTAATATTTTAAGAAATATATAAATGGTAAATAAATGAAAAATTAACATTCATTTGAATTATAATTAATACATTAATAATTTTAAATAAAAACATGTGTGAATATACTGTAAATAAACGTAAAATTGATATATAACATAACTGAATTTAGTAGAATATTAGAGTATTTTCTTTTTTGAAAATATATTAAGTGTTTGCACAAAAAATGGGAAAACATCTCCAAGTCATGTGATTTAGTTGATTTTATGTTGTTCTTAGTGATTTGGATGAGTTATGCAAATATGTAAAAAGCGGGGACTAAAAAGTAAAAGACATTCAGATTTATAGTGGTTCGGCCAGAACGTGCCTACATCCACTTTATATGTTATTCTCCTCTTTTTTTCAGATTACAAGTACAAAGCTTTGATTACAAGTATATGAAACATTGTTTGAAAGCTCCTTCCGTGCTTGAGCTCTCAAACTTGTCTGCCATTGTTGTACCCCTGCCCCTCTATTTATAGAGTGAGGCTGGGGGCAGGGGTCTTGGATGTATATAGCTGCTGGTGGGCCTGGGCTGAAGCAATTTGGCCTGGTAGTGTTGGTTCGGCAAGGCTTGGTTCGGTGGAGAGAGGGATTGGACCGGTGGTAGGTGGTCCGGTGGCGAGTGGTTCGGTGGTACGTGGAGATATGGGTTGGTTCGGTGCCTCGGTTGGTTCGGTAGTAGGTGGAACCGGTGGTAGCCTGGGGGAGTTGTTGTTTGGTTCGGAGGTGAGTGATGCGGTAGTGGCTGGTTCGGTGATGGTTGGAATTAGAGTTTTGGACCGGTAGTGCTGTGAGAGTAGGGTGGTTTGGTGGACCGGATGGTTCGGTGGTGAAGGCGTGGCTTGGTCCGGTAGGTTGATTCGGTGGTGGCTGCTTCAAGTTGGTTCGGCATGCTACTTCTGGATGGTTCGGCATGTTATTTCGAGTTGGTTCGCTTTGATTCGGTGGGTGGTAGATACGTACCCAACATTTGCCCCCCAAAGTAGGGCATATGTTTAACATATGTCGTGCTTTGTTTTAATTGGACAACCATATTCGACATGAGAGGCGAACCGGCTGGTCCGGTTATCCAACCTTCCCCTATAAGTATGGGCCTAGGGCTTCCGTTATTCCCTACCGAACGAGATAACCAGATCAGAACTTTCTGTCAAATCAATCACTTTGCAGAATCAATCCTTAGCTGCCGAATCAGGTGACTACCGAATGGCTTCTTCGATTTTCTTCGTTTTACCGAATCAACATAAAGATTTAATACCGGATGGACCTTATACTGAGAATGCTGAATGGAACTTATACTGAGAATGCCGAATGAACCCTGGTATTGGGAATGCCGAATGAACCATGGGGAGTTTGATTTGTCGAATGAATTCTCAGGCCTTTCGTACTTTTTAAATCACAAACGAAAACCCCAGACTATACGCACTTGCTTGTTTGTATCTTTTGTTTCTAACAACGTGTTTTCTTGTGTTGCAGATAAAATGTCTCATAAAGTGGAAACTCGATCAGAAAAAAGAAAATCTACGGACAGACGAGAGTCCCCCATTGTGCCCCCAGCCCAGCCAGGACCGAACGTCGTGGCCCCACCCCGAGATCGCTAATAGACGGGTATGGTCCCCAAGAGCTTCTGAACTCTCCTCCTGATTGCTTTCCGAGCTCTCTCAGAGAGGAGCAACTTGACGTTATCTCCCGCACCTTTGGGATTGATAGAGCATGCATGTTGTTGCCAGGGGAGGGGGTCATGCCATATAATCCCCCTGAAGGATACTTCGCGTATAGCCGATACCATTGCATGTGCGGGGCCATTCCTCCGATCAATGCGTGGATATTCAGCTTCATTACTTACCTGAAAGTGGATCCTTTTCAGCTTCAGCCCAACTCTTACGCCATCTTAGTGTGTCTATTCGTTATCTTCCAGAGGAGGTATGGGCGCCCCCTTCTAACCGGGAAATCCGATATTTGTATAATTTGAGGGGCTACAAGAAGGGGTCTCCGTACATTAGTTTAGAGTCGGTCGTGTCCTTTAAGCCGGTCCTGGACCTATACTCTAAGTTCACCATGTTTAAGAAGGAATGGTTCTTCGTTAAGGACGACTCTGTTTCTTTTCGCCTTTTTACTTCTGGATGTAAGTTGAATTCCATTTGTAATTTCTTTGTTCCGACTGCAATGCTTCTTCTTATATGCTTCTATTTCTTGCTAGCGACAGGTGGCTTTGCGGTCGTGGAGAATGATCGCTTGGTACTGATGGCTGCGGAGATAGAGGCCATCTCAGGAAGGGATAGGTCAGCTTCTTACCTAATCAGGAATGCCACTGTCCTGGAGCACAACTTGATTCTGCCACGTCAATCTATGGTTAAGCAGAGAGATACAGCCGAGGAAAGGGTTGTCAAAGCTAAAGGCGGGGCCACGGCGAAGAGCAGCAAGAGGAGACCTTTCTCGGTACCTCCAGTCATCGGGGGAAAGAAGCTTAAGAAATCTTATGGACCCTCTCCCAGCACATATCTAGATGTTCCGGAGGAGGAGAGTGGAGAGGAGGAAAGATGCGAGGAGGTGAGCGGTGGTGATGGAGAAGGTGAAGGACAGGGTGGTAGTGGTGTTGGTGCCTTGTCTTCTGAGCAGGCAGGGGAGATCCAAGAGTGGACGGATGATGCTTTCCGCCAGGCTTTTGAGGGGTTGGAGGAAGGATCAGCCTCGGTGGAGAAGGCGAAGAAGGCTGACAAGGCTGGGACCGGCGTCGATCCATCTTCTAAGGGTCCTTCAGCTAGGGTTACTCAAGGTGAATTTTCGACTTCTGCAGACCCCCTTTATGATAAGGACTTAGGAATATTTTATGGCCAGCTCCCGTCCTGGAATGAGATTCAGGACTTATTGCAGTACCCCACTCCCCCTCAGGGTTTGTAAAATAAACGTGTCTTCCTACTTCTTTTAACTTGACATATTTCTTGAATTATGGATTAGTGTATGCTTGTAACACTTGTTCTTTATTCTAGGGGCAGGTGAGGTGGCTAAGACTTCAGATATTCGGCACCGCCTCGAACAATTCAAGCTCCTCAAAGCTTCTACTAAACCAAATCCTCCGACCACCCGTTCTGGGGATGTAGTCGGCTACCGTTCTCTCCTAGGGGTTATTGAAGAGGATGTCCAAAGGAGGAAGAGGGGACGCTCCTTGTTCGAAACTCCATCTCGTCCTCAGCCTCCGACTCAGCCGCTTCAGGATATTACGGAGGAGTCTTCTGATTTTGTACCCTCTCCGCATCCATCAGAGAATCCCACTGTTACTCATATTGATCGTCCCGGTTTGGCTCGTGATCCTTTTGCGGGTCATCCAGATCTGGATCCGGTTTCTCAGGATATCTCCTTTGACGAGGTTACCGGCGAGCACCTCCTACCTCACAATCCTATGGTGAGGGTTCTTGATGAGGCTAAGTCTTTGGATCTCGACCTGTTGACCACTCGGATTGTTACTATGGGGGATGAGGCCAAGGCAAACATCGATCGGGTGGCTGAGGAGACCAGGAAGCTGATGGTGCATCATGCCCGACTGGTCAAGGCTGGAGAGGAAATCGGAAGTGCTAATATTCGATTGCGGCTAATGGTTTCTGATCAAGCCAAACAGCTTGCCGATCAGGCCATCCATATCTCCCAGCATGAGGCGGCCTCCAGACGACTAAGGAAAACCATGGAGGAGGCTGGCAAGGCAGAGCTGCGAAAAATGGAGGCTATATGCAAGGAACGGATCGATATGGCCGTAGCAACGGTGGATGAGGTTCGGAGGGCGGATCTCGAGCAAGTAGAGGAGTTATCCGGGAAGCTTGAAGCCGCGGAGCTTGCTCAAGCCAAGCTGAAGGAGGAGATGGAGGCGATGAGGAAAACCCTTCAGGATGACTGATCGCGATACCAATCGGAGAGGGATGCTGCCGTTGCAAAGTTGTCGGCTTCTAAGACCCGGATGAGGGAGTTTGAGGAGAACGAGGGGATGATGGATGAGATGCTCCAGGACATGTACTTCCGTACCTGGAAGCAGGGTAACTTGTCCTGGATGGACGACTATTCCCGGGTCATGGCTAGGATATATCTCCGGGCTTTGGAGGAGGCTAAGGCTGATGCGGATAAGGAAGGTGGTGCGGCATTCAAGATGGATGTGGTTACGGCCCAATTCACTAAGGAGGAGAAGGTGGGGGTTAAAGAGGGCATGCGGCTGCTCGCTGCTGAGGAGTTAGGCGTGCAGCTAGAGGATGATGATCAGGGAGCAGATGTTGGTAAGTCTTCCCTCTGAATCTTTTCTTAACTCGATTGCTTATCGTTTATCTAATAGATTCTTCTCCTGAATTGGACAGGTGGGACCTCTGGCCAGCATGCTGGTAGTTCCGACCCTGCGGTCAAGTAGATCCCGGAGGGCTAGCAGGATAGGGCGGAGCCCTGCTGCAGCTGATTATTTTTTTTTGGCCTACTTGGCACTCCTGTATATACTAGTCTCAAAAACATTATTGTACTTTTGAGTTGTAATTATGTCATTTGTAATGAACGGCTTTATGTAATTTAATAACATAAACTGATTCTGCTATATTTGAATGCTTTTGTTATTCTGATGTGTTGCATAAGAAATATAGCTGTGCACATGCATGCGATTCAATTTTGTTTGACGTCAATTTCTTGCTTAAAATATGATTTCATATCTTGCAATGTTTGCGTGATGTGCGAATAAATTATGGTTACATATTTATGTATAAGAGAAGAAAGTACCGCCCTTCAAGTTTTAGCTGTAGACGGTAGCTTTGAATGCTTGGCGTAATTGGATATAGAATGCAGCTGAGTGTCATGTCATTCAGTTGTGAGTTCCCATTCCAATCGGCGGGCATCTCCTATTTTGTGTCCTGTACTACAGGGATCGTTATAGAGGATAGGAGGAAAGTTTTTATAAATATAATGGAAATATAATGAAATAGTAAAACTTCCAATCACGGAAGGCCGTCGATATGCTTAAGTTCGTGGCAAACGGGTTTTGTAGTCACTTTCCCTAGCTGTGGGTGTTAGAGACATTTGTCACCCATCTTACGCCTCCGCGGGGAGTTTATCTTTTTTACCACAGCCGCACTTAAGACATATCGGAGCCGAGATCGCGCACAGTAACTACCCGAGCCATTATGGCCCGTAATCATGGGTATTATTCGATTTACGGCGGCCGGCTAGCGTGGGTGCCGATCGTCAACCGTGAACTACCTCTGGCTGGCCACACCTTATGTTGGGGCTTAAAGTAGGTTCACAGTTGCCGGCGAGCCGAACACCGTAATGAGCTGCCATCGGCTATAGTCGGCCTTCTTGATGGCTTATAATCGGCTCATTACAGTTGGCTTTGAGGGCAGTCGCGGGCAATGAGTTAACACGCAGCAGATGGATGCTGGAGCAAAAGTGTCTCATTGGCGAGTGCATAGATTCGCATAGTACCTGCTGGGTCTTGTCCAGGTGAAGCCGCGCTGTGATGCGTCTTGAATGGAGATGCCATAGGATTTTGTTCAACAGAAAAGGTAAAGCTTAACAAGCAGCCAAGATATAAAGGAACAAGTTAAAAAGAGACAAGATTTTTAAAGTGGTTCGACACGAAAATGCCTACGTCCACTGATTCTCTTTGTTAATTCACTTCATATGGGCAGTACAAGTTAAGAAAAGTATCGACGAAGGTGTTGGATGTTCCATGCCCTGTGGAACACCTCTCCGTCCACTATTGACAAAATATAAGCTCCGTTGTGGAGATCTTTATGAATTACATAGGGTCCGTCCTAGATTGGATCTAGCGCTCCAGGGCGCGGGAAGATCCGCTTGAGGACAAGATCTCCATCTTATAAGCTGCGGTGCTTGACTTTGGAGTAGTATTGTGCTGCCACTTTTTTGCTTGTGAGCTTCCGCTTTAAGTGCTGCATCATTTCTTCTCTCTTCAATTAGATCCAAAGACATGTGGAGGAGTTCTTCGTTCTCTTCTGGGTTGTAGTGGATCCTACGGTGGGAAGGCACTACGGTTTCAACTGGGAGCATGGCCTCCGATCCATATGCCAAAGAGAAAGGAGTATGCCCTGATGATGTTCTGTAAGATGTGCGGTAGGCCCAAAGTGCTGTAGGAAGTTCATCCACCTAAGCGCCTCTGGACTTTTCAAGTTTCTTCATGATTAGGGTTTTGAGAATTTTGTTGACAGCTTCGACTTGTCCATTTGCCTGAGGATAAGCCACAGATGAGAAGCTTTTGTGAATTCCATGCTCTTGGCACTAGTCGGCGAATTCTTCGCTGTCAAACTGGAGTCCGTTGTCTGATATGATCTTGAGTGGGACTCCGTACCTGCATAGAATATTTTTGATTAAGAAGTTGATAATTTTTGCCGAAGATATTTTATTTAGAGGTTCCGCTTCCACCCATTTGGTGAAATAGTCGACTGCCACTATAGCATATTTGGCTCCGCCTCGGCCCGTTGGCAGTTCGCCAATCAAGTCAATTCCCCATACTGCAAAGGGCCAAGGGCTGGTCATTTGAGTAATCTCCTTCGTGGGTAGTCGAGGAATCTTAGCAAATTTTTGACATCTGTCGCATCTCTTGACGAAGTCTAAGGCGTCTTTGTTTAAAGTGGGCCAGTAATATCCATATCGGAGTATCTTTTTTGCCAGAGTCTGTCCCCCAGTGTGATCTCCGCAACTTTCTTGATGGATGTTGAATAAGATTTCCTTGGCTTCCCTTCCAGCGACACACCTTAATAAGGGGTTAGAGAAGCCATGCCGATAGAGAAAGCCTTCTTGTATTATGTAGCGGGAAGCTTTCCTCAAGATTTTCTTGATTTCGTTACGCCTGTCGGGCAGTGTGCCATCTTGTAAATATTCCCGGATAGGAGTCATCCAAGTTTCTTCTTCGATCGCGGCTATCAGATTCACTTGCTCGAAACTTGGGACTAGCTGTTTTGAGATGGTTAATGCTCCGGAAATGGTGTTGTTCCTCATACTAGCTTGCTTTGCTAGTTCGTCGGCCTCTTGATTCTCTTCTCGAGGAATGTGTTTGATTAGATAGTGGTCCAATTGATCGAGCAGCAGCTTGGTCTTCTTAAGAAATGCTGTGAGTCGTTCTCCTCGGTTCTGGAACTCTCCTAGTACTTGGTTTACGATAAGTAGAGAATCACTATGAAGACATAAAGAACTGACTCCAATTTCTAAGGCAAGTTCCAATCCTACTATTACTGCCTCATACTCTGCATCGTTGTTGGTGGCAGCGAATTCCAACCTTAAGGCATAGTACAGCTTCCTTCCCCTGGGGGTGATTTTCACAATACCTGCCCCCGAGCCCTGTTCGTTTGATGCTCCATCTACAAAGAGGTTCCACTCGATATCTTTTGCTATTTCAGATTGATCCTTGCCTTCGTTGGTAGTGAATTCGGCAATGAAATCGGCCATGGCTTGTCCCTTGATGGCGGTGCGAGGATGATAGGTGATATCATATTGACTCAGCTCAATGCACCATTTGAGGAGTCGCCCAGAAGTGTCGGGACGATGGAGCACCTGTCTTAGCAGTTGATCGGTTAGAATCCTGATGGAATGAGACTGAAAGTAGTGTCGCAGTTTTCGTGACGTGATTAGTAAACAGTATGCTAATTTCTCAAGTTTAGGATATCTGGCTTCTGCCCCCGTAAACCTCTTGCTTACAAAGTATACTGGGCGTTGCGTGCGGTCATCTTCTCTTACCAAGGCGGCGCTTAGAGCATGAGATGATACAGCGAGGTATAGGTATAGCTCTTCGTCTTCATTTGGAGTTGAGAGTACTGGTGGTCTCTGGAGGTGTTCGATTAGGTTAAGGAAGGCTTTTAAGCATTCGTCAGTCCACTCGAACTTTCCTTTGTCCTTCTTTAGAGCTTCGAAGAAAGGGACGCACTTGTCAGTTGCTTTAGAGATGA
This sequence comes from Allium cepa, assembly GCA_030765085.1. NCBI lineage: Eukaryota > Viridiplantae > Streptophyta > Magnoliopsida > Asparagales > Amaryllidaceae > Allium > Allium cepa. The sequence continues at coordinate 909,786,961 of CM060938.1, read as the reverse complement.
ATCTGCTTAGGGCGGCCACTTTCCCATTTAGGCACTGCATTTCTTTCCGAGTGGAAGGTATCCTTATTTCTTTCAGAGCCCGGACTTGTTCAGGGTTTGCTTCAATTCCTCTGGCATGGACGATGAATCCTAAGAACATTCCCGATGATACTCCGAAGGAGCACTTTAGAGGATTCAGCTTCATTCCATATTGGCAAAGTACCTGAAACATCTCGCCCAGGTGGCTTACGTGATCGTCGGCTTTCCTTGATTTTACTAGCATGTCGTCCACATAAACTTCCATAGTTCGTCCTATTAGCTCTGCGAACATCTTGTTGACGAGGCGCTGTAAGTAGCTCCGGCATTTTTGAGTCCAAAAGGCATGACTTTGTAACAGTATAATCCCCGGTCAGTGATGAAACTAGTGTGGTCTTGATCGGGAGCGTGCATAGGAATTTGGTTATATCTGGAGTATGCGTCCATAAAAGATAAGAGTTCGTGCCCGGCTGTGCTGTCGACAAGTTGATCAAGTCAGGGGAGTGGGAAGTAATCCTTCGGGCAAGCTTCATTTAAGTTGGAGAAGTCAATACATGTTCGCCACTTCCCATTGGCCTTCTTTACTAGTACCGGGTTAGCGATCCACTTTGGGTAGATGGCTTCTCGTATGAAGTCATTAGCAAGTAGGTTTTTTACTTCCTCATTGAGGGCCGCTGATCGTTCTGCCCCCATACTTCTCTTTTTCTGCTTTACTGGCACCTTGGTAGGATCGATGTTCAGTACGTGACATGCTATGTTTGGGGAAATTCCAGTCATGTCAGCGTGCGTCCATGCAAATACATCCAAGTTGTGGCAGAGAAAATCAATGAGTTGATCCTTCAATTCTGTTTTCAGCTGAGATCCGATTTTCAATAGTCTACTTGAGTCATGTTTGTCTACAGAAACGAATTCCATAGCCTCTGTAGGCTCGGCGGTGGCCTCCTCCTCCTTGTCCCTGGGGTCTAGTTCATTGAAAGGATCACTGGTATATCGAAGAGGAGGGGCTTTCTTTAGTTGTTATGCTTCCAAGCTTTTCATGCAGAGAGTAGTCTCTGCATCTTTCCCTTTATCCCTTCTGCAGTTATTGCGGAGTTCAATTACATAGCAGTCTCGAGCAGCGTCTTGATCTCCTTCTACTTCTCCTATTCCATTGTCTGTTAGGAATTTCATCTTCAGGCACCACGGGTCCAGGACAATTTGGAAGTCAGACAAGGCCGGCCTTCCCAAAAAGGCGTTGTAGGCCGAGTGGTCTCTATTAGCACAAGTGTTTGTTTTCACATAACGGAGCGGGGATGACTTCCTATTTCGACGAAGAGGTCGAGTTGCCCGAGGGGCATCTTCGTATCTCCAGTGAAACCATGTAGCGGTTTTTTGCAGGGGGACACATCCTTCATTGACAGCTTCATTTTGTCGAAAGCATGCTTGAATAGGATATTTACTGAGCTTCTTGTGTGTATTAGAATTCGGAAAACCTTGGCTGGGCCGAACCAGGCAGAGATGACCATAGGATCCATGTGAGGGAACTGCCTTCCCTCTAGATCACGCCAACCGAATGTGATGTCATCATTCTCTTTCCGTTTCGGGCGGCGTTCTTCTGTAACAGAATTGATGCAGCCTTCATTGTTTCTAAGCGACCTTCCATATCTTTCCATCTCTGCTCGGCTTCTGTCGGCGATGTGTGGTTCTCCTGATATGGTATGGACCACTAACTTCTCCTTGCTAGAGCCGCTGGTGTTGCGATTTCCTCCTTCTACCCCTGAGGGGGGTAGCCCTGGGTTCTCATTGGCAGGAGTTAGAGTCATGCTCTGACCTTTCACATAGCGCTCTAGCCTCTTCCTTCTGATGTGCTCTTCAATTAAGTCTCGAAGATGATGGCATTCATTTGTGTCATGCCCATGCGATTCATGGAAGCGGCAGAACTTTGCAGACTTCACTCCGTTATCTGATTCTTTCTTATGTGGGGGGCGCTTGTATCTAACTTCGTCTTGGGTGGCCAGGAAGATGTTTTCGATTGTTTCATTCAAAGGGGTGTAAGAGTCAAACCTCGGTCCTGGCCGATATAAGTGCTTTTCTCCCTTCCTTCCCCCAGCATTGTCTCTAGAGTCGTTTCTTCGAACATCCTTTGCTGCAACGGGGAACTTATCTGGAGTTGCCTTAGTCTGTTGTCCAGTTTGTCGTTCAGTGGCAGCATCTTCAAGTCTCATATATTTTCCGGCTTCGTGGAAGAAATCAGCTAAGGTAGCCGGTTTTTCTTTCGTTAGTCTTCTAGCAAGCTTGGTATCCGGATGTATGCCACTACAAAGAGCCATTAGGATAAGTTTCTCATCGGCATTTTGGACTGCGGCTACTACGGCGTTGAATTGGGTTAGATACTGTTGTACTGACTCTCCGGGCTTCTGTTTGATGTTAGATAGGGAATAAGCGTCCTTGGGTTGTTCCACATGAATGCGGAACTGGCTGATGAACTTTTCTTTCAACATTTCCCACGAACTGATGGATCCTTGGGGTAGGTGGCAGAACCAGAAGGTAGCTAGATCTGCCAAGAATAATGGGAAGCATTTACACAACACTCCCTCTGTCGCTCCACTCATGAGCATATGCTGCGTGTATCTCTGTAAGTGTACGATGGGGTCAGAGATTCCCTTGTAAGGTTCCATTGTTGACATTTTCCATTCTTGGGGGGTGATGGCAATTTCGATATTGCGGGTGAAGGGGCTGGTTACCCTAGCGCCTATTCCCCGATCTCTTTGATCTCGTTGGACACACTCCCTGAACAAGCGCGTCATCCTTTCATCAGAGCTTGGAGTGGATAGAAATGAGTTTGGTTCTTCTCTGCGGGATTGAGTCCGTCCAGATAACCTGTAGGGATGGTATTGTCTATTACTCCTAGCATTTTCTGGTGGCTGTCTTCGGTCCTCTGAGAGCATGCTGGGGTCAGCCGCAGCTGGCCCTTGCCTCGATCTTCCCCTGCTGGGTTCTGTTCCAAGCACTTCCTCGGGTCCAACTTCGGCCTGGATTCTAGCTCGGCCCCGTTCATTGGTGTTTCCATGGCTAGGAAGCATGACCGGTTCGGCTACATCCGATCCTTGCCTGGTACCTCCCCTGTTGGGTTCGGCTCCAAGAGCTTCCTCGGATCGGAATTCGGGCTGAGTCCGGGCTCGGCTCCTACCATTGTTGTTTCTATTGTTAGCCTCTTCGAAGAAGAAAGATCTTTGTCGCCTCCCAGACCCTCCAGACTGGGACTCCCCCCATGATTTGGTGTTGCGGTTGGATTCTTCAGCATCCCTTAAGCGGGACATGAGTTGGTCCACCAAGGCTTCTTGTTGAGATGCGAAGCGGTTAGTTACTTTAGCTACAGCCCTGTCCAGATCTGCCCTAGTAGTTGGTTGTTCCGTGGCGAGGGCTGTCGGATTTGCCTGATTTTCATCTGGTACTGCTGTTGAAATGGGATGATTCTCTTGATCTGGGACCACTGGATCCGAAAAACTGCTAGTTGCGATGTTCTTTCCTTTGTTAACATCTTTCCTCTTCCTGGAAGTCATGTTGTTGGAGCAAGGAACGATGCTGTTAAGAAGAAGGTTGAGTGGGAGAAGCTGTAGCTTTTAGCTCGAGTTTCTCAGTGAAAGCACCAAAAATGTTTGCAAAAAAAATGGGCAAACACCTCCAAGTCGTGTGATTTAGTTGATTTTATGTTGTTCTTAGTGATTAGGATGAGTTATGCAAATATGTAAAAAGCGGGGACTAAAAAGTAAAGTACATGTAGATTTATAATGGTTCGGCCAGAACGTGCCTACGTCCACTTTATATGCTATTCTCCTCTTTTTTCAGATTACAAGTACAAAGCTTTGATTACAAGTATCTGAAATATTGTTTGAAAGTTCCTTCCGTGCTTGAGCTCTCAAACTTGTCTGCCATTGTTGTACCCCTGCCCCTCTATTTATAGTGTGAGGCTGGGGGCAGGGGTCTTGCATGTATATAACTGCTGGTGGGCCTGGGTTGAAGCAACTTGGCCTGGCAGTGTTGATTCGGCAAGGCTTGGTTCGGTGGAGAGAGGGATTGGACCGGTGGTAGGTGGTCCGGTGGCGAGTGGTTCGGTGGTACGTGGAGATATGGGTTGGTTCGGTGCCTCGGTTGGTTCGGTAGTAGGTGGAACCGGTGGTAGGTTGGGGGAGTTGTTGTTTGGTTTGGAGGTGAGTGATGCGGTAGTGGCTGGTTCGGTGATGGTTGGAAGTAGAGTTTTGGACCGGTAGTGCTTGGAGAGTAGGGTGGTTCGGTGGACCGGATGCTTCGGTGGTGAAGGCGTGGCTTGGTCCGGTAGGTTGATTCGGTGGTGGCTACTTCGAGTTGGTTCGGCATGCTACTTCTGGATGGTTCGACATGTTATTTCGAGTTGGTTCGCTTTGATTCGGTGGGTGGTAGATACGTACCCAACATTAAGAATTCAATTAAAAAATTAATTTCCTAAATTTCTATAATGTATAAATGTCATTTTTCAATTCATTTCTTTTAAAGAAGATATAGCGGAAATAGCGAAATATAGTGGGAATGATGGGATATAGTAGAAATAGTCGGGCCTAAAGAAGAAAGACTATATTTGGGGCTGTACGAAAAAATCATAGCGGTAGAAATCCTCTATGAGATATAGCAAGGTTATAGTGGGGTAATAGCGGGGCAGTAACTACACAGGTTCTTTCTCCCTACTAATTCTACAATAAAAATAATTAACGACAAAAAAATCTTTATTTTAATTTCCAACTTAAATTTTAAGCTAAGATTGTACTCTTACTTGTGTAAAGGCACCCGATATTTTTCTATCGTCATATGCAATACTACAACCTATGCAGTTAAAGTTCCCTACTGCTCCATAGCGTTTGAGGTGCGAAAAGTTATAGCGGAGATATATCGAGGATATAGTAGGATATAGCGGACGACTTTAAAAAGTGGAATGATGAACATTCTACATTAAAAAGAGGAACAACATTGCTTATTATTTCCCACCAAGCAAAACTAGTTATTATAAAGTAAAGATAAACAAAGTTGATACTTAAAAAGTTAGAACTAGTTATAATAACCAACAGCGTATATCATTGTTACATCAACTTCGAAGTTACCATAAAACTTAAAAGCGAGACATAAGCAAAATGCTTATTTATAGAAAAGGGGGATATAGAGGGGCAACAAAATTGGAGATAATAGCGGATCCGCTATATTGGGCTGCTTTATAGAAATATTGTTGCCCCAAAAGTCCGCTATGGGATATATCGGGGCAATATCGGGGATTGACCGCATAGATTGCAACAAGCAAATTTCTACAAAAAAACATGATAATTTAGTACTCATCTATATACGTAGAAACCACATAAAAGAACCGAAGATTAAAATTTTGATGAGTTATCCATATTAAGGACTACCTAAATGAAAATGATAAAAATATAATACTAAGTTGTAAACAAATTTCAACGTGTTACAAAATATTAAAATTAAGAGCATTAAAGAAACTGTCACCTTTAATTTTTTGATATTTCTTATCTAGCTTAAGTAACAACAAAGCATAATATTATCGTAAGTCGAACTCATTTTTAAATTACATGGGACCACCTAAAACATGATAAATTAAAGTTTAACCTCAAAATATTAAAGGCGTGTAATTTTTAGATATATTATGTTATTTATACAAAATTTATACTTTGGGTTTGTATTAGAATTCTGAACATTTTGATATCACTAAACTTTGAATCACATACCATATATATGAAATTGTTGATATTAACATTAACATGTAACTTGTAAATAAATATATAATCAACTTACTTAACAAAAAATAATGAATCAGGACATCAAGTAATATTTGAAAATTTCGTATTCAAATCTAAATATTGTGTTTGCGCAAAAAATGGGCAAACACCTCCAAGTCGTGTTATTTAGTTGATTATATGCGATTTTCAATGGTTTGGGTGAGTTATGTAAATATGAAAAAAGCAGGGGCTGAAATGTAAAAGACACACAGATTTATAGTGGTTCGGCCAGGACGTGCCTACGTCCACTTTATATGTTATTATCTTCTTTCTTTCAGATTACAAGTACAAAGCTTTGTATACGAGTATATGAAAGTAGTTTGAAAGTTCCTTCCTTGCTTGAGCTCTCAAACTTGTCTGCCATTGTTGTACCCCTGCCCCTCTATTTATAGAGCGAGGTAGGGGGCAGGGGTCTTGGATGTATATAGCTGCTGGTGGGCCTGGGCTGAAGCAATCTGGCCTGGCAGCGTTCTGGTTCGGCGAAGCCTTGGTTCGCCCGTGCTTGGAGTGTAGTGGACCGGTGGAGCTTTGATTCGGTGGTAGAGGCCGGTCCGGTGATGGGTGATGTCTTGGTCCGGTTGCGGCCTTGGTTCGGTGGAAAAGGATGGTCCGGTGAAGGAGGTCGGTCCGGTGTGGTATGGACCGGTAGTCTGTTGGTTTGGTGGAGTAAGTTGGTCCGGTGGTGGTTTGGACCGGTGGTGAGGTGCCGACCGGATAAAGCTCGACCGGATGAACTTGTGCCTGTATCGCCGACCGAACATCTACTTGGAATGCCGAATGGGCTCATGCTTGTATTGAGCCTTGTGTTCACCAAATGAAGAGGAGGTTGCGAACCCGGTTGAAATGACACTTCTGGGTCTCGAGATCTCCTGGGTGAGAATTCGCCCAACATTTGCCCCCCAAAGTGGGGCACGTGCATGCATGTGTCGCGCTTTATTTCCTGTGGTAGGAAGGCTTGTTTTGTAATGCCATGGACTGGATGTTCACATCCTGTTGGTGTTCTCATGCCTTGCGGTAGGAAGGCGCGATTTGTTAATGCATTGAGCTGGACGTTCATATCTTGTTGATGTCCTGAAAAAGGAATTTACAGTTATAATGTGATTTCAAATGACGACCGTTCGGGATCGCAGTATTTGAGATGAAGTGAATCGTGCCGTTCGGGGCGAGAGAGTGTGCCCCGAGGGGGCTTAGCTTTATCGACGCCAGATTCACGTTAGAGTGGGTCCCTGGATCGTTTGTCAAGGTGGTTTATCGCCAGCTCAGAGCGTGCCTAAGGGTTGTTCACGACCCCATACATGTGTAAGTAGCTTAGCCATTTCAGAATTAACAGGACTAAATATCCATCCAACCGATGGGTTTTAAAAGGATGTCAAAGTGTAAATTCTCACAACGATAGGGTTAATAGCCATTCAGAGCACGCCTGTGGACCGTTTGTGGTCGCGTATATGTGTAAATGATTAACCCATGTTAAGTGAAAGATTTACTACTTGTTCATCGTTATCATAACTTCTATTTTATCAATAGATCCTAGAGTCCGGTACTTATCTGAGTGAGGCTCTTTGCATGCCCCCAGATTCTGGTCTTCGCTGGTTTGCATAGCTACATTCGGTTCTTGTTTGGTCCGGTATGCCGAACCTGTTGGTCCGGCGCTTCGAGTCATTCGGTCAATAGCCAACCAGTTGGTTCGGTATGTTGGTCCGGTATGCCGAACCAGTTGGTTCGGCACTCCTGCTCTCGTCTATATATAGAGGCTACACCCCCCTTAGTTATTCCTTACCGAACCAACGAGAGCCGATCCAAGCCCATACCGAATCGAACCTTTGCCGAATCAAACCCTTGCCGAACCAGGTATATGCTCTTTTGCCAAATGTCCTTGATTGCCGAATGGATCCGATACCGAATACACACGTAAGGCTTTTAATGCCGAATGATCCTTTGTACCGAATGAACTTGAGATTTTAGTGCCGGATGAACTTTTCACTGTACTACCGAACGAGCAAGTGTACCGGACGTACACTCAACACCAAATGGGACTACCGAATGGAGTATATGCCGAATGGGATTTCATACTTGAATTTCGAGCGGAATACCAGACCGATATACGCATGCTCGCTCTATACACTTGCTTGTTTACTTTCCTGTACTTCTTGTTCTAACACCGTGTTTTTCTTGTGCTGCAGATAAATGTCTCGCAAAGCAGAAACTCGATCGGATAGAAAGAAGTCTAAAGGTACAGGAGAGTCTTTTTCCTCCGTGCCCCCAGCCCAACCAGGACCGGCACAACATCGACCTGTCCCGAGGTCGTTAGTGGACGGATATGGTCCACAGGAACTTCTGGTCTCCCCTCCCGATTGCTTTCCTAGCTCCCTAAAGGAGGAGCAACTTGATGTCATATCTCGTTCATTTGGGATAGACAGGGCTCTTATGTTGCTGCCGGGAGAGGGGGTCATGCCATATGATCCCCCTGAGGGATACTTCGCTTACAGCCGATACCATTGTATGTGCGGGGCTATTCCTCCAATCAACGCTTGGATATTAAGCTTCGTCACTTATCTGAAGGTGGCTCCATTCCAACTCCAGCCCAACTCTTATGCCATTTTGGTATGCTATCTTCCAGAAGAGGTATGGGCGCGCCCCTTCCAACCGGGAAATACGATATCTGTACAATCTGAGGGGATACAGGAAGGGGTCCCCATATATTAGCTTGGAGTCAGCCATTTCCTTCAAGCCGGTTTTGGATTTATACTCGAAGTATAGTATGTTCAAGAAGGAATGGTTCTTTGTCAGAGGTGACTCCGTCTCTATTCGCCGATTTACCTCCGGATGTAAGTCAAAACTCTACTCATAATTCTTGTCTTGGCTGTGATTCTCTTTCTTATGCATTTTCATTTCTTGCTAGCGACAGGTGGTTTTGCGGTTGTGGAAGATGATCGCCTAGTTCAGATGGCGGCTGAAATTGAAGCTATTTCAGAGAGAGACAGATCGGCTGCTTATTTGATTAGGAATGTCAGGCTCTTGATGTACAATTTGATTCTCCCACATCAGTCCGTAGTCAAGCAGAGGGACACGGCAGAAGAGAAGGCTGCCCAGCCTAAAGGAGGGACCACAGCGAAGGGTGGCAAGAGGAAGCCCTTCGCGCAACATCCAGTCGTAGGAGGTAAGAAGCTTAAGGAGTCTTATGGCCCTTCTCCCAGTACTTGCCCAATTATCCCAGAGGAGGAAGGTGTGGAAAAGGGAGAAGAAGGCGATGTAGGAGGAGAGTTTGAGGGTGGAGGAGATGGTGATGGAGATGTAGAGTCTGAGGGTGGAAGAGATGGCGATGGAGATGGAGAGGGCAATGGTGGTGACGACGGTTAGGGCGGTAGTGGTGCCGGTGCCTTAACTTCTGGGCAAGTAGGGGAGCTTCAGGAGTGGACGGATGAGGCTCTCCGTCAGGCTTTCGGGGAATCGGAGGGAGAGTCGGAAGCAGAGAAGGCGAAGAAAACTGGCAAGGCCGTGGCTGGTGCTGATCCATCCCCTAAGGGCTCTTCAGCTAGGGTGACTCCGGCGGTGCAAGGTGAACTTTTGTCCTCTGCCGATTCCATTTACGATTGGGACTTAGAAATATTTTATGGTTCACTTCCGTCCTGGAATGAGATTCAGGACTTATTGTAGTATCCCACTCCTCCGCAGGGTTTGTATAATAGATGTGCCTTCTCACTTTTTCTTTCTTTTTACCTTAACATGTTTCTTTGATCATCGTATGTTCGTAACACTTGTTCTCTATTCCAGGGGCAGGCCAGGTGGTTAAAACGTCCAATGTTCGACACCGCCTCGAACAATTCAAGTTGATGAGAGCTTCTGCGAAGCCTCCCACTGGTCGTCCTGGGGATGTGGTCAGCTACAGCCCTCTCCTTGAAGTTATCGAGGAGGGTAGCCGGCAGAGGAAGAGGAAGCGTTCCTTGTTTGATTCTCCACCCGGTCCTCAACCTCCTACTCAGCCTCCCCGAGATACCACGGAAGAGACCACGGAGTCTGTCCCCCCTCCACCTCCTTCCATGAATCCCACTGTTATCCGTATAAGACGTCCCGACGTGCCTCGTGACCCCTTTGCCGATCATCCTGATTTAGATCCAAGCTCTCAGGATATTTCATTTGATGAGGCCACGGGTGAGCACCTTCTTCCCCGCAACCCCATGGTACGAGTGCTTGATGAAGCCAAGTCCCTAGATCTTGATCTGCTTACTATTCGGGTAGTTACCATGGGGAATGAAGCCAAGGCTAATATTGATCGGGTGGCTGAAGAGACCAAGAGGTTAATGGAGCATCATGCTCGATTGATCAAGGCCGGGGAGGAGATTGGGAGTGCTAACATTCGGTTGCGGCTAAAGGTTGCCGATCAGGCCAAACAGCTTGCCGATCAAGCCATTCAGATTTCTCAGCACGAGGAAGCCTCCAGGCGGCTGAAAGAGACTATGGAAAAGGCTAGTAGGGCAGAATTACGGAAGATGGAGGCCGCCTGTAAGGAGCGGATTAACATGGCCATTGCGACAGTGGATGAGGTTCGGAATGCAGATCTCGAGCAGGTGGAGGAATTGTCTGGGAGGCTTGAGGCCGCAGAGATGGCTCAAGTCAAGCTAAAGGAAGAGATGGAGGAGATGAGGAGGTCTCTCCAGGATGACTGCTTGAGATACCGATCAGAGAGGGATGTCGATGTCGCCAAGATGCAGGTTTCCGAGGCCCGGGTGAGGGAGTTTGAGGAGAATGAGGGGATGATGGACGAGATGCTGCAGGACATGTACTTCCGCACTTGGAAGGAGGGCAGCTTGTCTTGGATGGATGACTATCCCCGGGTCATGGCCAAGGTATATCTTCGGGTTTTAGAGGAGGCCAGGGTCAATGCGGGTAAGGAAGGTGGAGAGGCTTTTAGTCTAGATGTGGTCACTGCTCAGTTCTCGAAGGAGGAGCAAGCGGCGGTGAAGGAGGGGATGCGGCTGCTTGCTGTGGAGGAAGCGGGTGTGCATTTGGAGGATGAGGATCAAGCGGCGGACGTTGGTGAGTTATTCTTTTCTTTTTCTTTTCTTTCTGGGTTTCCATAACTTGATCGTTTATTGTTCGTTTAAGGAGTTCCTCTTCTGAATTGGACAGGTGGAACTTCCGATCAACATGCTGGGAGCTCCGGCCCTGCGGCCAAGTAGGCTTGGGAAGTTGGTGATGGAGTGTGGACGCAGCTGGTTACTTGTCCGGATTCGGCCGCCTTTTTATTTCTTTTTATCGCTCTTTACGTTAGTCCAAGACATTGATGTGACTGTAATAATATTATTTGCAAAGAATAACTTTGTGTGATTTTATAATATAAGCTGATTTTGTTATGTTTGAATGTTGTTGTCATTTTGATGTGCTGCGTGAGAAGTATAACTATGTATACGGATGTGATTTTAGTTGTGTTTGATGTTAAGCTTTTGCTTGAAATATAATTTCATGTTTTGCAATGTTAGTGTGACGTATGAATAAGCGATTGTTACGTATTTATGTACAAGAGAAGAGAGTACCGTCCTTCATGTTTTATTTGCAGGCGGTAGCTTTGAGCGTCTTGTGTAACTGATCATGGATATAGCTGAGTACCTTGCCACCCAGTATGCAGGCCTAGATTCTCATGAGTGAATGCTTCCTATTTGGTTTCCTGTACTTTAGAGTTCGTTATACAGGATAGGAGAAAAGTATTTAAATGAAATGGAAATATAGATAAAGTAAAACTTCCAGTCACGGAAGGCCGTCGATGTGCTTAAGTTCGTGGCAAACGGGCTTTGTAGTCACTTTCCCTAGCTGTGGGTCTTGGAGACATTTGTCACCCATCTTACGCCTCCGCGGGGAGTTTTCTTTTTTACCACAGCCGCACTTAAGACACATCGGAGCCGAGATCGCGCACGGTAACTACCCGAACCATTATGGTCCGTAATCGTGGGTATTATTCGATTTACCGTGGCCGGCTAGCGTGGGTGCCGTTGGCCGTGAACTACCCCTGGCTGGCCACACCTTATGTTGGGGCTTAAAGTAGGTTCACAGTTGCCGGCGAGCCGAACGCCGTAATGAGCTGCCATCGGCTATAGTCGGCCTTTATGATGACTTATAATCGGCTCATTACAGTTGGCTTTGAGGGCAGGCGCGAGCAATGAGTTAACCCGCAGCAGAGGGATGCTGGAGCAAAAGTGTCTCATTGGCGAGTGCATAGAATCGTAGCGTACCTGTTAGGCCTTGTCCAGATGAGGCCGCGGTGCGTCTTGAGTGGAGATGACATAGGATTTTGTTCAACAGAAAAGGATAAAGCTTAACAAGCAGCCAAGATATAAAGGAACAAGTTAAAAAGAGACAAGATTTTTTAAAGTGGTTCGGCACGAATGTGCCTACGTCCACTGATTCTCTTTGTTAATTCACTTCATATGGGCAGTACAAGTTAAGAAAAGTATCGACGGAGGTGTCGGATGTTCCATGCCCTCTGGAACACCTCTCCGTCCACTGTTGACAAAATATAAGCTCCGTTGTGGAGATCTTTATGAATTACATATGGTCCGTCCCAGATGGGGTCTAGTGCCCCGGGGCGCGGAAAGATTCGCCTGAGGACAAGATCTCCTTCTTGTAGGCTGCGATGCTTGACTTTGGAATTGTATAGTGCTGTCACTTTTTGTCTGTGAGCTGCTGCTTTGAGTGCTGCATCGTTTCTCCTTTCCTCAATCAGATCCAAAGACATGAGGATGAGTTCTTCGTTTTCTTCTGGGTTGTAGTGGATCCTACGGTGGGAAGGCACAATAGTCTCAACTGGGAGCATTGCCTCCGATCCATATGCCAAAGAGAAGGGAGTATGCCCTGTTGATGTTTTGAAAGATGTGCGGTAGGCCTAGAGTGCCGTAGGAAGTTCGTCCACCCAAGCGCCCTTTGACTTCTCAAGTTTCTTCTTGATTAGGGTTTTGAGAATTTTGTTGACAGCTTCGACTTGTCCGTTTGCCTGAGAATAAGCTACTGATGAGAAGCTTTTGTGAATTCCATGCTCTTGGCACCAGTCGGCGAATTCTTCGCTGTCAAATTGGAGTCCGTTGTCTGATATGATCTTGAGTGGGACTCCGTACCTGCACAGAATATTTTTGATCAAGAAGTTGATAACTTTGGCTGAAGATATTTTATTTAGGGGTTCCGCTTCCACCCATTTGGTGAAATAATCGACTGCCACTATAGCATATTTGGCTCCGCATCGGCCCGTTGGCAGTTCGCCAATTAAGTCAATTCCCCATACAGCAAAGGGCCAAGGGCTGGTCATTTGAGTAATCTCATTTGTGGGCAGCCGAGGAATCTTGGCAAATTTCTAACATCTGTCGCATTTCTTGACGAAGTCTAAGGCGTCTATGTTTAGTGTGGGCCAGTAATATCCATATCGGAGTATCTTTTTTGCCAGAGTCTGTCCTCCAGTGTGATCTCCGGAACCTCCCTGATGGATGTTTGATAAGATTTCCTTGGCTTCCCTTCCAGCGACGCATCTTAATAAGGGGCTAGAGAAGCCACGCCGATAGAGGATGCCTTCTTGTATTGTGTAGTGGGGAGCTTTCCTCAAGATTTTCTTGGCTTCGTCACGCCTGTCGGGTAGTGTGCCATTTTGCAAATATTTCCAGATAGGAGTCATCCAGGTTCCTTCTTCGATTGCAGTTATCAGATTCACTTGTTCGAAACTTGGGGCTAGCTGCCTTGCGATGGCTAGTGCTCCGGAAATGGTGCTATTCTTCATACTAGCTTGCTTTGCAAGTTCATCGGCCTCTTGGTTCTCTTCTAGAGGAATGTGTTTGATTAGATAGTGGTCCAATTGGTTGAGCAGCAGTTTGGTTTTCTTTAGATATGCTGTGAGTCGTTCTCCTCGAGTCTGGAACTCTCCTAGTACTTGGTTTACGATAAGCTGAGAATCACTATGAAGACATAAAGAACTGACTCCGATTTCTAGGGCAAGTTCCAATCCTGCTATTACCGCCTCATACTCCGGATCGTTGTTAGTGGCCGCGAATTCCAACCTTAATGCATAGTACAGCTTTCTTCCCCTGGGGTGATTATCACAACACCTACCCCCGAGCCTTGTTCGTTCGATGCTCCATCTACAAAGAGGTTCCACTTGATGTTTTTTGCTATTTCAAATTGATCCTTGCCTTCGTTGGTAGTGAATTCGGCAATGAAATCGGCCATGGCTTGCCCCTTGATAGCGGTGCGTGGATGGTAGGTGATATCATACTGACTTAGTTCAATACACCATTTGAGGAGTCGCCCAGAAGTGTCGGGACGATGGAGCACCTGTCTTAGCGGTTGATCGGTTAGAACTCTGATGGAGTGAGACTGGAAGTAGTGTCGCAGTTTTCGTGACGCGATCAATAAACAATATGCTAATTTCTCAAGTTTAGGATATCTGGCTTCTGCCCCTGTAAATCTCTTACTTACAAAGTATACCGGGCGTTGTGTGCAGTCTTCTTCTCTTACCAAGGCGGCGCTTAGAGCATGAGATGATACAGCGAGGTATAGGTATAGCTCCTCGCCTTCGTTTGGAGTTGAGAGTACGGGTGGTCTCTGAAGATGTTCGATCAGGTTAAGGAAGGCTTCTAAGCATTCATCGGTCCACTCGAACTTTCCTTTGTCTTTCTTGAGAGCTTCGAAGAAAGGGACACACTTGTCAGTTGCCTTGGAAATGAATCTGCTTAGGGCGGCCACCTTTCCGTTTAGGCTCTGCATTTCTTTTCGAGTGGAAGGTATCCTTATCTCTTTTAGAGCCCGGATTTGTTCGGGGTTTGCTTCAATTCCTCTGGCATGGACGATAAACCCTAAGAATTTTCCCGATGATACTCCGAATGAGCACTTTAGAGGATTCAGCTTCATTCCATATTGGCGAAGTACCCGAAACATCTCTCCCAGGTGGCTTACATGGTCGTCGGCTCTCCTGGACTTTAATAACATGTCATCCACATACACTTCCATAGTTCGTCCTATTAGTTCCGCAAACATCTTGTTGACGAGGCGCTGATAGGTAGCTCCGGCATTTTTGAGTCCAAAAGGCATGACTTTGTAACAATATAATCCGCGGTCAGTGATGAAGCTAGTGTGGTCTTGATCGGGAGCGTGCATGGGAATCTGGTTATATCCTGAGTATGCATCCATAAAAGATAGGAGTTCGTGCCCGGCTGTGTTGTCTACAAGTTGGTCGATTCGGGGAAGTGGGAAGCAATCTTTTGGGCAAGCGTCATTCAGGTTGGAGAAGTCAATACATGTTCGCCACTTTCCATTGGCCTTTTTTACTAGTACCCGGGTTAGCGATCCATTCTGGGTAGATGGCTTCCCGTATGAAGCCATTAGCAAGTAGGTTCTTTACTTCCTCATCGAGGGCTGCTGATCGTTCTGCCCCCATACTTCTCTTTTTCTGCTTTACTGGTACCTTGGTGGGATCAATGTTCAGCACGTGGCATGCTATGTCTGGGGAGATTCCTGTCATATCGGCGTGCGTCCATGCAAATACGTCTAAGTTGTGGCGGAGGAAGTCAATGAGTTGATCCTTCAATTCTGTTTTGCTGAGATCCTATTTTTAACAGTCTACTTGAATCATGTTTGTCTACAGATACGAATTCCATAGCCTCTGCAGACTCAGCGGTAGCCTCCTCCTCTTTATCCCTGGGGTCTAGTTCATTGAAGGGATCGCTTGTATACCAAAGAGGAGGGGCTTTCTTTAGTTGCTATGCTTCCAAGCTTTTCATGCAGAGAGTAGTCTCTGCATCTTTCCCTTTATCCTTTCTGCGGTTATTGAGAAGTTCAGTTACATAACAGTCTCGGGCAGCGTCTTGATCCCCTTCAACTTCTCCTATTCCGTTATCTGTTGGGAATTTCATCTTCAGGCACCACGGGGCTAGGACAATTTGGAAGTCAGACAAGGATGGTCTTCCCAAGAAGGCGTTGTAGGCCGAGTGGTTTTCTATTAGTACAAACGTTTGTTTTCGCACAACGGAGCGGGGATGACTTCCTATTTCGACGAAGAGGTCAAGCTGCCCGAGGGGTAACTTTGCATCTCCAGTGAAACCATGTAGTGGTTTGTTGCAGGGAGATACATCCTTCATTGACAGCTTTATTTTGTCGAAAGCATGCGTGAATAGGATATTTACTGAACTTCCGGTGTCTATTAGAATTCGAAAAACTTTAGCTGGACCGAACCAGGCAGAGATGACCATGGGATCCACATGTGGATACTGTCTTCCTTCTAAATCACGCCTACTGAATATGATGTCGTCACTCTCTTTCCGTTTCGGGTGGCGTTCTTCCATAATGGAGTTAACATAGCCTTCAGCATTTCTAAGTGACTTGCCGTATCTTTCCATCTCTGCCCAGCTTCTGTCGGCGATGTGTGGTCCTCCCGAGATGGTATGGACCACTATCTTCTCTTGATTAGAGCCACTGGTGTTGCGATTCCCTCCGCCTGCTTTTGGGAGGGATCGCTTTGAGTTCTCATTGGCAGGAGTTGGAGTCCTGTTTTGACCTTTCACATAGCGTTCCAGTCTTCTTCTTCTAATGTGTTCTTCGATCAAGTCCCGAAGATGGTGGCATTCATTGGTGTCATGTCCGTGGGATTCGTGGAAGCGACAGAACTTTCCAGACTTGAGTGCGTTATCTGCTTCTTTCTTGTGCGGGGGGCGCTTGTATCCGAGTTCGCCCTGAGTGGCTAGGAAGATGTTTTCGATTGTTTCATTCAAAGGAGTGTAGGAGTCAAATCTTGGTCCTGGTCGGTATTGGCGCTTTTCAACCTTCCTACCCCCAGCATTGTCTCTAGATTCATTTCTTCGAGCGTCCTTAGCTGCAGCGGGAACCTTGTCCTGAACTGTCTTACCTTGTTGCCCTGACTGCCTCTCCGTAGCGGCGTTTTCAAGTCTCATATATTTTCCAGCTTCATGGAAGAAATCAGCCAAAGTAGCTGGTTTTTCCCTAGTTGGTCTTCTGGCAAACTTGGTATCTAGGTGTACACCACTACAGAGGGCCATTAGGGTGAGCTTTTCATCAGCATCTTGAACTGCGGCCGTTGCGGCGTTGAACCGGGTTAGATATTGTTGCAGTGTCTCTTCGGATTTCTGTTTGACATTGGATAGAGAATAAGCATCCTTGGGTTGTTCCACATGGATGCGGAACTAGCTAATGAACCTTTCCTTCAACATCTCCCATGAGCTGATAGATCCTTGGGGTAGATGGCAGAACCAGGAGGTAGCTAGATCTGCTAGAAATAGCGGAAAGCATTTACACAATACCTCTTCTGTTGCTCCGCTCATGAGCATATGCTGGGTGTATCTCTATAAGTGCACGATGGGGTCAGAAGTTCCCTTGTAAGGTTCCATGGTTGGCATTTTCCACTCCCGGGGGGTGATGGCAGTTTCGATATTGCGGGTAAAGGGGCTGGTGACCCTAGCGCCTATTCCTCGGTCCCTTTGCTCCCGTTGAACGCACTCTCTGAATAATCGTGCCATCCTTTCATCGGAATTTGGAACGGATAGAAATGAACTTGGTTCTTCCCTGCAGGATCGATCTCGCCCAGATGACCTGTAGGGATGGTATAGTCTATCACTTCTGACGTTATCCAGCGGGTGTCTCTGGCTGCTTGGATGCACGCTAGGACCAGCTACAGTTGCCCCTTGCCTTGATCTTCCACTGTGGGGTTCTGTTTCAAGCATTTCCATGGGGTCAACTTCGGGCTGAGTTCTAGCTCGGCTCCGTTCGGCGGGGTTTCTATGACTAGGTGGCAGGACTGGCTCAGCTACATCCGACCCTCGCCTGGCGCCTCCCCTACTGGGTTCGGTTCCAAGTGCTTCCTCGAGTCGGAGTTCGGGCTGAGTCCGGGCGCGGCCCCTATCATTGTTGTTCCTGTTGATAGCTTCTTCGAAGAGGGAAGACCTTTGCTGTCTCCGAGATCCTCCAGATTGAGATTCACCCCATGATTCAGTGTTGCGGTTGGATTCTTTGACATCCCTCAAGCGTGACATGAGTTGGTTCACCAAAGCTTCTTGTTGGGACGCGAAACGGTTAGTCACTTCCACCACAACTCTGTCTAGGTCTGCCCTAGTGATTACTGCCGGTTGTTCCGCGGCAGGGGTTGTTGGAATTGCCTGATCTACATGTGGCACTGCTGCTGTAGTGGGATGGTTCTCTTGATCTGGATCCACTGGATTTGGAGCGCTGCTGGTTGCAACGTTCTTTCCCTTGTAGGCATCTTTTCTTGGCCTGGAAGTCATGTTTCCTAGGCAATGGAGGGTGCTATTGGGGAAAGAAGGTTGAATGAGGGAAGCTGAAGCTTCGAGTTCCAATTTCTCAGTGAAAGCACCAAAAATGTTTGCGCAAAAAAATGGGCAAACACCTCCAAGTCGTGTTATTTAGTTGATTATATGCGATTTTCAATGGTTTGGGTGAGTTATGTAAATATGAAAAAAGCAGGGGCTGAAATGTAAAAGACACACAGATTTATAGTGGTTCGGCCAGAACGTGCCTACGTCCACTTTATATGTTATTATCTTCTTTCTTTCAGATTACAAGTACAAAGCTTTGTATACGAGTATATGAAAGTAGTTTGAAAGTTCCTTCCTTGCTTGAGCTCTCAAACTTGTCTGCCATTGTTGTACCCCTGCCCCTCTATTTATCGAGTGAGGTAGGGGGCAGGGGTCTTGGATGTATATAACTGCTGATGGGCCTGGGCTGAAGCAATCTGGCCTGACAGCGTTCTGGTTCGGCGAAGCCTTGGTTCGCCCGTGCTTGGAGTGTAGTGGACCGGTGGAGCTTTGATTCAGTGGTAGAGGCCGGTCCGGTGATGGGTGATGTCTTGGTCCGGTTGCGGCCTTGGTCCGGTGGAAAAGGATGGTCCGGTGAAGGAGGTCGGTCTGGTGTGGTATGGACCGGTAGTCTGTTGGTTTGGTGGAGTAAGTTGGTCCGGTGGTGGTTTGGACCGGTGGTGAGGTGCCGACCGGATGAAGCTCGACCGGATGAACTTGTGCCTGTATCGCCGACCGAACATCTACTTGGAATGCCGAATGGGCTCATGCTTGTATTGAGCCTTGTGTTCGCCAAATGAAGAGGAGGTTGCGAACCCGGTTGAAATGACACTTCTGGGTCTCGAGATCTCCTGGGTGAGAATTCGCCCAACATATTGTATATATTATCTTTTAATATATTGACTATATGAATATATCTTTTATGTCATATGTACATATAAATAACATATAGTTAATTAAATATTATATTTACACTAAATTTTCCAAAGTTAATAATATTATTTTCTTAAATATATTATTTGAGTAAAGGTTGTTCAAGTTAACATACACATAAGCGTGTGTATTTTAAATACATTTCCTTAAAAAATCTTAATATAGTAGTGAATAATTATAGTATACATGACATTTAATAAAAACTATTTGTATTAATAATAATAACATCACTTAAAATTTAAATCAAATTAATCCAAAAGATAAATATGATTTAATGTTAATTACATTATCATGACAATGCTGTAAAAGAACTTATGCATAATGTATTAGTTTTTTTTTAAGTTTGCCTTTTGTTACCAAATTGCGCAATGCACCAGATCCAATGCACATATACAACATTATAATGGAATCATATATGGTAATGGCTTAGTTGGTTTTTTTTGAAGCCACCGGATAACTCTATAAAACTATCAGATGAATCAAGAGATAGGGGTGACTAATGTTCACTCTTAATTTCATCGATGTATCATTTTCACATTTAATGGCAGTTAGGCTATAAGAGAGATTTGTTCCATTTGCCTTAGTAACTACGGTCTAGGCAACAGAGCCTGTATTAGATGGTCCCTCCCTTGTTAGTGCTGGACTTAGTATCATACCACAAACTATCAAAGTAATCTCTATATCACCTAACAACGATCCGGAGTATGAGCGAAAATTGTTAGTGCGGACTTGGATTACGGCATTAAGGAAAGCGGCCCCTATGGCGCCATTCAAATCAGCAATAATCGGGTCCAGATCTGCCAAACCGCTATCGTTCGAAGACGTTTTCAGTTCCTCCATAATACCAAGAAATAGATCCAGTTCTGGTATAAATTTCTGCTACTTCGAACTTTTTTACTGTTTTCGAACCCGATATGTCAGTATTGTCCTTGAAAATTGTATTGAAATTTAATATCGTTTTCCTTGTGTTTGTTGTATCCTTTTCTTTTCTGTTTGATGCAGTAGTGGAACAACTATTTGTTGACACTCCCGATGAATTAGGTACAATCTAATGATGATTTGCAACATAGTAAGAGTAGATGATAAAGAAGCTTTCTAACATAATAAAAGCGTAAATATATTGATAGAGGATGAGATCTAAAACTAATCTTAATACCTAAAGTACATTTATTAGGGTTTAAAAAACTGCTAAGCAATAGTTCAGGGATTTAATACACTTAGCAGCATAATAAAAGAAAAAACATATAAGGAGGAGATTACCTGAAATCTTAGAAAAATTTTAGATAAATTTTTAGTCAACTGTAAAAAATTTGTATGCAAGAATTCACGGTCATATATTGATAAAGGAATGAGATCTAAAACTTTTATGACCAGTCGAATGTAAGGAAAAACTGAAGAAAAATAATAATTATTTTCCATCGGTGAAGGAGGTTGGTTTTTTTAGAATGAAAAAAGAATGAGGTTAATGCAAGCTTAGATAGAGTATGTAAACAGTAAAGGAAATAACGTGTGATGAAGGCATGACAATCCGAGTAAATGAGAATAAAGTGAGAAACAAAGTTGAAAAGTCCCAATTCATTTCTGAGAAAATAACAAATGATGAATTAGTTGTACTATTGAAAGGCTGAGAAATATTGTTCAAAAGTGGAAATGAAAGATCAAGTGATTTAAACTGAGCTTTCATCTAATATAATATATAATAGGTAGACTTATCAGATCTAAATATGGAACATGGAAAAGGAAAGAATGAAAGGAAATATTTACTTGAATATTTGGAAGGAGGAAGGATGTAGGATTATTATTAGTAATAAAATAAATGTACATTGTATGATGATTCTAAAAAATGTAAAACTGTTTTAAGAAATGTATTTTTTTTGAATAAATTTGTCATATTGCAGATATTTTGGGTTTTATTCATAATATTTTTAATTTTATCATTGGGAAATATCTATTTTCAGTTGAGTGTCCTTTTATTGGACAATATTTTTTGGGAGTCTTTACTAGAAAAGAAGCATATGATCCATGTAAACTACAGGCGGTGAATGATATTAATATGTTGCTCCTTTTTTTAGTTTTTACAGCTTCAATGAAATATACACATTAAATGCATATTTTTGCATCAAGATCATGGTAAACGCATATTCTGTAATGAGACTATAACCAAGCTACCAAGTATGGTGACATTTTTAGTCCTACTGTATCTGCATATGGTTCATCTAGAACTAGCAAAACTTATGTTGCCAATGGGTTTAATCATTGAAATACATATAAATTATCGTATAAGTACATAATAAGAACATAGGGCCCAATAAGTTAACGTATGAAATCAATACGCGTAAAATTATTCTTGCATTTGGCAAAATATACCAACTTTCAATTCATTTGTCCTCAGATTGCTTCTGTGCAGCTAGATATTCAATCTTTCGTTACATTTTTCATTGATCACTAAGTTCATGGCAACTATTTTCTTGGCTTTACTTTGACGAATTAAAATACATTATGTAACTACAATCAAATGATGTGTACCGTAATTACAAAATTTTCCTACGCTTCCATTATTTTTCTTACTTGCCATGTTGTGTGTCCTTAACACTTTTTCCTATGCTCCAGGACTTCCATCACATAAGACAATGATACTTTTTTCTCATTTACCTTTTCCTTTAAGCTATCACACAATAAATGTGTCAATTCAAGAAAACATATACTTACAATAAATAGGACAGTACCGTATGACATAATTTTGTTGCCACTAAATCATTTTTGAATTGTTCATAAACTATTTATTTTGTATATTCTTTTCTTCGTTTATTTTAAAAATGATTTTGTGAATTCAGTGACTGTTCTCATTTTCATGTGTGGTACTTTCCACGGTGATTTATAGCTCATTTGACTCCGTTAAAGTTTCCACTTTTATATAAGTTTGTGCCTATTCCCTGAGGAAGGTTAGCTTCTATTTTGAAGTTTTTGAGAGTGTGTGGCACCGTTAGCTATTTTGATGTTTGTTTTTACTATACAGTATGAATGCATTACTATGTGTTTAACGTATGTGTTTGCACAAAATATGGGCAAACACCCTTAAGTCGTGTGATCTGTTGATTTTACGTTGTTCTTTGTAATTTGGATGATTTTCGCAAATATATAAAAAGCAGGTACTAAACTGTAAAAGACACACAGATTTATAGTGGTTCGGTGTTCGTGCCTACGTCCACTTTGAAGGTTTTCCCTTTATTGCTTTTCTTAATTAGATTGATTACAACGGGTTACAATCTGAAAAATAGCTAAAAGAATTGAATTCAGCAGAGTCTGGGCTTGCTTCCTCTCTTCTGAATCTCCTCCCCCTTTCTGATTGACCAGGGGCTCTATTTATAGGTGTGGAAGGCCAAAATCCCGCTTAAAACCTGGAGAGGCTGCTTGGCACGTGACGGGGGGCCCACAGGCCCGCGTTCTTGGAGTGCGTGCTTCTTTTGGGATCGATTCGAAGTGAACTTCGAATCGATCAAGAAATTGTCCGATTGAGATGAAACTTGGCGTGGACGTTCTTCATCATGTAGACGAACTACTGTAAAAATTTCATGGGATTTGGATCAGCAGATTGGGAGTTATGATCGGTTCGAAATTGGGCGTTCGTCATGCTGTTTGCTTCGACTCCACTTGTTGACTCATTCGAACCCATATGGTTCGAATCCATACGGTTCGAACCCATGCAGTTCGAATCCATGCTTTCGAATCCATATGGTTCGAATCCATGCTTTTGTATGCATGCGCTGGGAGTACCTTAGATGGATTCGAAGTGGAGTATGTGATGGAGTCGAAGCAAGGACATCGATTCGAAGCAGGGATACAGAAGGGCTTCGGTTGAATGGATACGAAGCTAGGTGGGGGCTCACTTGATGGAGTCGAAGCCGATGGAGTCGAAGGTGAGTGATGGAGTCGAAGGTTTTGATGGAGTCGAAGGTGCCGATGGAGTCGAAGGTGCTAATGGATGGATTCGAAGTAGTGATGGATACGAAGTTGATGGATGGATTCGTAGTAGTGATGGATACGAAGTTGATGGATGGATTCGTTGGGAGACGTTGGCTGATGGATTCGAAAGAAGGCGTTAGCTGATGGGTTCGAAGGAAGGCGTTAGCTGATGGGTTCGAAGTGATGGGTTCGAACGTGATGGGTTCGAATACGAGGGGTTCGAATACGAGGGGTTCGAATATGATGGGTTCGAATATGATGGGTTCGAACATGATGGGTTCGAACCGAGCAATGTACACCTTCCTAACTTGAACCCATCATAACTTGAGCATATGACCTCGGATTGACTTGAAATTTGAAATGCTGGCTTCTATGGTCTTTCTTGTCATGCCTTATCAATTGCGGCCCGTTCCGGACTCGGGCAAAATTCACTGATATCCATAGCGAAATGAAGTGCAACCAGTCTCTGAGGCGAACTGTCTTTTGTTTTTGTCCAACCTTTTGGTATCACGGCTTTTGCCCAAAAAGCGGGATAACATTTTGCCCCCCAAAACATGCCTTGCGGTAGGAAGGTGTGTTTTGCAATGCCTTGAGTTGGATGTTCATACCCTGTCGTCAACCTGTAAAGAACTTGATAGTTTTATATGTCCTCAAGTGACGATCGTTCGTGATCGAGTTATTCGGGATGGAGCGCGGCCGTTCATGGTCAAGCGCCTAACTTCATATGACGATCGTTCGTGATCGAGTCATTTGAGGGAAAGTGCGACCCTGCGCGGTCAAGCGCGTAAATCTATGCGTCGATCATTCGAGATCGATTCACTTGCGGTGAAATGTGACCGTTCAAGGTCAAGCGCCTAATTTCGAATGACGACTGTTCGCGATCGAGACATTCGAGGTAAGGTGCGACAGTGCCCGGTCTGATGCTTAAAATCCATGTGTCGATCGTTCGGGATCGAGTAATCTGTGGCGAAATGCGACCGTTCAAGGTCAAGCACTCAACTTCAAATGACGATCGTTCGTGATCGAGTCATTCGAGGTAAAGCGCGACAGTGCGCGGTCAAGTGGTGGTCCTCAAATGACGACCGTTCGCGATCGAGCCATCTGAGGTACGGTGTAGCAGTCAGTGATCAGGTGATGGACCTCAAATGACGACCGTTCGCGATCGAGCCATTTGAGGTAAAGTGAGTTGTGCCGTTCGAGGCGGACCTCAAATGACGACCGTTCGCGATCGAGCCATTTGAGGTAAAGTGAGTTGTGACCGTTCGCGATCGTGTGCCGTTCGAGGCGAGTTTGTGACTGTTCGGAGTCGGGTGCCGTTCGAGGCGAGTTAGCGTGCCCGGGAGGGCTTGATGTTTTGGATGCCAGGGTCACGTTCGGGTGAGTTCCTGGATTGTTTGTGTGCCTGTTGAAGGCGAATCAGTGTGCCCGGGGGGGCTTGATACTGTTGATACCAGGTTCACGTTCGCGTGGGTCCCTTGATCATTTGTATAGGTATATCATTATCTCAGAGCATGGCTAGGGACCGTTCGCGACCCCGTACATGTGCAAGTAGCCTAGCCATTTCAGAGTTATCAGAATCAAATATCTATTCAACAGATGAGTTTTAAAAACAGAAATGTTCAAACAAACCAAGTTCAAATGTCCAAATCAACATGAAATAAAAACAAAGCAAAGATGTCGAAGTGTAAGTTCCCACTACGAAATAGCCAATGATCATTCAGAGCATGCCTGGAGAACGTTCGCGATCTCGTACATGTGTAAATGATTCAGTTGAGTTAGTGGAAGCTTGCGACTTGTTCATCGATATTTTAACTAATTGATAACCAAACGACGTCCTGGATCAGGGATGCCCCTGGTTGATGTAGATGGTGGCCGCTCAGGCTCCACTGCTGAAGCTCTCCTTCTCACATACTGAAGGAGCATACCGTTCCTGATGTGTCCTTCCACCTCGTCCTTCAGATGCCTACAATCATTAGTGTTATGACCGTTTAATTCATGAAATACACAAAACTTATCTGATTTTCTCTCGCTAGAGGTTGGATCCCTTCGCATTGGTCTGCGATACGGAATCTGCTCCTTGGTATCCTGATAAATACGTTCCAAACTCTCAGTCAGCTCGGCGTAAGTAGTGAATCGCGGCTCTCTCCGCTGCCATTTTGACCTGTCATCATAATCCTCAGCCCTTCGCTTTCCTTTATCCTTGTCTAAGTCCCTTTCGATAGGCTTTTTGTCTTTAAGCATATAAACTTCTATTCCCTCTCCTTCTTCTCTTTCTGCATTTGCATCCTCTAAACGTAAAAACTTTTCTGCCTCGTTGTAGAATTCCTCTAGATCTACGGGTGGATCTTTAGTCAATGAATTCTTGAATTCCGTGCCGTCAGCTACTCCGGACACAGCTGCCATTACTACCATGGACAGATCCGCTCGGTCAACTGAAGCTGCTGCTGCATTGAATCGCGCTAGATAACTCCTCAGGGTCTCTCCGGCTTTTTGCTTTAGGGTTGCCAAAGTCATCACATTCTTGGGTCTCGTAATGTGAACCCTGAATTGCCTCATAAATTTCTCAATTAAACCATTCCATGTTCCGATGGATCCATTCTCTAATTGCCTAAACCACAATGCTGCAATATCCGTCAAGTATAATGGAAAGCATCGGGCCATAACCTCCTCTGATGCCCCCAGCACTTCCATATGCCTCATATACTTTGTTAGATGAACCGTTGGGTCCGTTCTCCCATCATACGTGTCCAACGATGGTAACTTGAAATCTGGTGGGTTTCTAGCTTGTCTAATCGCTGAAGTGAAAGGACTCCTATTAACATCCTCCAAATCCTTGTTTACCAAACCGCCTCTCATAGCTCTTCTAACCATCTCCGCCAATCTGTCGTTGTCATCGAGATGCAATCTTCGTTCATTACTTTCAACCTGCCCCCCGAGTTCACGAGGGAATTCGGGAATCTGCCCCCTTGACTGAGTGTTCATTCCTCTGTTGCCTCCAGGTTGCGTGGGTACTCCTCTCTCTCCCTCCGGGACTGGATCTTCGTGCTCCAAGTGTGCGTCTCCTAATCCAGGTGCTATGTTGGACGGTCCAGCTCCGTTCTGAACTCAATTAGTTTCTCTATTCTGTGTTCCAAGTTGTCCGATTTGTTGGAATAAGCTCTGAATCAATTCCTCCTGTCTCTTCATCATCGTCTCCATTTCGTCCCTAGTGATGTAGATTGATGCTTGATTCCCTCCTGAGGAAGCCTCTTGACTTCCTTGTGGTTCACTTCTCTCAGGCCTTGGCCTTCTACTCGATTGTCTTGTCATAATTCCTAGATCTGAACTCCTGTATTTTCAAATTCAACTTCTTCCTGGATCAGTTCTCAGTGAAGGCACCAAAATGTTTGCACAAAATATGGGCAAACACCCTTAAGTCGTGTGATCTGTTGATTTTACGTTGTTCTTTGTAATTTGGATGATTTTCGCAAATATATAAAAAGCAGGTACTAAACTGTAAAAGACACACAGATTTATAGTGGTTCGGCATTCGTGCCTACGTCCACTTTGAAGGTTTTCCCTTTATTGCTTTTCTTAATTAGATTGATTACAACGGGTTACAATCTGAAAAATAGCTAAAAGAATTGAATTCAGCAGAGTCTGGGCTTGCTTCCTCTCTTCTGAATCTCCTCCCCCTTTCTGATTGACCAGGGGCTCTATTTATAGGTGTGGAAGGCCAAAATCCCGCCTAAAACCTGGAGAGGCTGCTTGGCACGTGACGGGGGGCCCACAGGCCCGCGTTCTTGGAGTGCGTGCTCTGTTTGGGATCGATTCGAAGTGAACTTCGAATCGATCAAGAAATTGTCCGATTGAGATGAAACTTGGCGTGGACGTTCTTCATCATGTAGACGAACTACTGTAAAAATTTCATGGGATTTGGATCAGCAGATTGGGAGTTATGATCGGTTCGAAATTGGGCGTTCGTCATGCTGTTTGCTTCGACTCCACTTGTTGACTCATTCGAACCCATATGGTTCGAATCCATACGGTTCGAACCCATGCAGTTCGAATCCATGCTTTCGAATCCATATGGTTCGAATCCATGCTTTTGTATGCATGCGCTGGGAGTACCATAGATGGATTCGAAGTGGAGTATGTGATGGAGTCGAAGCAAGGACATCGATTCGAAGCAGGGATACAGAAGGGCTTCGGTTGAATGGATACGAAGCTAGGTGGGGGCTCACTTGATGGAGTCGAAGCTGATGGAGTCGAAGGTGAGTGATGGAGTCGAAGGTTTTGATGGAGTCGAAGGTGCCGATGGAGTCGAAGGTGCTAATGGATGGATTCGAAGTAGTGATGGATACGAAGTTGATGGATGGATTCGTAGTAGTGATGGATACGAAGTTGATGGATGGATTCGTTGGGAGACGTTGGCTGATGGATTCGAAAGAAGGCGTTAGCTGATGGGTTCGAAGGAAGGCGTTAGCTGATGGGTTCGAAGTGATGGGTTCGAACGTGATGGGTTCGAATACGAGGGGTTCGAATACGAGGGGTTCGAATATGATGGGTTCGAATATGATGGGTTCGAACATGATGGGTTCGAACCGAGCAATGTACACCTTCCTAACTTGAACCCATCATAACTTGAGCATATGACCTCGGATTGACTTGAAATTTGAAATGCTGGCTTCTATGGTCTTTCTTGTCATGCCTTATCAATTGCGGCCCGTTCCGGACTCGGGCAAAATTCACTGATATCCATAGCGAAATGAAGTGCAACCAGTCTCTGAGGCGAACTGTCTTTTGTTTTTGTCCAATCTTTTGGTATCACGGCTTTTGCCCAAAAAGCGGGATAACAGTATGTATGATGATTCTTATTTTCTTGGTAAAGTATAAAAGAGATTCAGCAATGTTATATCTGAATATATTGTTTTGGTTATACAAATTCTAATTATTCAAACTCCGTTTACACCCATTATAAATCATTTGAAAAAAACATTTTTACAACCGTTCTTTTCACAACTTTGGTCGGTTATATGGTTTATATTATTTGAAGTGTTCGATTAATAACATAATTATTAGTTTAGTTTCTCTTTTGTGGTCGGTTACAAACATAAGTAGTTATTTAATTGTCCTATTTTTTATGGAAAGACATAAAATTTTGCAATTTTTGACTGCGAATGCCAAACTCTGATATTTTTTATTAAGAACTCGATCAATCTGACCCGTTATAAAAAATCAATGCAAAATGCACGTCACATGAATAGTAAAAATAATCATATACCCACCTCAAAATTAATTGCAGTTAATTTCATTTGATACAATTTTCATATTTTTAGATTATGGAAAATATTGTACATTTAACGAAACGCTACTGACAATATCAAGTACATCAAAATGCACCGTGTTAGGAGAAGACATATTAAGATATGAGGTATGACTGAAGCGTTAACTGTACATGGTATTCTGTTATAGCATTGTAACTATTCATGTAATTTAAATGAAATAATATACAGAATATATATGTATAGTTGTAGGATAATTCAAGTAGCGGAAAACTGAAATGAAATCGGAAATTTATTGGATAACTTAATTTTTTTACTAGACCTTATATTGACACTAACCAATAGTTAATAACAGGTAAAATGATTTTATTTCTATTTTTATACTAACATGTCATACTCTTTCTCCTCTTTTGATCAGAATGTTCGACTATTATTTGATATTTTCTACAAACATACAAATCTTTACCAAATCACCATAGTTGAAGTTATACAATCTATACTTATTTATACAGATTCACGGTTTCGTGGTTGCTTTTGGAAACACTGCAGAGATCCAACCTAAGAATCAACTTTTAAGACAATGTATATCTTTAAAATTATTTATAGGCAAATTTGCACTGCAAGTTTGCAAATACTTTGTGCTCATAATTTTAAAATATATGCAAATTATCTTCTCAATCAAATCTAAAACTAATTTTTTTGTTATTAGCTTATTGCTGTTACAACCATACTATATATTTCATTGTCTTATTTCTCCCTCTGTATCTTTTTCATACTCTTTACGGTGAAGAAATATTTTGATAATTTTGAACTTCTTCTTTGTCTCTTTAAATTGATTAGCAGTTTTACGCTCCCTCCAGATGCATTAAAGTTTAGACCATTTCAAATTATACATAATATTCATTGTTCTGGTATAAAACTGAATAATTTTGTGAAGAATAACATTTATTATTTTCGATGTATGCACAAATTTTGTGAAAAAATATTTTAAAGTATACAATAATTTTGTGTTTGATTGTATTAAAAATATGTATACATTATATGAAATAGAGATGAGTATTATTGTATATGCCATAGCTTCCTAAATTTTTTATTGAAAAAAATATACTGAAATATCTTTACAGTATTGAAAAAATCCAAACTGGGAATCATAACCGAAGCTTTGAAAGTTTTGTACAATTGAACTAAATATTAAGGTTTTAGTACAAACTGAAAATTTTGTTCAAACTAAGTTGCATAAATAATTATTTTAACTTCATTCTGACTATACCTGAAAAAGCTATAGCTATATACTCATTGTGTAATTACATCAATCATTCATTTACATAACTAATAGTGCTATATAGCTAATACTTTCTTAAAAGAAAAAGGATAAAAGAAGAAAAGGTAAATAATTAAACAAACAAATTAAAGTAGCGCACTTTCACACATACGACCATGAGAGATGCAATGGTTTAGATATAGACACGTACAATTTATAGATATTAATTATCTAAGAATAATAAAACTATATTTTACTTCTGGATATAAATCATTGCTATAACATGGTAGAGATATAATTTGTGTTTTTTCCGTAATCAATGTTACGTTATACTTAGTCAATAATGACAAGAGGAATGAGTTCGATAAAGGATTTGCTATCGACTATTCATTGGTTTAGCATTCACAAATTCATTTTACTTTTTACCAATATAGAGCTTTAAATGGAAAAGCAAATGATTATTATGTTCTAAATCTAAATTAGTGTGCTCTAATTGCCAAACAATAATAGCCTAACCAAGAGCTAATGGTAGATGACTTATATAGTCCAATGGATCATAATATTTACTGCCAGTCCAATGTTATTTGTCAAGGTATAAGGTAACATAATCTAGGTTCTAATAAAATTTCAAATTTTATTACATGATTTCCATGTTGTAAAAATGGATGTCTGGATTTTTTGGTTAATGAGTTGTAAAAATGGGACGGCTATGGATGACTGAGATTGGGAGAAAAACATGTTTGGGATTTTCTACATGTTATCATGTTGTTTTTTTTTCCTTAATCCGAAATTCATTCGTGCATTTGCAGCGCAGTATGTCTCTGCTACAAATATTATTACTGAGTTACTAAATTTGTTCACGAAATGCAGATGGAGGTTCTACAACCAGCTGAGTAAGATTGGGATATGGAAGGCCTAACTATTATTGGGTAAACTATTTGAAAAAGTAATCAGAACTTCATCATTTGCATTTTCCCAAATCAGCGCAACTTTCTTCTTACTAATATAATTTATAATCGTACTTTAATTTTTCTAATTTTTATTGGTCACATGGCAAGTAAAATTTGTCAACTTTCTGTTCATGGCATAACTCTGTATTTTAAATGTAGATTATATGGTTTTAGTTTTGAGCCCATTTACTTTTTTAATTATTGCATGTTTCCATTAACTCTTTTTTTTTATTGTACTTAATTATATGTTTATTATTCACTTTCCATATGATCACTTAATCTGCATGTGCAAGAATGGCAGGTCAACTTCTACATATTTATTGATGTGATTCTTTGTTGCGCACTAAGTTTTGCATTGAAGTTAAATGAAAGCTGTGTCTGTTCTATTCCCTTTGTTTGCTTAATGGGTATGTACGTTGGTCTTCATTGCCAGGTTTAGCTATTTATTTGATTTGATTGGTGGTGTATATTTTTAGGGGACTTTTGTGTCCAAATTTTAAGACTTATATCCTTATTAATAATTGGCTTATGACCACAAACTTTTAGTCCGACCATGGACTTTTCAAAATACCCTTTACTTATATATAATTTAGTTGTTATCTAATTTTTCACGTACAAGTACGTAAAATAAATCAGTAAAATCCTAATCAATTACAGATGTTATTCTTATTAATTTTAGCCTATTATTTCTATGATATGTTGGTATTATTCAAACTAAGTTAAGACGGTTATTTTTAAAAAAAAATTAAACGTGCCCTCTGTGCTTAAGTATAGGATCTAACAAATAAATATCAGTTAAACAAATAGACATCACTTACAAATTTGTTGTGATTAATTAATGATATAAATAAAATTCAAACTAAAGAAACTTTAATTGTTGCAACTTAAAAAATAAAAATTTAAATTAACTACGCATGATTTCAACGTAAAAACATGATAAATATTTTTGCAAATCATTTTCTCTTGAATGTGTTAATCATATATAAATTGTAGAAGAATAATTCACGCGCAAAACACATATCATTTTGCCATCTATGTACTAAGCTCAACTATGGAGATCCAAAAGGTATTTAATTAACTTCTGTGTTCGAGAATTCAATACGTATACTTCTCATGCTAAGGTATAAATTTGATCATTTCGACATTTGCTTTGGGTCTACATTCAATTTCTGACTCTATGTTTACGGACATTTGTTACTTATCCAGCTTGCTCTTAATATTTTAGACAAGCTTTACAAATATGAACGAAATCAAGCATGCTATTAACCATTGCCTGAAAGTTACCAACCTGAGGTGCAATGATTATTATTTTATTTCAACTTTTTCCATCTGGCATCTTTCAAAAAATTGTAAACAAAGTTTTTTGATACTACAATAATGTTGTCCCTTTGTTGTTTTATGTGTCACGCTCGCAGATTTCCCATAACTATATAAACTATGTAGAAATTTGTTATGCCTAATTACTAAAATATTATCTTCGTCATCTAATAATAAAAGAGGAATAAGTCTGTGAGGTCTTAATCTAAAATTCAGTACAAGCTTGCTTTTTGGGTCAGTTTTGTAATTTTTATCCATACTGTATATCTGTGGTGGCCACTGTTTTATTGATGATTTTTCATGGAATTATGTGCTACTTCTGATTACATTACACTCTTTTGACAACTAACCCTAATGTTAACAAAGGCGATTTCATTGCATTTGCTGTACTAACATCTGTTACTTTTGTATGCCCTCACGCTATTATTTACAGTTGAAAATAGACTAATTAGGCTACAATGTTGCGCTCTCAGTCTCTATATCTTTTTCTTGGATTTTTGTTGTACTGAAACCGGCGTGTTCAATATATCATGTATTTATAATTAGAGTTGATGGTTGACATCTTTTCTGTACCACACGTTACTGTTTCCTTATATATTTCACTATGCTTCTTTTCATTATAAATAAATTATATATATCCTTCACAAAAATGTTGAATTTTCTATATTAATTATGCAACGCACTAAAAATAAGAGAACTAATAAAAAAAATATGGTACTAATCAAGCGACCTACGTGTTTGATATTCATATATTTTGAACATGGTACAAATTTGCTTGCATACCCATTTTAACTGTTTTCCTGTAAAATAATATATAATTATAATATGTTCACCACATCCGTGTGCGAAGCACGGGTTCGCACTAGTATACTAGTATATAAATGAGAAGAAAGCAAAATAATCAAGCATTTCCCGTGTGAATGGTTAAGAGAATACAATTTTGTTATCGCATTTATCAAAAAACATTTTCTATGCATTGGATTACGATATTCTTTTTTTTATAAACATTTCATTATTAGTTCAATGGAAGTAAAATCATGTCTTGATTGCAGTTTTTCTTGAACGTGTAATTCAATAATGACTTGCTTCAAACATACTTTCTGCA
Organism: Allium cepa; assembly: GCA_030765085.1. NCBI lineage: Eukaryota > Viridiplantae > Streptophyta > Magnoliopsida > Asparagales > Amaryllidaceae > Allium > Allium cepa. Next base: position 909,754,068 of record CM060938.1, on the reverse strand, counting down.
CTTACTAAAAACTACTAGTAGATTCTTTAAGTCATAATATATAAAACTAAAATTAGTTGAAACAAAAGTACAAAAACTAATATACATCCAAAAAACATGAAATTTTCCGTATGTATGGACTATTGAACCCAAAATAAATGACATATCAACTAATGTTGCCATAAAATAAAACAGACCAAATGACAACAACAAACCCTTTTTCCTACCATTTCAAACAAAAATTATTGGTTTGACCTCTTCTTACCAAATTAGCATATTTACCACTTCTGTCAACACTATACGAACAAATATTGATATTCTAATAGATGGAATAATGAATCTAGATGTGTCTCTTTCTTTTTTAAAATTCATCTAATATAAATTAACTGAAGGAAAAGTCAGTCATACATAGTCAAGTAGAAAAAACTTGATCTAAACACCTAACAAAATATAAAGATTACCACCATATCATTATAGAATTCAAAGCGTTGAAGTTTTAAATTTTCCTTTTTAGCTTTGATATGAGAGTGTCGTGGATAAAAGTTGAAAAATGAGTGCACCGGAAGGCATACATCATGATTACTATAAGTGATACTAGGCCGTATGGGTTACGTCATTGGAATAAATTAGAATACACAATAAATGTGGTTAAGTCCAACTAAATTAGAAATTATCATGTGTAGTTGAATATTAGTTCGCTTAAAACTGTAATTCGCACAAAAATAGGCAACCTAATTCCATGAAACACAACTAAATTTATATGACATAATCACATGCTAAAACAATGTATATGCCTATTTGATACATTTACTTGAATTTATACCTAAAGATCTCATTTTTCATACTTTTGTGGTAAAACATAAAGTAACTTATGCTGTAAGGAAATTTGACCGTTTTGTAAGGAAGGTAATGTGAAAACATTAATGGACTGTTTCCTTCCTCAAACGTTTCCTTCTTCATTATGTGGTACATTAATGGACCATCTCCTTCCTCAAACGTTTCCTTCCTCATTATGTGGTCAATAGAATCTAAAGGGTTTTCCTATTAATATGCTAATAAATAAAATGGTTATAATCTAGAGCGTTAATTTCTCTCATCTTGGTCTTGATGGACGATCAAGATTAAGTCTACAAATCTGGAAATTTAGTCCTCTCTCTACCTATAAATATTAACATTTGCCCATCACAAAGAACATAGAAAACACATAAAGAAATATATAGGAAAAGAGAGAGAAACCATTTCCTTTATCCATTGAAACAGCTTTCGACAACAACCATTGCTGATTCGTATACAAGATGTCTGGAGGTATGTTTTATTAATTCATTACATATGTGATAATCATGTAATTCTAGATCTAGGGGTTTATGTTATTCGCAAGATATAGATTACATGTGGTATCGGAGCAAGGTTTTAGAATTCATGATTATCGATCAATATATAAAACGAAACTAGCATAGATCTATGATATGATGTTTGTAATTTTACTATGATAATGATAATGATTATTAATGTTAATATGATTCAAGTTTAATATTCATATTATTTAAGTTGCTACAGTAATCATGATTATCAATATTTTTCTATTTACTGTATTCTTAGATCTGGATCTGGAAAGTTTATATTTCCGCAAAAGTTAATTTTTTTCTACTTTAATATTTGACCTACTGTATAATATGGAACAACTTATTGTATGCGAATACTTTTCAAAAAGTATACATATTGAAAACAATTGTTTTCTAGTTTGACATTAAATTCATGACCTGAAACTTGCAAGATAATTGTCTACATATGATTTGCAAAATAATTATTTATATGTTAAATTCATGTACGGTGTTTGCGTAAAAAATGGCCGCAAACACCCAAAGTCGTATGAACTAGTCGATTTTATGTTCTTTCTAGTGAATTGGGTGATTTATGCAAATATATAAAAAGCAGGGACTAAACTATAAAAGACACACAGATTTATAGTGGTTCGGCCAGAACGTGCCTACGTCCACTTTATATGTTATTCTCCTTTTCTCTTCAGATTACAAGTACAAAGCTTTGATTACAAGTATCTAAAGTTGTTTGAAAGTTCCTTCCAGGCTTGAGCTCTCAAACCTGTCTGCCATTGTTGTACCCCTGCCCCTCTATTTATAGAGTGAGGCTGGGGGCAGAGGTCCTGCGAGTATATAGCTGCTGGTGGGCCCGGGCTGAAGCAATCTGGCCTGGCAGTGTTCTGGTTCGGCGAAGCTTGGTTCGGTCGTTGTTGGAGAAGGTTGGGCCGGTGGAGTTTTGGTCCAGTGATGGAGTGGAGAGTTTTGGTCCCGTGGTCGTTGGTGATGGAGGTTGGTTCGGCATGAAGGTCATTCGATATTGTATAGAGGAGTGTGGTGAAAGATGGTGCTTCGGAGATGGTGCTTCGGTTGTAGTTGATTCAGTGGGAAGGGAAGTGGTGTTGATTCGGTCTCGGTACTACCGAATGGATCTGCCGGATGATAGCTTGTGTTGTGAATGCTGAACGAATTCTCACTTCATGCTGCCGAATGGGCTCTTGTATTGGGATGCCGGATGAACAAGGCATGCCGAATGGGATGAGTGCCGAATGAGCTCTTGTATCGTTTTACCGAATGAACTTTATATTCGAACCTTGAGTGAAATCCCTGATTTATATACGCTTGTTGGCTGCTTCTTCTTGTTCTAGTCGCGGTGGAAATGCGCACAACATTGATATTCCAGTTTTGTCCAAAAAATGGGATAACACTTTGCCCCCCAAAATATGCCTTGCGGTAGGAAGGCGTGTTTTGTAATGCCATGAGCTGGATGTTCGTATCCCGTTGACAACCTGTAAAGAGCTTGATATTTTATATGGCCCCAAATGACGACCGTTCGGGATTGAGCTATTTGGGATGAAGCGTGGCCGTTCATGGTCAAGCGCCTAACTTCAAATGACGATCGTTCGTGATCAAGTCATTTGAGGTGAAGTGCGACCGTGCGCGGTCAAGCGCATAAATCCGTGCGTCGATCGTTCGGAATCGAGTCATCTGCAGTGAAATGTGACCGTTCAAGGTCAAGCGCTTTACTTCAAATGACGACCGTTCGGGATCGAGTCATTCGAGGTAAAGTGCGACAGTGTGCGGTTGAGTGGGGACCGTTCAAGGTCAAGCGCTTAACTTCAAATGACGATCGTTCGTGATCGAGTCATTCGAGGTAAAGTGCGACAGTGCGCGGTCAAGTGGTGGTCCTCAAATGACGACCGTACGCGATCAAGCCATTTGAGATATGGTGTAACAGTCAGTGATTAGGTGGCGGACCTCAAATGACGACCGTTCGCGATCGAGCCATTTGAGGTAAGGTGAGTTGTGCCGTTCGTGGCAAGTTGTGCCGTTCGAGGCGAGTTGTACCGTTCGAGGCGAGTTGTGATCGTTCGCGATCGGGTGCCGTTCGAGGCGAGTTGTGACTGTTCGAAGTCGGGTGCCGTTCGAGGCGAATTGTGACTGTTCGAAGTCGGGTGCCGTTCGAGGCGAATGAGTGTGCCCGGGGGGGACTTAATATTATCAGTGTTGGAGTTATTGTTTGGGGGAGTTTTCGAATCAAAGACTTCGGCAGTTCGTTAACATGCAATAGGTGCTCGTGGACCGTTCGCGATCCAACGGCATACAAGTAAATAATTTTTCCATAGAATTGTAAATGTTAAAGCAATAGTCATATGAACCTTACAGCAGAAATGTCCAAACAGGAAGAATTTAAATGTTCAAATCAAAACGAAACAAAAGCAAGGCAAGGATGTCAAAGTGTAAGTTCTCATTCCGAAACAGTCAATGATCATTCAGAGCATGCCTGGAGATCGTTCGCGACCTCGTACATGTGTAAATGATTTAATTGTGTTAGTGGAAGCTTACGACTTGTTCATCGTTATTTTAATCAAGCAATCAATGGATAATCAATTGGTGCCTCGATCCAGGGTCACCTCTAGCCGATGTAGATGGTGGTCGCTCTGGCTCCACTGCTGGAGTTCGCCTCCTCACATATTGGAGGAGCATACCGTTCCTGATATGCCCTTCCACCTCGTCCTTCAAATGCCTACAATCATTAGTATTGTGGCCATTCAATTCATGAAATACACAAAACTTATCTGATTTTCTTTCGTCAGAGGTTGGATCCCTTCGCATTGGTCTACGATACGGAACCTGCCCCTTGGTATCCTGATAAATCTGTTCCAAACTCTCATTCAGCTCTGAATATGTGGTGAATCGTGGCTCTCTTCGTAGCCACTTTGTCCAGTCATCATTATCCTCAGCCTTTCTTTTTCCTTTGCTAGTCTCCGTGCCCTTTCCAGGTGGGTTTCCGCTCTTGATTGCGTAAACGTCATCTTCTTCCTCTCTTTCTGCACTAGCATCTTCCAAACGCAGAAACTTTTCAGCTTCATGATAGAACTCTCCCAGATTCATAGGCGGGTCCTTGGTTAATGAATTCTTGAACTCTGTACTATTAGCTATTCCAGATACAGCCGCCATCATGACCATAGATGGGTGTGGTCGATCCACTGATGTTGCCGCCGCATTAAATCGCGTTAGAAAGCTCCTCAAAGTCTCTCCAGTTTTCTGTTTCAAGGTCGCCAAAGTCATCACATTCTTGGGTCTCGCAATATGAACCCTGAATTGCCTCATGAATCTCTCTGTTAAATCTGCCCACGTTCCGATGGAGCCGCTTTCCAGTTGCCTAAACCATAACGCTGCAATGTCCGTCAAATACAGTGAAAAGCACCGGTCCATAACCTCCTCTGATGCCCCCAGCACTTCCATATGTCTCATATACTTCGTTAGATGAACCGTGGGGTCCGTTTTCCCATCGTACATGTCCAATGATGGTAACTTAAAATCCGGTGGGTTTCTAGCCATCCTAATCGTAGAAGAAAAAGGACTCCTGTTTACATCTTCCAAGTCTCTGTTTACTAAACCGCCTCTCATAGCTCTTCTAACCATCTCTGCTAATCTGTCATTGTCTCCAAGCTGTAGTCCTCGTTCACTGCCTTCGACCTGCCCCCCGAGTCCGCGGGAGTTTTCATGTGTATGCCTCCCTGGCTGAACGTTCATTCCTCTATTGCTACCAGGTGGCTCGGATGCCCCCATCTCTCTTCCCGGGGTCGGATCAACATGCTCTGCGTGAGTGCCCCCTAGTTCTGGTGCTGCGCCAGATGGTCCTGCTCCGTTCTGAACTCCAGTTGCTCCTTGGATTTGTGCTCCAATTTTCCCAATTTGTTGAAGTATGTTCTGGATCATCTCTTCTTGTCTTCTCATCATGGCCTCCATCTCATCCCTAGTGATGAAGATCGACGCTTGATTCCCTCCTGAGGAAGCCTCTTGACTTCCTTGGTGTTCACTTCTCTCTGGCCTTTGCCTTCTACTTGTTTGTCTCGTCATAACACTTAGATCTGAACTCTTAGATTTTCAAATTCAACTTCTATCCGATGTAGCGGGATCTGGTTCCTCTCAATGAAAGCACCAAAATGTTGGCGTAAAAAATGGCTGCAAACACCCAAAGTCGTATGAACTAGTCGATTTTATGTTCTTTCTAGTGAATTAGGTGATTTATGCAAATATATAAAAAGCAGGGACTAAACTGTAAAAGACACACAGATTTATAGTGGTTCGGCCAGAACGTGCCTACGTCCACTTTATATGTTATTCTCCTTTTCTCTTCAGATTACAAGTACAAAGCTTTGATTACAAGTATCTAAAGTTGTTTGAAAGTTCCTTCCAGGCTTGAGCTCTCAAACCTGTCTGCCATTGTTGTACCCCTGCCCCTCTATTTATAGAGTGAGGCTGGAGGCAGAGGTCCTGCGAGTATATAGCTGCTGGTGGGCCCGGGCTGAAGCAATCTGGCCTGGCAGTGTTCTGGTTCGACGAAGCTTGGTTCGGTCGTTGTTGGAGAAGGTTGGGCCGGTGGAGTTTTGGTCCGGTGATGGAGTGGACAGTTTTGGTCCGGTGGTCGTTGGTGATGGAGGTTGGTTCGGCATGAAGGTCATTCGGTATTGTATAGAGGAGTGTGGTGAAAGATGGTGCTTCGGAGATGGTGCTTCGGTTGTTGTTGATTCGGTGGGAAGGGAAGTGGTGTTGATTCGGTCTCGGTACTACCGAATGGATCTGCCGGATGATAGCTTGTGTTGTAAATGCTGAACGAATTCTCACTTCATGCTGCCGAATGGGCTCTTGTATTGGGATGCCGGATGAATAAGGCATGCCGAATGGGATGAGTGCCGAATGAGCTCTTGTATCGTTTTACCGAATGAACTTTATATTTGAACCTTGAGTGAAATCCCTGATTTATATACGCTTGCTGGCTGCTTCTTCTTGTTCTAGTCGCGGTGGAAATGCGCACAACATTGATATTCCAGTTTTGTCCAAAAAATGGGATAACATATGGAATTTACTTGGAGCTAATAGACATTCATTATCCTTGCTGTGGATTACTTGAAAGAATGACAAATGTTTATGCAAAAAAAACATTAATGTTTATCTCTTTTCTCTCTTGTTTTAGTTTTCGCTTCCGCGCTTAATTTCCTTGTTTCCTCTGGTCTGATGCATGAAGTCCCGTCCACAGGCGGCTGCTGCTTGCACAATAACGCATGAAACATTAATGTTTATCATTCTTTCATGAGTATGGTTCTGCTGCCTACCCACAGGAGGCGCTAAACCTAACCTCTTATTATGACATGTGGTTTATTCTTATAAAGAAGCCTACATTTCTTTTATATCTGAAGTTGCAATGCCCTCAAACCTTAATTCGTACGCTACATCTATCGTCAGACTCAATGGAACCAACTACTCAGAATGGAAAGAACAAGTTGAGTTTTCTTTAGGCGTACTTGAACTGGACATGGCTCTCCTTAAGGAAAAGTCAGCCCCACTTACTGACACAAGTATGCCTGAGGAAAACAAACCCCATGATGACTGGGAACAATCTAATAGGCTCAGCATGATGTTTATGCGAATGGTGATTGATACCAACATCAAAACCTTCCTATCCAAAACTGAAAGCGCAAAAGAATATTTTCAATCCATTGAAAATCGGTTCAAGACTGCAGACAAATCCCTTGCTGGGAAACTTATGGCAGATCTTGTAACCATGAAGTTTGATAGTTCTCGCTCAATGAGCACTCATGTCATTGAAATGATTAACCTTGCTGCCAAACTTAAGAACTTGGGATTGGTTATGGACGATGCTTTTCTCGTCCAATTCATTCTCACTAGCTTACCTCCTCAATATGAATCATTCAAAATTCATTACAACACCATTATGGAAAAGTGGAGTCTAAATGAATTGACTAACAAACTGGTTCAAGAGGAGTCTAGGCAAGGCTCGCAAGGCATTAAAGTTGCTTATTTCACTCAAGGGGTTGGAAAACAAGCTGGCAAAAAAAAGAATAACTCACAGCATAAAAGAGCACCACCCAAAATCTGATGACGCCACTCAACCATCCAAGAAGAAAAAAGAAGGATGATGCCAGCAAATTCTACAAGAAACCTGGACACTTCTAGGCAGATTGCATTAAGCACAAAGCATGGTTCGAAAAGAAAGGTAACCCAATGGGTTTCGTAAGTCATTTCGAATCAAATCTTACTAATGTACCTTCTTCTACTTGGTGGATTGATACTGCTGCTAACGTTCATGTTTCGAATTCTATGCAGGGATTCATTACGATCCAAACCACAAACCCAAGTGAGAATTTCATTTTCATGGGGAATAAAAATAAAGCTCCAATTGAAGCTATTGGAACTTTTCGTCTTATTTAGATAGCGGTTATCAGTTAGATTTATGTCAAACTCTTTATGTTCCGTCTATTTCACATAATTTGATTTCTGTAAGTGTACTTGATAAATTTGGATATTCTTTTGAAGTTGGAAATGGAAATTTTAGTTTATTTAAAAAATTTAGTCTTATTGGTTCTGGAATATTAATTGAAGGACTTTATAAACTTCATCTTAAACAAAATGTTGAGATCCAACTCACCGTGCATGGAAAAGAAACTAAAAGAAAGTCATCCAAGAATGATTCTTACTTCTTGTGGCATAAAACAAACTGGGTCATATATCCAGTGAAAGAATCGAGATGTTAGTGAAAGATGGTGTCCTACCGGACCTAGACTTCGCTAACATTACAGCATGTGTTGTTTGTATTAAAGGAAAAACAAAAAAAAACACAATGAAAGGAGCCACAAGAAGTACACAACTTCTTGAAATAATACATATAGATATTTGTGGACATTTTGATGTTCCAACTTTTGGAGAAGAGAAATATTTTATCACTTTTATCGATGATTTTTCACATTATTGCTATCTTTATCTATTGCATAAAAAATCTCAGTCAGTGGATGTTGTACAAGTGTTCATTACTGAAGTCGAAAGGCAGTTAGAAAGAAAAGTGAAAATCATTAGGTCAGATAGGGGTGGTGAATTCTATGGAAGGTATGATGAAACAGGACAACATCCTGGACCTCTTGCTAGACTTCTTCAAAAACTTGGAATTGTTGCACAATACACAACGCCTGGATCTCCATGGCAGAATGGTGTAGCTGAAAGGCGAAATCGTACATACATGGAAATGGTTAGATCCATGATGAGTCATGCAAATTTGCCTATATCATTATGGATGGATGCATTACGAACAGCTGTCTACATCTTAAATAGAGTTCCAAGTAAGGCCATTCCAAAGACTCCTTTTGAACTTTGGAAAGGATGGAAACCTAGTTTAAAACATCTCCAAATTTAGGGTTGCCTAGCTGAAGCTAGACTGTACAATCCAAATGAAAATAAATTGGATTTTAAGATAATCAGTGGTTACTTTATAGGTTACCCAGAAAAATCTAAAGGATATAGATTTTATTGTCCTAACTATAGTACAAGAACTGTTGAAACCGGCAATGCCAAATTCTATGAGAATGGTGAAATCAGTGGGAGAATAAAACAACAAGAAGTGGTCATTCATGAAATAAGGGTACCCATTATCTTACCCTCTATTTCGAAAGATATTGGGAATCATCCCATTATTGAGCCTGTTCATAATGAGGAAAACCCAATAAATGATCAACAACTCCATAATGAAATTATCACCAATCATAATGCTGATGAAGTACCACAGGAACTAGCATTAAGAAGATCTCAAAGACAAAGAAGATCAGCTATTCCTGATGATTATATGCTTTATCTAATAGAATCTGAAGGAACTACGGACCCAATTTCTTATTCACAAGCCATTAAGGATGTTAATTCTATTAAATGGATTGATGCCATGAAAGATGAACTGAAATCTATGGATAATAATCAAGTTTCCGTAATCGTTCAATTGCCGCAAGGACATAAAGCAGTCGGTTGTAAGTGGGTCTTCAAGACCAAACGTGACTGCAATGGCAAAGTTGAACGATATAAAGCTAGACTTGTTTTCAAAGGTTTTAATCAGAAAGAAGGCATTGACTATAATGAAACTTTTGCTCCTGTTTAAATGAAAGATTCTCTTAGAATTAATATGGCATTAGTAGCTCATTATGATCTCGAGTTACATCAAATGGATGTGAAAACAGCCTTTCTAAATGGAGACTTGGAAGAAGAAGTCTACATGCGTTAGCCTGAAGGCTTCATAATTGAAGGACAGGAAGACGTAGTCTGAAACTTAAGAAACCAATATATGGACCGAAACAAGCTTCTAGATAATGGTATCTAAAGTTTCATGAAATCATTACAACTTTCAAATTCACAGAAAACATAGTTGACCCTTGTATATACCTCAAGTTCAGTGGGAGCAAGTTTATAATTTTGATTTTGTATGTTGATGACATATTATTAACTTGCAGCGACCTTGATTTATTACGTGAAACTAAGGATTATCTCTCAACGAACTTTGAAATGAAAGATATGGGTGAGGCTTCCTATGTGATAGTAATAGAAATATTCCGTGATAGATCACAAGGAATTCTAGGATTGTCTCAAAAAACATATATTGAAAAAATTCTTGAGAGATTTGGCATGACGAATTGTTCCTCTTGTCCTGTCCCACTGCAGAAAGGAGACAAACTTGTTCTTGAGCAGTTCCCAAAGACTCCTATAGAACGAGAAGAAATGACCAAATATCCTTATGCATATCTTGTAGGGAGCTTGATGTATTCGCAGGTCTCTACAAGACCTGATATCAGTCACGCAGTTGGTATGCTGGGTAGATTTCAAAGTAACTCAGAAATCGCTCATTGGAAAGCTGCAAAGAAGGTACTGAGATACCTAAAGGGAACAAGAAATTACATGCTCACCTATAGAAAATTAAGTTACCTACAGGTAATTGGTTATTATGATTTAGACCTTGCTGGATGTCCTGACACTAGGATCTGCACTCTTGGCTATGTGTACCTCTTATGTGGAGGTGCAATATCATGGAGAAGCCAGAAATCTGAGATGCTTTTCGGATCCACCATGATGGCTGAATACGTAGCATGTTATGAGGCTTCAATTCAAGGAACATGGCTGCATAATTTTATCTCACAATTTGGCACTTTAAGTTTTATCTCTAAGCCACTAACTGTCTACTGCGACAATGAAGCTGCAACCTTTTTCTCCAAGCATGATAGGATAACCAAAGGTTCCAAACACATGGACCTTAAATACCTACTACTGAAGCAAGATGTTAAGCTAAAGAAAATTATTGTTGAATCGATAAGTATAGACTTACAAGTGGCAGACATATTCACGAAAGGACTACCTCCAAAGACCTTTCAGAGACATACTGATAGCATGGGTCTTGTAGATAGTTCCTAATTATCTTCTTATTATGCCATTTATTTTGTACTTATCTGGACATAACAATTATTGATCTCTTAATAATTTGGACATCTTTTATTTCTGTTTTATAATGTGTACACATATATATTTAGATAAATGATAACAGAAACAGTCTTTTGCTTCAAGACATTATGTGACCATTAAGTTATGCTCATCTACGGTCTAGTTACGAAAGTTGTCAATGTCATAGTACATGGAAGTAAGCATGTTGCAAAATAACATGTACACGTCATGACTTCCATTGACCACTAGATTAGCCAAGACACTTATGATAACTGACTAAAGAAAAGTTTAGCATATAATGCGCGCCTTATGACCTTAATACGAAAACATTAATGGATTTTACCATTGACCAAGTGGGAGACTGTAAGGAAATTTGAGCGTTTTGTAAGGAAATTAATGCAAAAACATTAATGGACCGTTTTCTTCCTCAAACGTTTCCTTCTTCATTATGTGGTACAATAATGGACCGTTTCCTTCCTCATTATGTGGTCAATAAAATCTAAAGGATTTTCCTATTAATATGCTAATAAATAAAACGGTTATAATCCAGATCGTTAATTTCTCTCATCTTGATCTTGATGGACGATCAAGATTAAGTCTACAAATCTGGAAATTTGGTCCTCTCTCTACCTATAAATATTAACCTTTGCCCATCACAAAGGACATAGAAAACACATAAAGAAAGATATAGGAAAAGAGAGAGAAACCATTTCCTTTATCCATTGAAACAGCTTTCAACAAAAACCATTGGTGATTCGTATACAAGATGTCTGGAGGTATGTTTTATTAATTCATTATATATGTGATAATCATGTAATTCTAGATCTTAGGGTTTATGTTATTCGCAAGATATAGATTACATACGCTTTTTGAAGAAGCTCATATAGATCTAAATAAAACATTGAGATATCAAATTTATAAAATTGTTCCTTGTTACAACAAAGTTTTTAACTACATAGTAATAGGGGAAGCCAAAAATTTAAAGCTTAACAGGCTAAGCATGAATATCAGAAAATAAGAAACAGTAATTCATCTACTAATAACAAAAGGAATACCTAACTTTCAACTCAGAAAATCAATTATCCATAGGTAGAGCACAATCAAATATAGAGTATATACATAAAAGTTGAAAAATATATACCTAACAATGGTCGAAGTTCGCGGTATTTATAGGATCGAAGCAGCGCGTAGTGAAGCCGGGGGATTGAAGTAGTAGCGAGGTTGAGGTATTAGAGTAGCAGTAAGCAGCAATATTGAGGAACATCGAGCAATGGATTTTAAATGTCGATCAATTTAGGGATTTGGAAGTGAAGGGTGAAATGATTTATCCATGGTAGAGACTGAAATATGAGAGGGAGAGTAAAAAAATGCGTGACAAACTTTTCTTTTTAATCAATTGCGTGATAATGAGTTATAATTTCAATATGAACTACTATCGGTTTGCCAACGATAGCAAGTCACGTTGCAATAAAATGCTTTAATGCTATCAATAAGCCATTTTCTTCTGGTTGCCCTATGAAAGCATAGATTTATCAAATCTCTTGCACCATAGTATAGGAAGCTTCTTCAATCTACATAGAGATTTGTTCAGTTAACAAAAATAATCTGGCCTGCTACTATCATTGAACATCTCTAGCTGCCATAAGTAAATCTCCGCATCAAGATCATCATGAAACAATGTAGTTTTGAAATCGTGTTGTTCAAGTTCCATATCATAATGGGCAACTAATGCCAAAAGAATATGAATGGATCCCCAACAAATGGATAACAGAAATCATGACACTCCTTTCTTATCAATACACCCCTTTGCTACTAACCATGATTTGTATTTGAAATCACCATTGCAACCATCTTTCCATTTATATATCCACTTACATCCAATTGCACTCTTATCATTGGGAAGAGAAACAAATCCTAAGTATGATTTTTTCGAAAAGATTCAATCACCTCTTCCATAGAAACTAATCAACTGGAACTATCAACTGATGTAATAGCATCTCTATAATCTATAGGCTCATTATAGACAACACATAATGCATTTGTTATCACGTCATCGAGACAAATATCTTCGATTCTCAATCAGACTAAATCATTAAGCTACCTAAGCTTCATCGTCTTTCTAACATGCTTAATTTTTGAACGAGCTCTACCTTAAGCCTGATCCTTTGTAATAATATCAGTAATCCTCATTAACCATGGTTCCACCTCCATGGAAAGGATCTGAAATGACTTGCCTTATGTTCGGTATTCTTAATCTGCCTATTTACTTTCATCTGACGAGGGAGGATCCACCTTCAACATAGTCTTCTCAACAAAAAGTCATATGTCTACTGATAATAATCTTCTTGCTGATTAGACATTGCATCCTATATCCCTTCGCTCCTTCTATATAACCTAGAAAGATATACTTATGAGCTCTAGGTTCTAACTTGCCTCTGCTCTCATGCACATAGGACGAGCATCCAAAAACTCTAAATAATGAAGCTAACAGGCTCTTCTTTTCATACTTCTTCGAAGATCTTCAGGTCTATGGTCGTAGAATGTGTGCGGTTGGCAAGGAAAGCCACCATATACAAAGCTTCAGCTCAAAATCCCTTCTTGAGCTTTGTAGTCAGTCAGAGACAACGAGTTCTCTCCAACAATATTTGATTTATTTTTTCAGCAACACAATTAGACTAAGCATTATTAGGTATGGTGTAATACCTCTTAACGTCTTCAGACTCAAAAAATCGACAAATTCCTGTAATACGAATTCACCACCATTATCGCAATGAAGAGCTTTTAACTTCTTCCTCAACAACTTACCAACAATAAATTTCCACTTTCGAAGCCTATCAAAGGTTTCGCTACTAGATTGTAAAAATTATACCCAAAATTCACGAAAGAAATCATTTATATACAATTTGGAATACTTGGCTTCCACAAAGGATGGGCATAGGGAAGGCCCTTAAACATCTTTATGAAAAAACTCCAAAACATCCTTCGTCTTATTCACTCTAGTACCAAAAGAAATCTTTTTTTGCTTGCCAAGAACGCATTCACCAAAAAAGCCAAGTTTTGAATGATGAACACTATCAATCAACCCTTACCTTCTCAACTTATCCATACTATGCTCACCAATATGGCCTATCAATAATTGCTACAATCTGGAAGAATCTGAATCGGCCAAAGTAACATAAGTAGATTCAACCATTATAGTAGCGCACTTCAATAAATAAAGATTTTCTACCAACACACCTTTCATAACAATAAAGGATCCCTTTCGTATCTTCATTTTCTCTACCTCACCTATAGTCTTCAACTTAAACCTACTCAAAGCCCCAAAAGAAATCAAGCTCCTTCTTAAATAAGGTACGTGTCTAACATCAGTAATCAATGAATAACACCATCAAACATTCTGACCTTCACAGCACCAAAACCAACCATACAACAAGAAGCATCATTGCTTATTAGAACCTCTCCTCCATCAATCTCACGGTATGTAGAGAAGTAGTTCACATCAGGTGTCATATGATACGATGCGCTAGAATTGATACGCCATAAGCTACTCTTCATAGAAAAGCCAAAAGTTATAAACACATCATATCACTCTCTGTATCTAATGTCACTATTGTAGACATTGAAGATTATTTAGGAATTATCTTCATCCTTAGAGCTTGGGACATTGAGCAACAAAATGCATCGGTTTCTTACAATAATTGAAAGTCTATCAATTAGGCCTCCCAGACTGAGATAATGACATATTTCAACCTCCACCACACTTTGAATTACCTTGACTTCTACCTCTTTGACAAATAAGCCCTCCAAGTCAGTATCTATATTATTTCTTTCCAACCTATCTCTCAACACCTCATTAAGAAGACCAACCTTAACACCTGATAGACATATCTTACTATGATCAGATACTATTTAGTTAACAAAAGAAGTATACTTATTAGGCTAAAAGAGGATTTCGTTTAGTGTCATCTTTAATCTCAACATAACATGCTCCATAAGATCGGCTAGAGACTTCAACTTAAATGAATAGAGCTATTGCTAAAGAATGATTTGGTTTGAGGGAAACTTGACATGATATCCATCAGATAATGCATCTCATAATTACTTTGTTGTCTTCTTTTGAGAATACTCTCTATGAACTTCATCTGGAAGACTTAACTGGATTATTATAAGAGATTCATCTTCCATCACTTACAAAACATATGCCTCGGTGTCCTTCAATTTTTCAGGTGCAATTACAATCTTATAAGTCTTCTCCTTCTTCAACACAACCTCCATTTTCATCTTCCATGCTCCAAAATTTTCCTTTCCATGAAATCGTGTAACACCATAGCTAAAACATAGATAGATTTTCTAGAATTCGCCATTAACTCCCAAATAGAACAAAAACACTAGTTCTGATACCAAACTGTAGTGAAAAACCTAGGGAAGTATATATCACTAATATGAAGAGGTGATTAAACATGATCTAGTTATTACGATTGAACATCAATGCAAATTCAATATCAATCAGGCTATCTTGCAAGATCAAATAACGTAAAGAAAAGAAATCGAAGATTTAATATGATTCGAATTTATATCCTACATCATGGAGACCCACAACTTTAATACTTCATTAATATAGAGAGGAGAGATTATAGAATGGTAGTGTTTTCTTAATGTAGATAAATCTTATCTCTATCACAAATCTTTAGGAGAATATTGAAGCGAAATTATTGCTTGAGAAGAATGAGATGCTTTTCCAATAACTTAAGGCTTCTTTAACTGGGAGTAAAATGAAGCCGAATCCTGAGAAGAAATGAAATTAATTAGGAAAGTGGATAATTACTTTCGCACAAATTTTGAAATATTTTCGTTTTCCCCCTATTTGATTTGTCTTTGATTAAATGTAGATATCTATCTCCTTCTATGAAAAGATGAACATATCTAGTTTCCTCTTATTGTATATTTTACTAATCAATTAATTAAGTTAACTAGTTTATTTCCTTTTTCTTTTATACGCTGATATATTTAAGCCATATTTTGAACGGTATATAATTATATTTAGAACATCATGTAAATCAATATTTTTAACTCTATTAGTGTTATAGAGATTGGTAATGATAACTAAATATATTTGACTATATAACACTGCTTTCTATTATAGTTGGTTTGATCATATTTTTGTATTTTCTTGTTAATAACAATAAAGTAATAATGGTCAGATATTTTTGATTGAAGTAGTAATAAAGGTTCTTTACCATGTTTTACAATAGCATCAAAATAGGGCGAAAAATAATTTTGTGCTGTATTGGTATCAACAAAAATTTTGAAAAAATAAATATCTATGTATTATTAAAGTCGATAACACCATTATTATAATCATATTAGTTAGAATCATATTTCTTGGTGAAGCATTATATTAACAAAAGGGACAATAAAAACAAATAAATGAAGAAATTTTTATATCATCGTTTGAAGAGGAAGAGAGAGGAAATATTACATTGTTGATATAAGAAAATTAAAAGAAGGAAAATATGGGTGCGGTGGGTAAATAAAGTGTTTAAGTGGAAGAGAGGATAAATAAGTGATGAAATGTTTAAGTTGATGTAAATAATATTACTCAATGTTAATTGTTAAGTGAATTCAAAACTTTGAGTCTCACAACCGCATTTGTGAATTCTTAGAAAAACCCATTCGATTTAAAAAGTTTATATACTGTTATAAGCTAATTAAATTAATACTTAGTGATATTAAATATTAATTTATTTGATGTTTTTGGTGTTTTTAGTAACTATTTCAATGCATGCATAAAAGTTATATGTGTGTGTGTCAATAAGATATCGGTATATATTTAAACATATTTCAAATAGAAATTATCACTTAAACAAGCCTTGGTTTTTCTTTTCCATTAAAGGAGCATGGTATAACTGACTACGAAGTAAAATTAGAATAAACATTGGTTTATGTTCAATTTTGAACTAAGAGAAGATTTTAAGGAGAAGAATTAAGAAGTTTTCGTTCTCTCCATAAAAACAAAACTTCCACATTAATTTATATGGTGGTTCAAGCAATCTTGGAGTCAATTTTCAAAAAGTTATCATGATGAGCCTAATTTGAATATATAGTTATCCTACTTTATTTTACATGTTCATACATGCTCTCCCTTGACCCGTATTGATGCAGTAATATATTTTTAGAGTATTGTTAATGGGACTCCAAAAGTGGATAGGGGTGACCAAAACATTTCGGCAGACATAGGTCGATACTTTTTTTTACTTGCCTAATGCAAGCCCATAAGAAAACACATGTCGACGTTGAATACCTCCTTATCCCTTTTTGGAGTCCCATTTGCAATGCTTTATTTTTATGGCCATTAAATTAGATTTGATGTAAAATTGTTATGTGTTGTTTTATAGATGAAATTTGAAGTAAAATATTTGCATGCAATAAAATTTGTTGTTTAATTTTATGTTAATTTATATACAAATTGTAAGTTTAGTATTAATTATAAATATAAATATATTTAAATAAAAAATTACTTTTCATTTCGTTCATGAATAAATTGTGCAAGACTTGTACATATAGGATTGTTTATACACATCTTTTTAAAGGTTTTTATTTATTTATTTTGTGTGTCTATTAACACACACAGATATGTATAACGTATATGTATGTGTGTACGTATCATTTCAACTAGATATATAACGTGAAATAAGAATTAAAGTGCATATGTCAAATTTGTTGAATTTAGTTATCTTATTTGAACAAACAATCCTTTGTTATGGTGATGGTTCAAATTTTGAATTTTATACATGTATGTATCCCTTATATAAACAATACAAATGACAAGCACCATTTCCTACTGGTTAGGAACTTTGACTTTGGTGCAAGAGGTCACAGGTTAAAAACTTGCATAACTTGATTTGAACATATATTGACATGTAGTGTGTTGTATGTTAAGTACCCAATTACAAAAATATACAAATATGGTATACAAATAAATCAAACCTATTGTACATCTAATGGGAAATAAAAGATTTTGATTTAGCATTAAAGAACCATAAGAGAAAGTTGTAGGTTTTATTTAGCATTTAAAATACAATTAATGAGAATTGTCTCCCTAAATAACTCCTTTATATATTTTACATAAAGTTAGTTATAGAATAAATGGTGGGGTGTGTACAGTGTACACACACACAATGTGTGTGTGTGTGTGTATCTGTGTGTGTACGCCTGCGCGTGTGGGTTATTAACAATACGTTTATATAAACCATATACATATATTATAGTATACATGTGACGACCGCCCATGACTCCCGCACCAAAACAAGGAGATAGTGCGTTGAAAGACGTGCCAGGCAGCCATGGACGATAGTCAAGGTAAGATTAAACAGCGGAATCTATCGTAATACTCACAGCGCATGGACAAAATACAATGGAAAATATACATAGTGAAGCTCCATATAATAGAATCTCATCATATAAACTCTAATAGTTTGATACAACAATCAGCAAAGTCAATACATCAAGCCTCTCTACATATCACTCAGAGAATACAAATAGCGGAACACCCAGTACATATAGTAAGAAAACAATATGCAAAAGCCTCCAGCTCGTCTTCGTCATCAACTGCGTTGACCACTAAGAACAGCACCTGTCACCTGCTACCTAGTCTGCCCATCCCAACATGGATGAACAGCCCAAGGTAATAAGAGTTAAACATAAAACCTTGAGTCAGACAAAAGTCTTAGTGAGCAGTAAATCAACTATCAAACATACCAAAAGAGCATAAAGGGTAAAAGGAATAGGAACCCAACCATCCCACTCCACCTCTTTCTACAGTGATAGCCCCCAGACACACTAAGCAGAAGCAAACATAGCAATTCAGACATTCAAAGCAAAGTAATTATCACCCGAGTCAAGGTCGGTGTTTTCCGAGCACAAACCCCCAAGGCCTAAACCAAGATCAGATAAGTACCCTGAAAACATCGCTCTTGTCCTAAGCGACGATACAACCAAAACATCCAAACATCCATGACTCTGGCTACCACTGTTATCATTGCCTTGATTTCACCGTTAGTTGAATGACCACCTGTTAAGGGCTAATGGTAAACCCCGGTTCTAGACATAGCTCCGCACGTCATCGTGACCCGTGCCTAGGACTATCGCATCTACCCAGAGTACTAGCACGTCATCGTGACCCGTGCTTGGAACGTCATCGTGACCCGTCCCAACGTACTCTTGCTTTGAGCATACTAGAACCTTCAACAACGATGAAATCTCAGCCTTCTAGTCATCCTCCTCAACGACTATTCCCATACTAGGTCAAGCGCCTCTCAAGCTAACCATTATCCACACAAACTCGGACCGCATCACCGAGTTATCAACATGCTTGGGATGATCCCGTCTGGATTAAACCAAGGCTTTCACACATCATACTTTGCTTCATCGCATCATAGCAAAGTCTCATCTCATCATCATGGTTTGCCCCATCGCATCATGGCAAAGTCCCATCTCAACATCATCATCAAATCTACCCATATGAGCTTCAACATCCGCTTCATATGCCACAAGCAGCTTTCCTTATTCAAGAGCCTTTCCACTTAGCTTTTGAATCATCTTCGACCAACTTGTCCAAATCAAGTTATCGATCAACTAATCAATCAAGTCAAACATTAATCCAAGCAATCAATCATTCAAACAAGATCTAAATAAACAATTACAACAAAAATGGCAATTTCGTAAATAAAGAGTCCAAATCTAACATGCATTCTAACAAGCATGAATTATGAACAATATCTCTACAACTCGATGAATGAACTTGAATAAGTGAACATGTAGTAAAATAGAGGTCAAATCATCATTAACCATAGATCTACATGCAGACTTAAGGAAAATGCACGAAATCACTCTCTTTAACATATAAACAAGCCACCGATCCAATATACTCCTTTCGGTCCGTGTGAGAGATAACCACCACTCACCGAATCACCTAAACACCTCAAAATCAACTAACTCCAGATCTGGACAGTGAAGAGCTAAGCTTGATCCGGCAAAATCTCGCTTCAATCGATGAAATCTCTCTTTGTTGGATGAAGATCTTCAACTTTGGCTCTTGGATCTTCGATTTGATCTTCAATCTAGATGGAAGGAATCACTAGATTAGAGAGGAGAAAAGAAGTGAAGAAGTGTTGTAGTCGAGCTCTCAAAATGGCAGCACTTCGTCGCTTCAAAATCCGGTGCCAAAAAGTGAACCAAAGCCCTCTATTTATAGGCTGAAATCCCCATGAGTCGCGCCCCCATGAGTCGCCCCCGACCTAAGAATCACGACTCAAGCCTCTAACGACTCAACGAACAGCCAACATAACGACTTACCAACACAAGACTTCGTGCGACCTAACAAACCCGACTTAGCACAGACACAAGATCTCTACGACTCACGACTCAATACACTGCCGACCTAACACGAGAGACGACCATACATCCAAACGACTTAGCACTTAAACCTAAGTCCCAATAGCCTACGACTTATACCATAACAACTTAAGTCTTAAGCCATTCACTCTTGAGTCGGCTAAACCTTGAGTCGGCTACTAACTTAAGTCGCTCCATCACTCCAACTCTTAAGTCGTCTTAATCCTTAACTCGTTTATACGACCTAACACCGAATGGCTCATTCCCATAGGTCGGTCGCCTCCATAGGTCGCTTCACTCGACCCAACTTCCATACGACCTAACTATTACACGGCCTAACCCCTTAAGCCAATAACCCTTAAGTCGGTCAATAACTTAAGTCGTTAACTCCTGTTAAGCCGGTCACCCCTATGAGTCGGTCACTACTATAAGTCGTTCTATACACTAAACCGTTAACCCGCTAACCCTGTTAAGCCGTGACTCGAAACTCGTTCTAACCTATAGGTCGCTCCATACGACCCAAGCTTCCCACGACTCAACTCCGAACGACTTAAGCTTTGGTCGACTCATACTCTAAACGACTTAACAACATCAACGACCTAATGTCGACAGTTTTACAATCTTTCGATCCGTAAAAATACGGGTCGTTACATTCTCTCCCCCTTAGGAATTTCGCCCCCGAAATTCCAAACAAACAAGAGCAACCAAAGTTATTCTGCATGCCTACCATCCATAGCAATCAACAAACCATGCATCCAATTACTAGCCTAGCATGCAGAATTCTAAGACTAGAACAAGTTACAAATTCGTGAGATGTCACGACACCTTAGGGCCATACCTCGAAGAGTTCAGGATGAGCTGCCTTCATCCTCTCTTCCTCCTCCCATGTACAGTCGTCAACATCATCACTCCATTGTATCTTGAGCAACGTGATCGTCTTCCTCCTAAGCTGTTTCGTGTCGGTTTCCACAACACGAAGCGGCTTTCGAGGTCTCGTAACAACTGGATCAACCTCTAAATCTTCACAGCTATCAGCAGAAACCACTGTACTTGGGTCGTGCACATACTTTCGTAGATACGATACATGAAAAACATTGTGCACACCCGACATCTTTTCTGGTAATTCCAATCTATAAGCGAGCTTTCCAATTCGCTCAATGATCGGGAAGGGTCCAACAAATCTTGGAGTCAATTTTCCTTTCTTCCCGAATCGAATAACATTCTTTAGCGGAGAAATCTTCACAAAAACCATATCGCCTATGTCGAATTCCAAATCCTTACGACGCTTATCGGCATAACTTTTCTGACGGTCTTGGGCTGCCTTCATTCGTCGCCGAATGATCTCTATGCAATCCGAAGTCTGTCGAATCATTTCTGGCCCAAGTATCAATTTTTCCCCTGTTTCCAACCAACATGTTAGAGAGTTACACGGTCTTCCATACAATGCTTCATATCGTGCCATACCAATACTAGATTGATAACTGTTATTATACGCAAATTCCACCAAATGAAGATGGTCTTCCTATGATCCTCCGAAGTCCAAAACACATGCTCTAAGGAGATCTTCCAAAACTCGGTTGACTCTCTCGGTCTGACCATCTGTTTGGGGATGGTAAGCTGTACTCAAACACAACTCAGTTCCCAAAACTTCCTGGAAGCTCTTCCAAAATCCACTGGTGAACAATGGGTCTCGATCGCTCACTATACTCTTCGGAAGACCATGGAATCGAACTATCCACTTAACATACAACTCAGCCAACTTCGATGCAGTCCTAGTTGATCGAACGGGAATGAATCTTGCACTCTTCGTCAAAAGATCCACAATGACCCAAATCCCTTCATTCCCTGCCCTGGTTCTAGGTAGACCATCGATAAAATCCATCGATATTTGCTCCCACTTCCACGTAGGAACTTCCAATGGCTGAAGCAATCCACTTGGCTTCTTCTGTTCGGCTTTTACCAACTGGCAGTTCATACCTTTGGAAACGAAATTTCCAACATCCTTCTTCATACCTTCCCAGTAATAGGTTCTCTTCATATCCCGATACATCTTATTTCCACCTGGATGAATCGTCAATTTCGAGTGATGACTTTCCCTCAGAACTTCATCTCTCAATCCATCTATATCGGGAACAACCAATCGTCCTAGCTTTCGAAGCCAACCCTCTCGATCGACCTCGAATCCTTTATCCTTCTATGGGTCCAATCCAGATTCCAAATCACAAATAATCTTGACAAGCTTATCCTCTCGCTTTTGGCCCTCGCCAATTCTTTCCACAAGAGTAGGTCTTATCGATAAGTTTGCCAACATCTCATGTTCCAATTCACATCTAGGCCTGAAGTCAAATCCAGCCAAATACTCAAGACCCTTCCATTCTGAAAACATGGCTCCCAAACCTGCATGTCTTCGACTTAACGCATCTGCCACTGCGTTACCTTTTCCCGGAGTATAGGCTATACCAAAATCATATGATGCTAAAAACTCTAGCCACCGTTGCTGTCGAAGATTCAAATCCTTTTGGGAGAACAAATACTTCAACGACTTATGATCCGTAAACAACTCGAATCGAACTCCCAATAGGTAATGTCTCCACATCTTCAAAGCAAACACAATCGCCACTAACTCCAAATCATGAGTCGGATAATTCCTTTCATGCGGCTTCAGTTGTCGACTTGCATATGCAACAACTTTATCCTTCTGCATCAGCACTGCTCCAAGTCCAGTACCACATGCATCAGTGTAAACCACCATCTCATCATTCCCACTTGGAATAGTCAAAACAGGAGCACTTGTCAGTCGCTCTTTTAGGATTCCGAAAGCTTGCTCACACTTATCATCCCATTTGAACCCTTGGTTCTTTTTCGTCAATCCTGTTAACGGTGCAGCTATCTTGGAGAAGTCTTTGATAAACCGACGATAGTATCCTGCTAATCCAAGAAAACTTCTCACATCAGATGCATTCTTAGGTCTAACCCAATCCTTGATTGCTGCCACCTTAGCGGGATCAACCGCTATTCCATTTCCATAGATAACATGGCCTAAGAATCTCACTTCACTCTTCCAGAAGTGACACTTCGAAAACTTAGCCCTCAGCTGATGTTTCCGCAAGATTTCCAAAACAATCCGCAAGTGTGTCTTGTGTTCCTCTTAATTTCTGGAGTAAACCAAAATATCATCCACGAACACAAGTACAAACTTGTTCAACTGATCTCTGAACACTCTATTCATGAGATCCACAAAATATGCTGGTGCATTGGTCAATCCAAACGGCATTACCAGCCACTCATAAAAACCAGATGGTGTCCTAAATGCAGTTTTCAGAACATTATCCTTTGCCACTCTCAACTGTTGAAATCCCGTTGCCAAATCCATCTGAGAAAACACCTTAGCTTCGTGAAGCTGATCAAACAAGTCATCTATTCTCGGCAATGGATACTTGTTCTTCTTAGTCACTTTATTCAGCTCACGATAATCGACACACAACCTCAACGATCCATCCGCTTTGGTTGCGAACATAACTTGTGCACCCCATTCGGACACACTGCGCCGAATGAATCCTTTCCGTAAAAGATCATCAAATTGCACCTTCAACTCTTGTTGTTCTCTAGGCGCCATCCGCCTAAGAGGCATCACAACAGGTCTGGCTCCCTCAACTAGATCGATACAAAACTCGATCTCCCTATGCGGCGGTAATCCTTTGACCTCGTCAAAGACAACCTCAAATCCACTCACAATAGGCACCGATGACAGTCCATCCCGTGGAACAACCAGCGAATACATGAAGCTCATGAAGACGCCTTCCTCATGCTTACATCATATCACAATCTTTCGCCTCTCCACATTCTCGACTGTCACCTCCAGCCTCTCACAATCAATCCTTGCCGCATACTTCCTAAGCCAGTCCATACCCAAAATAATTCCGAACCCCGCAAAGTTCAGAACAAAACAATCACAAACAAAAGGGCAATCATGACTCGATACAACTAGACCACGGCATAACATACACAAACAAGACGAACCCCCAACTGGATTAGTCACAACCAATGGTCTATCAACAATATCCGGTTCCAAACCCAACCGGTCTACAAGTTCACTACAAACAAAAGAATGTGATGCCCCAGTATCAAACAACACTCTAACTGGAACACCACAAATGGAAAGAGTACCTTGAACCACCACACTCTTTCCTTTCTCTTCAGTAGTAGGAACTTTCGAAGACGACGGAATAGCCCCCAAAGCATAAGCTTGCACAATCTGCTTGTCCTTCGTCGGTTCCGGACAATTCCTCTTGATATGCCCAGGTTTGTCACAGTTGTGACACTTCACCGGTACCTTCGGATTCTTGCAATCCCTGGAGAGATGACCCTTTTGCCGACAGTTATAGCAGATCACTTCGCCCTTCGGCTTCTTCTGGCCATCCTTACCCTTCTGCTGCTGCTTTCTCTTCTTGTTTTCATTTTGCTCCTTGGTCACAGCAACAACAGATCCTTCCTTAGGAAATAGATTCTCGTGCCCGAGAGCTTTCTCCACAAGCTTCTCAAACGGATCGTCTAGATGATCCACCAACTGCCTACCAAGATAAGTGTCCAAGCCTGTCACAAACTTCTCATTCTTCTGATAGGGAGAATCAATATACGACCGAGCATACTTGGACAAAGCTTCAAACTCAGAAACATACTCAAGAACTGGTCTTCCACCTTGCTTGAGCTCCACAAACTTCTTAAACAGAACAGATTTCTGAGCTGTAGAAATGAACTTAGTTTCAAATCTAACTTGGAATTGCTCCCAAGTAATCTCTTCTTCTGGAGTATCAATGGTGATAGAATTCCACCAATCCGAAGCTCTCCCTTGAAGCTGTCTTGATGCAAGCTTCCTCTTAGTTGCATCCTCAATTTCCAAATCACCAAAGATCCTTCTACAAGCATCAATCCATCTCTGAACTTCAATGGTTGATTCTGTTCCCAAGAAAACCTTTCCTCCAAGAGAAGTATAGTCCTTACACAACTTAGCAAAATCCACTGGTCTTGGAGCTTGAACTTGAACTCCAACATCCACTGATGACCCTGGAGCTGGCATCCTTCTCATGATCGAAGTCATCATAGCTTCGAACATTGCAGCATAGTCAGTAGCTCCCCCAGCAGCACGGCTTTCCCTAGCAGCTTGTCTCTCACTTCGACTCATCCTTAATATCTACAAAAAGGAATGATTTAGAACACCTTGAGAAACAACTACATAAGGAGTTCAAATCCTTCCAAACTACTACATTATATATAGTAATCATCCATAAAAATACAATTACGTCTCTCATACGTAGTCACGTCAGCGAGCGTTGGCTAAAATCGATTAACCAAAGCTTTGATACCAAATGTGACGACCGCCAATGACTCCCGCACCAAAACAAGGAGATAGTGCGCTGAAAGACGTGCCTGGCAGCCATGGACGATAGTCAAGGTAAGATTAAACAGCGGAATCTATCGTAATACTCACAGCGCATGGACAAAATACAATAGAAAATATACATAGTGAAGCTCCATATAATAGAATCTCATCATATAAACTCTAATAGTTTGATACAACAATCAACAAAGTCAATACATCAAGCCTCTCAACATATCACTCAGAGAATACAAATAGCGGAACACCCAGTACATATAGTAAGAAAACAATATGCAAAAGCCTCAAGCTCGTCTTCGTCATCAACTGCGTTGACCACTAAGAACAGCACCTGTCACCTGCTACCTAGTCTGCCCATCCCAACATGGATGAACAGCCCAAGGTAATAAGAGTTAAACATAAAACCTTGAGTCAGACAAAAGTCTTAGTGAGCAGTAAATCAACTATCAAACGTACCAAAAGAGCATAAAGGGTAAAAGGAATAGGAACCCAACCATCCCACTCCACCTCTTTCTACAGTGATAGCCCTCAAACACACTAAGAAGAAGCAAACATAGCAATTCAGACATTCAAAGCAAAGTAATTATCACCCGAGTCAAGGTAGGTGTTTTCCGAGCACAAACCCCAAGGCCTAAACCAAGATCAGATAAGTACCCTGAAAACATAGCTCTTGTCCCAAGCGGCGATACAACCAAAACATCCAAACATCCATGACTCTGGCTATCACTGTTATCATTGCCTTGATTTCACCGTTAGTTGAATGACCACCTGTTAAGGGCTAATGGTAAACCCCGATTCTAGACATAGCTCTGCACGTCATCGTGACCCATGCCTAGGACTATCGCATCTACCCAGAGTACTAGCACGTCATCGTGACCCGTGCTTGGAACGTCAACGTGACCCGTCCCAACGTACTCTTGCTTTGAGCATGCTAGAACCTTCAACAACGATGAAATCTCAGCCTTCTAGTCATCCTCCTCGACGACTATTCCCATACTAGCTCAAGCGCCTCTCAAGCTAACCATTATCCACACAAACTCGGACCGCATCACCGAGTTATCAACATGCTTGGGATGATCCCGTCTGGATTAAAACAAGGCTTTCACACATCATACTTTGCTTCATCGCATCATAGCAAAGTCTCATCTCATCATCATGGTTTGCCCCATCGCATCATGGCAAAGTCCCATCTCAACGTCATCATCAAATCTATCCATATGAGCTTCAACATCCGCTTCATATGCCACAAGCAGCTTTCCTTATTCAAGAGCCTTTCCACTTAGCTTTTGAATCATCTTCGACCAACTTGTCCAAATCAAGTTATCGATCAACTAATCAGTCAAGTCAAACATTAATCCAAGCAATCAATCATTCAAACAAGATCTAAATAAACAATTACAACCAAAATGGCAATTTCGTAAATAAAGAGTCCAAATCTAACATGCATTCTAACAAGCATGAATTATGAACAATATCTCTACAACTTGATGAATGAACTTGCATAAGTGGACATGTAGTAAAATAGATGTCAAATAATCATTAACCATAGATCTACATGCAGACTTAAGGAAAATGCACGAAATCACTCTCTTGAACATATAAACAAGCCACCGATCCAATATACTCCTTTGGGTCCGTGTGAGAGATAACCACCACTCACTGAATCACCTAAACACCTCAAAATCAACTAACTCAGATCTGGACAGCGAAGAGCTAAGCTTGATCCGGCAAAATCTCGCTTCAATCGATGAAATCTCTCTTTGTTGGATGAAGATCTTCAACTTTGGCTCTTGGATCTTCGATTTGATCTTCAATCTAGATGGAAGGAATCACTAGATTAGAGAGGAGAAAAGAAGTGAAGAAGTGTTGTAGTCGAGCTCTCAAAATGGCAGCACTTCGTCGCTTCAAAATCCGGTGCCAAAAAGTGAACCAAAGCCCTCTATTTATAGGCTGAAATCCCCATGAGTCGCGACCCCATGAGTCACCCACGACCTAAGACTCACGACTCAAGCCTCTAACGACTCAACGAACAGCCAACATAACGACTTACCAACACAAGTGTGACGACCGCCCATGACTCCCGCACCAAATGAAGGAAATAATGCGCTAAAAGGTGTGCCAGGCAGCCATGGACGATAGTCAGGGTAAAACAAAACAGAAGAATCTCTATCGCATAACTCACAGCGCATGGATAAAATATAATAGAGAAATATAATATAGTGAAGCTCCATAGAACAGAACATCATCATATAAGCATCACAGTAGTTTTATACAATCATCTACTCAAATCCATACATGAAAGCCTCACTACAAATCACTCAACCAAATACAGCAGCGGATACCCAGTACATATAGTAAGAAAACTAATATGCAAAGCCTCCTGCTCGTCTTCGTCATCTTCAGCGTAGAACTCCTAGCACAGCACCTGTCACCTGCTACCTAGTCTGCCCATCCCAAACATGGATGAACAGCCCAAGGTAATAAGAGGAGACATAAAACCTTGAGTCAGACAAAGTCTTAGTGAGCAGTAAATTAACTATCAAACATACCAAAAGAGCATAAAGGATAAAAGGAATAGGAGCCAAACCATCCCACCCACCTCTTTCTACAGTGATAGCCCCAGACATACACCAAGGAGAAGCAAGCATAACAACATAGACAATTAAGGTAAAGTAAATACCACTCGAGTCAAGGACGATGTTTTCCAAATACAAACCCCCAAGGCCTAAACCAAGATCAGATAAGCACCCAGAAAACACCGCTCTTGAAGCCGAATGATAATACAACCAAACATCCATGACTCTGGCTATCACTGTTATCCTTGCCTCGATTTCACCGTTAGTTGAATGACCATCTGTCAAGGGCTAATGGTAACCCCGGTTCTAACTATAACTCCGCACACTGCCTTGTGCCTAGGACTTATCTACTTTGCCCAGAGTACTCAACTACCTACCTGTAGTCTTTTGGGTGTCCCGACTACCTACCTGTAGTCGTTATGGGCGCCCCATGTACTCTTGCTTTTAAGCATGCTAGAACCTTCAACAACGACGAGATCCAAGCCTCCTAGCCATCCTTCTTGACGACTATCCTCATACAAGCTCAAGCTACCTCTTGAACAATCCATTATCAACCAACTTGAACTACTCTTCAAGTTATCAACATGCTTGGAATGATCCCTGCTTGGATTAAGCCAAGACTCACATCATACTTCGCTTCATCGCATCAAAGCAAAGTCTCAACTCAACAACATGGTTTGCCTCATCAAATCATGGCAAAGTCCCATCTCAACATCATCCAATCTATACATATGAGCTTCAACATCCGCTACATATGCCTTAAGCAGCTTTCACCATTCAAGAGCCTTCTTCCATAGCTTTTGAATCCTCTTCCATCATCTTGTTCCAAATCAACTACTAGCTAACTTGGAAACAATCAATTCAATCATACATTCAAATAATCAATCATTCAAACAAGATCTAATAAGCAATATTGACTATAATGGCAATTTCGTAAATAAATGAGCAAAAGTCCAACATATGTGAAATCATGGTTTCTAGCATAGATCTATCAATTATAAAACATGGGTTTTGTCTCTAATACTTATTAAACAAACTTGCATAAGTAAACATCTTCAAAAACCATGGATCTAGACTTAGATCTAAGAAAAATGCATGAAATCTCTAACTTTAACACCCAAACATGCCACCAATCCAATATACTCCTTTGGATCCGCGTGAGAGATAACTACCACTCACCAAATCACCAAAACAACCTAAAATCAATCAACTTCAGATCTGGACAGCAAGGACTTGAGCTTGATCCGGAGAAATTTCACTTGAAACGGTGAAATCTAGCTTCTTCGGATGAAAATCTTCAACTTTGGCTCTTGATCTTTGATCTTGATCTTCAATCTTCAATGGATGTTAGCACTTGATAGAAGTAGAGAAAGAAGTGAAGAAAATACTGAAGTCGAGTTTCCAAAATGGCAGCACTTCGTCGCTTCGAAATCCGGTTCCAAAAAGTGAGCCAAACCCCTCTATTTATAGGCTGGAAAACCCTTATCTCGGCCGTCCCTAAGTCGCCGCCGACCTAACCTTCTGCCGACCCAAAACTCTGCCGACCTAACACTGAGTCGTTCTACGACTTAACTAAAGACACGAGTCCACACGACCTAATTATAACACGGCATGACCGACCCAACTACCTAACACACCTTGCCGACTTATCAACTAAACCAGATGCCGACCCAACCACACGACACACACATAGGGTCACACGACCTAGTTTCCTGCCGACCTAAACCCAGAACACATGCCGACTCAAGACTCAACGCACCCTGCCGACTTAACACAACCTTATCCCGCCTACGACTTAAAACATACACAACCTAAATTAGGTCGTTAACCCCCCCATAGGTCATCCACGACCTATCTCCTAACGACCTAAGACCATAACCCTTAACTGTCTTATGTCGGTCACACCTCTGAGTCGCTCACTCAGCTAACTCGGCATCACCACTAAGTCGGTCAACCCCTTAGGTCGGTCCAAATCCCTATCCAGTTAACTCCTATAGCTCGGCCCCTACCTTAGGTCGGTCATACGACCTAAACTTCCTTAGGTCGGTTATGCGACCTAGACTCAACTCGGCAACTCTTGACTCAGTCACGAGTTAACTCCATAACTCGTTCCAACTTATGAGTCGGTCACGACTCAATACTCCAACACACGAGTTACTCTCCATATGACTCAGGCTAGAGACAATATAAACAACACTAATGACCTGTAATTTTTACGATTTATCGACACGTAAAATACGGGTCGTTACATTCTCTCCCCCTTAGGAATTTCGCCCCCGAAATTCCCAGCAAACAACAGCAATCACAATTATTCCGCATGCCTACCATCCATAGCAATCAACAAACCATGCATCCAATTCTAACCTAGCATGCAGAATTCTAAGACTTAGAACAAGCTACAAATTCATGAGATGTCACGACACTTTAGGGCCATACCTCGAAGAGTCCGGGATGAGCTGCCTTCATCCTCTCTTCCTCCTCCCATGTACAGTCGTTAACATCATCACTCCATTGTACCTTGAGCAACGTAATCGTCTTCCTCCTAAGCTGTTTCGTATCGGTTTCAACAATACGAAGCGGCTCACGAGGTCTCGTACCCACGGGATCAACCTCTAAGTCTTCACAGCTATCAGCAAAAACCACCGTAGTTGGGTCGTGCACGTATTTCCGTAGATAAGATACATGAAAAACATTGTGCACACCCGCCATCTTTTCCGGTAACTCCAATCTATAAGCGAGCTTTCCAATTCGCTCGATAATCGGGAATGGTCCAACAAATCTCGGAGTTAACTTTCCTTTGTTCCCGAATCTAACAACATTCTACAATGGAGAAATCTTCACAAAAACCATATCACCCACGTCGAATTCCAAATCCTTTCGACGATTATCTGCATAACTTTTCTGACGATCCTGGGCTGCCTTCATTCTTTGCCGAATGATCTCTATACAATCCGAAGTCTGTCGAATCATCTCTGGCCCAAGTATCAGCTTTTCTCCAGTTTCCAACCAACATGTCGGAGAGTTACACGGTCTTCCATATAATGCCTCATATGGTGCCATACCGATACTCGACTGATAACTGTTATTATAAGCAAACTCCACCAAATGAAGGTGATCTTCCCATGATCCTCCGAAGTCCAAAACACATGCTCTAAGAAGATCTTCCAAAACTCGGTTGACTCTCTCAGTCTGACCATCTGTTTGAGGGTGATAAGCTGTACTCAAACACAACTCAGTTCCCAAAACTTCCTGGAAGCTCTTCCAAAATCTACTAGTGAACAATGGATCTCGATCGCTCACTATACTCTTCGGAACACCATGGAAACGAACTATCCACTTCACATATAATTCAGCCAACTTCGATGCAGTCCTAGTCGATCGAACAGGAATGAACCTTGCACTCTTGGTCAAACGATCTACTATGACCCAAATCCCTTCATTCCCTGCTCTTGTCCTAGGTAGACCATCGATAAAGTCCATCGACACTTGCTCCCACTTCCATGTAGGAACCTCTAATGGCTGAAGCAATCCACTGGGCTTCTTCTGCTCAGCTTTCACCAACTGGCAATTCATACACTTGGAAATAAAATTTCCAACATCCTTCTTCATACCTTCCCAGTAGTAGGTTCTCTTCATATCCCGATACATCTTATTTCCACCTGGATGAATTGTCAACTTCGAGTGATGACTCTCCCTCAGAACTTCATCTCTCAATCCATCTACATCGGGAACAACTAGTCGCCCTTGCTTTCGAAGCCAACCCTCTCGATCGACTTCAAATCCTTTATCCTTTTCTGGATCCAATCCGGATTCCAAATCACGGATAATCTTGATAAGCTTATCATCTCTCCTTTGCCTCTCGCCAATTCTTTCCACAAGAGTAGGCCTTATCGATAAGTTTGCCAACATCTCAGGTTCCAATTCACATCTAGGCCTGAAATCAAATCCAGCCAAATACTCAAGACTCTTCCATTCCGAAAACATGGCTCCCAATCCTGCATGTCTTCGACTTAACGCATCAGCCACTGCGTTACCTTTCCCTGGAGTATAGGCTATACCAAAATCATACGATGCTAAGAACTCTAGCCACCTTTGCTGTCGAAGATTCAAATCCTTTTGGGAGAACAGATACTTCAACGACTTATGATCTGTAAACAGCTCGAATCTAACTCCCAATAGATAGTGTCTCCACATCTTCAAAGCAAACACAATCGCCGCTAACTCCAAATCATGAGTCGGATAATTCCTTTCATGCGGCTTCAGTTGTCGACTAGCATACGCAACAACTTTATCCTTCTGCATTAGCACCGCTCCTAGTCCAGTGCCACATGCATCGGTGTAAACCACCATCTCATCATTCCCACTTGGAATAGTCAAAACAGGAGCGCTCGTCAGTCGCTCTTTCAGGATTACGAAAGCTTGCTCACACTTATCATCCCATCTGAACACTTGGTTCTTCTTCGTCAATCCTGTCAACGGTGCAGCTATCTTGGAAAAGTCTTTGATAAACCGACGATAATATCCTGCTAATCCAAGAAAACTTCTCACATCAGATGCATTCTTAGGCCTAACCCAATCCTGGATCGCTGCCACCTTAGCGGGATCAACCGCTATTCCATTTCCAGAAATAACATGACCTAAGAACCTCACTTCATTCTTCCAGAAGTGACACTTCGAAAACTTAGCCTTCAGCTGATGTTTCCGTAAGATTTCTAAAACAATCCTCAAGTGCGTCTTGTGCTCTTCCTCAGTTCTGGAATAAACCAAAATATCATCCACGAACACAAGCACGAACTTATTCAACTGATCTCTGAACACTCTATTCATAAGATCCACAAAATATGCTGGCGCGTTAGTCAACCCACATGGCATTACCAGCCACTCATAAAACCCGGATGGTGTCCTGAAAGCAGTCTTCGGTACACTATCCTTTGCCACTCTCAACTGGTGAAATCCCGTTGCCAAATCCATCTGAGAAAACACCTTAGCCTCGTGAAGCTGATCAAACAAGTCATCTATTCTCGGCAATGGATACTTGTTCTTCCTAGTCACCTTATTCAGCTCACGATAATCAACACACAACCTCAACGATCCATCCGTTTTGGTTGCGAACACAACGGGCGCACCCCATTCGGACACACTTCTCCGAATGAATCCTTTCCGCAAAAGGTCATCAACTTGCACCTTCAGCTCTTGCTGCTCCCTCGGTGCCATCCGCCTAAGAGGCATCACAACAGGTCTGGCTCCCACAACTAGATCGATACGAAACTCGATCTCCCTATGCGGCGGCAACCCTTTGACTTCCTCAAAGACATTCTCAAACTCATTCACAATAGGCACCGATGACAGTCCATCCCGTGGAACAACCAGCGAATACATGAAGCTCATGAAGACGCCTTCTTCATGCTTACATCGTATCACAACCTTTCGCCCTTCCACATTCCCGACTGTCACCTCAAGCCTCTCACAATCAATCCTAGCCGCATACTTCCTAAGCCAGTCCATACCCAAAATAATTCCGAACCCCGCAAAGTTCAGAACAAAACAATCACAAACAAACGAGCAATCATGACTCGACACAACTAGACCACGGCATAACATACACAAACATGACGAACCCCCCACCGGATTAGTCACAACCAATGGCCTATCAACAATATCCGGTTTCATACCTAACCGGCTTACCAAATCATCACAAACAAAAGAATGCGACGCTCCAGTATCAAACAACACTCTAACTGGAACACCACAAATAGAAAGAGTACCTTGAACCACCACACTCTTCCCCTTCTCCTCAGCAGTAGGAGCTTTCGAAGACGATGGAACAGCCCCCAAAGCATAGGCTTGCACAACCTGCCTATCTTTCCTCGGTTCTGGACAGTCCTTCTTGATATGTCCCAACTTATCACAGTTGTAACACTTTCCCGGCACCTTGGGATTCTTACAATCTTTGTAAAGATGGCCCTTCTGCTGGCAGTTATAGCAAGTCACTTCACTCTTCGGCTTCTTCTGGCCATCCTTACCCCTCTGTTGCTGCTGTTTCCTCTTCTTGTTGCCACTCTGCTGTGGTTTAGATCCTTCCCTAGTTATAGCAACAACAGAACTTTCCCTAGGAAACAAAATCTCATGCCTAAGAGCTTTCTCCACAAGCTTTTCAAATGGATCATCCAGATGATCCACCAACTGCCTCCCAAGATAAGCATCCAGACCAGTCACAAACTTTTCATTCTTCTGGTAGGGAGAATCAATATATGATCTGGCATACTTAGACAAAGCTTCAAACTCAGAAATATACTCAAGAACAGGCCTCCCACCCTGCTTGAGTTCCACAAACCTCTTAAACAAGACCGATTTCTGAGCAGTAGAGATGAACTTAGCTTCAAATCTAACTTGGAATTGCTCCCAAGTAATCTCTTCTTCTGGGGTATCAATGGTGATAGAATTCCACCAATCAGCAGCTCTTCCCTGAAGCTGTCTCGATGCAAGCTTCCTCTTAGTTGCATCCTCAATCCCTAAGTCACCAAAGATCCTTCGACATGCATCAATCCATCTCTGCACCTCAATAGTCGATTCCGTTCCCAAGAAAACCTTCCCTCCAAGAGCAGTATAATCCTTACAGAGCTTGGCAAAATTCACTGATCTTGGAGCTTGGACCTGAACTCCCACATCCACAGATGATCCTGAAGCTGGTATTCTCCTCATGATTGAAGTCATCATGGCCTCAAACATAGGAGCATAATCAACAGCTTCTCGAGCAGCACGGCTATCCCTCGCAGCTTGTCTCTCACTTCGACTCATCCTTAATATCTGTAAAAAGGAATGATTAGAACACCTTAAGAAACAACTGCATAAGGAGTTCAAATCCTTCTAAGCTACTATATTATATATAGTAATCATCCATCAAAATACAATTACGTCTCTCTTACGTAGTTACACCAGCGAGCGTTGGCTAAAATCGATTAACCAAAGCTCTGATACCAAATGTGACGACCGCCCATGACTCCCGCACCAAATGAAGGAAATAATGCGCTAAAAGGTGTGCCAGGCAGCCATGGACGATAGTCAGGGTAAAACAAAACAGAAGAATCTCTATCGCATAACTCACAGCGCATGGATAAAATATAATAGAGAAATATAATATAGTGAAGCTCCATAGAACAGAACATCATCATATAAGCATCACAGTAGTTTTATACAATCATCTACTCAAATCCATACATGAAAGCCTCACTACAAATCACTCAACCAAATATAGCAGCGGATACCCAGTACATATAGTAAGAAAACTAATATGCAAAGCCTCCTGCTCGTCTTCGTCATCTTCAGCGTAGAACTCCTAGCACAGCACCTGTCACCTGCTACCTAGTCTGCCCATCCCAAACATGGATGAACAGCCCAAGGTAATAAGAGGAGACATAAAACCTTGAGTCAGACAAAGTCTTAGTGAGCAGTAAATTAACTATCAAACATACCAAAAGAGCATAAAGGATAAAAGGAATAGGAACCAAACCATCCCACTCCACCTCTTTCTACAGTTATAGCCCCAGACATACACCAAGGAGAAGCAAGCATAACAACATAGACAATTAAGGTAAAGCAAATACCACTCGAGTCAAGGACGATGTTTTCCAAATACAAACCCCCAAGGCCTAAACCAAGATCAGATAAGCACCCAGAAAACACCGCTCTTGAAGCCGAATGATAATACAACCAAACATCCATGACTCTGGCTATCACTGTTATCCTTGCCTCGATTTCACCGTTAGTTGAATGACCATCTGTCAAGGGCTAATGGTAACCCCGGTTCTAACTATAACTCCGCACACTGCCTTGTGCCTAGGACTTATCTACTTTGCCCAGAGTACTCAACTACCTACCTGTAGTCTTTTGGGTGTCCCGACTACCTACCTGTAGTCGTTATGGGCGCCCCATGTACTCTTGCTTTTAAGCATGCTAGAACCTTCAACAACGACGAGATCCAAGCCTCCTAGCCATCCTTCTTGACGACTATCCTCATACAAGCTCAAGCTACCTCTTGAACAATCCATTATCAACCAACTTGAACTACTCTTCAAGTTATCAACATGCTTGGAATGATCCCTGCTTGGATTAAGCCAAGACTCACATCATACTTCGCTTCATCGCATCAAAGCAAAGTCTCAACTCAACAACATGGTTTGCCTCATCAAATCATGGCAAAGTCCCATCTCAACATCATCCAATCTATACATATGAGCTTCAACATCCGCTACATATGCCTTAAGCAGCTTTCACCATTCAAGAGCCTTCTTCCATAGCTTTTGAATCCTCTTCCATCATCTTGTTCCAAATCAACTACTAGCTAACTTGGAAACAATCAATTCAATCATACATTCAAATAATCAATCATTCAAACAAGATCTAATAAGCAATATTGACTATAATGACAATTTCGTAAATAAATGAGCAAAAGTCCAACATATGTGAAATCATGGTTTCTAGCATAGATCTATCAATTATAAAACATGGGTTTTGTCTCTAATACTTATTAAACAAACTTGCATAAGTAAACATCTTCAAAAACCATGGATCTAGACTTAGATCTAAGAAAAATGCATGAAATCTCTAACTTTAACACCCAAACATGCCACCAATCCAATATACTCCTTTGGATCCGCGTGAGAGATAACTACCACTCACCAAATCACCAAAACAACCTAAAATCAATCAACTTCAGATCTGGACAGCAAGGACTTGAGCTTGATCCGGAGAAATTTCACTTGAAACGGTGAAATCTAGCTTCTTCGGATGAAAATCTTCAACTTTGGCTCTTGATCTTTGATCTTGATCTTCAATCTTCAATGGATGTTAGCACTTGATAGAAGTAGAGAAAGAAGTGAAGAAAATACTGAAGTCGAGTTTCCAAAATGGCAGCACTTCGTCGCTTCGAAATCCGGTGCCAAAAAGTGAGCCAAACCCCTCTATTTATAGGCTGGAAAACCCTTATCTCGGCCGTCCCTAAGTCGCCGCCGACCTAACCTTCTGCCGACCCAACACTCTGCCGACCTAACACTGAGTCGTTCTACGACTTAACTAAAGACACGAGTCCACACGACCTAATTATAACACGGCATGACCGACCCAACTACCTAACACACCTTGCCGACTTATCAACTAAACCAGATGCCGACCCAACCACACGACACACACATAGGGTCACACGACCTAGTTTCCTGCCGACCTAAACCCAGAACACATGCCGACTCAAGACTCAACGCACCCTGCCGACTTAACACAACCTTATCCCGCCTACGACTTAAAACATACACAACCTAAATTAGGTCGTTAACCCCCCCATAGGTCATCCACGACCTATCTCCTAACGACCTAAGACCATAACCCTTAACTGTCTTATGTCGGTCACACCTCTGAGTCGCTCACTCAGCTAACTCGGCATCACCACTAAGTCGGTCAACCCCTTAGGTCGGTCCAAATCCCTATCCAGTTAACTCCTATAGCTCGGCCCCTACCTTAGGTCGGTCATACGACCTAAACTTCCTTAGGTCGGTTATGCGACCTAGACTCAACTCGGCAACTCTTGACTCAGTCACGAGTTAACTCCATAACTCGTTCCAACTTATGAGTCGGTCACGACTCAATACTCCAACACACGAGTTACTCTCCATATGACTCAGGCTAGAGACAATATAAACAACACTAATGACCTGTAATTTTTACGATTTATCGACACGTAAAATACGGGTCGTTACAACAAGACTTCGTGCGACCTAACAAACCCGACTTAGCACAGACACAAGATCTCTACGACTCACGACTCAATACACTGCCGACCTAACACGAGAGACGACCATACATCCTAACGACTTAGCACTTAAACCTAAGTCCCAACGGCCTACGACTTATACCATAACAACTTAAGTCTTAAGCCGTTCACTCTTGAGTCGGCTAAACCTTGAGTCGGCTACTAACTTAAGTCGCTCCATCACTCCAACTCTTAAGTCGTCTTAATCCTTAACTCGTTTATACGACCTAACATCGAATGGCTCATTCCCATAGGTCGGTCGCCTCCATAGGTCGCTTCACTCGACCCAACTTCCATACGACCTAACTATTACACGGCCTAACCCCTTAAGCCAATAACCCTTAAGTCGGTCAATAACTTAAGTCGTTAACTCCTGTTAAGCCGGTCACCCCTATGAGTCGGTCACTACTATAAGTCGTTCTATACACTAAACCGTTAACCCGCTAACCCTGTTAAGCCGTGACTGAAACTCGTTCTAACCTATAGGTCGCTCCATACGACCCAAGCTTCCCACGACTCAACTCCGAACGACTTAAGCTTTGGTCGACTCATACTCTAAACGACTTAACAACATCAACGACCTAATGTCGACAGTTTTACAATCTTTCGATCTGTAAAAATACGGGTCGTTACAATACATCCAAACATATTTATATATCTATACATTTATATTCCTAATGTGCATATTAATGTGTCATATGTATATGTCAATATAATATATATCTGTATATAATGGATTAAATCCCAATATCTATATGTATGTGTGTATTTGTGTATGTGTAAAGTCACAATCAGTTTCATTAATTATTGTGGTATCAGGTTAGTGTGTGAACATATACCATATATATTTAGAATAAATATTAATATATTTAATCAATATGTTTAATTAAATAAATATGTAATAATTTAAAACGAAATATGATTTGATTTTTAATAATTCAGTTTGGATCAAATGTTATTTAATAGATCATGTAAACCCATTAAGTTCTAAATATTGATTTTTTTTAAATTGACTCATTTAAGAAATGCAAAGGGAACCGGGTTTTTTCAACGGTATAAAAGCCAATGGTTTATGTTGTTTAATTATTTGAATTTAAGGTCAAATATTAAGCTTATCCATCTAATGGATGTGTAAAAAAGTAATGTGTAGGCTTGGAATTGAATAGTCAAGTATCTCTTCTCTTTGGTTACTGGTGGGGCCTAATGAATGAATAATTCCAAAAGGTAATTAAGGTAATAAATGTTAAAATATAAACCAAATATTTTAAAGGTTATAAAATAAATTTTAAAATTTTAAAATTTTCTTAAGAAATTAAATAATTTATTTTGAATTTTTAATATATATTTAATTCATATGATTAATTAAACAAAATAAAAATAATTGGTTAATTGCTTAAAATTATAATTCATATATATATTGACACACATGTGTAACTATATTTCTTTTAGTTATACATTTATCTTAATTTGTTTAAGATAAAATAAAATTAAAATTTTGAGATTACTTAAATTATTTAATTAAATAAAAGAATTTATTAAATATTTAATTAATTAAATATATATATTGATATATATACAAAAAATATAAATATTATAACTGATTATTTATGAATAAAATAAAGTGTCAGAAATTCTACGCAAATTAAATAATTAAATATGACTTAATTAGTAAAATTAAACTTTTTAAGATCTGATTTAATTAATATAAATTAAAATCAAGTAAGTTTGATTTAATTAACATGATACATACATACATCATATCGGTTAATTAAATTACAACAGCTGTAAACATATTGAACCTATCCATATATTTATAAAATAAAGTAAGTGGAACTTTAATAAACCAAATAATAGATTTTTTTTAAATAAATACATGTGTAAAGTACTTACATATTATGTGATTTCAGATGTGTCAAACACTTGAATTATGAGAGTGCTTCAAAAGGAACACATTATCTCTAAATCGATATTGCTTAATTTTTGTGTATGTGTGTCTTAAAGATTATGAATCCTTAAAGTATAGAATTGCCCTCTACTGTTTAAATACCCAAAGTAATCCATGAAGAAACCCCAAGCACGACCCAAAGTTGGTCGAGCATCGACTCATAGTGTGGGGTTGCAAACCATGAAAGCTAAGGTCAGACACATAGAAATCTCAGGTCTGACTCCAAGCATGCAAAATCGTGTCGGACACATAGAATTCCCTGATAGGACACACAAAACTCTTGGATCTTACTCCAAGTAAGCAAAGAAAAACTCAAAGAACAAAAATCTCAAAAAATCTTTAAGTCGAGCCCTAAGAAAACACTTATATTTCTCACGTCCGGCTCCAAGTCAATGAAGATAAAGGCAAATGCAAAACGACTAAAGCCAAAACAACCCAAGGCCAAAGCAATATGGATCCACCAAAGTTATTGGTCAGTACCTATCCTTAGTTCTTCCACGGATGGATTCCTTCTTCTGCCTACATGATCTAATTGATGGTAGAAGCCAATCTGAAGTGTTGGTTTGTTAATCCAATGCAATTCTCTATCGATCTCCGTAAACCCTTGGATCTGCAACTCAGTTCTTCTACAACTCCGTTATTTGGACTGCGAAACAAGCTAATATTGGTGCAAACAAATATGGAATCATGAAGTTAACTACAAGATGAGCCAAAGCGAAGAATTCAAGAAGACTAATTAGCTATTTTAGGGGTCGATACTGACCCATGCCCTTGGAGTTAGATCAACCCATAGATATTGATGATGTGACATCCAACTTTTGTGTAGAACTGGTCTATAGCATGGAAAACAGGCTGGAGATCTTTTGTGCAAGATTTTAAGCTCCCTATCTCTATATAGATAGAGGGGTAAGGCTCATTTTTTAGGATCTTTTGGCTCTTGCAATCTTTATTCTATTTTCTTGTAATCACGGTTGGAGTTGTACCGACCCATAAGAACTTCTGCCTCCAACTTTGAATCTAAGAAATAAAATCATTAAGTGGACATAGGAATTGATTTACCAAACCACTGTAATTATTATTTGATTATTTCTTAGTTACTTTTTATTTAATTCTTCACTTTTTATTCTCTACTTAAACTTTCGAGTGTTTATGCCATTTTTTTTAAACATTTTGGTGCTTTCACTGAGAGCGAACTTCTCAGGATATTTGGATCCATCATCCTTTATTGGATTTCCTATATCCAAAAGATAGATTTAATTACTCTACCTTTTAGTTCTAATTTTCAAACATGTACTATAAGCTTTCTGCCATGGTTTCACCAAGAAAAGAAAAATGCACCATAACTACCAGAGCTACTACCAATGATGTAGAGAATTAGAATCCTCATAATGTGGATGAAGTTGTGCAACCGGGAAAACCAAAGATCTAGAATCCAGCTGATGTTGTGACCAGAATGAAGATGGATAGGATGATGAAGCGGATGAAAGATACATTTCGGGCTAGCTAGAGTGCGATGAATCAAATGTTGCAGTAGGGCATGAGACTGCCAAATGAACTAACTCAAAATAGCCGAATATGGAGTAGAGGGATTCTATTTCAAAATCTAAGAGTTCTTCATCATTCGAGCACAGATTGAGGGATAGAAAGGAGAAGAGGACTCACAACACCGTTGGAGTGTCGTACCAAGGGAGAATACTGACCCAAGGCACAAGTACGTGGATCAGTAGCGACCCAAGAGGATGGGTCGCTACCGACCCCGCTTATGGTGGGTCCAGAGCCCATCA
The DNA here is from genome assembly GCA_030765085.1 of Allium cepa. NCBI lineage: Eukaryota > Viridiplantae > Streptophyta > Magnoliopsida > Asparagales > Amaryllidaceae > Allium > Allium cepa. Next base: position 909,712,386 of record CM060938.1, on the reverse strand, counting down.
TGTGAAAGGCAGCGTGAAAGTGACCCTTGGGTGAGCTATTAATGGTTATAATTTAGAGAATTAAGCTAGTACTAATGGTACGACGCCTGGGAGTCAAATAGGGGGCTACTGAACGGAACCCCGAAGATTAGGGAGCCTATATATCGAGAACCTTCTAGGGAGGGTTCGCAGGGATGAACACCCGTGGTAGCTCCCAATCACCATTGTTCATTCGAACCTGTAGACCCGGACTATTTTGCAGGATATGATCATGATATTTGTTAGTGAAAACATGTTCAGAACCAATGATGAATAGGGTACCTCTCCTAGTCGGAATCCATTTACCGAGGACATCCTTTGTGCATGATATCCCTAGGGATTTAATATGTCGACGATGTCTCTATACGGAGGAATTACAGATCCTAGTAAAACACTTGATGAGATATGAGTGGCATATGGATTCATCTAGAACTTTCAATGGCGTAAAACACCATTGTTTTCCAATTTTCCTAAACGGAATAGCTATGTTGTGTTTCACTCGGCTTTTGCCAAGGTCCGTATCAACTTTCGCCGAGTCATCATTGTAAGGTTATATAGTATTGATCGTGTAATGTATATGCAAGTATATGCGACTAACTATATGATGTAACTAATATAAAATTAATCAAGTAAAATATAGACTAAGCATGATGTGCACGTAAATGTGCATATATTTACATCCATATTTTATCTCTTTTTATTTAAATAAACATCATATTTGGGCATTTTAACATGTTTAAAACCAAAATTCAATTATTTTCAAACCATCATAATTTCATCTTCATTCAAGGGCAAAACGGTCATTTTATGCATGTGTCAATGTAAGAATTTTTACTTGGACAATTTTTATGATTTTATAGGATATTTTGATATATATGGAAGAGGGATTCATGAAGATATATGCATTCACAAGGAACTACAAAGGAATGAGGAGGAAATAATTTAAGTTCAAGATTATGGAGGTCCCCACCCGCTTACCTTGATTTCCAATTAGAAGCTACGCACATGCTAAAAGGCCATTAAAGCTTCATGTACATTTAAATGGAGAATTAACCTATGCTAATGATTACTTGGTGGCCACACTACCTCAAGGGCAATTCGGGAAGCTCCCTAAAAATGGAATTAGGATTTTATGCATGTATAAATAGCCCTCTTATGTACATGAACAAATCATCTTCTACTCTTTCATTTTACTTAGGAAATTAAGAAATCAAAGTGTAAGCTCAATGTTCTATGAAATAAAAATGGCTTCCAAGCCTCTTTCTTCTCTCTTTTCTACATGCTTTTCTTTGTTTTATTTCTATGCTCTCTTTTCCTTTATGTTCATAGCTTAAATTTACATTTATGCAAGTAGTTAAAAGCTAATCTCTTTTGCTTTGTTTGCTTATTTTATATTCTCTTTTCTTTTTAATTTTGAAATTTATTTGTGTTGCTTCAATGCCACAAATGAGTAGCTAAACCCCTTCAATTTAGGGGTGATGAAACTCTCTAACTTTATGTAATTTCAACATTTTTATGATTTATGATCTCTTTGTTTATGCTTCATGAATGTGAATTTTGATGTAAGTTTATACAAGTGGGTTTGATAGCTTATACTGCTTATGCAAATGAGCTATTCTTATTCAACATAAACACAACTTACATCATCATTTGCTAATTAATTTTTGATTATGAAATGAAAGTAAAAATGAAATTTGATGATCTATATTACTAGTTACAATAGTAAATAGATCATACTTAAAATAGTTTTTGCTTTGGCTTCTTTTTCATGAGAATTATAAGTGGTATAATTTTTGTATTATAGTTTGATGGTTTGAGTTATGTTAACTAATAACATAAACAAACCATACTTATGATAAATGCAATAATTATTTCACTTAATATCAAAGTTAGAGATCATAAATTATGTGTTTGTTGATTTACAAAAATTTGAGAGTGGATTAGCCTCTAAATTGTTCTTTAGTCTAATAGTCTTTGAATCACATTTTTCTAGTGTTAGCCTCATTTTATTTCTATTTAACAAATCCTCCTCCATTTGGTTTAATTTGATTGAATAGAAGTTTAAAATCATCAATCCCTACGGATCGACGCGTATTCGCCACGTACTACGATAGTACGCCGTGCGCTTGCAGTTATTTTTATTTCTAAATTCGTTCGACGGTTCTCTAAATCGATAGAATTTCCGTCGTCCGAACAAGTTTTTGGCGCCGTTGCCGGGGACTTGTTTTGATTTTTATTTTCTATTGTTCGAATTATTTTATTTTGATTTTTGTGTGCTTTAATTTTTTGTGTGTTTGCATTTTGTGTGTGTTTACATTTAAAAAACAAATTTTTTTATTTATTTTTGTTTGCATTTGTTTGTGTGCTTTTTTTTGTTTGTTTTGCACTTCCATTTGCTTTTCTATTAAAAGAAAATTCTATTTCATTTTCGTTTACATTTTTTTTTTCATTGCTTGGTTCAGTCACTGCTCATTCACTGTTCTGTTCATTATTTACATTTTACATTTTAAACTGCTCTGTTCATTCACCATTCTGTTCTATTTTCATACTTCACCACACTTCAGTTTAACCATTCTTCTGTCACCCTATTACCCACTTCCAAACCATCCATCTCTTCCCACCACTGACAACCCTTCACCCAACTCCTCTACGGCCAAACAACTCCAGTCACTCCCCCCCCCCACACTTCTCAGTTCATAACATCGCAGTTCACAACATCCCAGTTCATAGACACATACTCTCCCCATCTTCATAACTTCATCCTACTTCATTTCTCGACCAACATTCCACAAAACAACCACTCCTACTTGCTGTTTAACCACAAACAAATACTTACCACTGTTAAACCCTCCTCTGAGAAACAAACATCAAAACCATCATCTGCCACTTCACATTTACACACATCCTCAAACCATTACATACAACCCATCAAACTGCACTGTTGCATTCTTCAAAAACCAAAACTTCATCCATTTAACTCTTTCTGTTCACTGCCTTAACTTCCCCACAGCCAATAACATTCACCTCAAACCCATCATCAAACCAAACTTCAACTTCCTCCTTCATACTTTCAACACTCCATTTGCTATCACATTCATCCATCACCAGTTGCCATACCCCTCGCATCATCTTCACTTCAGTTCAAAGACCGCTGTGACATCATTCTCCACTGCACTGCCCAAAACCACCACTGCCAAGCACTATTCAATCACGTACCACACAAACAATCCACAAACATCATCAGCAACAAACCCCTCACCTATTCAAAATCATCTAACTACCATACATCCCACTGCCTTCAACTAACTGCAGTGACATCAAAAAAACACTTCATCAAGCCACTGACTCCTACAACTCTCCACCAAAACACAACACTAACCACCGTCACTTCATTGCAAATTCCAAATCACCTTGCTACCCCATCCATCATCACAAACTTCATCACATTCATATCTACAACGTCGACAATCTCACCAAAACCTTTACCACAGTCTTTGCCTTCCTTCAAGCTGCTGCTACACCCTACATAGCCCATCGGCATAGCCACCACCACCATACAATACAACTGCTACCAAGCCCAATACTCAAACAAAAATCGCGCACGAATCCTCTTCCACAAAGCATACAACAGTCAACTTCCTACAACACAGCGCAGCCTCACAACCATCACTTCCAAGTCGCCTCGACCACTAAGCCACCAGTCGAACCCCAAATCATCTGAACCGAAACTCCAATTGCTACCCACCACTTCCCTGACCAAATTACTACTCCTCGACCAACTTCGCCTCCATCATCCAAATCGAGCAGCCTTCAAACTTTCACCCTCCACTCCATCGAACCGCGATACCATCAAATAACTCAACAACCCCCCTCAAATCGCATCACCTACAAAATTGCACCCAACATGAATGCTCGAATCAATGATTATCAGAAATTGGAATTTTGAATGAACCGTTGATTTATTTGTTGGCATCAGTATTGAAATTTGAGGAAATTGGAATTCGCGGATTGGTTGAGTTCTTTTGATTTAAGTGGGTCGGGTTGTATTGTTTTGGGTTGAGTTATGTTTGGATTGATTTGTGTTTTGGGTCGTGTTGTTTTGTGGAGCGATTGATTTTGGATTTTACTTTCCAAAAAAAAAACAGAAAAATAAAGGGTTTTGTTTTAGTGTTGTTTTAAACTATTATAAGTTCCACCCTTACATATTAAAATAAAAAAATTCAATTTTTTTTTAGTTTAGTATGTTTTGCTTTTGATTTCTTTTAGCTGTGGAAAAAAAAAGTTAGTTGAAAATTTGTTTTGTCTCGTTTCAAGTTGCTCTTAAGTTTCATCCTTATATTAAAAAAAAATTGTAAATATATCTTGTTCTTCATTTCAGGTTGGCAAAACAGAAATTCAAAAGAAGTGCTTGCCAACAAATAAACTGCTTTGCTTTGCTAAGAAAAATCGCCACTAAAAAATATATATATTGCTAAATAATCTGCACGCTCTGGTATCGTGCACTTTTTTCCTTGTTTTTTTTGAATTGCATTTTTGGTTGCTTGCATTTGCATTTGTATATATATATAAAAAATTTCAAAATCCAAAAACAAAATCAAACTTCATTTAGTTGCATTGTAATTTCACATTTAATTTCTGCTTTGCATTCATCTCATCTTGGTTTTCTTTTCTAAGGGCAATACCCCAATTCACATAAGGTGAGGGATTTCATCACCCTTTCCTTAGCCCACAAATGCATTTCATCATAGAATTTGACTAATAATAATGGTTAGACGTTGGACCTAAGGGTGTCACGAGCTCACTTAGGGCTTAATTGTATCTTCACAGTTGTTTTATTTGAACGATTTTATTTCTTGGTGTCTAGGCTACGGCCGAGTAATAACCAGTCATAAAAATTATGGTGATACGTAAATATTATACCGGTTGTTCCTCTGAAGGTACTTAAACCTTCGGTTGCATTGCTACGGTGATTCGTGGTGCACCGATAAATCCTGTCCGTTGCCTGGCTGAGAAATATTTTTGTTGATTTAAGACAAAGTGTGATTTTACAATTTTGGGTTAGGAGCTACTAAGGACAACAAATTGTAGATATGTCCTTTGCATTCATTTAGTTGCATTAGTTCATGCGTATTTAAAAAAAACAACAAAAAAATCAAAAATCCAAAAAAAATTGTAAATTTTACTTAACTTAATTTTTAATCAAAAAAAAAATCCTTTTTTTCCTTTCCTTTGAAAATTTTCAATCAAAAACAAAAATCCAAAAAAAAATATAAAATCTTTTAAAAAAGAAAAAAAAATTGAAAATTCAAAAAACAAAAATCAATTTCCATTTTCTAAAAACAAAAAAAATCCTTTTGGTAAATATTAAAAAATACAAAAAACAAAAAAAAACACAAAGCCAAAAACATAAAAAAACCCAAAAATAAAACAAAAAGAAAAATCAAACTTTTCTTTTGAAAGTAAATCTCACTTGTTAAATAGTTTTCTCCCTTGTAAAAAAAATTTCAAAAAAAAACAAAAAGAAAAACAAGTTTTTGGCAAAAACACGTTTTCAAATCTTCTTTCACTTCCTAAACTCAATTCTAACTCCTTTCTCTTCTCGACTTTCGCTTGTGCATGAGTAATTGGACTCGTGACACATCAACGAATACTTGGATTCGTGACCCTTCTACAAACCGTTTAACTCGAACAGACAATCCTCCCGAAATGGCGAACGAGAATGCCCCTCGAACTCTTATGGATAGAATCTTTCCCGATAGAGTTTCTATTCCATCTTGCATCACGTTACCCGCCCCTACGGGTAACCATTTTGAAATTCACTCGAACCATATTGCCACACTTCCGAAATTTGGCAATTTCGAGCACGATGATCCATACATCTTTTTGACTAAATTTGAACAAGTTTGTGCAACCATTAAACTCCAACAACTTTCTTATGACGGAATCAAACTTTGATTAATCCCATTTGCTCTTACGGATTACGCTGAAAAATTGTTGTACAGCTTACCTTCGAACTCAATTAAAACGTGGGAAGAATTTGTAAAAGCTTTCTTAAAAAAGTTCTACCCCTTGGGAAAAACAAGTAGAATTCGAAACAAAATTGTAAATTTTCATCAATTCAAGGGTGAGCCATTTGGAAAATATTTTGAAAGATTCAAAGAGCTTCCGATAAAATGTCCACACCATAACTTTGAAAAATGGACGATTTGCCAAATCTTATACGACGGACTCGAAAACAGCTCACGCACTATGCTCGAATCAATGTGCCAAGGCAATTTTCTTGCCCAACATCATGATGATGCTTGGCAATTTCTTGAAAACCTCGCTGAAAAGTCGTCCCAATGGGAACGCTCGAACGAAAAATCAATCTACCCACGATCGAGTGCACACTCGATAGGATCTTCTGTTGCTTTGGAAGCTAAGATCGATGCAATGATTAAAAAATTCGATAACGTTTTCTCATCGAATCAAATGAACCAAGCTTCCCAACCGATGTATTATAAATGCAATGATCCTAATCATATAGCCGATCAGTGTCCCAACTCTATCGAACAAATCAATGCTTTCAATAAAGCAAAAAACGACCCATTTTCTCCAACATACAACCCTGGTTGAAGAAATCATCCGAATTTTTCGTGGAGCCAAAACAATCCCAACACGAATACGATTCGTCCCAATTTTCAAGCATTTCCGAATAATGCTTCGAGTCCTCCCTTTCAGCCTAATAATTTTCAACCAAACTATGCGGGCCCGTCTCATAATCAACCGCAACAACCAAATTTTCCACCAAATTCTACTCATCCTCCACAAGACGATAAATGTTTAACTTCGCTTGAGAAAACTCTTGAAACGTTGGCTAAGGCAACTACTCAAAGCCTTCAATCAAACAGCAATTTGCAAAATTTATTGACTTCATATATGCAAAACACGAACCAATCGATTGCAAAACTCGAAATGCAAATGAGTCAATTAGCCACGTCTGTAAGTGAACGTGAAAGAGGAACATTCTCAAGTCAGACCCTTCCAAATCCCAGAAATCAAAACGCAAACTCAAATCAAGCCCATGTTGTTGAAGATAGCAACGTCACCCAGTTGAATGATATCACAACTCTTCGTTCTGGTAAACAAATCGATAATCAAATCGTTAGTCCAAATGATTCACCGGAAACTTTTCTCGACACTTCTAAAACAACGAACGACTCAGAACAAATCATGGAGCCAAACTTCGAATCGAACGATAATCAAAATTCTTCTTCTTCTACTCGAGTAGACCCGCCTACCGAGTATCGTGTTTCATCTCCACATCGTCTTCGACCAAAGAAACACTCGGACCAAATGAAAAAGATGTTGGAAATTTTTAAACAAGTAAAAGTGAACATCCCGCTTCTTGACATCGTTCAGCAAGTCCCCACTTACGCGAAATTTCTTAAGAACTTATGGACCCAAAAGCGACACACTCAAGTGCCCAAAAAGTCTTCTTAGCCGCTAGTTTGAGTGAAGCCTTGCCCCAGTCCATGCCCGTTAAATACAAAGATCCTGGCTGCCCTCGATTTCGTGTACAATTGGAGACAAGACGATTAACAAATGTTTGATAGACTTAGGCGCGAGTGTCAACTTGATTCCATACTCCGTATACGAACAATTAGGCTTAGGTGAGCTCAAACCCACGAAAGTTACGCTTCAATTTGTCGATCGTTCCATTAAGAAGCCCGTGGGAGAAATCGAAGATGTACTCATTCGAGTAGGGCAATTTATATTCCCCGTTGACTTTATCGTTCTTGAAACACAACCCGTGACGAATCCCTCGATTCAAATTCCGTTGATTTTAGGCCGACCATTCTTAGCCACCTCAAATGCCTTAATTAATTGTCGTAACGGATCAATGAAAATATCTTTTGGAAACATGACTTTGGATCTTAATATTTTCAATCTTGAAAGACAATCGATGAACCTTGTGACCAAACGTTGGAAGTTAGTGCCATTCACGAAAACGTTGAAAACGAAACACTTGATCTTAACGATGAACGTGAGGCCGAGTATGAAATATTGTTTTGAAAAAATTCCCAACGATATTGAATACACTCTTCCTTTTGAATCACTTCCAGTTGAGTCCGAATCTCAACCCAATTCTTCGATCGAAAAAATTACAAAGCTGGACCTCAAACCGTTTCCCGACCACCTTAAGTACGCATACTTAGGTGAAAATGAAATTTGCCCTGTCATCATTTCTAATAAACTTTCTCTTGACCAAGAAGCTTCTCTTCTCTCTATCCTTTCGAAAAATAAGGAAGCAATGGGATGGTCGATTTTCGATATAAAAGGAATTAGTCCCACTCTGGTCCAACATCGCATCCATTTAATCGATGATGCCAAGCCTGTTCGTGACGCGCAACGAAGGCTTAATCCAAAAATGAAAGATGTGGTACGTGACGAAATTCTTAGACTTCTCGACAACGGAATCATTTACCCAATCTCCGATAGTTCATGGGTTAGCCCAATTCACGTTGTACCGAAAAATTCTGGGCTAACCATTGTCAAGAACGATTCAAACGAGCTTATTCCTACTCGTACTCAAACGGGTTGGCGTGTTTGCATTGACTACCAAAAACTAAATGCCGCTACATGTAAAGATCACTTTCCTCTTCCTTTCATTGACCAAATGCTCGAACGTTTAGCCGACCATGAATTTTACTGCTTCCTTGATGGTTATTCTGGCTATAACCAAATTCCAATCGCTCCCGAAGATCAAGAGAAAACGACTTTCACATGTCCATTCGGTACCTTTGCTTATCGACGTATGCCATTCGGGCTATGTAACGCTCCTGCGACGTTCCAACGATGCATGGTTGGCATCTTTTCCGACATGATTGAACGCTTTCTAGAAGTTTTTATGGACTATTTCTCTATCTTTGGTGATTCTTTTTCCTAATGTTTACATCACCTTGAGTTGGTTCTGAATCGATGTAAGGAAAAACATTTGACTTTGAATTGGGAAAAATGTCACTTTAGGGTCAAACAAGGCATAGTCCTTGGACATATCATCTCAAATAAAGGCATTGAGGTAGACAAAGCAAAAATCTATGTCATTGCAAATCTACCCATTCCCAAATCCGTTAAGGACATTCGATCATTTCTCGGACATGCTGGCTTTTACCGTCGTTTTGTTAAAGACTTTAGCAAAATCGCCCGTCCTTTGACGACCCTTCTTGGAAAAGACGTTCCTTTTGATTTTATCTCTGATTGTATCTCTTCTTTTGAACATCTTAAGAGCGAACTCATTTCTGCCCCAATCATTTGCGCACCAAATTGGGATCTTCCTTTCGAAATAATGTGCGACGCTTCAAACTTTGCCGTTGGTGCTGTCTTGGGACAACGCATCAACAAGATCCTTCATGTCATTTACTACGTGAGTATGACCTTGAATGACGCTCAACTCAACTACACAACAACCGAAAAAGAGCTTCTAGCTGTCGTTTTTGCGCTCGAAAAATTCCGACCTTACTTGATCGGGTCACAGATTACTGTGTACACGGACCATCGCTTCGATATCTCTTCACTAAAAAAGATGCTAAATCCCGTTTGATTCGTTGGATCCTTTTACTTCAAGAATTTGACCTTACAATTAAAGACAAAAAAGGATCCGATAACGTCATAGCTGATCACTTGTCTCGTCTTCCGAACGCATCATCTTCTTTGCCAATCAATGAAAACTTCCCCGATGAACAACTTCTTTCAATTTCGATCGATCCATGGTATGCTGATATAGTGAACTACTTAGTCACTAGAGAAACTCCCTCATCTTGGTCCAAACAGGACAAATGGAAATTCATGTCCCAAGTGAAATACTTCTATTTGGACGACCATACTTGTTCAAATATTGTCCTGATCAAATCATCCGACGTTGCATTACGGATAATGAAATAAGGAGTGTTCTTTCGTTTTGCCACGATCAAGCGTGCGGTGGACATTTCGGTCCTCGAAAAACTGCGGAAAAAGTGCTTCAATGTGGTTTCTATTGGCCTTCTCTTTTCAAAGACTTGTTTGAATTTTGTAAAACTTGTGATCGATGTCAAATGCTTGGACGAATTTCTCGACGAGATATGATGCCTTTAAACCCCATTCTTACGAACGAAATCTTTGATGTATGGGGTATCGACTTTATGTCACCTTTTCCCAATTCTTTTGGAAACTTATACATCCTTCTCGCTGTCGATTACGTTTCAAAGTGGGTCAAAGCCGTTCCTTGCAAAACCAATGACCATAGAATTGTCGTCAAATTTCTCAAAGAAAACATCTTTTCGAGGTTCGGCACACCTCGCACAATAATCAGTGATAACGGAACCCATTTTTGCAACCATTCTTTTGAAACTTTAATGAAAAAATACTCGATAACCCACAAGTTATCCACTCTATATCATCCTCAGACTTCTGGCTAAGTTGAAGTTTAAAATCGACAAATAAAACAAATCTTGGAGAAAACTGTCAATAAAAATCGAAAAGATTGGTCTTAGAAATTGACCGACGTGCTTTGGGCTTACCGTACTACTTTTAAAACTAACCTTGGGATGTCCCCATTTCGTTTAGTTTACGGTAAAGCTTGCCATTTACCCGTTGAAATTGAACACAAAGCGTTGTGGGTAATAAAAAACATAAACTTCGATCATGAAAAAGCTGGCGAAAATTGAAAACTACAACTCAACGAACTAGAAGAACTTAGGAACGACGCGCATGAAAACGAGAAAATTTACAAAGAAAAAACCAAAGTTTTTCATGACAAGTGAATCCTTAGGAAAATGTTTTCTCCTAACCAGAAAGTTCTTTTGTATGACTCGAGACTTCATTTATTCCCTGGGAAACTTAAATCAAGGTGGACCAGACCATTTGTGGTACGAACTGTTTTTCCACATGGTGCCATAGAAATAGAAAACCCAAAGGATGGATCGATTTTCAAAGTCAACGGTCGTCGTTTAAAACCCTTCTTGGAATTGCCTGGTAACCAAGAGTAGGAGCTCATGATCCTTCATGAGCCAAGCTACGTCTAGTAAGAATGTTAACCCTCTTTTGTAAATATGTACATATTTTTCCCCGTTACACTCATCGTATCATGTATCGACTGTGGGGACACAGTCAAAATTAAGTGTGGGGTATTAGGGAGGCTAATTTTCATTTTTTTAGTTTTTTATGGCATTTTGAATTTTAATTTTCTTCAAAAAAAAAATCTCAAAACTCCTAAATCTGAAAAACATTTTCTTTTTACCATTTTGATTTATTTTTGAAGAAACACTATGGGATAAGTATAAGTTTTGGTTAATAAATTGAAACATTTGAAAATTTATTTGTCTTAACAAAAATAAAAATGAAGTTTGATTACAAATAACAATGGTTTTACTAGTATATAGGAAGGTTCATCTGTGTTAATTATGAAGTATGTTCTAATTGAAAATCTTTGTTTTAAAAAGTGGTAAATTTAAATAACATTTTTGTCTTCTAAGTTAAATGGTGCTAAGATGATTTTGCAAAACTCTCTCTCTCTCTTAAAAAAATAAAAAAAATAATAACATCCAAAGTATTCACTCTCATTTAAAAGTCCTCGCGGTTATGCATGGGTGAATTACTTGGAATCTTTGATTATGTGCTTTCATACTCATTTAAAAGTCCTCACGGTTATGCATGCATGGAACACATGTGTAAAAAGAAAAAGAACAGACTTAATAAAAACCACCTACGGTCGATAAGTGTATGCACGAAAGTGTGTGCACTTGCCATGCTCTATACTACCCTTACATAAGCCCGAAAGGCAGTGTATGGGTGGTATATCTGGCCTCAGTTTACCTGAGCTAGGTGTGTAATTTTTCTTGCAAATAATGAGAGAGCAAGCAATTGAAATCCTAGCACTATTTTAACTTGTTTGATTAAACTTGTTATTGAAAAGAAATTAAAATACCACTTTAACAAACTTTGATAATCGACTAAGGATCCATTTCATAATTACATTGTGTTATCAACCGAAGCAACTAGCCAAACTATGGTCTATCTGTTATGACAACTTGATTTTTATTGGAAATTTTGACGAGTAAATGACTTAAATTTTTAAGACAATAACCAGAACTTGTATTTAACTTATTTGTTTCTATTTAAAAGCAAACCTTTCATTTGTAAATATTTCCAAAAACCCATATTCATCTCTTTGTAAATAAATCTTGCATTTTGTAAATATTTTCACTTTGCATTGGATTTTGTGGTAGTATCCGCTGAAAACCCTCACAAGACAACACTCGTCCTGCCGGGGACACCCAAAGGTTTAACGGCTTGTTGCATACGCTCAATGCAATCGTGCTCCCTACGAAAATGGATTTATCTTAGTTTTCCTTTATTCGAGGACAAATAATAAGATAATTGTGGGGGTATTAACAAAATCAGGATTTTATATTGTTTCGGACCTACCGTCCTACGTCCAATCCCGATGCTCTCCTTCGAAATTCGACTATCAAACACCCTCACTTCACCCGGTGGAATAGGCTTGGTTACAATAGCTTGTTCTTGTCAGGTATGTGTTCTATAACACGGATATTGAAATTCTTCCAATATATATATATATATATATATATATATATATATATATATATATATATATCTAGAGAATATCGATTGAGGAGTTCTGAATACAAGGAAGAGTGAAATACAAGTATACGATTGTTAGAGATCAAGAATATATCAGAGTATAAAAGTAAAGAGCGCAAGTAAGTAAGGAGAATTCTTGTCTTTGATTCTCGATGTTATTTATAGTGGTAGAGAGTTTCCTTGAGTATTTGCACCCATTAACAAGTGTTCTATCGTCGCTTCTGATGGTGATGAAGAGTTGCAGCGAAGAGAAGCGAAGATGTCTTTTCAAGTGCGGCAGTTGTTATTTGAATTTCAAAATCCGAGTTCAGTTCCAGACGTTTGGTATATGTTTCAGACGTTTGGCTTTATATATTTTTGGTATACAGTAGCCTTTTAGACGTCTGAGTACAGTAATCAGACGTCTGATCCTGTCTATTTTGAATTCTAGAGGATTTCTTCAGACGTTTGGCTAGTGTCCTCAGACGTCTGAAACTTGTGCATGTTGCTTATGTGCATCTGTGTCATTGCTCCATTGATCCTATTGACTTGTCGTCTCTTGTAATGTTCTTTGAGCCTTGTTCTTGTCTCTTTAGTGATGTTACTTTAGCAATTACCTGTGAATAGAGATATATATGCATTTTCGATTTCCATTGTATAGTTGTTGTCATTGAAACCGTAGATTTGATTTCCTAACAATCTCCCTCATTTTGATGATGACAACTATACAACGTACTTATATATGATTTATAAATCTCCCCCTGAATATGTGCTTATTTCTAATGTTTTATAAATATACTTATATTTCTCCCCCTTTGGCATTGTCAAAAAGAATTATAAAATTCTAGCCAATCGTCAAAGATAACACACAAAAGGAAAATTTCATTAATAATTCAAAATTAATTAAATTCATAGATTTTGTCAATTGTACAAGAGTTGAAATCCTAAAATCTATGATTCCTTCAGAGAAGCTTTTTCTTGATCATCCTTTGTTTCTTCTTTTTAGGAAGAGCTAGAATTTGTAGGAGATGTCGAAGCTTGTTTTAGAGGTTTGTCCTCATAATGTTTGGAATGTTTCACGGGAGGAGAAGGTACTGGGGTTGTCCAATCTTTAGAAGGAGGTGTCAGACCGCGAACCCATTGAAGTACTTCTTTAAGAACCGATAGGACAGTTGAAAGTTATTCTTTAACATTTTGCTAGGTGTGTAGCAAAACATGTTTCAAAGTTCTCAATAAGTTTAGCCAAAAGCTTTTGATTTTGAGATAATATATGTTAATTTTTAAGGGTGAGATCTCGAACGCTTTCATTTGGATTTGTTTCTGTTCGAGTCTCCATAATCTCATCCTAGGTTGGATAATCAAATAGTGCCTGAGGAGGTAGAGTTGGTTCATGATGTTGTTCCTCCTCTTGTGATGGTTCATTTTGTGGTTGAGGTGGAGGTTGAACTTGTCTGGTTTGATGATTGTGCGTCCAATCTTCAAAAGATATAAATTCCGGGGGAATCTCGAGTAAGTGTATTAGTGAGAAAAACTTGTGGAAGCATATTTTGGAGAGATTTCTTAAAAGTTGACAAGTAGGAGGGGATTTGTGAGCACGTAGAAGTCTCATAATATATGTGGGGTAGATAATTAATGGCCGTGATCGAGTCCAAAAATGTTTGAGCTCGTCAAAGATAAATTTGGCCCAATTCACCCTTGTTCCGCTAAATAGAGCATATATGGCTTTGTGCTCTAACTCGGTTATTTGCTCATGGCTTCCCATACGTGGAACAATGGTATTAATTATCATTCGAGTAAGAAGTCGTGCTTTTGGACGTAGATATTTAGAGGCAAATTTTGGCATTTCATCCTCCTAAATTTGATGTGTTAAACTATTCCTTGGTTTGAAGCGCATATCGGGAATATTGTATAAATCTTCGCCCGTGTCAGAACATCGTAGAGTTCTACCCATTATGCCAGGAGTGAGACAAATCATGTTGCCATATGCGATAGACCATAGCCAATTATCTTCATCTTCAGTGTTCCATACTGAAGTGCTTTCCAAATTTGCGTAAAAAAGAAATATTGCCAATTGATCGATTTGGATGTCATTGGGTGTGAACGATATCAATGTTTCTAGTCCGGCATTCTCACACATTTCATCCAAACCATACATTGAAAATTTAAGTAGGTTATAAAATGGACCTGTGTGAAGCTTCTTCTTTTGTATATCCTCATATCTCTTGATTGAGTTTGGTGCTCGATTCATCCATCTTTCTGTTTGATCATCACAGCAAACTTGAGGATTTGGTTGGTCCTGTTTTCTTTTGGATATCTTAGGATTTTTATTTCTAGGCGGCATTACGAATTGAGCAAGCGTAAAAAGATGATCTGAGAAGAAAATTGTCAATAGAGAAATTGCAGTTGAAAAAATAGAGATGAAAGTAAAAAAATGACGTTATCTAGGTGTTTTAAAAGTGTCGATTGAATTTCAGACATATGGAAGCAAATTCAGACGTTGGGTTTGCCCTAATTCGAATACAGGTGATAACTTAAGACGTCTGGTTTATCTGCTAGACGTCTGGTTTGATCGAATTTTAAAATGTTGATAGTCAGAGAGTTTTTCAGACGTTTGGGTGAAATATCAGACGTCTGAAATAGGTGAAGTTTTTAAAACTTAGTGGCAGAGACATAAATCAAACGTCTGGATCGAAGTTCAGACGTCTGAAATAGTCTGATATCAATTTCTACAAGGCGGAGCAAATTTTAAGACGTCTGGGGGGTACAACAGACGTCTGACATATGCACAGTGCTAAAAAAATTTGAGGTATATCAAAGTGTCAGACGTCTGAGGTCCATATCCAAACTTTGAAATCGGCAATTTTTCTAATAATAGCCTAAAATTTAATGGTTTTTCTTATTTCTCGATTCTCTATTTTTATAAAATGAAATGTAGTATTATTTATGTGAAAAATAATAAATAAACATAGATACATACAATAAAAATATAATCTATTTAGATGGCGATGGAGTTTTACGATCTTCTGACTTGTTATCCCTCCATGGTTTAAGTGGAGATCATATATTTCCACGTTCGTGGGTTCTCGGGGAGCTACAGAATCGTCTTGGTGAAGGGTCTGAAGGTGTACGATACGAAGAAGAGGGATCCAAGGAACTGCAAGGCATTGGAAGTGGTTCATGGACATCTTCCTTCCGTGAAGTACAAAACTTCATCGCTACTTGCTCCAAAAAGGTTAGTCGACGTGCCGTGAATTTTTTTCAAAATATAGTTCTCGTTGAAGATCTACGTTTTTGATAGTGATGTATTTCAACAATTTTCTCCTTTGTGTTAGGAGAAACAAATAAAGATCTTTTGGACTTCTTGCTATCGGTAGTGAATCCCGTGTGATATGAGGACCACTTATACGTCAGTTCCTGATTTGTTGTGGGTGTAGGAAGCCGTTGTAGTGTATCCGCCGAGCTATCCATTGTAGGTATCGAGATGGATATATAAGAATTTTAAGAAGCCATGACTTATATTTTGTTAAAAATTGTAAATTGTATATATATATATATATATATATATATATATATTGTTGTATAACTGTTTATATATAAGTTATAAAAATTATTTATAGAATTTTTTAAAAAACTAACTCACTAAAAAATCAAAGGTGTGGAATTTGTTAATTGCAATTTCTGGATAGTAAACTAATAGGTAATCATAGCCTAAATGAAGGAGTGATTATTAAGTGAGCAGATCATGAAGAGAGGAAATCCCTAAATCTCGTCGGAGTTTAATAAAAGTTTGTTCATTTAGTGGTTTTGTAAAGATGTCTGCTATTTGATTCTCGGTACTTACGTATTCTAGTGAAATAGTTTCTTTTTCAACATTGGCTCATAAAAAGTGATGTCGTATATCTATATGCTTAGTTCACGAGTGATTGACAGGTTTTTTTGATAAATTTATTGCACTCATGTTATCACAATATATTGGAGATTTATTGATAATTTTGTTGAAATCCGTAAGTGTTTACTGCATGTATATCACTTGTGCACATGCTAGAGCTGCCGAGATATATTCGGCTTCGCAAGTAGATAAAGAAACACAATTTTTCTTTTTGCTAAACCATGAAACTAATGATTTCCGATAAAGTGACATGTTCCACTAGTACTCTTACGATCTGTTCTACATCCATCGAAATCCGCATCGCTATATGAAACTAGTTCAAACGATGATCCTTTAGGGTAAAACATATCGTAATCTCTAGTGTGAGATAGATATCATAATATACATTTAATGGCTCTTAGATGAGATTCTTTTGGTTTTGCTTGAAATCGAGCACAGAGACATACACTCATCATAATATCGGGTCGACTAGCCATCATATAGAGTAAAGAACCAATCATGCTACGATATAATTTTTCATCAAAATCTTTTCCGTTATCATCCTTTTCTAAGTGAACAATAGTTCTCATTGGTGTTGGTTTGCTCGAAGTTTTATCCATTTCAAAACGACGTAATAGATCGTTACAATATCTTTCTTGATGAATAAAAATACCATTTTCAAGTTGTTTTATTTGTAAACCTAAGAAGAAATTTAGTTCTCCCATATGTGACATTTCAAATTCATTTTTCATAATATTTGAAAATTGATCACATAGATTTTCGTTGGTTGAACCAAAAATAATATCGTCGACATAAATTTGTACAACTAAAGTATCGTTATTTTCTCGTTTAATAAATAAAGTTGAATCAATTTTTCCTATTTGAAAACCAGATGTAATCAAGTGATTTTTAAGACGTTCGTACCATGCACGAGGAGCTTGTTTTAATCCATATAATGCTTTTTGTAATTTAAAAACATGGTTGGGATATTTTTCATGAACAAATAATGGGGGTTGTTCAACATATACGTTTTCTTTAATAAAACCATTTAAAAAGGCACTTTTGGCATCCAATTGAAATAGTTAAAAATTGTGATGATTTGCAAAAGCAAGTAATGTACGAATGGCCTCTAATCTAGCTACTGGAGCAAAGGTTTTGCCACAACCAATATCTTCTTCTTGATTATAGCCTTGAGCAACTAAACATGCTTTATTTCTAACAATATTTCCGTTCTTGTCTGCTTTGTTTTTAAATACCCATTTTGTTCCTATAACCGATTGATCTTCTGGTCTTGGTACTAATTCCCAAACGTTATTACGTTCAAATTGATTTAATTATTCTTGCATAGCTATTATCAAAAAATTATCATTTGAGTCTTCTTTATAAATTTTTGGTTCAAAATTTGACACAAATGCTATATGGTTTATTTGATTAAGTTGATTTCTAATTACTCTAGAATTGAGATCTCCGATGATATTATCTTTTGGATGATCCTTAAGAATTCTTGGGGGTGATATGAAAGTGTTATTTTGCACATTTGTCTCATTATTAATAGAATTTGTTGAATTTGTTATTGGAATAATTTCTTCATCATCATTAGTATGATGGTTAAGAAGATTTTCGTCGAACGAAACGTGTAAACTTTCTTCAATAGTATTATTTCATTTATTAAAAATTCTATATGCTTTGCTTTGATCCGAATATCCAACAAAGATACCTTCATCGGCCTTCGGGTCAAAGTTTCCTAAGTTATCTTTTGTATTTAATATAAAACATTTTGATCCGAAAGTTTTAAAGTATGATATTTTAGGTTTTCTCCAAAAAATATTTCAAAACAAGTTTGTTTAGTCATAGGACGTATGTTACTCGATTCAACACATAATGAGTAGTGGCAATAGCTTCAGCCGAAAAATGTTTTGCTAGACCACTACTATTTAGTAGTGTTGAAGCACATTTGTAACGTACCATCTTATCTTTCTATTGCACCATTTTGTTAAGGCGTGTGAGGAAAAGAAAACTTATGACTTATTCCTTTTTATTACAGAAATTAGTAAAAAGATCATTTTCGAATTCTCCACCGTGATCACTTCGAATATTTTTAATTTTTAAATCCATTTGCTTTTTAATTCTTTTAGCGAATATTTTAAACATTCCCAAGGTATCACTTTTATGTTTTAAAAATAAAGTCCATGTATATCTCAAAAAATATCAACTATTACGAAAACATATTTGTTGTGATTCATAGATCGTACTTGTGTTGGACCAAATAAATCTAAATTTAATAATTTTAATGGTTGTTTTGTAGAAATATTATTTTTAGATTTAAAAGAGCTTTTCTTTGGTTTTCCAATTTGACAATCGTCACGTAAATTTTCTACTTTGTAATTTATTTTAGCTAAACCTCTAACTAGCTCATATTTTGCCAATTTGTTAATATATTTAAAATTGATATGACAAAATCGTTTATGCCATAACCATGGATCATCATGTTTGGCGGTTAAACATAAATTTGAATTTTTATTTATATTCATGTTTAATACATAAATATTTTTGTTTCTAAAAGCTTTAAATATAAGTTGTTTGTAATTATCGAAAATATTGCATCTATCTTTTTCGAAATTTATTCGAAAACCTTTATCACATAATTGACTAATACTTAGTAGGTTGTGTTTTAGATTTTCTACTAATAAAACATTTGTAATAATAGGAGAGTTAGAAATACCAGAGTTAATGACTTTTCCAATGCCCATGACATATCCTTTTGAATTATCTCCAAAGGTTACCGTTCCACCATCGATGTATGTTATATTTAATAACATTTTTCAATTTCTGGTCATATGCTTGGAGCATCCGCTATCTAGTATCCATTTCCCCTTATATTTTATTTTGGGTACCTGCAAAATAAAAGATGTTTTAATTGGTACCCATATACTTTGTTAGGGTCCTAGATGTTAGAAGAAGGTAGCCATACCCAAGATGGTTTGGTATCTTTATAAATATAATTTTATTATAGACTACATTCTCTAAGAAATTATTAATATGTTTTTGTCTAATCAAATTATTATTTGTGTTAGGAATCCAAATTTTCATATTTTTGGTATTCATATTAAACTTAGGTAAACTTTTTGTCTTTTTATAACTATAATTCTTAGCATTATTTCCTTTTTGTTTAGGAGTATTTTTAAATCCTATTCCATTTCTATTACCTGATGTTTTTGGTAAGATTTTCCAAATCTTGTTTTCCTCTATTAAATTTTGAAACATTGTTTGTAATTTTATCTAATTTTTTTTTAATTCTAAATTTTCAATTTTCAGTATTCAATATTGCTCTTCAAGTTGACATTTTCTTTTAACAAATTATCCTTTACTATTTTAGTTTTATTAAAATCAATAGCAATAGCCTCACTTTCTGCCAAATTGTTTTTAATTTTTTCTTGAGATAATTCTAGTACTTCTTCTAAGATAATTTTTTCATCTTTTAACATTCCTACTTCGAGTTCTAATCTATTTATTTTGGCTATATGTTCTTTGTTAGATTTTTTAAATTTGTCTAAATTTATCATCTAATTCCATGCTAAGTTCTAATAATTCGTCATAGCTAAGTTTGGGATATACCTCATCAGTTTGTGCCATAAAACATACATTAGATTATTCTCCGTCACCATCACTATCACTTTCAGATGATGAAGAATCCAAGTCATCCCATGTTACTTTGAAAGCCTTCTTCTTTTTGAAATTTTCAAATTTGTTCTTCTTTTTATCATTATTGAGCTTGGGACAGTCTTTCTTCATATGTCCAAATTGATCACATTCATAGCATTTGATTGATGTTTGATTCGTTGTGCTTGATTTTCCTCCTTTTTGAAATTTAGTCATTTTCCTAAACTTCTTGAATTTGTTGTAATTTTTTGCAATAAATACAATTTCTTCTTCGACAGTCTAATTCGGAGTCTTCATTTGTTGCTGGGAATGCTATGTTCTTCTTTTTCGAATTTAGTTCTTTTCATGCCTGCAAATTAGCTTCATAGGAAATTAAATTTCCTATCATAAGAGTGCTAAGAGATCATTAGCTTCTTCGATAGCTAATACTTTTCTTTCCCACTCTGGAGTTAAAGAATTGAGTATTCTCGATACTAAATCAAAGTTTGTGAATTTGTCTCCAAGTGCCATTAAATCATGTTGAATGGTTTGAAATCTAGAGTACATATTTACTATAGATTCATTTTGTTTCATTTTAAATGATGAGAATTGATTTTGTAAAATTGAAATCTTGGTTTGTGCCTTCGTGTGTGACTTGTAAAGTACGCCAAATATCAAATGTAGTGTAACATAATATGACACGTGAGAATTCATTTTTATATAATGAGAAAAATAAAACATTCATAGCTTTGGCATTAGTAGAAGTTGTTGTTTTTTGTGCATCAGTCCATGTGTTCATAGTAGTAGTAGGTGCTTTATATTTATCTTGAGTGGCTGACCAATTTTCTTGACCATTAGCTTTCATAAAAATTCTCATTCGTGTTAACCAATATGCATAGTTAGAGCCATTAAAAAGTGGGGGTCATGCTGTGGATTGTCCTTCTTAAAAAATACTTGCCATATTAAAATGATTCAAAAATGTGTTACTGTACTTTGATCAAACCTTGCTCTGATACCAATTGTAAGGTTATATAGTATGGATCGTGTAATGTATATGCAAGTATATGCGACTAACTATATAATGTAACTAATATAAAATTATTCTAGTAAAATATAGACTAAGCACACCAGGATTTTATACTGGTTTGGACCTCCCGTCCTACGTCCATTCCCGAAGCTCCCCTTTGGAATTCGACTATCAAACACCCTCACTTCGCCCGGAGGAACAGGCTTGGTTACAATAGCTTGTTCTTGTCAGATATGTGTTATATAACATGGATATTGACTATGAAGTACAAATGCTTCCAATATATATATCTAGAGAATATTGATTGAGGAGTTCCGAATATATGAAAGAGTGAAATACAAGTATATGATTGCTAGAGATCAAGAATATATCAATGTATAAAAGTAAAGAGCGCAAGTAAGTAAGGTGAATTCTTCTCTTTGATTCTTGATGTTATTTATAGCGGTAGAGAGTTTGCTTGAGTAGTTGCATCCATTAATAAGTGTTCTATGGTCGTTTCTGATGGTGATGAAGAGTTGCAGGGAAGAGAAGCGAAGATGTCTTTTCAAGTGTGGCAGTTGTTATTTGAATTTCAAAAATCCGAGTTCATTTCCAGACTTCTGGTATATGTTTCAGACGTCTGGCTCTATATATTTTTTGTATACACTAGCCTTTTAGACGTTTGAGTATAGTAAGCAGACGTTTGATCCTGTCTATTTTGAATTCTAGACGATTTGTTCAGAAGTCTGGCCAGTGTCCTCAGACATCTGAAACATGTGCATGTTGCTTATGTGCATCTATGTCATTGCTCCATTGATCCTATCGACTTGTCGTCTCTTATAATGTTCTTTGATCCTTGTTCTTATGTCTTTAGTGATGTTACTTTAGCAATTACCTGTAAATAGAGATATATATGCTTATTCGATTTCCATTGTATAGTTGTTGTCATCGAAACCGTTGATTTGAGTTCCCAACAATCATGAAAATTACAAGAATAGTTTCGCTAACATACTTCACGTCCAAAGTATGTGATGTCTTTATCAAACCTCTTCCATGCTATCGAAGACTCACTAAGGAAATTCTTGAATCAGTTCCACACAGCCGTGACGAAAGTTATAGATCCTAAAGAAGACATAGTGCCGATGGCGCTGAATAGTGGGGTACATTCGATTCGAATTTCAGAGATTGGTTAGAAAGAAAACCTCAATTTATTATGGGCACTTTCTACAGAATGGATAATAAATACTTACACTTACAAGAAATGCATAATTATCTTTGGAGGAATGGTACTTGCAATTCAAATGAAGAGATATAAAGCAATGTCACTGTGGAGCATGCTGTAGGAAATTCTATAGATGTAGTAGTTAACACAGGGGATTCTGATAATCAGGGGCAGAGGAATCAAGCTCCAAGCGGCCATTGCAATGATAATAATGAGTGCTCGAGGAACTTGAGATTATAAGAATGTACACCTTTGAACGATACATTGGAAAACATTTACCTTGACATTCAAGGGATGGAGAAGTACAAGAAACTTCCCAAGAGGCGACTAATGAACAAAAGCACTCAGGAAAATACTATCATTTCCATGAAACTCACGTACAGAATGCTAATGAGTTTCGAAATCTGAAAAGACATATTGACGAGCTGATAAGAAATAACAAGCCCCTGCAATACGTTAAGGAACCGCCAAACAGAGGGGACATTGCAAGACCTCAGGGTCTAGCAGCATTAGGAGAACCATCTGAATCTAGTGGATAGAGTCCAAGATAAGCTGGTGAAAGGCTGGTCGCCAACTAATCAGCTACCCATGGATGAAGCAGCAGCCTATGAAAATGCTGCTCCATTCTTCATTATCTAATTTCTCTTTACAAATATGCCAAACATTGAAGGCACTGTGAATAGGCAGGATATGCCATTTCTTCTATTTAGTAGTAAGATTAGCTTCTTAAACTGATAAAACCGTATTCTTGCAAGCAAAATATTTTGTGCTGCAAAACTTTCACTGTTTGTACCAAAATTGGGCACTACACTCTTCGAATGTGTTTAAAGAGTTAAAATGAAGAAAGTAAATGTAAAATGAGGCAGATTTAACAAACACACCAATCAACAAACAAGAAAATGTAGAAAAACACAAATTTAGAGTGTTTCAGCGTATTGCCTACGTCCACTATGAAATGATTGATGTTTATTGAATTTGACTTGCTGATTACAAGAGATTGCAACAGTACACCTGAAGTATAGTAGTGAATTCGGCAGAGCGTCGGCATAGAGAAGCCAAAAAGTCCCTTTTCTAGAGGCACTAGGCTGTTATTTATAGGTATAGGCTGGAAAAATCTGACTGGGATCTCAGAATAATCCTTCTCACACGTGGATGGGCCTACCAGATCAATCCCTTGACATTTGGGACTGATCCATGATCGATACGTACATAACTCGTTTCGATTAAAAATGACTCCTTTTGGGCTGAGATCGATAATAGAACAAGTAGAGGTGGTACGCAAGCTCCTATGAAAATTTGGTAGCATTTGGACTTGTAAATTTTGAGTTATTATCGATCCAAGTCTGCATTTACAAAACACCGCCGAGTTTGTATCGGTACAATTCATATCGATACATTCGTATCGACGGCTTCGTATTGCTTCTTGTTTTAATTGATCAAGTGACGTGGTGATATATTCTAGGATCGATCCACTTTCCATGCCGAGTGACCGATTCTTCGATATTTATAGGCTTTGTTCGAATCGGTCCAGAACTATCTCATTCGTATCGATAGCTTTCTCTCTATTTCATATCGCTGTTTGAGATCATTTCATATCGATAAGCTCTACCCTTATCCGTATCGATATAGACTTAAACTCTTAGAATCAATTGAAGATCAACTACTTATCGACACTATTTAGGTGTCGCTTTGTATCGCTTGTGGGTGGTATGCCTCGTGTCGATCATTGACCGATCGATACGAATTATGTAAATGATGATCGACATGTGTTATGCATTAGTGGAAGCAATACAAAATATCACTAGGTGATAGATATGAACTGGAGTAGATGTGATGGATACGAAGTGGTGCCTCTTCCATGGATACGAACTAGTGCTCTCTTGATGGATACGAACAAGATGTGTTTCCTGATGGATACACTTTTGTGTGGATACGAATAGTGTCGATTCTCTTGACCTTGACCGATCAATATCTCATGCATACGAACTCCGATTGACTTTTAATTTGAAATGTAGACTCTCAAAGCTTTACTTATCATACCACATTGATTGTAGCTCGATACGGACTCCAGCAAATTTACTATCCATAGTAAACCCGTGTATAACCGATCTTTGGGGTGGACTGTCCTTGGTGTTACGGCCTTGCCAAAAAGGCGGGATAATATTTGCCCCCTAAAGCACGTCTTGTGTGAACATGATGTGCTTTAATAAGCTGCATTCTATATTTTGAAAAAGCTCTATTCGATTTGTTGAATAGTCATTGCCTTTTCATCAAGATATGTAACCCTTGATCGATTTCCAGAAATATAGATGTTGAATTGTTGACTGCCAATTATCATGTAGTGCATTGTTGTAACTGAGTGTCCAGTGCTAGCACTTTGCTGTTCACTATCATAATTGTCATCATGTGAGCATTCAATTCCTGTGAATTTTGGAAATTGAATATTAGTTTGCCATACATGCACGTACGTTAACCTGACTTCCTTTTGTGTTTGCACGTTCACGAGTCATACTATGTTTTTTTTATCGAGTTTAATATCGATCCACTCATGGATCGATGCAAAATTCGAGTTGTAACGATGCTTGATGGTCGTTTTAGATTATCCCTTCATATCGATCCTCTTCTAGATCGATTTGACAAGTTGGAAAATCTCGTATTGAAGAGAGCTGATGGATACGAACATCTATTGTTTCAGATCAATGGTAGTTGTATACGAATAGGCTTCTCCATATCGATAATATGGAAAACGCTTCTACCAGTTATTAGCACTGGAAGATGAATAGTTTCCTTCCTTTGGTTTCTTACTTATACAAATACATTGTGGACTTAGAAAAAAATTATCTGCCTTCATTTCTACAGACTGTGTTCGTATCGATCGAAAGATTGGGAAAATGAAACCGCTCTCTGCCTTCGAACCAAACAAACCATTAATCCTTCAAATCGATTGCTTAAATTAGGCAATTAACTGAAATAATCCATTCTAGAATGAAGAGACTCGAGATTAAAGCTAATCCATCCATAATCATGGCCAATTCAGATGATTAGGACGAAATTAGGTCGGAGTACTGTTGAAGGAGGAGTGAATGAAGTTCAGGTCGATTGGAGAAGAAGGAGTGTAGAGGGATACGAAGGAGTCGTACGTATTGATTGTGGATGGTAAGAGAAGTCTATATTGATCCAAAGGAAATGGGGCTTTATAACAGTGGAGTGAGTGGTTTCGTATCGATCGATGATGGGAGTCGATATCGATCCGGAGTGATCGATACAAAGACTTGAGCTTGGCGATTGATATGAAGATTCCATTAATGGTCGATATGAAGTGAACATTTTGGATCGATACGAACTAACTCTGTGATGATCAATACGTAGCGTGGTGTTCCACGATCGATTTGAAAATGCTTCTGGGGATCGATCCAAGTATGAACCTCAATGGATACGAACCTTCATGCATACTTGAATATTTGACTTTAACAAGCTTCAGCCTTGCATAATTAGACTTAACCATTTCACCACATATGTGACTGCCATTTGAAGCTCATCGATGGAAATGTAACTCGAAAAATTTGATAAACTTCAACTTGGGTCGAGTTCCAAAGTCTGGATGGCATAGTTGTGACGGTCCGCGATGACGATCACTCCGGTTGAATCTCGAAGTCTTATCGTTTGAACATTTCTCAAATTATATACAATTTCTTAAGTATTATGTATCACTGCACTGCATAACACATTCACGCACTTCACACTGAGGGGAACACGGGTTTATTATCGTCTAATGATGATTTTTACGGAGTTTAATAGCTATAGAACCCAGGAGTTCGCATTCACAAGATTTCCAGAGTCCACTTCTTCCCGTAACTGAAATGCCAGTTATAGCAGCCAACGCTATCAGCCTTGCTCGGGATGAACTCCCAGGAGCAGTTTTTATCGCACACCCACATGACTCCATCCGCTTTAATATTTCAAAAGATATGTTAGGCAGGATTTTCCTAAGGAATGGGTTGTCGCTGGATGATGTCTTACTGCAGAGGTCATAAGATAGAGCCCATAATCCCCCGGAAGGGTACACAGCCAGCACCAGATTTATGTGTGCAGCCAAGACTCTTCCTCCTTTCAACCAGTTCTTCCGAGAAGTTCTACTTTTCTTCAGGATCGCTCCATCTTAGCTGCACCTAAACGGATATGCCTTGCTCAATAGTTTCTTTGTCATCTTTATGGAGCATCTCTTCTGTCCTCCGACGGTAGAAGAAATCAGATACTTATTCAATATAAAGAGTCGCAAGGAAAACCCTTTCTTTACTTTTCTAGAGCAGTTAGAAATTGTCAAGTCGTGACTGGGGCTTGAAGCAAGCAGATTTACTTTAAGGCCGAATGGTTCTACGTTCGGTGTCCACTAGGTGCAACGAGCCGCATATTTTACGATTGTATATTTAAATATTTTATTTAAATATATCATCGTCACTCGGATTAAAGTCCAAAATGCTACTTTCTGTAAATAGTCGAATTAGGACTCAAGACTACTTCTATTAAGTTCAAAATGACATTTGCGGCCTTTTTGAGTATAAACATCGATATGTTTGGGGTTGAGTAGAATTTTGCTATTTTCTATTGGGCTTTGGGTTTGGGTTTCATCCCACTAAGCCAACTTCTCTATCTAATACCCTAACTCCACTCATTTCATTCATTTCATTCCTCAATTTCCTAATACTCTGAAGCCCTAGAAAAAAATGGGGGAAAAGAAAAGAGATTAGAAATTCCTAAGCTCTAATTCTCGTAGGAAATTCAATTTCAAGTTATTAATCAAGGAGCAGCTTAAGTAAGCATCCTCTTCTTCTTCTACACTTCAATCTCTCTCCACTTTTCAGATATTCCTATACCCTAACTAAGGAAATGTTTGCATTTGATCCTTGATTGGAGCTTCTAGAGTTGAAGTTGAAGAGTGATTGATCTTTCTTTTGTGTTTGAGCTTCTTATTCGTTGTTTTTGGTTTTAAAGGCGAGTTCTTATACTCACATCTATGTTTATACCTTTGATAGTTGTTAGGTATGAATTCCTAACACCTATTTCATGTTCATTTGCTTTGAATTGAATTGGATTAGTGAATTTTCCAATTTTTGGTATTTTGAAGTCAAAATCTGAAAATCCTACATTGGATGTTTTGACATGTTGTTTGGAGTGTATTTAAGAGCCTATAGTGTTGGGTTATCGCTAGGCATAAATCCTTAGCCATCATGCTCGTTCGATCGCTTTTGAGTTAAATTGGCCATCTTTGGCCTAGCAGATTTCTGCTTTGAGCTTCAGCTCAGACGTATGAACTTACTTCCCAGACGTCTTGACGATCTGGAATAAAATTTCCAGTCTCTCAGCTCAGACGTCTGGGAGAACCACCAAACGTCTAGAGATGCTAATTTCAGCCATCTTTCTTGTTATTGATGGGTTTCCATTTATATCAATTTTTGGGTTGATCAAATTATTCGACTTCATTTATTATCGACTTCGATGGCTTCTTTTTGAATTTTTAGGAATATCCACTTGATGGATTTGATATCGATTTCTATGGTTTGATTCACGTTTCATATGTGAATTTTCGGCGATTGATTGTTTCTACAATCATTTCTGTGATTTGTCACTTTAAAATATAAAGGTCTCTACACTAATAGTAAATATTCAAACTTTTTCGCAAAAATGATTTCAACACTATTTTTAATACAAAGTTTGTTTTTAAACTCGCTTTCCAACCTATTAGTATATACAAACATTTACCTCATTCGTATGAGAAATCTAATTAAACGGCTTAGTAAAACAAGTGGTATGAAACGCTTGCGTTTACTTCGTTGGTTAATTCTTGGATTTGTTAGATTGAAATCTTGTGATAGTTTTCGAGTGGAAATCTACAAATTGTTTGTAAATACTTAAGTTAAGCTAGTTGTTATGGGACATGAAGCTAAACTCATTTATTTACTAGGTTGGTGTAATTCACACTTTTTATTGATCAATGGTGATCATTTTATGGTTTAGACTAGCAATATGGATGTCTCGCTGTCCACGTGGGGGACTACACCTCGATTTTATGGAGCTTCATCTCATTTTTATGGGCTAACAACCGATGGTCTTTTGAACATTCTTTGGAGTTTCAACTCATTTTTATGGGCAAGAGACCCATATTCTTTTATGGAGTTTGGTTCACTGGACGTACCATTGTATTATGTCATTGTTCCGGCTTATCAAGTTCATCGGGTGTACTGTTATACTACGTCATTGTTTTGAATAATTTTAGTTTTAGGTTCCTCAGGCGTACCGTTATTGTACTATGTCGTTGCACCGGCTCTATGGTTAGCGACCATGGGATTGCGACCCGTTTGTGATACACGTGTTGGGGAGTTTTCATGCTCCCTTTTTGATAGGCCCCCTTTTTGATTTCTGGATTTCTGATTGATGATTTCTGGAATTTGTGTTTCAGCAATTTTTTTGAGATTGGCAACGATATGTTTCTCAATATTTGTGGTTTGGTGAATAAAATAAAGAATATGATATTATTTTTGGTGCTTTGAGATTCTTGAGATATTGTATGATTTTTGTTGTTATCTTTTGTATACTTGTCACAGTATAGCATTATTGTTATCATACTTTTTTGTCATATCTCCTATCCTATCTCATTTTATATGATATTCATAGCTAGACCGATCTATTTATTATCTTCTTCTTAAATAATACTCGGGTTAGACCGAGGTATTTCAGGTGCTTCTACTTGACTCATTATCTGGGATTGTCTTTTGACTTTTGGCTAACTACTTTAGTTTAGTAGTTTTTGCGTTTATTCATTCGAGATGGAGACTCCTTGATGTATACATATTCTTTTGTCTAGCACTTGTACCTATTCTTTTGTGATGTAGTGGATCTTACATGACTACTACTTTGATGTACACTTTTATGTGTTATATTCATGTCTGTTTCCGCCTTGGTGATATGAATATCTGCGACTGATTTTGTGTTATGCTTATTTTATATTTGTTTTCGAAGACCACATAGCCACGGTGTAGCAGCTTTGAGTTTGTATCGGTATGTCGGATTTCCTCTTGAAAAGAAAGTGATATTTTATTTGGCATATCGGTACTCACACAAAGCAATTGCACGGATGGTCGCTCCTTAACTGCCTCATTCTTCATGCTAGTTGACGGCATTACTACGTAGTGTCCTGGGCTAGTGTGAGTGTAGAGGTGGGGCATCACAGCTTGGTATTAGAGCCAAACTTTGGAACAATATTGAATATTACAACAAGGATCATTGTCCTATTCCTAGGAATCGTGCCTTAGGATTTAATTCGAGTCATTGGACCCTTTCTATCCTATTTCTTTTATGATGCCTTGTTACATCATTCATGATTGTTTGATATTCATTCTAAGAATAACCTTTTCTTCTTCTTTCTTTCATTCTTAAAGAAGACAAATGGTTAGATCTGGCCGTCCCAGCATCGGTCAATCCAGTGCTACACTTTAGGATGGCGCATTTATGTCTGTTCAGCAGCTTTTAGATCTTGTAAAGAATGCTCAAGCTATTAGACCTATTACTGAGCCTACTCACCCTAAATTTGGGGTTGCACGCTTGTGCAATGATTATACAAATTTGGATGGAAGTCCATTCATGGGTTTTGAAAGCATTATAGAAGTCCAAGCTTGGCTTAGATCATGCAATCGCATCTTTTCTCGCATGAATCTTGTTGATCTCCATCGAGTCCAAGTGGCTTCTAGCATGCTCCAAGAAAGAGCATTAGATTGGTATGTGCTTTTGATTTCGGAAATTATTGAAGCGGATCTTACTTGGGAGCAATTCCGGAAAAGATTCGAGTTAAAGTTTGTGCCGGAAGCTGAAAAGGTAACTTTAGCCCGATGTTTTATTGACCTTGTTCATGGTGAATCTTTTGTGACAAACTATGTCGCATCTTTTGAATCTCTCTCTAAATATGGGGTCGAGTATATTAATACCCCATTTAAGAAAAACAGAGGTTTGTTTATAGGTTGAATAAGAACCTCAAAAAGCCTATGCTCCTGAAACTGGATGTTTCTTTTGATCAGCTTGTTGATATCGCTCTTCGACTTAAAGAGGCGGATAAAGAAAGCGATGTTGAAGTTGTGGTTGCCAAATAGAACTTCAACATCAACAAGAAGAGGCCTATTCAGTTCAAAGGCCCTAACCCCAGTAAGAAAGGGAAGTAAGCAACTTCGATAGCGAGGACTCCTACCCCTAATCATGGGGAATGCTACAATTGTGGTGCTAAGGGCCATTATGCAAATAGGTGCCCGAAACCTCTTTATTGCCGTTATTGCAAACGTTCGGGTCTTCTTTTATCTTCATGTCCCAAACTTCAAGGCAAGAAAGAGGGAAAGTTGAATGTTGTGCAAGCTCCTAATAACACATCTCTTGGTCAAGGTATTTCTCATTCTATCCTTGATGGAATTATTATGTTTCGTGATCAACCTATTCGAGTTCTTTTTGATATGGGTGTTTCTCACTCTTTTATATTAAAAGAACTTGTTGATACTTTGCCTTTAAATGTTATGTGCTTGATGACTTCTTTGAAAATTGCAAATCCGGTTGGTGGATCCGCAACACTCAGTTTGCTTTGTAAAGATGTCGACATTATTTTATGTGAGTTTTCTTTCCGAGCCAATTTTCATGTTATGCGTTACTTAGGCTTCAGAATGATTTTGGGAATGGATTGGCTTAACTGTTATGAGGCCCACATCCTATGTCCTGAAGGACTATTCATCTTCGACATCCTCGATCTGTTAAGCAGATTTCTACTGTTCTTAAAGATTCGGATTCTAATTTGGTAGCATCCCTATATTCTCTAAAACCTCATGATGATGATGATGAGGAAGATGTCATTTCCCACATTCACATTGTTCATGAATTTTCCGACATATTTTAGCCCGTTTTAGGATTACCCCCTAAATGAGCAATTGAGTTCAGAATTAATATAATCCCTGGAGCTCTACCTATCACTCGTCCTCCTTATCGTATGTCCAATAAGGAAATTGAGGAGATGCGTAGGCAATTATTCGAATTGGAAGCGAAGCAGTTTATTCGTTCTAGTTCCTATCGGGAGCTTTAGTTATTTTTGTGAAGAAATCCGATGGTACCTTAGGCTTTGTGTTGACTACCGCAATCTTAATGATCTCACCATCAAGAATAAATATTTCTTACCTAGGATTGATGATTTATTTGATTAACTTACTGGTACTAGAGTCTTTTCACAGTTAGACTTAGCGTCCGGTTTTCATCAACTTCGTATTGCAGAGGATAACATTCCTTTGACATCGTTCTGTACTCGTTATGGATCTTATGAATGGCTTGCCATTTGGCTTAACGAATTCTCCAGCTTATTTCATTGACCTTATGCATCGAGTTTTCATATACTTCCTTGATCGATTTGTTCTCATCTTTATAGATGATATTGTTGTTTATTCTAAAACCGAGGAAGAGCATGAAAAACATCTTCGGATTGTATTGGAAACTCTTAGGAGTAATCAATTGAAAGTAAAATTTTCTAAGTGTCACTTTTTGCAAACTTATGTGAAGTTTCTTGGACATATTAATTTTGAATCCGGAATTTCCATGGATCCTTCAAAGATTGAAGCGATTCAAAATTGGAAGAAACCGAAGAGTGTGACGGAAATCCATAGTTTTCTTAGATTGGTGGGCTATTACCGTTGGTTCATAAAAAACATTTCTAAAATTTTCGTACCTCTTACTAGTTTGACAAAGAAGGGAGTTAAGTACATTTGGTCAGACAAATATGAAGCTTCTTTTCAAAAATTAAAAGAACTCCTTTACGATACTCCTATTCTTGTGATTCTCGAAGGGAACCAAGACTTGATTGTTTATACTGATGCTAGTCATATTGGTTTGGGAGCTGTTCCCATGCAAAGGGAACGTGTTATTGCGTATGCTTCTTGGCAATTAAAGCCTGTCGAGACTAGATATGCCACTTATGATTTAGAGCTCGCGGCTACTGTTTTCGCCCTTAGAATTTGGCATCATTATCTTTTGGGAGAGAAATTTTTTCTCTACACTGATCATAAATCTTTGAAATATTTGTTCTCTCAAAAGAAACTTAATTTGCGTCAACAACATTGGCTAGAGTTCCTTGCATCTTATTATCTTGATATTTTTTGTACTCCCGGAAAGGGAAATTGTGCTGCCGAAGCCGAAATTAACAAGCGGTTGTTTCTATAATGATATCCGAATGAAATGATCTTGAAACTTTGTCCACTTGTGAGATTCGAGATCGTAAATCTGATTCATGTTCATCTCTTGTTTTAGATAGCCTTGAGGCTCGTCCATGTCTTTTAGACCGAATTCTTGATGCTCAAAAGCATGATCCCAAATAGGCTCATCTTAGCCAAAGTTGTCGGGATAGTAATATTGATGGTTTGAAAGACATTGAAAATGATGCCCGCGGCGACGTTCCAAAATTTGGTAGACTTATCGTGCCAAATATTAGTGATCTTTGCAAAAACATTTTAGAAGATTCTCATCGTTCTAAATTTACCATTCATCCCGGTAGTAGTAAAATGTACACGGATATGAAGCGACTTTATTATTGGGATGGAATGAAATCTGATATTGCTAAGTTTATTAAGTTTGCATGACTTCTCAACTCATAAAGGCCGAGCATCAAAATCCTGGTGGGTTGTTTCAAACTTTGGATATTCCTATTTAGAAGTGGGATCAAGTCTCTATGGACTTTATTGACGGTCTTCCTCATTCTCGTTCAGGCCATGTCAGTTTGCGGGTGATTGTAGATAGACTTACAAAATCTACCCATTTTATTCATGTTCGGTCTAATCGGACCGTACCTCTTTTGGACAAACTCTATGTTAAAGAAATTGTTAAATTGCATGGAGTTCCTACTTCTATTGATAGTGATCATGATCCATTATTTACTAGTTGATTTTGGAAGAGTCTTCGAAAAGCTTTGGGAACAAAGCTTTATTTTAGCACCGCTTATCATTCTCAGTCCCGACAAACCGAGCGTGTGAATCAAACTCTTGAAGATCTTCTTCGGGCTTGTATTCTTGATTTTGGGGGAAGTTGGGAAGATGACGTTCCTCTTGTTGAGTTTTCTTATAATAGTAGCTTCCAATCTGGTATTGGTATGCACCTTTCGAGCCACTTTACAGATGGCCATGCCGATCTCCTTCTTGTTGGCTTGAGGCCGGTGAGAAGCTGGTTTTAGTTCTATATTTTATTCGTGATTCCACAGAAAAGATTGACCTTACTCATCATAGGATGAAAGAAGCTCAAAGTAGACAAAAATCCTATGCCGATAACCGAAGAAGGAATTTAGAATTTTCTATAGGATATTTGGTGTTTATTCGTGTTTCACCATGTGCACTTCAGTCGATCGAGAAAATTAGCACCTTAATATATTGGTCCATTTCCCATCACCGAGCGTATTGGTTCCGTGGCTTATCGCCTTTTATTACTGTCTCAATTTTCTACTATTTATGACGTATTCCATGTTTCTCAACTATTGAAATGCCTTAGGGGTTTCGATTCTATACTTGAGCCCGGTGTTATTAAAGAAATTGAAGTCTCGTCTAATTTGGCCTATGAGCAACATCTTGTTCGTATCATTGCTATGGAGGTTAAACGTCTTCATAATAAAGATT
The DNA here is from genome assembly GCA_030765085.1 of Allium cepa. Taxonomy (NCBI): domain Eukaryota; kingdom Viridiplantae; phylum Streptophyta; class Magnoliopsida; order Asparagales; family Amaryllidaceae; genus Allium; species Allium cepa. The sequence continues at coordinate 909,678,361 of CM060938.1, read as the reverse complement.
TCTCACTCGTGAAAGTTCAATGGTCCTCGGATCCTAAGGATTGCTCTTAGGAATCCAGAGAATTCATCGGCCGCACACATCCAGACTTACTCTCTCGTGTTCTTTAGTGGTGAACTTCTTATTTCAAATTTTCTTTTGTGTTGATATGCTTTTATGGGTGTTACTCTTTGTTTTCTTGTTATGTATTGCGAGGACGTGATTTCTTTAAGGAGGGGAGTCTGTAACAACTGCATATTTTATGATCGTATATTTAAATATTTTATTTAAATATAGCACCGTTAGTCGGATTAATGTCTGAAATGCTACTTTTTGTAAACAGTCGAATTAGGACTCGAGACTACTTCCATTGAGTTCAAAATGATGTTTGCGACCTTTTTGAGTATAAACATCGATATATTTGGGGTTGAGTAGAATTTTGCTATTTTCTATTGGGCTTTGCGTTTAGGTTTCAGCCCACTAACCCAACTTCTCTATCTAATACCCTAACACCACTCATTTCATTCATTTAATTCCTCAATTTCCTAATACTCTCAAGCCCTAGAAAAAAATGGGTGAAAGAAAAGAGATTAGAAATTCCAAAGCTCTAATTCTTTTAGGAAATTCAACTTCAAGTTGTTAATCAAGGAGAAGCTTAGGTAAGCATCCTTTCTTCTTCTCCACTTCAATCTCTCTCCAATTTTCAAAAATTTCTAAAACCTAACTTAGGAAATGTTCACATTTTGTCCTAGATTGGAGCTTCTAGAGTTGAAGTTGAAGAGTGGTTAATCCTTCCTTTGTGTTTGAGCTTCTCATTCGTTGTTTTTGGGTTTAAAGATGAGTTCTTGAACTCAAATCTATGTTTATACCTTTGGTAGTTGTTAGGTGTGAATTCCTAACACCTATTTCATGTTTATTTGCTTTGAATTGAATTGGATTCGTGAATTTTCCAATTTTTGGTATTTTGAAGTCAAAATCTATGAAAATCCTACATTGGATGTTTTGACATGTTGTTTGGAGTGTATTGAAGAGCATATAGGGTTGGGTTGTCGCTAGGCATAAATCCCTAGCTATCGTGCTCGTTCGATCGCTTTTGAGGTGAATTGGCCATCTTTGGCCTAGCAGATTTCTGCTCTGAGCTTCTGCTCAGAAGTTTGGTATTAAGGTCAAATATCTGGAGCTACTGGAATAAAATTCCAAACCATCTGCTCAGACATTTTAGCTTACTTCCCAGACGTCTGGGCGGTCTGGAATAAAATTTCCAATCTCTCAGCTCAGACGTCTGGGAGAACAACCAGACGTCTAGAGCTGCTAATTTCATCCATCTTGCTTGTTTTTAATGAGTTTCCATTTATATCGATCTTTGGGTTGATCAGATTGTTCGACGTCATTTATTATCGACTTCGATGACTTCTTTCTGAATTTTTGGGAATATCCACTTTGATGGATTTGATAACGATTTCTATGGTTTGATTTACGTTTTCATATGTGAATTTTGGGTGATTGATTGTTTCTACAATCATTTATGTAATTTTTCACTTTAAAATGTAAAGGTCTCTATACTAGTAGTAAATATTCAAACTCTTTTGCAAAAATGATTTCAACACTATTTTAATACAAAGATCGTTTTTAAACTCACTTTCTAACCTATTAGTATATATAAACCTTTACCCCATTTGTATGAGAAATCTAATTAAACGACTTAGTAAAGCAAGTGGTATGAAACGCTTGTGTTTACTTTGTTGGTTAATTCTTGGACTGGTTCGATTTAAATCTTGTGACAATTTTTGAGTGGAAATCTACAATTTGTTCGCAAATACTTAAGTTAAGCCAGTGGTTACGGGACACGAAGCTAAACTCATTTATTTACTAGCTTAGTGTAATTCACACTTTTTGTTGATCAATGGTGATCATTTTATGGTTTAGACTAGCAATATGCGATGTCTCTCCGTCCACGTGGGTGACGATACCTCGATTTTATGGAGCTTCGTCTCATTTCTATGGGCTAACAACCCTTGGTCTTTTGAACATTCTATGGAGTTTCAACTCACTTTTATGGGCCAGTGACCCATATTCTTTTGTGTAGTTCGGTTCATCGGACGTACCATTGTATTACATTATTGTTCCGGCTTATCAGGTTCATCAGGCGTACTATTGTAATATGTCGTTGTTTCGAATTATTTGAGTTTCAGGTTCCTTGGGCGTACCGTTATTGTACTATGTCGTTGCACTGGCTCTATGGTTAGCGACCATAGGATAGCGACCCGTTTGTGATACGTGTGTTGGTGAGTTTTCATGCTCCCATTTTTGATAGGCCTCCCTCTTCGTGATTTCTGGATTTCTGATTGATGATTTCTGGAATTTGTGTTTCACCAATTTTTTTGAGATAGACATTGATATGTTTGTCAATATTTTTGGTTTGGTGAATAAAATAAAGAATATGATATTATTTTTGGTGCTTTGAGATTCTTTAGATATTGTATGATTTTTGTTGTTATCTAATGTATTCTTGTCATAGTATAGCTTTACTATTATCTTATGTTTTTGTCATATCTCTTATCCCATCTCATTTTATATGATATTTATAGCTAGACTAAACCGTTTATTATCTTCTTCTTAAATAATACTCGGGTCAGACCGAGGTATTTCAAGTGCTTCTACTTAACTCATTATCTGGGACTGTCTTTTGACTTTTGGCTAACTACTTTAGTTTAGTAGTTTATGCTTTTATATATTCGAGATAGAGACTCCTTGATGTATACATATTCTTTTGTCTAGCACTTGTACCAATTCTTTTGTGATGTAGTGGATCTTACATGACCACTACTTTGATGTACACTTTTATGTGTTATATTCATATCTATTTTCGCCTTGGCGATGTAAATATCTATGAATGATTTTGTGTTATGCTTATTTTATATTTGTTTCCGAAGACCACATAGCCACGGTATAGCAGCTTTGAGTTTGTATCGGTATGTCAGATTTCGTCTTGAAAAGAAAGTGATATTTTATCTGGCATATCGGTACTCGCACAAAGCATTTACACGGATGTCGTTCCTCAATGGCCTTATTCTTCGTGCTAGTTGACAGCATTACTCCGTAGTGTCCTTAGCTAGTGTGAGTATAGAGGTGGGGTGTCACACTGGGGGTTGCCAGATGGTGGCCAGTTTAAGGAGATAATACGAGTTCTTCAAGAGGTGCCTGCCAAATACAGAGAGATTGATGAAGTGCTTATGTATGAGAATCTGGTAGCCGTTGGGCTAATCGATAGAGATCAAAGCATTGGACTCATAGGATTTCTTAGGATGGCCCTGGTGAGACAAGCTTGAAAGAGAGCTCCTGGGATAGTAATTACTTAATGGGGGCGGTGATGAGAATATGACTGTTGGAGATGAGCCCGTAGTTGGGCCTTCGTGAAGTCCTCGTTTTTTAGTGCAAAAGAGAAGAGGAAAATCTACTGCTCAAAAATCTATGAGGCACAAAAACATCGTAGTCTAATTGCCAGCTACCAGTCAAGAGATTCCTCTCTCGTGGATGAAGAGTTCCTTTGCGGGATTGGCGGGCATCCCCATTCCGGATGACTTGCCTCTACACCAATATACCGGATTAGAGGGCCTTCAGAACGCCTTAGACATAGGAGAGCCAACTACTCCGAATACGGCTATTACAACCGGTTGGTTGGAGGGTGCACATGCATACACACACTTCTCGACACCGTACAATTCCTAGTTACAAGCTATTCATCTTTGGAGATTACCAACTCTGTTTCTCTTTTCATTTTACAGATACGAAGTCGAGGCAGGAATCTATGATTGGTAGCCTTTGTTCTGCGCCCCGTTCATGTAGTTCATACTCCGAGTCTCGCAGACATGAGGCCGATAGAGACCGCGATCGTGGCTACTCCAGTCAATAGAAGGAGCACTACGAGTGGAATAGGGAAAGGGAGAGGGAGAATGAGAGACATTAAATTTGCCGTTCCCGATCGCGCTACCTGCCACATAGAGGTCCAAAACAATCTTCTGGTTTTGGCAAACAATCATTTGAATCCTCGCATCAAATGCCACCTCCCCAAGCATCAAGGCCTGACCAACAGCGTCGAAGGACTGAAACTGAAGCTCCCATCGCCATTGAAGAAGTCATCACAGAACCCATCTGGGAAGGAGCGATTAGAATCGCTAAGTTGAAAAAGGAATTTTCCGGACATCTATTTTGACGGCTTCATTTTCCCCCGTCTAAAAGCGAATCCCTAATGAGCCAAAACAGACAATGCATGACTACATATATGATGTGTAACAATGAAATGGTTTAGAAATGATTTAATATTTATTTTGATAAAGATTTGGAGTGAAATGAAATTTTATTTTGAAGTATAAAATATTATTTTTAAGTTATAACCATGGGTTATAATAATGATTGGTTGACAAAGAGATCGGGGTCGGATATAGGCATACTCTCTGTCGATACCGAAAACCACTTTGACAACGGTGTACGCGGTGGAGATTCCAGAATGAAGTAGGATGGTGGCGACGTTCTTGAGGTATATTACGTGGACCCAACTCCGGTGAGTTGGCATAAGGTGGCTAAAACAGGAGCGATGTTGGGCCAAAAGGGGTAGCTCCTATGGTCGGACACATTTCTTCGATACCATTCTATTGCTTTTGTGATTGTTTGGACGACCCTCCGATTTTGGAAATGTTTTCCGAGGTGGGCGTATGTGGCTGCTGCGTTACCACCAGCCCGTGTGAGTAATTGGTATATCTACCCTGGCATTGCCTTATGTGTCGTGTCACCTACCATATCGAGCCTTTGCTACGAGTTTCTATTTGTGTCGTACCTATGCAGTATCTTCTCGTAGTCTCCCGATCAGGAGATATGCAGGTACTGTATAGACTATTGGCATTATTCGTGTTAAGGGAATATTGGGTCACTCCTTAATGCTATTTAAAAGTATATTTATTTTACCGTTAGACATTATTATAATAGCGCTATATTACTAGATAGTAAATAGTTTAACGGATCCTTAGAGGACGGGTGGTCCCAAGCATCCTTAAGTTACTTGTACTTTTACTATAGTTCACTTGAGTTGGTTTACATTGTATAAGTATGTATGTCCTGACTCGAGTGTTTGTTTGTTTTTATTTACGCTCGGGTCAGCCTGAGTATTCACAAATTTGGATTTCCACTTTCTGGGGGTTGGAATCGCTGGAGATTATCTGCTTGTCTAGTTTTATCTGTTTCACTTCCAGTTATCCTGTTGATCCCATTGTTGTATTTATTTTGTACTTTGTTATCATCTTGAGACTTCTTTTGTACTTTATTTCTTCTATTGTATCTTATGTAACTCTGATATATTTATATAGTAGCTTCATGAACTACTATTTCTTTCACTTCCGCTGCACATTATTACTTTGTGTCTGTGATCTGTGATTTTATTTAATGTATATTCTGAGATTTGCCAAATATTATTTGCAACGCGGTATTTTGAGAAATTCAAGTCCGACATGTGCGGATGCGAATGGTTGAAAATATCGGGTTGCTACACGACGTTTATGGCCAATATTAGGAATGGGCGAAGATCGCGAATAAAGTATCAGAGGTGGCCTTCGAGCGGGTGAAGACAGACGAGAAACTAGGAAACGATCTCGCTCAGAAGGACCGCATAATTTAGGCGCTTAACGATGAAAACAAGTCTTCGAGAAATTCAGAAATGAAGGCTAATAAAAGAGCCAATGAGGCAACCCGGAGGATGGAGGAATGAAGTGAACACATTAAGCCTTAGTCAAGGAAAGGGGGCACCAGGCCACCCCAGTCATGGCTGAATGAGATGCAGCGCTAAAAGAGCTTGAGGAGGTTAAAGCTAAATTTTTCGAAGTCGTCAAAGAAAAAGATGGTGCAAATAAAGCTGCTCGGGAAGCATACAAGCAGGTTGTGGCGCTCGGGGATGAGATGGATGCGGTAATGCTAAAGGTTAAGGATGCCGAAGCCAGGTTGAGGGTGAAGTGAGAGCGACAAAGGCCAGGTTAGAGGGTGACATTGAAGATCTCCTCATTACATATAATGTCAATGTTTTGAAGCATCGAATCTGAGCTAGCTCAGAGATTATCCATCACATCTATATAATGCTTGGTGGCGCTTGGTTGAATATGAAAAACCAGAGCACCATAGTGAATCCATCGATAAGTTCGAATTAGAAAATCAGGTGTTGAATAAGGATAAGATAAGAGTCCTCCACGATGCTACTATCATATTTGAAAAAGAGAGACTTGGCACTCAAAATCCAAAGGCTAGAGAGGGTTTCGGCGTTGAACATCATGATATAAGCTCTGTAAATTCCTATGCCAACCCAGCCCTTCCTATGGTTGATCCTCTATCTATGCCTACTTACAATCCTGATCAACCACAATTGTCTCTAGTTCGTAAGCATTGCCCTGAAGCTGCTCCGACTCCACCCACGAGCCAATCCGAGGAAGGTATTCCAAACATTTCTAGAATTTATTCAAAGTCGGGAGCTTTTATCGAAGTAGTCACTAACACCTTTTCTCTTACTTTATTCAGCGATAGGAGCCGCACCGGTCGTGCCACCCCCATCCCAAGACTGCGTCATGAGCAGGAGACCCTTATGATGGAGGAAACCACAACAACGGCCGCTGCACCAACTGAGGGAGTGCAGGGAAGTGCTTTTATTTTTGACGACCAGATGATGGAGGAACTCCTTGGTTATCAAAGTGACACTCTTACAAACCAATCATTCGTCATGGGCGAAGGTGAATTCACAGCTAGCTCTTAGGGCCCAACTAGTAGCATTCCCATGGATGCTCAAGCAGTTCATGAAGAAGAGATAATAGAGGAGATTAATGCCGGGATGGAAGCAACCACATAGGCCAGTGGTATTGGAGGCGGTATGGTGGGTCCTGGTCGGGATCCTCTGCGAATGATTTCTCCCGGTGGTGCAGTTGTCGACACTTGCATGCCTCCCACGTCTTATAACATCGATAGTGTTCCTATTCCTCCGACCCAGCATCCAGAAAGTTTTCCAATCCCCATGAGTTCAGAGGAAGAGATTACCATGTTTCCTCCGGTTGGAGATCAGCCACCAAAAGGCAATGGATCGAAGAGGCAACCAAGCGGTAGCTATAGTGGGTCAACGCGAAAGAAGAAGAAGAATAAATCGAGGGAGTAGACATGTCTTCTTACTCCGTTTTTGGGTAGATAGATAGGAATTTCTTTTTTTCTTACTGTAGGCCATGTACAGATGCCAGTTCGGCCCCTGCTAGTTGGATTTAATGGAATGATTTTTGTACTTATCCTTGTTTTTCAAAGAATAGTTAAAATAAAATTCCATTTTGTTTTCAGCACAGTTTTGTGCATATTTGCTTAAGTGCTTTAGCGCTCGAACTTCCATTCAATGAACTTATGAAGCCTTAGTCTACCTGAGTTTAGTTGTTAAGTCCTGAAGGTATGGCTTCGGGTCATAACCGAACGTTAAGTCGAGTCTCAATATTTTACTGTCTCAATCAGTAGCTGGTACTTGAATTTTGCCCCCAATCCTGGGGATAAATTGAAGTTGTCGGTCGGCAGTCGCTTTCCGCCTTCGAAAAATCGAGCTTAACTTAGTGGGAACAAAATTGAAACGTGACGAGTTCGAGTGGTCGGATCACACCCGCTCATCTATCGGTAATCACATCCACACTCTCGGGATTGCACTTGTTCGTCGACGGTCAGACACGCTCGTTTAATGTTCAAAGATATGTCTGTGCTCCTGGGACTTAAGTTATTTTACAACCAATCAGTCATACGCATTTGATGTTTAGAATTTCGTCCGCACTCTAGGGACTTAGATTGAGTGATGAATCGCACCCAATTTTTGTTTATACTCCGGTCCGTACTCCGGGGAGTCAAAGTTGTCTCATAGGTGGTCGATTCACACCCTGATTGTGTTTATACTGTAGTTCGCAATTTAGGAATCTGAGTTTGGTTAATAGATGGACGAACATGTTTATTTTGAGTTTTAGGATTTCATTTGCACTCTAGGAACGATAGATTTATCTGAATCGTGGATGGTCGAGTCACATCCACTCTGAATTAACAAGTGAGGTCGTTAGATGGACGGATCCATCCTCCTTAGACTTGGATTAAACATGGGAGAATAGGTGGACGGACCCACCCTCTTTGAGCCCATGTTTGTAAGTTTATACTCTAGCTTGCACTATGCAAGCCGGGGTTAGTTAGAGGATTGTCATGTATCAATCCTTTTTAGCCGCACTGTGATGGCTTGGCCCCGAGCTTAGGTTTCACTTACGGAGTGACTGGTCATATCACAGTTACTCCCTTTTTGAATAAGTCCCACCATAGGGTGGAACTTAGTTCTCTGTGCATTGTGATAGTCGTAAGATGCATTTTAAGAATCAGTGCTCTTGCTCGAAGAGACGACATTTTATTGCTGAAAAAAGAAAGTATGGAAAAGTCAGTTGCCTTGTTACAAATTAAAATTTTTAAATGCATAAACATGTTACAAATGAAATGCAGACTGAATGAATAAAGCCTATATATGTAGTAGCAACGAAGACTCTCGCTGTTCCAGGCTCTCGGCAAAGTGAGACCATCAATGGTCGATAATTTAAATGTGTCGTCTCTGAGTCTTCGTTTAATAACATACGGTCCCTCCCACGTTGCTTTTTTATGAGAAGGGATCAAGTAACTTCTCTTGAGGATGAGATCGCCGAGTTCAAAGGTTCGGTATCAGACCTTAGCATTGTACAATCGGGCGACTCGACTGCGGTGCGCGTCTTCCCTCAAATCAATCTCTTCTCGCTTCTCATCTAATAAGTCCAAAGATTCGGCAAGTAATATAGCAATTGTCTTTGGGTCATAATATGTCACACGATGAGAAGGAACTTCTAACTCGACTGGAATAATGGCTTTTGAGCCATAGGAAAGTGAAAATAGAGTATGGTCGATCATGGACTTGTGGGTTGTTAGATAAGCCCATAGGGCCATAGTAAGTTCATCAACCCATTTTCCCTGGCTTTTTCCAATTGTTTCTTCAGAATGGGCTTTATAACTTTATTAACAGCTTCGACCTATCCATTCGGTTGAGGGTGTGCAACTGCAGAAAACTTCTTCTGGATGTGGAAACGCTGGCAGAAATTCCTGAACTCGATACTATCGAATTGGGCTCCATTGTCAGTGATAATGGTATGTGGGAGGCCAAATCGACAGATAATGTTGCGTACAATAATGTTGATCACTTTCTTCGTTGTGATAGTAGCAATGGGCTCGGCTTCCACCCATTTGGTAAAGTAATCAACGACAATGATCACGTACTTCATGCCACCTCTTGCTAGAGTTAGAGACTTAATAATGTTGATGCCCTATATTGCGAATGGCCATGGACTGACCACCTGATTTATTTCGGTAGGTGGGGCTCTTGGAATCCTAGCATGTTTCTGACAACTATAACATTTCTTGGCATAGTTTGATGCATCGCGATTTACAGTCGGCCAATAATAACCATATCATAGTACTTTCTTAGCAAGTGATTGCCCTCCGGTGTGATTGCCACATTCTCTTTCATGTACATCATGAAATACTCGTTTGATTTCATCATGGGTGATACACGGGAGTAAAGGAACAGAGTACCCTCTTATATACATGACTCCATTCTGAATAGTGAACCGCAATGCCTTTGGAAGAACTTTTCTTTTCTCACTCCTGCACTCTGGCAGGATCCCATGCTCTAGACAGTTTTTGAATGGAGTCATCCCTGAATCCTTATCGGGTATGACTTCAAGTACCCAGTTGGTCTCCATTTAAACAATACTCGGAGAACGAGTCCCATTTACTGTGCCTCGCCGGTGCTGGCTAACTTTGCCAAGGAATCGACCTTCTAATTGTGTTCTTGGGGTATGCAATAGATGGCATAATAATCGAACTAATTCAATATTTCTTGGACCCCAGCAAGATAAGCAGCCAGTCTCCGGTCTTTGGCCTGGTATTCCCTCCAAACTTGGGACACTACCAGTTGCGAATCGCAATAAATCTCCGTAGCAATATTTCTCAAATCTCAGGAAAAGCTTAGTCTGGCGAGCAAGGCTTCATATTGGGTCTCGTTGTTGGTCGCACGGAAATCGAACTTCAAAGCATAGTATATAGATCAGCCTTTAGGAGTCTCAAGCACAACCCCAATGCCTGAGCAGCGGTAATTTGACGCACCATCAGTATGTGGCTTCCAGACATATTTGGGAGATTCACTGGTTTTAGATAATCCCTTCGAGATATGAATTCAGCGATGAAGTCTGCTAGGACTTGTCGTTGAATAACTCATCTTGGTGTGTAAGTGATGTCAAACTGACTCAGCTTGATATTCCACTTGAGTAACCTACCAGACGTCTCAGGCCGCGTAAGGTCCCGTCATAACGGCTGGTCAGTGTAGACAGTGATAAATGAGCTTGAAAATACAAGTGGAGCTTTCTCGAGGCAATGAAAAGAAAGTAAGCTAACTTCTCCAACTTCGGATAATTTCACTCTACTCCTGGTCAGCCATTTGCTGATGTATTAGACTAGTCTTTGTATCCGATCCTCCTCTCTAATTAAATCATACTGATCGCGTTCCTTGACACCGCCAAGTAGATGTATAGTCTCTCGTGAACAATAGGTTTTGACAAAATGGGTGGTGTGGACAGGTGTTGAACTAGTGCTTGGAATGCGCCCTCACACTCTACAGTCCATTCAAAGTTCTGTTTCCCTTTTTGATTAGATCGAAGAAGGGAATGCATTTGTCGGTGGATTTTGAAATGAACCTGCTCAGTGCTACTACCTTCCTATTGAGGCTCTGAACTTGCCTTAGAGTCTTTAGAGTCTCAAGATTTCTAATTACCCAGATTTTTTTGGGGATTGGTTTTGATTCCCCAAACATTAACGATGAATCCAAGTAATTTTCCAGACGGGACCCCAAAGTGACACTTCAACGGGTTGAGTTTCATTCTGTACTCTCGGAGGATGTTGAACATCGTTTTCAGGTCTTTGATATGATTTGTGGAGAATCATGACTTCACAAGCATGTCATCCATACGTACCTCCATAATTTTTCCGATCTAGTTAGCGAACATTCGGTTGACGAGTCTCTGACAGGTTGCCCGGGCGTTTTTAGGTCCGAATGGCATCACTTTATAACAATAGAGTCCCAGATCGGTGACAAAGCTCGCATGCTTATGATCAGGTAGGTGCATCGGTATCTAATTATAGCCAGAATATGCATCCATAAAGTATAAGAGTTTATGTCCGGTCGTTGAATTTATGAGCTGATCAATTTGGGAAAGTGGATAACCGTCTTTAAAGCAGGCTTATTCAAGTCTGGGTAGTAAACGCAAGTTCTCCGCTTCCCATTAGGTTTTCTAACAAGTACAGGGTCGAACATTCATTCTGGATATAACGCAACTCTTATAAACCCGTTCGACCTGAGTTTATACACCTCTTCCTTAAGAGAGGCAGATCTCTAGATCCATATAATGCCTTTTTTGCTTGACCGAGACATGCCACGGGTAAATATTCAATGTGTGGCTCGCGATGTCCGGTGAGATCCCACACATGTCGAAGTGCGTCCAAGAAAACGCCTCGAGGTTTTCCCGTAGAAATTCAACTAATTCCTCTGCATCTGTTGGCTTAGCTTAGATCAAATCTTTTCCATTTTAGAATCGTCATCATTTTCGGTCAGAACATCGATCGTCAGCTCTGCCATAGAAGCCTGAATGTCTTTGACTTCATCCTCACTTTCGATATCTCTTGGGTCAGATCCCTTAGGAATTGGTTGTGGTGCCCAGGCTTGGGCCTAGGCGTTAACTGTCAATTATTCGCAAATCAGACGTAGAGAGATTCCTCCACACCCTTTCCCTTCTCTTTTCGTTGTGCCTCCCATGGCTCAACAACGTAATAGGCTCATCCAACAGCCTGATCCACTTGAACAACCCCAACTCCACTGTTGGTAGGGAATTTCAAAGTTAGAAACCAAGGGGCGATAGCGGCCTTGAAATCAGCTAGGGTCAGTCGGCCCAAGAATGCGTTATATGGCGAGTCAATATCCAATACAATAAACTGCAATATCCAGACTCTTTGGCGTTCACCAACTCCTTATTCCTCTGGTTAAGGAGTATGTTCATTGAACTTCCACTGTCCACTAAGATCGTCTTTGTCCAAGAAGGACCTATCTGAGCTAAAATGACTAGTGGATAAATGGTTGGGGCTTCGACTCTGTCGGCATCCCTCTCTCGAAATACGATGTCGTCTGTCATTGTTTTCTGTTGTTTGGCCGGAGCCCCGTCTTCCAAGTTACTCCAACATTCGAAGCTCGCATGACTAATAGAGTTGGTATACGACTCCATTTCCCCCCAGCGCCGATCTACTAGATGAGGACCACCACTAACAGTATTAATTACTAACCTCCCACTGGTATGTACGAGTTCCTCCGGTCTAACCTGATTTGCGATTTGATTTTGATTTGATGGGCCCACACCTCTAGCCTGTGGCGCTCGAACGAACTGCTCCAACTTTCTTTCTCGGATAAACTTCTCGATAATATCCTATAGATGAAGACATTCATTCATGTTGTGGCCATAATTATCGTGAAATCTGCAAAACTTCCCAATTTGAATCAGTTTCACAAACGTTTGCTTCGGAGCAGCTTTCTTTTATTGGATAGCATTACAAGTTTGCAAGTACACATTTTCTAGAGATGTATTTAAAGGAGTATATGTGTCGAACATGGAAGCTCTACGTCGCGGCCCGTGACTCTGATCCCGCTTCCTACTCTGGCTTCCATCGCCTTTCTGCTAATTTTACTTATTCTATATATTTAACTGCACCTTTCCGAAACTTCCCCCGATTTGCTTCATAACGACATTGCTTTGGATTCCTTCCACATTGGGTCCCGCATCATCCTTTTTCCTAGACTATTTCGCATCCTTCCTTCTCAAGAACTGAGCTGCCTTGGAATAGAAACGTTCCAATGAAGCAGGGGGGTATTCGGCTAAGCAGTTGCCAAATTCGAAATAGTGAATGATTCCCTTAGTCTGTGGCATCAGAATGGAATTTTCATTAGGGTTATTAATCTCAACGTATGTAGCATGAAACCTTTCCAAGTAACATTTGAGTGTCTCCCTGGTTGAGTGACACTGGACAAGGTATTAACATCTTTGGGCCTTGTGACATGCATGTGAAACTGCTCGACAAACTTCGTTGCCAACTGGTCGAAACATGAACTAGATTGAGGTGGTTGGAAAGTAAACCACATAGTTGTGATGCCTTCTAAGAAGATTGGGAAACTTTGGAATTTGACTGCATCATCAGTCGATGCAGCATTCGTTAACCATTCATACTTTAAATGTGTTGGTTAGGGTCAGAGCTCCCTTCATAAATAGGTAACGTTGGCATTCTGAATCACCGGGGCGGTTTAGCAAAGAGGATGTCATTGGTGAAAGGTGTATGACTTTGGGAGATTCCCCAGTCGTCATTTGTGAGGCCTTGACTTTCATGAATCATCTGAGGGATCATTGTCGGGATGTCTGTCATTTGGACATTCTGGGCATGCTGAGCCAATGTGTGGTCGGGTTCCATGATACGAGGATGGGTCGGTCGTAGTCGATGGTCCATATCTCGCCTCCTTGGCTCTAGGTCTTCATGAACATAAGGCTCAGGGGTATAATCACGCTGGCGATGGTTCAAATCCATTCGGTTTCAAGTGTGAGCTCCCAACTCAATAGCTGTGGCAGCAACGCGGTTATCAGTAGTGTGATATGGAATCGTCCCTCCTCGGGAGGAGGGTCCGGTGGTGGCTGGTTGACGGGCCAACTCTCAGTTACCAAATATTCAAAGTGCGCTGATGTCCGGTAGCCAGTGTATTGCTTCCTTCCAGCCGTGGGTGCGTGGATTTGTGATTGTAATCAGAAGAAGCTAAACTTCCAGTAGATGAGTAGGGAGCCAAATCACGTCTGGAACTCCTTCGTCTATCACTGTTCAACCGATTGGTTAACTCCATGTTAGCACGGAGCTGTTAGGTAAGCTACTAGTGGCTTTGAGTTAGCTCTTGCATCAGTAGCTGGAACTCTTCCCTGGTGACAGGGCCTTGTGCACCCGAAGGTCCGGCAGCATTCTTGTTTGCAGAGGGAAGTTGTGCAGGGTTTTGCCTATCTCGTCCTTCTGAATCTGCAACTGTTGAGGTATTCCTGGCAGCGACCGTGTTAAATAGCGAAGTTCTCTCTTAGACTTGGTGCAAATCTGAATAAGATGTAAGAACTTCTAGGCTTAGGATCTGGATCTTCTCCTTAGATTCTTGCAATCCAATTTCAGTAGTAGATCCAATGAGCAGGAGAAAAGTTGGATTCTCAGTGAAAGCACCAAAGTGTTTGTACCAAAATTGGGCACAACACTCTTCGGATGTGTTTGAAGAGATAAAATGAAGAAAGTAAATGTAAAATGAGCCAGATCTAACAAACACACCAATCAACAGATAAGAAAAAATGCTTAAAACACAAATTTAGAGTGGTTCGGCATATTGCCTATGTCTACTATGAAATGATTGATGTTTATTGAATTTGACTTGCTGATTACATGAGATTACAATAGTACAACTGAAATATAGCAGTGATTTCGGCAGAGTGTCAGCGTAAAGAAGCCAAAAAGTTCCTTTATGGAGGCACTGGGCTGCTATTTATAAGTGTAGGATGGAAAAATTTGACTGGGACCTCGGAATACTCTTTCCCACATGTGGGTGGACCCATCAGATCGATCCCTTGACATTTGGGCTCGATCCGTGATCGATATGTACACAATTCATATCGATCAAAAATGACTCCTTTTGGGCTAAGATCGATCATAGACCAAGAAGATGCGCTACGCAAGTTCCTGTGAAAATTTGGTAGCATTTGGACTTGTGGATTTTCAGTTTTGATCGATCCAAGTCTGCATTTACAAAGCACTATCGAGTTCGTATCGATACAATTCATATTGATGGCTTCGTATAGCTTTTGGTTTGAATCGATCAGGTGACGTGGTGCTATATTCTAGGATCGATCCACTTTTCATGCCGAGTGACTGATTCTTCCATTTTTATAGGCTTTGTTCGAATCGATCCAGAACTTTCCCATTCATACTGATAGCTATCGCTCTATTTCGTATCGCTGTTTGAGATCATTTCATATCGATGGCCTCTATCCCCATTCGTATCGATATAGACTTAAGCTGTTCGAATTGATTGAAGTTCAACTTCGTATCGATGCTTTTTAGGTGTCGCTTTGCATCGCTTGTGGGCGGTATGCTTTTTATCGATCATTGACCGATCGACAAGAATTATGTAAATGATGATCGATACGAGCAGTGCATTAATGGAAACGATACGAAATGTCCCTTGGTGATGGATACGAACTGGAGTAGATGTGATGGATACGAAGTGGTGCCTCTTCCATGGATATGAACTAGCGCTCTCTTGATGGATACGCACCAAATGTGTTTCCTGACGCTTACGATTTTGCATGGATACGAATAGTGTTGATTCTCTTGACCTTGACCAATCAATATCTCGTGCATACGAACTCCGGTTGATTGAAATTTTGACTCCCATAGCTTTACTTGTCGTACCACATTTATTGTAGCTCAATCCAGACTCGGAGAAATTTACTAGTGTCCATATTAAACCTGTGTATAACCGATCTTTGGGGCGGACTATCCTTGGTGTTACGGTCTTGCCAAAAGGCGGGATAACAATCACCACAACCAAAGGAGTACTCCACTATTCTTGAATAAAAGATATAGAACTGCTTTGGATCAACAAACCAACACTTGGAATTGGCTTCTAACATCAACTATGGAACTTAAGCAGAAGATGGGACCCACTTATCGAAGAAACATGCATTGGTACCGACCTATGACTTCGGTGTATCCATATTGCTTTGGCCTTGGTTTGTTTTAGCTTGAATCATTTTGCATTTTCCCTTATCTTTGTGGATTTGGAGTTCAACCTGAGAAATTTGAGTATTTACTTGGGGCTCGACCTGAAGATTTTCTAAGATTTTTGTGCTCAAAATTTTCCTTTACTTGCTTAGAGTTAGACCTGAGAGTTTTGTGTGTCTGACCCAATACTTTTGTATGTCCGACCCGAGTTCACTTCTTTGAGTCTGGCCCAAGACTTTTTATGTCGACTCGAGCTTTCAAGGGTCGATACCAACCTTACTCAATGGGTCGATACCGAACCAACTTCTGGTCATATTTAGGGTTTCTACATGGATTACTTCGGGTCGAGCTTGGAGTTTTTCCAAAGGCTATCCTGCTTTGAATCTGACCTAAGGATTTTGTGGGTTTGATTTGAAGTAGCTCTTCCAAAAACTAAAACTTCCAAATTTTCAATTATTTCTATGCATTTTTTGATATCTCTTTTACCTTGGCTTTTTATGATATTCTCAAAGTCCTTAGATCATTTATCCATCATTCTCTCATTCGATTCGATAACATTCGCCCACCAAAGTAAGCCTTGTGAATTCTTGGCTTTACTTGGGTTATGCACTTTGACTATCTCTCTAGGAATTTTTCCTTGATAACTCTAATTTCGACTCGTCTAATCTATTTGAAAATTGCCTAGTAAAATGTCAAGAAAAACTTCAAGCGCAACCCGAAGTAATTCATTAGAAAGGAGTACTTTATAGTAAGGGATTCTCTTTCCATATGCTTTGGTATGTCGCTCGTGATGAGGTCAAATGAGTTTTGAAGGATGTTCATGAAGGGGCATGTAGCGACCACATCGGAGGGTAAATCGCAGCGAAGAAGATCCTCTGCTATGGATACTTCTGTCTAACTATCAACCGAGACAAGATTGATTAAACCTAAAAGTGTGATAAATGCTAAAGATTTGATAAAATTCCATGATCCCTACTGATAGAGATTCCTTAAATGATCGGTTATTGGCCATTTGGAATTTAAAGAACTGTTGTCATTGGTGTATTACCAATGTTCAAAGGTGGTGCGAATTATGCTATCATCGCAGTTGATTACTTTATCCAATAGATCGAGGTGGAGCCATTAGCCATAATTACCATAAAGAAAGTAATCAGCTTTGTTGTTTGGAATATCATTAGTCATTTTGCGATTCCATAAGGGATCGTTACTGTAACACCCCTAATTTAAATAACTTTATTTAATAGATTTAATTAGATAGATTAAATATAATAATGTAAAGATTAGAGTGATAAGGGATTTGAAATTTTAAAACTATTTAGGGTCGTGCCTCAACTAAATGGATTTATAAAAATGGTTTATAAGTTAAACACCTAAGAGATTAAGGCAAGGGTAATATGGGAATAGCCGTATACTATAACCCCATAACCCATAAACCCTTACCTCATCCTCATTCACGTTTTTCATAAAAAAAAAGGAGAAAAAAGACCTGCCATTACCTTTGGGGAAGAAGAGCTTAAAATCAAATAAACGCTAAGATTCAAGCAAGGAAGATTTAAGCAAGAACAAACATCAAGATACTTATCCAAACAAGGTGAATAATGACGTAAACCATTTCATATAAGTCCTTTTGAACTTTTAGTTTCGGGTTTAAGGGTTAAAACCATTCGGATGGATATATGATGATATGCTTTGATTATATGCCATGTTTTGATTTAAACAATGATTTTTGTGTAATGATATAATACGATTTTATGGTTAAATTTGTGTAAATTGATTTCAAATGCCACTATGTTTGAGTATGTTATGTAAAACATTATTTTGGAGATGGGTTTAAATTTTCACAATATTCCAAGCTATGGATAATTTATTATGAATTTTGAATGGAAGAAATAGATAAATTGGGTTTAAATTATTTAATGCAAATAAATAATGTTTTTGGGTAAGAAATTTATATATGTTAGAAAACGTATTGAAGGAATAATTGTGATTTTTGGGGATTTTTCCTAACTATTTTAATATGGTTATCAAATTATTCAAGTTGGAGGACTTGAATGTTTAAATTTTTTGTTAAAGGGAATGGCTTATTTGTTAAATTGATTTCAATCATCAAACTATTCAATTCAGCGGCTTTTTTGAAAAAGGATATTGATAAAGAAATGGCAACCAATTACATTTGGCAAGTTAGGCAAGTTAGGTAAAAAGAAATTTCTTTGAAAGGCATAAAATCAGTTTTGTTTTGATTTACCACTTCGCCCCTTCCACTTGCTAGCTTTCTTCACCATATTTCCAATAATGAACTTACTCGAAACTAATGCACATGGTATCAAGAAATTGTACGTGGTGTATTGGAGAAAGACAAAATGAACCGTTGTCGAGGGCTTGCTTTCAAAGGGGTTGAAGCTACTTTTAAATACCTTTGGAATCAATCAACATGCCTTTGTTCTAATAGAAGCTTTTGAATGAATTGCCGCTTGCCATTATTTTTAAAGAAGCTTTCGAGTGAGAGGCAACTTATTTTCTTAAAAGGAAGCTTTCGAAAGTGTAGCCACTTTTGAACCTATTCAAAACCTAGTTGCCGCATTCATGCCTTTCAAACTAGTTAAAGGCCGCTTTATTAAAACTTTAAGTCAATGCTTTCAAAAGGGACGCTTTCGTCCTTGTAAAATTTAAAGTTGCCTTCTCAATGCTTTTGATTTAAGATGATTTTATTAAGAGTTATGGAGGCAATTGTTTCGAAAGGGGTTTCGTGACTATCCTTTTCCCTAAATTTTTTACTTAAGATCAATGATTTCAAAAGGGGTACTTTCGGTTCTGTTCTTTTTGACCCAATAGTTATACTAACTATTAAACCCTTTGATTTCATAAGAATACTTTTAACGATTTAGAGTTTATGTTCCCCCAAAATCTTACTTGAACTTAATGCTTTCGAATGGTATCGAAAGGCACGTTTTAAGTGTTTAGAAAGGTAAGCTTTAAGTCTTTTAAAAGGTAAGCTTTAAGTATTTCGGAAGGTGAGCTTTAAGTATTTCAAAAGGTGTGTTTTAAGTAATGCTTTCGAAGGAGAATGGGCAGGGTTTTTAAAGAAATGCTTACAAAAGGAGAGAGTGACTGAGGGTTACTCATGATGTCACAATGATCCAAAGGATACAGTCGTAAACCTTAACTTTCAAATTAAAAACCCAATCTCATTTTTGTAAAACCACGACATTGTAAAAAGGTTTTTGAAATGGCATTTTAACTTTTAAATTTCAAAGGAATATTTCTTTGTTATGGATAGTGGATTAAGAGTATTAATCATATTGTTTTAGAAATGATTACAAGGAATTAAACCATGGATGTTTATATTGTTATATTATTTGATCAGTTATCAACTATGTTGTCGTAATCATATTCAATTCACTACTAACCCATAACTGTATTTTTGGGTGGAAAGGGCAGAATAACCAACTAGGTTGACCCAGTAGTGAATATACTTGAATTAAATCCTGTGTGAGTAAAATTGCATCCAGGAGGTCAGATAGAGCAGAATATAGGATGTCCAAAAGCTGATCAAAGATTATTGGTTTAGATAGGTTCTCAGCAAGCCCATGAAAATTATGCATGGAAACTGTTATTGGCAGGGGCCAATAGGTTCATAGTGATCCCATGAAAACTATGTTCATAACAGGTTATTGAAAGAGATCAATAGGTTCATAGTGATCCCATAAAAACTATGACATGGGCGATGTTAATTGAGGATCTAATAGGTTCATTTTGACCCAATGAAAACTATGATTAGATGATGTTATTGGTAGATACCAATAGGTTCTTAGTGATCCCATGAAAACTATGAAACTTAACAAATTGTTTGTAAGTTTGGAACATGTTATTTGTTAGCCTATGAAAACTAATAGGTTAATAGTGACCCTAGAATCTATAACTTGAGAGAGATGGTTTGGAAAATGGGGACGGGAAATCCAGAGTATATTGCTTGTTTATATGTCATCATGATACATTTTATTATGTTATGCGTTAATCACTGTGGATGCAAGTGCACAATATATGGTTATTTTAAAATGGATTAAGATACTAGTGAGGAGAACACCCGTTCCACTAAGCGGCATGGTCTCATTAGATATCTATGTGGTTTGAAATGGTAGGTTATTATCCATACCAAGCATTGACTTAAAGTATAAGTTTTCCCCATAAACTCTTGGGTACTCAACTAATTTTAAGTAGTTTGAGAGTTGAGGTGTTTAGGTTCTCCTTTAGACTAATAAGCTTACGAAGACGTGCAGGAGGCAGGCTAGCTATTAGGAATTTTCTGTTTGATTCCGCCGTGCTTTGGTTGTAATGGAAAAGTTTTTTTTACCTATATTTAGACTCTGATCAACCAAGGGAGCATCTTTGAATGTCGCTCTTGGCATATTTTGTAATAATTGTATTTCTCTAAACGTGGTTTACGAATTGGAAATATATAATGAATTTGAAATGTGATTTATAGTGGAATGAGAAATTTGTTCTATGATTTAAAAAAATTCGTATCCATGTGTTTTTGTTATATCAATGTAAATATTACCGTATTTGGTCACCGAATATTAATACCTATGGATGACTACAACACCCATAGCAGTTAGTTTTGGGCCTCTAAATCGAGAACGTTACAAGTTGGCATCAGAGCATAAGCTTATGTAAATTTAAAAGAAATTTGGACCTAAAAGATTTTCAAAACATGGTCTATTGAATCGAAAGATAAGACCGGGGTTTGGGTCAATGCTATAGTTATGTACTTGTAATATATAAGTACGTATTCCCCTCTCTCTCAGACCATTTTTCTGTATCTTACAAGGCATGTATGCAGATTTACGGGAAAGGAAGATATAGATGCAGGAAACGGAAGAGGAAATCCAAGTCGAAGAAGCACCACAACTAATGGAAATGCCAACTAAATATCAAGAGGAATATGAGTCGACAGGCAAATGCCAACGTAGGTGCTCGAATCTTGCCAGTAGATATGGGATGATGTATAAGTTCTGTGTCAATTTGATCCAAGCTAGAGCAGCTGCAGGAGTAGCTGGAGGGAATGTGAATGTTGGAGGAGTTAATCCCATGGCCCCAATTAGCAAAAACTATGCTAAGCCGAGCAGGGATTATACCAGTCTTGGCAGAAAGCCGCTTTTGGGAATAGAGTGTGCTATAGGAGTAGAAAATTGGTTTTTTCATTGTGAAATGGTTTTTTCTAACTTGGGAGACAATTGCAGGGAGCAGCACTTTATTAGTGGAATAGTATTACCATGGGAGTTCCTGAGGAAGAGTTGACTTGGGTAGAGTTTCGTAGGAGATTTGAAGATTGATTTTTGTTTGAAGTACCAAGTCATTATTGTTGAGAAAGTTCATGGACTTAGTGCAGGGTGAAATGTTGATGATTGAGTATGCTACGAAGTTTGAAGAGCTTTCCAGATATAGATATGCCGCCACTGACACCATCGTTCAAAGGGACAAGAAGTTCATTTGAGGAATAAGACCCGAGATTGCTAGGGCGACTATACCATCTTCATGATCCAAGCAGAGTTGTAGTAGAGATGGAAATCCGCAATGAAGAGATGTTTTCTACTTATAGGAAAGAGAAGCATGTTGAAACACAAGATTCTCAGGGCAAGAAGAGGAAATTATTTAAGGAGAAAGAAGCTCAAAGGAGGAGTTGCTAGGAAAGGAAAGGTCGAATAGTTTGCTACAAGTGTGATAAGAAAGGACATTATGCTCATGAATGTCGAACTAGAAAAAGAAAGAAGGGTGCAGAATAGAAAGGAGTGAAGTGTTTTAATTGTGACCAGATTGGACAGTACAAGAATCAGTGCCCAGAACAAGTCGGAGCGGATTAGGGAAGGGTTTTTATTTTAAAACCGTCTTCTTCAAGACCAACTGCTAATGGAAAGGGAAAGAATATGACGGAAGGTATGCTTTTGATTCATAGTATACGAGCTAGGGTACAATTTAATACCCATGCATTGCATTCATTTGTATCTCAGTGTTTGGTAGTTAAGTTATGTTTGGAACCATCGTACCTTGTTACTTCCTTAAAGGTTGCGAATCGAGGGTGTGCAACTCTAGGGATGAGATGCGACAAATTAGAACTTGAAATGTTAGGTCGTAAGTTTGCACGCAGTTTGCATGTTTTTGATTTCATAGGTTTCCGGATCATTTTGGGTATGGATTGGTTAGATAAATATGATGCTAGGATATTTTAACAAGATATAGAAATATCGCTAAGATACCCTATAGTCATAACCGAATTATATACTCGGTGGAGAAGTTAGATTCAAGTGCTTATGCTTTGCTAAATGCAATGTAAATAGAAGAAGAGTTGAATCGGGTTTTGGTAGCGAGAGAGTTTTCTATTATTTTTGAGCCAGTCACAGGACTACCACTGAAGCGGGCCATTGAGTTTCAAATAGACCTTGTGCCGGGAGCAGAACCTATAAATAGACCATCTACTAGGATGACACCTACCGAGATGAAGGAATTAAAGGTGTAGCAAGCAGATTTAGAAAGAAAGAATTTTATTAGACTAAGCAGTTCGCCTTGGAGAGCGGCTATGGTGTCTCCAAAGAAACCGGATGGGTCATTAAGGATGTGTATGGACTATCATAAGTTGAAGGAGAAGACGATCAAGAATAAATATCCTTTGCGGAGAATCGATGATTTATTTGACCAATTGAGTGGAGCTAGAGCATTTCCCTAATGGATTTTACAACGGGTTTCCATCAGCTAAGAGTGGCAGAGGACAGTATTCCACTGGCGGCATCTCAGACTAGGTATAGTTCGTACAACTGGTTAGTGATGCCATTCGGGTTAACGAATGCGCCAGCTTTCTTCGTGGATTTGATGAACCGGATTTTTGAGAGCACTCGAATACGTTCGTATTTGTATTCATAGATGACATTTTAATATACTCTAAGGATGAAAGAGCATGAAGTTCATCTTAAAGAAGTTCTTGAGATGTTAAGACATCATTAAATCAAAGCAAACTTTTCAAAGTCTCATTTCTGGAAGAAAGAGGTTAAGTTTCTTTTTCACTTCGTTTCAATGAAAGGTTTGTTAGTCGATTGGGATAAGGTTGAAGCTGCTAAAAACTGTAAGAGACCAGAGGCGGTGAATGAGATTAGAAGTTTTCTTGGACTCGCTGGCTATTACCGGAGATTCATTAAGGATTTCTAGTGGATAGTAGCGCTTTTGACTAAGCTAATCAGGGAGGACATAAAATTTGTTTGGTCTGACAAATATGAGGAAGCATTTCTTATGTTAAAGCATTTGTTGACCGGCGCATGTTTGTTAGTTGTCCCAGTCTGGAACAAAGGATTAGTAGTGTATACCGATGCATGTGGAATTTGATTAGGGGTTGTGTTGATGCAGAAAGGTAAAGTTATTATCTACGCTTCATGAAAGCTTAGACCGCATGAAGGGATATATTAATCATGATCTAGAGTTGGCTGTAGTGATCTTTGCACTGAAATTATGGAGACATCATCTCTTAGGGGAGAGATTTGAGTTATAAACCGATTAAAATTCCTTAAGGTATTCATTCTCTCAGAAGGATTTGAATATGAGACAACAGAGGTGGCTGGAGAATTTAGCAGCTTATGATTTTGGTATAGAGTATACATGTGAAAAAGAAAATAAAGTGGCAGGTTCTCTTAGTGGGAAACATCAGAATGTGGAGTTAGCTATGTTGACAAAATGAAAGAACTTAGAGGCTTTGACTACTTGTAGAGTGCAGTTAGGATCAGCTGCTAGTTTTAGTCGATGCACAGCCATGTTATCTTACTTAGAAGTTCGACCGATACTAAACGAAATGATTGTTTCTAAGCAGAAAGAGGATCTACTATTAGCCGAAAAGATCATAATGCTTAAGGTTGTATTGGGGATTAATGATCTAAAATATTTTAGTCTTGACTAGATGGCATTGTTGAAAAAGAAGAGATGGTTGTGTGTTTTGAATGTTGGGTACTTAAGGAGAAAAGTTCTTAGGAAATGTCATCAATCCAAATTTATGATTCATCTAAGGGGACCCAAGATACATCAAGACATGGAGAGGAGTTTCTATAGGAAGGTATGAAGAAGGATGTGGGTTTATAGGTAAGGTAGTTTATGAATTGTCAACAAGTGATGGTCGAACATCAGAAGCTGAGTGGGTTGTTTCAACCTTTGAAAATACAATTTTGGAGATAGGATTCGATATCTATTGATTTTATAGACGGGTTGCCAATATCAAATCGAGGAAATGAAATTATATGGATCATAGTGGACAGGTTGACCAAGAGTGCCCATTTCATTCCGGTTAGTCAGCCAAGACGACACCTGTTTTAGCTATATTGTTTGTGCAAAACATAGTTAGACTACATGGGATTCCTAATAGTATAGTAAGCGATAGAGATACTTTGTTTACTAGCGAGTTCAGTAAGAGTATACAAGATGCATTAGGTACCAAGCTCAAGGTAAGTACTACTTATCACCCTCAAATAGATGGGCAGATAGAGAGAGTCAACAAGGTACTCGAGGATTTGTTAAGAGCTTGTGTGCTAGAGTTTGGTGGATCTTGGGAAGATCGCCTACATTTAGTTGAGGTTTCCTGTAATAACAAATATCAGACTAGTATAGAAATGGCGCCTTTAAAAGCTTTGTGTGGAAAGCTATGCAAGTCACCAACATATTTGTTGGAAACTATAGGTAGATTAGTCTTTGACCCGGATCTAGTGAGCGAGGCAACAAAGAAGGTTGGGTTGATCCAATGTAAGATGAGGGAAGCTCAGTCTAGGCAAATGAGTCAAACAAATAAGAGGCGTAAGGACCTAGAGTTCTCAATTGGAGATAGAATTTTCATTAAAGTATCACCGAGGAAGGGTGTGGTACGATTCGAAAAGTCAAGGAAACCAGCACCGAGATATGTGGGACTGTTTCCAGTTATAGAGAGGATCAAAACACTTGCATACGGAGTAGAGTTGTCAAGCAGTTTGGCAGGTGTCCATAATGTGTTTCATGTGTCTCATCTTCGTAAGATGTACATGATCCAGAGACTACTATTCCTTCTACTACATTAGACGACTTAATAGTGGAACCGGATTTAACCTTTGTTAAACAACCAGTCTGGATTGCAGCAAGAGATGAGAAAAATTTAAGACACAAGGCAGTCAAATTAGTGAAAGTTCAGTGGAGGGACAACGAGAAGGATTGTACTTGGGAAACAGAAGACAGAATTAGAGATACTTATCCAGATCAACTTTAAGGGTATGTTTTACATTTGTTTTATATAGACTTTTGCTAATCAGGTGGGCTAGTGTGGTAGTAAGGAGATGTTACGGATGATTGCTATGAGTAGTTTTCAGTCCTTGTTGAATTTCGAGGACAAAATTCTTTAAGGAGGGGAGTCTTGTAACACCAACTAATTTTAAATAACATTATTTAGAATATTTAATTAGATAAATTATATAGAATAACATAGAGATTATAATGATAAGTGAATTGATATATCAAAACTATTTAGGGTCTTGCCTCAACTAAACGGATTTATAAAATTGATTTATAAGTTAAACACCTAAGAAATTAAGGCAAGGGTAATATATGTAAAGCTGTATAACATAACCCCTGAACCCTTACCTCATTCTCGTTCACATTTTTCATAAAAAAAATATAAACAAAGGAAAAACAAGGTCGGTCATTACCCTAAGCGAACCAAAGCTTAAAATTAATTCGAAGCTAAGATTCATGCTAGGAAGATTTAAGCGCGAACAAATCTCAGGTTCCTTCTCCAAAAATGGTGAATAATGATCTAAACCATCTTATACAATTCCCTTTGAACTTCTAACTTTGGGTTTAGGGTTTAAAAACCATTTGGATGGATATATGATGATATGCTTTGATTATATGCCATGTTTTAATTTGAACAGGAATTTTCGTGTAAAGATATAATTTGATTTTAAGGCTAAAATCATGTAAATTGATTTCGAATTCCATAATGCTTGAATATGTTACATAAGACATTATTTTTGAGAGGTTTAAATTTTAATAATATTTCAAGCTATGAATAATTTATTATGAATTTTGAATTGAAGAAATAGATAATTTGGGTTTAGATTATTTAAGGCAAATAAATAAGGTTTTTGGAAAGAAATATATATATGTGTGTGTGTGTGTGTGTGTGTTTATATATATATATATATATATATATATATATATATATTTAAGAAAACATGTTAAAGGTAAATAATCATGATTTTTTGGGGTTTTTCCTAAGTTGTTTTAATATGGCTATTAAATAATTTAAGTTTGAGGGCTTAAATGTTTAAATTTTTGTCAAACAGAATGGCTTATTTGTTAAATTCATTTCAATTATTAAATTATCGAATTCGGCATCCTTTTTGAAAAAGGACATTGATAAAGAAATTGAAACTACATTTGGAAAAATTAGGCAAGTTTGATGAAAAGAAATTTCTTTAAAAGGCATAAAATCAGTTTTGTTTTGATTTACACTTGCCATTTCCACTTGCTAGCTTTCATCGCCATAATTCGACTAATGAACACATTCGAATATAATGCACATGGTATCACAAAATTGGTACGAAGTGTATTGGAGAAAGGCAAAAGAGATGGTGTCGAAGGCTTGCTTTCGAAGGCGTTGAAGCTGCTTTTAAATAGCTTTTGAATCAATTAATGTGCCTTTATTATAATAGAAGATTTCGAATGAATTGCCACTTGCCATTATTTGAAAAGAAGCCTTCGAATGAGTGGCCACTTATTTTTTTTAAAAGGGAGCTTTCAGAAGGGTGACCGCTTTTGAACCTATTCAAAACCTAGCAGTCGCATTCATGCCTTTTGAATTACTTAATGGCCACTTTCATTATAACTTCAAATCAATGCTGTCGAAAGGGAAGGTTTCATCCTTATAAAATTTGAAGCCACCTTCTCAATGCCTTCGATTTGAGCTACTTTTAATAAGAGTTATGTGGCAATGGTTTTGAAAGTAGTTTCGTAATTATAGTCTTCTCCAAATTCTTTTACTTAAGATCAATGGTTTCGAAAGGGGTACTTTCACTTCTGTTCTTTTTGACCTAATAGTTATATTAAATGTTAAACCCAATGGTTTCCGAAGAACACTTTTAAATGTTATAAAGGTTGTATTTCCATAAAACATTACTTGAACTTAATGCTTTCGAAAGGTATCGAAAGGCCTGTTTTAAGTGTTTCGAAAAGTAAGCTTTAAGTGTTTTGAAAGGTAAGCTTTTTGTGTTTTGAAAAATAAGCTTTAATTCTTCCGGTAGGTATGTTTTTAAGTAATGCTTTCAAAGGAGAATGACTAAGGTTTTTAAAGTAATGCTTATAAATGAGGAAAGTGATGGAGGGCTACCCATGATGTCACAATGAACCAAAGGGTATAGTAAAAGCCATAGCTTTTGAATTAAAAAACCTAATTTCATTTTTGTGAAACCACGACATTGTAAAAAGGTTTTCAAAATGGAAATTTAAATTTGAAATTTTAAAGGACACTTTCCTTCATAAGAATAGTGGTTTAAGGGTATTAACCATGTTGTTTTATAAAATGATTCCAAGGAATTCAACCGTGGATGTTTATGTTGTTACTTTATTTGATCAGTTATCTTGTATGTTGGTATAGTCACATTCAATTCATTATTAACCCATAACCGTATTTTGGGGTGAAAGGGTTGATTAACCGGCTTGGTTGACTAAGTAGTGAATATACCTTGAATCAACTTGTGTGAGTAGAATTGCATCCAGGAGGTCAGACATACAAGAGTATAGGATGCCTAAAAGATGATCATAGATTATTGGTTTAGACAGGTTCTTAATAAGCCCTTGAAAACTATTATTGGCAAGGGTCAATATGTTCTTAATGATCCCATGAAAACAATGTCTAGAACAAGTTATTGAAAGAGATCAATAGGTTCATAGCGATCGCATAAAAACTTTGACATGAGAGATGTTATTGGGGGATCTAAAAAGTTCATAATGACCCCATAAAAACTATGATTAGATGATGTTATTGGTTGATACCGATAGGTTCTTAGTGATCCCATAAAAACTATAATTAGGCACATAGTATGTAAGTTTGGAACAAGTTATTAGTTATCCCCTGAAAAAAAATACGTTAATAGTGACCCTAGAAACCATAATTTGAGACTAAAAGTCAGGAAAGTAGGGATGGAAAATCCAAAGTATATTGCATTGCGTATCATATTTGTACATTTTATTATTTTATGTCTTAACCAATATGGATGCAGGTGCACAGTATATGGTTATTTTTATTTGGTTTAAGATACTACTGAGGGAAAAACCCATTCTGCTAAGCTGCGTGATCTCAATTGATACCTATGTGGTTCGAGATGGTAGGTTATTTTTCATACCAAGCTTTTTGTTTGACTCGAAGTTTATGTTTTCCTCATAGTCACTCGAGTGCTTAATTAATTTTGAGTAGTTTGAGAGTTAATGTTTTCAAATTCTTCTTTAGACGAATAAGCTTCCAAAGACGTGCAGTAGGTAGGCTATCTATTATGAGTTCTTTCTGTTTGATTCTGTTGTATTTTGGATGTAATGGCAAAATTGTTTATTTGCTTATATTTGGACTTTGATCAGCCAAGGGGCATCTTCAAATGTCGTTGTTGGCATATTTTTAATAATTACATCTCTCTAAACGTGGTTTACGAATTATGATAATGTAACGATTTTGAAATTTTATTTGAAGTGGAATGAGAAATTTGTTTTATTATTTTAAAACTTTTCATATCCATGTGTTTCTATTACATCAATGTATCTAATATTACTACATTTGGTCATTGAAAATAAATCATCGTGGATGGTTGTAGCATCGATAGGAGTTACTTTTGGGCATCCAATTAGGTGGTGTTATAGTTATCGATAATGGGACCTAATTTAATGGCACTGAGATTAAAGATTTCTGCCGTCGACATCGCATAAAGAAGAGATTTGTTGCGATGGCACAACCCTAGGAGAACTTATAAGTCGAAGCTGTGAACGTGATTATCAAGTACATTCTCTGTTGGTAATTAAGAAAGGCCATAGGAAAGTGGAACGATGAGCTTCCATTAGCACTTTAGGCTTACCGAATGACACATAAATCAGAGACTGGCCACTCTTCATGCACCTTAGCCCACCAACCAAATGCTATGATTCTGGTTGAGCTAGAATTATTTTATCATCGAGTAACTCAGTACGATCCCTGAATACATGAGCAACTCCTATTAGAGTCTCTTGATATGATTGATGAGGAGCGTGATGAATCTAAGTTGGGAGCAGCCGCACACTGACACCAAGTCATCCGATATTACAATGTCAAAGTCAACAAATGAATTTTGTCCTCAAATGAATCTTCCTAGGCCCTCGAAGCTTAGGCCCATGTCTGGAAGGTCCTTATACAATAGAACAAAAGCTTGGAGATGGATCTTTGAAGCTAGCAACAGCTGACGGGATCTCAATTCCTAGCCCATGGAATGGAGAATATCTATGACGCTATTTCACTTAGAAATAAATTTATGCATAACTGATTAATGCCATTATAAGTGTTCAAGTACCCAGAGTTAGGTACCAACCAAACTTCTATGATTCGTGATTGGACCTTTGAAGTTCAACCTTCACCAGCATCCAAAGGTAGATGCCAATCAACTCTTTTAGGCCTTGACACGGAGGAAACCAAAATGGACATGATCGACGACCCATCTATTAGCTCATGCGAAGAATTTGGTGGTGCATCAATGTCTTGCCCAGACTAGACAAGGCAAAAGATTCATGCCTTTTGAAAGCAGGATCTTATGTATAAACCTCGATCGATACCCGAAGTCAGGTGCAATCGTAAGTAAACGTCCTAGATG
Source organism: Allium cepa (assembly GCA_030765085.1). Classification (NCBI taxonomy): domain Eukaryota; kingdom Viridiplantae; phylum Streptophyta; class Magnoliopsida; order Asparagales; family Amaryllidaceae; genus Allium; species Allium cepa. The sequence goes on along the minus strand of CM060938.1, from coordinate 909,648,569 downwards.
AGGATGTCCAAATTACGGTCTGAAGTGGTTAACACAAACCAACGTCGGAGTAGGTGTAGTCAAGTCATGCATCCCAAATAAGGATCCGAATCTTGCTACTCAAGCCAAAGACTAGCAAGCCATGACTCTTTAGTCGATGTTTGAAGTCTTGCACAATCAAATTTTACTATCTTAGAAAAAGGCACCTAAACCACGATCTTAAGCAGTTATCCCTGGTTAATGTTTGTAGTTCAGCATGGTCTAAACATGCATCCCAGAGAAAGATGTCTGACTTATCGTTATGGCAATTCACTTTAGTCGATGCCCAAAGATAGGCGCAATCACATTTGAAGTTCCTCCAAAAGGAATGCTTGAATTACCTTTCCAAATTATCAAAGTTCGACCGGGTTTCAAAATTGGATATGGTTACCATTAACCATAAAAATCCACTTAAGAACAAAAGTATGAAAGAAGATTGATAAAATGCCAGGCTATACCTTTTACTACCAAAATCTCCCTTCGACTTAGTCAAAACCAGCTTGAGCAGAGGTCAAAGAAGAACAAGAGGGAAAGATTCTAGCTAGACCTTTTGAAGATTTCGAAGGGATGCTACAACCAAAGTCCGAATACTTCAGAACCTTTTGAAGGTGTCCGAAGAATGCTATAATGAAGATCCAATGGGTTCTTATCTTTCAAAGGAGTCGAAAGCACCCTTCCGCCTTTAGTAACTACCTTTCTGCTAGGTGAATCCATATGTATGAAGACATATCGAACGAGTCAAAGAAACAACTTTCGAAGACAATGAAGAACAGCTCTTTGTATGTGCGCCAAACCTTTCGAGACCAAGGGTTTCGCCTTTATTCAAACCACTTGAAAGCAAGTATAGTCGAAGCCATTGTGATCTAGAAGGATTCTGCATCAAATCACAAACAAGAGTTTAGAAGCAACCATCAATGTTGAAACCAACGACACCTCAACACCATCGAAACCACTAAACAAAGTCTTTCGAGAGAGTCAAAACCTCTTGCAAGGCAATGCAAAGAAGAGAAGCGCAGCCATTCCTTTCGACGAAGACGGAAGCATACTTGGGTTATAAGGCAGACAACTTTTGACCAAGTCTAAAGCTTTAGGGTTGAAAGGTGCCAACCCGCATCTATAAATAAGACCCATGTTTTGGGGATCGGATCTTTTCCATTCACAACTTGTATCTTCTTAATCAAATGTGTTGTAAACCCTAATTTCCAAATTAATTTGGGGATTTTGAATAATAAAGTCTTCTTTTGCCAAAGAAAGGGAAGTTGTCAATTTTCGGAGTACTTTACTGATTTTAAAGCTTCTATAATGCACAACCTTGTATTTCAGGTGTCGCTTACATCAAAAGCACCCTTTCGAAACATTCGAAGCCTTGCTTATTCGAATAAATTCAGTTATATATTCCAAGCTACCTTCCCTTGAGCTTCTGCTTTCGATGTGGTTGAACCAAGCCTCGATCTACTGAAACCTTTGATTAATACAAGGTGCCAAAAGGCACAGCTTTCGACAAGGTCGAAACATAGTATCAAATCATTACGACTTTAGATTTCTAGTCCAAACCCTAGACATTTAACCCTACAGCTTTTGACAAAGTCGAAACCGCAACCCCAGTTCCTTGGTTAAGGCTTAACACCTAATTAACCATGCTTTTGACAAAGTCGAAACCACTGTCTTAGATTCTTGGGTAAAGTCCTAGCCACACAACAACTAAGGCCTTCGACATAGTCAAAATCAACAAAGGAAGACCTTATCTAGGGTATCTCAACCGTTTCAAAAGGTGGGCTTTCAAAGGGAAAACAATCTATCTCAACAGAATCGAAAGGTTGATAAGGGAAGAAGCCGACCATTTTGAACGAGTCGAAAGGTCAATAGGAATAACTTTTTACTACAACAATCTACTCGAAAGGAAATTCAAGGAGGATATACCCATTCCACTCTTTTCCATAAGGGATAGACCTTATTCCATAACTCAACCCTAGGGTGTAGATAAGATTTCTGGTTAATACTTTGCCTCTAGAAGGAGGACATGAACCTCTAACTTGGTTAAACAAAACCACTATTCTCTAAACCCACTTAACCCAATCTCAAGTTCATCTACTTTGGTCTAATCATGGCTAGAAGAATCATAAGGTCTAACAAGGATCCTATGACCACATGAGATAAAGTTCGCCTCAAAAATTCATTAATGATTCCAATCAGAATGAAGAGCAAAGGCTAGAAGCTCTAATAATTATAAATAAGAAAAAAGCGAAATCATACAGTCCCAAGAAACGGAGCTTAAACCCCTTTCATGTTGGCCCTACCCCTATTTTTGCATTAGGAAAAAGAACAGATGGAAGTGATAATGTACTCATTCAAATGAGAAGAACCATCGAACACTATTCCGTAGGCACAACCTTTGAAAAAGAGACAATGGCTAATTATAATGCCTTTGCAAATAAGTTGAAGCAACCAACTGCAACAAGAACACTTCCTACACAAGAACTACAAAGGGTGGAAAAAGGGAAAGCAATCAAAGAGTATGAAACTATAAGGCCATGGAATAAAAAAAATCAAAAAAACTATCCTCAAGAATCAAGCTTCAAATCTAGACTTCCCAAAGTATGCAATTTGACAACATCCATGGAGAATGTCTACTTACTAACTAAGGATGAGCTTAATTTTTAGGAATCATAAAAGAAGAAAGCCAAAACATGAAAGGAATCTAGGAGGATCCTTCTGTTAGTACCACGTGATGAATGACCATGAAGCCAATCATTGCAGGGCCCTAGAAGGGAAGATCGTCCATTTCTTCCTATAAGGAAATTTTCTTAAATTAGTAAAGAGAATTTAAGAAAAAAAATAAACAAAGAGTTGCTTTTCAAAGAAGGATCTACATGGTTGGGAGTGAAATACTCTGTATATTCAGATATTACCTAAGATGGTAGAAAATCCTCTGTCCGTGCTGAGTTGGCTAGGGTAGAGCAGCTCCTGAAGGGAGGGCAGACTAAGCCTTTATCTGCGCCATAAGATGGCCAGGTTAAATTACCAGACAAGCCTTTGGCCGTGCCTTTGGTCAGGTCAGGGCACCTCCTGGAGGGAGGATGTAGTAAACCTTTATTCACGCCATAAGAGGGCTAGGATAAAGCACCAAACAAGTCGTTGTCCACGCCATATTATGGCCAGGCAAGGTGCCTTCTCGAGGAAGGTCAGAGTAAGCCTTTGTCCATGCCATACAATGGTCAGGTTAAAGCACTGGAGAAGCCGTTGAGCGCGTCTCTGGCCAGGTCAAGGCGCCTCTTGGAGGAAGGTCGGGTAAGTCTTTGTTCCAGCCTCTATGATGAGCTAACCAAGAGCACCGGACAACAATGGACTAAGATGTCCAGGCCCAAGCACATGCCCATCAAAAAATGGACTAAGTTGTCCAGGCCCAAGAAGAGGCTCATCAAATAATGGACTGAGACATCCAAGCCCAAGAGGAGTCTCACTAAAAAAGCACTGAGATGTTAATGCCCGAGAAACGGCATATCCAATTATGGACTAAGACGTCCGAGCTCAAGAGGCAACTATTCAGATTACTATACAAGACCTAAAGGTTCATGCATCAAAGGAGTAGAACAGAACTCCGCTTATTAATACCCAAACCTGGGTTTCGGGACTTTCATTTCTAAACATCATCTATTAATATCCAAATCTGGTATTTCGGTTTCTTATATCTGAATTTCATCAAGTAATACCCGAATGTGGGTTTCGGGACATTTATTTCAGAACTTCATTTACTAATACCCAAATCTGGGTTTCAGGTCTTTATCAATCACTTACTATCATTATTATACCCTAATCTGGGTTTTAAGACTATTACTTATTTGTGCATTAATCTGGGTGTAAGATCTCAATAATGGATTTCTGTTTACCCATCATAAATGCTGGAATCTGGGTCAAAGAATACTCTCGAGAAGATCATTATTATAAGTTTTCGTTAACACCCGAATCTAGGACTTGGATTTCTAAGTTGTTAAATTTCGTTAATTACCCGAGAAAGGGTCGATGGGTTTTTATAACAAATATTCAGATAATGATTTTTGGAATTATCTCTTCATTAAATCTCTCTTTAAAATTACTCTTCAACATTTATGCCTTTATGATAGGGCAGGATTTTTATTTTCTATCAACAAACTTCAAACATCCCAGCCAAATGGTTGAAGTTAAATTCTCATCACGGTTAAGGAGGAGATTTAGATATTTGATATAAATTACTTTTCATACGATTAACAAGATGATTTGTTAATCTATACAAATGATATACATATATTTGCATGTCAATTTCAAGCTAATAGTTGGAAATATTGTTTGCTTCATACTTTTCAAGAAGATCAACATAGCAAAGAGAAATAAAGGATTCAACAAATACAGAAATAATTTAATGAGCTATCAAAAAGCATTTCAGAAGTGACATACAAAAAAGAAATAAAAATCAGGTGATATTTTAAAAGTTTTAATGATTTACATAACTAATGAAATTATTTACAAAACTTATGAAATCATTCACATATATACAATATAATTCTATACGAAGACACAAATATGTCATAAGTCGTGAGCAACCTTGCTAAGATTCTCAACAATCGAAGGATTAACTATGCGACGAACGGCAAAGAAGAAAGCTTATATAAATTTTTTTCCTTCTTTCTTACCCTATCTGCGTCGTCGATTGCATCAATATTTGTAACGATCCATAATTTTGCTACTTCGAAAATGAGAGATTTCATCCACTTTAAATTTAAAAGGAATTTAAATCTTAAATAAATATGTTATATATAATAAATAATTATCTATTCTTATAGTTAATAAATTAACAAGCATAAATTTGGATTTTTAGAACAAATTGATAAAAGTTAAGTTTTGCAAAAAATAAAAAAGGCATAGATAAATGGATATAAATATTTATTTAAAAATATAAATCTTATTAAAGACATATAACAAAGATAATAAAAGTATATTAATAGATTCAAAAGTATGTTAATAATTGTTAACCCCGTTCCAGCATACGAGCTAAAAGGCCTACGAGTAGAGGCGTCAACGGGTTAAGACTTGAAACGACCTACGACTTAAGGTGCCTAACGACTTAGGAGACCTCACAACTTAAGGAAAGGACCGACTCAAAGAATCCCCGACTCAACTATTATGCGACTCATGGGAGTTTCTAAACTCAGCGACTCACGACTTAAGGAGCCTAATAAGTTAAAGTATTAGCGACTCATCGAAAGGACGACTTAGGGAAAGTACCGACTCATTTGACCTGGCTCCGACTCATCAAAGACCGACTCATCTGATCACGACTCATCCACTTAAGGTCTTACTGACTCAACAGGCTAACGACTCAAGAAACCTACTACCTAAGGAACCTGGCGAGTTAAGGAGATTCTATGAGTTAAGGATGGCACGACTCAGGGAGGTTTACGACTCAAAAGATAAGTCGACGCACGACACAAGACTCAGAGGCAAGTTCAGAGTCATGCTGCAAAGGGGTGACTCGTAGATGACTCACGACTCATCATGAGTCGGTCACGACTCATCATGAGTCGGTCACGACTCATGACTTGACAGTTTCAGCCTAACATTTTGCCTATAAATACATGGCCATATTCAACATTTGGGGGGACTTTTGGGGAATGACTTCCTAGGCGCCATTACTCTGCTGTTATCTCGACTTCAAGCAACACTCAAACAACACTTCTATCACTCCAATCACCAAAGACATTTCGACAAATCTCAAGAAGAAAAATAACTCATTCATCATGCATTCGAAGGATTCTTCTACATCGGGGTTTGAGATATTTGTCTAAGTGTGTTGTAATCAGAGTTGATTGTAAAGAATTGTAACTAAATCAGCAATAAAGAGCTTTAAAGTGGACGTAGGCTTGATCCTAAGCCGAACCACTATAAATACTGTGTCTTTTATAGCTTTCCTGTGATTTCTTTGCATATACTTTGTTCCCGTACGAACGGGTGGTGCTTTCACAATTTCCATCTATACACCGGGGTGTTAGCGTTTATTTTCTAGCGTTAACATTTTTGGTGCTTTCACTGAGAATTTAACTCAGGACAGCTGTCATCATTGCTTCGCAGAGATTAGAAGAAAGAATTTCTTTAAAAACCAGAAGTATATCTGAGATTATGGCTCCTGGAAGGAAGAGTAGATCTATCAGATCTGGGAATATTCAAGAGGGAACCTCCGCTTCCCCTGTGCCTAATCTACCCACTCCGTCTGTTGGAGTTACAAAAGCGGAATTGGATGCTGTGATTCTAGGGCTAAACCAGCAGATCAACGCCCAAAATGCACAACTAGAGGCTCAAAGTGCCCAGAATGCTCTGATTCTGAATAAATTGAACGACTTACTTGGGGCAAACAATCAACCGGCTGGTAATGAAGGGAACTATGCTGGCAACATTCATGATGTTAATGAAAGGAATGCTCATGAAAGGCCTACTAGTCCCTTTGAGCAGGCAGTACCTGACGCCGGTGGATCTAGAACTCGGCATGATGAGGAATATCTTTCTGGAATGGTCCGGCAGATCATGAAAGAAAGTATGCAAAGGGTTGAAGATGAGAAGGAATGGGGTTTCGCTCCAAGTAAAACTCCGTTTACTGAAAAAATCTTGAAGGCGGAATTTCCAAGGAAGTTTGTCCCTCCAACTATTCCAGCTTACAAAGGGACAAGTGATCCGAATGAGTTCTTGTATAAATATGATTGGCACATGACAGGTGCCAGGGCCTCCGACGAAATAAAGTGCCGATATTTCCCCGTATACCTGGAAGGCGTGGCTTTGCTGTGGTTCACCAAGTTGCCAGTTCGATCTATCGATCAGTTTTCAGACTTGACCAGAAAATTTAAGGAGCAGTTTAGGCTATATGCTTCGAAGGCCAAGGATATCATGTCATTGTCCAGTTTAGAGCAGAATCCTGGTGAGTCTATCAGATCTTTCTTGAACCGTTTCAATATAGCATTGGCTGAAGTGGACAATGCTGAACCACGAATGATATTGACTTATCTGATGAGGGCTATTGATAAGTCAAGCGAATTTGGGAAATGGTTAAATATGAAGGAGCCAACCTCTCTCGAGAAGTTCTACAAAAAAGCAGACGAATTCATTCGCTTGGAAAGTCGTCCTTTGCCAGTAAAGGCAGTGTTGGAAAAAGCTGAAGACAATACTGTCGCTCCACGCAAGAATGAGTCGGTGGGGCAGAAAAGGGAGAATAATAATGGAAAGAAACAGGGTAATCTGAAAAAGCCCCGGTCCTTCAAGCCATCAGAATATACTCCATTATCACATACGCCGGAGCACATCTACCTTGCCACCAAAGATTCCGTCGATTTCCCTAAACCTATCCCTTTGAGAACTGGGAGAAAAGCCATACAAAGTGGGAAATTTTGCCGCTTCCACAATCAACCAGGTCATGAAACTGATGAATGCCGCCAGCTGAAGAATCTGATTGAAGAGTTGCTAAGAGAAAACAAGTTGCAGCAATTTGTGAAAAAGAATAGCAACAATCCTGCATCATCGAGTCAGGGGCAGCGGGCTCCTGTTCATCAGCCTGGGGCAGGTGAGAAAGCTACGGGGCATGAATCTGGAAGGCCCGTTATCAATGTCATTTCCGGAGGACCTCACCCAGCTGGCAAGAGTTGGGGTGAGATGGAGAGATATTCCAGGGCTTTGAAATATGCTCCAGCCGAAGAAAACGTCTTTGTTCTAGAAGACACTACACCCCTTAAACAACAAAAAACTTTCAGTGATGATATTATTTTCAGAGCCAGAGATTCTACAGGTATTGAAGCTCCTACTTTAGATCCCTTGGTCATCTCGGCTGGTATTGGACCAGCCATTGTCAGAAGAGTCCTCATTGACTGCGGAGCATCATGTAATATCCTCTTCAAAAAGACATTTGACCAGATGAAAATCCCTATGATCGATGTGCAAGCCTCATCACAGAAAATCGTGGGCTTCACAGGGGAGCCAAAGCAACCAGTAGGAACCATCGATTTGTTTGTAGAACTTGGGGAAGGAGAAAGGAAAGTGGTCCGAAAGCAAACATTTGTGATTGTCGATGAGTTTTCTGCCTATAATGCTTTTCTTGGCCGCCCAACACTCGCAGCATTCAAAGCTATCCTAGCCCCATGGTGCCTCACTATTAAATTCCCTACTGACAATGGAGTAGGAGTTATAAAAGGGGATCAGAATGCTGCGCGAGAGTGCTATTTGACAGAGCTGCGAGAGTCAAGAAAAAGAGAAATGGGAAAGGGTGTGGCAACCCCAGTCCGCATCAAGGAGCCAGCCTTGTAGCAATTACAGAGCGGACCCTGCACTGGCGAACACAGCGGGGCACGGAAAGAAATGGATCCCAGAAAAGCCAGTACAGGGGAGAATAGAGTAGTACCGGTGGAAACGACAGTTCCGGTACCTGTTGACCCAAAAGATCCAAATAAGGTGTTGAATGTGGGTTCACAGCTTAATATGTCAATTCAGAACATCTTGATATCTTTCCTGAAGGCAAATCTGGATGTCTTTGCTTGGACTCATGCCGATATGTGTGGGATATCTCCAGAAGTTGCAGTACACGCTCTGAATATTGATCCAAAATTTACGCCAGTTAAACAGAAAAGGAGAACCCAAGGTCCAGAAAGGTCAGCGGCATTAAAAGAAGAAGTTGATCGACTCATGGAAAATAACTTCATCAGAGAATCTACATATCCGAATTGGGTTTCGAATCCTGTGTTGGTCAAGAAAGCTAATGGAAAATGGAGAGTGTGCATTGATTTTTCTGATCTAAACAAGGCTTGCCCCAAAGATTGCTTCCCATTACCCAGGATCGATCAACTGGTAGACGGAACTGCGGGACATGAATTGTTATCCTTCATGGATGCCTACTCCGGTTATAACCAAATCATGATGCATGAGCCAGACCAGGAGGATACAAGCTTTATCACGGGTGTTGGACTTTATTGCTACAGAGTTATGCCCTTCGGATTGAAAAACGCAGGGGCAACCTACCAAAGACTTGTTAATGCTATGTTCAAACCGCAATTGGGAAAAACTATGGAAGTCTACGTCGACGACATGTTAGTGAAGTCCAGGAAAGCAGTGGATCACATTGAACACTTAGCAGAAATGTTCGCAGTCCTCCGGAAATACAGAATGAAACTTAACCCTCTGAAATGTACGTTTGGGGTCGAATCCGGAAAGTTCTTAGGTTTTATCGTCAGTGCTAGGGGCATTGAGGCCAGTCCAGCTCAAATTACCGCCTTAAAAGAAGTTAAAGCTCCTAGAACGAAGAAGGAATTGCAAAGTCTCAACGGAAAGGTCGCCGCTTTGAGTCGGTTCATTTCCAAAGCTACTGATAAATGCATCCCATTCTTCGATGCCCTGAAAAAAGGAAAGAAGAACTTTGAATGGACTCCCGAATGCCAAGAAGCCTTTGAAGAGTTGATCCGTCATATGGAAATGCCTCCGATACTTTCTAGGCCAGGCAATGGTGAGGATCTTCTTATATACTTGGCAGTATCATCTCATGCTCTAAGTGCAGCGCTGATACGGGAAGACAAAAGGATTCAACATCCAGTTTACTATATCAGCAAAAGACTCACTGGGGCAGAGCTGAATTACTCCAAGTTGGAAAAACTCGCCTATTGCCTACTAGTTGCATCGAGGAAACTGAGGCAATATTTCCAAGCTCATCCTATCAAAGTACTCACTGATCAGCCTCTAAAGCAAGTCCTGTTTCGCCCTGAAACTTCGGGTCGTCTTCTAAAATGGAACATTGAACTTAGTCAATATGACATTACCTATCACCCCCGAAAAGCAATCAACGGACAAGCTTTAGCTGATTTCATTGCAGAATTCACAGAGAAAGATAATGGTAAGGAAAAAGCGATCAATGATTCTCCAATCCAGTGGAAGATGTATGTTGATGGCGCAAGAAATGACTACTGTTCTGGAGCCGGAGTGGTACTTGAAACTCCTGAAGGTCGATCATTATGTTATGCACTAAGACTGGAATTTCCTTCAACAAACAATGAAGCGGAATATGAAGCTCTTATTGCAGGTCTGAAAATCGCTAAAGAGCTAAACATTCGAGCATTACAAATTTTCAGTGATTCTCAGCTTATCGTATGTCAAGTCAAGAAGGAATTTCAAGCAAAAGGTGGAAATCTGCCTTCCTATTTGTTAAAGGCTTGGGAACTCCTATATGAACTCGATCACTATTCAATAAGCCACATTCCTCGTGAAGAGAATATGAAGGCGGATTCCCTCGCAAAGTATTCAAGTTCTGGTGAAGCTCAACTATTGGGATTGGTCCCTGTAGAAGTCCTTTCAGCGCCAAGTATAGACGAGATGGATATAGACTGGATTATGAATGTATCTCAAGAACAAGAGTCATGGATGACTCCAATACTGGATTACCTACTCAGGGGTTCTCTGCCAGAAAACTCGATAGAAAGACGAAAGCTTCTAAGGAAGGCCTCTCGCTATGTAATTCAGGATGGCCGATTGTACAGACGGGGATTCTCAATGCCATTGCTTCGATGTGTATCCCGGGAAGAGTCCAAAACAATCCTAGCTGAAGTGCATGGAGGAGAATGCGGTGATCATTCAGGTGGTCAAACACTAGCAAAGAAAATTCTCCGATACGGATATTTTTGGCCAGAAATTAATCGGGATGCCGCAGATTACTCCCGAAAATGTGACAAGTGCCAAAGATATGCCAAAATTCCTAGAGCACCTTCTACCGAACTCACACAGATGGTCAGTCCATGGCCATTTGCAATTTGGGGAATGGATCTCATTGGGCCGCTACCAACTGCTAAATCAGGGATTAAATATGCTATTGTTGCAGTTGATTATTTTACTAAGTGGGCTGAAGCTGAACCATTGGCTACTATCACTTCTAAGAAAATGATAAGCTTTGTGACCAAGAATATCATTTGCAGATACGGTGTGCCTCAGAAAATAATCACAGACAATGGTACTCAGTTTGAAATCGAGGAATTCCAGGATTTTTGCAAACGATTCAAAATCCAGAAAAGCTTTTCGGCAGTAGCTCATCCGCAGGAAAACGGGCAAGTGGAAGCAGTGAACAAGATCATCAAATCAACCATCAAAAAGCAACTCGAAAGAGCAAAAGGTGGTTGGGTCGATAAACTACCACTCGCACTATGGGCATACAGAACTACTCACAAAACTGCAACTGGGCATACTCCTTTTTCGTTAGCATACGGATCGGAAGCAATGATCCCGATTGAAACAGAGGTCCCTTCACACAAAAGAATCCATTTCAATCAAGCAGAAAATGAAAAGCTGCAACTTGAAGCGCTGGATCTCCTTGATGAAAAAAGAGATGAAGCTAACCTCAGAGTTGCAGCTCATCAGCAAAGGATAGCCAGACATTTCAATTCCAAAGTTCGTCAACACAGCTTTGAAATTGGAGATCTAGTCCTGAAAAGAATTATGACCGCGACAGGTGTGTTTGGGCCAAATTGGGAAGGACCATATGTAGTAGGTCAGAAGCTTCTTGACGGCACATTCAAGCTCACCACTGTTGATGGAGAGCAAATTCCAAGAGCATGGAACAGCAACCACTTGCGTCCATACTTTACTTGAAAATTTTGTTGAAAAATTGTAAAAAGAATTATGGATGTATGATTCTTGTAATTGAAAGCAATTGTGAAACTGATGCAAGTAAATAAAAAAAAAAAATATAAAGTGGATGTAGGCCCAATTTCATGGCCGAACCACTATAAATCTTGTGTTCCTTATTATCATTATATGCTTGCTTTGTTTTCGATATAAAAATACATAAGATGTATTGCTAAAATGTCAATTTAAATTTTTGCAGACCATGGAAATAAAACTTGCGCATAATGAGACTGAGCGATTCTCACCATCATTCAACAAACAAATTTCAAGTCACAAAGACCCCGAATTCAAATCCTAGATAGGAAATACTTCAATTGAACGGCTAATGATTTCGATAGAAACGAGCCCTTGCTGATAAATTGAGATCGTTTGAACAAACAAACATCCAATTAGGAAGCTAGTGCCCGTTCTCACGAACTTGCCTGGCAATGAAGTACACTTCCTTGGATTAAACAAGCCACTTGTGAGAGAAAGGGGGATGAAAACTTGAAAAGAAAAAAAAAAAAAAAAAAAAAAGAGGATCGCTGAAAAGGCATAAGCAAGTGAACAGAGGAACAACCAAAGCTACCATCAGCGGCACAAGTCCTCTTCGGAGGCGCAACTCTTCGGAGGATAAAAGACCTCTAATGGGTCATACGCCACAAAAAAGAAAGTTCTCTACTCAACAAAAAAGATTGGAGGAGTCATGACCCTCCAACCATGAGAGAGTAACTTCCAGGCGATGAAAACCCTCTCTGAGGCACATTTCACCAGGAGTTGAAGTGTTATAACCGCTCTTCGGGATTTCACTTCACCAGAGTTGAAATGTAAACAAAATAAAAGCCCTCTTCGGAGGCCCATTTCACCAGGAGTTGAAGTGTTATAACCGCTCTTCGGGATTTCACTTCACCAGAGTTGAAATGTAAACAAAATAAAAGCCCTCTTCGGAGGCCCATTTCACCAGGAGTTGAAGTGTTATAACCGCTCTTCGGGATTTCACTTCACCAGAGTTGAAATGTAAACAAAATAAAAGCCCTCTTCGGAGGCCCATTTCACCAGGAGTTGAAGTGTTATAACCGCTCTTCGGGATTTCACTTCACCAGAGTTGAAATGTAAACAAAATAAAAGCCCTCTTCGGAGGCCCATTTCACCAGGAGTTGAAGTGTTATAACCGCTCTTCGGGATTTCACTTCACCAGAGTTGAAATGTAAACAAAATAAAAGCCCTCTTCGGAGGCCCATTTCACCAGGAGTTGAAGTGTTATAACCGCTCTTCGGGATTTCACTTCACCAGAGTTGAAATGTAAACAAAATAAAAGCCCTCTTCGGAGGCACATTTCGCCAGGAGTTGAAGTGTAGCAACCGCTCTTCGGAATTTCACTTCACCAAAGTTGAAATGCAAAAACAAAGACCTTCTTGAAAGCACACGTTTCACCGAGATTGAAATAAAACTTCCAAGTGTTGAAACGTAAAAAGGCTTTCTTCAAAGGCACAACTCTTTGGGGGTACACGTTTCACCAAGATTGAAATAAAACTTCCAAGTGTTGGAACGTGAGAAATCCCTCCTCAGAGGTACAACCCCCTCCCGGGGACACAATTAAGAAGAAAGACCTCTTCAGAAACCCACGTTTCACCGAGATTGAAATAAAACTTCCAAGGGTTGAAACGTGAAAAGGATTTCTAAGGCATAACTCTTTGGAGGTACACGTTTCACCGAGATTGAAATAAAACTTCCAAGTGTTGAAACGTGAAAAAATCCCTCCTTAGAGGTACAACTTTCTATATATAAAAAAAAAAATCCTCATCAAAAGCGTACTTTAACTTTCAAAGGAAAAGTAATTTGCCTACTATGGGAAATGATCGTAAAAAGAAAAGAAGTTAAAGTACCCTTCAGAGGTCCGCTTTACCACATAGAGGAATTCACTTGGTGAAATATGCACGTAAGCAAAAGAAAAAAGTGATTTCTTCGGACGACAAAGCGTAAAAACTTATACGAAGGGATTTGTACTCTATAAAAATTTTTCTTTAAAGAATAAAATAATTATTCTTTAGCAAATAAGAGTGCAAGTCCCCTCGAAGTGTAAAATATTGCAGCAAGCTTAAGGTATGGGGGCAACATGGTATAGTAGTATAGATGCATCAGTAGAGTAATACTCAAGCAACATACCATAAGCCCGCTGCAACACTATATAAACAAACTTGTGCAAAAATAAATAGTAAATGCATTCTCAAATTCAAACAGAAGTTTGTACAAACGAAGAATCATTTTATTCAACTATAATGCAGATACAGGTTTTCAAAATAAAAGCGGGCGCCGGTACCCGCACAACTCTCGGCCAGTTCATACAAAAGGCAAAAAACTAAAATCTTCACTTTTTCTTCCCTCCTTTGGACCCTTTGCTCGGTCTAATAACCAGCTTTTCAGGTCGGCCAGTGGGTATAAGGGAAGTAGGAGAGGCAGGTGTAACCGGTTCAACTTCCGGCTCCTCTTCAGTGGCGGTGATTTTCTTCCCCCTCCTTTTCGATGTCCCACGCTTCTCTCTCCTTTGTGAGGAAGACTCACTCCCCGGAGTGACAAGTTTTGATAGAACAATGTCGTCAGAAGGAGTCCGTTCCGGGGAAATGTCACCTCCCTCAGGTCTCTCATCTTTCTGCTCTTGCGAAGTGATGGGATCATCCAAGCCGTGAAGAGCCTCTATTTGTTCCTCCTGTGATCCAGGTTGCGAGGCAGAAGGAGGCACCGCCTGAAGAGATGAACGAAGGATGACCGGAGGAGTAGAAGTTTGAGCAGTGCTTGGTACTTTCTCTACAGAAGAAAAAAGGTTAAAGTCAGTCAAAAGAGGAGATGAGGGTTCACCAATGAAGTCAGTAAAGAGAGGAGATGAAGGCTCGTCAAGGTTGAGAAAATAGCCAAGGAGCTCGTGAAACTCATGAGAAATAAACGAGTAACCAGCTTGAGCAGAATTGACAGTAGCAAGATTAACAGTGAAATTACCTGGAGAAGCTGGTTTCCTGATATCGACTTCATAAGCTTGCGCATCAGCGCTCTCTTCACCCTCGTCTCCACCTTGTGTGCTTGTAATATCAGCGGTAACTTTGGTGGGAGATGCGAGATGGGAACTGGAACCAATAATGTCGACTTCAGACGAAGAAGGTGGCTGGACTAGAGTAGTTGAAGTGGTTTTCCCCAGCTGGTCCCCTTCCGTGACTTCGGTTCTTAGTTTGGCAAGTTGTTCCTTTCCCCTGGCGAGAGCAGCGCGAGCGTCTTCATCAAAATAATGCCTTTCCAGGGCTGGCTCGTCATAACCAGCACCTTCAGCACCAAGCATATCGAGGGCGGCCTCCCACACTTCAGCTAAAGTGATCTCATACTTGGGACCAAGAAAGGCGAGGCTTCCACGCCCCAAGACGCTATGCAAGTAGAAGTCGAATAATGTTGAGCCAAAGCTGTTTTTGGTCGCCTCATGAGACTCTTCGGCTGCGATTTTGCCGGCGACAGCCTCATCGCGCTCCCTTTCAGTTCTGGCAAGCTGAAGCTTAAGCATTTGTATCTCCGCCTCCTGGGAGTTGTTTTTCTTTCGAAGCTCAGCAATATCAGAGACATAGCCGTCACTGATTCTTTTTTGTACTTCAAGCCTGTCCTCAGCGTCTCTCTGACTGGCATGAGCATCTCTAACTTGTCTGAGAAGCACTTCTTCTTTTTGAGAGTATGAAGTAGAGGAAGCAGCAAGCTCATCTTTCAACTTCTCAACCTTTGCTTCGAGCTCCTCGTTGTAGGAAGTAATACTTCTCATCTCAGTATCATGCTGCTCAAGGACCTTTTGCCACTCAGCCTTATCGTTTTCCATGGTGAGCATAGCCTCCAAGTTGGCACGGTTAACTCGTTGAAGCTCATCAACAAGCTTCTGCCAGTTTGACATCCTCTCGATATCAAGTTTAACGGCGTCAAGATTTCGTAGCATAGCAGGCTTGTCAATAGGGACTAGGTCCAGATCGAACCTCACACCCTTTAAACACCACTGCGGAAAACGACTTTGTAAAGTGGCTGGGCCCGGTCCCACTTGAAATTTAGGCCTACTTATTATTGTCTGGATGTCCTCCTTCCCAAGAGCAGGAGAGTCAGAAGTAATGTCAAGAGGGGCAGGGGCAGTAGGCTTTTCGGGAATAGTGGAAGTATGTCTCTCACCATGTCGGGCTCGTTTGCCTGAATCTTCAGTTACATGACCTTTTCCCCGGTCGTCGTAAGATTTCCTTTTGTGAGAGTCGTCACTCCTTTGCAGAGAATCATGGTAATCATCCCTATCCCTTCTGTCGTGACGCTCTTCTGCATCCCTCCTTTCACGAGCCTTTCGAGCAGCCCTCTCTTCGTCAGACTCTCTATAAGAGGGAAAGTAACGCCGATAATCATATTGACCACGCCCCCCGTAGCGTTGGAAATCCTGATAATACGATCCGCCGCGTGTCATTGAAGAATCTGAAATAAGAAAAGATAAGCTTTAGAAATCTCTAAAGTATAAGAAGATAAGTGCATAAATGTGATGGAAAATCCTTAGTTGTGTGTGAAGTGCAAGCTACTCGCGTTGGACTAACGAACCACTCCTCTGTTGGGGGGAAGTGATAGATTTCACTGTTGATGACAATTCTTGAGATGAAGGAGTAAGAGTCTGTTGGAGGGCAGATGTTGCTTCAATCGTCGGAGGTATAGCTTTACCATGAGCAGGGTCTTCTTTAAAGAGCTCTTGGGAAGTAATAATTATGTCGCTTAAATCCCCAAAGACGTCATCACCGGCATGCCCAACCTGATTCCCTCCATCATCTCCTTTGTCAGCACTCTCCCTGGTTTGGGAAAGGGGCTCCTCTTCTTCTTCAATAATGGGAGCAAGTGCGGGCTTTTCGGAGGGTCCCGTATCGTCTCTGGGAGTAGAACACTTTACTAATAAGGTTTCTGCAGAAATTTCTCCTCGTATGTGCTCTTTAGTGGAGATCGGAAGATCAGGAGTTTTCACCGGAGAGTCAGGAACCTCCGTTGGAGCTTCACGAGGCCGAGTAAAGCGAGAGAGATGGAGGAGTCCGTATTGATGTAAAAGTTCATCGTTTAGCAGAAACTTTATGCTCCTCTCTTCTACCGGCACGGCACTTAATCTTTCAAAAATTTGCTTGAGACTTGGGTCCCTAGCAGGGGGTGGTAGTGCTAAAAACAGAGAAAGAATGAAATTAGCAGCTGAGAGTTCAGATCTCGAGAAAGTTTCAAAACGGAAAAAGTAGAGACAGGAAATCTTACTTCCCACTCTCCAGATGGCATAAAACCCTGGAGGGCAGCGAACGAAGAAAAACTGATTCAAAAATCCGTGAGCGCTTTCGGAGAGATCAGTAATAAGTTTGCGATTTCGAGCGCTTCTTACAACCACAATGGAGGGATGGTCTTTAGTTTTCGTGAATGAGCAAAAATAGCAGATCTCCTCGAAGCTTGGTAACCGATCCAAAACTCTCCTGAATAGAACACATAACCCCATCAAAATGGCATAGCCATTGGGGTGTAATTGGAATGGAGAGATAGACAACCGAAGCAGAAGCTGTTGGAGAAAGCCGTTAAAAGGAGGAATCGCCCCACTTAAGCACATTTGGCGATTGACTGCAACAAAGCCGTAGGGAGGATTGTCAGCAGTGTCATTTGGCCCCGGAAATAAGGTGTCAGCATCATCAATGCCAAACTGAATGCGCAGTTGGTTAAACACCCGCTGATTCAAAGTTGTGGGTGTTCTCTCCGGAGGGTTGTCTATAGGGATGGCTACTGGAAAGACATCTTCAGCCTGACCCATCGGCTCTTCTTGATGAGAGGTCATTCTACACAAGCAACTGGATGTTCAAATGCGAAGGTGCACGTTTCCTAAAAAGTGTGAAGTGTCGTGCAAAGCTAATAAAATAATAATAATAACAAGTAAAGATAACTGGAATTAAACTGGTTGACGATTGATTGACTATGATAATTTCGGAACTTGTTATTTAAAGCTCAAGCACAATATTAATGCGGGCTGGTCAGTTTCAATTGACTAATCCAGTGCTGCTTTAATATTCCACTTGAAATTGGTAGCACTTCATTCACACGATTTATTTAAGTTAATTATATATCATTAACTAATCTGTCGTTCGATGTGGACAATCAATGACAGTATATTCGTCCCAGTTTTCTGTGAATGTTGTATTAACAGATTATTAGCTTACAAGTTGAAGTAATCAGTAAAAGAATGCAGCAATATAGCAGTTCAGAGTCCATGCAATAATTCGGAGTTCAAACAAAATTTACAAGTACTAAGTCGAAAACGACTCAAGGATTCTTTGTACGGGTTAAGCTAAGTCGTTGGCTATTTAGGTGGCTCGACTACGACCTAAGAAAAGTAAGGCGAGTTAAGTTAGGTTACTCCAACTCTAAACCGCTGATGTTATAAGTCGGCAGCACTATGAGTCGTAAGTCAAAGAACAGGAGGAAGGCTCCAGATCAAAGCAATAAGAAACCTTCTAAGTTCTAACCCGGTCACGACTCATGGATTTTGTCGTAAAATTTGCTAAGTCGGATTAAAGTCGATAGTAAAGGCTACTGGGTCGCATGGAAGCCACTGAGTCGTACACGGCTTATAGTTTAAGTCGTGCACGGTTTAAGGGATAAGTCACGGGAAAGTAGCAAGTACTGAGTCGTGCACGGCTTATGGCTTAAGTCGTTCACGACTTATAGCTTGAGTCGTTTGTGGTTTATGGCTAAAAGCATTAAGTCGTGTACGGTTGTGATTGCAAGGTATTTCAGAATCAGTGGCCGAAAAGCAAAACCAACTAAGTCGTGAGATCCTAAGTCGTTTCCTCAACCAATCAACCCCTTTCTAACCCGTTAACCCGTTAAGAACCTCCTCATCTCCTCCGAACCCACGGGCCAGTCAAATCAAGACATTGTAATTCATCATCTTCTCCTCACATCATCAGAAAGCACCCAAAAAACCAATTCGAATCGCTTCAAGTGTACGGCGAATCAAACGCGATGCTATAATCTAGAGGATCACAACAACAACGTAGCCAACAATGATCAGAATCGTTCACAACTCAAATCAAAGCCCAAGTGAGACATGCGGCGCTGATTTGGGAACAGGAAGCGAAAATTTGTGCCCTAGCAATGGACGTTGTTGGATTGAAGTTCGAAATCACTTACGCAATGTAGTGGAAAGGATGGATTGATGATCAATTAACTTGGATTCGCCTTCGAAAGGTTGAAAGGTCTCTAATGGCAGATGCGGCTCTGGGATAAGTAATAAGAAGTGAGAAAGAGGAGAAGCGACTCAAGCATTTTTATACCTGGAAATGTTGGGACTCGATTCGGCACGGGTCATGATGAGTCGAAGCACACGACTTACGACTTAAGCGTGTGCTTCGAGGGGCAAATGTTAACCCCGTTCCAGCATACGAGCTAAAAGGCCTACGAGTAGAGGCGTCAACGGGTTAAGACTTGAAACGACCTACGACTTAAGGTGCCTAACGACTTAGGAGACCTCACAACTTAAGGAAAGGACCGACTCAAAGAATCCCCGACTCAACTATTATGCGACTCATGGGAGTTTCTAAACTCAGCGACTCACGACTTAAGGAGCCTAATAAGTTAAAGTATTAGCGACTCATCGAAAGGACGACTTAGGGAAAGTACCGACTCATTTGACCTGGCTCCGACTCATCAAAGACCGACTCATCTGATCACGACTCATCCACTTAAGGTCTTACTGACTCAACAGGCTAACGACTCAAGAAACCTACTACCTAAGGAACCTGGCGAGTTAAGGAGATTCTATGAGTTAAGGATGGCACGACTCAGGGAGGTTTACGACTCAAAAGATAAGTCGACGCACGACACAAGACTCAGAGGCAAGTTCAGAGTCATGCTGCAAAGGGGTGACTCGTAGATGACTCACGACTCATCATGAGTCGGTCACGACTCATCATGAGTCGGTCACGACTCATGACTTGACAGTTTCAGCCTAACATTTTGCCTATAAATACATGGCCATATTCAACATTTGGGGGGACTTTTGGGGAATGACTTCCTAGGCGCCATTACTCTGCTGTTATCTCGACTTCAAGCAACACTCAAACAACACTTCTATCACTCCAATCACCAAAGACATTTCGACAAATCTCAAGAAGAAAAATAACTCATTCATCATGCATTCGAAGGATTCTTCTACATCGGGGTTTGAGATATTTGTCTAAGTGTGTTGTAATCAGAGTTGATTGTAAAGAATTGTAACTAAATCAGCAATAAAGAGCTTTAAAGTGGACGTAGGCTTGATCCTAAGCCGAACCACTATAAATACTGTGTCTTTTATAGCTTTCCTGTGATTTCTTTGCGTATACTTTGTTCCCGTACCAACGGGTGGTGCTTTCACAATTTCCATCTATACACCGGGGTGTTAGCGTTTATTTTCTAGCGTTAACAATAATCGATTTACAAAAGTAACTAAAATTTGTCGCATTATGTCAGTTTTACGTACATGGTAAAATTATGGATTTTGACATTAATTAAATATGATTTTTAAATACAAAGAGACATGTTTTAATTTATTTAAAGAAATTAAAAGTTCTTTTTAAAGTTTGGTTTACTTCAATATATAGCTTAACAAAAACGTCAAATTTTGACTGTAAAATTTGTCGACAAAAACACCATTTTCAACCGAAACAAGTTGTCGACAAGTTGTTGCAACTTGATAAATTTTCTAATACATAAAAAAAAGTTTACAAACTATTAAAATACTTTACATTTAGCACTAAAGACAAAACGAATTTACTTGTGAAAAGTTTTCATAAAAGAGTATAAAAAGTGAAAAGACATGATTTGACTAATTAAATTTTATTTTAAATCTTTATAAACAACATCATTACTTTACATCTTGTCTCATTAATGAGATGTTACTAACTTACATGCAAAAAGAGCAAATGTTAATTTAACATTTTTAAAATGCAAGAAAAAGAGAAGAAATCATGTCATAAGTACAAAATCAAATCAATACATCAATTCCACATTAATACACTACATTTTAACATTAATAATAAATCAAAATCATGCATTGGATAGTGTGAAAGGGGAGACAAAGTTTGAATTGATATAGAGGGTATTTTGGTATTTTTTGCTAAGGATAAAATGGTAATTTGGTTGTAAAACTTCAACTATAAATAAGCACATCCACTCCTTCATTTTTGCACACTTTATTCCTAACTTTTTTCTTCACTTTCTCCTCCTTCTTCACCTCCATTTCCATGGCTTCCCACTTCTCCATTCTCTTCAAGCTACCACCTCCACATCACCACACCATCACCTTCCACCACCAAAACCAAGCCTAGCTTCCACCTACCCACCTCCTACACCCACCTACCCTCGGCTACACACCAACCCGAGCCCATACTTCACCACCCCAAGCCATACCCCCTGCACACCAAGGTCGTACTCTCCTACACTAACGTCGAGCCCCAAACCCATCTACCCAAGCATCTACAGGCAGTACCCTCCTCTACACTCACATACCCAAGCCAATACTCCACCTACCCAAGGTCGTACACCACATTCCCTTCCCAAAAAGCTCATGGCCAAACAAATAAAGAAAGAAAGAAAAGAAAATGAAAAAAAGAGAGAGAAGGGAAGGAAAACGGCAAAAGTCGAGACGTTGGAAATAGCACGTTAGCGAGAGATGTTTATCTCACGTTAAAGTTTGACAGAGTGGATATAAAGTTGAGAAATTCTCATCGCTTTTGAGTTTATATTTTGGCTATGTAAAACAATCATATTTATATCCTTAAGATATATGAATGTTTATTTGATTGTTAATATGGATGATTTGATTGTTGGTTAGATAATTGAATTGTGATAATGCATTTTGTTATGGTATAAATAGTGAATGTTGAATTTGAAATCATATGTGATGTGATTGGTTGAATGGATGTTATGTTAGTGACAAATTTGAATATTGGTTATGTTCATTTTGATTAAGTAATCACCTTTAATAAAAAGACCAAATTTTAGCGATATGAGATATTTTGGAAAAATAAGTCTCTTTTCAATTAGAAGTAAAATTAAAGAAAAAATAAAAGAAAATTTGAAATTTGAAGTGAAATGGATTTAAAAAGGATAGTTAAATTGAAATTGAAATTGAGATGAATAGTAAAATTAAAATTGAAATCGATTTTGAAAATTGAAGATTAGTTCTAGATTGAATTGAAGTTTAAATTGAAATTAGATTTAAAATCTAAGTTTTAAATATGTTTAATTTGAAGTTAGAATTGAAATTGAGTTGAAATTGGAAATTAAAATTTAATATTAAAATAATAGAAATAAAATATTATTATAACATGGTAATAGTGAAAATATTTTTTGAATACTTTAAAAAAGTGAAAATATTGATTTAAAATGATTTGTAATGATTTATAAGTAATTAAATCCAATTTTAATAGATTACTTCAAGTATTGAAAAATAAGTAAAAACTAGACGCGTGCGCAACGGTATTTCGCGATTTCGTGCTGAAAGTTCAAATGAATGTATAGAGTGAAAAATAGCTCGGAATTCTTCTAAGTAAAAAGATTTCAGACTATTATATCTATATCATTGAAACGAAAAAATAAAATCAAAATTTCGTTAAGTATATTTTGAAATAAGCCCAAATCAATTTTCTAGAAAAATCGCGCTAGTGCACTTAAGTGATCATAATAGAAAATCTGTTTAAATTGAATGTTTTTAATTATGGAATAATATGAAATAAATTTGATAAATCTATTGAAATCGTCTAAAAGAGATTTAGATTGAAAAATATGAATTATCGAATGTTTAAAAGTTGATTTTATCAAATAAGCTTATATGGCACTTTCCGCAGCACTTTTATGCTGCAAATTCTATAACTTTTGGAATATGAATTTAAATGTAACGACGTTTCCCAGAATCAATTGTGAGTGTATTAAAAATTATAATTATGCGTTTTTAAAGAAAATTTGGAATATTCTTAAGCAATTCCAAAATAAAGTCGAAAATCTGAGTATGCGGAAACGACTAGTACATTTGTCCCGCCTGTGAGTTCTGGGAAGATAAAAGTAGGTGTTTAACTAAGGTGAGGGATGGGGCAACCAGTGCCCTAAACTTACCTAGCCTATGTTTTCTTTTCTTAGGCAGGGGGTGGAACGGATCGAAAGGAAAGCCCGGATGCTCTTAAATAAAAATATTCCGTTAAGTTTTTCAAAATAAAAAAAATAGGAATTATCCAAAACTTAAGCAATCTCCAAAATAAATGATTTCTATGATCCTATTTAAAAAAAATATGTTTGCGAAGATTTATTTTAAGGTTTATCGTAAACGATGTCTTAAATAACATTGTTTTTGACCCGTTTAAAGGTTAAGGAATTTGGATCGAGCAGTTAAGTAAGGAAATTTGAGATATTTTCCAGTGCGAAAGAATGAATTACTTAAAATTATTCTACATAAAAAGAAAGAGATTTCAAAATCAGCCGAAAAGAATTAAAGTGAAAAGAGACTTAGTAAATCTTGTATACTCGTATTCACTTTTTATCTATAATTGAATTTCGAAGGAACTGCAGTCAGATTTGGGTAATTCATATCCAAAAACCACTTCGAACCAATATATACATTCGAATGTGAAGACTTGTTGAAGACGATGATTATTGAAGACCGTGGGTCTTTATAGCATGAGGACTGCTTGTTGACTTGCTCTGGGTAGCTCCCGAGTTATATATAGTAGTGGTCTCTTCGTTATGGAGATATTACGGATTGCAAGAACTACTCGCTACTAGTGGTAGGAGGAGAGTGCCTTCGGTTTGTCCTGTTCGTAGACAACTTGTATGGACGTTTGTCCGACATTGCATTTCTAAATATTATGTACATTGGTTTTTACAAACGTACAGTGATGGCGGAGAAGGCAACTTCTCTTAGCTTAACACCCTCCTTGAGACGTACGAGCTCAAGGGTTGTATTTTTGTGGAAGGAAATTAGTAGTTAACGGAAATGGCAATGTGGCTTTCAAAGATGTGATATATTATATGTGAAAAGGTAAGCGTTACCTCAAGCCTCATCAAAACCGAAAATGACCGAAACAGGATTAGATGCAGCAAGGTTATGTGGGTCATTCCTAAGTAGGGTATGGCCATCCCCTTCTAGATATATTTATTCACATTATGACGTTCGAGATGTAAATTAATGTGGTGTGTGGAAATCGAGCGCTCGGATAAAGGTCGATAACGGTCGGGGGATGACATATTCGGTACTATCTAGTTACAGAGAGAGACCGGTCTTGTGTTAGTAGAGGTTACTTAGTGTTGTTCCTCGAGGCATCCATCTATAGGTGTACCCATTCTAGAAGGTAGATCCTTAACCTGGTCATTTGTATGGAAATCCATTCTCCAATAAGAACCTACGGTTTTGTTTGTATTGGTGTAATGAATAGCCTCGAAATGCTATATGGGTAACCATTTCGGATAAGATTAATAAGATTATCTGCAAATGTTTTCAAAGAATGTCATTAGAAATAATATCAAATGTTTTGATATATAAAAGTGTTTTAGTTATCATAAGGAAAAAAACACGTCCATGCTTATGTGTAGCATGGTCTTATGAGATACTCTTTCTTTTCGAAGGATTTTATAAAAAGGCTGATATATGACACTATCATTAATTATTGAGTTTTTCTCACGTTGGTTTATCTAGTTTGATTCGGGTATTTTCAATACTTGGGTCAGATCCAAGTTGTTTCAGGTTTTGTCGAAGATGGTTGGAGTTTCCATAGGAGAGCTGGAGATATTCATCTGCGTATGGACATATTCTATTATCCGTTGTACTTAGTTGTTTTAGTTGATGTTTGTCAGCAATTGTAAGGACAGATGTTATAACTGTCCAAGCTGAATTTAGGTTAGACTCTGATATTAAAAAATTTCGGTGTAAAGACTAATATTGAAATAATATAATTTATTCCATTTGTGTGGGATTCTATTCTGTCTTTATTTTCTTTCTACCCTTAATGATCCGCTTATTCATGCAATTTGAGTTGGACATGTGTGGTTTATTGCCGATTCAAAGGGTATGGAAAAACGGGCCATTACACTTGGTATCAAAACTGAAGGTTAAGCAAGAACCTTGGCTTTGTTATGGGTAAAGACTCATCAGAGATAGGATTAGTAATATCCTAGGATGAGTAACTGATAGAGATAAGGTTAGTAACACCCTAGAGTGAGTTATGAGAGTATTATATATACGACTGCATATTTGTTAATTTTATAAAAATGGTTTTGTTTTAAAAGATGGTAAATGAAATAATTTTACCTTGGGTTTATATTTTAAATATAAAAAGGGATATTATTATTTTTGGTTAGAAATTGAGGATTCCTTGTAATTTAGCTTAGCAAAACTAAAGTATGAATATGTTGTGATTAGAATTGCACGATTTGACTATAAGATATTCCATATAGAATCAATTAGTTGAGAACTAGAATTTAGAACTTTAATCATATACCCTTAGGTATTTAGTATTAAGAAATAATAATGATTAAGTGATTATCATAATTGTTGGATTTAAAAGCTAAGTTCAAATACCTTGTGAAGTAAAATTCACAATTTGACTATAAGATATTTGATGATAATATTAAAGCTAGAAGTTGCAATTTGAGAAAGTAAAAAGGAAATGCATACTTAGAAAAATTCTTATCAACAAGATAGAAGAAAATAAAAGATAAACCTAAATAGAGACTTTTTGTAAATATATTATAAAAGGATAAGTTCTATAACTTATAAAGGAGATAAGGTAATTTGAAATTTAGACACTTTGATTAGGTTAAAAAACAAAATGAAATTTAGGAATAAGTGACATAAGAAATATCATGCTAATATAGAACTTTGAACTAGTGATACGTTTAGGGTAACATTGGAAGTGGATAAGTTAGAAAAAAAGAAAAAAAGGGAAAGTTTTGAATAACATGGTTAGTAGGTTGATTGTTGGATGAATATGTTTAAACAACAAATGCCATGTGAATTAAGTTTCACAATTTGACTATAAGGTATTTTATGGATTTAAGGTTAAGAAATTTGATTTATAAAATGGATAGGTAAATAAATTAAGTTGATACTCATAAGAAAACGACTTTCACTTAGTAAAGTTGCATTGTTAATATATGAATAATATTAGATAAATTAAGACCTTAGATAAATAGAGCTAAGGATTAAGTTTTATAACTTATTAATTTGAGATAATAGTAGAATTCCACAATAGTTAAACACCATAATTGAAGTAATAACAGTTTGAAGTTTGGGATGATGTATATATACTCTTAGGAAATAAAGGTATATTATACAAGTTTAAGTCATATTTGTATGCTTAAGTAATTATGGATTTAGTAGAAAGTAAATGGTCGTGAAATAAACTGGGATTAATAGAAATTTTGAGAAATACATTAGGTAAAAATAAATATGAATAAATACATAAGTTATATGTAAACCATTTTCGGCACATAAAATTGTGATCAAAGATTTGAGTACAGAAATTTGAGGTTTTTACACCAATCCGAAAAGGATTTATCACTCGATTCTTGACGACGAATTGGTGAGAGTTTGTGATTATGTGCTCAAGTTTTCTATCATAGTTCAGAACTATGCAAGGAAAGCAAGGGTTTGTGATCAAGATGTCTGATCAAAATCTGCACTAGAAAATCGAGGGATCGATACTAGTTTGGTGGTAAAGTTTGTATTCGAATGATAGATAAAATCAAATATCACATATAATATGATGTTTTGGGTCTTCCTACTTAGTAGTTGGATAGTTATCTTAATTAGTAGACACTAAGAAATAAGATTTGGACTGATGTTTTGATATAGACCTCAGGTGTAGTACATGCTCAGGTCAGGGAATGAATTATGTGGATGTATTCATTTATGTTGATATGGTATCAATATGGTTGTTTTTGGATGTATAGTCTTGTTTGATTGTTGTATATATTATCCTAAGTGTGCAATACACACTAGGATGGGTAAGATAGAAGTCTGCCTTGATGTATGTATATATATAACCTTAAGTACGTGATAAGTACACAAGTTAGTGTAGGGAATCTATGTATGTATGTTTGGCATCATTTTTTTAGTGTTGATATCGACCTTCTTCTTTTCTATCATCAGTATAAATAAGTCAAATTATTTGAGGATATAAGTATGAGATAGATTCCTTTATCTAACTTTCATTCTGAGGACGAAATTCTTTTAAGTAGGGGAGAATGTAAAGATCCGTAATTTTGCTACTTCAGAAATGAGAGATTTCATTCGTTTTAAATTTAAAAGGAATTTAAAACTTAAATAAATATGTTATATATAATAAATAATTATCTATTCTTATAGTTAATAAATAAACAAGCATAAATTTGGATTTTTAGAACAAATCGACAAAAATTAAGTTTTGCTAAAAATAATTAAGGCACAAATAAATGGATTTAAATATTTATTTAAAAAGATAAATCCTATTTAAAACATCTAATAAAGATAATAAAAGTATATTAAAAGATTCAAAAGTATGTTAATAATCGTTTTACAAAAATAACTAAAATTTGTCGCATTTTTGCAGTTTTACATACAAGGTAAAATTAGAGATTTTGATATTAATTAAATATGATTTTTAAGTATAAAGATACATGTTTTAATTTATTTAAAGAAGTAAAAAGTTCATTATAAAGTTTCGTTTACTTCAATATATAGCTTAACAAAAACGTCAAATTTTGACTGTAAAATTTGTCGACAAAAACACCGTTTTCAACCGAAACAAGTTGTCGAAAGTTGTCGCAACTTGATACATTTTATAACACATAAAAACAAGTTAAAAAACTATTTAAACAGTTTACATTTAGCAAAAGGCAAAAAGAGTTTACTTTTGAAAAGTTTACATAAAAGAGTATAAAAAGTGAAAAGATGAGATTTGGCTAATTAAGTTTTATTTTTGTGACGACCACCCATGACTCCTGCACTAAACAAGGAAATAATGCGCTGAAAAGTGTACCAGGCCGCCATGGACGATCATCAGGGTAAGGTAAAACAATAAAACTCTATCGTATTACTCACAGCGCATGGACAAAACACAATAGAAAATATACATAGTGAAGCTCCATATAACAGAATCTCATCATATAAACTCTAATAGTTTGATACAACAATCAACGAAGTCAATACATCAAGCCTCACTACATTTCACTCAGAGAATATACAAACAGCGGAACGCCCAGTACATATAGTAAGAAAACAATATGCAAAAGCCTCCAGCTCGTCTACGTCATCAACAGCGTCAGCCACAAAGAACAGCACCTGTCACCTGCTACCTAGTCTGCCCATCCCAACATGGATGAACAGCCCAAGGTTGTTTGCGCCAAAATTGGTCACAAACACCCAATGTCGTGAAAGCACCCATTTACGTATTCAAATCGATAATAATCAACACAGAACTCAGCAACAATCAATATAGAATTCAGATCTAAGCAACAAATCACAATAATTCACAGACAATGATCACAAACACAGGATTTATAGTGGTTCGGCGTTCGTGCCTACGTCCACTTTGATGGTTTTCTCTTTATTGCTTTGCTTGATTAGATCAATTACAACGGATTACAGTTGATAATAGCTTTGAAATCTGAATACAACGGTGATTATGATGAATAGAATTGAATCCGGCAGAGTCTTGGTGTTCAATGGCAGTAATTCCCGGAAGATCCCCTTTTCTGAAGGCTTCAGGGTGCTATTTATAGGCGTTGGAGGCCCAGATCTCGCTCAAACTTCGGGAGACTTCTTCTGGCACGTGAGTGGGCCCACGCGACCGACCCCACCAAGTTTCGTCTCGATCTGACATCGTTTCGAAGTGATTTCGAACCCATCAGGAAATGGTCCAATCGAACTGAAACTTGGCAGGAACAATCTTTACCTTGTATGGAAGCTACTGTGAAAATTTGGTTGCATTTGGATCAATGGTTTAAGAGATACGATCGGTTCGAAATGGTGTTTCTCGGTTGGCTGTTGAGTTCGAACCGATCACTTCAAAACCGTGAGTTCGAATCCATGGACGCACGTGGTTCTGCTGTGACGTGGCGCATACTCCTCGCATCGATCTTGATTTATCTCCGAGTGGACCGCTTCGACTCCATGAATTGTGCCGACTTCGTGTCGATGGAGTGACACGTTATTCAAACTAGTTGACTCGGTGGATACGAATAAATGAGTATCCCTGGCTTCGAACGCGACCGATTCGAATCGAGGAGTCCCTATGGGTTCGGACTCGATCGATTCGAACAGGGTCGGTTCGAAGTGACATGGACTCAAAGCTAGAGGGTTTTTATGGACTCGAACATACTTGTGAGGATGGATTCGAAGTAAGGGCTTGCATGGATTCGAAGCGAGGATACGGAGGGGCTTCAGTTGGATGGATACGAAGCTGGGTGACGTCGTGGATTCGATGGACTTCTTCTTGGTAGGTGCGAAGGAAGGTTACGGGATGGTTTCGAACCAGATGGGTTCGAACTAGATGGGTTCGAACTAGATGGGTTCGAGGCAAGAATAATGGATGGGTTCGAAGTAGATGGTTTCGAAGTACTCCAACATGATGGGTTCGAACCAGACAATGACTACCTTTCTCAAATTGAATCCATCACATCTTGAGCATACGAACTCAGATTGACTTGAAACTTGAAACACTGGCTTTCATGGCTTTGCTCATCATGTCTTGTCGATTGTGGCCTGATCTGGGCTCGGACAAAATTCATCGATATCCATAGTGGAGTGAAAATACAACCAGTCTCTGAGATGAACTGTCGTTTATTCTTGATCGATCTTTTGGTATCGCCGCTTTGCCAAAAAGCGGGATAACATTTTGCCCCCCAAAACATGCCTTGCGCTAGGAAGGTGTGTTTTGTAATGCCTTGAGTTGGATGTTCATATCCTATCATCAACCTGTAAAGAATTTGATAGTTTCATATGTCCTCTAATGACGATCGTTCGGGATCGAGCTATTTGGGATGAAGCACGGCCGTTCGTGGTCAAGCGCCTAACTTCAAATGACGATCGTTCGTGATCGAGTCATTCGAGGTGAAGTGCGACCGTGCGCGGTCGAGCGTATAAATCCATGCGTCGATCGTTCGGGATCGTATGCCGCTCGAAATGAATCGGGACCGCTGGCGGTCTGCGCCGTTCGTGGCAGAGGATAGAATTGGACCGTTTGCGGTCGATGCCGTTCACGGCAAATGATGAGATGGGACCGTTCGTGGTCGATTGCCGTTCGTGGCAAATGGTGATCGTTCGCGACCACGTGCCTTTCAAGGCGAATGGTGACCATTCGAGGTCGGGTTTCATAATCAGTGAATCATGACCGTTTGCGGTCGGTGCCGTTCAAGGCAGAGAGTGATCATTCGCGATCGTGTGCCGTTCGAGGCGAATTTGTGACCGTTCGCGGTCGGGTGTCGGACCTCAAGTGACGACCGTTCGCGATCAAGCCATTTGAGGTGAGGTGAGTTGTGACCATTCGAGGTCGGATGCCGTTCGAGGCGAGTTTGTGACTGTTCGAAGTCGGGTGCCGTTCGTGGCGAGTTTGCGTGCCCGGGAGGGCTTGATGTTATGGATGCCAGGATCACGTTCGGGTGAGTTCCTGGACTGTTTGTGTGCCTGTTGGAGGCGAATCAGTGTGCCCGGGGGGGCTTGGTGTCATTGATGCCAGGGTCACGTTCGGGTGAGTTCCTGGATCGTTTGTCAGGGCGGTTTATCGCCATCTCAGAGCATGCCTAAGGATCATTCGCGACCCCGTACATGTGTAAGTAGCTTAGCCATTCCAGAGTTATCAGAACCAAATATCTATTCAACGGATGAGTTTCAAAATAGAAATGTCCAAACAAACAAAGTCTAAATGTTCAAATCAAAATGAAACGAAAGCAAAGCATGGATGTCAAAGTGTAAGTTCCCACTACGAAACGGTCAATGATCACTCAGAGCATGCCTGGAGATCGTTCGCGATCTCGCGCATGTGTAAATGATTTAATTGCATTAGTGGAAGCTTACAACTTGTTCATCGTTATTTCAATCAATTGATAACCAAACGGTGCCTTGATTCAGGGTCGCCTCTAGCTGATGTGGATGGTAGTCGCTCTGGTTCCGCCGTAGGAGCTCGCCTCCTTACATATTGAAGGAGCATACCGTTCCTGATATGCCCTTCCACCTCGTCCTTCAGGTGCCTACAATCATTAGTGTTATGACCGTTTAATTCATGGAATACACAAAACTTATCTGATTTCCTTTCGTTAGAGGTTGGATCCCTTCGCATTGGCCTACGATACGGAACCTGCTCTTTGGTATCCTGATAGATTCGTTCCAGGCTCTCATTCAGCTCAGTGTAGGTGGTGAATCGCGGCTCCCTCCGTTGCCGCTTTGATCTGTCTCCGTCATTCTCAGTCTTTCTTTTACCTTTATCCTTGTCCGAGTCCCTTTTAGGAGGCTTTTCGTCTTTAAGTGCATAAACTTCTATCCCATCTCCTTCTTCTCTTTCTGCATTCGCATCCTCTAATCGTAAGAACTTTTCTGCCTCATGATAGAATTCTCCCAGATCCACGGGTGGATCCTTAGTTAATGAATTTTTGAACTCCGTTCCGTCAGCTATTCCGGACACAGCCGCCATCATTACCATGGATGGATCCGGTCGATCCACCGAAGCTGCTGCCGCATTGAACCGTGTCAAGAAACTCCTCAATGTCTCTCCAGCCTTCTGTTTTAAAGTTGCCAAAGTCATCACATTCTTGGGTCTTGTAATGTGAATCCTGAATTGCCTCATAAATCTCTCAGTTAAATCATTCCATGTTCCGATGGATCCACTCTCTAGTTGCCTGAACCATAACGCCGCAATATCTGCCAAGTACAATGGAAAGCACCGGGCCATAACCTCCTCTGATGCCCCCAGCACTTCCATATGCCTCATATATTTCGTCAGATGGACTGTGGGGTCCGTTCTCCCGTCATACATATCCAACGATGGTAATTTGAAATCCGGTGGGTTCCTAGCTTGCCTGATTGCTGAAGTAAAAGGACTCCTATTAACATCCTCTAGGTCTTTGTTCACCAAACCGCCTCTCATTGCTCGCCTAACCATCTCTGCCAACTTGTCGTTGTCTCCAAGATGTAATCTTCGTTCGTTACATTCAACCTGTCCCCCGAGTTCATGAGGGAACTCTGGGATCTGCCCCCTTGACTGTGCGTTCACTCCTCTACTACTACCGGGTTGCGCAGATGCTCCTCTTTCTCTCTCCGAAACTGGATCAACGTTCTCCATGGGTGTGCCCCCTAATCCAGGTGCTATGCCGGATGGTCCTGCTCCGTTCTGGACTCCATTGGCTTTCCTATTCTGTGCTCCAAGCTGTCCTATCTGTTGAAATAAACTCTGGATCAACTCCTCTTGCCTCTTCATTATAGTCTCCATCTCGTCCCTAGTGATGAAGATCGATGGTTGATTCGCTCCTGAGGAAGCCTCTTGACTCCCTTGTTGTGCACTTCTCTCTGGCCTTGGCCTTCGGCTTGATTGTCTCGTCATAATTTCTCAAATCTAAACTTTCAAATTCTCTCTGAATCAGCTATCAATTGGTAGAACTCCTGAATTAGCTTTTCTCGGTGAAAGCAACAAAATGTTTGCGCCAAAATTGGTCACAAACACCCAATGTCGTGAAAGCACCCGTTTACGTATTCAAATCGATAATAATCAACACAGAACTCAGCAATAATCAATATAGAATTCAGATCTAAGCAACAAATCACAATAATTCACAGACAATGATCACAAACACAGGATTTATAGTGGTTCGGCGTTCGTTCCTACGTCCACTTTGAAGTTTTTCTCTTTATTGCTTTGCTTGATTAGATCAATTACAACGGATTACAGTTGATAATAGCTTTGAAATCTGAATACAACGGTGATTATGATGAATAGAATTGAATCCGGCAGAGTCTTGGTGTTCAATGGCAGTAATTCCCGGAAGATCCCCTTTTCTGAAGGTTTCAGGGTGCTATTTATAGGCGTTGGAGGCCCAGATCTCGCTCAAACTTCGGGAGACTTCTTCTGGCACGTGAGTGGGCCCACGCGACCGACCCCACCAAGTTTCGTCTCGATCTGACATCGTTTCGAAGTGATTTCGAACCCATCAGGAAATGGTCCAATCGAGCTGAAACTTGGCAGGAACAATCTTTACCTTGTATGGAAGCTACTGTGAAAATTTGGTTGCATTTGGATCAGTGGTTTAAGAGATACGATCGGTTCGAAATGGTGTTTCTCGGTTGGCTGTTGAGTTCGAACCGATCACTTCGAAACCGTGAGTTCGAATCCATGGACGCACGTGGTTCTGCAGTGACGTGGCGTGTACTCCTCGCATCGATCCTGATTTATCTCCGAGTGGACCGCTTCGACTCCGTGAATTGTGCCGACTTCGTATCGATGGAGTGACACGTTATTCAAACTTGTTGACTCGGTGGATACGAATAAATGAGTATCCCTGGCTTCGAACGCGACCGATTCGAATCGAGGAGTCCCTATGGGTTCGAACTCGATCGATTCGAACAGGGTCGGTTCGAAGTGACATGGACTCAAAGCTAGAGGGTTTTTATGGACTCGAACATACTTGTGATGATGGATTCGTAGTAAGTGCTTGCATGGATTCGAAGCGAGGATACGGAGGGGCTTCAGTTGGATGGATACGAAGCTGGGTGACGTCGTGGATTCGAAGGACTTCTTCTTGGTAGGTACGAAGGAAGGCTACGGGATGGTTTCGAACCAGATGGGTTCGAACTAGATTGGTTCGAACTAGATGGGTTCGAGGCAAGAATAATGGATGGATTCGAAGTAGATGGTTTCGAAGTACTCCAACATGATGGGTTCGAACCAGACAATGACTACCTTTCTCGAATTGAATCCATCACATCTTGAGCATACGAAGTCGGATTGACTTGAAACTTGAAACATGAAACACTGGCTTTCATGGCTTTGCTCATCATGTCTTGTCGATTGTGGCCTGATCTGGGCTCGGACAAAATTCATCGATATCCATAGTGGAGTGAAGATACAACCAGTCTCTGAGATGAACTGTCGTTTGTTCTTGATCGATCTTTTGGTATCGCGGCTTTGCCAAAAAGCAGGATAACAAAGGTAATAAGAGTTAAACATAAAACCTTGAGTCAGACAAAAGTCTTAGTGAGCAGTAAATCAACTATCAAACATACCAAAAGAGCATAAAGGGTAAAAGGAATAGGAACCCAACGATCCCACTCCACCTCTTTCTACAGTGATAGCCCCCAGACACACTAAGCAGAAGCAAACATAGCAATTCAGACATTCAAAGCAAAGTAATTATCACTCGAGTCAAGGTCGGTATTTTCCAAGTACAAACCCCCAAGGCCTAAACCAAGATCAGATAAGCACCCTGAAAACATCGCTCTTGACCCAAGCGATGATACAAACAAAACATCCAAACATCCATGACTCTGGCTATCACTGTTATCATTGCCTTGATATCACCGTTAATTGAATGACCGCCTGCCAAGGGCTAATGGTAACCTCGGTTCTAGACATAACTTCGCACGTCGTCGCAGCCCGTGCCTAGGACTATCGAATATGCCCAGAGTACTAGCACGTCGTCGCAGCACGTGCTTGGAACGTCGTCGCAGCCCGTCCCAACGTACTCTTGCTTTGAGCATGCTAGAATCTTCAATAACGATGAGATCTCAGCCTCCTAGTCATCCTCCTCGACGACTATTTCCATGCTAGCTCAAGCGCCTCTTAAGCTAACCATTATCCACAAAACTAAAACCACATCATTGAGTTATCAACATGCTTGGGATGATCCCGTCTGGATTAAACCAAGACTTTCTCACATCATGCTTTGCTTCATCGCATCATAGCAAAGTCCCATCTCAACATCATGCTTTGCCTTATCGCATCATAGCAAAGTCCCATCTCATCATCATCATCAAATCTTTCCATATGAGCTTCAACATCCGCTTCATATGCCACAAGCAGCTTTCCTTATTCAAGAGCCTTTCCACTTAGCTTTTGAATCATCTTCGACCATACTTGTCCAAATCAAACACTAATCAACCAATCAATCAAATCAATCATTAATCCAAGTAATCAAACATTCAACAAGATCTAATTAAACAATTACTACAGTAATGGCAATTTCGTAAATAAAGAGTCCAAATCTAACATGCAAACTAACAAGCATGAATCATGAGCAATATCTCTACAACTTGATGAATAAACTTGCATAAGTGAACATGTAGTAAAATAGGTGTCAAATCATCATGAACCATAGATCTACATGCAGACTTAAGGAAAATGCACGAAATCACTCTCTTTAACACATAAACAAGCCACCGATCCAATATACTCCTTTGGGTCCGTGTGAGAGATAGCCACCACTCACCGAATCACCTAAACACCTCAAAATCAACCAACTCCAGATCTGGACAGCAAGGAATCAAGCTTGATCCTCCAAAGCTCCGCTTCTAATTATGAAATCTCTCTTCAATGGATGAAGATCTTCAACTTTGGCTCTTGGATCTCCGATTTGATCTTCAATTTAGATGGAAGGAATCACTAGATTAGAGTGGAGAAAAGAAGTGAAGAAGTGTTGTAGTCGAGCTCCAAAAATGGCAGCATTTCGTCGCTTCAAAATCCGGTGCCAAAATAGTGAGATATGGACGTGTATTTATAGGTTGACTTTCCTTAAGTCGTTCGCCCCATGAGTCGTCCACGACTCACGACTCACGACTCAAGCCACTACACGACTCACTACTAACGCATGGCCTACCTAACGTCTCAACTACATGGCCAACCCAACCGCATAACGACATACGACTCAGAAAATGCCGCGACCTAACCAATCTAACGACCTAAACACGCACGACTTAACGTCCTAACTCTCATGTGGCCTACAGACTCGAGTCAACGACCTAAAAAGTCCACGACTTAACCTATGCGCGACTCAACACAGGCTCGACCCAACATGCAAGCGACCTAACGCTATACGACCCAACTCAGCACACAGAGTCTCACGACTCAAGCCTTCCTCCTTAGGTCGTTCGAACGACTTATCCCTTAGGTTGTTAACCCGTTAACCCTGTTAAGCCGCTAACTCCCCCAAGCTGTTAACCACTAGGTCGTTATCACCTTATCCCCTAAGTCGCTGACTCTTAACTCGTTAACCCGTGGGCCTTCTAACTCGTAACCCGCTTACAACCTTAAGTCGCTCCACACACTAAACCGTTAACTCGTTCAAACCTATAGGTCGCTCCATTCCTTAACTCGTCCACGACCTATCCCTTAACTCATCTACGACTTAAGAAATACCTGACCTAAGCTACCCACGACTTAAGCACCACACGAGTTAACTTTTACACGACTTAAGCTTTGGTCGACTCAAACTCTAACGACTTAACAACATCAATGACTTAATGTCGACAGTTTTACAATCTTTCGATCCGTAAAAATACGGGTCGTTACATTCTCTCCCCCTTAGGAATTTCGCACCCGAAATTCCAAACAAACAAGAGCAATCAAAACTATTCTGCATGCCTACCATCCATAGCAATCAACAAACCATGCATCCAATCACTAGCCTAGCATGCAGAATTCTAAGACTAGAACAAGTTACAAATTCATGAGATGCCACGACACCTTAGGGCCATACCTCGAAGAGTTCAGGATGAGCTGCCTTCATCCTCTCTTCTTCCTCCTATGTACAGTCGTTAACATCATCACTCCATTGTACCTTGAGCAACCTGACTACCTTCCTCCTAAGCTGTTTCGTGTCAGTTCCCACAACATGAAGTGGCTTACGAGGTCTTCTAACAACTGGATCAACTTCTAAATCTTCACAGCTATCAACAGAAACCACTGTACTTGGGTCGTGCACATACTTCCGTAGATACGATACGTGAAAAACATTGTGCACACCCGACATCTTTTCTGGTAACTCCAATCTATAAGCGAGCTTTCCAATTCACTCGACGATCGGGAATGGTCCAATAAATCTCGGAGTCAATTTTCCTTTCTTCCCGAATCGAATAACATTCTTTAGTGGAGAAATCTTCACAAAAACCATATCACCTACGTCGAATTCCAAATCCTTACGACGCTTATCGGCATAACTTTTCTGACGGTCTTGGGCTGCCTTCATTCGTCGCCGAATGATCTCTATACAATAAGAAGTCTGTCGAATCATTTCTGGCCCAAGTATCAACTTTTCTCCTGTTTCCAATCAACATGTCGGAGAGTTACACGGTCTTCCATACAATGCCTCATATGGTGCCATACCAATACTTGACTGGTAACTGTTATTATATGAAAATTCGACCAAATGAAGATGATTTTCCCATGATCCTCCGAAGTCCAAAACACATGCTCTGAGGAGATCTTCCAAAACTCTGTTGACCATCTCGGTCTGACCATCTGTTTGTGGGTGATAAGCTGTACTCAAACACAGCTCGGTTCCTAAAACTTCTTGGAAGCTCTTCCAAAATCCACTAGTGAACAGTGGGTCTCGATCGCTCACTATACTCTTCGAAATACCATGGAATCGAACTATCCACTTAACATATAGCTCAACCAACTTCAATGCAGTCCTAGTCGATCGAACAGGAATAAACCTTGCACTCTTAGTCAATTGATCTACAATGACCCAAATCCCTTCATTTCCCGTCCTTGTTCTAGGTAGACCATCGATAAAATCCATCGATTTTTGCTCCCACTTCCATGTAGGAACTTCTAATGGCTGAAGCAATCCACTTGGCTTCTTCTGCTCAGCTTTTACTAACTGGCAGTTCATACATTTGGAAATAAAATTTCCAACATCCTTCTTCATACCTTCCCAGTAATAGGTTCTCTTCATATCCCGATACATCTTATTTCCACCTGGATGAATTGTCAACTTCGAGTGATGACTTTCCTTCAGAA
Source organism: Allium cepa (assembly GCA_030765085.1). NCBI lineage: Eukaryota > Viridiplantae > Streptophyta > Magnoliopsida > Asparagales > Amaryllidaceae > Allium > Allium cepa. The sequence continues at coordinate 909,610,890 of CM060938.1, read as the reverse complement.
CTTCATCTCTCAATTCATCTATATCGGGAACAACCAGTCGTCCTTGTTTCCGAAGCCAACCCTCTCGATCGACCTCGAATCGTTTATCCTTTTCTGGGTCAAATCCAAATTCCAAATCACGAATAATCTTGACAAGCTTATCGTCTCGCTTTTGGCTCTCGCCAATTCTTTCCACAAGAGTAGGTCTTATCGATAAGTTTGCCAACATTTCAGGTTCCAATTCACATCTAGGCCTGTAGTCAAATCCAGCCAAATACTCAAGACTCTTCCACTCCGAAAACATGGCTCCCAATCCTGCATGTCTTCGACTTAACGCATCTGCCACTGCGTTACCTTTTCCCAGAGTATAGGCTATACCAAAATCATATGATGCTAAAAACTCTAGCCATCGTTGCTGTCGAAGATTCAAGTCCTTTTGGGAGAAAAGATACTTCAATGACTTATGATCCGTAAACAACTCGAATCGGACTCCCAATAGGTAATGTCTCCACATCTTCAAAGCAAACACAATCGCCGCTAACTCCAAATCATGAGTCGGATAATTCCTTTCATGCGGCTTCAGTTGTCGACTTGCATACGCAACAACTTTATCCTTCTGCATTAGCACTGCCCCAAGTCCAGTGCCACATGCATCGGTGTAAACCACCATCTCATCATTTCCACTTGGAATAGTCAAAACAGGAGCACTTGTCAGTCGCTCTTTCAGGATTCCGAAAGCTTGCTCACACTTATCATCCCATCTGAACACTTGGTTCTTTTTCGTCAATCCTGTTAACGGTGCAGCTATCTTGGAAACATTTTTGATAAACCGACGATAATATCCTGCTAATCCAAGAAAACTTCTCACATCAGATGCATTCTTAGGTCAAACCCAATCCTGGATTGCTGCCACCTTAGCGGGATCAACCGCTATTCCATTTCCAGAGATAACATGGCCTAAGAATCTCACTTCACTCTTCCAGAAGTGACACTTCGAAAACTTAGCCTTTAGCTGGTGTTTCCGCAAGATTTCCAAAACAATCCGCAAGTGTGTCTTGTGTTCCACTTCATTTCTAGAGTAAACCAAAATATCATCCACGAACACAAGTACAAACTTGTTCAACTGATCTCTGAACACTCTATTCATAAGATCCACAAAATATGCTGGTGCATTGGTCCATCCAAACGGCATTACTAGCCACTCATAGAAACCAGATGGTGTCCTGAAAGCAGTCTTCGGAACACTATCCTTTGCTACTCTTAACTGGTGAAATCCTGTTGCCAAATCCATCTGGGAAAACACCCTAGCTTCGTGACGCTGATCAAACAAGTCATCTATTCTCGGCAATGGATACTTGTTCTCCTAAGTCGCTTTATTCAGCTCACGATAATCCGCACACAACCTCAACGATCCATCCGCTTTGGTTGCGAACACAACTGGTGCACCCCATTCGGACACACTACCCCGAATGAATCCTTTCTGCAAAAGGTCATCAACTTGCACCCTCAACTCTTGTTGTTCCCTAGGCGCCATTCGCCTAAGAGGCATCACAACAGGTCTAGCTCCCTCAACTAGATCGATACGAAACTCGATCTCCCTATGCGGCGGTAACCCTTTGACTTCGTCAAAGACATCCTCAAATCCATTCACAACAGGCACCGATGACAGTCCATCCCGTGGAACAACCAGCGAATACATGAAGCTCATGAAGACGCCTTCTTCATGCTAACATCGTATCACAACCTTTCGCCTCTCCACATTCTCGACTGTCACCTCAAACCTCTCACATCAACCTTTGCCGCATATTTCCTAAGCCAGTCCATACCCAAAATAATTCCGAACCCCGCAAAGTTCAGAACAAAACAATCACAAACAAAATAGCATTCATGACTCGATACAACTAGACCACGGCATAACATACACAAACAAGACGAACCCCCAACTGGATTAGTCACCACCAATGGTCTATCAACAATATCCGGTCCCAAACCCAATCGGCCTACAAGTTCACTACAAACAAAAGAACGTGACGCCCCAGTATCAAACAACACTCTAACTGGAACACCACAAATAGAAAGAGTACCTTGAACCACCACACTCTTTCCTTTCTCTTCAGCAGTAGGAGCTTTCGAAGACGATGGAACAGCTCCCAAAGCATAAGCTTGCACCATCTACTTATCCTTCCTCGGTTCCGGACAATTCCTCTTGAAATGCCCCGGTTTGTCACAGTTGTGACACTTTGCGGGCACTCTCGGTTTCTTGCAGTCCCTGGAGAGATGACCCTTCTGCTGACAGTTGTAGCAGGTCACTTCGCCCTTTGGCTTTTTCTGGCCATCCTTACCCTTCTGCTGCTGCTGCTTTCTCTTCTTGTTTCCACCTTGCTCCTTCGCCACAGCAACAACAGATCCTTCCTTAGGAAACAGACTCTCGTGCCTGAGAGCTTTCTCCACAAGCTTCTCAAATGGATCGTCCAAATGATCCACCAACTGTCTCCCAAGATAAGTGTCCAAGCCTGTCACAAACTTCTCATTCTTCTGATAGGGAGAATCAGTATACGACCAAGCATACTTGGACAAAGCTTCAAACTCAGAAACATACTCAAGAACTGGTCTCCCACCTTGCTTGAGCTCCACAAACTTCTTAAACAGAACAGATTTTTGAGCTGTAGAAATGAACTTAGCTTCAAATCTAGCTTGGAATTGCTCCCAAGTAATCTCTTCTTCTGGAGTATCAATGATGATAGAATTCCACCAATCCGAAGCTCTCCCTTGAAGTTGTCTTGATGCAAGCTTCCTCTTAGTTGCATCCTCAATTCCCAAATCACCAAAGATCCTTTTACAAGCATCAATCCATCTCTGAACTTCAATGGTTGATTCTGTTCCCAAGAAAACCTTTCCTCCCAGAGAAGTATAGTCTTTGCACAACTTAGCAAAATCCACTGGTTTTTGGGCTTGAACTTGAACTCCAACATCTACTGATGACGCCGAAACTGGCATCCTTCTCATGATCGAAGTCATTATGGCCTCAAACATAGCAGCATAATCAGCATCAGCAGCCTCTTCAGCAGCACGGCTTCCCCTAGCAGCTTGTCTCTCTCTTCGACTCATCCTTTATATCTATAAAAAGAATGATTAGAACACGTTGAGAAACAACTACATAAGGAGTTCAAATCCTTCGAAGCTACTATATTATATATAGTAATCACCCATCAAAATACAATTACGTCTCTCATACGTAGTTACGTCAGCGAGCGTTGGCTAAAATCGATTAACCAATGCTCTGATACCAAATGTGACGACCGCCCATGACTCCTGCACTAAACAAGGAAATAATGCGCTGAAAAGTGTACCAGGCCGCCATGGACGATCATCAGGGTAAGGTAAAACAATAAAACTCTATCGTATTACTCACAGCGCATGGACAAAATACAATAGAAAATATACAAAGTGAAGCTCCATATAATAGAATCTCATCATATAAACTCTAATAGTTTGATACAACAATCAGCGAAGTCAATACATCAAGCCTCACTACATATCACTCAGAGAATATACAAACAGCGGAACGCCCAGTACATATAGTAAGAAAACAATATGCAAAAGCCTCCAACTCGTCTTCGTCATCAACAGCGTCAGCCACAAAGAACAGCACCTGTCACCTGCTACCTAGTCTGCCCATCCCAACATGGATGAACAGCCCAAGGTAATAAGAGTTAAACATAAAACCTTGAGTCAGACAAAAGTCTTAGTGAGCAGTAAATCAACTATCAAACATACCAAAAGAGCATAAAGGGTAAAAGGAATAGGAACCCAACAATCCCACTCCACCTCTTTCTACAGTGATAACCCCCAGGCACACTAAGTAGAAGCAAACATAGCAATTTAGACATTCAAAGCAAAGTAATTATCACTCGAGTCAAGGTCGGTGTTTTCCAAGAACAAACCCCCAAGGCCTAAACCAAGATCAGATAAGCACCCTGAAAACATCGCTCTTGACCCAAGCGACGATACAAACAAAACATCCAAACATCCATGACTCTGGCTATCACTGTTATCATTGTCTTGATATCACCGTTAATTGAATGACCGCCTGCCAAGGGCTAATGGTAACCCCGGTTCTAGACATAACTCCGCACGTCATCGCAGCCCGTGCCTAGGACTATCGAATCTGCCCAAAGTACTAGCACGTCGTCGCAGCCCGTGCTTGGAACGTCGTCGCAGCCCGTCCCAACATACTCTTGCTTTGAGCATGCTAGAATCTTCAATAAAGATGAGATCTCAGCCTCCTAGTCATCCTCCTCGACGACTATTTCCATGCTAGCTCAAGCGCCTCTTAAGCTAACCATTATCCACAAAACTCGAACCACGTCATCGAGTTATCAACATGCTTGGGATGATCCCGTCTGGATTAAACCAAGGCTTTCTCACATCATGCTTTGCTTCATCGCATCATAGCAAAGTCTCATCTCAACATCATGCTTTTCCTTATCGCATCATAGCAAAGTCCCATCTCATCATCATCATCAAATCTTTCCATATGAGCTTCAACATCCGCTTCATATGCCACAAGCAGCTTTCCTTATTCAAGAGCCTTTCCACTTAGCTTTTGAATCATCTTCGACCATCCTTGTCCAAATCAAACACTAATCAACCAATCAATCAAATCAATCATTAATCCAAGTAATCAAACATTCAACAAGATCTAATTAAACAATTACTACAATAATGGCAATTTCGTAAATAAAGAGTCCAACTCTAACATGCAAACTAACAAGCATGAATCATGAGCAATATCTCTACAGCTTGATGAATAAACTTGCATAAGTGAACATGTAGTAAAATAGGTGTCAAATCATCATGAACCATAGATCTACATGCAGACTTAAGGAAAATGCACGAAATCGCTCTCTTTAACACATAAACAAGCCACCGATCCAATATACTCTTTTGGGTCCGTGTGAGAGATAACCACCACTCACTGAATCACTTAAACACCTCAAAATCAACCAACTCCAGATCCGGACAGCAAGGAATCAAGCTTGATCCTCCAAAGCTCCGCTTCTAATGATGAAATCTCTCTTCAATGGATGAAGATCTTCAACTTTGGCTCTTGGATCTCCGATTTGATCTTCAATTTAGATGGAAGGAATCACTAGATTAGAGTGGAGAAAAGAAGTGAAGAAGTGTTGTAGTCGAGCTCCAAAAATGGCAGCACTTCGTCGCTTCAAAATCCGGTGCCAAAATAGTGAGATATGGACGTGTATTTATAGGCTGATTTTCCTTAAGTCGTTCGCCCCATGAGTCGTCCACGACTCACGACTCACAACTCAAGCCACTACACGACTCACTACTCAACGCTTGGCCTACCTAACGTCTCAACTACATGGCCGACCCAACCGCTTAACGCCATACGACTCAGCAAATGCCGCGACCGAACCAATCTAACGACCTAAACACATACGACTTAACGTCCTAACTTTCATGTGGCCTACAGACACGAGTCAACGACCTAACAAGTCCACGACTTAACCTATGCGCGACTCAACACAGGCTTGACCCAACATGCAAGCGACCTAACGCTATACGACCCAACTCAGCACACAGAGTCTCACGACTCAAGCCTTCCTCCTTAGGTCGTTCGAACGACTTATCCCTTAGGTTGTTAACCCGTTAACCCTGTTAAGCCGCTAACTCCCCCAAGCTGTTAACCACTAGGTCGTTATCACCTTATCCCCTAAGTCGCTGGCTCTTAACTCGTTAACCCGTGGGCCTTCTAACTCGTAACCCGCTTACAACCTTAAGTCGCTCCACACACTAAACCGTTAACTCGTTCAAACCTATAGGTCGCTCCATTCCTTAACTCGTCCACGACCTATCCCTTAACTCGTCTACGATTTAAGAAATACCTGACCTAAGCTACCCATGACTTAAGCACCACACGACTTAACTTTTACACGACTTAAGCTTTGGTCGACTCAAACTCTAACGACTTAACAACATCAATGACTTAATGTCGACAGTTTTACAATCTTTCGATCCGTAAAAATACGGGTCGTTACAATTTTAAATCCTTATAAACAACATCATTACTTTACATTTTGTCTCATTAATGAGATGTTACTAATTTACATGGAAAAAGAGCGAATGTTATGTTATTTTAACATTTTTAAAATGTAAGAAAAAGGGAAGAAATCATGTCATAAGTACAAAATCAATCAATACATCAATTTCACATTAATACACTACATTTCAACATTAATAACAAAACTAAATCATGCATTAGAAAGTGTGAAAGGAAAACAGCCCTTACTTTTTTCACACTAAATCGTACATTAAACCACTACTTCATTTTTGCACACTTTATTCCTTACTTTTTTCTTCACTTTCTCCTTCTTCTTCACATTCATTTCCATGGCTTCTCACTTCTCTATTCTCTTCTACCTTCAAGCTACCACCTCCACATCACCACACCATCACCTTTCACCACCAAAACCAAGACTAACTTCCACCTACCCACCTTCTACACCCACCTACCCTTGGCTACACACCAACACGAGCCCATACTCCACCACCCCAAGACATCCCCCCTACACACCAAGGTCGTACCCTTCTACACCAAGGCCGATCCCAAAACCCATCTACCCAAGCATCTACAAGGCGTACCCTCCTCCACACTCACATACCCAAGCCAATACTCCACCTACTCAAGTTCGTACGCCCCATGCCCTTCCAAAAAAGTTCATGGCCAAACAAATAAAAAAAAGAAAAGAAAAAGAAACAAAAAGAAGGGAAGGAAAACAGCAAAAGTCGAGACGTTGAAAATAGCACGTTAGCAAAGACGCGTATCTCACGTTAAAGTTTGACGGAGTGGATATAATGGTGAGAAATTCTCATCGATTTTGAGTTTATATTTTGGCTATGTTAAAATAATCATATTTATACCCTTATGACATGTGAATTTTATTTGATTGTTAATATGGATAATTTGATTGTTGGTCAAATAATTGAATTGTGATAATGCATTTCGTTATGGTATGAATAGTGAATGTTGAATTTGAAATCGTATGTGATATAATTGGTTGAATGGATGTTATGTTAGTGATAAATATGAACATTTGTTATGTTCATTTTGATTAAATAATCACCTTTATTAATAAGACCAAATTTTAGTGCTACGAGATGTTTTGGAAAAGTAAGTCTCTTTTCTAATAGAAGTAAAATTAAAGTAAAAAGAAAATAAAATTTGAAATTTGAAGTGAAACGGATTTAAAAAGGATAGTTAAATTGAAACTAAAATTGAGATGAATAGTGAAACTGAAATTGAAATCTATTTTGAAAATTGAAGTTTAGTTCGAGATTGAATTGAAGTTTAGTTCGAGATTGAATTGAAGTTTAAATTGAAATTAGATTTGAAGTCCAATTTTAAATATGTTTAATTTGAAGTTAGAATTGAAATTGAGTTAAAATTGGAAACTAAAATTTAATATTAAAATAATAGAAATAAAATAATGTTATAAGATCGTAATAGTGAAAATATATTTTAAATACTTTAAAAAAGTGAAACTATTGATTTAAAATGGTTTGTAATGATTTTATAGTTAATAAAATCTAATTTAAATAGATTATTTCAAGTATTGAAAAATAAGTTAAAGCTAGACGCGTCGCGCAATGGTAGTTTGCGATTTCGCACCGAAAAATTCAAATGAATATATAGAGTGAAATATAGCTCGGAATTCTTCGAAGTAAGAAAACTCCGGACTATTATATCCATATCATTGAAACGAAAAAAGAAAATCCAATTTTCATTGAGTATATTTTGAAATAAGTCCAAAACGATTTTCTAGAAAAATCGCGCTTGTGAAGTTAAGTGACCATAACATGAAATCTATTTAAATGAATGTTTTTAATTATGGAAAAATATGAAATAAATTTGATAAATCTATTTAAATTGTTTAAAAGAGATTTGGATTGAAAAATATGAATTATCGAATGTTTAAAAGTTGATTTAATCAAATAAGCTTATATGGCACTTTCTACAGCATATTTATAATGCGAATTCTATAACTTTTGGAATATGAATTTAAATGTAACGCGTTTTCCAGAATCAATTATGAATGTTTTAAAAAGGATAATTAAGTGTTTTGAAAGATAATTTGGAATATCTGTAAGCAAATCCAAAATAAAGTTGAAAATCTGAGTGCGGAAACAACTAGTACATTTGTTCCGCCTGTGAGATCTGGGAAGATAAAACAAGGTGTTTAACTAAGGTTAGGGATGGAGAAACCAGTGCCCTGAACTTACCTGGACAATGTTTTCTTTTCTTAGGCGGGGGGTGGAACAGATCGAAAGGAAAGCTTGGATGATCTTAAATAAAAAGATTCTGTTAAGCTTTTCAAAATAAAAAAAGATTCGTATTATCCAAAAGTTAAGCAATCTCCAAAATAAATGATTCCTCTGATAGTATTTACAAAAAATCATGTTTACAAAGATTGATTTTTGGGTTTATCGTAAACGATGTCTTAAATAACATTGGTTTTGACCCATCTAAAAGTTAAGGAATTTTGATCGAGCAGTTAAGTAAGGAAATTAGAGATATTTTCCAGAGCGTAGGAATGAATTACTTAGAATTATTCTACATTAAAAGAAAGAGATTTCGAAATCATCAAAAAAGTATTAAAGTAAAAAGAGACTTGATAAATCTTGTATACTCATATTCACTTTTCATCGATAATTGAATTATGAAGGAACCGGAGTCGGATTTGAGTAATTCCTATACGAAAACCACTTCGAACCAATATATATGTTCGAATGTGAAGACTTGTTGAAGACGATGATTATTGAAGACCGTGGATCTTTATAGCATGAGGACTGCTTGTTGACTTGCTCTAGGTAGCTCCCGAGTCATATATAGCGGTGGTCTCCTAGTTGTGGAGATTTTTCGCGGATTGCAAGGACTACTCACAACTAGTGGTATTCGGAGAGTGCTTTTAGTTTATCCTGTTCCTGGACAGCATGTATAGACGTTTGTCTGACATTGTATTGCTAAAGATTACGTATATTGCTTTTTACAAACGTACATCAGTGGTGGCGGAGAAGGCAACTTCTCTTTGCTTAACACCCTCCTTGTAACGACCCGTAATTTCGCTACTTTGACAATGAGAGATTTCGTTTGTTTTCAATTTAAAAAAGGTTTAAAACTTAAATAAATAAGTTATTTATAATAGATAATGATAGAGAAATTATTTATTCTTATAGTTGATAATTTAAAAAGTATAAATTTGGATTTTACAACAAATAAACAAAAGTTAAGTTTTGTTAAAAAGAAATAAATGCTTAAATAAATTGGTTTAAATGTTTATTTAAAAAGATAAATATCATTGAAAACATCTAATAAAGATAATAAAAAAATATTAAAAGATTTAAAAGTATGTTAACAATCGTTTTACAAAAATAACCAAATTTTGTCGCATTTTGTCAGTTTTACATACACCGTAAAATTAGAGATTTTGATATTATTTAAATAAGATTATAATATATAGAGAGACATGTTTTAATTTATTTAAAGAAGTAAAAAGTTTATTTTTAAATTTGGTTTACATAAATAAATAGTTTAACTAAAACGTCAAAACATGACCGTAAAACATTTTGTCGAAAAACGACGTTTTGTCGATTAAAATTTGTCGCAACGATGCCGTACCTTTATTTTCTTATATAGGAACATATATTCAAATAGTGTAAGTATTAATTAATTTACTAATCAAGTTTAATTTTACTAAACAAGGTTAGAAACTTTTAGAAGTCATTAAGAAAAGTAAGTAAGAATTAGGAAAAGTAAGTAAGAAAAGTCAAAAGTAGACATCAAATCAATATCACACAAAAGCCAATATAATTATGATATTCTTTACTTAATCTTTAAGTGACTATGACATAAAGTAAGAAGTGAAAGGATGATGTTAAGTTTTGAGAAAAAATAAGATTACTTTATAAGTAAGTAAGTTTATTTTGGTAATTTGGTAAAGGGATATTTTGGTAATTTACCACTTCATTTCTTTTTCTATAAATAAGACCACCACTCTTCCGCTTTATTTTACACCATTTTCTACCTTCTTCTTCTTCCTCCTTGAAGCTTTTTTTAATGGCTTCTTCTTCTCTTCCAAAAGCTTACTAACTTTTTCAAAACCATACCAAATCAACTCCAAACACCACCAAACTTTGCCAAAGACCTTAGAATACCATTAGAACATGGTTTAGCATCTAAGAAGTGAAGAAATGATAAAGGAAGGAGTGGAATAGAGCATGGCCGAACCTATGAGGAAGAGGAGCAAGTTTGTGAAGCTTCGGAGCAAGAAAAAGAGAAGGAAGTGCTGCCGGAATCAAAAGGAAAGTCTATGGAAAAGATTTGGGGAAGATAAGAGGATTTAGTGAAGTGTTGAACAATATGAATGTTGGTAGGAAGTGAACGATTTGGTTAAAAGGTGAGTACTCATATTTCAAGTTACTAATTCTTAATACTATTTCAAGTTAATTACATAAAAAGTTTGGTATATGTTGAATGATTAAATGTTTGATAACTTGGTTGATATTATGGTTGATTATATATTTGTGATATGGATGATAACTTGGTTTGTTAAATGATAAGAGAAATGGTTAGTAAGCATAGTTAATTAAATGAGAATTAAATCCATAGAAATATATGTATGAAGTTATTTAGCCTCTTAATGATTTTAAATAAGTTAAATAGGGTTTAAAACAAATTTGAAGTGTTTCGGACAAGTTCTGAAGCAATTCTCAAAATTGTTCAAAATCGAGCTTGTCGCGTAGCGGCAGTTCGTAAATTTCGACCCGTAACTTCAAACTAATGTAGAGAATGATTTATAAGTCGGATTTCTTTGAAATAAAAATTCTTTAGTCCACAATGATAATAGTTTTCCAATGAAGAAAGAAAATCAAGATTTAATCGAGAAGATTTTAAAATATGTCCAAAACAATTTTCTAAAAACATCGCGGTTTTACAGTTCGGAATCCAAAACGGGATTTCTTTATAAATGATATGTTTAAAGGATTATTGTTATCATATGGTTTTGTTATATCTCTTCTTATATCTCGTTTTTATATGATATTTATGGCTAGACTGATCCGTTTATTATTTCCTTCTTTAATAATAGTCGGGTCAGACCGAGATGTTACAGCTGCTTCTGCTTGACTCCTTATAGGATCATCATCTGACTTTTGTCCAACTACAATAGATTGGTAATTTTTGTTGTTATACATTTGAGATAGAGACTCCTTGATGTATACATATTCTTTTGTCTAGCACTTGTATCTATTGTTTTGTGATATTGTGGATCTTGTTTGACCACTACTCTGATGTACACTTTCATGTGTTATATTCATATCTATTTCCGCCTTTGTGATATGGATATCTGTGACTGATTTGAGTTATGCTTATTTTATATTCGTTTCCGAAGACCACATAGCCGCTGTGTAGTTACTTTGAGTTTTTATCGGTGTGTCGGATTTCTAGCATATCGGTACTCGCACAAAGTAATTACACAGATGGTCCCTCCTCAACAGCCTTATTCTTTGTGCTAGTTGACGTTATTCTCCATAGTGTCCTTGGCTAGCGTGAGTATAGAGGTGGGGCGTCACATCTTGGTATCAGAGCCAAACTTCAAAACAATATAGAATATTATAGCAAGGATCGTCGTCCTAAGTCTTTCTTAGAAATCGTGCCATAGGATTTAATTTGAGTCATTGGACCCGTTCTATCCTATTTTCTTTTATGATACCTTATTTTATCAATCATGATTGTTTGATATTCATTTTAAGAATAACCTTTTTCTTCTTCTTTCTTTCCTTCTTAAAGAAGAGAAATGGTTAGACCAGGTCGTCCTAGTGCCGGTCAATCCAGTGCTACTCCTCGGGATGGAGTGTTTATGTCTGCCCAGCAGCTTTTAGATCTTGTAAAGAATGCTCAAGCTGTTGGACCCATTCCAGAGCCTACTCATCCTAGATCTGGATTTGCATGCTTGTGCAGAGACTATACCGATTTGGGTGGAAGGCCTTTCAAGGGATCCGAAAGCGTTATAAAAATTCAAGCTTGGCTTAAATCATGCGATCGCATCTTTTCTCGCATGAATCTTGTTGATATACATCGAGTCTAAGTAGCTTCTAGCACGCTCCAAGAAAGAGCATTAGATTGGAATGAGCTTTTGGTTTCTAAGATTATTGAAGCGGATCTTACTTGGAAGCGATTTCGGGAAAGGTTCGAGTAAAAATTTGTGCCGGAGGCTGAAAAGTAACTTTGGCCTGGCGTTTTATTGACCTTGTTCAAGGTGAATCTTCCGTGACAGACTGTGTCGCATCTTTTGAATCTCTTTCAAAATATGGGGTCGAGTATATTAATACTCCATTGAAGAAAAATCAGAGGTTTGTCTATGGATTGAATAAGAACCTCAAAAAGCCTTTACTTCTGAAACTGGAAGTATCTTTTGATCAGCTTGTTGATATCGCTCTTCGACTTGAAGAGGCAAATAAAGAGAGTGATGTTGAAGTTGGAATGCCAACCGAACTTCAACAACAACAAGAAGAGTCCTAATTGTTATCCCTCCTTCTGACAAGGCCGTGATACCAAAAGATTGATCGAAAACCAAAGACAGCTCATCTCAAAGATTGGTTATACATTGCTTCGCTATGGATATCGATGAATTTTGTCAAAGTCCGGATCAGGCTATAATTGATAGAATATGACAAGCAAGACCATAAAAGCCAGCATTTCAAATTTAAAGTTAACCAGAGTTCTTATGAGCGAGATATGGTCGATGCAAGTTGGAGAAAATATGCCCTTTGTACCGATATGATTGATCGGTTCGAATCCATAAAATTCGCATCCATCAGAAGGTCAAGGTGATGGTCCACTCGCACCGATCAGATTCGTATCCATCAGGATGAGTCCTCCTCGACCAATTCGAATCCATCACATTCGAATCGATCTACCATCACACTGTTCGAATCCATTGAACTCAGTCACTTCGTATCGATCAAGGATCTCACTTAACAGCCTTGTTCGCATAAATGATATCGGTCGACTTCGTATACTTCAATAAGCGCTTTTTTCGAATCGATCAAGATACACCATTTCATATCCATCAAAGGAGTGCGCTTGCTTATATCGATCTACCTAAAGTCATTATTCGAACCCATCGAAGCTCGTTAGTTCGTATCCATCAATCGTACCCATCAATCGTACCCATCACTTTTGATCGATACGAACATGGCCAATTTCTATCGATACGAACGAGCATGCTTCCATCGATACGTGTTGGCAGCTGTTATCGAATCGAACAAAGTACCGGACGTCGATACAAACGAGGCGAAGTTCATGGATGCAACACGGTCAACTCGGAGCAAAAGGCGGATCGATGTGAGATATGCGTGCCACGTCGCCGCGTTGTCACGTGCATCACTCGATTCGAAGACATGGATTCGAAGTGATCGACTCGAAACAAACAGCCAACTGAGAAACTTCAATTCGTATAGATCATAACTCACAATCCACCGGTCCAAATGCTACGAAATTTTCACAGCAGCTTCCACACAAGGTAAAGAATGTTCCTACCAAGTTTCAAATCGATTGGATCAATTTTTGATGGATACGAAATCATTTCGTATCGATCACAGATCAAGTCGAAACTTTGTGGGGTCGGTCGCATGGGCCCACTCACGTGCCAGAAGAAGTCTCCCGAAGTTTGAGCGTGATCTCAGCCTCCTAGGCTTATAAATAGCCCCCTGAAGCCTAGAGAAAGGGGTAGCTTTTGGCCATTCAACGTTCAGACTCTGCCGGATTCAACGCTACATCTTATCATCACCACTGTACTCAAACATCAAAGCTGTAATCAACTGTAATCCACTGTAATAGATTGAAATCATCAAGTGAATCAATAAAGCTATCAAGTTCAGAGTGGACGTAGGCGAGATCGCCGAACCACTATAAAATCTGTGTTGTTTACTGCTTTCTTTTCAATTTTCTGAGTGATTATCATACATGTTATTCATCTGAGATCTGTGATTGCGAATTATTAACTATCGGGTGTTTGTGACCAATTTTGGCGCAAACATTTTGGTGCTTTCACTGAGAAGGGCTAACTCAGGAGTTCAATCAATTAAGAGTTGAATCAGAGATTTTAGAGATTCAGATTAGAAGAATCATGACAAGGCAATCGAGTAGAAGGCAGAGACTAGAAAGAAGTCAACACGAAGGGAGTCAAGAGGCTTCTTCAGGAGCAAACCAAGCTTCAGTCTTCATCACCAGGAATGAGATGGAGACGATGATGAGAAGGCAAGAGGAGATGATCCAGAATTTGTTTCGACAAATTGGGCAACTTGGAGCGTAGAACCAAGGAGCAGATGCTGGGGCGGCACCAGAGCTAGGGGCACTCACCTAGAGCACGTCAACCCAATGCCAGGAAGAGCATCGGGTGGATTCGAACAACATGGCATTGGTAGAGCAATAGAAGCTCAACCAGGAGAACAGATTCCAGAATTTCCTTGTGAACTCGAGGGGAATGCCGAAGGCAATGGACGAGTACTACAACTTGGAGACAACGATGGATTGGCGGAGATGGTTAGAAGAGCTATGAGAGGCGGTTTGGTAAACAAGGACTTGGAGGATGTGAGTAGGAGTCCTTTTACCACAACAATCAAGCGAGCTCGGAACCCACCAGATTTTAAGCTACCATCGTTGGATATGTATAATGGAAGGACAGACCCTAAAGTTCATCTAACAAAATATATGAGGCATATGGAGGTGCTAGGGGCATCAGAGGAGGTTACGGCCCGGTGCTTTCCATTGTATTTGGAAGATATGGCGGCGTTATGGTTTAGGCAACTGGAGAGTGGATCTATCGGGACGTGGAATGATTTGACTGAAAGGTTTATGAGGCAATTCAGGGTTCATATTTCGAGACCCAAGAATGTGATGAGTTTGGCAGCACTGAAAAAAAAAGCTGGGGAATCCTTGAGAGGTTTTTTGACGCGATTCAATTCAGCTGCAGCATCGGTGGATCGACCGGATCCATCCATGGTCCTGATGGCAGCTGTGTCGGGCATAACTAACGACTCAAAATTCAAGAATTCGCTGACAAGAGATCCCCCTATGGATCTAAGGGAATTTTATCATGAGGCTGAAGGATTTTTACGGTTGGATGATGCAAACGCCGAAAGAGAGGAAGGAGAAGGAATTGATGTTTATGCGGTCAAAGGTGGAAATCCTCCTGAGAAAGGTGTAGAAACTAGCAAGGGAAAGCGACAGGCTGAGGATAACGATAACAGATCAATGCGACCGCGGAGGGAGCCAAGATTCACCACATACTCAGAGTTAAACGAGACTTTGGAACAGATCTACCAAGACACTAAGGGACAGGTCCCTTATCGAAAGCCAACGAGGAGAGATCCAACTAGCAACGAGAGAAGGTCGGACAGGTATTGTTCATTCCATGAGTTGAATGGTCACAGCACAAACGACTGCCGACACTTGAAAGATGAAGTTGAGGGGCACATCCGGAATGGTTTGCTATTACAGTATGTGAGAAGGAGGGCTGCAACGGTGGAACAAGAACGACCACCACCTGCACCAACTGAAGACGGCTCAGGATCGAGGCGTCGGCTAATTATTAATTGATCGTGATAATGGAAAACGAGTGGAAAACTCCACATCGATAGAGTTAAGTTGTTTACACATGTACAACACCGCGAACGATCCTCGGACATGCTCTAATACAACTGCAAACCACATCGATGCAAGTATTTGCACTCTGACGCCACTGCTTTGCTTTCATTTTTTTACTTCTCGTGTTTGGATTTGAATTTGTTAGGCATTTCTATTTTAAAACTCATCAGTTAAATGGATATTTGGTTTTGATAATTCTGAAATGGCTAAGCCACTTACACATGTACGGGGTCACGAATGGTCCTTAGGCATGCTTTGAGATGGCAATAAATCGCCCTGACAAACGATCCAGGAACTCACTCGAACGTGAATCTGGTATCTATAATACTAAGTCCCCCCCAGGCACACTCATTCGCCTCGAATGACACCCGACCTCGAACAGTCACAATACGCCTCGAATGGCACCCGACCTCGAACGGTCGCAATACACCTCGAAGGGCACCCGACCTCTAACGGTCGCAATACGCCTTGAACGGCACCCGACCTTGAACGGCACCCGACCTTGAACGGTCTCAATACGCTTCGAACGGCACACGACCTCGAATGGTCACCATTTGCCACGAACGACATCCGACCGCGAACGGTCCCCTTCCACCATTTGCCGCGAACGGCCCCATTTCACCTCAAATGGCATACGATCCCGAACGATTGTCATTCGAGGTCATATGAAACTATCGAGTTCTTTACAGGTTTTTGACGAGATATGAACATCCAGCGTACGGCATTATAAAACACACCTTCTTATCGCAAGGCATCTTTTGGGGGGCAAATGTTATCCCGCCTTTTGACAAGGCCATGATACCAAAAGATTGATCGAAAACCAAAGACAGCTCATCTCAAAGATTGGTTATACATTGCTTCGCTATGGATATCGATGAATTTTTTCAAAGTCCAGATAAGGCTACAATTGATAGAATATGACAATCAAGACCATAAAAGCCAGCGTTTCAAATTTCAGGTTAATCGGAGTTCGTATGAGCGAGATATGGTCGATGCAAGTTGGAGAACATATGCCCTTCATACGGATATGATTGATCGGTTCGAATCCATACAATTCTCATCCATCAGAAGGTCAAGGTGATGGTCCACTCGCACCGATCGGATTCGTATCCATCAGGATGAGTCCGCCTCGACCAATTCGAATCCATCACGTTTGAATCGATCTGCCATCACACTGTTCGAATCCATTGAACTCAGTCACTTCGTATAGATCAGGGCTCTCACTTAAAAGCCTTATTCGCATAAATGACATCGATCGACTTCGTATACATCAATAAGCGCTTGTTCGAATCGATCCAGATACGCCATTTCGTATCCATCAAAGGAGTGCGCTTGCTCGTATCGATCTACCTAAAATCATTAATCGAACCCATCAAAGCTCGTTATGAATCGAGTTTCCAAAGACTTCCTCGATCGATTCGTTCTCATCTTTATAGATGACATTCTTATTTATTCTAAAACCAAGGAAGAGCATGAAAAACATCTTTGGATTGTATTGGAAACTCTTTGGAGCAATCAATTGAAAGCAAAATTTTCTAAGTGCCACTTTTGGCAATCTCGTGTGAAATTTCTCAGACATATTATTTCTGAATCCAAAATTTCCGTGGATCGTTCAAAGATTGAAGCGATTCTAAATTGGAAGAGAACGGAGAGTGTGGCGAAAATTCGTAGCTTTCTTCGATTGGCGGGTTATTACCGTCGGTTCATAAAATACTTTCCTAAAATTTCCGTGCCTCATACTAGTTTGACAAAGAAAGGAGTTAAATACATTTGGTTGGACAAATGTGAAGCTTCTTTTCATAAATTAAAAGAACTCCTTTCCAATGCTCCTATTTTTGTGATTCCCGAAGGAAACCAAGACTATATTGTTTATACCAACGCCAGTCATGTTAGTTTGGGTGTCGTTCTTATGCAAAGGGAATGTGTTATCGCTTATGCTTCTAGGCAATTAAAACCTGCCGAGACTAGATATGCCACTCATGATTTAGAGCTCGCGGCTATTATTTTCGCCCTTTGAATTTGGCATCATTATCTTTTGGGAGAAAAATTTGATACCGATCATAAATCTTTGAAGTATTTATTTTCTCAAAAGGAACTTAATTTGCGTAAACAACGTTGGCTCGAGTTCCTTGCATCTTATGATGTTGATATTCTTTATACTCCCGGAAAGGGGAATCGTGTTGTTGTTTCCCTTCATCATAAGCAACAAGCAGTTGTTTCAATGATGATATCCGAATGGAATGATCTCGAGACTTTGTCCACTTGTGAGATTCGAGATAGTGAATCCAATTCATGTCCATCTCTTGTTTTATGTAGCCTTGAGGCTCATCCCTCTCTATTAGACCGCATCCTTGAAGCTCTAAAGCTAGATCCTGAATTGCCTCTTCTTAGCCAAAATTTTAGGGATAAAATTGATATTGAATGTTTGAAAGACTTTGATATTGATGCTCGTGGCGGTATTCGATAATTTGGTAGACTTATCGTGCCAGATATTGATAATCTTCATAAAGATATTTTAGAGGATTCTCATCGTTCTAAATTTACCATTCATCCCGGTAGTAGTCAAATGTACGCGGATATGAAGCGACTTTATTATTGGGATGGAATGAAATACGATATTGCTAACTTCATTAAGCGTTGCATAACTTGCCAACTCATAAAGACCGAACATCAAAGGCCCGGTGGGATATTTCAACCTTTGGACTTTCCAATTTCGAAGTGGGATCAAATTTCCATGGACTTTATTGACGGTCTTCCCCGTTCTCATTCCGGCCGTGATAGCCTTTGGTTGATAGTTGATAGACTTACAAAACTCGCCCATTTTATTCCCATTCGGTCTAATCGAACCGTACCTCTCTTGGCCAAACTCTTTGTTAAAGAAATTGTTAAATTGCATGGAGTTCCTACTTCTGTTGTTAGCGATCGTGATCCATTGTTTACTAGTGGATTTTGGAAGAGTCTTCAAAAAGCTTTGGAAATGAAGCTTAATTTTAGCACCGCTTATCATCCTCAGTCCGATGGAAAAACCAAGCGTGTGAATCAAACTCTTGAAGATCTTCTTCGTGCATGTGCTCTTGATTTTGGTGGAAGTTGGGAAGATCATATTTCTCTTGTTGAGTTTTCCTATAATGATAGCTTCCAATCGAGTATTGGTAGGCACCTTTCGAGGCACTCTATGTAAGGCCATGCCGATCTCCTTCCTATTGGCATGAGGCCGGTGAGAAGCTGGTTTTAGGTCTAGATTTTATTCGTGATTCCACAGAAAAGATTGACCTTATTCGTCATAGGATGAAAGAAGCTCAAAGTAGACAAAAATTCTATGTCGATAACCAAAGAAGGAAATTATAATTTTCTGTGGGAGATTTTGTGTTTATTCGTGTTTCACCTATGAAGGGTGTTGTGCGTTTCAGTCGATCGAGAAAGTTAGCGCCTCGATATATTGGTCCACTTCCCATCACCGAACGTATCGGTTCTGTGGCTTATCGCCTTCTATTAGCGGCTCAATTTTCTGCTATTTATGATGTATTTCACATCTCTCAATTACAGAAATGCCTTTGAGATTCTGATTCTATTCTTGAGTCCGGTGTTGTTGAAGAAATTGAAGTTTCACCTAATTTGACTTATGAGCAAAATCATATTCGTATCATTGCATCGGAGGTTAAACGCCTTCGAAATAAAGATGTCCCTCTTGTGAAAGTTCAATGGTCCTCAAATCCTAAGGATTGCTCTTGGGAATCTAAAGAGTTCATAGAGCGAACACATCCGGACTTAATCTCTCATGCTCTTTAAGGTGAACTTCTTATTTCAAATTTCTTTTGTGTTGATATGCTTTTATGGTTGTTACTTTTTATTTTCATCTTAAATATTGCGAGGATGCAATTTCTTTAAGGAGGGGAGTCTGTAACAACCCGCATATTTTACGATTGTATATTTAAATATTTTATTTAAATATGGCATCGTTAGTCGGATTTTAGTCTGAAAAGCTACTTTTTGCAAACAGTCGAATTAGGACTCGAGACCACTTCCATTGAGTCTAAAATACCGTTTGTGATGTTTTTGAGTATAAACATCGATATGTTTGGAGTTGAGTAAAATTTTGACATTTTCACTTAGGGCTTTGGGTTTGGGTTTCAGCCCATTAACCTAACATATCAACCCAACTCCACTCCACTCCTCTTCATTCTTTAATAATATTTCCTACAACTCAAGCTTTAGTAAAAATGGGGAAAAAGATTGGAAATGGAAATTCCTAAGCCCTAGTTCCTTTTGCAAATCCAAGTTTTAACTCCAAAATCAAAGAGAAGCTTAGGTATGCATCCTCTTCTTCTTCTCCATCTCAATCTCTCTCCAATTTCAAGAATTTCCTATAACCTAACTTTGGAAATATTTTCTTATGAGCTTAGATTGAAGCTCCTTGAGTTGAAATTGAAGAGGAATCGATCTTGCCTTGTTTTAAAAGCTTTTCGTTTGTTGTTTTTGAGAAAAAGGTGAGTTCTTTAACTCACATCTACGTCCATAGCTTTCATTGTTGTTAGATATGAATTACTAACGTCTATTCAAGTTCATTTGCTTTTGATTTGAATTGATTTGGTGAATTTTCCAATTTTTGGATTTGAAGTCCAATTTCATAAAAAATCCTACCATGGATGTTTGGATATGTTGTTTGGGGTGTATCGAAGAGCCTATAAGGTCGGGTTGTCGCTTGGCATAAATCCTTAGTCGTCGTTGCTCGCTCGTTCGCTATTAAATCATTTCGACCATCTTGACCTAGGCAAATTGTTGCCCTCACCAGGTGTTCAGACATCTGGATGCTAATTCCAGACGTTTGGATGGGCCTAGTGGAGAAAATAAAACATGGTAGAGAAAATAAAAAAATGGCAGTAACTGATTCCAGACGTCTGAAATCATGGTTCAGACGTCTGGAAGGCTTTCAGACGTCTGAATTGAAGTTTCAGACGTCTGGGTGATTTTCTGGACTATTTCCAGAAACCAATCCCAGACGCCTGGACTCACCCCTCAGACGGCTTAAACTGTGCATTTCTGCCTATTTGCCTAATTTTGAGTAAAATTCCAATGATAATCGATTTTTGGTCGATCCGACTAGTTGTTATCACTATTATCGACTTTGATGACTTCTTTCTTTGGATTTTTGGGAATATCCATTTTAATGAATTTGGTATCGATTTCTTTGGATTTAATTCACGTCTTCGTGTGCGAATTTTTGGTGATTGATTATTTATACGATCACTTCTATGGTTAGCCATTTTAAAATACAAAGGTTTCTATACTGGTAGTAAATATTCAAACTCTTTCATCAAAACGATTTTAACATCTTCTTTCAATATCAAACTCGCTTTTAAAACCGTTTTCCAATCAATTAGTGATGTGCATATTTTTACCACCATATTTAATCTATTTAAATTGAATAAATGATCATATTGGGTATTTTAACTTGTTTAAACAAAAATTCAAATTATATTCAAATTGTCACATATTCATCTTCATACAAGGGTAAAATGGTCATTTTTGTGCATTTATTAAATTATGAAAATTTACTTGGAAATTTCTATGTTGTTTTGTAGGAAATTTGGTGAATTTTACAAGTAGTTTTATGATGAAATATGCATGCACAAAGAAGATATAAAAGAATGAAGATGAAAATAATTCAAAGTGAAGAACATGGAGGACTCCACCTACCCACTTACCTTGATTTATAATTAGGAGCTAATGCACATGCTAAAGGCTATTAAAGCTTCATGCACATTTAAGTGGGAGATTATGACATGCTAATGATTACTTGGTGGCCACACTACCTCAAGGGCATTTTGGGCATTCCCCAAAAATATGAATTAGTGTTTTATACATGTATAAATACCCATATTGTTGGGTGTGTTTCGACCGGACCAACCCACCGGACCAACCCACCGAACCAACTCCTTCCCATTGCACTGCCGAACCAACTCCTTCCCATTGCATTGCCGAACTAGCTCCTTCACATGCCTGCCGAACCAAAGCCACATGCCACCGAACCAGCTCCTTCCCATGCCTGCCGAACCAAAGCCACATGACACCGAACCACCTCCTTCCCATGCCTGCCGAACCAAAGCCACATGCCACCGATCCAACTCCTTCCCATGCCTGCCGAACCAAAGCCACATGCCACCGAACCAACTTCTTCCCATGCCTGCCGAACCAAAGTGATACCGGACCAATTCCACTCCAACCATCTCCGGAACAAGACCTTGCCGAACCAACATTGCTAGGCCAGATCACTTCAGCCCAGGCCCACTAGCAGCTATATACATCTAAGACCCCTGCCCCCAGCCTCACTCTATAAATAGAGGGGCAGGGGTACAACAATGGCGGACAAGCTTGAGAGCTCAAGCACGGACAGAACTTTGAAACAACTTTCATATACTTGTAATCAAAGCTTTGTACTTGTAATCTAAAGAGTGAAGGAGAATAACATATAAAGTGGACGTAGGCACATTCTGGCCGAACCACTATAAATCTGTGTGTCTTTTACAGTATAGTCCCTGCTTTTTACATATTTGCATGAATCACCCAAATCACTAAGAACAACTTAAAATCGACTAAATCATACGACTTGGAGGTGTTTGCCCATTTTTTGTGCAAACATTTTTGGTGCTTTCATTAAGAGTATGAGCTAGAAGATTCACCTTCTCCCACTCAACCTTCTTCCCAACAGCATTGCTGTTTGCGCAAAAAATGGGCAAACACCTCCAAGTCGTGTTATTTAGTTGATTATGTGTGATTTTCAGTGGTTCGGATGAGTTATGTAAATATGAAAAAAGCTGGGGCTGAAATGTAAAAGACACACAGATTTATAGTGGTTCGGGCAGAACGTGCCTACGTCCACTTTATATGTTATTATCTTCTTTCTTTCGGATTACAAGTACAATGCTTTGTATACAAGAATATGAAAGTAGTTTGAAAGTTCCTTCCTTGCTTGAGCTCTCAAACTTGTCTGCCATTGTTGTACCCCTGCCCCTCTATTTATAGAGCGAGGTAGGGGGCAGGGGTCTTGGATGTATATAGCTGCTGGTGGGCCCGGGCTGAAGCAATCTGGCCTGGTAGCGTTCTGGTTCGGCGAAGCCTTGGTTCGGCCGTGTTGAGGTCTCTGAGATGGTTGATTCGGTAGTGAGCTTGGAGGTTGGTTCGGTTGTACGTGGTCCGGTCATGGTGGTCCGGTGATGGTGGTCCGGCATTAGTAGGGAGAGACGTTGGTTCGGTTGTGGCTTGGACCGGTGATGGTGGTCCGGTGATGAAGAGGTTGGTTCGGCATTGATGTGGAGATTGGTCCGGTTTGGTTGTGTGGTATTGGACCGGTGGTGATTGGTTCGGTACCAACCTCGTTCGGTAGTGGGATTGTGAGGGGGAGTCTTGTTGCCGGACTAGGTTGGGAATGCCGAATGAACCCATGCCGAATGAACCACCATGCTTGAATTGCCGAATGGATTTTATGCTAGCATTGAGCCTTGTGTCTGCCGAATGGATTGGAGGTTACGAACCCGGGTGTAACTGACGCTTCTCGGTCTCGAGATCTTCTGGGTGAAAATTCGCCCAACATTTGCCCCCCAAAGTGGGGCACGTGCTTGCATGTGTCGCGCTTTGTTTCCCTGTGGTAGGAAAGCTTGTAATGTCGTGGACTGGATGTTCATATCCTGTTGGCGTACTCATGCCCTGTGGTAGGAAGGCGTGTTTTGTAATGCGATGAGTTAGATGTTCATATCCTGTTGATTTCCTGCAAAGGAATTTACGGTTTTAATGTGATTTCAAATGACGACCGTTCGGGATCGAAATTTTTGAGGTGAAGTGAATTGTGCCGTTTGGGGCGAGATGTGACCGTTCGAGGTTGGGTGCCGTTAGAGGCGAGTAGGTGTGCCCCGAGGGGGCTTAGCATTATTGATGCCAGGTTTACGTTCGAGTGGGTTCCTGGGTCGTTCGTCAAGGTGGTTTATCGTCATCTCAGAGCATGCCAAAGGATCGTTCGCGAACCCGTACATGTGTAAGTGGCTTAGCCATTTCAGAATTTAATATCCATCCAACCGATGGGTTTTAAAAAGATGTCAAAGTGTAAATTCTCACGACGATAGGGTTAATAGCCATTCAGAGCATGCCTGCGGACCGTCGTGGTCGTGTACATGTGTAAATGATTAACCCATGTTAGTGGGAGATTTACTACTTATTCATCGTTATCATAATCTCTATTTTATCAGTAGATCCTAGGGTCCGGTACTTATCTGAGTGAGGCGCTTTGGATGCCCCCTGCTTCTGGTCTTCGCCGGTTTGGTAGCTTCATTCGGTTTTGGTTTGGTCCGGTATGCCGAACCGGTTGGTCCGGTGCCTCTGCCCTCGTCTATATATAGGGGCTACACCCCCTTAGTTATTCCTTACCGAACCAACGAGCACCGAATCAATCTCTAGCCGAACCAACTCTCTACCGAATCAAGCTTTTACCGAATCAGGTATATATCTTTGCCGAATGAACTTTACTGCCGAATGAATCTTATGCCGAATAAACACGAAGGCTTTTTTACTGCCGAATGAAAATGTGTGCTTGCATAGCCGAATGGACTCGTATACCGGATGAACTTCCAATGCCGAATGGAACTACCGAATGAAGCATATACCGAATGAGACTCGGAAATTTGAATCTTGAGCGAAATCTTAGGCTTCTATACGCTTGCTTTAGATACTTGCTTGTTTATGTTTCTATACTTCTTGTTATAACACCGTGTTTTTCTTGTGCTGCAGATAAATGTCTCGCAAAGCAGAAACTCGATCGGATAGAAAGAAGTCTAAAGGTACAGGAGAGTCTACTTCCTCCGTGCCCCCAGCCCAACCAGAACCGGCGCAACATCGACCTGTCCCGAGGTCGTTAGTGGACGGATATGGTCCACAGGAACTTCTGGTCTCCCCTCCCGATTGCTTTCCTAGCTCCCTAAAGGAGGAGCAACTTGATGTCATATCTCGTTCATTTGGGATAGACAGGGCTCTTATGCTATTGCCGGGGGAGGGGGTCATGCCATATGATCCCCCTGAGGGATACTTCGCTTACGGCCGATACCATTGTATGTGCGGGGCTATTCCTCCAATCAACGCCTGGATATTAAGCTTCATCACTTATCTGAAGGTGGCTCCATTCCAACTCCAGCCCAACTCTTATGCCATTTTGGTATGCATGTATGCTATCTTCCAGAAGAGGTATGGGCGCGCCCCTTCCAACCGGGAAATACGATATCTGTACAATCTGAGGGGATACAGGAAGGGGTCCCCATATATTAGCTTGGAGTCAGTCGTTTCCTTCAAGCCGGTTTTGGATTTATACTCGAAGTATAGTATGTTCAAGAAGGAATGGTTCTTTGTCAGAGATGACTCCGTCTCTATTCGCCGATTTACCTCCGGATGTAAGTCAAAACTCTACTCATAATTCTTGTCTTGGCTGTAATTCTCTTTCTTATGCGCTTTCATTTCTTGCTAGCGACAGGTGGTTTTGCGGTTGTGGAAGATGATCGCCTAGTTCAGATGGCAGCTGAAATTGAAGCTATTTCAGGGAGTGACAGATCGGCTGCTTATTTGATTAGGAATGCCAGGCTCTTGATGTACAATTTGATTCTCCCACATCAGTCCGTAGTCAAGCAGAGGGACACGGCAGAAGAGAAGGCTGCCCAGCATAAAGGAGGGGCCACAGCGAAGGGTGGCAAGAGGAAGCCCTTTGCACAACATCCAGTCGTAGGAGGTAAGAAGCTTAAGGAGTCTGATGGCCCTTCTCCCAGTACTTGCCCGATTATTCCGGAGGAGGAAGGTGTGGAAAAGGGCGAAGAAGGCGAAGTTGGAGAAGAGTCAGAGGGTGGAGGAGATGGCGACGGTCAGGGTGGTAGTGGTGCTGGTGCCTTAAACTCTGGGCAAGACCCTGAACTGGATGAGGCTCTCCGTCAGGCCTTCGGGGAATCGGAGGGAGAATCGGAGGCGGAGAAGGTGAAGGAGACAGGCAAGGCCGGGGCTGGTGCCGATCCATCCCCTAAGGGCTCCTCAGCTAGGGTGACTCCGGTGGTGCAAGGTGAACTTTTGTCCTCTGCCGATTCCATTTACGATAGGGACTTAGAAATATTTTATGGTTCACTTCCGTCCTGGAATGAGATTCAGGACTTATTGCAGTATCCCACTCCTCCGCAGGGTTTGTATAATAGATGTGCCTTCTCATTTTTTCTTTCTTTTTAACTTAACACGTTTCTTGAATTGTGGATCATTGTGTGTTCGTAACACTTGTTCTTTATTCCAGGGGCAGGCCAGGTGGTTAAAACGTCAGATGTTCGACACCGCCTCGAACAATTCAAGTTGATGAGAGCTTCTGCGAAGCCTCCCACTGGTCGTCCGGGGGACGTGGTCAGCTACCGCCCTCTCCTTGAAGTTATCGAGGAGGGTAGCCGGCAGAGGAAGAGGAAGTGTTCCTTGTTTGATTCTCCACCCGGTCCTCAACCTCCTACTCAGCCTCCCCGAGATACCACGGAAGAGACCATGGAGTATGTCCCCCCTCCACCTCCTTCCATAAATCCCACTGTTATTCGTATAAGACGTCCCGACGTGCCTCGTGACCCCTTTGCCGGTCATCCTGATTTAGATCCAAGCTCTCAGGATATTTCATTTGATGAGGCCACGGGTGAGCACCTTCTTCCCCGCAACCCCATGGTACGAGTGCTTGATGAAGCCAAGTCCCTAGATCTTGATCTGTTTACTACTCGGGTAGTTACCATGGGGAACGAAGCCAAGGCTAATATTGATCGGGTGGCTGAAGAGACCAAGAGGTTAATGGAGCATCATGCTCGATTGATCAAGGTCGGGGAGGAGATTGGGAGTGCTAATATTCGGTTGCGGCTAAAGGTTGTCGATCAGGCCAAACAGCTTGCCGATCAAGCCATTCAGATTTCTCAACACGAGGAAGCCTACAGGCGGCTGAAAGAGACTATGGAAAAGGCTAGTAGGGCAGAATTACGGAAGATGGAGGCCGCCTGTAAGGAGCGGATTAACATGGCCATTGCGACAGTGGATGAGGTTCAGAATGCGGATCTCGAGCAGGTGGAGGAATTGTCTGTGAGGCTTGAGGCCGCAGAGATGGCTCAAGTCAAGCTAAAGGAAGAGATGGAGGAGATGAGGAGGTCTCTCCAGGCTGACTGCTTGAGATACCGATCAGAGAGGGATGTCGCTGTCGCCAAGTTGCAGGTTTCCGAGGCTCGGGTGAGGGAGTTTGAGGAGAATGAGGGGATGATGGACGAGATGCTGCAGGACATGTACTTCCGCACTTGGAAGGAGGGCAGCCTGTCTTGGATGGATGACTATCCCCGGGTCATGGCCAAGGTATATCTTCGGTCTTTGGAGGAGGCCAGGGTTGATGCGGGTAAGGAAGGTGGAGCGGCCTTTAGTCTGGATGCAGTCACTGCTCAGTTTTCGAAGGAGGAGCAAGCGGCGGTGAAGGAGGGGATGCGACTGCTTGCTGCGGAGGAAGCGGGTGTGCAACTGGAAGATGAGGATCAAGCGGCGGACGCTGGTGAGTTACTCCTCTCTTTTTCTTTTCTTTCTGGGTTTCCATAACTTGATCGTTTATTGTTCGTTTAATGAATTCCTCTTCTGAATTGGACAGGTGGAACTTCCGATCAACATGCTGGGAGCTCTGGCCCTGCAGCCAAGTAGGCTTGGGAAGTTGGTGATGGAGAGCGAAGTGTGGACGTAGCTGGTTCCTCGCCCGGATTCGGCCACCTTTTTATTTCCTTTTATCACTGCTTACGTTAGTCCAAAACATTGATGTGACTGTAATAATATTATTCGCAAAGAATAACTTTGTGTGGCTTTATAACATAAACTGATTTTGTTATGTTTGAATGTTGTTGTCATTTTGATGTGCTGCGTGAGAAGTATAACTATGTATATGCCTGTGATTTTAGTTGTGTTTGATGTTAAGCTTTTGCTTGAAATATAATTTCATGTTTTTCAATGTTAGTGTGACGTATGAATAAGCTATAGTTACGTATTTATGTACAAGAGAAGAGAGTACCGCCCTTCATGTTTTAGTTACAGGCGATAGCTTTGAGCGTCTTGTGTAACTGATCATGGATATAGCTGAGTTCCTTGCCACCCAGTATGCAGGCTTAGATTCTCATGAGTGAATGCTTCCTATTTGGTTCCCTGTACTTTAGAGTTCGTTATACAGGATGGGAGAAATGTATTTAAATGAAATGCAAGTATAAAGAAAGTAAAACTTCCAGTCACGGAAGGCCGTCGATGTGCTTAAGTTCGTGGCAAACGGGTTTTGTAGTCACTTTCCCTAGCTGTGGGTCTTGGAGACATTTGTCACCCATCTTACGCCTCCGCGGGGAGTTTTTTTTTTTACCACAGCCGCACTTAAGACACATCGGAGCCGAGATCGCGCACGGTAACTACCCGAACCATTATGGTCCGTAATCGTGGGTATTATTCGATTTACCGTGGCCGGCTAGCGTGGGTGCCGTTGGCCGTGAACTACCCCTGGCTGGCCACACCTTATGTTGGGGCTTAAAGTAGGTTCACAGTTGCCGGCGAGCCGAACGCCGTAATGAGCTGCCATCGGCAATAGTCGGCCGTTATGATGACTTATAATCGGCTTATTACAGTTGGCTTTGAGGGCAGTCGCGAGCAATGAGTTAACCCGCAGCAGAGGGATGCTGGAGCAAAAGTGTCTCATTGGCGAGTGCGTAGAATCGTAGCGTACCTGTTAGGCCTTGTCCAGATGAGGCCGTGTCCTGGTGTGGCTTGAATGGTGATGCCATAGGATTTTGTTCAACAGAAAAGGATAAAGCTTAACAAGCAGCCAAGATATAAAGGAACAAGTTAAAAAGAGACAAGATTTTTTAAAGTGGTTCAGCACGAAAATGCCTACGTCCGCTGATTCTCTTTGTTTATTCACTTCATATGGGCAGTACAAGTTAAGAAAAGTATCGACGGAGGTGTCGGATGTTCCATGCCCTCTGGAACACCTCTCCGTCCACTGTTGACAAAATATAAGCTCCGTTGTGGAGATCTTTATGAATTACATATGGTCCGTCCCAGATGGGGTCCAGTGCCCCGGGGCGCGGAAAGATTCGCCTGAGGACAAGATCTCCTTCTTGTAAGCTGTGATGCTTGACTTTGGAGTTGTATAATGCTGCCACTTTTTGTTTGTGAGCTGCTGCTTTGAGTGCTGCATCGTTTCTCCTTTCCTCAATCAGATCCAAAGACATGAGGAGGAGTTCTTCGTTTTCTTCTGGATTGTAGTGGATCCTACGGTGGGAAGGAAAAATAGTCTCAACTGGGAGCATTGCCTCCGATCCGTATGCCAAAGAGAAAGGAGTATGTCCCGTTGATGTTCTGAAAGATGTGCGGTAGGCCCAAAGTGCCGTAGGAAGTTCGTCCACCCAAGCGCCTTTTGACTTTTCAAGTTTCTTCTTGATTAGGGTTTTGAGAATTTTGTTGACAGCTTCGACTTGTCCGTTTGCCTGAGGATAAGCTACTTTTGAGAAGCTTTTATGAATTCCATGCTCTTGGCACAAGTCGGCGAATTCTTCGCTGTCAAATTGGAGTCCGTTGTCTGATATGATCTTGAGTGGGACTCCGTACCTGCACAGAATATTTTTGATCAAGAAGTTGATAACTTTTGCTGAAGATATTTTATTTAGGGGTTCCGCTTCCACCCATTTGGTGAAATAGTCAACTGCCACTATAGCGTATTTGGCTCCGCCTCGGCCCGTTGGCAGTTCGCCAATTAAGTCAATTCCCCATACAGCAAAGGGCCAAGGGCTGGTCATTTGAGTAATCTCATTTGTGGGTAGTTGAGGAATCTTGGCAAATTTCTGACATCTGTCGCATCTCCTGACGAAGTCTAAGGCGTCTTTGTTCAGTGTGGGCCAGTAATATCCATATCGGAGTATCTTTTTCGCGAGAGTCTACCCTCCAGTGTGATCTCCGCAACTTCCTTGATGGATGTTGAATAATATTTCCTTGGCTTCCCTTCCAGCGACGCGTCTGAATAAGGGGCTAGAGAAGCCACGCCGATAGAGGATGCCTTCTTGTATTGTGTAGTGGGGAGCTTTCCTCAAAATTTTCCTGACTTCATCACGTTTGTCTGGTAGTGTGCCATCTTGCAAATATTTTCGGATAGGAGTCATCCAAGTTCCTTCTTCGATTGCAGTTATCAGATTCACTTGTTCGAAACTTGGGGCTAGCTGCCTCGAGATGGCTAGTGCTCCGGAAATGGTGCTATTCTTCATACTAGCTTGCTTTGCTAGTTCATCGGCCTCTTGGTTCTCTTCTCGAGGAATGTGTTTGATTAGATAGTGGTCCAATTGATCGAGCAGCAGTTTGGTTTTCTTTAGATATGCTGTGAGTCGTTCTCCTCGAGTCTGGAATTCTCCTAGTACTTGGTTTACGATAAGTTGAGAATCACTATGAAGACATAAAGAATTGACTCCAATTTCTAAGGCAAGTTCCAATCCTGCTATTACTGCCTCGTACTCCGCATCGTTGTTAGTGGCCGTGAATTCCAACCTTAATGCATAGTACAGCTTTCTTCCCCTGGGGGTGATTATCACAATACCTGCCCCCGAGCCTTGTTCGTTCGATGCTCCATCTACAAAGAGGTTCCACTTGATGTTTTTTGCTATTTTGGACTGTTTCTTGCCTTCGTTGGTAGTGAATTCGGCAATGAAATCGGCCATGGCTTGTCCTTTGATAGCGGTGCGAGGATGGTAGGTGATATCAAACTGACTTAGTTCAGTGCACCATTTGAGGAGTCGCCCAGAAGTGTCGGGACGATGGAGCACCTGTCTTAGCGGTTGATCGGTTAGAACTCTGATGGAGTGAGACTGGAAGTAGTTGTCGCAGTTTTCGTGACGCGATCAATAAACAATATGCTAATTTCTCAAGTTTAGGGTATCTAGCTTCTGCCCCTGTAAATCTCTTACTTACAAAGTATACCGGGCGTTGTGTGCGGTCTTCTTCTCTTACCAAGGCAGCGCTTAGAGCATGAGATGATACAGCGAGGTATAGGTATAGCTCTTCGCCTTCGTTTGGAGTTGAGAGTACTGGTGGTCTCTGAAGGTGTTCGATTAGGTTAAGGAAGGCTTTTAAGCATTCATCGGTCCACTCGAATTTTCCTTTGTCTTTCTTGAGAGCTTCGAAGAAAGGGACACACTTGTCAGTTGCTTTGGAAATGAATCTGCTTAGGGCGGCCACCTTTCCGTTTAGGCTCTGCATTTCTTTTCGAGTGGAAGGTATCCTTATTTCTTTTAGAGCCCGGATTTGTTCAGGATTTGCTTCAATTCCTCTGGCATGGACGATGAATCCTAAGAATTTTCCCGATGACACTCCGAAGGAGCACTTTAGAGGATTCAGCTTCATTCCATATCGGCGAAGTACCTGAAACATCTCGCCCAGATGGCTTACAAGATTGTCGGCTCTCCTGGACTTTACCAACATGTCATCCACAT
Organism: Allium cepa; assembly: GCA_030765085.1. Classification (NCBI taxonomy): domain Eukaryota; kingdom Viridiplantae; phylum Streptophyta; class Magnoliopsida; order Asparagales; family Amaryllidaceae; genus Allium; species Allium cepa. Next base: position 909,579,666 of record CM060938.1, on the reverse strand, counting down.
ATACTTCCATAGTTCGCCCTATTAGTTCCGCGAACATCTTGTTGACGAGGCGCTGATAGGTAGCTCCGGCATTTTTGAGTCCAAAAGGCATGACTTTGTAACAATATAATCCGCGGTCAGTGATGAAGCTAGTGTGGTCTTGATCGGGAGCGTGCATGGGAATCTGGTTATACCCGGAGTATGCATCCATAAAAGATAAAAGTTCGTGCCCGGCTGTGCTGTCCACAAGTCGGTCGATTCGGGGGAGTGGGAAGCAATCTTTCGGGCAAGCATCATTTAAGTTGGAGAAATCGATGCATGTTCGCCACTTCCCATTAGCTTTCTTTACTAGTACCGGGTTAGCGATCCATTCTGGGTAGATGGCTTCTCGTATGAAGTCATTAGCAAGTAGGTTCTTGACTTCATCATCGAGGACTGCTTATCGTTCTGCCCCCATACTCCTCTTTTTCTGCTTTACTGGTACCTTTGTGGGATCGATGTTCAGCATGTGGCATGCTATGTCTGGGAGATTCCTGTCATATCGGCATGTGTCCATGCAAATACATCTAAGTTGTGGCATAGAAAGTCAATGAGTTGATCTTTCAATTCCATTTTTAGCTGAGATCCGATTTTTAATAGTCTACTTGAATCATGCTTGTCTACAGATACGAATTCCATAGCCTCTGCAGGCTCGGCGGCAGCCTCCTCCTCTTTATCCCTGGGGTCTAGTTCATTGAAGTGATCGCTGGTATATCGAAGAGGAGGGGCTTTCTTTAGTTGTTATGCTTCCAAGCTTTTCATGCAGAGAGTAATCTCTGCATCTTTCCCTTTATTCTTTCTGTGGTTATTGCGAAGTTCAGTTACGTAGCTGTCTCGGGCAGCGTCTTGATCTCCTTCAACTTCTCCTATTCCGTTATCTGTTGGGAATTTCATCTTTAGGCTCCACGGGGCTAGGACAATTTGGAAGTCAGATAAGGATGGTCTTCCCAAGAAGGCGTTGTAGGCCGAGTGGTTTTCTATTAGTACGAACGTTTGTTTTCGCACAACGGAGCGGGGATGACTTCCTATTTCGACGAAGAGGTCAAGTTGCCCGAGGGGCATTTTTGCATCTCCAGTGAAACCGTGCAGTGGTTTGTCGCAGGGAGACACTTCCTTCATTGACAGCTTCATTTTGTCGAAAGCATGCTTGAATAGGATATTTACGGAGCTTCCTGTGTCTATTAGAATTTGAAAAACTTTAGCTGGACCGAACCAGGCAGAGATGACCATGGGGTCCATATGTGGATACTGTCTTCCTTCTAAATCACGCCTATTGAATATGATGTCGTCACTCTCTTTCCGTTTCGGGTGGCGTTCTTCCATAATGGAGTTAACACAGCCTTCAGCATTTCTAAGTGACTTGCCGTATCTTTCCATCTCTGCCCAGCTTCTGTCGGCGATGTGTGGTCCTCCTGAGATGGTATGGACCACTATCTTCTATTGACTAGAGCCACTGGTGTTGCGATTGCCTCCGCCTACTTCTGGGAGGGGTCGCTTTGAGTTCTCATTGGCAGGAGTTGGAGTCCTGTTCTGACCTTTCACATAGCGTTCCAGTCTTCTTCTTCTAATGTGTTCTTCGATCAAGTCCCGGAGATGGTGGCATTCATTGGTGTCATGTCCGTGGGATTCGTGGAAGCGACAGAACTTTCCAGACTTGAGGGCGTTATCAGATTCTTTCTTGTGCGGGGGGCGCTTGTATCCGAGTTCACCCTGAGTGGCTAGGAAGATGTTTTCGATTGTTTCATTCAAAGGGGTGTAGGAGTCAAATCTTGGTCATGGTCGATATTGGCGCTTTTCAACCTTCCTGCCCCCAGCATTGTCTCTGGATTCATTTCTTCGAGTGTCCTTAGCTGCAGCGGGAACCTTGTCCGGAGCTGTCTTACCTTGTTGTCCTGACTGCCTCTCAGTGGCGGCGTCTTCAAGTCTCATATACTTTCCAGCTTCATGGAAGAAATCAGGTAAAGTAGCTGGTTTTTCCTTAGTTAGTCTTCTGGCTAACTTGGTATCTGGATGTACACCAGTACAGAGGGCCATTAGGGTGAGCTTCTCATCGGCATCTTGAACTGCGGCCGCTGCGGCGTTGAACCGGGTTAGATATTGTTGCAGTGTCTCTCCGGATTTCTGTTTGACATTGGATAGAGAATAAGCATCCTTGGGTTGTTCCACATGGATGCGGAACTGGCTAATGAACCTTTCTTTCAACATCTCCCATGAGCTGATAGATCCTTGGGGTAGATGGCAGAACCAGGAGGTAGCTAGATCTGCTAGGAATAGCGGAAAGCATTTACACAATACCCCTTCTGTCGCTCCACTCATGAGCATATGCTGGGTGTATCTCTGTAAGTGTACGATGGGGTCGGAGGTCCCCTTGTAAGGTTCCATAGTTGGCATTTTCCATTCCCGGGGGGTGATGGCAGTTTTGATATTGCGAGTAAAGGGGCTGGTTACCCTAGCGCCTATTCCTCGATCCCTTTGCTCCCGTTGGACGCATTCTCTGAATAATCGTGCCATTCTTTCATCAGAATTTGGAGCGGATAGAAATGAACTTGGTTCTTCCCTACGGGATCGGTCTCGTCCAGATGACCTGTAGGGATGGTATAGTCTATCACTTCTGACGTTATCCAGTGGCTGTCTCTGGCTGCTCGGCTGCATGCTAGGACCAGCTACAGTTGCCCCCTGCCTCGATCTTCCCCTGTGGGGTTCTGTTTCAAGCATTTCCATGGGGTCAACTTCGGGCTGGGTTCTAGCTCGGCTCCGTTCAGCGGGGTTTCTATGATTAGGTGGCATGACTGGCTCAGCTACATCCGACCCTCGCCTGGCGCCTCCCCCACTGGGTTCGGTTCCAAGTGCTTCCTCGAGTCGAAGTTCGGGCTGAGTCCGGGCGCGGCCCCTATCATTGTTGTTCCTGTTGATAGCTTCTTCGAAGAGGGAAGACCTTTGTTGTCTCCGAGATCCTCCAGATTGAGATTCACCCCATGATTCAGTGTTGCAGTTGGATTCTTCGACATCCCTCAAGCGTGACATAAGTTGGTTTACCAAAGCTTCTTGTTGGGATGCGAAGCGGTTAGTCACTTCCACCACAACTCTGTCTAGGTCTGCCCTAGTGATTACTGTCGGTTGTTCCGCGGCAGGGGCTGTTGGAATTGCCTGATCTACCTGTGGGGCTGCTGCTGTAGTGGGATGGTTCTCTTGATCTGGATCCATTGGATTTGGAGCGCTGCTGGTTGCAACGTTCTTTCCCTTGTTGGCATCTTTTCTCGGTCTTGAAGTCATGTTTCCTAGGCAATGAAGGGTGCTGTTGGGAAAGGAGGTTGAATGAGGGAAGCTGAAGCTTCGAGTTCCAAGTTCTTAGTGAAAGCACCAAAAATGTTTGCGCAAAAAATGGGCAAACACCTCCAAGTCGTGTTATTTAGTTGATTATGTGTGATTTTCAATGGTTCGGATGAGTTATGTAAATATGAAAAAAGCAGGGGCTGAAATGTAAAAGACACACAGATTTATAGCGGTTCGGCCAGAACGTGCCTACGTCCACTTTATATGTTATTATCTTCTTTCTTTCGGATTACAAGTACAATGCTTTGTATACAAGAATATGAAAGTAGTTTGAAAGTTCCTTCCTTGCTTGAGCTCTCAAACTTGTCTGCCATTGTTGTACCACTGCCCCTCTATTTATAGAGTGAGGTAGGGGGCAGGGGTCTTGGATGTATATAGCTGCTGGTGGGCCCGGGCTGAAGCAATCTGGCCTGGTAGCGTTCTGGTTCGGCGAAGCCTTGGTTCGACCGTGTTGAGGTCTCTGAGATGGTTGATTCGGTAGTGAGCTTGGAGGTTGGTTCGGTTGTACGTGGTCCGGTCATGGTGGTCCGGTGATGGTGGTCCAGCATTAGTAGGGAGAGACGTTGGTTCGGTTGTGGCTTGGACCGGTGATGGTGGTCCGGTGATGAAGAGGTTGGTTCGGCATTGATGTGGAGATTGGTCCGGTTTGGTTGTGTGGTATTGGACCGGTGGTGATTGGTTCGGTACCAACCTCGTTCGGTAGTGGGATGGTGAGGGGGAGTCTTGTTGCCGGACTAGGTTGGGAATGCCGAATGAACCCATGCCGAATGAACCTCCATGCTTGAATTACCGAATGGATTTTATGCTAGCATTGAGCCTTGTGTCTGCCGAATGGATTGGAGGTTACGAACCCGGGTGTAACTGACGCTTCTCGGTCTCGAGATCTTCTGGGTGAAAATTCGCCCAACAATTGCTCATTGCTTGGAAAACATGCCTCCCAGGCAGAGGAAGGATGTAGCAAAGGAAAGATGCTAGCAAAGGAAAGAACATCGCAACTAGCAGTATCCCAGATCCTGTGATCAGAGATCAAGAGAATCGTCCTGTTCCAACAGCAAATGGAAATTAGGCAAATCCGACAGCCCCTGCTACGGAACAACCAATTACTAGGGCAGATCTGGACAGGGTTGTGGCTGAAGTAACTAACCGCTTCGCATCTCAACAAGAAGCCTTGGTGGACCAACTCATGTCACGCTTAAGGGATGCTGAAGAATCCAACTGCAACACCGAATCATGGGGTGAGTCCTAGTCTGGAGGATCTGGGAGGCGACAAAGATCTTTCTTCTTCGAAGAGGCTAATAACAGAAACAGCAATAGTAAGAGCCGAGCCCAGACTCAGCCCGAATTCTGACCCCAAGTAAACACTTGGAACCGAACCCAACGTGGAAGGTACCAGGCAGGGGTCGAATATGGCTGAGCCCGTCATGCTACCTAACCATGGGAACACCAATGGACGGGGCCGAGCTGGAGTCCAGCCCGAAGTTGGACCCGAGGGAATGCTTAGAACAGAGCCCAGCAGGGGAAGATCGAGGCAAGGGCCAACTGTGGCTGACCCCAGCATGCTCCCAGAAGACCGAAGACAGCCACTGAAAAATGTTAGGAGTAATAGACGATACCATCCCTACAGGTCATCTGGACGGAATCAATCCCGCAGAGAAGAAACAAACTCATTTATATCCGCTTCAAGTTCTGATGAAAGGATGGCGCGATTGTTCAGAGAGTGCATCCAACGGGACCAAAGGGATCGGGGGATAGGCGCTAGGGTAACTAGCCCCTTCACCCGCAATATCAAAACTGCCATTACCCCCCGGGAATGGAAAATGCCAACAATGGAACCTTACAAGGGAACCTCTGACCCCGTTGGACACTTGCAGAGATACACACAGCATATGCTCATGAGCGGAGCAACGGAGGGAGTGTTGTGTAAATGCTTCCCACTATTCTTGGCAGATCTAGCTACCTCCTGGTTCTGCCATCTACCCCAAGGATCCATCAGCTCATGGGAAATGTTGAAAGAAAAGTTCATCAGCCAGTTCCGCATTCATGTGGAACAACCCAAGGACGCTTATTCCCTATCTAACATCAAACAGAAGCCCGGAGAGACAGTGCAACAATATCTAACCCGATTCAACGCCGCAGCGGCCGCAGTCCAAGATGCCGATGAGAAACTTATCCTAATGGCTCTTTGTAGTGGCGTACATCCGGATACCAAGTTTGCTAGAAGATTAACGAAAGAAAAACCAGCTACCTTACCCGATTTCTTCCATGAAGCCGAAAAGTATACAAGACTTGAAGACGCCACCACCGAAACGCAGACAGGGCAACAAGCCAAGGCAGCTCATGGAAACGCACCCGCTGTAGCAAAGGACGTCGGAAGAAATGACTCTCGAGACAATGCTGGGGGCAGGAAGGGAGAAAAACGCCTATATCGGCCAGGACCAAGATTTGACGCTTACACTCCTTTGAATGAAACTGTCGAAAACATCTTCCTGGCCACCCAAGACGAGCTTAAATACAAACGCCCCCCGTACAAGAAGGAATTAGATCACACAATCAAGTCTGGAAAGTTCTGTCGTTTCCACGAATTACATGGGCATGATACCAATGAATGCCGTCATCTCCGGGACCTGATTGAAGAACACATCAGAAGGAAGAGATTGGAACACTATGTAAAGGGTCAGGACAGGACTCCAGCTCCTTCCAAAGAGAACCCAGGGCAACTCCACCCAGAGACAGGCGGAAGAAAACACAACACCAGCGGTTCCAGTCAAGAGAAGATAGTGGTCCATACAATATCGGGAGGACCACACATCGCCGACAGAAACTGGGCAGAAATGGAAAGATATGGAAAGTCACTTAAAAACAATGAAGACTGCATCAATTCCGTCATGGAAGAACGCCGCCCGAAGCGGAAAGAGGATAATGACATCACATTCAGTAGGCGAGACCTAAAAGGAAGGCAGTACCCTCACATGGACCCTATGGTCATCTCTGCCTGGTTCGGCTCAGCCGAAGTTTTTCGAATTCTGGTAGATACTGGAAGCTCCGTAAACGTTCTATTCAAGCATGCTTTCGATAAAATGAAGCTGTCAATGAAGGATGTGTCTCTCTGCAAAAAACCGCTACATGGTTTCATTGAAGATGCGAAGATGCCCCTCGGGCAACAGGACCTCTTTGTTGAAATAGGAAGTCATCCCCGCTCCGTTGTGCGGAAACAAACATTTGTGCTAATAGAAAACCACTCGGCATACAACGCCTTTTTGGGAAGACCAGCCTTGTCCGACTTCCAAATTGTCCTGGCCCCGTGGTGCCTGAAGATGAAATTCCCAATAGATAATGGAATAGGAGAAGTAGAGGGAGATCAAGACGCTGCTCGAGACTGCTATGTAACTGAACTTCGCAATAACCGCAGAAGGGATCAAGGGAAAAATGCAGAGACTACTCTCTGCATGAAAATCTTGGAAGCATAGCAACTAAGGAGAGCCCCTCCTCTTCGATATACCAGTGGTCCTTTCAATGAATTAGACCCCAGGGACAAAGAGGAGGAGGCCACCGCCGAGCCTGCAGAGGCTATGGAGTTTGTATCTGATGACAAACATGACTCAAGTAGACTATTAAAAATCGGATCTCAACTAAAAGCAGAATTGAAGGATCAACTCATTGATTTTCTCCGCCACAACTTGGATGTATTTGCATGGGCGCACGATGATATGACTGGAATCTCCCCAGACGTAGCGTGCCACGTACCGAACATCTATCCTACCAAAGTGCCAGTAAAGCAGAAAAAGAGAAGTATGGGGGCAGAACGATCAGCAGCCCTCGAGGAAGAAGTAAAGAACCTACTTGCCAATAACTTCATACAAGAATCCATTTACCCAGAATGGATCGCTAACCCGGTACTAGTAAAGAAGGCTAATGGGAAGTGGCGAACATGCATTGACTTCTCCAACTTAAATGACGCTTGCCCGAAGGATTGCTTCCCACTCCCCCGAATCGATCAGCTTGTAGACAGCACAGCCGGGCATGAACTCTTATCTTTTATGGACGCATACTCAGGATATAACCAAATTCCTATGCACACTACCGATCAAGACCACACTAGTTTTATCACTGACCGGGGATTGTACTGCTACAGAGTAATGCCTTTTGGACTTAAAAACGTCGGAGCTACTTATCAGCGCCTCGTCAACAAGATATTTGCAGAACTAATAGGACGAACTATGGAAGTTTATGTGGATGACATGCTGGTAAAATCGAGGAAAGCCAACGATCATGTAAGCCACCTAGACGGGATGTTTCAAGTACTTCGCCGATATGGAATGAAGCTGAATCCTCTAAAGTGCTCCTTCGTATTATCGTCGGGAAAGTTCTTGGAATTCATCGTCCATGCCAGGGGGATTGAAGCAAACCCCGAACAAGTCCAGGATTTGCAAGATATCAAGATACCATCCACTCGAAGAGAGATGCAAAGCCTAAATGGGAAGGTGGCCGCCCTAAACAGATTCATCTCTAAAGCAACCGACAAATGCATCCCTTTCTTCGAAGCCCTAAAGAAAGACAAAGGAAAGTTCGAATGGACTGACGAATGCTCAGCAACCTTCCTTAAACTAATCGAACACCTCCAGAGACCACCAGTACTCTCAACTCCAAATGAAGGCGAAGAACTATACCTATACCTTGCTGTATCGTCTCATGCTCTAAGCGCCGCTTTGGTGAGAGAAGACAACCGCGCGCAGCGGCCCGTATACTTTGTAAGCAAGAGATTTACGGGGGCAGAAGCCGGATACCCTAAACTTGAGAAGCTAGCATATTGTTTGCTAATCACGTCATGGAAACTGCGACACTATTTCCAATCTCATTCCATCAGAGTTTTAACCGATCAACCGCTAAGACTGGTACTCAATTTTCCCGACACTTTTGGGCGACTACTTAAATTGTGCATTGAACTGAGTCAATATGATATCACCTACCATCCTCGCACCGCCATCAAGGGACAAGCCATGGCCGATTTCATTGCCGAATTCACTACCAACGAAGGTAAGTAGCAGTCTGAAATAGCAGAAAATATCAAGTGGAATCTCTTTGTAGATGGAGCATCAAACGAACAAGGCTCGGGGGCAGGTATTGTGATAATCACCCCCAGGGGAAGGAAGCTGCACTATGCCCTAAGGTTAGAATTCGCTGCCACCAACAATGATGCGGAATATGAAGTAGTAATAGCAGGATTAGAACTTGCCTTAGTAATTGGGGTCAGTTCTTTACGTCTTCATAGTGATTCACAACTTATCATAAACCAAGTACTAGGAGAGTTTCAGACTGGTGGGGAACGACTCACAGCATATCTAAAGAAAACAAAGCTGCTACTCGATCAGTTGGATCACTATTTAATCAAACACATCCCTCGAGAGGAGAACCGAGAGGCCAACGAACTGGCAAAGCAAGCTAGCATCAAGAACAGCACCATTCCGGAACAGTAGCCATCTCAAAACAACTAACCCCAAGTTTCGAACAAGAGGATCTGATAGCTGCAGTCGAAGAAGAAACTTGGATGACTCCTATCCGGAAATACTTACAAGATGGCACACTACCCAATGAGCGTAACGAAGTTAGGAAAATCTTGAGCGGAGCTTCCCGCTACACAATACAAGAAGGCATCCTCTATCGACGTGGCTTCTCTAACCCCTTATTAAGGTGTGTTGCTAGAAGGGAAGCCAAGATAATCTTATCCAACATCCATCAGGGGAGCTGCGGAGATCACACTGGTGGGCAGACTCTGGCAAAGAAGACACTCCGATATGGATATTACTGGCCCACTTTAAACAAAGACGCCTTAGACTTCGTTAAAAGATGTGACAGATGTCAGAAATTTGCTAAGATTCCTCGACTACCAACAAATGAGATTACTCAAATGACCAGCCCTTGGCCCTTTGCAGTATGGGGAATTGACTTGATTGGCGAACTGCCGATGGGCCGAGGCGGAGCCAAATATGCTATAGCGGCAGTCGACTATTTCACCAAATGGGTGGAAGCGAAACCTCTAAATAAAATATCTTCGGCAAAAGTTATTAACTTCTTGATCAAAAATGTTCTATGCAGGTACGGGGTTCCACTCAAAATCATATCAGACAATGGACTTCAGTTTGACAGCGAGGAGTTCGCCGACTGGTACCAAGAGCATGGAATTCGCAAAAGCTTCTCATCTGTGGCTTATCCCCAGGCAAACGGATATGTCGAAGCTGTCAACAAAATTCTTAAAATTCTAATCAAGAAGAAGCTTGAAAAGTCAAAAGGCGCTTGGGTGGATGAACTTCCTATGGCACTTTGGGCCTATCGCATGTCTTTCAAGACATCAACAGGGCATACTTCTTTCTCTTTGGCATACGGATCGGTGGCCATGCTCCCAGTTGAAACTGTAGTGCCTTCCCACCGTAGGATCCACTATAACCCAGAATAAAATGAAGAACTCCTCCACATGTCTTTGGACCTAATTGAAGAGAGAAGAAATGATGCAGCACTTGAAGCGGCAGCTCACAAGCAAAAAGTGGCAGCACAATACAACTCTAAAGTCAAACATCGCAGCTTACAAGAAGGAGATCTTGTCCTCACGCGAATCTTCCCATGCCTTGGAGCGCTAGATCCAATCTGGGACGGACCATATGTAATTCATAAAGATCTCCACAACGGAGCTTATGTTTTGTCAATAGTGGACGGAGAGGTGTTCCAGAGGGTATGGAACATCCAGCACCTTCGTCGATACTTTTCTTAACTTGTACTGCCCGTATGAAGCGAATTAACAAAGAGGATCGGTGGACGTAGGCATTTTCGTGCCGAACCACTTTAAAAATCTTGTCTCTTTTTAACTTGTTCCTTTATATCTTGGCTGCTTGTTAAGCTTTATCCTTTTCTGTTGAACAAAATCCTGTGTAATGGCATTTCCATTCTAGACACTTCATGACGCAACCTCACTTGGACAAGACCTAATAGGTACTATACGAATCTATGCCCTCGCCAATGGGACACTTTTGCTCCGGCATCCCTCTGTTGCGGGTTGACTCATTTCTCACGACGGCCCTTAAAGCTAACTGTAATGAGCCGATTATAAGCCGTCGAGAAGGCCAACCATAGCCTAGGCAGCTCATTACGGCGTTCGGCTTGCCGTCAACCGTGAACCGATTATAAGCCCCAACATAAGGTGTGGCCAGCCAGGGGCAGTTCACGGTTGACGATCGGCACCCGCGCTAGCCAGCCACGGTAAATCGAATAATACCCACGATTACCGGCCATAATGGCCCGGGTAGTTTCTGTGCGCGATCTCGGCTCCGATGTGTCTTAAGTACGGATGTGGTAAAAAAGAAAACTCCCCACGGAGGCGTAAGATGGGTGAAAAATGTCTCCAAGACCCACAACTAGGGAAAGTGACTACAAAACCCGTTTGCCACGAACTTAAGCACATCGAAGGCCTTCCGTGATTGGAAGTTTTACTATTTCTTATATTTCCATTTTATTTATAAAAACTTTCCTCCTATCCTCTATAACGATCACTAAAGTACAGGACACAAAATAGGAGACACTCACTAATGGGAATAAGAACTCACAACTGGATGGCAGGTCACTCAGCTGCATTCCATATTCGACTACACAAGGCATTCAAAGCTACCGTCTACCGCTAAAATTTGAAGGGCGGTACTTTCTTCTCTTGTACATAAATATGCAACTATAATTTATTCGCACATCACACTAACATTGCAAGACATGAAACTATATTTTAAGCAAGAACTTAGCATCAAACACAATTGAATCACTAACACATGCACAACTATATTTTATGCAACACATCAAAATAACGACAGCATTCAAACATGACAAAATCAGCTTATGTTATAAAGTTACATGCCAAAAATCAAGTTGTTCGTTACATAATTATAGCCTGAAAATTACTTTAATGTTTTAAGACTAACATAGACAACAATGTCAAGTAAACTGAAAAATGTACAGATCAAGCCAAGGAGCCGACTACATCGGGGCTTCGCCTCTATCCTGCTGGCCCTCCGAGGTCTACTCAACCGCCGGATCAGAACTACCAACATGCTGACCAGAGGTAGTCGGCGCTTCAGAGGTCCCGCCTGCCCAATTCAGGAGAAGAATTCATTGAATGAACAATAAGAAACCAAGCTATGAAAAGGCTAAAAGGGAAGACTTACCAGCATCTGTTCCTTGATCATCATCCCCCAACTGCACACCTACCTCCTCAGCAGCGAGCAGCCGCATGCCCTCCTTCACCGCCACTTTCTCCACCTTAGTGAATTGGGCCGTAACCACATCCATTCTGAAGGCCATGCCACCCTCCTTATCCGCATCAGCCTTGGCCTCCTCTAGAGCCCGGAGATAAATCCTGACCATGATCCGGGGATAATCATCCATCCAGGATAAGTTGCCTTGTTTCCAAGTACGAAAATACATGTCCTGGAGCATCTCATCCATCATCCCCTCGTTCTCCTCAAACTCCCTCATTCGGACCTCAGAAGCCAACAGCTTTGCAACGGCAGCATCCCTCTCTGATCGGTATCGCGAGCGGTCAGCTTGAAGGGATTTCCTCATCGCCTCCATCTCCTCCTTCAGCTTGGCTTGAGCAAGCTCCGCGGCTGCAAGCTTCCCAGATAACTCCTCTACCCGCTCAAGATCTGCTTTCCGAACCTCATCCACCGTTGCAATGGCCATATCGATCTGTTCCTTGCAGATGGCCTCCATTTTCCGCAGCTCGGCTCTGCTAGCCTCTTCCATGGATTCCTTTAGCCGTCTGGACGTAGCCTCATGCTGAGAGATCTGGATGGCTTGATCGGCGAGTTTCTTGGCTTGGTCGGAAACCACTAACCGCAATCTTATGTTGGCACTCCTAATTTCCTCCCTGTCTTTGACCAGTCGGGCATGATGCCCCATCAACTTCCTAGTCTGCTCAGCAACCCGGTCGATATTTGCCTTAGTTTCATCCCCCATAGTTACAATCCGAGTAGTAAGCAAATCAAGGTCCATGGACTTGGCCTCATCAAGCACCCTTACCATAGGATTGCGACGGAGAAGGTTCTCACCAGTAATCTCGTCAAAGGAAATATCATGAGAACCCAGATCCAGATTTGGATGACCCGCAAATGGATTACGAGCCAAGTCGGGACGATCAATATGAGTAATGGTAGGATTCTCAGACGGATGCGGAGAGGGTATGAACTCAGCATCCTCCCCCGTGATATCATGAATAGGCTGGATTGGGGGCTGAGGACCAGGTGAAGGTTCGAATAAGGAGCGCCTCCTCTTTTTCTTTGGAATATCCTCTTCAATAACTCCGAGAAGAGGACGGTAGCCGAATACGTCCCCAGAACGGTTGGTCGGAGGCTTTGGTTTAGCGGAAGCTTTGAGGAGTTTGAATTGTTCGAGACGGTGCCGAATGTCTGATGTCTTGGCCACCTTACCCGTTCCTGAAATAAAAACCAAGTGTTACAAGCATGCAGGGGACTATAATCCAAGAAACATGTGAAGTTGAAAGAGTAGTCAAAAATTCACCTTGAATCGCCGGAGTTTCCCTAGCTGAAATGCTCTTGGAAGATGAACCGGCACCAGTCCCGGCCTTATCAGTTTTCTTTGGCTTCTCCACCAAGGCTGATCCTTCCTCCAACCCCTCAAAAGCCTGGCGGAGAGCATCATCTGTCCACTCTTGGATCTCCCCTGCTTGCCCAGAAGACAAAGCCCCGGCGCCATAACCGCTCTGTCCTTCGCCACCACCATCACCTTCTCCATCACCTCCTCTCTCCACCTTGCCTCTTTCCTCCTCTACATTTTCCTCCTCCGGAACATCTGGACATGTGCTAGGGGAGGGTCCATCAGATTTCTTGAGCTTCTTTCCCCCGACAACTGGAGGTACCGAGAAAGGTTTCCTCTTGCTGCTCTTCGTCGTGGCCCCTCCTTTAGCTTTGATAGCCCTTTCCTCAGCCGTGTCTCTTTGCTTGACCACAGACTGATGTGGTAGAATCAAGTTGTGCTACAGAAGAGTAGCATTCCTGATCAGGTAAGAAGCTGACCTCTCCCTCCCTGAAATGGCTTCAATCTCTACAGCAATCTGAACCAGGCGATCGTTCTCTACGACCGCAAAGCCACCTGTCGCTAGCAAGAAATAAAAACACATAAGGAGAAGCATTGCAGTCATAACGGAAATTATAAATAAGCTTCAACTTACAGCCGGAGGTGAAGTGAAGCGACAGATAGAAACAGAGTCATCCTTGACGAAAAACCATTCTTTCTTGAACATGCTGAACTTCGAATATAAGTCCAGGACCGACTTGAAGGACACGGTCGATTCCAAGCTGATGTATGGAGACCCCTTCTTATAGCCCCTCAAGTTGTACAAATACCAGATCTCCCGGTTGGAATGGGGACATCCGTATTTTCTCTAGAAAATGATGAATAGACTCACCAAGATAGCGTAAGAATTGGGCTGAAGCTGGAAGGGGGCCACCTTCAAATAGGTAATGAAGCTGACTATCCAAGCATTGATCGGGAGAATGGCCCCGCACGTGCAATGGTACCTACTATAAGCGAAATATCCTTCAGGGGGGTCATACGGCATAACTCCATTCCCTGGCAGCACCATGTGTGCTCTGTCAATCCCGAAAGAACGAGATATAGCATCAAGCTGCTCCGAATTAAGGGAGCTAGGAAAGCAGTCAGGTGGCGAGTTCAGGAGCTCCTGAGGGTCGTACCCATCTACTAGTGATCTCGGGGGAGGTCCATGACGTCCCGATCCTGACTGATCTGGGGGCACTGTGGAGGACTCTTCTCTGTCCATGGATTTCTTCTTATCTGATCGAGTTTCTACTTTACGAGACATTTATCTGCAAACACAAAAAGTGCGTCGTTAGAATGAGGGAAGTAAACAAGCAAGTGCATGAAGTCTAGAATTTCATTTATAAGTTAAAACATAAAAGGCATAAGGTTCATTCGGCACTCAAGCCCATTCGGTAGTTCAAGGCTCGTAAGCCATTCGGCACTCAAGCCCATCCGGTAGCTCAAGGCTCGAAGGTTCATTCGGCACTCGTATTTATCAGATTCATCCGGTAGCTCAAGGCTCGAAGGATCATTCGGCACTCAGACTCCACGATGCATTCGGCAGTTCAAAATATAAAAGTCATTCGGCAATTACCTGGACCGGTAGTCAAACAGGTTTCGGCAGTATGGTTGATTCGGCAGAGAAGAATATGGTTCGACTATTTCAGTTAGTAAGGAATAACGAAAGTGTATGGCCCATACTTATAGGCAAATAGAAACGACCGAACCAACCGGTTCGGCGCTTGGGACCGAATGAAAGTGTCCAAGTCGAATGACCTAAAACAAAGCATGCCATATGCATGCACATGCCCTACTTTGGGGGGCAAGTGTTGGGTGTGTTTCGACCGAGCCAACCCACCGAACCAACTCCTTCCCATTGCACTGCCGAACCAACTCCTTCCCATTGCACTGCCGAACCATCTCCTTCCCATGCCTACCGAACCAAAGCCACATGCCACCGAACCAGCTCCTTCCCATGCCTGCCGAACCAAAGCCACATGCCACCGAACCAACTCCTTCCCATGCCTGCCGAACCAGAGTGATACGGGACCAATTCCACTCCAACCATCTCCGGACCAAGGCCTTGCCGAACCAACATTGCTAAGCTAGATCACTTCAGCCCAGGCCTTGCGGACAAGTTTGAGAGCTCAAGCACGGACAGAACTTTCAAACAACTTTCATATACTTGTAATCAAAGCTTTGTACTTGTAATCTGAAGAGTGAAGGAGAATAACATATAAAGTGGACTTAGGCACATTCTGGCCGAACCACTATAAATTTGTGTGTCTTTTACAGTTTAGTCTCTGCTTTTTACATATTTGCATGAATCACCCAAATCACTAAGAACAACTTAAAATCGACTAAATCATACGACTTGGAGGTGTTTGCCCATTTTTTGTGCAAACACATATGTTTCATGTAACTCCTCCTCTCTCTTAGTCTCTCTTTAGCTAGGTTTAGGCTCAAAATAAAACCAATCTCTCTACTTTCTTTTCCTGGCTACTTAGCCATTTCTCCTTATGTAATTTTTTTTATGCAACTTCAATACATGTTCTTTTCCTTTTCATGCTTATTTACTTTCATGTTGTAGTGTAGATTTTGTTTGTGCCAAAATTGGTCATAAACCCCAAGTATTGTGAAAGCACCAGTGTATGAATATAAATCAGCAATATTCAAACACAAATCACAGATCTAAGCAAGCAACACGCAACAAAACAGAAATTATGAAAAAGAACACACGATTTATAGTGGTTCGGCTATCTCCGGCCTACGTCCACTTCAAAGGTTTTAAGTTTTATTGATGTTCCTCGCTGATTACAGTTGATTACAGCGGATTACAATGGATTATAGCTCTTAATTTCGAGTGCAATGGTAGTAGTGGAGTGCAAAGTAGAATCTGGTAGAGTCTTGGCGCTTCAGAATCCGGATCCAGCAAGAGAGAGATCGATCTTTTTCTGAATGACCTGGGGCTCTATTTATAGACGTAGGAGGCTGATATTTCTCCTAAAAGTCCGGTAGACCGCTTCTGGCACGTGAAGGGCCCACACGGCCGAATTCTGGAGATCCGGGCCCACTTTGGGATCGATTCGAACTACATTCGAATCGATAAAGAAATCATCCAATTGAGCAGAAATTTGGTGAAAACATTCTTCAGCATGTATGTAAGTTCCTATGAAAATTTCATAGCATTTGGACTTGTAGTTCGCGAGATATCATCGATTAGATCTAGCGTTTCCTGGACTTTTCGCTCCGTTCGAATCGATCAATTCGAATCGATTAATTCGAATCGATGCAAGCACGCGTTAGTAGGTTGATGTGGCATGCATTCTTCGAGTCGATCCACATTTTTCGCCGAGTTGATTGGGTCGACTCCGGGGTTTTAGCCGTGTTTACTTGATGGATTCGAGGTGTTGGATTCGAAGGTTCGCTACCTTCGAATCGATGGAACTGATTCTCATTAGAATCGATCCAAATATGTTACTGTGGATCGATTCGAAGTTGCCTCAACATGGGGATTCGAAGACAAGCAGGGAATGGAGTCGGAGCTCCCTCAGTTGCATGGATTCGAGGGACTCTTCTTTGATGGACTCGAGGGAATGGATTCGAGGCAAGGTGCAGGATGGGTTCGAAGTACAGCAACTCCATGGATTCGAACTCTTTAATCTTGAGGGATACGAAGAAAGGTAGCATCATGGATTCGAAGTTACTCATCTGCACCGATTCGAACAAATGCTTTCTGATGGTTCCGAACCATATGGAGTCGAGCTGATGGATTCGAAAAGAAGCTTGGCCGATGGATTCGAACGTCATCTCTGTCTATGGATTCGAACATGGTGCCTGCTCTAATGGATTCGAACCTAATGGATACGAAGGCAACCGGTTCGAACCACTGTTTGGCGATGGGTTCGAAATCTTTGTTTCTCCCTTCAAATCGAATCGATCATATCTTAAGCGTATGAGCTCGGATTGACTTGAAATTTGAAATGCGGACTTCTATGATCCTTCTTGTCATGCCCTATCAATTGTAGCTCAATCTGGACTCGGACAAAATTCATCGATATCCATGGTTATCCCGCAGTACATAGTTGATACTCAAGAATAATAATCATTGATTCTCAGTAAATTTTGGATATCTCAACTTTGCCAAAAGTTGGGATAACAGATTTCTTTTATTTTATGCAAGTAGAATAGTTTTTTTTTATCTTGCTTTCTTTTTCCTTTTCTTTTTCTCTTATGTTGCAAGCTACATTTCTTATTTTAATGACAAATATGAGAGACTAAACCCCTTCAATTTAGGGGGTAATGAAGCTCTCTAATTATGTAGCTTCAACTATTTGTTAATTCATGCCCTCTTTTTGTGCTTAATGATGATGATAGAAATGGTTTACTAGTTATTTTTGCTTTGAATTTGATAGCCTATATTGTTGACATCAAATAGGCTATGCTTAAAAAATCACTAACACTAATTGCCTCTTCATCAAAATATGATTATGGCAACATAAAGTGATTTGAAATTAAAATTTGATGGTCTATATTTCTAATCAATAGTTAGTAGGCCATACTTAAAATAGATTTCATTTTCTTTTTGTTTGTCAAGTTTCATGCAAGTTAGTAAGTGCTTTAAGGGATGTATTATAGTTTGATGGCTTACATTGGCTAATCAATAGCACAAATATGTCATATTTATGATAAGCACGTCAATTAAAGCACGAATGACCATAAAAGAGATTTCATGATTTCATATGTGTCGAACTACATGATCTAAAGATTGGATTTATTCTTTAAATTGTCATTTAGCTCTCATATTTTTATCATTTTCTTTTTGACATTTTCTTATTTTCTAGCTTATCACTTTCAACTTTGGTTAATTTGATTGAATAGAATTTTAAAATCATCAATTCCCTGCGGATCGACCCGTATTCGCCACGTACTATGATAGTACGTCGTGCGCTTGCGGTTATTTTTATTACAAAATTCGTTCGGCTATTTTCTAGTTCATGGACATTTAACCGTCCGAAAAAGTTTATGGCGCCACTTCCGGAGATTTGCTTTGATTTAATTTTCCATTCTTCGGATTATTTTTGTGTTATTTTATTGTGTGTTTGTATTTTTTTTGTGTGTCAACTAAAATTAAAAAAAGTTTGTGTGGTGTGTTTGTTGTGTGAATTTTGCTTTCATTTTTGTTTGTGTGTTTGTACCTTTTCTAGTTGCTTTTGCATTTTTATAAAAAAATCATTTTCACTTTAATTTACAAATTCTGTTTTGAACATACAATTACTATTATTTTCATTTACAATCACTGTACATATATATTACATTGCTAATACACTGTTCACTGTATTACATTTTGCATTGAGATTTTGCCTTTGCTCTTTACAAACCATCCACACCTCTGTTACATTAGACTACATCAAAATCTATTGCTTCATTTGCCACATTTTCTTATCATCGGCATCTACAAACTCTCTGACCAAAACCATCCCATACAACAATCCACAATCTCGTACTCTTATTTCACAATTCAAACTGCCTGCATACTCGCCTCTCTGTTAACCACCCTCTCTGTAACATACCAGACAGCATCTCCTCTTCCCACTGACCATACTTCCAGATCACAACGCTTCCTGAGTTTCTTGAACCCAATCAAAACTCAGACAACCATCAACAAAACCAAACTGCCCTTACTGCACTACTTTAAACTCGCCCTGACATCACTACTTTAAACTCCACCGTGCTGCCTCATCGACCATAGTTTAAACTTCCTTCTGCACTTTCATCATCCCACTCCTTCACGTCACACAGCTCGAGCACCAATACTCCACACCCTCAATTCACTGTAACTAAACCATCACTTCTACAACTAAACTACAACATCACTGCCACTTCCCACCAACAAACCTCCTCCAACATATCCATATCTCCACCATACTTCACACTTCTGTTCGACACCATACACCACCACAATCATCCCTGGTTCGACTTACCATACCAGAAGCCTGCAAAACTTTCCACCATCAAGTCTACTCAACCAAATAACCACCCATACTTGTTGTCTAACTACAGTACAACTACCTACCATTACCAACGACAGCCATACGAACATCCAAACAACCACTTCCTCTTGCAACTTGCCAGTCATTCACAACTGCACACACATATATCAACTCATTCACTAACCATTTACCAAAATCATTCCAACCACGGCTGCATACACCGATATCACCACAGCCTCATTCACATATCACCTGCAAGTTCACATATCACAACAGTTCGCCTTCAACCAAAAAAATTTAAAGAAAAAAAACCTCACCTTGTTCATCTTCGGCCATCAACTAAACTCGCACATACCCAAAATCGCGAGTTCCCTAACCAATCATCCAATTTGACATTGCAAACTTCGAACAGACCTGCACTAGTTCCTCACCATGGAAAAAGAATTTTTCTAATTCCATAGAAATTCCTAAAACCACTCGTCAAAATCGAGCAACCCATTTACGATTGTGGCATCACCATTGTCTAAACCAGACCCCTCAACAACGAACTAATCGATTCGAACACCATCCAATGCCTCAACAAAATTGAACTCCTCCTCGAGAACAACCTCAGCAATTCATGGCCGGAATCCCCCATACAAACTGCCATCACCTCGCCTAAACCTAATCACCGACCAGACACCGACCATCCTCGTTCGAATCAAGTTATTGGATTGTGAATTTGTTTCTTATATTTGGGCTACTGATTTTTGATTGTTAAGTTGAGAAATCAATTTGAGAAAGTGATCGTTCTGTTGTTTGTTTTGTTATCTTAGATTGTGGAAAGCCATTTCATTTGGTTTTTTCTTATTGGGTCGGGTTGTCTTCATTCAAAAAAATTGTTTTTGTAGGTTAAGTTGGGTTGAATTGCTTTTAAATTGTCTTTTCTTGTTATAAAAAAACAAAAACAAAAAACAACTGTATATACGTTGTTCATTTGTTTTGTTTAGTTTGTTTCATTTGTTTTGATTTCCATTTCTTCTTAGTTCCAAAAAAATTAAGTTTGAATTTTTATTATTTTCGTTTTAAGTTCCATCCATATATATATATATATATATATATATAAACTGTATATATTTATGCTGAACTTCTTTTCAGGTTGCCAAAGAGTTGCTTGCTTCGTTCAATCGCTGCTAAAAACAAATTTCTCCATCCATTTATCTCTTGTTTTTATTTTAGTTGTAGTGTTGATTGCTTGTATTTGCATTTATATATTAAAAAAATTTAAAAATTCAAAAACAAAACAAAAATCATTTGTAGTTGCATTTTTAATTCACGTTTAATTTCTGCTTTGCATTTCATCCAAAGAATTTTGATTAATAATAACAGTTAGACATCGATAACACTTAATTGGATATTGACAATTTGTCTTCTTTGAACAATTTAATTTCTTGATGTCTAGGCTATGACAGAGTAATAACCATTTATAAATATTACGGTGATTCGTAAATATTATAGTGGTTGTTCCTCTGAAGGCACTTAAACCTTCGGCTGCATTGCTATGGTGATTCGTGGTGCACTGATAACTCATGTCTGTTACCTGGCCGAGAACTATCTTGTTGATTTAAGACAGAGTGTGATTATACAATTTTGGGTTAACTTAGGATAAATCATTTGTAATTAACCCTTGCATTCATTTAGTTGCATTAGCTCATGCATATTTAAAAAAAATCAAAATCCCAAAACTAAAAAAATTGTAAATATTCCTTTTCCTTTGAAATTTTTAAATCCTTGTTCTTTGAAATTTCAAAAATCCAAAAAAAAATAGAAAAACCAAAATCTAAAAAATATATTATAAAACCTTTTCAAAAACAAAGAAAAAAATTTGAAAAAAACCAAAAGAACAAACAAAAATCAATTTACCTTTTTCGAAATAAATTTGTAAATATTTTCCTTTATAAAAAAACCAAAAATATTCTTGAAAATATCTCGATTTCCATATTCATATGAATTTTACAATAGTTGTGAAAATCAATATAATCCATATGATTTCACTTCAAATTCGTATGGATATTTTAACACCAAGTATTGTTTAAACGATTCAAATTTCGAACCAAAATTTTTTCCAAATAACGAACAACCCTCGAATCTCGAAAATAGCATTTCATCTCTACTTGAAATCTCTACACAACAAAATCAAATGACAAATGATTTGTGTAATTCGTATTTCTACGATAACTCGAGTCAAAGTTTTCAAGGATTTTAAAATTTGAATTCACTTCAAAATTCAAACGATTTCGAGTGTAACCCATGTCGACTCAATTTCGAGCTTCAAAATGAATTTCAAAATCAAGACGAAAATGTGAACCAATTTTCAAATAATTTTGGTAATGGGGATAGTTTCAATAATGATACGATTGAAAACTTTGGTTATCAACATGTAACGACCCGAATTTTACGTATCGATAGATCGTAGAATTTCTAGGTCGTTAGTGTTGTTTGCGTTATCTCTAGCTTAAGTCGTATGGGGAGATAAACCGTGGGTTAGAGTCTTGAGTCGTGGCCGACTCATAGAGGGCCGACTCATGGGTGGTTGAGTCGTATGGCCGAGTTAAGGGGTAGACTACCTAAGGCTTGGGTCGTGATAGCCGAGTTAGTAGGGTCAACGGTTTATAGGTAGTTGCCGACTTACGGTTGTTAGTGGGTTAAGGAAGTGACCGACTCATGGGCATAGCCGAGTTAAGGCTTGAAGTCGTGACCGACTCATAGGCATAGCTAAGTTAGGTGATCAGTCGTGACTGACTCATAGGGACCGACTCAAGGGGTTTAGGCGACTTAAGGATATGACCGACTCATAATGACCGACCTAATTGGAGTTAGCTTCATAAGATGGTGACCGACTCACGAGATAGCGGTTTAAGGGTTGGTGACCGACTTAAGAAAAACCGACTTAGGGCTTAGGTCATGGGTAGTTGAGTCGGTGAGGCCATGGGTCGTGAGTCGTTTGACCGAGTTAGGGATAGGTTGAGTCGTTTGTGTCATAGTTAAATCGTGGCCGACTTATGTTGAGTCGGCTAGGACTTAGGTCGGCCATAAGGCTGCGTTGTTAGGTCGTTTGCAATTGAGTCGGTAGGCATGACTTAACGATGAGTCGTAAGTCGTTAGGCAGCTTGGTGTCGAGTCGTTGATTAGTTAGGTCGGTAGGTCGCTGTGTTTTAGGTCGGCACCGTGGTTAAGTCGGCAAGGTGTGTTAGATAGTTGGGTCGGCAAGGTTAGGTCGGCGGCGACTTAGGGACGGCCGAGATAAGGTTGATTCAGCCTATAAATAGAGGGGTTCGGCTCACTTTTTGGCACCGGTTTTTGAAGCGACGAAGTGCTGCCATTTTGGGAACTCGACTACAACATTTCTTCATCTTCTTTTCTCCATTCCAATCTAGTTCTAACATCCATCCAAGATCGAAGATCGAGATCGAAGATTCAAGTGCCAAGGTTGAAGATCTTCATCCGTTCGAGCTAGAATCCATCGATTGGAGCGAGATATTGCCGGATCAAACCTTGATCTTCGCTGCCCAGATCTGAAGTGTGTAGTTTTTGGAGTGTTTGGGTGATTTGGTGAGTGGTAGTTATCTCTCACGCGGATCCAAAGGAGTATATTGGATTGGTGGCTTGTTTGAGTGTTAAAGTTAGAGATTTCATGCATTTTTCTTAGATCCAAGTCTAGATCCATTGTTTCTAAAGATGTTTACTTATGCAAGTTTAATTAACTAGTATTAGAGACAAAACCCATGTTTTATATTTGATAGATCTATGCTAAAAACCATGATTTCACATATGTTGGACTTTTGCTCATTTATTTACGAAATTGCCATTATAGTTGATATTGCTTATTAGATCTTGTTTGAATGCTTGATTGTCTGTATTTATGATTGATTTGGATTGTTTCAAGTTAGCTAGTGGTTGATTTGGAACAAGATGGTTCGAGATGATTCAATAGCTAAGTGGAAAGGCTCTTGAATGGTGGAAGCTGCCTGTAGCATATGAAGCGGATGTGGAAGCTCATATGGATGGATTCGAGGATGTGAGATCTTGCCATGATGCTAGAAGGCAAAGCATGATTGAGATGGGACTTTGCTATGATGTGATGAGGCAAGGCTTATGTTGAGATGGGACGGGTCATGATGACGTTCCAAGCACGGGTCATGATGACGTGCGAAGTTATAACTCGGTGATGCGGTCCGGGTTGGTGTGGATAATGGTTAGCTTGAGAGGCGCTTGAGCTAGTATGGAAATAGTCGTCAAGGAGGATGACTAGGAGGCTAAGATCTCATCGTTGTTGAAGGTTCTAGCATACTCAAAGCAAGGGTACGTTGGAGCGGGTCACGATGACGTTCCAAGCACGGGTCACGATGACGTGCTAGTACTCTGGGCTGATGCGTTCGGCTTAGGCACGGGTCACGATGACGAGCGGAGTTATGTCTAAAACCGGGGTTACCATTAGCTCTTGACAGGTGGTCATTCAACTAACGGTGATATCAAGGCAATGATAACAGTGATAGCCAGAGTCATGGATGTTTGGTTGTATTATCATTCGGTCTCAAGAGCGGTGTTTTCTGGGTGCTTATCTGATCTTGGTTTAGGCCTTGGGGGTTTGTATTTGGAAAACATCGTCCTTGACTCGAGTGATTATTGCTTTATTTTAATTACCTGCTATGCTATGATTGCTTCTCCTTAGTGTGTGTCTGGGGCTATCACTGTAGAATGAGGTGGAGTGGGATGGTTTGGTTCCTATTCCTTTTATCCCTTATGCTCTTTTGGTATGTTTGATTGTTAATTTACTGCTCACTAAGACTTTGTCTGACTCAAGGTTTTATGTCTCCTCTTATTACCTTGGGCTGTTCATCCATGTTGGGATGGGCAGACTAGGTAGCAGGTGGCAGGTGCTGTGCTTAGAGTTCTCCGCTGAAGATGACGAAGACGAGCAGGAGGCTTTGCATATTAGTTTTCTTACTATATGTACTGGGTATCCGCTGCTGTATTTGGTTGAGTGATTTGTAGTGAGGCTTTCATGTATGAATTTGTGTGGATGATTGTATAAAACTGCTATGTTGCTTATATGACGATGTTATGTCCTATGGAGCTTCACTATATTATATTTCTCTATTGTATTTTATCCATGCGCTGTGAGTTATACGATAGATTCTGCAATGTTTATCTTACCCTGATAATCGTCCATGGCTGCCTTGCACACCTTTCAGCGCATTATTCCCTTGTTTTTGGTGCGGGGGTCATGGGCGGTCGTCACATTTGGTATCAAAGCTTTGGTTAATCGATTTTAGCCAACGCTCGCTGACGTAACTACGTAAGAGAGACGTAATTGTATTTTGATGGATGATTACTATATATGATATAGTAGCTTAGAAGGATTTGAACTCCTTATGCAGTTGTTTCTTAAGGTGTTCTAATCATTCTTTTTACAGATATTAAGGATGAGCAGAAGTGAGAGACAAGCTGCGAGAGATAGCCGTGCTGCTAGGGAGGCTGTTGATTATGCTCCTATGTTTGAGGCCATGATGACTTCAATCATGAGGAGGATACCAGCTTCAGGATCATCTGTGGATGTGGGAGTTCAAGTCCAAGCTCCGAGACCGGTGGATTTTGCCAAGCTTTGCAAGGATTATGCTTCTCTCGGAGGAAAAGCTTTCTTGGGGACGGAGTCGACTATTGAAGTGCAGAGATGGATTGATGCTTGCAGAAGAATCTTTGGTGACTTAGGGATTGAGGATGCAACCAAGAGGAAGCTTGCATCGAGACAGCTTCAGGGAAGAGCTGCTGATTGGTGGAATTCTATCACTATAGATACACCAGAAGAAGAGATTACTTGGGAGCAATTCCAAGTTAGATTTGAGGCCAAGTTCGTCTCCACTGTTCAGAAGTCTGCTTTGTTCAAGAGGTTTGTAGAGCTCAAGCAAGGTGGGAGGCCTGTTCTTGAGTATATTTCTGAGTTCGAAGCTTTGTCTAAGTATGCCAGATCATATCTTGATTCACCCTACCAGAAGAATGAAAAGTTTGTGACTGCTCTGGATGCTTATCTGGGAAGGCAGTTAGTGGATCATCTGGACGATCCATTTGAGAAGCTTGTGGAGAAAGCTTTGAGGCATGAGAGTTTATTCCCTAAGGAAAGTTCTGTTGTTGCTATAACCAGGGAAGGATCTAAACCACAGCAGAGTGGTAATAAGAAGAGGAAGCAGCAACAGCAGAAAGGTAAGGATGGCCAGAAGAAGCCAAAGGGCGAAGTGACCTGCTATAACTGCCGACAGAAGGGTCATCTCTCCCGGGATTGTAAGAATCCAAAGGTGCAGTTGAAGTGCCACAACTGTGATAAGCTGGGACACATCAAGAAGGACTGTCCAGAGCCGAGGAAAGATAGGCAGGTTGTGCAAGCTTATGCTTTGGAAGCTGTGCCATCGTCTTCAAAAGCTCCTACTGCTGAGGAGAAGGGGAAGAGTGTGGTTGTTCAAGGTACTCTTTCCATTTGTGGTGTTCCAGTGAGAGTGCTGTTTGATACTGGAGCGTCGCATTCTTTTGTTTGTGATGATTTGATAGGCCGGTTTGGTTTGAAACCGGATATTGTTGATAGGCCATTGGTCGTGACTAATCCGGTGGGGGGTTCGTCATGTTTGTGTATGATATGCCGTGGTCTTGTTGTGTCGAGTCATGATTGCTCGTTTGTTTGTGATTGCTTTGTTCTGAACTTTGCGGGGTTCGGAATTATTTTGGGTATGGACTGGCTTAGGAAGTATGCGGCAAGGATTGATTGTGAGAGGCTGGAGGTGACAGTCGGGAATGTGGAAGGGCGAAAGGTTGTGATACGATGTAAGCATGAGGAAGGTGTCTTCATGAGCTTCATGTATTCGCTGGTTGTTCCACGGGATGGACTGTCATCGGTGCCTATTGTGAATGGATTTGAGGACGTCTTTGACGAAGTCAAAGGGTTGCCGCCGCATAGGGAGATCGAGTTTCGTATCGATCTAGTTGAGGGAGCCAGACCTGTTGTGATGCCTCTTAGGCGGATGGCACCGAGGGAGCAGCAAGAGCTGAAGGTGCAAGTTGATGACCTTTTGCAGAAAGGATTCATTCGGAGAAGTGTGTCCGAATGGGGTGCGCCAGTTGTGTTCGCAACCAAAGCGGATGGATCGTTGAGGTTGTGTGTTGATTACCGTGAGCTGAATAAGGTGACTAAGAAGAACAAGTATCCATTGCCGAGAATAGATGACTTGTTTGATCAGCTTCACGAGGCTAAGGTGTTTTCTCAGATGGATTTGGCAACGGGATTTCATCAGTTGAGAGTGGCGAAGGATAGTGTGCCGAAGACTGCTTTCAGGACACCATCCGGGTTTTATGAGTGGCTGGTAGTGCCGTTTGGATTGACTAACGCACCAGCATATTTTGTGGATCTTATGAATAGAGTGTTCAGAGATCAGTTGAATAAGTTTGTGCTTGTGTTCGTGGATGATATTTTGGTTTATTCCAGAACTGAAGAAGAGCACAAGATGCACTTGAGGATTGTTTTGGAAACTTTACGGAAACATCAGCTGAAGGCTAAGTTTTCAAAGTGTCACTTCTGGAAAAGTGAAGTGAGGTTCTTAGGCCATGTTATCTCTGGAAATGGAATAGCGGTTGATCCCGCTAAGGTGGCAGCAATCCAGGATTGGGTTAGACCTAAGAATGCGTCTGATGTGAGAAGTTTTCTTGGATTAGCAGGATATTATCGTCGATTTATCAAAGACTTTTCCAAGATAGCTGCACCGTTGACAGGATTGACGAAGAAGAACCAAGTGTTCAGATGGGATGATAAGTGTGAGCAAGCTTTCGTAATCCTGAAAGAGCGACTGACAAGTGCTCCTGTTTTGATTATTCCAAGTGGGAATGATGAGATGGTGGTTTACACCGATGCATGTGGCACTGGACTTGGAGCAGTGCTAATGCAAAAGGAGAAAATTGTTGTGTATGCAAGTCGACAACTGAAGCCGCATGAAAGGAATTATCCGACTCATGATTTGGAGTTAGCGGCGATTGTGTTTGCTTTGAAGATGTGGAGACATTATCTATTGGGAGTTAGATTCGAGTTGTTTACAGATCATAAGTCGTTGAAGTATCTGTTCTCCCAAAAGGATTTGAATCTTCGACAGCAAAGGTGGCTAGAGTTTTTAGCATCGTATGATTTTGGTATAGCCTATACTCCAGGGAAAGGTAACGCAGTGGCAGATGCGTTAAGTAGAAGACATGCAGGATTGGGAGTCATGTTTTCGGAGTGGAAGAGTCTCGAGTATTTGGCTGGATTTGATTTCAGGCCTAGATGTGAATTGGAACCTGAGATGTTGGCAAACTTATCAATAAGGCCTACTCTTGTGGAAAGGATTGGCGAGGGCCAAAAGAGAGACGATAAGCTTGTCAAGATTATCCGTGATTTGGGATTAGGATTGGACCCAGAGAAGGATAAAGGATTCGAGGTCGATCGAGAGGGTTGGCTTCGGAAGCAAGGACGATTGGTTGTTCCCGATGCAGATGGATTGAGAGATGAAGTTCTGAGGGAAAGTCACCACTCGAAGTTGACGATTCATCCAGGTGGAAATAAGATGTATCGGGATATGAAGAGAGCTTACTACTGGGAAGGTATGAAGAAAGATGTTGGAAATTTTATTTCCAAATGTATGAATTGCCAGTTGGTAAAAGCCGAGCAGAAGAAGCCCAGTGGATTACTTCAGCCATTAGAGGTTCCTACATGGAAGTGGGAGCAAGTGTCGATGGATTTTATCGATGGTCTACCTAGAACCAGGGCAGGGAATGAAGGGATTTGGGTCATAGTAGATCGTTTGACCAAGAGTGCAAGGTTCATTCCTGTCCGATCGACTAGGACTGCATCGAAGTTGGCTGAGTTGTATGTGAAGTGGATTGTTCGATTCCATGGTGTTCCGAAGAGTATAGTGAGCGATCGAGATCCGTTGTTCACTAGTGGATTTTGGAAGAGCTTCCAGGAAGTTTTGGGAACCGAGTTGTGTTTGAGTACAGCTTATCACCCTCAAACGGATGGTCAGACTGAGAGAGTCAATAGAGTATTGGAAGATCTTCTTAGGGCATGTGTTTTGGACTTCGGAGGATCATGGGAAGATCACCTTCATTTGGTGGAGTTTGCTTATAATAACAGTTATCAGTCGAGTATTGGTATGGCACCATATGAAGCATTGTATGGAAGACCGTGTAACTCTCCGACATGTTGGTTGGAAACTGGAGAAAAGCTGATACTTGGGCCAGAGATGATTCGACAGACTTCGGATTGTATAGAGATCATTCGGCAAAGAATGAAGGCAGCCCAGGATCGTCAGAAAAGTTATGCAGATAATCGTCGAAAGGATTTGGAATTCGACGTGGGTGATATGGTTTTTGTGAAGATTTCTCCATTGAAGAATGTTGTTAGATTCGGGAACAAAGGAAAGTTAACTCCGAGATTTGTTGGACCATTCCCGATTATCGAGCGAATTGGAAAGCTCGCTTATAGACTAGAGTTACCGGAAAAGATGGCGGGTGTGCACAATGTTTTTCATGTATCTTATCTACGGAAGTATGTGCACGACCCAACTACGGTGGTTTCTGCTGATAGCTGTGAAGACTTGGAGGTTGATCCAGTTGTTTCGAGACCTCGTAAGCCGCTTCGTATTGTTGAAACCGATACGAAACAGCTTAGGAGGAAGACGATTACGTTGCTCAAGGTACAATGGAGTGATGATGTTAACGACTGTACGTGGGAGGAGGAAGAGAGGATGAAGGCAGCTCATCCAGAACTCTTCGAGGTATGGCCCTAAAGTGTCGTGACATCTCATGAATTTGTAGCTTGTTCTATGTCTTAGAATTCTGCATGCTAGGATAGAATTGGATGCATGGGTTGTTGATTGCTATGGATGGTAGGCATGCGGAATAATTGTGATTGCTGTGTTTGCTTGGAATTTCGGGGGCGAAATTCCTAAGGGGGAGAGAATGTAACGACCCGAATTTTACGTATCGATAGATCGTAGAATTTCTAGGTCGTTAGTGTTGTTTGCGTTATCTCTAGCTTAAGTCGTATGGGGAGATAAACCGTGGGTTAGAGTCTTGAGTCGTGGCCGACTCATAGAGGGCCGACTCATGGGTGGTTGAGTCGTATGGCCGAGTTAAGGGGTAGACTACCTAAGGCTTGGGTCATGATAGCCGAGTTAGTAGGGTCAACGGTTTATAGGTAGTTGCCGACTTACGGTTGTTAGTGGGTTAAGGAAGTGACCGACTCATGGGCATAGCCGAGTTAAGGCTTGAAGTCGTGACCGACTCATAGGCATAGCTAAGTTAGGTGATGAGTCGTGACCGACTCATAGGGACCGACTCAAGGGGTTTAGGAGACTTAAGGATATGACCGACTCATAATGACCGACCTAATTGGAGTTAGCTTCATAAGATGGTGACCGACTCACGAGATAGCGGTTTAAGGGTTGGTGACCGACTTAAGAAAAACCGACTTAGGGCTTAGGTCGTGGGTAGTTGAGTCGGTGAGGCCATGG
This sequence comes from Allium cepa, assembly GCA_030765085.1. Taxonomy (NCBI): domain Eukaryota; kingdom Viridiplantae; phylum Streptophyta; class Magnoliopsida; order Asparagales; family Amaryllidaceae; genus Allium; species Allium cepa. Next base: position 909,550,166 of record CM060938.1, on the reverse strand, counting down.
GTCGTGAGTCGTTTGACCGAGTTAGGGATAGGTTGAGTCGTTTGTGTCATAGTTAAATCGTGGCCGACTTATGTTGAGTCGGCTAGGACTTAGGTCGGCCATAAGGCTGTGTTGTTAGGTCGTTTGCAATTGAGTCGGTAGGCACGACTTAATGATGAGTCGTAAGTCGTTAGGCAGCTTGGTGTCGAGTCATTGATTAGTTAGGTCGGTAGGTCGCTGTGTTTTAGGTCGGCACCGTGGTTAAGTCGGCAAGGTGTGTTAGATAGTTGGGTCGGCAAGGTTAGGTCGGCGGCGACTTAGGGACGGCCGAGATAAGGTTGATTCAGCCTATAAATAGAGGGGTTCGGCTCACTTTTTGGCACCGGTTTTTGAAGCGACGAAGTGCTGCCATTTTGGGAACTCGACTACAACATTTCTTCATCTTCTTTTCTCCATTCCAATCTAGTTCTAACATCCATCCAAGATCGAAGATCGAGATCGAAGATTCAAGTGCCAAGGTTGAAGATCTTCATCCGTTCGAGCTAGAATCCATCGATTGGAGCGAGATATTGCCGGATCAAACCTTGATCTTCGCTGCCCAGATCTGAAGTGTGTAGTTTTTGGAGTGTTTGGGTGATTTGGTGAGTGGTAGTTATCTCTCACGCGGATCCAAAGGAGTATATTGGATTGGTGGCTTGTTTGAGTGTTAAAGTTAGAGATTTCATGCATTTTTCTTAGATCCAAGTCTAGATCCATTGTTTCTAAAGATGTTTACTTATGCAAGTTTAATTAACTAGTATTAGAGACAAAACCCATGTTTTATATTTGATAGATCTATGCTAAAAACCATGATTTCACATATGTTGGACTTTTGCTCATTTATTTACGAAATTGCCATTATAGTTGATATTGCTTATTAGATCTTGTTTGAATGCTTGATTGTCTGTATTTATGATTGATTTGGATTGTTTCAAGTTAGCTAGTGGTTGATTTGGAACAAGATGGTTCGAGATGATTCAATAGCTAAGTGGAAAGGCTCTTGAATGGTGGAAGCTGCCTGTAGCATATGAAGCGGATGTGGAAGCTCATATGGATGGATTCGAGGATGTGAGATCTTGCCATGATGCTAGAAGGCAAAGCATGATTGAGATGGGACTTTGCTATGATGTGATGAGGCAAGGCTTATGTTGAGATGGGACGGGTCATGATGACGTTCCAAGCACGGGTCATGATGACGTGCGAAGTTATAACTCAGTGATGCGGTCCGGGTTGGTGTGGATAATGGTTAGCTTGAGAGGCGCTTGAGCTAGTATGGAAATAGTCGTCAAGGAGGATGACTAGGAGGCTAAGATCTCATCGTTGTTGAAGGTTCTAGCATACTCAAAGCAAGGGTACGTTGGAGCGGGTCACGATGACGTTCCAAGCACGGGTCACGATGACGTGCTAGTACTCTGGGCTGATGCGTTCGGCTTAGGCACGGGTCACGATGACGTGCGGAGTTATGTCTAAAACCGGGGTTACCATTAGCTCTTGACAGGTGGTCATTCAACTAACGGTGATATCAAGGCAATGATAACAGTGATAGCCAGAGTCATGGATGTTTGGTTGTATTATCATTCGGTCTCAAGAGCGGTGTTTTCTGGGTGCTTATCTGATCTTGGTTTAGGCCTTGGGGGTTTGTATTTGGAAAACATCGTCCTTGACTCGAGTGATTATTGCTTTATTTTAATTACCTGCTATGCTATGATTGCTTCTCCTTAGTGTGTGTCTGGGGCTATCACTGTAGAATGAGGTGGAGTGGGATGGTTTGGTTCCTATTCCTTTTATCCCTTATGCTCTTTTGGTATGTTTGATTGTTAATTTACTGCTCACTAAGACTTTGTCTGACTCAAGGTTTTATGTCTCCTCTTATTACCTTGGGCTGTTCATCCATGTTGGGATGGGCAGACTAGGTAGCAGGTGGCAGGTGCTGTGCTTAGAGTTCTCCGCTGAAGATGACGAAGACGAGCAGGAGGCTTTGCATATTAGTTTTCTTACTATATGTACTGGGTATCCGCTGCTGTATTTGGTTGAGTGATTTGTAGTGAGGCTTTCATGTATGAATTTGTGTGGATGATTGTATAAAACTACTATGTTGCTTATATGATGATGTTATGTCCTATGGAGCTTCACTATATTATATTTCTCTATTGTATTTTATCCATGCGCTGTGAGTTATACGATAGATTCTGCGATGTTTATCTTACCCTGATAATCGTCCATGGCTGCCTTGCACACCTTTCAGCGCATTATTCCCTTGTTTTTGGTGCGGGGGTCATGGGCGGTCGTCACACAACAAGTTCAAAATGAAAATTTTAAAATTAATAATAATGAATTAGATTTTGTTGACCAAAAGGAAAAAGATACTGGGGATTTATTACTTGAAAAATACAAAACTTTTCATGAAAATCATAATCAAATCTCGACTTGCGAAGAATCGAATAATAATCTACCGTTTATCGAAATTGACAATTCTTGTTCTCAACAAATCCAAATCGAAAATTTTCAAGTTAATAATTACAAATTTGGCTTTGTTGAGCAAACGAATGAAATTTATGATAATCATACGAATTTGTTGATTAAAAAATTGGAAAATTTTCATGAAAAACAAAACCAAATCCCAAAGTGTGATAAGTCGAGTGATAATCCACCTTTTACCCAAATCGATGGTTTTCAAATAACAACTTTCGAAATTGATAATGACAATCTTAACGAATTTGTTGAAAAGACGGTAATTGAAATGGATTTTAATTCTTTTGAGGGTGAGCAATTCGATTTAAAACTCGATCTTCCTTTTTCCAATTTTGAAAATTCGAACACAACAACTTTGGATTTTAAACTTGGCACATACAATGAAGTTGTTGATAATTCAATAAAGGAAGACGAATTCAATGAATATGAAATTTTTGGACTTTTAGATGACGAGTTGTCGAATGCTGAGGGGGAAGATTTACATCACCATTTTGATTTTGAAATCGATAATTTTAAAGAAGTTTTCAACGATAAGTTTGAACTTCAACTTGGTGAAAATAAACTTGAACTTCAATCAATCGCTTTATCAACCCCAAAAATCATCGAAAATAAAACAACTCGTACGATTTTCAATAAAACAACTTTTGTTTTTCCAAATCCACATTCAACTTTGAAATCTTTTACGGTTTGGTTTTTCGTGCTTAAGCTGTGTCTCACATGTTTGACGAGAAAAATGAATCGGTCTTTAGAAGACCGTTTCATTTACTTTTTGACTGTACACTTTCTCATCTCTTGTAAATAATAATCCTTTATGTAAATATAGGATTTTTATCTTATTTTTCTCCTTCCACTTGGGTTGACCATGGGGACACGGTCAAAATCAAGTGTGGGGGGAATTTATCTTCATTTTTATTTTATTTTTCGTGGTTTATTTTTTCTTTTAAAATCTCAAAAAATAAAAATAAAACAAAAAAAATCCAAAAACAAATTTTATTTTGATTTAATTTTAAAGAAACGCTATAGGATAAATATATGGTTTCGGCTTGTTAAATTGAAATTTTTGAAAGTTTATTTGTCTTAACAGAAATAACAATGGTTTGACTACAAATAACATTGGTTTGACTAGTATATAGGAAGATTCATACGTGTTAATTATGAAATACATCCTAATTGAATATCTTTGTTTTAAAAAGTGGTTGATTTAAAGTAAAGTATATACCATTTTTTTGTCTTCTAAGTTAAGTGGTGCTAAGATTTTTTTGCAAAAATCTCTCTTCCAAAAAAAAATTGAAAAAAAAACAAAACATTTGTATATACGTAAATATTTTCTATTAACACCTACGGTCGACATGTGTACACACGTGTGTGTACACTCGCCATGCTCTATACCTTTCTCACGTAAGCCTGAAAGGCCGTGCACGTTCGGTATATCTGGTCTCAGTTTATCTAAGCTAGGTGTATATAGAAAGATTCTTTTTAATAATGCCTATCGTCAATAGGTGTTCACATTCATGTGTTCACTCGCCACGCTCTTTATTCCCCTCACATAATTCCACTAGGCAGTGCATGGGTAATATATCTGGCCTCAGTTTATCTGAGTTAGGCATATATTGCAAATATCAATAAAATTTTCAAAATAATAATAAGAGAGAGTAAGCAATTGAAATCCTACCACTATTTTTAACTTATTTGATTTGACTTATTATTGAAAAAATGAATATACCACTTTGATAAACTTTGATAATCAACTAAGGATCCATTTTATAATTATATTTCGTTATCAACCACAACAACAAGTTAAACTATAATCTATTTGTTATGATAACTTAATTTTTGTTGAAAATTTTGACAAGTAAATGACTTAAATTTTCAAGATAATGATCGAAACCTATATTTAACTTATTTTTGTCGATTTAAAAGTGAATCCTTCATTGTAAAAATACTCGCATTCACATCTGTGTAAATAAATCTTGCATTTTGTAAATATTTTCATCCTGCATTTGGATTTTGTAGGCAGTGTCCGCTGAAAACCCTCACGAGACAACACTCGTCCTACTGGGGACACCCAGAGGTTTAACGGCTTGTTGCATACGCTCAATGCAATCGTGTTCTCTACGAAAACGGATTTATCTTAGTTTTTCTTTATTCGAGGACGAATAAAAAGATAAGTGTTGGGGTATTTGATGTGCACGTAAATGTGCATATTTTTACCACCATATTTAATCTATTTAAATTGAATAAATGAACATATTGGGTATTTTAACTTGTTTAAACTAAAAATCAAATTATTTTCAAATTGTCACATATTCATCTTCATATAGGGGTAAAATGGTCATTTTTGTGCATTTTAAATTGTGAAAATTTACTTGGAATTTTCTATATTGTTTTGTAGGAAATTTGGTGAAGTTTACAAGTGGTTTTATGATGAAATATGCATGCACAAAGAAGATATAAAAGAATGAAGATAAAAATAATTCATAGTGAAGAACATGGAGGACCCCACCTACCCACTTACCTTGATTTTCAATTAGGAGCTAATGCACATACTAAAGGCTATTAAAGCCTCACGCACATTTAAGTGGGAGATTATGACATGGTAATGATTACTTGGTGGCCACACTACCTCAAGGGCATTTTGGGAATTCCCCAAAAATATGAATTAGGATTTCATACATGTATAAATACTCATATGTTTCATGTAATCTCCTCCTCTCTCTTAGCCTCTCTTTAGTTAGTTAGGCTCAAAATAAAACCAAGCTCTCTTCTTTCTTTTCATGGCTACTTAGCCCTTTCTCTTTAAGTAATTTTTTTATGCAACTTCAATATATGTTCTTTTCCTTTTCATGCTTATTTACTTTCATGTAGTAGTGTAGATTTCTTTTCTTTTATGCAAGTAGAATAGTTTTTTATCTTTCTTTTTCCTTTTCTTTTTCTCTCATGTTGCAAGCTACATTTGTTGTTTTAATGACAAATATAAGAGACTAAACCCCTTCAATTTAGGGGGTAATGAAGCTCTCTAATTATGTAGCTTCAACTATTTGTTAACTCATGCTCTCTTTTTGTTCTTAATGATGATGATAGAAATGGTTTACTAGTTGTTTTTGTTGACACCAAATAGGCTATGCTTAAACAATCACTAACACTAATTGCCTCTTCATCAAAATATGATTATGGAAAAAGAAAGTGATTTGAAATTAAAATTTGATGGTCTATATTTATAATCAATAGTTAATAGGCCATACTTAAAATAGATTTCATTTTCATTTTCTTGTCAAGTTTCATGCAAGTTAGTAAGTGCTTTAAGGGATGTGTTATAGTTTGATGGCTTTTGTTGGCTAATTAAAAGCACAATATGTCATACTTATGATAAGCACATCAATTAAAGCACGAATGACCATAAAAGAGAGATCATGATTTCATATGTGTTGAACTACATGATCTAAAGAGTGGATTTATTCTCTAAATTGTCATTTTACTCTCATATTTTTATCACTTTCTTTTTGACATTTTTCTTATTTTCTAGCTTATCACTTTCAACTTTGGTTAATTTGATTGAATAGAATTTTAAAATCATCAATTCCCTCCGGGTTGACCTGTATGCTCCACGTACTATGATAGTACGCCGTGGGCTTGCGATTATTTTTATTATAAAATTCGTTCGGCTATTTTCTAGTTCATAGACATTTAGCTGCCCGAACAATTAGTATATACAAACCTTTACCTCATTCGTTTGAGAAATCCAATTAAACGACTTAGCAAAACAAGTGGTATGAAATGCTTGCGTTTACTTTGTCGGTTAATTCTTAGACTTGTTCGACTGAAACTCTTGTGACCATTTTCGAGTGGAAATCTTCAGTTTGTACGTAAATATTTAAGTTAAGCTAGTGGTTATGGGACATGAAGCTAAACTCATTTTTTACTATCTTAGTGTAATTCACACTTTTTATCGATCAATGGTGATCATTTTATGGATTAGACTAGCAATGTGCGATATTTCTTTGTCCACGTGGGGGACTGTACCTCGTTTAATTGAGCTTCATCTCATTTCTCTTATAGGTTAATGACCTATGGGTTCTTTGGAGTTTCGTCTCATTTCTTTTATGGGCTAGCGACCCAAGTTCTTTTATGGTGTTGGGTTCATCGGATGTACCATTATTGTACTACATCAATGTCTCGGCTTTTCGGTTCATCGGATGTACCGTTATTGTACTACATCGATGTCCTGAATTTTCGGTTTATTGGACGTACCGTTATTGTACTACGTCGTATGTTGTTTCAAGTTCATCGGACGTACTGTTATTATACTACGTCGTTGTTCTGAATTAAACGGGAGTACCGTTATTGTACTACGTCGTATTGAGTTTTAGGTTTCACGAGCGTATCGTTATTATACTACGTCGTTGCACCGACTCTATGGTTAGCGACCCATTTGTGATGCATGTGCTGGTGAGTTTTCATGCTCACGTTTGTGATAGGCCTCCGCCTTTGTGATTTCTGGATTTCTAATTGATGATTTCTAGAATTTATGTTTCACCAATTTTTATGATTAGCATAGATATGATATCAATATTTGTCGTTTGGTGAATAAAATAAAGAATGTGACATTCTTTTTGGTGTTTGAGATTCTTGAGATACTGTATGATTTTGTTTGTTGTTTCATGTATACCTGTTACAGTATGGCATTATTGTCATTATATGTTGTTTTTTATATCTCTTCTTATATCTCATTTTTATATGATATTTATAGCTAGACTAATCCGTTTATTATTTCCTTCTTTGATAATACTCGGGTCAAACCGAGATGTTACAGGTGCTTCTACTTGACTCCTTATGGGATCATCATCTAACTTTTGTCTAACTACATTAGATTGGTAGTTTTTGTTGTTATACATTTGAGATAGAGACTTCGTGATGTATACATATTCTTTTGTCTAACACTTGTATCTATTCTTTTGTGATATTATGGATCTTATGTGACCACTACTCTGATGTACATTTTCATGTGTTATATTCATATCTGTTTCCGCCTTTGTGATATGGATATCTGTGACTGATTTGATTTATGCTTATTTTATATTCATTTCCAAAGACCACATAGCCACTGTGTAGTAGCTTCGAGTTTGTATCGGTACGTCAGATTTCATGACCTTCTATCTGGCATATCGGTACTCGCACAAAGTAATTACACGGATGGTCGCTCCTCAACAGCCTTATTCTTCGTGCTAATTGACAGCATTACTCCGTAGTTTCCTTGGCTAGCGTGACTATAGAGGTGGGGAGTCACAGCTGGATTGGAGCTATCCCGAGATAAGAGAGAAATTTGCACAGGATGTCCGGGAAAGGTGGGAACCCTCCATTCCATATATAGATGGCAGTATAGGCAAAGAACCCTTCTGGAGGGTTGTTGATGGTATCTGATTCTTAAGGTGGGATAGCCTTCACAGCATAAGTTCCAAAGTCTATGAGGTTGGCATCTACCGTGTCTTCTGAAGATATCCGGGAGTGCTTTGAAATGCGTCAACTTTCTTTAGGGAGCTCATGGTTCTGCCTGGTGAAAACTTTTCAGTTAAAATTCTCAGTCTATTATGAACTTAGTATTCTTTCAAGAAATAGTAAAAACCTATTGAAATAACTTAAACATGAAGCTAAATACGAAACTTCAAATTCTTAGAAAATGTTAAAGTTTAAAATCAAAGATATGGAGCTTTTGACAGAGTCGAAAGGGAAAGAAAATTAACACTTAGCATCTACCTTTCGACAGTGTCAAATGCCCAAATATGAACATTCACTAAGCTTTCGACAGGATCTAAAGGAAAGATGGAAATGTATGTCCAACTGGCACTTCTCAATAATGTCGGAAGCTCAACTGGAACCAAATTGTTAAAAGAAAACACTCAAAATTAACTTGAAAATATATGTACAATATTAGATGATCGTTCGACACTGTCGGAACCTAAGACTTGATTTTTTCTGAGGAGTATATGAGTGTTGCTGAAAACTTATAAACTCATTGAGTTGAAAGATACTAAGATAAACTCATGGGTACTTAGAATGTTTTGATAATGTTGGAGAAAGATAATTTTAGAGGGTTTCGACTCATTAGATACAATAGGTTTTGAACGGGTCAAAGGGGCATTATGGTTCCAAAAGCATACTAAAGAGAAGGGATTGTAATCGGCACAAAAAGCTTAAGACTAAGTCGAAATGTTTTGCTTCCGAGAGGGGTGACTATGTTCTGCTTAACTATGTAGCCTTTCAACAAGGTTGATCAAATTCACGCTACAATACCTCTGACCCCATCGAAAGGGGCAAAGAAAGCAAAACCAATGTTGCCGCCTTAATCCCTTTCGAAGAGGTAAAAAGGTCAATGTGTGGTGCTAATTTTTCATCCGAATTGCCCTAAGTTTCCAAACAAAGAAAACAAAGACCTTTTTCTTCCCCAAACCCGATTGTAAATCCAGGAATTCAAAACTTAAATGATAAACAAACAAATCAAAACCATCAAGCATATAGATTTCAACATGAACTAACCATTTTGAATTTCAAAATTTATAAAGCTAGAATTCAGATTCTCAAAGAATAATACGATCATAAACATCGAATTTGGGTTCAAAACGAAAGTTAAACATCAACGATTCGTGAATGAACCATAAAATTTTCTCGAAAGAATTGAATTTCAAAACTTAAATTATTTTTAAATCAATTCAAAATTCAAAATCTCGAGTATAAAATTTAAAATCAAAATCTCAATTAAGGAATTTAAGAAATTGGAATCCACTATGAGAAATAAAAAGTAAAACGAAGAAAAGGACATAAAGATTTCAAAAGTAGAATTAATCCCAAACTTACGATTAAATCAGGTTAATCTTTGATTCAAAAAAAAAGTCTGATAATTTTGGAATTCTTTTACTTGTAATTGAAATTTGGTTTGCAGAAAATTGAAAGGGGAAGAGGAAGAAGAGCGTACATTATAAGAAAAGTCGCCAAGAACTATCTGTCCTTAGATCAAATTTAAATGGATGGCCCAGATTTACGCGAGAAGACCAATAGGCGGGAAGTTTCTAGGTTTCGACAAAGTTGACTTGGAAACAAGTGCATCCCCTCACAATGGAAGCAAATTTACTGTTCCCTTCGACTTAGTCAAAACCAGCTTGAGCAGAGGTCAAAGAAGAACAAGTGGAAAAGGTTCTAGCTAGACCTTTCGAAGGTGTCGAAGGCGTCGAAGGCATGCTATAGAAGTTAGAAAACTTCAAAACAATTTGAAGGTTTCAAAACAATGCTACAATCTAGATCCAGTAGGTTCTTACATTTCAAAGGCGTCGAAGGAGTCAAAAGTTCCCTTTTGCCTTCAGTAACTACATTTCGGCTAGGTGAGTCCATACACGTGAAGATCTTTCGAATGAGTCAAAGCAACACCTTTCGAAGAAAATGTAGAAAGGCCCTTTTTATGTGCCAAACCTTTCGTAACTAAGACTTTCGCCTTCATTCAAACCACTCAAAAGCAAGTATTGTTTTAAACAACACTTTCGAAATCTATAATACGCCTTTCGAACCAGTTGAAGCCATTGTGATCCAGAAGGGTTTAGCTTCCAGTCATAAACAAGAGTTCAGAAGCAACCATCAGTGTCGAAACCAGTGACACCTCAACGCCATCTAAGCCACTAAACAAAGCCAATCGACAGAGTAAAAAGCTCTTGCAAGGCAATGCAAAGAAGAGAAGCATAGTCATTCCTTTCAACAAAGGCGAAAGCATACTTGGGTTATTCGACAGTCACCTTTCGACTAAGTCGAAAGCTTTAGAGCCGAAAGGTGTCGACCCGCATCTATAAATAAGACCCAAGGGGTCATGTTTTGGAGATCGGATCTTTTCCGTTCTCAACTTGTATCTTCTTAATCAAAATTGTTGTAGACCCTTATTTCCAAATTAATTTTTAGATTTTGAATAATAAAGTCTTCTTTAGCCTACGAAAGGGAAATTGTCAACTGGAGTACTGTACTAATTTTAAAGCTTTCATCAGGCATAACTTTGTACTTCAAGTGTCAATCATATCAAAAGGACTGTTTGTACCAAAATTGGGGACAACACTCTTCGGAAATATTTGAAGAGATAAAAATGAAGAATAGAAATGTAAAAAGAGGATTATCTAACAAACACTTCAAAAACAAATGAGCAAAACATGCAGAAACACAGGGTTTTAGAGTAGTTCGGCGTATGGCCTACGTCCACTATGAAGTTAATGATATTATTGATATTCACTTGATTATTACAACTGATTACAGCAGATTACAGTCATGAATTTCGAGTACAACTGCAGCCTTGAAGTGCAACAATGGTTTCGGCAGAGTCTGGACGTCAAAGAGCCAATAGATCCTCTTTTTGTAGGCTCTAGGGTGCTATTTATATGTGTAGGCTGAAAATATCTCACTCAGATCTCGGGAAACTTCTTCTGGCACGTGAGTGGGCCCATGCGATCGGTCCCTCGTGATTTCGACTCGATCTGTGATCGATACAAACGAATTTTTTATCGATCAAGATTTGATCCAATCGAGTCGAAAGTTGGCAAGAACATTCCTTAGGTTTTACGTAAGCTCCTATGAAAATTTCATAGCATTTCGACTTGTGGACTGCGAATTATGATCGACGCAAGTTTGAAACTCTCGTATGTTGTTTAGTTCGTATCGATCCCTTCGTATCGCTCTATTCGTATCGATCCGAGCACATGTCTACATGTTGACATGGCACTAAATTCTTGGATCGATCCACTTTCGATGCTGCTTTGACCGAGTCATTCCAAGGTTTCGCCTTGTTCTTATCGATCTTAACGCTCTATTCGTATCGATCGGGGTGGGTCTGTTCGACTCGATTCACCATGGCTTTGTTTGTATCGGTCGAAGTAGTTCTGTTCATAACAGTTTGGCTTGGTCTTGTTCGTATCGGTTGAAGTCGTCCTATTCGTATCGATGGACTTGGTCTAGTTCGTATCGATCGGAATTAACTCCAGTTGATCGATACAAAGTTGAACCAACATGATGGATATGAACAAATGACAGCGCAAGGGGTACGAACAACAGGTAACATGATGGATATGAAAAAATGGTAACATGATGGATACGAACAAATGATAACATGATGGATATGAACAGATGGATGGGACAATGGATATGAACTACTGATGACGCGATGGATACGAATATCATGTTCCCTTGACTTGTATCAATCATATCTTGTGCATATGAACTCCGATTGACTTGAGATTTGGAGCATTGGCTTCCATAGCTTTCCTTGCCATGTCATATTAATTGTAACTTGATTCGGACTCGGACAAAATTTATCGACTTCCATAGTGAACCTGTACATACTCGGTATTCGGGATGACCAGTCTTTGGTTTTCAGTCAATTCCTTGATATCTCGGTCTTGCTAAAAGGCGCGATAACATTTTCCCCCAAAATATGTCTTGTGAGAACATGACATGCTTTGAATAGTCATATCTTTCATTCTAAACAGTCTGTCTGACTTGCTGAACGATTGTTGTCTTTTCGTCGAAAGTTGTAATTTTTGATTGATTTTACAGTAGTGTGGACTACTGGCTACCAACTATTGTACTGTGCATTGTTGTAACTGATTGTTGTATGATAGTAGTTTGATGTTTGTGGTTGCAATCGCCACCGGATGAGCATCCAATTCCTGTGAATTTTGAAAAGTGGACGTTAGCTCGTCATTCATGAATATATATATATATATATATATATATATATGTTAACCCGACTCTCGTTAACATTCGCACGTTCACAAGTCGTTGTCAGTTTTCACGATTGAATTTTGTATCGATCCTCTCCTGAATCGATGTGAAATTCGAGTCGTAGCAACGCTTGATGGTTGTTCTAGAGTTTTTCTTCATATTGATCCTCTCCCGGATCGATTCAATGAGTTGAAAATTCATGTCGTATCGATCGATGTGAATTTCTGTGGGTTCCAGAGCAATGGATACAGAATTGTGATTTCGCATCGATGGGACCCTCACTGATGGATACGAACGATGCTTTCGTATCGATAGAGTCATGTGGTTCCAGTGCAACCTTGGTTGTTCCCTTGGTATCGATAAAGTTTGAGTCGATGGATATGAATAACTAATTCGTATCGATCCAATGATAGACCTGTTGAAACAGGTCGTTTTGACTAGGAGGCGAAACGTTTCTTACTCTTTGATTTCGTATCGGTGAACGGTTAAAGAAACTGGATTTCTCATCGATCCTCAACTGGGAGCTTTGCATCGATCGCCTGCGTTTAACTTCATATCGATTGTTGATCCTTTGATTTTGTTTTTATCACTTTGAATTGGTATGGATACGAAGCATAGTTGTGATGGATACGAACCGTGTTGTAACCCGCGAAATCAATGCGACCTGTTCAAAACGAAGCTATCGGATTTCGATCGTTATGAAGTTGAGGCTTCGATGATCGATACGAAATGAATGTTTTGGGTCAATACGAAGTGAATGTTTTTGATCGATGCGAAGCCTTTGGGATTCGACGAATACGAAGTTATTGAGCTTCGATTGATATGAAGTTAATAAATTTCAATCGATGCAAAATCAAAGCACTTTGCCGATCGATCTCAATTTGGATTTTGACGGATACGAAATTTCATGCATACTTGAACTCTTGTCTCCGATGAGCTTCATCTTTGCATAACTGGACTTGACCATTGGACTGCATATTCGACTGCCCTTCGAAGCTTGTCGATGTAACTGTAACTTAAATGAACCCAATGAACTTTAACTTGGATCGATCGCTAAAGTCTGGATGGAACGGTTGTGACGGTCAGCGTTGACGGTCATTCCAGTTGAATTTCGAAGTCTCGTTATTCACATTTTTTCTCATACTCTGTAGAGTTCCTCATGTAATATGTAGCACTGTACTGCATAACACAATCACACACTTCATGCTGGGAGATACACGGGCTTATTATCATCTAATGTTGTTTTCCATAAGTTATTTAATTATGGAGTCTAAAAGCTCACAACCGTAGGAAATTCAGAGTTCACTTCCATTAACAATCGAGATACCGGCCATCATGGCCGAAGTTATAGACCCAGCTCTGGATGAGGTACCAGGTGCTATTTTTATCGGTAATCCACAAGATTCTGTACCATCCAACGTCTTCGAAGATATGCTGGGACGGATATGACTAAGGCAGGCCTTGTCATTGGACGATGCGCAATTGCTGGGACCAATTGATAGACCGCACGCTTCATCCAAAGGGTTTACTGTTGTCAATCGCCATGCATGCATATCTGGAACACTTCCTTCGTTTGACCAAAACATTAGAGAAGTGTTGTCTTTCTTCGGAATTGCCCCATCTCAGTTACACCCCAATGGATATGCCCTGTTGAACAGCCTATTCATCGTATTTATGGAGCATCTCTTTCGACCACCGATCCTGATCGAGATTAGATACTTATTTAATGTCAAGAGTCGGGGAGATAGCCCTTCTTTTATGTTCCTGGAGTCGGTCAGGAATTTTCAAGTGGTAAAGAGATCCTGATCAAACTGAGTTACTTTAAAATGGAATGGTTCTATGTCCGTTGTCCTTCAGGATTTGCTAGCCGATGGTTAGCCAGACGTAAGTACCGCAGTCTTTTCCAATAGTTAACAGGATAATCGTAGTTGATGTCAAAACTAACATCTCCTTTCCTTTACAGTTATAATTCCACGACCCGAGGGCGCACACTTTAAAGAGATAGTTCGCGTCCTCCAAGAAGTGCCAGATGAGATGAGGGGAAATAGAGTTGGTGTTAATAGATCGAAACTTAAAGGTAGTTGGGTTGATCGAGTGAAATCAGAGTATAAGGCTCGAAGGAACATTGAGGGTGGTCCCGACGAGACGGGTGAAGCGTAAGATGCCTAGGATTGTAATAGCTGAAAAAGGCGATGACGAAGATACACCCACCAATGATGAACCCATTGTCGGGCCTTCCAATGCCTTTCAATATTCTGAGGGAAGAAGAAAAGGCAAGGCTGTGAGAAATGCGGATTACGGATCTTAAGGCTAAGATTAACACTAGAGTGCGGGTGAATAGTGTTAATAAAGAATTACGAAATCTTTTTGAATTTATGTTAATTTAGACACAAAAGTATGCAATATACAGAAACAGGAATAATCACAGAAAAAAACAGATGCAGAAATAAAATAAAAGCAGTAAAGGAAAGAACACACCAAATTTTATACTGGTTTGGAGTTACCCTACATCCATTCCTGCAACACAAGATCGGATTTCCTTTCAAAAGCAATTGTACAATTAAACCCTCAGTTTCAAGGCTACGAGTTACACCCTCCAGAATTTCGATCCTCTGGGTAGAGATACTTGGTTTCCGGGCCACAAGTTTACCCAATTGATTTACCAAGGCTACAATAACACCTTTTCCCTTTTGATTGATTTCCAAGGCTACAATCACACCTTTTCTCGCTTAGTAGATTGAATAGCACTGAGAATCTTGTAGAGATAGTGATAGAGAATCAAACTAGAAGTAATCGAGTATGATTCAATGTTGATTTCGGCAGAGTAATGATAAGAATATGTATTAAGAAATGAGGAAGAAGAAGAGGAGTGAAAACCAGAAAAAAAATTAAAAATTCGTTGAAACTGACCCCAATTTATAGAAGAACAACAACCATGACCATTCATGAAGAGTTATGGCGAATAGACACTTCTTTTGAAATTTGAATTTTTGAATCAAACTGTCAAATGTCGACATGGTCATGCTAGGCATGTCGACATCCCAAAGGATTTTTTGGTGTTTGGATTTTCTTTGAAAATAACCTTTATCTTGTATAAAAACTATTTTAAACTTTATAAATATGCTTGACTATAGTTAAAATTCATAAGTAAATATAGAGAATAATATATATAGATTTTAACTATAATTTTATATTCAAATCTAAGTATAAATATTTAAAAGTTAAATATATTATTTAAAAAGATAGTTTAAAATCAGGAGTAATTTGACTTTGAAAATAAAAATGTTTTTGAGGCTAAAATTATTTAAAATCAGGATCGAGGGTTTTGAATCTTTTAAAAGGAAAGTTTTGAAATCATTTTGAAAACAGGATTTAATTTTGAAAAAACATTTTGAATAAAAGTTAGCGGATACAAAACAATGTTCCACTAGATTTTTCGTAGGTTCCATCCTACTTGGGGTTCCATCCCTTTAACGGGCTCGAAGTGGATTCCATTCCACGAATAAATTAGATTTTAAGATGCCAGTGCTTTTCTACGAGTTTTAAGAAAAATTCCTATTAACAAAAAAATACTTATCCTTGAAATCTTGAACTCTTGATAATCTTGATACTCATGAGTCTTCTATCTTGATATTTTATCTTGTTATCTTGAATCTCTATACTGTACAGTCTTCATTCTTAGTACCTGCATGGTTAAATCCTGCATATACATATATATCTGAACTTATAATGTTAGTATTTATATTTTATAATCTATTCTAAGGTTGTTGTCATCAAAACCATCATCTCACGGACTAACAATCTCCCCATTTTTGATGATGACAACCTTTGTTTATAAAATATTATTTCTATCCTAATAACCCCCCCTAAAACTAACAACTCCCCCTTATTCTATACCTAACTACCCTATTTTATATTCCCCCCCCCCTTTGTCATCAACAAAAACTTACTCCCCCTAAATCAAATACTCTATGACATGTGATTATAATGATAGTGTTACCATAAGTAATCATCACTTAGATCTAATACTAAAACGTACTACTAACTATCCTAACTAAAATCCATGATAATACTTACAACTAAAGCACATATAAGAAAACAAATTATTTATTACGTATATAGTTGTATTTACATTTGCGTTTGGAAAACATAAAAACACAAACAACAATGGAAAGAAAGAAAAGAAACTATTGTGTGTCATTAAACATAGGAGATCTATGAATCGAACAGTTTGGATAGTGGAAACAGAAGTTTCCAAGTTGTTCGACAAGATTCTCATTCTTGTCAAAACATACTTCTCCAACACACACGACTTGGTCATCGTCCTCCTCGTGCGCTTCTTCCATGGGTTCTTCTTCTTCCTTGCTGGCCTCTTGTTCTTGATTGAGTGAAGAGTCTTCATCAATACAGATAAGGTTGGCCTGGTCATCCATTAGGAATTTTTGCAAATTCCTGAGAACCTTGCCTTGCCTCTCCTGTTCCTTTGCCATACGAAGTTGAGTCACTTGAATTTCAGTCAACATCTGAAGAACATCCTTCATAGATTTCTCCATTTTAGTCACATGAGCGAGAGTAGTGCATTGGAATGGACCAAAAGTAGGAGAGGGAAATGAGAAAGTTGATTTTATGTTTGATTTCGAGGATGAAGCCATGATTTTATTTATTTCAGAAGAGAGAATGAAGAGAAAACAGAGGGAATGAATTAAAAGTCGAAATTGAGAAGAATATATAACTAAATTTTTGAATTTTGGTGGAAAAAAATTTAAAAAATAAAAAACGTTATATGTCGACATGTATACCTAGGGGATGTCGACATGGTCTTTTAAAATTTAACTTTTTGATTCATTTTGATACCAATTGTTAATTACACTTGTTATTTATATTTTATATTTCAGTTATAGAACAAATACCTAATTCTCTTCTTAATTTAGTAAATATTGATTCATTTAAGGGTTTTGTTAAGATATCAGCAATTTGATTCTCAGAATTGATATAATCGAGAGTAACTACTTACTTACTTATATTATCTCTGAGAAAATGATGTATGATGTCAATATGTTTAGTTCGAACATGTTGAGTAGTATTTTTGGATAAATTTATCACACTCGTATTGCCACAATAAATTGGAGATTTTGAGAAATTTAAACCAAAATCTTTTAAGGTTTGTTGCATATATATTACTTGAGAATAAGCCAAAGCAGCAGAAATATACTCTACTTCAGTTGTTGATAAAGAAACTGTGTTTTGCTTTTTACTAAGCCAAGAAATCAGAGAATGCCCCAAAAAGTGACAAGTCCCGCATGTACTTTTTCGGTCTGATTTACAACCAGCATAGTCAGCATCACAGTAAGATATTAAGTCAAAAGAATCATTTTTATGGTAGAATAAACCATAATCAGATTTGTGTTTAACATATCTTATGATTTGTTTCACGGCTTTTAAGTGAGTCTCTTTAGGTTGGGATTGATATCTAGCACAGAGACAGACACTATTCATGATACCAGGTCTACTAGCAGTAATATAGAGTAATGAGCCAATCATTCCTTTATATAATTTTTGATCTACATCTTTCGAGAGATCTTCTTTACTAAGGTACTCACTAGTTGCCATGGGAGTGGGGTTTCCATGCGCAGTGGTCAAACCAAATTTACTAATTAGGTCTTTAGCATATTTTTCTTGACTAATAAAGATACCATTATCTAATTGTTTTATTTGTAATCCTAAAAAGAAATTTAATTCACCCATATGACTCATCTCAAATTCTTTTTTCATTATTTCAAAAAATTCTTTATTCATTTCAAAATTAGTTGAACCAAAAATGATATCATCTACGTAAACTTGTACTAGTTGAATATCATTTTTATTTCTTTTAATGAAAAGAGTATTATCTACTTTACCAATTTCAAAATTAGATTGCAATAAATAAGATCTTAGTCTATCATACCAGGCTCTAGGAGCTTGTTTTAGACCATATAGTGCATTTTTAAGTTTGTAGACATGATTTGGTAATTTATCATTTTCAAAAGTGGTGGTTGTTCGACATATACTTCTTCTTTTACAAATGCATTTAAAAAGGCGCATTTAACATCCATTTGAATTAATTTCAAATTATTATGATTTGCGAAAGCAAGTAGAATCCTAATGGCTTCAAATATTGCTACGGGATAAAAGGTTTCATCAAAATCTATTCGTTCTTCTTGACAATAACCTTGAGCGACTAATCTAGCTTTATTTCTAACTACCTCTCCTCGCTCATTCATTTTATTTTTATAAAGCCATTTAGTTCCAATTATAGTTTTATTTTCTAGTCCAGGAACAAGTTCCCAAACGTTATTTCTAGTAAATTGATTTAATTCTTCTTGCATAGCCAAAATCCATGAATCATCAGTTGATGCTTCTTTTGGATTTTTGGGTTCAATAGTTGATATAAAAGCTACATTACTCATTTGACTTAGTTGATTTCCAGTTTTAACAACAGATTGCATATCTCCCAATATATTTTCTATAGGGTGATCTTTTAAAAGTTTTGTCCTTTTATTAGGATGATTAATTTCATTATTAGTTTCAATAGGTACTTTATTTTGAGTGATTAAATCCTCTTCATCATTTATATCTTCAAAAAAATTTAAATTTTCATCAAATGAAACATGCATTGTTTCTTCAATGGTATTAGTATTTAAATTAAACACTCTGTACACTTTACTTCTATTAGAATATCCGATAAAGATACCTTTGTCGGATTTAGGATTAAATTTATCTAAATTATCTTTTGTATTTTAAATAAAGCATTTACTTCCAAAAATTCTAAATTAAGATACCTTAGGTTTCTTTGAATAAAGAAGTTCATAAGATTTCTTATCAGTTAGAGGTCTAATTAAAGTTCTATTCAAAATATAATAGGCGGTAGCAACTACTTCTACCCAAAAATTCTTTGGTAAATTACTATCTGTAAGCATAGTTCCCGCACACTCTTGAATCTTCCTATTTTTACGTTCTACTACACCGTTTTGTTGTGGAGTTCTCGAAAATGAAAAATTGTGAGTTATTCCCTTTTTATTGCAGAATTCCTCAAACTTTTCATTTTCAAATTCACCACCGTGATCACTTCGAATAATTATAATTTTTAGAGAAAATTGATTTTGAATTCTTTTTGAAAATGTCTTAAAACATTCAAAAGTATCACTTTTACGTTTCAAAAATATTGTCCATGTAAATCTAGAATAATCATCTACAATTACAAAGACATATTTACTATGATTTATTGATAAAATTTGATATGGACCAAATAAATCAAGATGAAGTAATACAAGAGGTTTTGAAGTTGAAATCATATCGTTTAACTTAAAAGAATTTTTTCTAAGTTTTCCAAATTGACAAGCATCACATAAACTATCTACTTTAAAATTCATTTTAGGAAGACCTCTTACTAGATCATGTTTTGACAGTCTAGATAAGAGTTTGAAATTCAAATGCCCAAATCTCTTGTGCCCAAACCCAAGGGTCACTTGTATTTGCCAACAGACACAGGTTATCATTTGAAACTTTCATATTAAGAATATATATATATATTCTTTTTCCTGACTCCCTCAAATATAATGGTTGAACTATTATCTTCAATGTGACATTTATCTTTTTCAAGTTTAATTTTATAACCTTTATCACATAGTTGACTTATACTTAGCAGATTATGTTTCAGATTCTTAACCAGCAAAACATTAGTGATAGTAGGAGTTTCAGAATTACCGACTTTGCCGATGCCAATCACATATCCTTTTGAATTATCTCCAAAGTTAACCAATCCTCCGTCTTTGTATATTATATCATTCAGTATATCTGGATTTCCAGTCATGTGTCTAGAACATCCACTATCAATTATCCATTTGTTCTTTCTGATCTGCACAATTTATCCGTTGTGGATTGAATCCTGAACACCCATAAAGCATGATTCCTGCACATCAAACAATTTTGGTAGATAAATTGAATTTGAATATTGATTATATGCAGACTTATGAAACAATGATGATTTGAATACTTCTAAATTAGTATCAACAAATATAGCCATTTAAAAAAAAATTCAACAATCAGATTATGAAACTTTGAAAACCTTCCTCTGATACCAATTGTGAGAAATGCGGATTACGGATCTTAAGGCTAAGATTAACACTAGAGGGCGGTGAATAGTGTTAATAAAGAATTACTAAATCTTTTTGAATTTATGTTAATTCAGACACAAAAGTATGCAATATACAGAAACAGGAATAATCACAGAAACAAACGCAGATGCAGAAATAAAATAAAAGCAGTAAAGGAAAGAACACACCGGATTTTATACTGGTTCGGAGTTACCTTACATCCAGTCCCACAACACAAGTACGGATTTCCTTTCAAAAGCAATTGTACAATTACACCCTCGGTTTCAAGGCTACGAGGTACACCCTCCAGAATTTCGATCCTCTGGGTAGAGATACTTTATTCTCGGGCCACAAATTTACCCAATTGATTTACCAAGGCTACAATCACCCCTTTTCCCTTTTGATTGATTTCCAAGGCTAGAATCACACATTTTCTCGCTTAATAGATTACAAAGAAGTCTATAACTCTGAATAGCACTGAGAATCTTGTAGAGATAGTGATAGAGAATCAAACTAGAAGTAATCGAGTATGATTCAGTGTTGATTTCGGCAGAGTAATGATAAGAATATGTATTAAGAAATGAGGAAGAAGAAGAGGAGTGAAAACCAGAAAAAATGATTAAAAATTCGTTGAAACTGACCCCTATTTATAGAAGAACAACAGCCATGACCATTCATGAAGAGTTACGGCGAATAGACACTTCTTTTGAAATATGAATTTTTGAATCAAACTGTCACCATGTCGACATGGTCATGCTAGGCATGTCGACATCCCAAAGGATTTTTTAGTGTTTTGATTTTCTTTGAAAATAACCTTTATCATATATAAAAACTATTTTAAACTTTATAAATATACTTGACTATAGTTAAAATTCATAAGTAAATATAGAGAATAATATATATAGATTTTAACTATAATTTTATATTTAAATCTAAGTATAAATATTTAAAAGTTAAGTATATTATTTAAAAAGATAGTTTAAAATCAGGAGTAATTTGACTTTGAAAATAAAGATGTTTTTGAGGCTAAAATTATTTAAAATCAGGATCGAGGGTTTTGAATCCTTTAAAAGGAAAGTTTTGAAAACATTTTGAAAACATGATATAATTTTGAAAAATCATTTTGAATAAAAGTTTGCAGATACAAAACAATGTTCCACTAGATTTTTCGTAGGTTCCATCTTACTTAGGGTTCCATCCCTTTAACGGGATCGAAGTGGATTCCATTCCACGAATAAATTGGATTTTAAGATGCCAGTGCTTTTCTACGAGTTTTAACAAAAATTGCTAATAAAAAAAATACTTATCCTTGAAATTTTGAACTCTTGGTAATCTTGATACTCATGAGTCTTATATCTTAACATTTTATCTTGATATCTTGAGTCTCTATACTGTACAGTCTTCATTCTTAGTACATGCATGGTTAAATCCTGCATATACATATATATCTAAACTTCTAATGTTAGTATTTATATTTTATAATCTATTCTAAGGTTATTGTCATCAAAACCATCATCTCACAGACTAACAAAGGCTACAGCCCATAAGCGTTCTAAGCTTGGAAGATGGAAATCTGTGATCATTTCTCTTCTTGTTTCTGGTATTAAATTTTAGAAACTCCTCCCGTGCAAGTGGACAACCTTTTTGAAGGGCTTGCTGATATCCTAATTCTGGATTATGTGTCACTCCAACATGACGTCGGATTGGAGGAGCTTCAGAGTGCCTTAGACTTAAGCGAGTCTCTTCCTATAAGTGTGGCTGACATTTTCGGTTGGTCAGGGGGTTGCACATACATACACACTTCACGGAACTACACGATTTCCAATCGCAACCTGTTTACTTTAGGATATTGTTAACTTTGTTTCTCTTACTTTGCGGTTACAATGTCAAAACATGGGTCGATGTTGGGGAGTGTTTGCTTAGCTCATAGATCCTCTTCATATTATGACTTACGTAGGAGATAGGTAGAGAGGGATTATGACCGTGGATATTCCAGCCAGGAAAGATATGATAGGGATAAGGACAGGGACTATAGACACCGATCCCGATCCTGTTCTCCACATCCTAGAATCCCTACACACCCGTCCAGCTATGGAAAACAAACTGCATAGCCTCCCCGCCAAAAACCATCTTCCCAATCCTCCAGGCCTGAATCACGCCATCACAGACATGAGGCCGAAACTCCCGTTGTCACTGAACATGCAATTACTAAGCCCACCGGAGAAGGGGCTATTAGAATCGCACAACTGAAGAAGGATTTCTCGAACATTTGATTTGATGGCTACATCTTTCCTCCGCACTTAAAAGAGAATTCTAGTGGAAGCATAGAATATGATGCACGATTGTATTCATGACATATACACTCAGTATAAGGAGTGGTCGAGAGCCGTAGGGAAAGCATCGAAGCTAGCCGTTGAGTGGGCGGCCACCATAGAGAAATTAGAAAACGAGCTTGCTCAGAAGGATCGGATCATCCAAGTGCTTAATAACGAAGCCGAATCCTTCCGAAATTCAGAAATAGAGGCCACTCAGAAGGCCGACGAGGAAACCTTGGCCATGGAGAGGATGAGGCAGACACATTATGGCCTAGTGGAGGAGATGGGCCATCGGAACACCACCGCCACTGCCGAACGGGATGCATCTCTCAAAGAACTTAATGAGCTTAAGGAGAAATTCTTCGAAATTATTAAGGAAAGGGATGAAGCAAATTGCACAGCCCAGGATGCATGTGAGCAGGCCGTAGTGCTCCGGGGTGAATGGGACGTAGCAACGGATAAAGTCCGAGTGGTGTAGACCGAGGTCAAGGAGAGGGTCCGAACGGCAGAGTCCAGGCTAGAGGCAGATATCAAAGATCTCCTCATCACTTATAATGCTAATATGCTAAAGCACAGGAACCTAGCCTGGCTTGAAAATTATCCGTTACATCTTCACAACGCCTGGGGCCGATTGGTTGAGGAGGAGAAGGCGGTGCATCTGCGTAAATCATTTAACGAGTTGAGCTTGAGAATCATATGCTGAATGAAAATGAAAGAAAGATTCTCCATGGGTCGATGATTTCACATGAAAAGGAGAGGCTCGGTACCCAATACCTGGAGGTTGAAGAAGGTTCAGGTGTTGAGCATCACGACGCAAATATTGAGATTCCTATGCCAACCCTACCTGAATCTGCACTAGCGGTTGATCCCCAATCCATCTCTTCTTACAATCCAGATCAGCCGCAGTTATCTCCGGCTATAGGCACACTTTTGAAGTCGTTCAGCCATCCACGAGACAAACTGAGGAAAGTATTCTAAACATTCCTCATACATGTTCAAAATAAGGAGCTTGATTTGAAGCGTTTACTAACAGTCTTTCTTTTTCTCTATCCAGTGACTGGAGTTACACTGATTGCGCCTCTTGCAACTCAAGGATCGCATCAAGCGCAGGAGGTCATCATTACTAAGGCGACCACAACAATAATAACTACACTAATTGATGGAAGGCAGGGGTGCACACTCACTTTCGACGAACATATGATGGAGGAACTTCCCAGTCATCACGGTGACCTTTTTGCAGACCTACCATTTGTTATGGTTGGAAGCGCACCTAATACTGGCTCTTCAATGCCGACCACCGATGCCCCAGCGAGACTCACGCAATTCGTGAAGAAGAGATATTGGTCGAAATCGACGCTGAAATGGAGGCAGCGGCTCATAGCGGTAGTTCTGGAGGTGGAATGGAGGCACCTGGCCCTGCTCCGTTGAAAATGATATCACCCGGTAGTACAGTTATCGATACCAACGCATTTATTCTGCCTTCTGTAGTGGATCCAACCCTTTCGATTCCGCCTGCAGGAATTATTCCTATTCATTTGAGCTTGGAGGAGGAGGTATATAATGCCACCTACTGGAGACCAGCCGTCGAAAGGTAAAGGCTTGAAGAGAAAAATTACTGGCGGCTCCAACGGGTCCATGCCGAAGGGGAAACCAAAGAAGAAAAGAGAATAGATGCTCCTCCTCCTCGGCTCATTTTTGAGTAGATAGGAATTTTCTTTTAGCCTTTTCAAGCCGTGTATAGATGTGGGTTCGGCCCCTGCTAGTAGGAATTATGGAAATAACTTGTACACAAATTTCTTTCACGGATATTTGGAATGAAATTCTATTTTGGCTTCAACTCAATTATTATTTGTTTGGTTAAGTGTTCCAGTATTTGAATTCCAGTTCAGTGCACTTGTGAAGTTTCAGCTTCCTAGTCAAGTTTGTGTTTATTTAGACATGAGTCATAACCAGAGATTAAGTTGAATTTTGATGTTGCACTGCTCCAGTCAATGGTTGACACTTAATTTCTGCCCCCGGTTTCGGGGATGAGTTGTAAATATTGGCCAGCGATTGCATTTCGCCTTCATTTCGTCGAGCTTAACATCATTGAATCAATGCTGAAACAAGTAAGAGTCGAGTGGTCGAATCACACTCGCCCACTTATTAATGATCACATCCGTGCTCCGTGGAGTTGCATTTGTACGTCGGCGGTCAATCACGCCTGTTCAAGTTTTAAATATGTGTCCACGCTCTGGGGACTTAAGTTAGTTTACGAGTGGTCATTCACACCCGAGTTATGTTTAAACTCTGACCACACTCTTTGCACTCGGAGTTATTTGTGGTCGATAATCTGGTTCGCACTTTGGGAATCTAGAGATAGTCGATGTTTGTACTCCAGTTCGCACTCTGAAAACTAGAAGTTGGTTGATGTTTATACTCCAACTCATACTCTGGGAATCTGGAGTCGATGTTTATACTCCAACTCGCACTTTGGGAATTCGAAGTTGGTGTTTATACCCCAGTTTGCACTCTGGGAACTTAGAGTTGATATTTATGCTCCAATTCGCAATTTGGGAATTTGGAGTTGGCCGACAGATGGTCAGTCCCATCTCTTTAGGCTTTTAGGATTTCGTTCGCACTCCAGGAACGATGGATTAATCAAGACCATGGATGATCGATTCACATCCACCTCGAGTTAACAAGTGAGGTCGTTAGATGGATGGGTCCATCCTCTTTGATCTTGGTTAGGATACGGTCGAAGTCGTTAGGTAGACGGATCCACCCTCTTCGAAACCGCATTCATAAGTTTATACTCCAGCTCCCACTCTGGGATATTGGAGTTAGTTAAAGGATTGTCGTGTGTCAAACCTTCTTTGGCTCCAGTGTGATGCCTTGCCCCCAAGCTTGGGTTTCACTTAGTGAGTGGTTGGTCGTATCACAGTCACTCCCTATTTGAATAAATCCCACCATATGATGGAACTTAGCTCTTCGTGTATCGTGATGGTTGTATGACACATTCAATAAATCACAGCTCTAGCTCGAAGAGACGGCATTTTATTGCTGAAATGAGAAAATACTGCAAAGTCATTTGCCTTATTACAAATTCAAATTTTGAAATGAAGAAACAAATTGCAGATGAAAAATAGACTAAAATAAATAAAGCTTGTCATGTGTAGTAGTGACGGAGACTCTTGGTGTTCCAGGCTCTTGGCAAAGTAAGACCATCAACGGTCGATAACTTAAATGTGCCATCTCCGAGCTTTCGTTCAATCACGTATGGCCCTTCCTACGTTGGTTTCATATGCAAAGGAATCGGGTAGATTCTTTTAAGGACGAGATCCGAGTTCAAAGGTTGGGGGTCGGACCTTGGCATTGTATAATCGGGCGATTCGACTTCGGTATGCGGTTGCTCTCAAATCAACCTCTTCACGCTTCTCATACAACAAATCCAAGGATTCAGCAAGTTGTATGGCATTTTTCTTTGGATCATAAAAAGTCACACGATAAGAAGGTACTTCCATCTCAACTGGAATAACGGCATCTGAACTGTATGAAAGAGAGAATGGAGTGTGTCCAGTCGTGGACTTGTGGGTTGTTCGGTAAGCCCATAAAGCCATAGGAAGTTCATCAACCCACTTGCCCCCGGCCTTTTCTAGTAATTTTTTTAGTAACCTTATTAACAGTTTCAACCTGGCCATTCGCTTGAGGGTGTGCAACTACAGAGGATTTCTTTTGAACGTGGAATCGTTGGCAGAAATCCTTGAATTCAACGTTGTCGAACTGGGTTCCATTATCAGTGATGATGGTATATGGGAGACCAAATCGGCAGATAATGTTGCGGACTACAAAGTTGATCACCTTCTTCGTCGTGATTGTAGCAAGAGGTTCAGCTTCAACCCACTTGGTAAAGTAATCAACTACGACGATGGCGTACTTCGCACCACCTTTGGTTTGAGGTAGAGAGCCAACGATATCGATGCCCCATACTGCAAATGGCCATGGATTAACCATTTGGGTTATCTCAGTAGGTAGGGCTTTCGGAATTCGAGCATGCTTTTGACATTTATCACATTTCCTTGTGTAATCTGCTGCATCGCAGTTAATAGTCGGCCAATAATATCTGTATCTGAGCACTTTCTTAGTGAGAGCTTGTCCTCGGTGTGATCACCACGTTCTCCTTCATGAACATCATGTAACACTCACTTAATTTCATAATGGGCGATACACCGGAGTATAGGAATGGAGTACCCTCTTCTATACATGACTCCATTATAAATAATGAACCGTGCAGCTTTTCGAAGAATCTGTCTCTTCTCACTCCTAAGCTTGGGTAGCATTCCATGCTCGAGGTAATTTCGGAATGGAGTCATCCACGACTCCTAATGGGGAGGGATTTCAAATATCCTGTATGTTTCCATCTGATCAATGCTTGGGGAAGATAACACTTCCACAGGAACGAGTCCCATTTTTTGTGCTTCACCCGTACTTGCTAACTTTGCCATTGAATCATCCTTTTGATTGCGCTCACGTGGTATGTAGAAGATGGCATAATAATCAAACTGATTAAGTATCTCTTGGACTTGAGCTAGGAAAGCAGCCAGTCTTCGATCTTTTGCCTGATATTCACCCCGAACTTGACACACAACTAATTGCGAATCATAATAAATTTCAACAGTAGTGATTCTTAAACCTCGGGCGAGTTTCAATCCGGCAAGCAATGCTTCATATTCAGCTTCATTATTGGTCGCATGAAAATCAAACTTTAGAGCATAACATATGGATCGACCTTCGAGGGTTTCAAGTACAACTCCAGCACCCGAGCACCGGTCGTTTGATGCACCATTAATGTGCAGCCTCTAGATATACTTGGGAGATTCACTGGTTTCGAGCAAGTCCTCAGGGATAGTAAACTCAGCTATAAAATCTGCTAAGACTTGTCCTTGAATGGCTCGCCCTGGAATGTAAGCAATATCAAACTGGCTCAGTTCGATATTCCATTTGAGTAACCTTCTAGACGTCTCAGGCCGCCTAAGGACCTGTCTTAACGGCTGGTTGGTGTAGACAATTATAGGATGAGCCTAAAAATATGGACGGAGCTTCCTTGAGGCAATAACGAGACAATAAGCCAACTTCTCTAGTTTTGGATAATTTCCCTCAGCTCCGGTCAGCCGTTTGCTAATATGGTAAACTAGATTTTGCACTTGGTCTTCCTTCCGAATTAAGGCAGCACTAATCGCATTTTCTAATATCGCCAGGTAGGCATACAACTTCTCGTGATCGATTGGCTTTGACAAAATAGGTGGTATGGAGAGATGTTGAATCAGTGCTCGGAATGCGCCTTCACACTACGTGGTCCATTCAAAGTTTCGTTTCCTTTTCGGATCAGATCGGAGAAGGGAATGCTCTTGTTGGTAGATTTTGAAATGAACCTGCTCAATGCTGCTACTTTCCCATTAAGGCTTTGGACTTGTTTTATAGTTCTTGGAGTTTAAAGATTTTCGATCGCCCATATCTATTCGGGATTGGCATAGATTCCTCGAGCATTGACTATAAACCCAAGGAATTTTCCGGATGCGACCCCAAAATGGCTTTTCAATGGGTTGAGCTTCATTCTGTACTCTTGGAGGATGTTGAACGTTGATTCCAAGTCTTTGATATGATCAGTGGAATAACATTACTTCACAGGCATGTCATCCACATATACCTCTATGGTCTTTTCGATCTGGTTGGCAAACATTCGATTGACAAATCGTTGATAAGTAACACTAGTGTTCTTCAGGCCGAATGGCATGACCCTGTAATGGTAAAGTCCCAGATTAGTTATGAAGCTGGTATGTTCCTGATCAGGTAAGTGCATGGGTATCTGGTTGTAGCCAGAATACACATTCATAAAGGATAATAGTTCATGTCCAGCTGTTGAGTTTACGAGCTGATCAATTCTGGGAAGTGAGAAACTATCTTTAGGACAAGCTTTATTTAAATCTAATAATCAACACACGTTCTCCATTTCCCATTCGACATTCGGACAAGTACGGGATTCGACACCCATTCTGGATATAATGCATCTTGAATAAATCCATTTGCTTTAAGCTTTTTTACCTCTTCTTTAAGGGCGGCAAATCTCTCTCGATCCATACCACGCCTTTTTTCCTCGACCGGGATGTACCGCAGGTCAATATTCAAAGTGTGGCTCGCGATGTCCGGCGAGATCCCTCGCATGTCAGAATGCGCCCAGGCAAATACGTCGAGGTTCGCCGAGAGAAATTCAACAAATTCCTTCTGTGTCTGTGGGCTTAACTGAGATCTAATCTTTAACATCTTTGAATCGCCATCATCATCAATTGGGACATCGATTGTCAGTTTGGCCAGGGAAACTTGATTGTCTTTAGTTTCATCTTCACTTTCAGTATCTCTCGGGTCAAGATCCCTTTGGAATTGGTTTGGGTGTCCGGGCTCTGGCCCAGGCACCAATTGTCAATTATCAGCAAAATGGACGCAGAGAGATACCTCTACGCCCTTTCCTTTCTCCTTCCACTGCACCCTGCGTAGATCAAACAGCATTACAGGCTCTTCCAGCTTCCTGATTTCCTAGAACGACTCTAACCCCACGATCGGTGGGGAATTTTAGCGTCAAACACCATGGAGCAATGGCTTCCTTGAATTCAGCAAGGACTGGTCGACCCAAGAAAGCATTGTAAGGGGAGTCTATGTCCAACACAAAAAACTGCAATATTCGAACTCTTCAGCGTTCTCCACCTCCCAACTCCACTAGTAGGTCCACCACTCCAGTGGGTATAGTTGCACTCCCATTGAAGCCCGGATTCGAGACTGGCAAGGCATCAAATATTTGGCTTCCATTTTCATTTAGTCATAATCTTGCTTAAACAAAATATTCACAGAATTTCCACTGTCAACCAAGATCCTCTTCATCCAAGCAGCACCTACTTGAGCTGATATGACAAGTGGATCAATAGTGGGGCCTACGACCTTGTCGGCGTCTCTATTTCGAACACGATGTCATCAATCATCATTTTCTATTGTTTGTTTGGAGCTTGATCATCAAAACTACTACAACACTCGAAGTCCGCATGCCTAATAGAACTGGCATACGACTCCATTTCCTTCCAACTTCGATCTGCTGAATGAGGACCACTACTTACTGTATTTATCACTAGCCTCCTACTGGTACGAGCAGGTTCCTCCTGTCTTACCTGATTAGGTATATTATTTTGATTCGATGGGCCTGCACCTCCATACTGCGGCGCCCGCACAAACTATTCTAACTTCCTCTCTCTAATCAACTTCGCAATGAGATCATGTAAATGACGACATTCATTTGTATTGTGGCCATAATCTCGTGAAACCTACAAAATTTCCCCGTTTGGATCTGCCTCTCTGATGATGGCTTCGGAGCATTCTTCTTGTACTGGATAGTATTGCAAGTTTGTAGATATACATTCTCCATCGACGTATTTAGAGGTGTGTAATTATCAAACATAGGAGCTCTATGTCGTGGACCACCATTCTGATCCCGCTTTCTATTTTGATTCTCATTGCCTTATTGCTGAGTCTGCTTATCCGGGATATTCAATTGCACTTTCTCGGAGCTCTCCCCGGACTATTTAGCTACAACATTGCTTTGGATTCCTTCTATGCTCGGTCCTGCATCATCCTACTTCCTAGACTGTTTTGCATCCTCCCTTCTCAAGAATTGGGCTGCCTTGGAATAAAAACGGTCCAATGGCGCAGGTGGTTTTTCGACAAACCAGTTGCCGAATTCAGAACCAAGGTTAATCCCCTTAGTCAATGCCATAAGAACGGAGTTATCATTAGGGTTGCTGATCTCAGCACACGCATCATGGAATCTTTCTAAATAACGTCGGAATGTCTCTCTAGGAGCTTGAGTGACACTAGGCAGAGTGTTAACATCCTTTGGCCTTGCGACATGCATTTGAAACTGCTCAACAAATTTGATTATTAGTTGGTCAAAACAAGAAATAGATCGGGGTGGCGAACGAGTGAACCACATAGTAGCTATGCCCTCCAGAGAGATCGGGAAGCTTCAACATTTAACTGCATCGTCAGCCCGTGCAGCACTCATCGACCACTCATACTTCAAGATGTGTTGGTTGAGATCAGAACTTCCTTCGTAGACTGGTAAAGTCGGCATCCTGAATCGCCGACGTAGTTCAGTATAGAGTATTTCATCGGTACAGGGAGTATGACTCCAGAGGATTCCCCAGTCGTCATTCATGAGGCCTTGACTCTCTCGAACCATTTGACGGATCATTTTGGGGATGTTTAGCATCTGTACATTCTGTGCATGCTGAGCCAAGGTGTGGTCGGGTTCCACAATGCGAAGTTGGACTAGCCGCGGTCGACAGTCCCTATCTCGCCTCCTTGGCTTGAAGTTCTCTAGAACATTGGGTTCGGTACCATGTCCATGTTGATGATGGTTTGGATCTGACTGATTCCAGGTATCAACTCCTGGTTCAAGGGCAGTGGTGTTAGCGTGGTTGTCTATGGTGTAATGAGGAACAGTACCTCCACTGGAGGAGGGTCCAGTTTGGTATTTGGTTGATGGGCCAACTCTGGGTTGCCCAATGTTCAGCGTAAGCTGATGTCCAGTAGCTTGAGTGTAGCTTACGTCCAGTCGTGGGCGTGTAGATCTATGATGGTAGTCGGATGTTGTTGAACTCTCTGTGGACGAGTAGGAGGCATGACCATCCTGGACCTCCTATGCCTTTGGCGGTTTAGCTGATTAGCAATTTCCACGTTGGCATGCACTTGTTCAGTAAGTTATTGTCGACACTATGTTAACTCTTGGAGTAGCATTTGAAACTCTTGTCTAGTAACAGGGCCTGATGGATCTGACGGTCCGGCAGCATTCTGGTTGGATGGAGGCAGTTGCATGGGATTTTGTCTATCCTGTCCTTCTTGATCTGCAGTTGTAGAAGCGGTCCTTGTGTTAACCATGGTGAATGGTGAAGTCCTTTCCTAGATTTGATACAAATCTGAATAGGATGGAAGAAATCTGACTTGAGACTTGGATCTTCTTCTTGGATTTTTGCAATCCGTTATTGATAGTAGGTCCAAAGAGTAGGAGAAAAGCAGTGATTTCTTAATGAAAGCACCAAAGTGTTTGTACCAAAATTGGGCACAACACTCTTCGAAAGTACTTGAAGAGAAAAAATGATGAAGAGAAATGTAAAAAAAGGATTATCTAACAAACACTTTAAAAACAAATGAGCAAAACACGAAGAAACACGGGGTTTTAGAGTGGTTCGGCGTATGGCCTACATCCACTATGAAGTTAATGATTTTATTGATATTCACTTGCCGATTACAATTGATTACAGCAGATTACGGTGATGAATTTTGAGTACAATAGCAGCCTTGAAGTGCAACAATGGTTTCGACAGAGTCTGGACGTCAAAGAGCCAAAAGATCCTCCTTCTGTAGGCTCTGGGGTGCTATTTATAGGCGTAGACTGAAAATATCTCGCTCGGATCTCGGGAGACTTCTTCTGGCACGTGTGTGGGCCCATACGATCGATCCCACGTGATTTCGACTCAATTTGTGATCGATACGATCTAATTTCGTACCGATCAAGATTTGATCCAATCGAGTCGAAACTTGGCACGAACATCCCTTAGGTCATACGTAAGCTCCTATGAAAATTTCATTGCATTTGGACTTGTGGATTGCGAGTTATGATCAATGCAATTTTGAGCTTCTTGTATACTGGTTAGTTCATATCGATCCCTTCGTATCGCTCTATTCGTATCGATCCGAGCACGTGTCTGCATGTTGACGTGGTGCTAAATTCTTGGATCGGTCCACTTTCGATGCCTATTTGACCGAGTCATTCCAAGGTTTTTGCATTATTCGTATCGATCTTAACCGCTCTATTCGTATCAATTGGGATAGGTCTGTTCGACTCGATTCACCATGGCTTTGTTCATATCGATCAAAGTAGTTCCATTCATAACGGTTTGGCTTGGTCTTGTTCGTATCGGTTGAAGTCGTCCTGTTCGTATCGATGGACTTGGTCTTGTTCGTATCGATCGGAATTAACTCCAGTTGATCGATACGAAGTTGAACCAACAGGATGGATACAAACAAATGATGGCACAAGGGGTACGAATAACAGGTAACATGATGGATTTGAACAAATGGTAACATGATGGATAATAACAGATGGAAGTCACGATGGATACGAACTACCGATGACGCGATGGACACGAATAGCGTGTTCTCTTGACTTGTATCGATCGTATCTCGTGCATATAAACTCTGATTGACTTGAGATTTGGAGCGTTGACTTCCATAGCTTTGCTTGCCATGTCATTTTAATTGCAGCTTGATCCGGACTCGGATATAATTTATCGACATCCATAATGAACCTGTGCATACTCGATATTTGAGATAAGCGGTCTTTGGCTTTCAGTCAATTCCTTGATATCTCGGCCTTGCCAAAAGGCGGGATAACAATGACCCTTCCAACATAGTCGAAACTAGACTATTCAAATAATTTCAGTTATATATTCCAATCTACCTTCCCCTGAGCTTCTGCTTTCGATAAGGTCGAAACCTAGCCTCAATCTACTAAAAACTTTGATAATACAAGGTGCCAAATGGTACATCTTTAGATAAGGTCGAAATCTAGTTCCAAATCATTCCAACTTGAGATTTCCAATCCAAGCTGGGGACATTCAAGGGTATCTCAACTATTTCGAAAGTTAGGCTTTCAAAGGGAAAATCAATCTATCTGAGTAGAATTAAAAGATTGATAAGGGAAGAAGCCTTCCCTTTCGACCGAATCGAAAGGTCAATCTGAACAACTTCTTACTATGGCAATTTACTTAAAAATAAGTTCAAGGAGGATATACCCATTTCGTTCCTTTCCATCTACCTAAGGGATAAACCTTATTCTATAACTCAACCTTGTGATGTTGACTAGATTTCTTGTTAACAATACTGAAATAATAAGCACAATTTTGACAAGGATCATGAAAGAAGGTTTCAAAGGCATGAAGAAGGCCTTCCAAGGAGTCATAAGTAGTACACACCCTAATAAGAGATAAACAATGAAAGGGCCTTCAAAAATGATGAAATATAGGGTGTAGGGCTATCCTTCCACCTCTTTCAGACCATCTAACACAGATGGATTAGCAAAGCCAGCTTCTGAACCCCTTTTAAAGGCAATGAATGTTAACCTCTCATATGCGCGCCAAACCTTTCGGAACAAAAGGTTTCGCCTTTATTTGTACCAAAATTGGGCTTAATACTCTTCAGATGTGTTTAAAGAGATAAAATGAAGAAAATAAATGTAAAATGAGGTAGATAAAAGAAACACACTAAATAGTAGATGATAATAAATGCAGAAACACACAAAATTAGAGTGGTTCGGTGGATTTCCTACTTCCACTATGAAATGATTGATGTTTATTGAAATCTCACTCACTGATTACAAGAGGTTACAACAGTACAACTATATTATAGAAGTTACTCCGGTGGAATATCAGCGTAGAAAAGCCAAATGAGTCCTTTTTCTGTTGGTCCAAGGTCGCTATTTATAGGCGTAGGTAGCAAATATCTCGCCAAAATCTCGAAAGATTTCTTCTCTCACGTGGGTGGACCCACGAGATCGAGTTCAGGTGATTTCGACTCGAACCGAAAGCAATACGAATTAAGTTCCTATCGATCCATAAATAGTCCTTTTGGGCTTTAGTCGGTCAAGTACATTCTTGAGGTTGTAGGCAAGCTCCTGTGAAAATTATGTGGCATTTGGACTTGTAGATCTCGAGTTATGATTAATGCAATTTTGGATTTCTATGGGCTGCTTGAATTCATATCGGCCTCATTCGTGTCGCTTCATTCGTATTTATACCATTCGTATCAATCAGGATGACATGGAGCGATATCACAGGATCGATCCACTTTCCATGCCGAATGACTGGGTCTTCCACTTTTCTATGCCTTGTTCGTATCGGCCTGATGTGCTTTTTTGTATCGGTAGTCATTGCCCTTCTTCGTGTCGATTAAACATGTTCCTTGCATATCGCTTGTTTGACTTCGATTCGTACCAATAGCATATATTCCCATTCGTATCGATATGGGCTCAAGCTTTTCATATCGGTTTACGAGTGATACAAAATATTGTCAAGTGATGGATACGAAGTGGAGTTCTTTCAAGGATTCGAATTACTATTTACTTGATGGATATGAATTGTTGTTAACCGTGATGGATGCAAAGTAGGGTGAGCTCGATGGATATGCAACAATGCACATTCGATGGATACGAAGTATTGGCCACTTGTTGGATACGAAGGAAGGTGATGCCTGATGGGTATGAACGTGGCGCTCCCTCCATGGATACGAATTAGTTGCGGTCTCCCTTTCTTTGACTGATACGAATGTGATTTTCTAGATGGATTCGAGTGGAGTGGATATGAAGGAGACGGTCGCTGAACTGATGGATAAGAACTCAAGGGATATCTACTTTTCCTATGAGACTTGATCAGTTCATAACTCAGGAATACGAACTCCGATTGACTCGAAACTTAAGATGTTTCTTTCATAGCTTTGCTTGTCATTTCATATCGCTTGTAGCTCGATCCGTACTAGGAAAAAATTTACCAGTATCCATCGTGAACCTGTGTATAACTGATCTTTGGGACGGATTATACTTGGTTGCTAGTCAAGTCCTTGGTGTCACTGCCTTGCCAAAAGGCAGGATAACATTTGCCCCTCAAAGTACATCTTGTGTGGACAAGATGTGCTTTAAAAAGCTGCAATCTTCATTCCGAAGAGTTCTATCTGATTCGTTGAACAATTGTTGTTTTTTGTCAAAAGATGTAACATCGATTGATTTGCCGATAATACAAATGTCAAATTATTGAATGTCGATGATTATGCAGTGTATTGTTGTAACTGAGTGTCGAACATTAGCAATTTGTTGTTCACTGTTGCAATTGTCACCAGGTGAGCATTCAATTCCTGTCAATTTCAAAAATTGAATGTTAGTCCGTCATACATGACCGTATGTTAACTTAACTCTCGTTAACGTTCACATGTTTACGAGTCATTGTCAAGTTGTTATTTTTTGATTGGAGTTACATACTGATCCTCTCCTGGATCGATGTGAAATTAGAGTAATAACAATGCTTGATGATCGTTTTAGTGTATCCCTTCATTTCAATCCTATCCTGGATCGATTTGGGAAGTTGGAAAACTGTCTTCGTATCGATGGTGATCGGTACGAACCAGTTGGGCTTTTAAAATATTCCATATTGATGGATACAAATATCTACGGGCTTCAAAGTAATAGATACGAAGTTCCTATTTCATATCAATGAAGCTCCGATGGTTCCGAGTTGCTTCACCTAAGATAGGCTATGGATGGATATGAAGGAAGCTTCGTATCGATGATGTTAAAATAGTTTTGATCGGTCACTGGATATAAATAGGCTATTTCGTATCAATTGGGTGGAAGGGTACGAAGAGGGATCTCATACCGATAATATTGTAGATCGCCTTAACTGATCATTTTGCACTAGGAGACGAATCGACACTTGCTTAGTTTTCCATCCATATAAAGGCTTTTGTACTAAGAAAAAATTTCACTTGTTTCCATCATCTCTTTACAGTGCTTTCGTATCGCTTCAGTTAAAGAAAAAGTAGAACTTCCTTTGCTTTCGAGTTATCCAATCATTTAACTTCTTAAATTAGGTAATCGAATTGCTAATCCACACTTAAATGATGAGATTCGAGATCTAACGCCATTCCATTCACAATTGTAGTGAATTCCGATCGTGTTGAGGCCTGGGTTTGGCTGGAGACAGTGGAAATGGTGTTTGAGTTGACTAGGAAGATGTAGTACGGAGGGACATACAGCTTCAATTTCGTTCGATGAAAGGAAGGAGAAGGCTTGACTTCGTATCGACCCAGAGCGGGGGATTCGTACCGATGAGAAATTGATTGTTGAAATGGTGAGTTTCGTATCGATTCGGAGAGATGACAATTCGTATTGATTTGAGGCGGTATGAAATCGAAGATCCAATGACCGATACGAAATTCAGGGTGGGTGATCGATATGAATCATGGTTGGGGATCGATACGAAGCCAACAATCCCTGATCGATATGAAGTCATATATAATCTGATCGATACAAAAAGTTACTGAATTTTAATCAATATGAAGTTAATGAGTTTTGATTGATATGAAATTGAAGTTTTTATGGATCGATCCGAGCTTGGATTTTGATGTATACAAAATTTTTGCATACTTGAATATTTGACTCCGACGAGCTTCTGCCTTGAATAATTGGACTTAATCGTTTCACTGCATATTTGACTACCTTTCGAAGCTCGTCGATGGAACTGTAACTTGACCAATTTGATGAACTTTAACCTTGATCGATCGCTAAAGTCCGGATGGCAAGGTTGTGACGGTCAGCGATGACGGTCACTTCAGTAGAATTTTGAAGTCCTGTCATTCAAAATTTTGTTAATATTCGTAGAATTTTCTTAACTAACTCACGACACTACACTACACAATACATTCATGCATTTTACATTGAGGAACACATGGGATTATTGTCACCTGATGATGGTTTTTGATGAGTTGATTAGCTATGAAACCTGGGAGTTCACAGCAGCAAGAGGCTCAAAGTCCACCCCCTTTAATAATAGAGATGCCAGCCATCGTGGCCGAAGTCATAACCCCAGCTCTGGACGAGCTACCAGGAGCAACCTTCATTGGGAATCCACAGATTCGTACCATCCAACATTTCTGAAGGTAGAATTTGTTTGCGGCACGGACTATTGTTGAACAATGTTCTTTTACCAGGGTCGAACGACAGGCCACATACTCCTCAAGAAGGGTACACTACTTTTAATCAATTTTCTTGCACAGCCGAGACGCTCCAACCACTCAATCAATATATTCGGGAAGTGTTGTCTTATTTAGGGATTGCCCCGTCACAGTTACATACGAACGTATACGCTCTTTTGAACAGCTTATTCATCATCCTCTTGGAGCACCTTTTTGGCCCTTGGCTCCAGAGCAAGTCAGATTCTTATTCAACGTAAAGATTCAAGGAGATAACCCCACTTTCACATTTTTAGAGGGAGCCGGAAACTACCAAATTGTTACTGGGACTTGGACCAAAGTTAGTTACTTCAAAACCGAATGGTTCTATGTTCGGTTCCCACCAGGATTCGCTAGAAGATGGCTAGTTAGACGTAAGCGTTGCAATTTCTTTGGCGACTAATGGGATAGTTGTAATCAATCTTGAGTCTAACATTTTCTTTCCTTTACAGCTTCAATTCCATGAGCTGAAGGTGCTCAATTTAAGGAGATAGTGTGAATTCTTCAAGAGGTGCTGGGCGAGATTAGAGAGATCGAAGCGATGCTTACAGAAGAAATTTTGAGGGCTGTTGGGCTGATTGATAGAGACCAAAGCATATGGCTTGAAGGATCTCTTAGGGCATCTCCGGCAAGACGTGCTAGGCGTAGGGTGCCTAGGATTGTAATTGCTGAGTTGGATGTTGAAGAGGATATACTCATTGAAGACAAACTTGTAGTCGGGCCCTCAGATAGTCCTCGACATTCAAAGGAAAAAAGAAAAGGAAAGGCGGTTGTTCATAAGCTTCGCAAGCCTACGAGATGGAAATTTATGGTCGTGTCCCTGCCAGCTGTCGGTGTTATAATCTCGGAGGCTCCTTCCTCACATATGGAGAATCCCTTTGAAGGGCTTGTAGACATTCCAATTCCAAATTATGTATCGCACCAATAAGATACGGGATTGGAAAGGCTTCAGAGCGCTTTTGATCTAAGCGAGTCAATTCCTTCGAGTACGACCAGTATAACTTGTCGGTCGGGGGGTTTGCACATGTGTACATACACTTCACGGCACTGACAATTCCTATTTACAAGTTATTCATCTCAGGAGATTACCAACTCTCTACTTCTCTTTTCCTTTTATAGATACGATGATGAGGCGAGAATCTATGCTTGGTAGACTTCACTCTACGCATCGTTCGTCTAGCTCATATTCTGAATCTTGCAGGCATGAGGCTAATAGAGACCGCGATTGCAGCTATTCAATTCAAGAAAGAGAGCTTTACGAGAGGGAAAGGTAAAAAGAGAAAGAGGGAGAGTATAGCCATCGTTCTCGGTCATGCTCTCCGCCACCTCGAGGTCCAACACAAACCTCTAGTTCTGGTAAACAACCCCTAGATCCTTCGCGTCCAATACCACATTCTCAAGCACATAGGCCCGACCCACAGCATCAGAGGACCTAAACCAGAACTCCCGTCGTCACCGAGTAAGCCATCACAGAGCCCAATGGGGAAGGAGCGGTTAGAATCACTAAGCTAAAAAACATTTTCCAAATATTTTCTTTGGCGGCTTCATCTTTCCCCGCACTTAAAGGGAATTCCCATCGAGGCAGAGTAGATAATGCACGACTATATTCATGATGTTTATGACCAATATCGGGAATGGATGAAGACCGCGGACAAAGTATCAGCGGTGGCCTTTGAGCGGGCGAAGACAATCGAGAAATTAGGAATCGATCTCACTTAGAAGGACCGCATAATTTAGGTGCTTAATGATGAAAACGAGTCCATGAGAAATTTAGAAACAGAGGTCAATAAAAGGGCTGATGAGGCAACCCGAAGGATGGAAGAGATGAGCGAACGCATTTAGCCCAGGTAGAGGAAATAGGACATCGAACCATCACAGTTATGGCCAAAAGAGATGAGGCGCTTAAAGAGCTTAAGTAGCTTAAATCCAAACTTGCTGAAGTCATCAAAGAGAACTACGATGCAAATAAAGCCGCTCAGGAAGCATGCGAATAGGTTGTGGTGCTCAGGAATGAGAGTGATGCGGCAACGCTTAAGGTTCAAGAAGCCGAAGCCAGGGTTGAGAATGAAGTGAGGGCGGCAGAGACCAGGTTGGAGGTTGACATCGAAGATCTTCTTATTACGTATAATTCCAATGTTCTGAAGCATCAAAATCTAAGCTGGCTCGAAAACTATCCATTACATTTATACAATGCTTGGTGTCGCTTGGTTGAAGACGAAAAAGCAGAACATCACACTGAATCCATTTATGAGTTTGAATTAGATAACTGGGTGCTGAATGAGAATGAAAGAAGAGTTCTTCATGACGTCACTATCACATTTGAGAAAGAGAGACTTGGTACTCAGCACCCGGAGGTTAGAGAGGGTTCTGGCATTGAGCATCATGAAGCGGGTTCCGAAATTCTTATGCAAACCCTGCCTGAATCTACTCCTGCGGCTGATCCTCAATCTGTGCCTGCATACAATCCTGATCAACCGCAGTTGTCTCCAGCTCATGAGTATGTCACTAAAGCATCTCCAGCTTAACATGCAAGCCATTCTAAGGAAAGTATTCTGAACATTTCTTGCATTTATTCAAAGTCGGGAACGTTGTTTGAAGTTGCCCCTGACACTTTTTCTTTTACTCTATTCAGCTATAAGAGCTGCATCGGCCATGCCCTTTGCAACCAAAGAGCCGCGTCACGAGCAGGAGGCCTTTATAACAGAGGCGACCACAACAACGGCCCCTGCACCAACTGATGGAGCACAGGGAAGCACTTTTACTTTTGGTGAGCAGATGACGGAGGAACTTCTTGGTCATCAAACCAACCCTTTTATCGACCTGCCATTTGTAATGGGCGGAGGCGCATTTGTGGTCAGTTCTTCGGGCCCAACTGGCAGCATCCCCGTGGATGCTTAAAACAATTCATGAAGAAGAAAGCATAGCAGAGATCAGCACCGAGATGGAAGCAGCCACGCGGGCCAGTGGTATTGGAGATGGGATGGCGGGTCGTGGTGCAGCTCCTCTGCGAATGATTGCTCCCAGTGGAACCATTGTTGACACGGTGTGCCTCCCTCGTCTTCTAACGTCGATCATATTCCTCCAACTCTGCCTCCAGAAAGTATACCAATTCATGTGAGTTTGGAGGAAGAGGTTACCATAATTCCCCCGGTTGGAGATTAACTACTAAAACGCAAGGTCTCAAGAGGCATCTGAGTGGTAGTTTCAACGGGTCAACAACCAAGAAGAAGAAGAAGAAAACAAGAGAATAAACATGTCATCTTGCCTCATTTTTGGTAGACAGATAGGAATTTCCTTTTGTTTCCTGTAGCCATGTATAGATGTGGGTTCGACCCCTGCTAGTAGGATTTTATAGAATACTTTTGTATTTATCCTTCTTTTCCAAAGAATAGTTGAAATAAAATTCCATTTTGTCTTCAGCGCAGTTTCATGTTTACTTACTTAAGTATTTTAGCACTCGAACTTCCATTCAATGTACTTGTGAAGTTTTAGTCTTTGAACCGGACCTGAGTTTAGTTGTGAAGTCCTGAAGCCACGGATTTGGGTCATGATTGAACCTTAAGTCGAGTTCCAATACTGCACTATCTCGATCAGTAGTTGGTACTTAAGTTTTGTCCCCAGTCCCGAGGATAAGTTGAAAAGATTGGTCGGCAGTCGCTTTTCGCCTTTAATACATCAAGCTTAAAATTTTTAAAATGAGGCTGAAACAAGACGAGTTTGGGTGGTCGAATCACACTCGCTCGTCTATTTGTGATTGCATCCACACTCTGGGGATTGTACTTGTACGTCGACGGTCGGTCACGCCCGCTTAAGGTTCAGAGATATGTCCACGCTTCGGGGACTTAAGTTATTTTACGGGTGATTAGTCACACCCGTTTGATATTTAGAATTTCGTCCGCACTCTGGGGAAATAGACTAATTCATGGGTGGTCAGTTTGTAACGATCTCGATTTCTAATTAAAATTTAAATTGATAATAAAAATGAATTTCAGAATAAAATTGTAGATTAATTTAAATTTTTCAAATTAAAATAGGATATTTATTTATTTAGACA
The DNA here is from genome assembly GCA_030765085.1 of Allium cepa. Classification (NCBI taxonomy): domain Eukaryota; kingdom Viridiplantae; phylum Streptophyta; class Magnoliopsida; order Asparagales; family Amaryllidaceae; genus Allium; species Allium cepa. Next base: position 909,508,578 of record CM060938.1, on the reverse strand, counting down.
TTTATTTCTAAAATTTAACTGTGGATTTGAAATTGTGTACTTAAAATCATATAAATGAAAAAATAACATCCTAAAATTGTCAATATAAGTTTATAATGTATTCTAAACTTTTGAAAATTTAATTTAAAAATAAATTGAGAAAAGCTCAAAACAAATAAAATAAGTAATAACTATATATGGATAAAACTCCAATTTCTTTTGAGTTTAAAAATCCTGAAATAATAAATATTTTGAAAGAGGAAGAAAAAAATTATTTGAATTCAAATTATATATATATATATATATAATACATACCTTCTTTTGAAAAGAAAAAAAAGATCACTTATTGATAAAATTAGTTTTTAAAAATCATTTCTTTCTTTAAATTGGTACAAGTAGAAGTGATGGTCATAAATATTTATATTTCAAAGCTTAAAATTTGAGATTTGGATTTAAATTTAAAATGAATATTTTAAAATAAGTGGCATTTAAATAATGTATATAATGTGTATACATTAAGGAATAATGTGTATAATAAAATATTGGTTAAATTCTTTTAACATTGTTTATACATATGTGCACCAATGAATGAGATGTAAAAATTTACAAAAATTTTTATTTTGTCTTGTAAAAAGAAAAGATCACAAATGTAAACAAAGATGCACATGTGTTTGGAGTAGGATAATTAACAAAATCTAAAGCTTATGATTTTCTTTTTACAAATGGCATCAAGTATATTTAATTAAATAAAATAATAGAAATAAAAAATTGAGAAAAACTTTTCATCTCCCCATGCTCAATTATATTATATCTCAGCCAAATCTGAAAAGAAAACAGTAAAAAGATTTAAGTATCTCAAATACAAACACCAAAGAAAAAAAATGGAAAACCTGAAACCAGAAAGGAAAAAAAACAAGCGCCCAGGGAAAATTCAAGCAAACCATCTCAGTTTTAAAAACAAAGTAAAGATCAAAGATTCACTGCTACAAATCAAAGGAAACAGATCAAACCAAAATCTGGAAATTGAAGAAGGCAATCAAACTTCAATTTGGAAATCAAATGCAAGGTTCTCTGGGAAAAATGAAGTTAAGTAAAATTCTTTTTAAAAGATTTTGATTTGAAGTTGCTAAACAGCATTAGAGCAAGGATTAATCCATAAAACTAATTAATTGCAGGAAACCAAATCAAGTTCAAAGCAAATTTGATTCTGTTTTCAAGTTGCAGAGAGAGAAAAAAAGAGAAAACTTCTCTGTCATTTAAACTGTAAGTAATTTAATTTTTTTTCTTTTGTATTGAATGAATTAAGAACAATAAAGAGTAAATGAAAATCTGTATTTACAATTTACAGATCTAAAACTCCCAGATTTAAAGAAGAAAAAAAGAGGCAGGCCTTCATCTATTTTTGAAAACTGTCAGGCAAAGCTTTGTCTATGCCTCAACCCCTTTCATGTGAGCAAACTCTTAAACCCACTTTTATTTTTATTTTGATGTTGCATGTAATTAGCATTGAATGTTTGGTTGTGGATTGTGCTTGCATGAGTATAAATATACCTGTGTGTATATATATGGGGTACTGTGTGTACAGACAGACCCCTGTCCTCTGTTCATCATCTAAAAGAAAGAAAAAAGTGAGAAAACCTTCATCTTTGAATCTGATATTATTGGTTGTAAACAAATTTCTCTTACTCACTTATGTTTGGATGCTTTAATAATGTTTGTGTTGATTGAAACTTGTCTGTACATTGGTAATAGGGTATGTATGTGGATTCCAGGCAAACATGCCTCTGTTTTCTTTTTATGATAGGGTTGATAAACCTGTTCAAAAATGAACATCATCCTAATGCAATTCAAATAAGGCTCTAATCTCAAAAAAAGAAATGTTTGGAACATTGTAAATTAAATTTTAAAAATAGTTTTCAAGCAAGAATTTTAGTAATATTCTGGAAAAATATAAATAACAGTAAAAAAACTTATAAATATGTTAAAAACAATGGATACAATTCTCTGATTTAAATACATAATTTGAATTAGTTTGGGAAATTATGATTTTTGAAATCAAAACCACAATTTTAAGTGAAGTATTGAATGTAAATTTTATGTTTGACTGAAATTTGGTTTTCGTTCGATTTCTGATGATCGGCTAACCTTTAAAAATCTAAGTTTGGCATGGAGATCCTAGGGTGATCATAGATTGTTGGAAAAATACAAGAAGATTTTTTAATTCGTTATAGTTTGAGATTTAAATCAAACTAGGGTTTTAAGCTGGGTTTTTGTTGGCGTCAGGAATTTGGGTACTGCGTCATCAGCAATGCATCGAGTTTCATTGCAACTGGGGGAAAATAGAGTGTCGAGGGTGGCGTAGCTCCAGGCGAGGCGGCGAGATCTCAGATGATCCACGGCGGCGGTGCGAGATCAACTTCGGTGATGGTGTGTTTCTACGTTGGGTTTCCAGGTTGAACCCATCAGCTCGATTTCAATTCTGGCTTAAATTCATCAATCTCGAGGGTTGGTTGAGATGAGGTGATCGTCGTTGGTACGTTGAAGGTGGCACGGTGGGTCAGAGATGGACGGAATGGTGTGCACCTTGCACGTGCACGTTTTCTCGCCTTTGGTTTTTGTTGAGTTGTTCGGGGGAAACGAGGGAGGATACTCGGAGTTGAACTCAAAAAAAACATAATGCTGACCCGAAGCAGGAATTGGCTGTAAAGTGAAATTACCTTGGAAATTTTTTAGGTTGGACTTTTTGGGGCTCTCGGGTATAGTTGGGGAAAAGTCGAAGTAAAACTCGAGTATATTGGTGTTTAGCCCGGGGGATACTCAGGTTTGCCTTGAAATTTTTATATTCCAGTTTTTAAACTTTAATGAATTTGTTAAATGAATACCTGAAACTATTCCTCCTTATAAATGTTGATTTATTTATTAAGTAGAAAGTATAAATTAAAAGTTTTGAAATAAAGGATTTTAAAAACAATTAAGTTTTAAATTTACATTTGTAACAAGTTATTTTAAATGAAACTTTATAAGTGATTTAGAAATAAAGGTCAAACATTTCAAATTTTTTACTTAAAAATAAGTTGACATATAACGTTAATGATAATCAAGTAAGTAATAATTTGTAATTAAGATTAATTCATTAATAGTTAAGAAAATCAATTAAGGATAATCAATTATAATTAAGATTTAACTAATAAATAAGGGTTTATTAATTGAAGTAATTAATTAAGGGATAATTAATTAATAAAGTAATTAAGATTTAATTTGTTACAATTAAGGGTTAATTAATTAAGATAATTAATTAAAGAATGATAAATCATGAAGGTGATTAAAACTTAACCAATTATAATTAATGATAATCAATCATTGATTAAAGATTACTAATGAAAGTAGTTATGTAGGTAATAAATTTAAAACCACCCAATTATTCATCTTAATTGTAGATGTTTGATTGCTATTGAATGCTTTGTGATGAAATGTGATTTGTGATTTGTTCCTATATGTATGTGAAAAACCCTTTTGCTCGTATAACGGCATTTAAACTTCGATGCGACAGAGAGTCGGATTCCAGTTGGTTATCCGAAACCCACATCGAATCGTAATGGTGAATCTTTGTGATTGATAAATTCATCTTATCTATGAATTTGTTAATAAAGATAAGCGTTATGGGATATACCGCTTATCGATATGATTGAATCTGTGATGATGATGTTGTGCACTATTGTGTTGAACCCTGGACCACACTATACACACACAAATATGGATTGCACGTGGAAATGGGTTAAGTCACAGATCTTTGAAATTGTTTTAAAATTGAATTTTTGAATCCAAAGTAGTTTTGGAAGTAGAATTGGAACTTTGAAAATGAATTTTCAAAAATAAAAGTTATTTAGAATCACTTGATTGAGTTTTGAAATTTAAATAATTTGATTTAAATTTGAATTCAATATTTGGGATTGAATTCTATAGCTTGGAAACTAGGGTTTAAAAAGGTCATTCAACTTATAAATGGGTTTATATGGGTTTTTTTTAAACCATTTTAAAAGTGATGTTTTGGAATTTAAGTTTAACCCATGATTTCAACTTGTATAAATTGGATTTTACTGAAATGAAAACTATTTGTTTCAAATAATAAAAGCTTTCACATAAGAAATGAACTTCCAATTTGTGTTAAAAAGATTTTCAAGTCTAAAATGGAAATGGTCTACCAAGTTATAAGATAAATCTTTGGAAACATGTTTTGAAAGCTATAGATTAAATCTTTAATTTAAAGATTTAATGTGTTAACCCAATTGAAATGGAAATTGTTTGAAATCTATGGATGATCTTTGTGAAACTAGGTGAACTTTGTGGAATGAATCTTTTTATTTAAAAATTTAAAATGTTAATTTGTATTGAATGAATTAAGAACAACAAAGAGTAAATGAAAATCTGTATTTACAATTTACAGATCTAAAACTCCAAGATTTAGAGAAGAAAAAAAGAGGCAGGCCTTCGTCTATCTTTGAAAACTGTTGTGACGACCGCCCATGACTCCTGCACTAAACAAAGTAATAGTGCGCTGAAAAATGTGCCAGGCCACCATGGACGATCATCAGGGTAAGGTAAAACAACAAAACTCTATCGTATTAATCACAGCGCATGGATAAAATACAATAGGAAAATATACATAGTGAAGCTCCATAGAACAGAATCTCATCATATGAAATCATAATAGTTTGATACAGTAATCAGCAAAGTCAATACATCAAGCCTCACTACATATCACTCAGAGAATATACAAACAGCGGAACACCCAGTACATATAGTAAGAAAAACAATATGCAAAAGCCTCCAGCTCGTCTTCGTCATCAACAACGTCAGTCACTAAGAACAGCACCTGTCACCTGCTACCTAGTCTGCCCATCCCAAAACGGATGAACAACCCAAGGTAATAAGAATTTAAACATAAAACCTTGAGTCAGACAAAAGTCTTAGTGAGCAGTAAATCAACTATCAAACATACCAAAAGAGCATAAAGGGTAAAGGAATAGGAACCCAACCATCCCACTCCACCTCTTTCTACAGTGATAGCCCCCAGACACACTAAGGAGAAGCAAACATAGCAATTCAGACATTCAAAGCAAAGTAATTATCACTCGAGTCAAGGTCGGCGTTTTCCGAGTACAAACCCCCAAGGCCTAAACCAAGATCAGATAAGCACCCTGAAAACATCGCTCTTGACCCAAGCGACGATACAACCAAAGCATCCAAACATCCATGACTCTGGCTATCACTATTATCATTACCTCGATTTCACCGTTAATTGAATGACCGGCTCGTTATTTCATCCGTCCGCCAAGGGCTAATGGTAACCCCGGTTCTAGACATAACTCCGCACGTCGTCGCAGCCCGTGCCTAGGACTATCGAATCTGCCCAGAGTACTTAGCACGTCGTCGCAGCCCATGCCTGGGACGTCGTCGCAGCCCATGCCAACGTACTCTTGCTTTGAGCATGCTAGAACCTTCAACAACGATGAAATCTCAGCCTTCTAGTCATCCTCCTCGACGACTATTTCCATACTAGCTCAAGCGCCTCTCAAGCCAACCATTATCCACAAACTCGAACCACATCATCGAGTTATCAACATGCTTGGAATGATCCCATCTGGATTAAAACAAAGCTTTCTCACATCATGCTTTGCTTCATCGCATCATAGCAAAGCCCCATCTCAACATCACGCTTTGCCTCATCGCATCATAGCAAAGTTCCATCTCAACATCATCATCAAATATGTCCATATGAGCTTCAACATCTGCATCATATGCCACAAGCAGCTTTCCTTATTCAAGACCCTTTCCACTTAGCTTTTGAATCATCTCCGACCAACTTGTCCAAATCAAACCATACATCATCTAACTCATAACAATTAATCAAATCAATCATTAATCCAAGTAATCAAACATTCAACAAGATTTAAATAAACAGTTATAACAATAATGGCAATTTAGTAAATAAAGAGTCCAAATCTAACAAGTAATCTAACAAGCATGAATCATGAATAATATCTCTATAACTTGATGAATGAACTTGCATAGGTGAGCATGTGGTAAAGTAGGTGTCAAATCATTATGAACCATAGATCTACGTGCAGACTTAAGAAAATGCATGAAATCACTATCTTTAACACACAAACAAGCCACCGATCCAATATACTCCTTTGGGTCCGTGTGATAGATAACCATCACTCACCAAATCACCTAAACACCTCAAAAACAACTAACTCCAGATCTGGACAGCAAAGAATCAAGCTTGATCCTCCAAAGCTCTGCTTCAAATGATGAAATCTCTCTTCGATGGATGAAGATCTTCAACTTTGGCTCTTGGATCTTCGATTTGATCTTCAATTTAGATGGAAGGAATCACTAGATTAGAGTGGAGAAACGAAGTGAAGAAGTGTTGTAGTTGAGATCCCAAAATGGCAGCACTTCGTCGCTTCAAAATCGGGTGCCAAAAAGTGAACCAAACCCCTCTATTTATAGGCAGAAATTCCTTAAGTCGGCCGCCCCTTAAGTCGTCGCCGACCTAACTACCCCCGACCTACGACCTAACACTCACGCGGCTTAGCGACTTAGCAAAAGTCACGACCTAATGACCCAACGACCTAAGCCTTAACACTAATGCACGACCTAACTGAGATGCCGACCCAGCGACTTAACGGGGGTACCGATCTAACATTTACACCTTCGTGCGACCTAACAACTCAGCCTTTACGCGACCTAACTAGGTCGTCCCACGACCTAGCTACACGGCATAGCGACTCAACGACCTATACTAACTCGTCCATGACCCGACTTCCTTAAGTCGTTAACTCGCTCAACCACCTAAGTCGCTAAACCCCCTTAAGCCGCTCCATTCCTTAAGTCGTTAACCTTCTTAGGTCGGTCATCTTCTTAGGTCGGTCAAATACTATAGGTCGGTCCAATCTTTTAACTCCTAAGCCGGTCCACTACTAAGTCGGCTACCTCCTTGACTCGGCCACACCCTAAGTCGGCAACACCTATGAGTCGGCCATGCCTTAAGCCGGCCATCCTCTAAGTCGTACAACCGACTTATCTCCTACACGACTCATCTCTACAGGACTTAAGCTCCAAACGACTTAAATTCTAAACGACATAACAACAAATGACAACAGTTCTACGATCTCCCGATCCGTAAAAATACGGGTCGTTACATTCTCTCCTCCTTAGGAATTTCGCCCCCGAAATTCCAAACAAACAAGAGCAATAAAAACTATTCTGCATGCCTACCATCCATAGCAATCAACAAACCATGCATCCAATTACTAACCTAGCATGCAGAATTCTAAGACTAGAACAAGTTACAAATTCATGAGATGTCACGACACCTTAGGGCCATACCTCGAAGAATTCAGGATGAGCTGCCTTCATCCTCTCTTCCTCCTCCCATGTACAGTCGTTTTTACATCATCACTCCATTGTACCTTGAGCAACTTGACTACCTTCCTCCTAAGCTATTTCGTGTCAGTCTCCACAACACGAAGCGGCTTACGAGGTCTCTTAACAACTGAATCAACCTCTAAATCTTCATAGCTATCAGCAGAAACCACTGTACTTGGGTCGTGCACATACCTCCGTAGATACGATACGTGAAAAACATTGTGCACACCCAACATCTTTTCTGGTAATTCCAATTTATACGCGAGCTTTCCAATTCGCTCGATAATCGGGAATGGTCCAACAAATCTCGGAGTCAATTTTCCTTTCTTCCCGAATCGAATAACATTCTTCAGTGGAGAAATCTTCACAAAAACCATATCTCCTACATCGAATTCCAAATCCTTACGACGCTTGTCGACATAACTTTTCTGACGGTCTTGAGCTGCCTTCATTCGTCGCCGAATGATCTCTATACAATCCGTAGTCTGTCGAATCATTTCTGGCCCAAGTATCAACTTTTCTCCTGTTTCCAACCAACATGTCAGAGAGTTACACGGTCTTCCGTACAATGCCTCGTACGGTGCCATACCAATACTTGACTGGTAACTGTTATTATATGAAAACTCCACCAAATGAAGATAATCTTCCCATGATCCTCCGAAATCCAAAACACATGCTCTGAGGAGATCTTCCAAGACTCGGTTGACTCTCTCGGTCTAACCATCTGTTTGAGGGTGATAAGCTGTACTCAAACAAAACTCGGTTCCCAAAACTTCCTGGAAGCTCTTCCAAAATCCACTAGTGAACAACATGTCTCGATCGCTCACTATGCTTTTCGGAATACCATGGAATCGAACTATCCATTTAACATATAGCTCAGCCAATCTCGATGCCGTCCTAGTTGATCGAATAGGAATGAATCTTGCACTCTTAGTCAAACGATCTACTATAACCCAAATCCCTTCATTTCCTGCTCTGGTTCTAGGTAGACCATCGATAAAATCCATCGATATTTGCCCCCACTTCCATGTAGGAATTTCTAATGGCTGAAGCAATCCACTTGGCTTCTTCTGCTCGGCTTTTACCAACTGGCAGTTCATACATTTGGAAATGAAATTTCCAACATCTTTCTTCATACCTTCCCAGTAATAGGTTCTCTTCATATCCCGATACATCTTATTTCCACCTGGATGAATTGTCAGCTTCGAGTGATGACTTTCCTTCAAAACTTCATCTCTCAATTCATCTATATCGGGAACAACCAGTCTTCCTTGTTTCCGAAGCCAACCCTCTCGATCGACCTCGAATCCTTTATCCTTTTCTGGATCCAATCCAGATTCCAAATCACGGATAATCTTGACAACCTTATCGTCTCGCTTTTGGCCCTCGCTAATTTTTTCCACCAGAGTAGGTCTTATCGATAAGTTTGCCAACATCTCAGTTTCCAATTCACATCTAGGCCTGAAGTCAAATCCAGCCACATACTCAAGACTCTTCCATTCCGAAAACATGGCTCCCAAACCTGCATGTCTTCGACTTAACGCATCTGCCACTGCGTTACCTTTTCCCGGAGTATAGGCTATACCAAAATCATATGATGCTAAAAAGTCTAGCCATCGTTGCTGTCAAAGATTCAAATCCTTATGGGAGAAAAGATACTTCAATGACTTATGATCCATAAACAACTCGAATCGAACTCCCAATAGGTAATGTCTCCACATCTTCAAAGCAAATACAATTGCCGCTAACTCCAAATCATGAGTCGGATAATTCCTTTCATGCGGCTTCAGTTGTCGACTTGCATACGCAACAACTTTATCCTTTTGCATTAGCACTGCTCCAAGTCCAGTACCACATGCATCGGTGTAAACCACCATCTCATCATTTCCACTTGGAATAGTCAAAACAGGAGCACTAGTCAGTCGCTCTTTCAGAATTCCAAAAGCTTGTTCACACTTAGCATCCCATCTGAACACTAGGTTCTTTTTTGTTAATCCTGTTAACGGTGCAGCTATCTTGGAAAAGTCTTTGATAAACCGACGATAGTATCCTGCTAATCCAAGAAAACTTCTCACATCAGATGCATTCTTAGGTCTAACCCAATCCTAGAATGCTGCCACCTTGGCGGGATCGACCGTTATTCCATTTCCAGAGATAACATGGCCTAAGAACCTCACTTCGCTCTTCCAGAAGTGACACTTCGAAAACTTAGCCTTCGGCTGATGTTTCCGCAAGATTTCCAAAACAATCCGTAAGTGGGTCTTGTGTTCCTCTTCAGTTCTGGAATAAATCAAAATATCATCCACGAACACAAGTACAAACTTGTTCAACTGATCTCTGAACACCCTATTCATAAGATCCACAAAATATGTTGGTGCATTGGTCAATCCAAATGGCATCACCAGCCACTCATAGAAACCAGATGGTGTCCTAAAAGCAGTCTTCGGAACACTATCCTTTGCCACTCTCAACTGGTGAAATCCCGTTGCCAAATCCATCTGAGAAAACACCTTAGCTTCGTGAAGCTGATCAAACAAGTCATCTATTCTCGGCAATGGATACTTGTTCTTCTTAGTCACTTTATTCAGCTCACGATAATCCACACACAACCTCAACGATCCATCCGCTATGGTTGCGAACACAACTGGTGCACCCCATTCGGAAACACTACGCCGAATGAATCCTTTCTGAAAAAGGTCATCAACTTGCACCTTCAACTCTTGCTGTTCCCTAGGCGACATCTGCCTAAGAGGCATCACAACAGGTCTGGCTCCCTCAACTAGATCGATACGAAACTCGATCTCCCTATGCGGCGGTAACCCTTTGACCTCGTCAAAGACATCCTCAAATCCATTCACAATAGGCACTGATGACAGTCCATCCCGTGGAACAACCAGCGAATACATGAAGCTCATGAAGACGCCTTCCTCATGCTTACATCGTATCACAACCTTTCGCCCCTCCACATTCTCGACTGTCACCTCAAGCCTCTCACAATCAACCTTTGCCGCATTCTTCCTAAGCCAGTCCATACCCAAAATAATCCTGAACCCCACAAAGTTCAGAACAAAGCAATCACAAACAAAAGAGCAATCATGACTCGACACAACTAGACCACGGCATAACATACACAAACAAGACGAAACCCTAACTGGATTAGTCACAACCAATGGTCTATCAACAATATCCGGTTCCAAACCCAACCGGCCTACATGTTCATTACAAACAAAAGAATGCGATGCTTCAGTATCAAACAACACTCTAACTGGAATACAACAAATGGAAAGAGTACCTTGAACCACCACACTCTTTCCTTTCTCTTCAGCAGGAGGAGCTTTCGAAGACGATGGCACAACCCCCAAAGCATAAGCTTGCACAATCTGCTTGTCCTTCCTCGGTTCTGGACAATTCCTCTTGAAATGCCCCGGTTTGTCACAGTTGTGACACTTTGCCGGCACTCTCGGTTTCTTACAATCTCTGGAGAGATGACCCTTCTGCTAACAGTTGTAGCAGGTCACTTCGCCCTTCGGCTTCTTCTGGTCATCCTTACCCTTCTACTGTTGCTGCTTCCTCTTTTTGTTTCCACTTTGCTCCTTGGTCACAGCAACAACAGATCCTTCCTTAGGAAACAGATTCTCGTGCCTGAGAGCTTTCTCCACAAGCTTCTCAAATGGGTCATCCAAATGATCCACCAACTGCCTCCCAAGATAAGTGTCCAAGCCTGTCACAAACTTCTCATTCTTCTGATAGGGAGAATCAATATACGACCGAGCATACTTAGACAAAGCTTCAAACTCGGAAACATACTCAAGAACTGGTCTTCCATCTTGCTTGAGCTCCACAAACTTCTTAAACAGAACGGATTTCTGAGCTGTAGAAATGAACTTAGCCTCAAATCTGGCTTGAAATTGCTCCCAAGTGATCTCTTCCTCTGGAGTATCAATGGTGATAGAGTTCCACCAATCAGAAGCTCTTCCCTGAAGCTGTCTTGATGCAAGCTTCCTCTTAGTTGCATAATTCCTAAGTCACCAAAGATCCTTCTACAAGCATCAATCCACCTTTGAACATCAATGGTTGACTCTGTTCCCAAGAAAACCTTCCCTCCAAGAGCAGTATAGTCTTCACACAACTTACCAAAATCCACCGGTCTTGGAGCTTGGACTTGAACTCCAACATCTACCGTTGGCCCCGGAACTGGCATCCTTCTCATGCTCGAAGTCATCATGGCCTCAAACATAGCAGCATAATCGGCAGTCCCTTCAGCAGCACGGCTTTCCCTAGCAGCTTGTCTCTCTCTTCGACTCATCCTTAATATCTATAAAAAGAATGATTAGAACACCTTGAGAAACAACTACATAAGGAGTTCAAATCCTTCTAAGCAACTATATTTTATATAGTAATCATCCATCAAAATACAATTACGTCTCTCATACGTAGTTACGTTAGCAAGCATTGGCTAAAGTCGATTAACCAAAGCTCTGATACCAAATGTGACGACCGCCCATGACTCCTGCACTAAACAAATTAATAGTGCGCTGAAAAATGTGCCAGGCCGCCATGGACGATCATCAGGGTAAGGTAAAACAACAAAACTCTATCGTATTACTCAAAGCGCATGGATAAAATACAATAGGAAAATATACATAGTGAAGCTCCATAGAACAGAATCTCATCATATGAACTCATAATAGTTTGATACAGTAATCAGCAAAGTCAATACATCAAGCCTCACTACATATCACTTAGAGAATATACAAACAGCGGAACACCCAGTACATATAGTAAGAAAAACAATATGCAAAAGCCTCCAGCTCGTCTTCGTCATCAACAACGTCAGTCACTAAGAACAGCACCTGTCACCTGCTACCTAGTCTGCCCATCCCAAAACGGATGAACAGCCCAAGGTAATAAGAATTTAAACATAAAACCTTGAGTCAGACAAAAGTCTTAGTGAGCAGTAAATCAACTATCAAACATACCAAAAGAGCATAAAGGGTAAAGGAATAGGAACCCAACCATCCCACTCCACCTCTTTCTACAGTGATAGCCCCCAGACACACTAAGGAGAAGCAAACATAGCAATTCAGACATTCAAAGCAAAGTAATTATCACTCGAGTCAAGGTCAGCGTTTTCCAAGTACAAACCCCCAAGGCCTAAACCAAGATCAGATAAGCACACTGAAAACATCGCTCTTGACCCAAGCAACGATACAACCAAAGCATCCAAACATCCATGACTCTGGCTATCATTGTTATCATTGCCTCGATTTCACCGTTAATTGAATGACCGGCTCGTTATTTCATCCGTCCGCTAAGGGCTAATGGTAACCCCGGTTCTAGACATAACTCCGCACGTCGTCGCAGCCCGTGCCTAGGACTATCGAATATGCCCAGAGTACTTAGCACGTCGTCGCAGCCCGTGCCTGGGACGTCGTCGCAGCCCGTCCCAACGTACTCTTGCTTTGAGCATGCTAGAACCTTCAACAACGATGAAATCTCAGCCTTCTAGTCATCCTCCTCGACGACTATTTCCATACTAGCTCAAGCGCCTCTCAAGCCAACCATTATCCACAAACTCGAACCACATCATCGAGTTATCAACATGCTTGGAATGATCCCATCTGGATTAAAACAAAGCTTTCTCACATCATGCTTTGCTTCATCGCATCATAGCAAAGCCCCATCTCAACATCACGCTTTGCCTCATCGCATCATAGCAAAGTTCCATCTCAACATCATCATCAAATATGTCCATATGAGCTTCAACATCCGCATCATATGCCACAAGCAGCTTTCCTTATTCAAGAGCCTTTCCACTTAGCTTTTGAATCATCTCCGACCAACTTGTCCAAATCAAATCATACATCATCTAACTCATAACAATTAATCAAATCAATCATTAATCCAAGTAATCAAACATTCAACAAGATCTAAATAAATAGTTATAACAATAATGGCAATTTAGTAAATAAAGAGTCCAAATCTAACAAGTAATCTAACAAGCATGAATCATGAATAATATCTCTATAACTTGATGAATGTACTTGCATAGGTGAGCATGTGGTAAAATAGGTGTCAAATCATCATGAACCATAGATCTACGTGCAGACTTAAGAAAATGCATGAAATCACTATCTTTAACACATAAACAAGCCACCGATCCAATATACTCCTTTGGGTCCGTGTGATGGATAACCACCACTCACCGAATCACCTAAACACCTCAAAAACAAGTAACTCCTGATCTGGACAGCAAAGAATCAAGCTTGATCCTCCAAAGCTCTGCTTCAAATGATGAAATCTCTCTTCGATGGATGAAGATCTTCAACTTTGGCTCTTGGATCTTCGATTTGATCTTCAATTTAGATGGAAGGAATCACTAGATTAGAGTGGAGAAAAGAAGTGAAGAAGTGTTGTAGTCGAGATCCCAAAATGGTAGCACTTCGTCGCTTCAAAATCTGGTTCCAAAAAGTGAACCAAACCCCTCTATTTATAGGCAGAAATTCCTTAAGTCGGCCGCCCCTTAAGTCGTCGCCGACCTAACGACCTAACTACCCCCGACCTACGACCTAACACTCACGCGGCTTAGCGACTTAGCAAAAGTCACGACCTAATGACCCAATGACCTAAGCCTTAAAACTAATGCACGACCTAACTGAGATGCCGACCCAGCGACTTAACAGGGGTACCGATCTAACATTTACACCTTCACGCGACCTAACAACTCAGCCTTTACGCGACCTAACTAGGTCGTCCCACGACCTAACTACACAGCATAGCGGCTCAACGACCTTTACTAACTCGTCCACGACCCGACTTCCTTAAGTCGTTAACTCGCTCAACCACCTAGGTCGCTAAACCCCCTTAAGCCGCTCCATTCCTTAAGTCGTTAACCTTCTTAGGTCGGTCATCTTCTTAGGTCAGTCAAATACTATAGGTCGGTCCAATCTTTTAACTCCTAAGTCGGTCCACTACTAAGTCGGCTACCTCCTTGACTCGGCCACACCCTAAGTCGGCAACACCTATGAGTCGGCCACGCCTTAAGCCGGCCATCCTCTAAGTCGTACAACCGACTTATCCCCTACACGACTCATCTCTACACGACTTAAGCTCCAAACGACTTAAATTCTAAACGACATAACAACTAATGACAACAGTTCTACGATCTCCCGATCCGTAAAAATACGGGTCATTACAACTGTCAGGAAAAGCTTTGTCTCTGCCTCAACCCCTTTCATGTGAGCAAACTCTCAAACCCATTTTTATTTCTATTTTGATGTTGCATGTAATTAGCATTGAATGTTTGGTTGTGGATTGTGCTTGCATGAGTATAAATATACCTGTGTGTATATATATGGGGTACTGTGTGTACAGACAGACCCCTGTCCTCTGTTCATCATCTAAAAGAAAGAAAAAAGTGAGCAAACCTTCATCTTTGAATCTGATATTATTGGTTGTAAACAAATTTCTCTTACTCACTTATGCTTGGATGCTTTTATAATGTTTGTGTTGATTGAAACTTGTCTGTACATTGGTAATAGGGTATGTATGTGGATTCCAGGCAAACATGCTTCTGATTTCTTTTGATGACAGGGTTGATAAACCTGTTCAAAAATGAACATCATCCCAATGCAATTCAAATTAGGCTCTGATCTCAAAAAAAGAAATGTTTGGAACATTGTAAATTAAATTTTTAAAATAGTTTTCAAGCAAGAATATTAGTAATATTCTGGAAAAATATAAATAACAGTAAAAAAAACTTATAAATATGTTAAAAACAATGGATACAATTCTCTGATTTAAATACATAATTTGAATTAGTTTGGGAAATTATGATTTTTGAAATCAAAACCACAATTTTAAGTGAAGTATTGAATGTAAATTTTAGGTTTGACTGAAATTTGGTTTTCGGTCGATTTCTGATGATCGGCTAACCTTTGAAAATCGAAGTTTGACATGGAGATCCTAGGGGGATCATAGATTGTTGGAAAAATACAAGAAGATTTTTTAATTCGTTATAGTTTGAGATTTAAATCAAACTAGGGTTTTAAGCTGGGTTTTAGTTGGTGTCAGGAATTTGGGTACTGCGTCATCAGTAATGCATCGAGTTTCATCGCGATTGGGGGAAAATAGAGTGTCGAGGGTGGCGTAGCTCCAAGCGAGGCGGCGAGATCTCAGATGATCCACGGCGGCGGTGTGAGATCAATTTAGGTGATGGTGTGTTTCTACGTTGAGTTTCCAGGTTGAACCCATCAGCTCGATTTCAATTCTGGCTTAAATTCGTCGATCTCGAGGGTTGGTTGAGGTGAGGTGATCGTCGTTGGTACGTTGAAGGTAGCGTGGTGGGTCGTAGATGGATGGAATGGTGTGCACCTTGCACGTGCACGTTTTCTCACCTTTGGTTTTCATTGATTTGTTTGGGGGAGACGAGGGAGGATACTCGGAGTTGAACTCGAAAAAAACATAATGCTGACCTGAAGCAGGAATTGGCTACAGAGTGAAATTACCTAGGAAATTTTTTAGGTTGGACTTTTGGGGGCTCTCGGGTAAAATTGGGGAAAAACTCGAAGTAAAACTCGAGTATATTGGGGTTTAGCCTGGGGGGATACTAGGGTTTGCCTGGAAATTTTTATATTCCAGTTTTTAAACTTTAATGAATTTGTTAAATGAATTCCTGAAACTATTCCTCCTTATAAATGATGATTTTTTTATTAAGTAGAAAGTATAAATTAAAAGTTTTGAAATAAAGGTTTTTAAAACAATTAAGTTTTATATTTACATTTGTAACAAGTTATTTTAAATGAAACTTTATAAGTGATTCAGAAATAAAGGTCAAACGTTTCAAATTTTTTACGTAAAAATAAATTGACTTATATCGTTAATGATAATCAAGTAAGTAATAATTTGTAATTAAGATTAATTCATTAATAGTTAAGAAAATCAATTAAGGATAATCAATTATAATTAAGATTTAACTAATAATTAAGGGTTTATTAATTAAAGTAATTAATTAAGGGATAATTAATTAATAAAAGTAATTAAGATTTAATTTGTCACAATTAAGGGTTAATTAATTAAGATAATTAATTAAAGAATGATAAATCATGAAGGTGATTAAAACTTAACCAATTGTAATTAATGATAATCAATCATTGATTAAAGATTACTAATGAAAGTAGGTATGTAGGTAATAAATTTAAAACCACCAAATTATTCATCTTAATTGTAGATGTTTGATTGCTATTGAATGCTTTGTGATGAATTGCGATTTGTGATTTGTTCCTATATGTATGTGAAAAACCCTTTTGCCCGTAAAACGGCATTTAAATTCGATGCGACAGGGAGTCAGATTCCAGTTGGTTATCCGAAACCCACATCGAATCGTAATGGTGAATCTTTGTGATTGATAAATTCATCTTATCTATGAATCTGTGAATAAAGATAAGCGTTATGGGATATACCGCTTATCGATATGATTGAATCTGTGATGATGATGTTGTGCACTATTGTGTTGAACCCTAGACTACACTATACACACACAAATATGGATTGCACGTGGAAATGGGTTAAGTCACAGATCTTTGAAATTGTTTTAAAATTTAATTTTTGAATGCAAAATAGTTTTGGAATTAGAATTAGAACTTTGAAAATGAATTATCAAAAATAAAAGTTATTTTGAATCACTTGATTGAGTTTTGAAATTTAAATAATTTGATTTAAATTTGAATTCAATATTTGGGATTGAATTCTATGGCTTGGAAACTAGGCTTTAAAAAGGTCATTCAACTTATAAATGGGTTTATATGGGTTTTTTTAAACCATTTTAAAAGTGATGTTTTGGAATTTAAGTTTAACCCAAGATTTCAACTTGTATAAATTGGATTTTACTGAAACGAAAACTATTTGTTTCAAATAATAAAAGCTTTCACATAAGAAATGAACTTCCAATTTGTGTTAAAAAGATTTTCAAGTCTAAAATGGAAATGGTCTTCCAAGTTATAAGATAAATCTTTGGAAACGTGTTTTGAAAGCTACACATTAAATCTTTAATTTAAAGATTTAATGTGTTAACCCAATTGAAATGGAAATTGTTTGAAATCTATGGATGATCTTTGTGAAACTAGGTGAACTTTGTGGAATGAATCTTTTTATTTAAAAATTTAAAATGGTAATTTTTAACATTTAAAGGAAAAACTTTGGATTTTCAAGTTGTGACTTAACTAAAATCCCATATCCGTATGTTTTTAAATATTGCGCTCACTATTCAGTTTAGCCGGGAGAGGACGTTGTGTCATATAGCCCATTCCGAATAGTGATACGACGTTATGGATTGCAATTGAAGACCGGTGTTGAAGACCGGGTGTCTTCGAGAATGTTAGGATAACCTATCGATTGTCTCTGCACCGAGTAGCTATGGTATAGAGATTCCCTAAGTGATGGGATGTCCGATCGGGATTATGGATACCCGGATTTGCAAGGGCTTCTTCGGAAGTGCCTTCGGTTCTGTTCGAACCCGGAACAGACTTGTATGGTTGTATGTCCGACATTACACTTTGAGATATTAAACTGATCTCTATCAAATACATTTCTGCTTGGTGGTGGAGAAATTATTCTCTTAGCTTAACACCCTTCTTTGAGACGTACGAGCTCAGAGGTTATGTAGTTGATATTTATCAGTGATATATTCCCAATTTGGTAGTGTGGCATGCTAAGTGCTGCTGTGTGTTGATGATCATTTATTGATCATTTCTGATCAAAGAATGGCTTTTGTATAAAGCGTAGCTTTGTGGACGAGACTGCAACAGGACCGCACACCCTGGAAATGGTCGAAACGGGAAAGATGCGGCAAGGTTATGAGGGTCACGCCCTTTGGGGTGTGTCATTCCCTTCTGGAAAAGGGTGGTATCATGGTATGGAGCCCAGATACTTACTCATGTGGATACTGCAGATCTATTACTTTGTGATTGCTTTGTGGTTTAGAGGCGCCTCGGATAAAGGTCCCAAAGGACCGGGGGATGGCATGCTCGAGTAGTAGTTACCTAGTTACAGAGGTAACCCGGCCTTGTGTTGGCAGAGATCCGGTTAGGTTCTCGGGACGTCCCGCCAGAGGCGATCCCATGGATAGTAGGAAGTTCCTTAGCCTGACCATTTGTTGGAAATCAAATCAAAACAATACGTGTCCTGTACGGTTTTAGTTGTATAACCTTCCATGGAATGTGGCGGTAACCTGCTATTGAACATGGTAGCTATAGTAGGCATAAGTGCGAAATGCCTATGCTGGCTAGGATTTATATTATACTTTCTAAATGGTTTTCCACACTTTGCACTTATAGTAATAATATCAAAGAAATTTTCTCGTATTAAGCATATTTGACTATCATAAGGAGAAATCTCCTCCAAGTCTGCGTTTGCATTGTGTGTGTGGCGGGAGGCCTTATGGTAGTTTCATTTTCTAAAAAGCATTGCGGATTTAAAATTTAAATTCTTCTGTTTGTTTTAAAAGACCAAATGTTTTTGTTTGCGCATACCAGTCCCACGACTGACCTGGAGTTTATTGTTCATTTCCTAAACTCTGGGTGCCCACTATTTTCCCACACGGGCAGTCTAGAGTTGGTTTTTTAGATAGTCAGGTTTAGTAGATTATCTGGAGCTAGTTCAGTCCTTGCATCAGGACTGCGCTTGCTTATCTTTATGCACCGTTATTGGGGAATCGAACTATTTATGGATTGGTACTTTGGAGATGGAGTTTGCCGATGCTGGAGTTCTCCCTTGAAGACTATCTTGGAGTTATTGTTCCGTTGCTAGTGTTACCTTTTCTTTTCCGCTGCTATTATCTTGTATCATATCTCTGATGTATATTGATATTCATTGTATCATTCTGTTGTATCAGATACTGTATCAAATGTTGTATATCATATGTATCATTTCATTTTTCTTCCGCTGTGTTATTTACTTAATGTGTTATAAGCTCCGGCGAACCAGATTCGATGTTTGGATCTGCGGAATTTGAATACGAGTGTCGTATTCGGTGTCGATTTTCGAAGGTCAAGTCAGGATCGTTACATCAGTTACACCCAATTTTCGTTTATACTCTGGCCCGCACTTCGAGGACTCGGAGTTATCTCACGGGTGGTCATTTCACACCCGGTTTGTGTTTATACTCCAATTTACACTCTGGGAATTCGGACTTAGCCGATGGCTGGTTGGTTACACCCATTTTTATGTTTATTCTCCAGTTCACACTTTAGGAATCCAGAGTAAGTTAACAGACGGTCGATCACATCTGTTGTGCGTTTTAGGATTTCGTTCGTACTCCGAGAACGACAGAAGTATCATGATTGTGGATGGTCAGGTCACATCCACCCTGAGTTAACAAGTGAGGTCGTTAGATGGACAGGTCCATCCTCTCGGACTTGGTTTAAACATGGGCAAAGTCATTAGGTGGACAGATCCACCCTCTTCGAACCCTCATTTGTAAGTTTATATTCCATCTCGCACTCCAGGAGTCGGAGTTTGTTAGAGGATTGTCATGTATTGATCCTTTTCTGACTTTAGCATGATGAATTGCCTCCGAGCTTGGGTTTCGCTTAGCGAGTGACGGTCGTGTCACGGTCACTCTCTATTTGAATAATTCCTACTGTATGGTGGAACTCAACACTCCGTGCATGGTAATGGTCATACGACGCATTTTAAAAATCACTGCTCTGGCTGTAAGAGATTGCATTTTATTGTTGAAATAAGAAAATATGGCAAAGTTAGTTGCCTTATTACAAATTCAAATTTCGAAATGCATAAACAAATTGCTAATGAAAAGCAGATTGAATGAATAAATAAAGTCTATTATTTGTAGTAGCGACAAAGACTCTCTCTGTTCCAGGCTCTCGGCAAAGTGAGACCATCAATGGTTTATAATTTAAAGGTGCCTTCTCCGAGTCTTCATTCGATAACATACGACCCTTCTCATGTTCGCTTTATATGTGAAGGGACTAAGTAAATTTTCCTAAGGACGTGATCGCCGAGTTCAAAGGTTCGGGGTCGGACCTTAGCATTGTACAATCGAACAACTCGACTTCAGTATGCGACTGCCCTCAAATCAGCCTCCTCTCGCTTCTCATCCATTAAGTCCATAGATTCGGCAAGTAATATAGCATTTATCTTCGGATCATAGTATGTCACATGATGAGAAGGTACTTCCATATTGACTGGAATAACGGCTTCTATACCATAGGAAAGAGAAAATTGAGTGTGGTCGGTCGTGGACTTATGGGTTGTTTGATAAGCCCATAGGGCCATAGGAAGTTCATCGACCCATTTATCCCCAGCCTTTTCCAGGCGTTTCTTAATAATAGACTTTATAACTTTATTAACAGATTCAACCTGTCCATTCGCTTGAGGGTATGCAACTGCAGAGAACTTCTTGTGGATGTGGAATCATTGATAGAAATTCTTAAATTTGACACTATAGAATATGGCTCCGTTGTCGGTGATGATGGTATTAAATTTGACACTATAGAATAGGGCTCCGTTGTCAGTGATGATGGTATGCGGGAGACCAGATTAACAGATACTGTTGCGTACAACAAACTTGATCACTTACTTCGTTGTGATAGTAGTAAGGGGCTCAGCTTCCACCCATTTGGTAAAGTAATCAACTGAAATGATGGCGTACTTCACGCCACCTTTAGCTAGAGGCAGAGAACCAATAATGTCGATGCCTCATACTGCGAATAGCCAGGGACTGACCATCTGAGTTATTTCTCTAAGCAGGACCCTTGGAATATGAGCATGTTTATGACATCTGTCACACTTCGTAGCATAATCCGGTGCATCACGATTTATAGTCGGCCAATAGTATCCATAGCGAAGCACTTTCTTAGAAAGAGCTTGCGACCCGGTGTGATCGCCACATTCTTCTTCGTGAACATCATGCAATACTCGTTTGATTTCATTGTGGGCGATACACCAGAGTAAAGGAATAGAGTATCCTCTTCTATACATAATTACATTCTGAATGGTGAACCGCGAAGCCTTTCAAAGAACTTGTCTTTTTTCACTCCTATGCTCTATCAGGGTCGCATGCTCGAGATAGTTTCTGAACGGAGTCAGCCATGACTCCTTATTAGGAATGACTTCAAATACCCAGTCGGTCTCCATCTGACAAATGCTCGGGGAAGTTAACGTCTCTACGGGAACGAGTCCCATTTGCTATGCCTCATCAACATTGGCTAACTTTGCCAAGGAATCTGCTTTTTGATTGTGTTCTCGGGGTATACAATTGATGGCATAATAATTGAACTAACTCAATATTTCCTGAACTTAAGCAAGATAAGCAGCCATCCTCCGGTCTTTTGCCTGGTAGTCCCTCCGAACTTGGCACACGACCAATTGTGAATCGCAGTAAATCTCCACAACATTAATTCTTAAATCTTTGGCAAGCCTTAATCTGACGAGCAGGGCTTCATATTCGTTCTTGTTGTTGGTCGAATGTATATCGAAATTTAAAGCATAGCATATAGATCGGTCTTTAGGAGTTTTAAGTACAACCCCTGCGCTTGAGCAGCAGTCATTTGATGCACCATCATTATGTAGCTTCCAGATATATTTGGGAGAATCACTGGTTTCAGGCAAGTCCTCTGAGATAGTGAATTCAACGATGAAGTCTGTTAGGACTTGTCCTTGAATAGCTTACCTTAGTATGTAAGTGATGTCATACTGACTCAACTCGATATTCCACTTGAGTAACCTACCAGACGTCCCAGGCCGCGTAAGGACCTACCGTAACGGCTGGTCAGTGTATACAGTGATAGGATGAGCATGAAAATACGGACGAAGCTTTTTTGAGGCAATGACAAGAATATAAGCCAACTTTTCCAACTTCGGATAATTTCTCTCTGCTCCGGTCAGTCATTTGCTAATGCATTAGACTGGCCATTGTATCCGATCCTCCGCCCAAATTAAGGTAGCGCTGATTGCCTTTTCTTACTCCACCAAGTAGATGTACATTCTCTCGTGGTCAATAGGCTTTGATAGAATGGGTGGTATGGACAGATGTTGATCCAGTGCTCGGAATGTGCCCTCACATTCCATAGTCCATTCAAAGTTCTGTTTTCCTTTTATGATCAGATCGAAGAAGGCAATGCAATTGTCGGTGGGTTTTGAAATGAACCTGCTCAATGCTGCTACTTTCCCATTGAGGCTCTAAACTTCCTTTATAGTTCTTGGAGTCTCAAGGTTTCTGATTTCCCAGATCTTCTCGGGATTGGCTTCGATACCTCAAGCGTTGACGATGAATCCAAGGAATTTTCCAAACGCGGCCCCATAGTGACATTTTAACGGGTTGAGTTTCATTCTGTACTCTCGGAGGATGTTGAAGATCGTTTCCAGGCCTGATATGATTGGTGTAGAATCGCGAATTCATTAGCATGTGATCCACACCATGATTTTTCCGATCTGGTTAGCGAACATTCGATTAACTAGCCTTTGGTAGGTTGCTCTGGCGTTCTTTAGTCTAAATGGCATAAGTTTGTAGCATTAAAGACCTAGATAGGTGATGAAGCTCGTATGCTACTGATTGGTAAAGTGCATGGGTATCTGGTTGTAGCCAGAATACACATCCATGAAGGATAAGAGTTCATGTCCAACCGTTGAATCTACAAGATGATCAATTTGGAGAAGTGGAAAACTGTATTTAGGGCAAGCTTTATTCAAGCCTAAGTAGTCAACGCATGTTCTCCATTTCCCATTAGGTTTCCTGACAAGTACAGGATTAGGCACCCATTCCTGATATAATGCATCTCGGTTAAACCCATTCGACCCGAGTCTATCTACCTCTTCCTTAAGGGCGTTAGATCTCTCTAGATCCATACCACGCCTTTTTTGCTTGATCGGGACACGTCGTGGGTCAATATTCAATGTACGGCTCGCCATGTCTAAAGAGACTCCACACATGTTGGATTGTGTCCAGGCAAACACGTCGAGGTTTGCCCGAAGAAATTCAACCGATTCCTCCTTCATCTGTTAGCTTAGTTGAGATATGATCTTTACCATTTTAGAATCGTCATTATCATCGATCGGAACATCGATCGTCAGCTCTATCGGGGAAGCCTAACTGTCCTTGACTTCATCTTCACTTTTGGTATCTCTTGGGTCAAGATCTCTTGGGAATCGGTTGTGGTGCCCGGGCCTTAGCCCAGGCATTAGCTGTCAATTCTCCGCAAAGAGGACGCAGAGAGATACCTCTACGCCCTTTCCCTTTTCTTTTCGATGCGCTTCCCATAGCTCGGCAACATAACAGGCTCATCAAGCAGCCTGGTCTCCCTGAATGACTCCAACTCCATTGTCGGTAGGGAATTTCAAAGTTAGACACCAAGGGGCAATAACAGCCCTGAACTCAGCTAGGGCCGGTCAGCCCAAGAAAGCGTTGTACGGTGAGTCTATATCCAATACAATCAACTGTAATATCCGGACTCTCCGGCGTTCTCCAACTCCCAACTCCACTGGTAGCTCAACCATCCCAGTGGGTATAGTTGCACTTCCATTGAAGCCATGAATACAAGACTGACAAGGCTACATCTTCATATGGTCATACGCTCGCTTAAAGAGTATGTTCACTGAACTTCCACTGTCCACTAAGATCCTCTTCATCCAAGCAGGACCTATCTGAGCTGAAATGAAAAGTGGGTCAATGGTTGGGGCTTCAACTTTGCTGGCATCCCTGTCTCGAAATACGATGTCGTCTGTCATCATTTTATGTTGTTTGGCCGTAGCTCCATCTTCCAAATTACTGCAACATTCGAAGCTCGCATGCCTAATAGAGCTGGCATATGACTCCATTTCCCTCCAACTCCGATCTACTGGATGAGGACAACCGCTGATAGTATTAATCACCAACCTCCCGCTGGTATGAGTGGTTCCTCCGGTCTAACCTGATTTGGTATTTGGTTTTGATTCGATGGGCCTGCACCTCCAGACGACGGTGCTCGAACAAACTACTCCAACTTTCTTTCTTTGATCAACTTCTCGATAATATCCTGTAAATGACGACACTTGTTTGTGTTATAGCCATAGCCATCGTGAAATCTACAAAACTTACCCGTTTGAATCTGTTTTTCCGGTGATTGCTTCGGAGTAGGTTTCTTAAATTGGATAATATTGCAAGTCATTCTAGGACGTATTTAAAGGAGTATAAGTGTCAAACATGGGAGCTCTACATCGCGGTCCATGATTCTGATCCCGTTTCCTTCACTAAATTCCATCGCCTTTCTGTTGATTCTGTTTATTCTATATGTTTAGCTGCACCTTTTCGAAACTCTCCCTGGTTTGTTTTACAGCGACATTGCTTTGGATTCCTTCCACACTGGCCCCTGCGTTATCCTTTTTCCTAGACAGAACTGAGCTGCCTTGGAATAGAACGGTCCAATGACGTAGAGGGTTTTCCAACCAACCAGTTGCCAAATTCGAAATCGGGATCGATCCCCTTAGTTAGTGCCATCAGTATTGAATTGTCAATAGAATTACTAATCTACCGTATGATGCATGAAACCTCTCCAGATAACGTCTGAGTGTCTCTCCGGGAGCTTGAGTGACACTGGACAAGGTATTAACATCTTTGGGCCTCGTGACATGCATGCAAAACTGTTCAACAAAGTTTGTTGCCAATTGGTCGAAACATGAGATAGACCGAGGTGGTAGGCGAGTAAACCACATAGTTGTGATCCCCTTAGGGAAATTGGGAAACTTTGACATTGGACCGCATCATCAGCCCGTGCCACATTCATTAACCATTCATACTTTGAAATGTGCTAGTTAGGGTCAAAGCCCTCTTTATAAACAAGTAGAGTTGGCATTCTAAATCATCAAGGCGGTTCAGTATGGAGGATGTCATCGGTGAAAGGGGTATAACTCCAGGAGATTCCCCAATCGTCATTGGTGAGGCCCTGACTTTCACGGATCATCTGACAGTTCATTGTCGGGATGTCTAGCATCTGGACATTCTGGGCATGTTAAGCCAAGGTGTGGACGGGTTCCACAATGCAAGGATGGGTCAGTCGCGCTCGACGGTCCATATCTCGCCTCCTTGGTCTAGGTCTTTAGTAACATAAGGCTCGAGAATATACTCATGTCGGCAAAGGTTTGGATCCGTTCGGTTTCAAATGTCAACTCCCAACTCAGTAGCAGCGGGAACAATGCGGTTGTCAATAGTATGATAAGGAACCGTCCCTCCTCGGGATGAGGGTTCGATCCGGTGGCAGGTAGACGGGCCAACTCTCGGCTTCCCAAGATTCAAAATGCACTGATGTCCGGTCGCCTGTGTATAGCTTCCGTCCAACTAGGGGCGCGTGGATCTGCGATTGTAATCAGAGGAAGCTGAACTTTTAGTGGATGAGTAGGAAACCTGATCCCTTCTGGATCTCCTTCGTCTTTCGTGGTTCAACTCATTGGTTAACTCCGCATTGGTATAGAGCTATTGGGTAAGCTGTTGGTGGCTTTGAGTCAGCTCTTGCAATTGGAACTCTCCCCGATGACAAGGCCCTATGAATTCGAAGGTCCGGGAGCATTCTGGTCGGTAGGAGGAAGTTGCACGAAGTTTTGCCTATCCTGTCCTTCTGGATTTGCAACTGTTGAGGTAGTCCTAGTAGCAACCATGATGAATGATGAAGTTCTCTCCTAGACATCGTGCCAATATGAATAGGATGGAAGAACTTCTAGGCTTGAGATTTGGATCTTCTCCTTAGATTCTCGCAATCCAATATCGGCGGTAGATCCAATGAGAAGGAGAAAAGCTGGGCTCTCAATGAAAGCTCCAAAGTGTTTGTACCAAAATTGGACACAACACTCTTCGGATGTATTTGAAGAGATAAAATGAAGAAAATAAATGTAAAATGAGGTGGATCTAACAAACACACCAAAAAGTAGATGAGAATAAATGCACAAACACACAAATTTTGTAACAGCCCGCAAATCCATACCCCTTGAGTCAACCCTATTCTACCTAAATCAACTCAAGTTGTACAGAAATACGAACCATTAGGGTTAAAGAAGAAGAGGTAGAAGTAGAAAATAGAAATCAACATCAGAATCTAACCATCGCAGCGGAATAAAATATAATAGGTAATAAATTATCTTTACACAAAACAAATAAGATATAGATGTTTATATATTACATCATCAGAGTACATCACTCAGCTCAACAACAACATACAAATGGATACACAGTAACTTAATCACAGCGGAATATATATAGGTACACAAATACGGGAGTACGTATTGTCATCATGCTCGTCTCCTGAGCTCCACAGCATCAAACCTGTATCCTAAATACTCGGTCTGACCCGAGCATTACAGTTAAATAACACCCGAGTCAGTCTGGAATACCAGCGTGAGAAAATCACACCCAATTGATTATTAAAGTTTCAAAAATCCTTTGAAAACAAAAGCATCTCGTAAGACCACGCCACAAATAAACATGTCGGGTTTTTACCTTACGATAGTTAAAACAATTTTTATAGAAATCCTCTGATATTATAATAGGGTCTATATACAAATACTTATAAAATAGCCGAAATTGTTACATGATTAAATTCCAGCTACTAGACACAAAGTGGGTAATACAAATAAAACTCGTACAAGGCTCGTAGGGAGAATGGATTTCCAACCAATGACTAGGCACTGGGGTACCACCTGTCACAGTACGGGGCCTAGATCACCGTACCGAGGATTACTCCCTTCATCCCCTGCAACACAAGGCCGGAACCATTCCTTTCTGAACAGTCCCGAACAAGATAAACACCGTGGTTGGCGCGACCAACCACCCACTAAGCCGAATATAAAAGGGACATCTAGACAGGGGAAATATCTTGTCCTGCTTGGGCATGACCCACCTAACCTTGCTGCATATCCCCTGATTTTCAGTCATTCCCATTTGATGAGGCCTGAGGCTAAGCGTTACCTTTTATAGAACATATTCCTTAGAATGCCCATCGTCCACCTGACGATGTTTCGCAAGCATTCATCCATACAAGTCCGTCCCGGGTTCGAACGGAACCGAAGACACTATTCCTACTACATCCATTTTGGAAATATCCTCAGGATTAGTAGCGACTAGCCCTTGCACTTCACCGATCCATCTTCGAATCCAAAATCGTTTTCACGAAACGTACAAACCGGATCGAAGTGGTTTTCGAGAAATAAATCTCGATCCCGGTCTCTTCGAAACGATCAACGCATTTGTCCAATATTGATAGTCGGTGATTTAACTATCAATTAATGTTCACAAACATCCATCAAACAATAAATAATTTTCCCAAATTATTTATTTATCTCAAAATATCTTTACAAGATATATTTCACCTTTCAATTTCCTTTGAAAACGGTTTCAAAACCAACTTTCTTTCCCAGAATAAACTGCCCCAATAATTTCTATCTCCTCTGAAATCACCAAGCACAAAACTAGATTTTTAAAATAACTTAAATCACTTTACTTTGAAATATATTTTAAAACATTTATTTTAAAACTACTTCAATGATTTGTTAAAAATACATACTATATGAATATTTGAAAATAATGTTACTAAATAAAATATAAACTAGATTTCACTTTTTAAAAATAAAATGCTAAGTCACTCTTTAAATAAGTACTAATATAATAGATTTGAGAAAATACTTACTTTAGAATTTAAATATTAGAAATAATAAATTTTACAAAACTTGCTTCCTTTAAAAAAAACAACTTTAAAACATTTAATTTATATTTAAAAATTTACTTTAAAAACGTACTTGGTTATTCAGGGAGAATTTCCAATCTAAATCACTTAAATCAATTCTCCAAATTGATTCCCAATTTATTCCCTTTGAACTAAATTTCTTTACTTACTCAATTCATTTCAAAATTCATTATTATGGACTTTATTGTTATTATTAGTTTCTGTTTGATTTTTAAATCTTTTAACTGCAATATACAAATTTCAACTTCTTCCAAATTTCTTCTTTATCCTTTCCAATAAATTGAGTCTTAAATTTTTAAATAAATGTTTTATTATTTAAAATAATAACACTAAAATTTAAAATTCATTAATCTTCTGATTATTCAAATTTCCCTTATTAAACTTAAGATTTATTTATTAGAATTTTAAAGGGCACTTTATTTCTTTTCCAATTCATTCTTAAAGGTATTCAAATTTCTATAATTATTTTTCTTACAAATTCACTTCTTTTTATTTCCAAAATCCAATTCTATATATGTTATCCAATTTTTCGGTCAAGACGGGAATAACAACAAATTGACAAGGAATTATGGATATCAGAACTGGAGATAAGGCTACGATGGATATCGTCAAAATTTTGTTGAACTCCGATCGGGACGAAATTGATTGGAAATGATGATAAGGACTATGAAAGGCTATGTTTCAAATTTCAGGTTAATCGGAGTTCGTATGGAGGAAATATGATGGATTCAAGGTGGGAAAGGAATATTGTTCGAACCCATCAGGTTCGAACCCATCAGGTTCGAACCCATCAGGTTCGAACCCATCAGGTTCGAACTTAAGAGGTTCGCATCGATGACGTTTCGAATCGATGGGAACTAGATGGATTCGAAGTTGGTGATGGATTCGTAGAAGGCGATGGATTCGAAGTTGGTGATGGATTCGTAGAAAGTGATGGATTCGAAGTTGGTGATGGATTCGTAGAAAGTGATGGATTCGAAGTTGCTATGGATTCGAAGAAGGAAATGGATTCGAAGCTTGCATGGATTCGAAAGTTATGGAGTCGAAGGATTGGGGATGGATTCGAAGGGTATGGATTCGAGAGAGTTGGCCTTATGGGTTCGAAATATATGGATTCGAAGTAGACAAAGCATGGGTTCGAACCAATCAGGACGCACGGATTCTAGAACTTGGATCGATCATATCTTCCAAACCGTTGATCCAAATGCAATGAAATTTTTACAGGAGCTTACATACATGTTGAAGAATGTTCACACCAAATTTCAGCTCAATTGGATGGATTCTTGATCGATTCGAAAGTCACTTCGAATCGATCCCAAACTGGGCACGGATTCCGAGAACACGGGCCTGTGGGCCCCCCTCACGTGCCAAGCAACCTCCCCAGGTTTTAGGCGGGATTTCAACCTTCCACGCCTATAAATAGAGCCCCTGGTCATTCAGAAAAGGGGTCGGAAAATTTGGAGAGGAAAAGCAAGCCCAGACGCTGCTAAAATCATTCCATAGCATCATTACTGCTATTTTCTTCTGATTTGGTCACTACAACTGTTGTAATCACTTGTAATCTTCAAGGATAATCAATAAAAAGAAAAAATTGGAGTGGACGTAGGCCGGAGATAGCCGAACCACTATAAAACTTGTGTCTCTGTTCTTTATTTTTGGATTGCTGTCTATTATTTGTTGAGATTTGTTGTTTCTGTTTGAATATCACTAATTTATATTCATACACTGGTGCTTTCGCGGTATTGGGTGTTTGTGACCAATTTTGGCGCAAACATTTTGGTGCTTTCACTGAGAACGACTAGCACCCGCTACATCGGATTTGAAGAGTTTGAGGAATTTGGATTTGGAAGACAATGGCTAGACAGGATAGCAGAAGGCTAAGGGCTGAGAGAAGCCAACAAGGAGGAAGTCAGCAAGCATCCTCCGGAGGTGAGGAAGGACGGGCTTCGGTCTATATAACTCGGGATGAAATGGAAGCTATGGCCAATTCTTTGCAGGAGAGATTGTTGAAAAGTCAACAGGAAATGATGCAAACTTTCTTGGAACAAATGAGAGCTACAGGAATGCAGAGCTTAGGAACAGCTACAGCAGCTGCGGATGCAGGACAAGGAGCTAGGATTGTGGAACCCAATGAAGGACAGGATACGGAGCCAGAAGGCAATCAACAAGGGCTTGGGGGCAGACCCGCAGGATTCAATGCCGGAGAACCTTTGGAAGGAACTCAACAAGCTAGAGCTAACGTTGCTGCTAGTGAGCCACACGAGGAATATGTACCAGAGTTCCCTCGGGGGCATGGGGGGCAACCCCTACCAGACAATACAGGATTAGTTGAAATGATCAGGAAGACTGTGCGAGGTGGTTTGACAAACGGAGATTTGGAAGGAGTGAATAGAAGTCCATTCGTTCGAGAGATAAGGATGGCTCGAAATCCACCTAAGTTCAAGCTACCTAGCGTGGAGGTATATGATGGTAAGACGGATCCAACAGATCACTTAATGAGGTACACCAGACACATGGAGGTGCTGGGGGCATCGGAGGAAATGATGGCCCGATGTTTCCCTTTGTATTTGAAGGACTTAGCTGCAATGTGGTTTAGACAGCTGGGAGAAGGATCTATCAGGACTTGGAAGGAATTAGTGGAAAAGTTTCTGGGACAGTTTCGGGTTCACGTCAAGAGGCCGAAGAACGTGATGACTTTAACATCGGTTAAGCAAAGGATGGACGAATCGCTTAGAGCTTTTCTAACTCGATTCAGTGCGGCAGTCGCTTCGGTGGATCGGCCTGATCCATCTATGGTTTTAATGGCAGCAGTATCAGGAGTCAAGGAGAATTCGGATTTCAAGGTATCTCTGATACGAGATCCCCCGCAAAGTCTCGACGAATTCTTTCATGAGGCAGAAAGGTTCCTTCGACAAGAAGATGCAAGTACGGATTTAAAGTCGAAAAAGGTTAATGCACTCGAGGTTGGAGCGGTATCCAAAAATGGTTCGGATAAGGACAAAGGAAAGAGGAAGTTAGATGACGACTCTGGAAACGCTAGAAAACGATGGAAGGATCCAAAGTTTTCCACATACACTGGATTGAACGAGACGCTGGAGCGGATATACTTGGAAACTCGGAATCGCCTTCCCTACCGAAGGCCGGCTAGGAGGGAACCAACAGAGCGGGAAAGGACATCAGGAAGGCACTGTCTCTTCCATGATCTGGATGGACACGATACCAACAGCTGCAGGCACCTAAGGGATATAATCGAGGAGCATGTAAGGAATGGACAGTTACAGCAATACGTTGGGACTCGGGATGCAACGGTGGGGCAGGAGCAACCACCGACCACCTCACGCCGTGATGATGGGAGACCCAGGGATGATCGTCGATTGATCATCCATTGACCAGGGTAATATGGAATAAGTAGCAAGCTATTAGCAAACGGTAAAGTCATTTACACATGTACGGGGACGGAGATAGCCCCTAGGCACGCTCTGAATGATGATAACCCGGGACGCTGTGGTTTGTGAAATTTATTTCTTGCTTTTAGATTGGACATTGCTTTTCTTTTTGGATTTGGTTTTGGAGCTTGGATTGAGCTCCTGCTTTTTCTTGCTTTTTTATTTGGATTTTCCTTTGGATGATTGTTTTTGGTTTTGGATTCTGGTTTGGATTTCTGGTTTTCTGGTTTTGGATTTGAATTTTGGATTTGAATTTGGATTTTGGATTTGGATTCCGGACTTGAATTTCGGATTAGGATTTTGGATTTTGAATAGATTTTGGTTGGACTTTTATCTGGTTTTTGATAAATGGTCGTCGGGTATGGATTATGCCTGGCAAGGGATGAGTCACTTTACCCAAACAAGGTGAATTGACTCATTCGGGTCGTCAAGTATGGACTATGCTTGGCAAGGGTCCGGACTGACCAGGATTCGGCCTAGGACTTAGGCCCTCTATTGTGATATATTATTTTCAGGTCGTCGAGTATGGACTATGCTCGGCAAGGGTCCGGAGAGATCAGGATTCGGCTTAGGACTTAAGCCATGGCATTTTACAACGCCCAGGGACACTGGGCCAAGGTCGTCAAGTATGGATTGCGCTTGGCAAGAACCCGGAGAGGTTAGCTCAACGTCCAGGGACACTGGACCAAGGTCGTCAATTGTGGATTACGCTTGGCAAGAACCCGGAGAGGTTAGCTCAACGTCTAGGGACACTGGACCAAGGTCATCAAGTATGGATTACGCTTGGCAAGAACCCGGAGAGGTTAGCTCAACGTCCAGGGACACTGGACCAAGGTCGTCAAGTGTGGATTACGCTTGGCAAGAACCCGGAGAGGTTAGCTCAACGTCCAGGGACACTGGACCAAGGTCATCAAGTATGGATTGCGCTTGGAAAAAACCCGGAGAGGTTCACTCGACGTCCAGGGACACTGGACCACGATCGTCGGATGAGGATCACGCTTGGCAAGAACCCGGAGGGGTTAGCTCAACGCCCTAGGACACTGGACCAAGGTCATCAAGTATGGATTGCGCTTGGAAAAAACCCGGAGAGGTTCACTCAACGTCCAGGGACACTGGACCACGGTCGTCGGATGAGGATCATGCTTGGCAGGAACCCAGAGAGGTTACGGATTTGGCTATCGACCCGGAGAGGTCCTGGCTTCGGTTATTGGCTATTGGATAAGGATGGATTGGAACTTGGTTGTCGACTGCGAATGGATACGGAATTGGCTAAGGCTTTGGTTATTGGATATCGACTCGAAGCAGTCAAGGATGATATACTCTGGCAATATGGCTTTGGACTTCGAATATTGGATTCGGGACTATTCAAACCACGTCTTGTTATCACAAGGCATGTTTTGGGGGGCAAACTGTTATCCCATTTTTCGGTCAAGACGGGAATAACAACAAATTGACAAGGAATTATGGATATCAGAACTGGAGATAAGGCTACGATGGATATCGTCAAAATTTTGTTGAACTCCGATCGGGACGAAATTGATTGGAAATGATGATAAGGACTATGAAAGGCTATGTTTCAAATTTCAGGTTAATCGGAGTTCGTATGGAGGAAATATGATGGATTCAAGGTGGGAAAGGAATATTGTTCGAACCCATCAGGTTCGAACACATCAAGTTCGAACCCATCAGGTTCGAACCCATTAGGTTCGAACCCATCAGGTTCGCATCGATGACGTTTCGAATCGATGGGAAATAGATGGATTCGAAGTTGGTGATGGATTCGTAGAAGGCGATGGATTCGAAGTTGGTGATGGATTCGTAGAAAGTGATGGATTCGAAGTTGGTGATGGATTCGTAGAAAGTGATGGATTCGAAGTTGCTATGGATTCGAAGAAGGAAATGGATTCGAAGCTTGCATGGATTCGACAGTTATGGAGTCGAAGGATTGGGGATGGATTCGAAGGGTATGGATTCGAGAGAGTTGGCCTTATGGGTTCGAAATATATGGATTCGAAGTAGACAAAGCATGGGTTCGAACCAATCAGGACGCACGGATTCTAGAACTTGGATCGATCATATCTTCCAAACCGTTGATCCAAATGCAATGAAATTTTTACAGGAGCTTACATACATGTTGAAGAATGTTCACACCAAATTTCAGCTCAATTGGATGGATTCTTGATCGATTCGAAAGTCACTTCGAATCGATCCCAAACTGGGCACAGATTCCGAGAACACGGGCCTGTGGGCCCCCCTCACGTGCCAAGCAACCTCCCCAGGTTTTAGGCGGGATTTCAACCTTCCACGCCTATAAATAGAGCCCCTGGTCATTCAGAAAAGGGGTCGGAAAATTTGGAGAGGAAAAGCAAGCCCAGACGCTGCTAAAATCATTCCATAGCATCATTACTGCTATTTTCTTCTGATTTGGTCACTACAACTGTTGTAATCACTTGTAATCTTCAAGGATAATCAATAAAAAGAAAAAATTGGAGTGGACGTAGGCCGGAGATAGCCGAACCACTATAAAACTTGTGTCTCTGTTCTTTATTTTTGGATTGCTGTCTATTATTTGTTGAGATTTGTTGTTTCTGTTTGAATATCACTAATTTATATTCATACACTGGTGCTTTCGCGGTATTGGGTGTTTGTGACCAATTTTGGCGCAAACAATATATATCTTGATAACTTGGTGCTCCAGAATATATTCAGGTAAACCATAACATCCAATATTCCAATTATCAATAGTATTCACCACAGAATATAAAATAATCCCAACATGGGGTACTAAATAATTTAAATAAATGTGAGGGTTCCAGTTGGATCCCTCCAACCTGTTTTCCCTGCATCCACAAATGTTAGCACAACATAATATCCATTCCAAAATATA
This sequence comes from Allium cepa, assembly GCA_030765085.1. Taxonomy (NCBI): domain Eukaryota; kingdom Viridiplantae; phylum Streptophyta; class Magnoliopsida; order Asparagales; family Amaryllidaceae; genus Allium; species Allium cepa. The sequence continues at coordinate 909,474,109 of CM060938.1, read as the reverse complement.
CCAGACTAAAGTACTTTAATCAATTCAACCATTCAAGCAATTATTTAAATTTAATCATTTAAATTTAAATTAAAAATGTAACTGAGTGAGATTAACTCACCTTTGCTCCTTGAATTTGCAAATCCATTTCATTCTCGATTTGATTTTCATGACTTCAGACCTTGGATAACAATTACATAGTTTATTAATATTTGAAATAATCGACCAGCCAATTTTATTTACATTTAATCAACTCATATTTTATTTTTATCTATATATATTTAAACTAAATTTTGAAATATATAATCTGTATATATTTATACATTTTGTTGTAGTTCAAAATTTTTCTCTGTAGATAACAAAAATCTACATACAACATTTTATTAACTAGGTTAAAAACAAATACCTCACTGCCGATTCCCAATTTGAGATCGAGTCGATCCCGATCTCTGTCTCAACCTCGACGACCCTTGCCCTAAAACCACTCGTCGCCGAGCACCGCAAGCACCACCACACGCTCAAACGAATCGGCGAGCCACGCCTCGCCCCTTGAGAACGACTTCACAAGTCGCTGCATTATCGAGTTCGCCACGCCATCGAAAACCCTCGACTTCAACACATCAGGTCTCGCCTCCAACATGAGTTCTCCTGCCGTCTCTTGCCGTGCCTGGGGTCAGCTCCGAGTATCGCGACTCGTCACAATTAGATTCCTCGATTTCGAATTAATTTTTCGATCTAGATTAATAGGAGTCGCTCGGCTCCGCCCCTTCCCTTTTGAATAGATTGAACGAAGTGGAATTTGAATTAAAGGAGACGAAGGCGATACGAGTTCGAACAGCAGTCCCCCCCCACTTTTTCGAAATCGTGACCATTTCTGCTTTGAGACAGATCTAGAGATAATTGGAAAAGAAGGTGAACGAATTGAAGTAGACTACCTATTTGAATTGCAGATACTTTTTCTTTAGCTTCTGAGGGAAGAGAAGGGACATTGATTTGAACGAAAGAAAAAGTTGGTCGGCTATGTTCGGTAAAAAATGCTGATGTGAAGGAAAGTCGGCTGAAGGTTGCTTATGTGAGAATATACATATATATTTAAATTGAATTTTCGTTGTAAATTTCAACGCGTTTATGTGTCGTACGCTCACACAACAACTCCGATCAATACGAAATTTGTAATACGCTAATAATTCAATATTACGGACCCAATGGAACTGGTTTCGTCGAATTACGAGACTGTACCTCGGAAGGCTATTTTTAAATTCAATTTAAACGATATATTTTTAAAACTGAACAAACCACTGTTAATTTCAATTTTACAATTTCTATATCCTCAGTGTTATCAATACAAATTTTATAAGCCTTCAAATTATTTTTAATAGGCTTAAAATCTTAGATTCCATATTTTATTCAATTTCAAATTATTTAATTCAATAATTTAATTATCAAATAAATCATGATATTCGTAATTCAAATTAAAATTACTCTATTGAATATTCAAAATCAATTAAATATTCCGATTTAAAAGGCTTAAAAATTCCGGGTCGTCACAAATTTAGAGTGGTTCGGCGGATTGCCTACGTCCACTATGAAATGATTGGTGTTTACTGAAATCTCACTTGTTGATTACAAGAGGTTACAATAGTACAACCGTAGTATAGAAGTGATTCTGACATAATGTCAGCATAGATAAGCTAAAAAGGTCCTTTTTCTATAGGTTTAGGGTCGCTATTTATAGGTGTAGGCAGCAAATATCTCACCCAGATCACGAAAGACTTCTTCTCTCACGTGGGTAAGCCCACGAGATCGAGTTCAGGTGATTTCAACTCGATCCGGGAGCAATACGAATTGAGTTTGTATCGATCCATAAATGGTCCTTTTGGGCTGAAATTGGTCGGGTACATTTTTGTGGTTGTAGGCAAGCTCCTATGAAAATTTTGTGGCATTTGGACTTGAATATCTTGAGTTATGATCGACGCAATTTTGGATTTGCTGTAGGCTACTTGAATTCGTATCAATCTCGTTCATGTCGCTTCATTCGTATCCATATCATTCGTATCGAGCAGGATGACGTATAGTGGTATCCCACGATCGATCCACTTTCCATGCTGAATGACTGCGTCTTCCACTTTTCTATGCCTTATTTGTATCGACCTGATGTGCTTTCTTCGTTTCGGTAGTCATTTCCTTCTTTATGTCGATCAAACATATTCCCTTTGTATCGCCTGTTTGATTTCGATTCATATCGATAGCTTATATTCTCATTCGTATCGATATGGGGTCAAGCTTTTCGTATCGGTTTACGAGTGATACAAAATGTTGTTAAGTGATGGATGCAAAGTGGAGTTCTTTCATGGATTCGAATTACTGTTTACTTAATGGATACGAACTGTTGTTAGTTGTGATGGATAAAAAGTAGGTTGAGCTCGATGGATATGCGACAATGCACATTTGATGGATAAGAAGTACTGGCCGCTTGAGAGTAATGCTCGTTGGGTACGAACGTGGCGCTCCCTCCATGGATACAAATTAGCTACGGTCTCCCTGTTTTTGACGGATACAAATATGGTTTTCTAGAGGGATTCAAATGGAGTGGATACGAAGGAGGTGGTCGCTGAATTGATGGAAACAAACTCAAGTGATATCCACTTTTCCTATGAAACTTGATCAGTTCATAACTCTGGCACACAAACTCTGATTGACTCGAAAATTGAAACATTGGATTTCATAGCTTTTTTTCGTGTCATATCAATTTTATCTCGATCCATACTAGACAAAATCTACCAGTATCCATAGTGAACCTGTGTATAACCGATCTTTGAGACAGATTATCCCTGGCTGCCAGTCAAGTCCTTGGTGTCACGACCTTGCTAAAAGACGAGATAACACCTTCATTCAAATTGTTCATAACAACCCTTTTGAAAGCATAGCTATGCCTTTTGAACCGATCGAGGCCAATAACGTCAGGAGAAGGTTCCATATCGATCCATATGCATGCATTCGAAAGCTACCTACTGCATCGAAACCATTGATACTCCAACATCTTTGAAGCCCTTATAGACAACCCATGGACAGAATTGAAGGCTCATATTTCTACTTTTGATGGCAATAAAGCAATATGAAAAGAAAAGCATATTTCCAGCCTTTTCGACGATGTCGAAAGCGATTCAGGAGAAATCGTGGGAAAGGAATATTAAAGACTTAACGAAGGCGAAAGATAGATAAAAGACCCTTTCGACAAGGTCGAAACGTCTGGAATAAAGAGAAGGGTAGTGCAAAGGTGAGTTAAAAGACTCGAAAGAGATGACTTTCGACTACGTCGAAGGTAGATGAGGCATTTCGACCATATCGAAAGCAATGAAGTGAAATACAAAAGGGTCCTTTGACGAGGTCAAAAGAACAGGCGCAGAAGGGCGGCCGACTTGCATGTATAAATAAGATCCAGGTGTCCAGTTTTGGGGATCAGATTTTTAGGATCCTAAGCTTATTTCTATTACTTCTACTTCTTTATTACAATAAAAACCTTTGTATATCCTAAATCAATTTAGTGAAAAGCTCTCATCACTGTAACTCGTTTTGGATTAATAATAATGGAGAGATGGAATATTCGTTAAGGATTTCGATTATGAGGAAATCATTCTTATCATTAGCTAGACTAATGGTCCATTACACATGATTCTATCTTATTCTCTTAACTTCTTTTTGTCCATGCAATGCATTAGGATCGACTTAGATATAAACATGCGAAACACATCACCATCGTAACCAATATTAAGCGATGGCAAATAAGAATGGTGATGTTATTTCAACATTGAAGGATTTATAGAACTTAGTATTATCCAAGCCAATCTTACGCAAAGTAAATGGAGCGAAACTTAGGCAGCTGCAAACTAGATTAGTGTCAAAAGGATGAAATCCCTTTCGACTTGGTCGAAAGGGATGTCCTGAAAGAGATCTAGCCTACGATTGGCAAGATATCAAGTGAGAAGGAGTACCTTCGAAATAAACCAGCACTCAACTGCATCATTAACCCTTCCAAAGAATGAAACCTGTGGCATCGAAAGAGGATGTTTTACTCCGCTAGGCTAAGCATACCTTCTGATATGATGGAAGGGCATGGCTATTCATTATAAATAACTGCTTTCGATTCATACAAAAGAATGGTTTTGAGTTGGATGCTTCTCCCTTTGCTTGCATCCCTAATTTAACCACCAAAACTGTTTTAACCCGATCAACCTTGTCGAAAGGAGGGTTATGAAAGAAGCAATCTCTTCGATTCCCTTATCTAATATGATCTTATCTTTCACTCGTGTAGGTTGATAAGTTTTCTTGTTAACATTTTTGGCGCTAGAAGGAGGGCATGAACCTCCAACCTTATTTATATCTATAGACTAATTATGGATCATTTGACTTGATGTAGGAAAACAAAATCTAAATGATCCAGCAGAATGGATGAAGAAGTTCACTACACCAAATTAGTCGATTTGCAACACTTGATTTTAGAATTTTCAACGGTTATAATTGTTACAAAATGCTAATAGTTATTTTCATATCTTAAGTTTTGCAACGGTTATAAACGTAAGGATATTCACTTGTGACGTGGATAAGGTGGAGCAAGGGTGATAAATCTGTAATTTTTGTTTATATTCTTCCTTGCGCCTTCCTGTATGCTTTCTAATGCATTTCGTAGCTTTCCCTTTTCTTCCTGATCTAGGGCTTCACTTCGAACCCCTTCTCTTTTGAAAATTAAAATTATTGGTAATCTTTCTTTTTCAAATTTAAATGAATTACCTAGTCTAATCTTACTCTTCTTCATTGTCTTGGCCTTCAACATCGATGCTTTCTGATTCAGAGTAGCTATCATTTTCTAGGGTTTCATCGTGTTGTACTCGAGTAGCTATTCGTCCTCTCCAACCTGAACATCAACAATCAGTGAGCAGCCCGCACCACCTCTTTACGTCGTCCACTTCCTCTTCAGCTCGAACCGCCCTGGAAAAACTCTAAGATGAGTTCTACAACATCCTCCTAACCAAATTGAACGATCTCGAACTCAATACCTTAATCGATTTAACCACTTCATTATCCATGGACAGACGCTCCTGCGACGGTGATCGATCAGAAGATGAGGAGTCATCGTCAATTGAAACTGAAGGCGATTCTTCATCGACTTCGAGAATAAGCCTCTTTCGGAAAAGCATGTTTATCCTTTGACAGAAGCAGTTCAAGGGATATTTTCTGAATTTGAGAATGCAATTCTCAAAGAACCTTCCAAGGTTCTAGTTCCAGGAGGTACAGTTCATCCTTTGACACATTATGTGATGAATTATATTAGTTTGATATCAGATTACAAACAAATTTTAGTTAACTTGATTATGACTATACCTTCTGGACCTGCAAGGTTGAGTTTCGATGATTCCAGTGGTGATGATGAGTGGTGGAGATTGAGTTTTCTGAATCGAAGAGTCAATCTCCATTGTTATCACATTTGATTTGGATAATCGCTATACTTCAGTTCAACCTTGAAAATAAGGCCAACCTATATAAGGACAGTTCACTAGCTCATCTGTTTTTAATGAACAATGTTCACTACATAGTTAATAAAGTCAAAGGATCGCCAGAGCTAAGAGAATTTATCGACGATGATTATTTAAGGAAAATGATGGGGAAATTCAGACAAAAAGCAACTAGCTATTAAAGAGCGACACGGGTAATAGTTCTTAATTGTTTGAAAGAAGAAGGAATTCATGTTAGTGGTAGTTTTTCATCTAAAGTTTCTAAATCTGCTTTGAGGGAGAGGTTTAAGTCATTTAATGCATTGTTTGATGAGATACATAGAGTACAAGCAACTTGGTATTGTTTTATTATTAGTATTGTTAGAAATTGAATTTTTTTTTAAATATTTGTTAGGATCAAATAAAACTATCATTGCAAATATTTTTTATTTAACTTATCTTGAGTTATCAAATTCTTGTAATGTTTGCATGTTTTACTAAGTAAAAACTACAGTTGAAATTTAGGACATTATTATCTTACATATGACATGCTTAAGAAAGACTATGACATGCTTCGAAAGAAAGAAATGAATGAGAATGAACAAAATATTTGGATACATTTAGGTATGACAATGATTTATAAATTAAACTTTTCTAATTTCAAATCTTGGATTTTAAGTAAACAAATCTAACATCGATCTCTCACCAAAAAATCAATCTCTCACCAAAAATTTCTATTCCTCATTTATTCTCAGCATAATCGTCCATTATTCTTAAATTAAGGAAATATATTACTGTCCTATGCTTATGGTTTATAAATTTAATTCCCTATCAAATTTACCGTTCATGGTATATTGTAATATAATTGTATGCTCCATGTTATTTGCAGTTAATCGCCACACTGATGTAAAGTTGCACAAAAGCTTGATAAAGTTTACATCACAATGCAATCGGCTGAAGGAAAAGATATCAACATGAAAATTGAGTTCAAAGCTATTTATACCTTTTTTACTACCATGGGTGCAAATGGAAGATTGACATTAAAGATTCATGTATGTCAATATTGAGTTTATTTTCATCTCTAAGCTTGTCGTGCATTAATATATGTCTAGTTATATCTTCTTAAAATCTTATATTAGTATTTTGATATTCAAGTATATAACTAGGCATTTTTATGATCAAAATAGGATACCGTGTCAAAGTACAAAATATACTATATTTGTTTATCAGTGATATACTAATACATATATCTTGCAATAATACTCATGTTCAACTATATCGTGACGCAGCGGATTAATCAAACAAAACTTCAATCGATGGATTGTAGCAATCGGTGAGTTGAAGATACCAAAAATGCCCAAGTTCGTTGATCCAAAGATACCGAACTCTAGCTATCTCAAACACGTTGATAGCGCACTATACCGTGTTCAAAGATCTACGATTCTTCGCACGTTGATCTAGCGCACTAGATTCCGTGAATCGGCTTCAACAAACGTGGATTCGAGCGCACTCGAACGACGTAAGTGGAGATAGGAGATTACACTCAACTACCAATTGGTATGAAAGCACAAAGCTAACAAAAGAGAAATTTTATTCAAAATCAACAACCACAAAATGTACAACACACGCGCTATTTATAGCTTTCACAACTCAACACACACAAACCCTCACCTGACTCTTAGGTCGGCGACGACTTACGACCTAACTTAGGTCGCGGCCGACTCAACACAAGGCAGCTCAACTCCAGAACGACTCAACCCTGGCCGACTTAACAAGCACGACCTTCATACATCATCATATGACCTTAAGACGACTCACCATAGGTCGTATGCGACCCAACACTTCATATACATGACCGACTCAACATTACCCCTAGGTCGGTAACGACCTAAAATACAACACTCACAACCCATAGGTCGGTAACGACCTAAAATGCAACACGATCCACTACATACCGACTTAAAACTCACGACATACGACTTACAACATACAACAGTACACGACTCATCACAACAAACGACTCACGACTCATACTAGGTCGGCAACGACCTACGACTCACGACTCATAACTTCAGCGACTCAACATCCTTCCTTCGACTCAAGCTCCCATCAGTTGAATCCTTCTCCTTCTTGATGCTATCTCGGTCACGACTTATGGATACGTTGTTAAGTCGTGTACGACTCATCAAGTATGCACACTCCAAGTTTCCCTTGAGTCGTAACCCTGTTCCATTATCCCGTATACGACTCAAGCTCGCACGACTCAAACCCGATGCCTCTTTTATGCGGTTCAAATTGTTGTTAACTCGAAACTTGCTATCCCGTGCACCATTAAGTCGGAAACGACTTAACCCTGCCTTCCTAAGTCGCGTACGACTTAACCTCTCTATGAGTCGTGTACGACTCATCCTTGTTAGAAATTTTGGTTGCATTTCTTCTCTGTTCTGAGCTGCATCATCCTCCCCTGGTTGAGAAAAATTCGACCTCGAATTTGTAAATTCTTCCTCAACCCTCTCACCTCCATGATATGGAATTAAATGTTTGACGTTAAAAACATCAGAAGTATAAACATCATCTGGTAACTTTAATCGATAAGCATTCTCATTGATTTTCTTCAAAACTTCAATTGGACCAATTTTTCGTGCCTTCAACTTGTTATAAGCACCCACCGGAAAACGATCCTTTGTTAATACGGCATAAACCAAATCACCTTCCTTAAATTCAACATTTCGACGTTTCAAATCTGCAAACTTCTTATATTTCTCATTCGATTTCTCCAATCGTTCCTGAACGGTTCTATGACATTCAGTCAGCTCATCAACAAAATCAGTAGCTCGTTTAACTGTTCTCTTTGACTGTGGTACAGCTGCTAAATCCAATGGCCCCCTGGGTAAATTTGAATAAATAATCTGAAACGGACTGAATCCTGTGCTTCGATTTACTGCATGATTATGAGCAAATTCTGCCTGGCATAGTTTCATGTCCCAACTTCTCAAATTATCCTGTACAAGACATCGCAACAAATTTCCCAATGACCTGTTAACAACTTCTGTCTGCCCATCGGTTTGTGGATGGTAAGCACTGCTAAACTTCAGTTTCGTTCCCACCATCTTCCACAAACTCAACCAAAAGTGACTCAGAAAACGAGTATCTCGGTCAGAAACAATAGATTCTGGTAAACCATGAAGTCGATAAATCTCCTTGAAAAATAGCTGTGCGACTCGAACTGCATCTGCTGTCTTCTTGCAAGCAACAAAATGTGCCATCTTTGAAAACCTGTCCACCACAACAAATATCGAATCATTTCCCCTTTGAGTTCTCGGCAAACCCAAAACGAAATCCATGCTGATATCAACCCATGGCTTAGATGGTACTGGTAACGGCATATACAACCCTGCATTCGTTGCTGTCCCTTTTGAAACTTGGCAAATATGACATCGCTCCACGAATCTTTCAACCTCTTTCCTCATCGACGGCCAAAAGTAAGACTGCGAAATCAACTGTAAAGTACGATCACGGCCAACATGTCCTTCCTCGTGCAATTCCTTCACAATCTTCATCCTCAAACTACAGTCCGGAATACATAAACGATTTCCTTTAAACAGAAAACCATCAACTAACATGAATTCATCGGTACTCCCATCCTTCACTTTTTCAACATATTTCACAAAGTAAGGATCTTCTTCAATCATCTCTGGCAACATTTCAAACCCCGTCACTTCCACCTTCATTGTCGTCAGTAAATGACTCCTCCTACTTAAAGCATCAGCTACTCGATTGGTCACCCCAGATTTGTGCTTAACGACAAAAGTAAACTGCTGTAAATATGCAATCCATGATGCATGTCTTGCTGAAATCTTATCTTGCCCCTGTAAATGTTTCAAAGCTTCGTGATCAGTGTACAGAACAAATTCCTTCTGAAATAAGTAATGTCTCCAATGCTTAACAGCCTGAACAACAGCATAAAATTCAACGTCATATGTACTGTATCTGATCTTTGCCCCTGACAGTTTCTCACTAAAATAAGCAACTGGCTTTCCATTCTGGCTCAGAACTCCTCCAATTCCAACCTTCGAAGCATCAGTATGCAATTCAAACAATAACTGAAAATTAGGTAGAACAAGAATTGGTGCAGACGTCAACAATTCCTTGATCCTTTCAAAGGCAACCCCCGCTTCCTCTGACCACACCAACTGTTTACCCTTCATGCAATCAGTCACTGGAGCCATCACGCTACTGAAGTGTGGTATGAACCTTCGGTAGAATGACGCTAGCCCATGAAAACTTCTCACTTCTGTAATTGTCTTTGGCTGTGGCCAATTCTTGACTGCTTCAACTTTGCTCTGGTCAACTTGAATACCTTTCCCTGAAACAACATACCCCAGGAATAAAACACTAGGTGTCATAAACACACATTTCTTTGTAGCAGCATAAAATTGTTCTTCACGAAGAATAAACAACACTTCTCTCAGATGTAGAACATGTTCCTCCGTACTCCTGCTATAAATCAAAATATCATCGAAATAAACCACGACGAACTTTCCAATGAGTGGTCTAAAAATTTGATTCATCACCCGCATGAATGTACTAGGTGCATTAGACAAACCAAATGGCATAACCAACCATTCGTACAACCCCTCTCTAGTTTTGAAAGCTGTCTTCCATTCGTCTCCAGGTCTGATACGAATTTGATGATAACCACTCTTCAAATCAATTTTCGAGAATATAGTTGCCCCACTCAACTGATCCAACAAATCATCCAACCTCGGCATAGGAAATCTGTAACGAACAGTGATCTTATTCAAAGCTCTACTATCAGTGCACATTCTCCAAGTTCCGTCCTTCTTTGGTACTAACAATGCAGGTACAGCACACGGACTCAAACTTTCCTGAATACGACCCTGTTCAAGTAATTCTTCCACCTGCCTTCTCAATTCCTCATGTTCCTTCGGACTCATACGATAATGTGGTCGATGTGGTAACACTGCCCCCGGAACAAGATCAATCTGATGTTGAATGTCTCTAAGTGGTGGTAACTCCTTTGGCAACTCCTCTGGAAAGACATCTTCAAACTCTTCCAAAACTGGCTTTGCTTCTTCGGGAATCTCAACTTCTTCACTACTCTCTCTCCCAATCAACAAAAACACTTCCGGTTCTTCCTCCACTTCTTTAACAAACTCCTTCAAAGTCAACAGAGTTTTCAATTCTTCAATCTCCTCCAGTTTGTTCTCCTTCTGCTGTTGCTTCTTAGGAACCAAAGTGATTTTAGTACCCTCGAACATGAAACTGTAACTGTTGGCACGACCGTCATGCTGAACTGCTCTATCAAACTGCCATGGCCTGCCCAATAACAAGTGACAAACATCCATGTCCACAACATCACACCAAATTTCATCTTTGTACTTCTTCCCAATCGAAAAATTCACACAAGCTCTTCGACACACTTTCACTTCACCTCCTTTTCTTAACCATGCTAGCTTGTATGGTTTAGGATGCTTCTCGGTCTTCAAATTCAACTTTCTCACTGCTTCTGTAGAAATAATATTATCACAACTTCCTGCATCAATAACAAACTTGCAGACCTTTCCCAGAATAGTACATGTCGATTGGAAAATATTGCTTCTCAGCCAACTACAATCCTCCTCTTGCTTAGGTGTCAAACAACTTCTCCTCATCATAAGATTACAACCTTCATCACCCGACACTTTTTCTTCCTCCTCAACATAAGGTACATTTGAATACTCTGCCTCCTCACCATCATCTGCTTCAACCTCTGCAACCATGGTTCTCTTCTTCGGCTTCGGACATTCGTTGCTTTTGTGACCCAACTCCTGACAATTATAACATTTGAAAACACTACTAGCCTTCGCCTTCTCAACCTCCTTGACCACTGGCTTTGTAACAGGTTTAGGAACATTAGAACTTCCGCCAACACCCCTTGCTTGATTATTGGAATTAGTAAACACACCACCTCCACGCCTTCCTTGTTTCTCCCAAGCTAACGCTTTCTGATGTGCCTCTGCTACTGATCTAGGATCAAACATATTAACCATATCTTGGATCTGCATTCTCAAGCCCCCAATGAATCTAGCAGTTAGCTGTTCTTCTGTTTCCATGATATCATTCCTGGCGATGAGCTGGTAAAATTCATCAGCATAATCACTAACAGATTTTGTCCCTTGCCTCAGATTCTGCAACCTCTGGTACATAAGTGATTGGTAGTTATAAGGCAAAAATGTAGATCTCATCAACTTTTTCATCTTCTCCCAAGATTCTATCTTTGACTTCCCCATTCGTTCTCGAGTAAGTTTAGTTTGCTGCCACCACGCCAAAGCTCTCCCCCTCAACCTAGTAGCAACCAACTTCACCCTTCGATTCTCCGGCACCTCCTTGAAATCAAAGATTTCCTCCACATTAGACAACCAATCTAAGAACTCCTCAGCAACCATCCCGCCTTTAAACTCCGGAATCTCCATTTTCATACCCGACTCCCAACGACGGTCATCCTCCACATCACGGTAAGAATTTCGAACTTGGTCTCGATCTCGATAATGAATACTTGCTCTATCACCCTCTTCAACAAAATCAAAGGTACGCCTACATCGATCTCGACTAACATCATCCCTTCTCTCATGCATGCTTCTTTGACTATGTCCCTCTTCATCTCTATATACTTCATGGTCAAATTCTCGATGACTTCTTCTTTCTTCATGTGCATAGTCATGATGATCTCTTCGTGATGAAATTAATGTTTCTCTTCTATCTCTACAAGAATGTGGTGATACCCTCCTCGCTTCCGTAACCAATGGCGAAACTCGGTTTCCTCCATGGTTCGAGTTTGGTGATCTCCTCCTTTGATTCAAATCATTCATCAATCTCTCCAATTTACCAATGCCTTCATCAAATTTTTCATTAATACGTTGTTCCATAAGCTCGGCTTCTTCTCTACGATACAAAGCTTCAACGTTTTGATGACGATTAGCTCTCCTTGGTGGCATGGTTAAAATTTTCACAAACTTCAACAAATTGAACACAATACTTCAAAATTTCACACGATAAGGCAATCTAGGCTCAACTGTCTCGGCAATGCTTGTCTCGGCCTTGACTCTTCACAACTTTGCTTGGCTCGGTCAAGACTTGCCTCGGCTCACTCCAAAACCTTCAAAACTTTGGCGCGCAAATCACCAATTCAAAATCCAAACAAAATCCAACTCCTCGATCCAAAATGAAATGGATCAAACTCTCCAAACTTGATGCAACTTCAATATGAACACGATGAACTACTTCAAACTTCAAAAACTTGGCTCCAAGAATCAAACTTAGCTATGATTGGCTAAGTATGGCTCCGATACCAAACTGACGCAGCGGATTAATCAAACAAAACTTCAATCGATGGATTGTAGCAATCGGTGAGTTGAAGATACCAAAAATGCCCAAGTTCGTTGATCCAAAGATACCGAACTCTAGCTATCTCAAACACGTTGATAGCGCACTATACCGTGTTCAAAGATCTACGATTCTTCGCACGTTGATCTAGCGCACTAGATTCCGTGAATCGGCTTCAACAAACGTGGATTCGAGCGCACTCGAACGACGTAAGTGGAGATAGGAGATTACACTCAACTACCAATTGGTATGAAAGCACAAAGCTAACAAAAGAGAAATTTTATTCAAAATCAACAACCACAAAATGTACAACACACGCGCTATTTATAGCTTTCACAACTCAACACACACAAACCCTCACCTGACTCTTAGGTCGGCGACGACTTACGACCTAACTTAGGTCGCGGCCGACTCAACACAAGGCAGCTCAACTCCAGAACGACTCAACCCTGGCCGACTTAACAAGCACGACCTTCATACATCATCATATGACCTTAAGACGACTCACCATAGGTCGTATGCGACCCAACACTTCATATACATGACCGACTCAACATTACCCCTAGGTCGGTAACGACCTAAAATACAACACTCACAACCCATAGGTCGGTAACGACCTAAAATGCAACACGATCCACTACATACCGACTTAAAACTCACGACATACGACTTACAACATACAACAGTACACGACTCATCACAACAAACGACTCACGACTCATACTAGGTCGGCAACGACCTACGACTCACGACTCATAACTTCAGCGACTCAACATCCTTCCTTCGACTCAAGCTCCCATCAGTTGAATCCTTCTCCTTCTTGATGCTATCTCGGTCACGACTTATGGATACGTTGTTAAGTCGTGTACGACTCATCAAGTATGCACACTCCAAGTTTCCCTTGAGTCGTAACCCTGTTCCATTATCCCGTATACGACTCAAGCTCGCACGACTCAAACCCGATGCCTCTTTTATGCGGTTCAAATTGTTGTTAACTCGAAACTTGCTATCCCGTGCACCATTAAGTCGGAAACGACTTAACCCTGCCTTCCTAAGTCGCGTACGACTTAACCTCTCTATGAGTCGTGTACGACTCATCCTTGTTAGAAATTTTGGTTGCATTTCTTCTCTGTTCTGAGCTGCATCATATCGTGAGAACACTGTTGGGTGTAGCTTATAGAATTTTTTATATCTTTCCTAGAGCAATTCCCGAATATAGTTTTCGGGCAAAAATTACTTTTCAATCATTTTAGTGAATAGGCATTTCTTTTTACCTGAAAGCTCATGAAAATTGTGTTAATGCATGCTTCTAACTTTTTTATGCTTGTGTCTTGCATTGAGAATATTAATCCTGCTCATTTATAATGATTAATTACAAATTCATTTTCATAATATTCTTCAGTTTCATTGATTTACTTATATTGGATACTCTGCTGTTGTTTTTGGAGGAGGCTGCTTATTTTGATATTATTGCTGTTGTTTTGATATAATTTTACCATTGACCTACCAGGATGGCCAGCTATCATTCCCAGTAATGTTCCACATTTTGTCTCACCTCCTAATCCCCCTCCTCAAACCCCATCTCCACTGATTTTTCCTCCCCCTCATCTCTGCTTCCTGGTCGTATTAAAACAAGAGCTCTTTCAGCAAAGAGAGGAAATAAAATTCATCTTTCCCTCTAATTATTCCATGAATAAAATTGCTTCCTAGAATGTTAGGGGTGCTCATTCTATCTTGAAACTTGATCAAGTCAAAAGCCTTATTAATTTGTATGATATTAGACTCTTTGGCATTCTCGAAACTAAACTCAATCTTCCTCTATCCATTAAAGCTGCATCATATATTAATCCTCTCTGGGCTTACTAACACAATCTTGATGCTGCATCCTATGGAAGAATTCTAGTAATTTATGATCCTGCTGTCATGACCTTATCCCCCGTCCTTTTTGCAAGACAATTTATACATTTCCATGTCCATCTCACTCAATCTCAATCTTCCTTCTATTTAACATTTGTTTATGCTGATAATACTTCTCTTTCAAGAAACACTCTATTTAAATCCCTCCCTCCTTTTCGGCAGAACTCTCATCCTTGGGTTGTTCTTGGAGACTTTAATTCTTACTTTAACCTTGATGATAAAAAGGGTGGATCTCCCTTCCTTCCTGGTGACATTGCTCCCATTAATCTTGCAATTTCTGACTTTGAGCTTATTTTGGTCAACAAGTCTGGTGCTGAATATTCTTGGAACAAACGAAGTCGTAGTGGTGTTCGAATCTTCACAACAATTGATCATGCTTTTTGTAACATATCCTCCCTCAATTTCTGGCCTTCTATTCTGTTTTCCTTCCTCTTCCTGTTCTGTCAGACCATTCTCCCTTAATTCTCACCCTTGATCCCCATTTAAGAAGAGACAAAAGAAGTTTTAAATTTTTTAATGCATGGGCTAAACATGATGATTTTCTTGTTTTAGTTTCACGAGTTCACACTACCTTTAACTGTTTTGGTAACCCTATGTTTAAGTTTTGCAGGAAATTAAAAAGCATTAAACAATCTCTGAGACTGTGGGCTTCCACCACCTTTGGGCATGGTAGTTTGCTATCTTCTACCCTGATTGAGCAGCTCAGGGCCAAACAGGAATACATGATGGAAAATCCAGAGGATGACAATGCTGCTAATGAAGAAGGTCATTTATTCTTGGAAGTGAATAAAGCTCTTCAGTTGGAAGCTAGTATGAAAAGGCAGCTACTCCATAACAAATGGTTTGAAGAAGGGGATAAGAATACAAAATTTTTCGATGACACTTTAAAAGTCAAGCATGCCAGGGATAATATATTCAGCATAATGGATGAACAAGGTAATGTTTTCTCTACTCCTGAATCTGTGGACAAAGCATTTGTTGATTACTTCTCAAATATTCTTAGTAACTCTTCTGGGTTCTCTCCCGACCTTAACCAAATTTCTTCCCTTCCACTGCCTTGCCTTTCTCTCCTTGAATCCGATGCTTTAATCAAACCAGTTTCTGATGAAGAAATTAAGGCTGCCCTCTTCTGCATGAACCAACATTCTTCTGGTGGTCCTGATGGACTTAATGTTACTTTTTACATTGCTACTTGGTCTGTGCTTGGTCATGAGTTCTGTCAGGCAATACATAATTTTTTTAACAAGTGTAAATTACTGAGAGAGGTTAATTCCACAAACATTGCCTTAATTCCTAAGGTTTCTCCTCCTTCCAAAGTATCTTCATTTAGGTCTATCTCGTGTTGTAATGTTGTTTACAAATGCATTTCAAAAATTCTTGCATCTCGATTAGTTTGTGTTCTGCCTTCTATAGTCTCTCTCAATCAAGCAGGATTTATCCCATCTAGGAATATTCTTGATAATTTTCTACTTGCCCAAGAACTGTTGAAAGGTTATGGCAAAGGTAATGTCTCCCCAGCTGCTGCACTTAAAATTGATATATCCAAAGCATATGATTCAATTCATTGGCTTTCTATTGTGAGGATTATGGCCATGATGGGTTTCCCTAAAACCTTTGTTTCATGGGTCTATACTTGCATATCCACTGCAACCTTCTCTGTGATTGTTAATGGTAGACCTGTTGGCTATTTTGGTAGTCAAAAAGGAATAAGGCAGGGGGATCCTATCTCCTCTTATTTATTTTTATTAGTTATGGAAGTCTTCAATGTTATACTCAAGAATAAATACTCGCAAAAGCTCATAAAGTACCACCCTAAGTGCTCTCTCCAACATATATCTTCTATTATGTTCGCGGATGATGTGATGATATTTTCTAAACCTGAAGCTACCTCTTTAAATGGAATTTTAAATGCACCGTGGACCTTTTACCTGATGACAGGCCTCTCCATCAATCACTCCAAATCTTCCTTGCTTGTTGCTGGAGTCTCTGATGAACATGCTTCTAGTTTGTATCAGCTCAGTGGTTTCTCTTGTATGCTCTCTGACATGAAGTATCTGGGACTTCCCTTAATCACTAAAAGGATTTCCACTGCTGATTGTCTTCCCCTTTACAATAAGATTACTTCTGTTATGAATACATGGGAAAATAGGAGAATGTCTCAAAGTGGTAGGCTTGTTCTCATAAAATCTGTTGTGTTTCCTTCCTTGGTCTATTGGGCTCGCTCTATTATCCTTCCTGGTAGGCTACTACACCTTGTTCGGTCTGCCATGTATAGATTCTTCTGGACTGACAGCATTCACAATAAGAAACTTTTTGCCTTGTTCGTTTATAAAGTTTGAGATATCATTAAAGTTGGGTGGTCTTGGAATTTTAAATGCTAAAAATTGGAACATAGCTGCCTTCAGTAAACAGTTTGACGATGTCCTAAGTAAGAAGGACAGTATTTGGGTCAACTGGACTTGGATTCATAACATCAAGCATGGGAAGTTTTGGATGATGGATATAGCTCAAGATAGTAGTTGGACTTGGAGGAATATTCTGAAACATAGGGATGTCTTTCTTCCTATGATTCAGTATCATGTCCACCCTAACTCTGTTATTAGTTTTTGGGATGAACCATGGGTGAGTAAAGGTTTGATTCTTTCTAGATTGTTTGACCTTGCTATGATTGTACAGTCAGGTGTCAACCGTGATGCTAAAGTTAGTGATTACTTCACTGATGGCAGAATTCAACTACCTTACAATAGTAGTCATGTGGTTAGGCAGCTTTGGTGTATAATTCAGAGCAACAGTTATAGTAATGATCACGCTTTCACTGTGTCATGGAACAAGAAACCTCACTGTGTTAAATTAGTATATCATCACCTTCTTGGTAACTCTGTCTTGCCAGCTGCAAAGTGGTTCTCTGTTTTATGGTCGTCTGACTCTTCCCCGAGAGAAAACCTTATGTTGTGGAAGATTGTTAGTTGTGCTCTCCTGACCAGAAGTGTTTTAAATAATTATGGGATTTGTTGTTGCCCTGAATGTGTGTTTTGTGAGCAGCATGCGGAATCAATAGAGCATCTTTTCTTTGATTGCCCTAAAATTTATGAACTGGTAGAAAGAATTGCATGTAAAATACATAGTACTGTTGCCACCGCAAATTCAATAATTAACTGGAATATTGTTTATAAGGCTACTAGGTGGAAGACCATCAAATCCAGAGAATTGATTATTTGCATTAAAATTTATATGGATGTGATATGGAAAGAGAGAAATACAATTGTGTTTGATAATAAGAGAAAGAGCATTGACACACTTTGGTCTGAAGTGAGGTAAAGAATTTACTTGCAAATGAGAAGGAGAGCATGCCAATTCCCTGAAATCATGATTAGTAGTTGGGCTCATTGATCATTTATTCTTTGTTTTTTCAATGTCTTCTTTGTTTTCCCTGTTTCTTTTTTGATTCAAAGCATGTCTTGAATCTTTTTTATTGTGGTTGCAATAAACTGGTAGGGGGCCAGTTAACCCGGTTGGCGTTGCCAAAAAAAAAATAGGTACAAAGATTCATAATTTTCTCTTATAATTTTATTTAGTGGTACATAATGGTATATTTTTTGGTTCTTTTTGTCATTATGTTTTGTTTGTTTGCATATATTTTTATGTGGAGGCGTGCAGATAAATAACATAAAATCATATGTTCAACCAATTTACATACGTTGCTATTGCTACTGACTGATAGCGTGTATTGGTTGCTTATTATAGTGGTTGCTTATTGTAGTGGGATGATTTAGCAGTATCTATTTACTATGCTTTTTCAGGTCAAGTAGATTTGCAAGACTTCAAGGAATACAATGCGCGCTTGCAAGGAGGAATTTGTACATAAGATTCACATGCAGAACTGGAGATGCTATGGGGATGAATATGGTCTCCAAAGGAGTGCAGAACGTCTTGGATTTTCTTCAGACCGACTTTCCTGACATGGAAGTTATTGGAATTTCTGATTAGTTCTCTAGTCTTCTTTCTTTCTTATTTGTATTCAACCTGTTTTTTTTTTCATCCCATCACTCTATGTTAGTCATCGACTACAAAAAGGAGAACCTTTGTTAGTGCTTACCATTGCATGGACAAAATTCTATGGTATCTTAGAAAAAACGTGAAGATCTTAAAGAATTGTCTAGAATATTTTAAAATTATCTTGCCAAAACTAGCAATGAGTAATTTGTGTTATCAATGTTTTTATCCATTCATGGGCAGTACGTTGTTGATTGATGTTTTCGTTCTAGTTCGTCTCAAGTTGAAGCATGTGATAATGCATATTTCATGTTAACATTATTTCCTAGTAACTGCAACATAGGTAGCAAGCTGCATGTTGACAACCAAAATGAAAGCATCGTTACTGACCAAATTATTCCCAAACTATAAACCAGTCTCCAAATATTGATGATCTAACACACTTCAAATTTTAATAACAAATAAAACAAACCCACAAAGGATGAATCATCGCCAGCCAAAAAATGCAAATGAAATAGACCTCTCTCCTTCCTTTTCCTTCACGCATATCCCACCCACCTCCACCTCCATACACTATATACATTCTTCCCTCCTTTTACTTCCTTCATCCCATATATATCCCAACCATCTGTAGCTTTCCAGTATTAATTCTTCCTACGTTGAACTATCATACACATATACAAACCTACAAATTAATGGGGAACTACGTCTCGTGCACGTTGAACAACGCAGCTGCCTCATCATCCAAATCGCCGCAGATCTTGCTACTGAACTCTGACGTCCACCATAAACCCATCTCTCTACCATCGTAAGCTTTCTTAATGTCATGGTATAAATTCAAAATTTGATTTTGAAATTCGGCTCATTAAAACTTGAACAATTTATAGCTTGAAAGTCAAAATTTTGTATCTGAAATAGTTAATCATATTAAAAATAAATTTTTGATAGTTGAAAATGATTTCTGATAATTTCTCTAATTTTTGTTTGCTTCTTAATACATTCCCTATTTAACAGATTCTTTACTTTCTGACTCGATAAACAATAGCTTTTGATAAAATGATTTAACAAGCTGAATTGGTGCAGATTAATTTACATGGTTTATTAATATTTGAGTTATAAAAAAATAAGTTATCTAATTGACCTAAGCGACTAGAGAATAATCATTTTCCATTTTATTTTTTAGCGAATCAAGTCACCAAAATATGGATATCTGAAGTTAATTTTACCTCAATTAAACAATAAAATAGAAAGAACATAGTATGTGCATTCTGTAAATGAAGAAAGTTAATAAAATCTATATTGTCTAATGATTTTAAATAAAAAACTATTGTAACAATTATTATTACTTTGTTCAATAATTTTCATGAGTACATGTACAATATTGATAAAAAAAGGCCGTCGTTCTCCTATTATTTTAGAATGTGACCTCGCCAACCCAAATTCCTATCTATGCCACTGCTTGCAAACCATATCAAAGGTAATATGAAAATAGTATAACATAGTAAATAATCTACAGTAAGTATTGTTATTCTATACTTTACCTTGGGTATTTCTTATCTTTTCACTATATTTATCCTTTCAGCATCAAAGCGTAAAGCATCATCCAAACTTTACAATAAGCACGCTAAAAGAAGTATATATTCTTATAGAAGAAATTCTAAAGGGAATAAAATGCTAAGCTTTTTTTTTTTTTTTTGAAAACGGGTTCAAACTTTTCTATTACGAACTATAAAGCAAAATACAAATGCCATAAGGCAAAGTTCACAATGGACATAACATAATATAATAACTAAACAAAACAGGCCTTTATATTATTAAACACATGAAGAACAAGGCCGATTAAAGCTATATCAAAGCCCACGCGTAGAAGCTTCTCGATTGCTCGCAAGTAAATAAGGCAGGTTTTACTTCCTACTCCTTCATTAAACCAATTCCGAATTAATTCCGTTTAATGGCGGCAAGAAGAGAATGGTAACATTCTCTTCAATCTAATCTGCAGCTGGAGTTAAAACTCTACTCAGCTACTTCAATTATCTCGACGAGACACCAATCTGACCAAAGAGATAACAAATCTTACAGCTATGAAGCTCTTTATCTCGTATGTCCCAGATCTGAAGAAGATAAGTGAATTGAACCCCAAAGGTGAAGTCTTTAAGCTTTATGGGACTAATACAACCAGATCTGAGTTACTTTATGTCTTTTTACAGCAATTTCAGCAACATATAAGAGATCCACATTCAGTTATAATCTTTTCGAGTAAATCAGGCCCAGATCAATTTCAGATAAGTTTCTTATCCCACAAAGAATGTGATTTTGAGTTGTGTTTTGCGACTAATTGAGATTTTAACCATCAGGAAACTCGAGAACGAATTCAACATTACTGATGAGAAGCTAATTAATCTCCTTGTGTTGTATTGTAGCACTATGGACTTCAGCTAGCAAGGCCGAAGATCCTTCATTCTGCAACTTAAAAGTCTATGTCAATTTGATTAGTTAATTGTAAATTAAAATGTAATTAAAAGAGAGCGTGAGGGTATTGTAAAATAAAACAGGTACAGAAGAACCTGAATCAAGAGTCAGAGACACAGAAAGCTTAAGGAAGAACTCAACATATGATAATGCAAGTGTTACCCCAATTCAGCATTGGGAGGTAAATCCCCATTTTTTTGCTATCAAATCGTTCTTATCAGTGATGTTTTTGAAATGTTTGGATCTAGCCATTCTTATGTTCATAGTCTGATGTATTCTTTTACAAATCTGTGTTATATCTGTTTTGCAATTTTGAAAGATCCTTTCATTTCTTTCTTGCCATATATGCCAAATACAAGTGGAAAGAGACAATTGAAACAAGTCTGAATAGAGACTATTAACATTTGATCGCGAAACAATTTGCTGTAGATCTTCTTTTAGTTTAAATGAGAACATATTTTTTGGAGCTGTGAAAAAAATTTTACAGCTCCAAATCCATATGTTTTCTGTGTATTCACATTGAAAGAATAAGTGATCTGTAGTTTCACTATGATTATTACAGAAGACACATATGGGATCCACCATTATCTGCTTCTGTATTAGTCTGCCTTTTGTCAATAAATAGTCATTTATGGCTTTATAGAGACATATCGCCATTTTTGGAACATGAATTTATTCCAAACCAAAGATGACCAAAATTTGTTTTCAAAACTGGTTCTTATTGCATTCCAAACATTTTTAAATTGGTATAAGCCATTCTTTGTACACTTCCAAGTCCAAAAATCCCTTTCCCTATCCTTATGAATTTTGACACCTTCTATTTCTGCATGTATTTGGAATAAAAAACTGCATGAATCCCATTTCCATTCTTCGTTCTTTAAAATTCTACTAAGAATCAAATCTTCCGTACCAGTTCTGAAGGCTATATCTCTATCAATGAGTTCCAAAATAGAACTACCATTTAACCATGGATCGTACCACAAAGAAGTAGTTTTGCCATCTACTATATTAAGAGAAAGACATTTCAAAGCTACACGTCTATTTTTCAGAATGAATTTCCACACTCCGGAGTCATCTGATCGCTGATTCAATTCCCAAAAACTTTTTTGACCAATATATTTACAATGTATAAGATTCGCCCAAATTCCTTCTGCATTAACTATTTTCCAAATCAACTTAATAGATAACGCTTGATTCATTTCTTCTAAGTTTCTCAGACCCATACCACCTTCTTCTTTTTGTCTACACAGAACATCCCAGGGAATCTTACTACTACGGCTTTTCCAAAGAAAATTAAGAATCAAATGTTTAATTTTTTGCAATGTAGAAATCGGGAGACAAAAGCATTGCATCCAGAATTGTATAATTGGGTAAATGGTAGATTTAATGAGTTCTAGTCTCCCAGCTAAACTAAGCATTCTTGTTTCCCATCCTCCAATTCTTAATTTGATCTTGTCTAATGTTATCCCGCTTTTTGGGCAAAAGCCGTGATACCAAAGATTGGACAAAAACAAAAGGCAGTTCGCCTCAGAGACTGGTCGCACTTCTTTTCGCTATGGATATCAGTGAATTTTGTCCGAGTCCGGAACGGGCCGCAATTGATAAGGCATGACAAGAAAGACCATAGAAGCCAGCATTTCAAATTTCAAGTCAATCCGAGGTCATATGCTCAAGTTATGATGGGTTCAAGTTAAGAAGGTGTACATTGCTCAGTTCGAACCCATCATGTTCGAACCCATCATATTCGAACCCATCATATTCGAACCCATCATATTCGAACCCATCATATTCGAACCCCTCATATTCGAATCCATCACGTTCGAACCCATCACTTCGAACCCATCATATTCGAATCCCTCGTATTCGAACCCCTCATATTCGAACCCATCGGCACCTTCGACTCCATCAGAACCTTCGACTCCATCACATACTCCACTTCGAATCCATCTAAGGTACTCCCTACGTCGACTCCATCAACTTCGTATCCATTACTACTTCGAATCCATCAACTTCGTATCCATTACAACTTCGAATCCATCACAAGTTTCGAGTCCATCACAAGCTTCGAGTCCATCACCTTCGACTCCATCCATCACCTTCGAATCCATGCTGTCTTCGAACCCTACACGTTAGAAACAACCTCGAATCGATACCAAAAGCCATCGATTCGAAGAGCCCCCTCACGCAACAGGTCCGATTCGAACCTATGGTGTCGAACCATATGGATTCGAACCATATGGATTCGAACCTATGGGTTCGAACCATATGGATTCGAAACATATGGGTTCGAACGACCCATAGCATCGGTTCGAACCAACCAGCGTACCGAAGAGCCCAATTTCGAACCGATCATTTCTCTCAATCTGCTGATCCAAATCCAATGAAATTTTCACAGAAGTTTGTCAACATGATGAAGAACGTCCACGCCAAGTTTCATCGCAATTGGACAATTTTTGATCGATTCGAAGTTCACTTCGAATCGATGCCAAACTGGGCACGCATTCCGAGAACACGGGCCTGTGGGCCCCCCGTCACGTGCCAAGCAGCCTCCCCAGGTCTTGGGCGGGATTCCAGCCTTCCACGCCTATAAATAGAGCCCCTGGTCATTCAGAAAGAGGAGAGAGTTCCAGGAGAAAGAAAGCAAGCCCAGACTCTGCTGAATTCAATTCCTTTGGCTGTTGTGTTCAGATTTCAAGGCTATAACCCATTGTAATCAGTTAAGATTATCAAGTTCAGAGATTTAACCCGTTGTAATTGATTAAGAACACCAAGAGAAGCAAAAAATAGAAAACCTTCAAAGTGGACGTAGGCACGAACGCCGAACCACTATAAATCTGTGTGTTTTTTACAGTTTAGTACCTGCTTTTTATATATTTGCATAAATCATCCAAATTACAAAGAACGACGTAAAATCAACAGAATCACATGACTTAAGGGTGTTTGCCCATATTTTGTGCAAACATTTTGGTGCTTTCACTGAGAACTGATTCAGGAAGAAGTTGAATTTGAAAATCCAGGAGTTCAGATCTAGGAATTATGGCAAGACAATCGAGTAGACGGTCAAGGCCTGAGAGAAGTGAACCACAAGGAAGTCAAGAAGCTTCCTCAGGAGGTAATCAAGCATCAATCTACATCACTAGGTATGAAATGGAGACAATGATGAAGAGACAGGAGGAGTTGATTCAGAGCTTATTCCAACAAATTGGACAACTTGGAACACATAATAGAGAAACTAATGGAGTTCAGAACGGAGCTGGACCGTCCGACATAGCACCTGGATTAGGAGGCGCACACTTGGAGCACGAAGATCCAGTCCCGGAGGGAGAGAGAGGAGTACCCACGCAACCTGGAGGCAACAGAGGAATGAACACTCAGGCAAGGGGGCAGACTCCAGAATTCCCTCGTGAACTCGGGGGGCAGGTTGAAAGTAATGAACAAAGATTGCATCTCGATGACAACGATAGATTGGCGGAGATGGTTAGAAGAGCTATGAGAGGCGGTTTGGTAAACAAGGATTTGGAGGATGTTAATAGGAGTCCTTTCACTTCAGCGATTAGACAAGCTAGAAACCCACCAGATTTCAAGTTACCATCGTTGGACACGTATGATGGGAGAACGGACCCAACGGTTCATCTAACAAAGTATATGAGGCATATGGAAGTGCTGGGGGCATCAGAGGAGGTTATGGCCCGGTGTTTTCCATTATACTTGACGGATATTGCAGCATTGTGGTTTAGGCAATTAGAGAATGGATCCATCGGAACATGGAATGGTTTAATTGAGAAATTTATGAGGCAATTCAGGGTTCACATTACGAGACCCAAGAATGTGATGACTTTGGCAACCCTAAAGCAAAAAGCCGGAGAGACCCTGAGAAGTTATCTAGCACGATTCAATGCAGCAGTAGCTTCAGTTGACCGAGCGGATCCGTCCATGGTAGTAATGGCAGCTGTGTCCGGAGTAGCTGACGGCATGGAATTCAAGAATTCATTGACTAAAGATCCACCCGTAGATCTAGAGGAATTCTACAACGAGGCAGAAAAGTTTTTACGTTTAGAGGATGCAAATGCAGAAAGAGAAGAAGGAGAGGGAATAGAGGTTTATATGCTTAAAGACAGAAAGCCGACCGAAAAGGACTCAGACAAGGATAAAGGAAAACGAAGGGCTGAGGACTATGATGACAGGTCAAAACGGCAGCGGAGAGAGCCGCGATTCACGACTTACACCGAGCTGACTGAGAGTTTGGAACGTATTTATCAGGACACCAAGGAGCAGATTCCGTATCGCAGACCAATGCGAAGGGATCCAACCTCTAGCGAGAGAAAATCAGATAAGTTTTGTGTATTTCATGAATTAAACGGTCATAACACTAATGATTGTAGGCATCTGAAGGACGAGGTGGAAGGGCACATCAGGAACGGTATGCTCCTGCAATATGTGAGAAGGCGAGCTTCAGCAGTGGAGCCGGAGCGGCCACCATCTACATCAACCAGGGGCAACCCTGATCCAGGACATCGTTTGGTTATCAATTAGTTTAAATATCGATGAACAAGTCGCAAGCTTCCGCTAACTCGACTGAATCATTTACACATGTACGAGATCCCGAACGTTCTCCAGGCATGCTCTGAATGATCATTGATTGTTTCGTAGTTGGAACTTGCACTTTGACATCTTTGCTTTGTTTTTATTTCATGTTAATTTGGACATTTGAACTCGGTTTGTTTGGACATTTCTGTTTTTAAAACTCATCTGCTGAATAGATATTTGATTCTGATAACTCTGAAATGGCTAGGCTACTTGCACATATACGGGGTCGCGAACGGTCCCTAGGCATGCTCTGAGATAGTGATATACCTAAACAAATGATCCAAGGACCCACGCGAACGTGAACCTGGTATCAACAGTATCAAGCCCCCCCGGGCACACTGATTCGCCTTCAATAGGCACACAAACAATCCAGGGACTCACCCGAACGTGACCCTGGAATCCAAAACACCAAGCCCTCCCGGGCACGCTTTCTCGCCTCGAACGGCACCCGACTTCGAACAGTCACCAACTCGCCTCGAACGGCACACGATCGCGAACGGTCACAACTCACTTTACCTCAAATGGCTCGATCGCGAACGGTCGTCATTTGAGGTCCGCCTCGAACGGCACAACTCACTTTACCTCAAATGGCTCGATCGCGAACGGTCGTCATTTGAGGTCCGCCTCGAACGGCACAACTCACTTTACCTCAAATGGCTCGATCACGAACGGTCGTCATTTGAGGTCCGCCTCGAACGGCACAACTCACTTTACCTCAAATGAATCGATCGCGAACGGTCGTCATTTGAGGTCCACCACTTGACCACACACTGTCGCACTTTACCTCGAATGACTCGATCTCGAACGGTCGTCATTTGAAGTTGAGCGCTTGACCCTGAACGGTCACACTTCACCACGGATAACTCGATCCTGAACGATCGACACATGGATTTATGCATCTGACCGGGCAATGTCGCACCTTACCTCGAATGACTCGATCGCGAACGGTCGTCATTTGAAGTTAGGCGCTTGACCTTGAACGGTCATATTTCGCCGCAGATGACTCGATCCCGAATGATCGACGCACGGATTTACGCGCTTGACTGCGCCGGGTCGCACTTTCCCTCAAATGACTCGATCACGAACGATCGTCATCTGAAGTTAGGCGCTTGACCATGAACGGCCGCGCTCCATCCCGAATAAATCGATCACGAACGATCGTCATTTGAGGACATATAAAACTATCAAGTTCTTTGCAGGTTGACGACAGGATATGAACATCCAGCTCAAGGCATCGCAAAACACACCTTCCTACCGCAAGGCATGTTTTGGGGGGCAAAATGTTATCCCGCTTTTTGGGCAAAAGCCGTGATACCAAAGATTGGACAAAAACAAAAGGCAGTTTGCCTCAGAGACTGGTCGCACTTCTTTTCGCTATGGATATCAGTGAATTTTGTCCGAGTCCGGAACGGGCCGCAGTTGATAAGGCATGACAAGAAAGACCATAGAAGCCAGCATTTCAAATTTCAAGTCAATCCGAGGTCATATGCTCAAGTTATGATGGGTTCAAGTTAAGAAGGTGTACATTGCTCGGTTCGAACCCATCATGTTCGAACCCATCATATTCGAACCCATCATATTCGAACCCATCATATTCGAACCCCTCATATTCGAATCCATCACGTTCGAACCCATCACTTCGAACCCATCATATTCGAATCCCTCGTATTCGAACCCCTCATATTCGAACCCATCGGCACCTTCGACTCCATCAGAACCTTCGACTCCATCACATACTCCACTTCGAATCCATCTAAGGTACTCCCTACGTCGACTCCATCAACTTCGTATCCATTACTACTTCGAATCCATCAACTTCGTATCCATTACAACTTCGAATCCATCACAAGTTTCGAGTCCATCACAAGCTTCGAGTCCATCACCTTCGACTCCATCCATCACCTTCGAATCCATGCTGTCTTCGAACCCTACACGTTAGAAACAACCTCGAATCGATACCAAAAGCCATCGATTCGAAGAGCCCCCTCACGCAACAGGTCCGATTCGAACCTATGGTGTCGAACCATAAGGATTCGAACCATATGGATTCGAACCTATGGGTTCGAACCATATGGATTCGAAACATATGGGTTCGAACGACCCATAGCATCGGTTCGAACCAACCAGCGTACCGAAGAGCCCAATTTCGAACCGATCATTTCTCTCAATGTGCTGATCCAAATCCAATGAAATTTTCACAGAAGTTTGTCAACATGATGAAGAACGTCCACGCCAAGTTTCATCGCAATTGGACAATTTTTGATCGATTCGAAGTTCACTTCGAATCGATGCCAAACTGGGCACGCATTCCGAGAACACGGGCCTGTGGGCCCTCCGTCACGTGCCAAGCAGCCTCCCCAGGTCTTGGGCGGGATTCCAGCCTTCCACGCCTATAAATAGAGCCGCTGGTCATTCAGAAAGAGGAGAGAGTTCCAGGAGAAAGAAAGCAAGCCCAGACTCTGCTGAATTCAATTCCTTTGGCTGTTGTGTTCAGATTTCAAGGCTATAACCCATTGTAATCAGTTAAGATTATCAAGTTCAGAGATTTAACCCGTTGTAATTGATTAAGAACATCAAGAGAAGCAATAAAGAGAAAACCTTCAAAGTGGACGTAGACACGAACGCCGAACCACTATAAATCTGTGTGTTTTTTACAGTTTAGTACCTGCTTTTTATATATTTGCATAAATCATCCAAATTACAAAGAACGACGTAAAATCAACAGAATCACACGACTTAAGGGTGTTTGCCCATATTTTGTGCAAACATCTAACAACAGAGAACAATCTTTATCCCTCAAATTAGCACTAGACAAGGGAATTCCCAAATACCTTACTGGGAGATCCGACTGCTGTATATTCAGTATATTGCTAATATCATTGCAGTAGTCAACCCCTTTGCCAAAGAAAACGTTGGATTTCTCACAACTTAATTCCAGACCAGTAACTCTTTTCATGGTTTGGGAGACATCACGAATTACAGTTTCCGTATGAACATTAGCTTTAGTAAAGACGATAATATCATCAGCGTAGATAATGTGAGTCAATTTGTTATCATAATCTGTGATTGGAGAAATTAGACCTTTTCTGACTTTTTCATCCATAATTAGCGTGAAGTACTCCATGACCACAGTAAATAAGATGGGAGAAAGAGGGTCACCTTGTCTAAGACCATTTGAACTTTTGAAATAACCATGCGATTCTCCATTAACTATGATAGAAAACACTGGGGTCTTTATAATATTTTTTATAACATTCACCCATTTATCTGGAAATCCCAGACTAACTAGCATGTGTAGAACAAAGTCTCGATTAATCGTATCATATGCTTTCTTTAAATCTACTTTGATACACATATTTTTATTATCCTTTCTCCCTAGACCTCTTATAATTTCATGAGCAAACAAAATTCCGTCTCCTATTGATCTGCCTTTAATAAATGCCGTCTGATTCGGGGATACCAACTTTCCCAAGAAAGGGACAATTCTGTTGCAGAGAACTTTGGTGAAAACCTTATACAAAGTGTTACAACATGCAATGGGTCTGAAATCTTGAATTCTAGTAGAGTGGGAATTTTTAGGAATCAGATGCAGAAATGTATGATTCCATTCATTGATTATTAATCCATTCTGAAATATGTCATTTAAAGCCCTGTAGATTAAATCTTTCGAAAGATTCCAATGAATTTTAAAAAATTTAGAGTTAAAACCGTCAGGACCTGGAGAAGAGTCATCTTTAATGTCCCACAGTGCAAATTTAATTTCTTCCATAGTAATATCATCATTCAAAAAGTTTGCACCGTAGTCAGAAATAATCGCTTTACATATGACTTCTGGGAATTGGTCTTCAGACGGAAGGTTAAGCAATTGTTTGTAGAAATTGATAGCCTGTTCTATAATTGTGTCTTCCTTAACCTCCTTGCCATCTACCACAATGTTCGTCATACATTTCCTACTTCTTCTACTGGACATTTTAGCATAGAAGAAAGCAGAAGCTTCATCACCCATCCTCAGCCAGTCACATTTAGCCTTTTGTTTTGTGTCTAAATATTCTTTTTTAAGAGCCAATTCCAAATTTGCTTTGGCGTTTTGAAATTCCATGGCTAAGTTATGATCATTTGAAGTTTCAAGGAGTTTTTGAAGCCTAGAGCAAATCTCTCTCTGCACTATAACCTCTTGTTTGGTATTCCGAATATTTGAACTCCAAATTTTTAACTCTTTCTTGATGTTCTTGAGAATATTCATAATTTGATATAGAGGTCGATCTTCCTTTTTAGTTATACATTGCTTCTCAATAAGAGGAAAGTATTGATCACACAGGGGCCAGTGATTCATAAACCTAAAAGGTCTGTTCTTGATTCTTGTTTTGGGAAAAAGTGAAACCATGATTGCATTATGGTCACTAATAGAGGGAGGCAAATATATTGCCGAAAAATCTGGAAATAAGTTGATCCAATCTAGGTTGGCAAAGACTCTGTCAATTTTTGAAAATATGTTGTGGCTAGGACCAGACCACCAAGAAAATTCATAACCTTTAATATCAATCTCTTTGAGACCTGTATAATTAGACATATCGTCTAATTCAAACAGGTTTCCAAAAGGCACTGGATTACCTCCCTTTCTTTCTGAAAGGCTGCGGACACAATTAAAATCTCTAAAAACCAACCATGGTCTGTAAATATTGATAGCATCTTCCTGTAAGTTTTTCCACAGCCTTTTCCTTAGAGTAGCAAAATTATGAGCATAAACGAAAGTTATGTTGCATTTGAAATTCAAATTGTTGATTAATTCAATAGTGATATGTTGGTCGCTCATGCTAATGAAGTTAAAATTACAGGAGTTTCCATCGATGAGTACAAATATTCTACACTTATAATAACAGGAAACATTGCTTATTATTTTCCATCCATCTTCCAAAACTCTTTCCAGTTTCACAATATCTGAAAAAAGTAACTTGTTTTCTAACACACCGAAACAACTGATTTTATACTTATCAATGAGACTTCTCATTTCTTGCCATCTGTTGGGATTATGGAACCCCCTAACATTCCAACATGCAAAATCCATTATGTTACCTTATATTTGCGAGACCTCTGCGACCTTCTAGAGGACTCCTCTTTGTCTTCCACAGGAATGCCTAACATCTGAACCCACTTAGGATTCTTACGAACAAGTTTGTCCTCTTGAAGATTCTCGAATACAGTAGGAGAGGGCTGCTTCTCAAGGGCAGACTCTGCATTATCATATGTGTTTTGTTCCTCCGCTACTTTTGTTGTTTCTTTATCCTGATCCAGATTCTCCTGTACCTGTAAATTAGTACAATGTTCAGAACCTCTCTTAAAATTAACATTATTAATATAACAATCATCAATACAAATGACAGTAGATAGAGTAGAATTAGAAGGATCCTGTATTGGCGGGGTGCGTTTAAGGATTGTGATTTGGGACGTAGGTGTCTTCGGAGGTGAAGAGCTCAAATCTTTATCTCCTGAAGTAGTCAATTCCGCTAGGGGGGTTTCTACACCGTTACGTAATTCAGAGTCTATCCTGGTCACTTTGTTTTGCTCAGGGATTCCTCTATCCTGTAACTCCAACGTATTATAATCTATCTGATATCCATCCTCTCCAGCTGAAGTCTCCTTGTCAATTCGACCTTCGGGCGAACTGCTATCATTCGTGTTCTCCGTATTGAGAGATTCAGTGGGAACTTGTTTTCCCTGATTCTGTAAATCATCAATGCCACCTTCCTCTCTTTCTTTATCCGAACAAATAGCCAGATTTGATTCCTCTTGGTTTATTCCCACCGAAACATCTACATGTGTATGTTTTGGAACCCATGTTTTAGTCAATGGGCATTCATTAGAAACGTGGCCAAAACATACGCACTTGTCACATATGGGAGGAGGATTTCCATATTCCACTTCCTGAAGGAAGTTCCTCCCTTCTTCATCCATACCTGAGATGGATTTTGGCATACCATAGGTTGCATTAACCTCAATTAATACTCTGGCATAAGCTAATCTTGATTTATTTTTCGTTGCCTCATCCATCTTTATAGGGATTCCTATTGTACTTGTAAGGGCGCTAATGGCCTTATTACCCCACAACTTGAAACTTAGACCCGGAAGTCTAACCCACATAGGCAGAGAGGTAAGAAGATCTCTGTCTGTTTTCATGTCCGGGGACAGACGTTTCATGATTATCAGGTTCCGGTCCATGAACCAAGGACCTGATTTCAAAATCTTATTGCAGTCCTCCTCAGAACCAAATCTCACTACAAAAAAACCGTTGTTCCTTGAGCGAACAGAAAAACGGTTTCTGTGTAGACCATACTCTGTTGGCATACCCTTCAAAAGTTTTAAGCCATGGTTTGTATCCAACAACGTATAGTAATATACATAATTCCCAGCCACTTTCCGCTTCTTTAATAGCATCAGACGAAAGGGTGCCTACTCTTTTGCCTTCTACTATTCTAGGCTCAACAAATTCAAGATCTAGATTACCTAGATCCCCAACCGCTCCTATTTTTACTGCTTCGCTGTAAGAATATTTTTTTGCATTCTCAGATACAGTGAATTTTATATTCGGCTTCCTTCCTGATTGAAAATTGTTAGACTGCAAATTTTTATGTCTTGTTGTTGCCTGGCCTGCTGCAGTCGACTGAGACTTTTTACCCGATTTCCAATCTGAATTTCACCCGTTACTGCCACCCAAATAGAGTCTGGATTCAGGTCCCACAGAAGCCGGATTCTTGCCCCTTTTCCTTCTAACCTCCTCCCATCATTCTTCATCGCGAAGAGATCCCATGTTGAGGAGAAAGAATTGAAGACATAATTTAGAAAAAAGGATAAGGCAAGGGAGAATCGAAAGAGAAAAAAGAGAATTGGGAAGGAAACCCTAGTCTCCAGATCTGGATCTAGATTTGGAAGCCATGACTTCTCAACAATTTTTAGTTTAACTTGACATCACATAATAAATGCTAAGCTTCTTTTATATAAAACATTTGACATCACATAATAAATATACTAAAGTGATCATTAGCCAAAGGGTTCGAGCAGTGAAGAACTGTTGTACTATTATTTCGTTGAACTAATAATAATAAACCGAGTGCATGACTCAATTGTTGAGGTCTAAAAGTAATATAATTGGACGTTAATAGTGTTAAATTTTGGTGATACAAAATCACAAATAGAAGGAAAGAAATATGCAAAAGGGAAAGTAATCACGTTTGTTCATTATGAAAATGCATAAATAATTGGATTACATTTGAATAAGATGACAATGAAAGATATGCATGCGCACGTTATGGAATAATATATATGCAAAAGATATGCATATTATTTCTTTCTTCGTAATCGCATTGTTTTGGGATTATTTTCTTCCATCTTTGGAACGAGTGAATTACTTCTTATATTTGCGCGATTTGTTACCATTGTAATTTGCCTCCATTATCTTCTTACCATATTTTGGTAATTTGATTGATGATTCACATGGATTTATGTTGGTTATATATTGAGGGTAGACTTCATTGTAAACCAATCCTGGTATTCAGCCAGCGATCTCTAGATAGAGTGTCTCTTCTTGTTATCCCTAATTTGGGGCTTTGGTATGTAAACTCTTATTTTACAATCTCTTGTAATTCTCTCAAGTGTAATAAAAGCTCTCTCTTTTGGACTGGACGTACACTATCTAGATGATAGTGGAACCAGTATAAATATTGTGTGTCTTCTTTTTCTTTATAGTTATTTACTATTTATTTGGAGTATAGAATAATTGCTACTAGATTAAGTGATGTTCAAATTGGCAAATCTAGATCCGGTTTATTGTTTTTCCGCATTTGTGCAATTTTTACACTACAGATTGGTATCAAAGCTAGGCGATTTGTTCAAATTTGTGCATCAATGGCTTCTAGAAAGAGCGGTAGATCTGGTGGTAATTATGCTATTACTCATTTGGATGGAAAAGGAGATTTTGTGCAATATAGAGTGGAGGAGATTATGTTGAGAGAGAAGAGCATTCCAGTCTTGGAAATTTGGTGATAAGGAGTTTATTGTGTTGAAGGGACAGCTAGATTTGGGAACCTGTATCTGCTTCATGGCTCGATGTTGATGTGAGAGTCTTATGTTAATTTCCATGGAAAATTTATTGTTTGGCAGATGAGGTATGTGGAAGGAGAGAGATTTGTCTTGTATACAGAGATTTGGATTAGCCTTGTTATGTTCATTGGCTTTTGTTTTTTGGCTCTGTATCTGGATTGGTGATTGAGAGAATTTTTTGGCCTTGGTGGCTTTGAGATTATTTTGGTATCTACTTTCTTTTGATTTTGGATATTTGCAATATTTTTTTGACAGGCGGGGACATAGTCTGAGCTCGTTAGCAAGGGGTAATGGGGGTGGCATTGCCGGAACCCATTGGTTAAGTATTCATTTTGGTCTGTATCTCGTTAAGAGATTTTGATTGAAGGTGGAGTTTGATTTTAAGAGTTTTATGTTAAAAAGAGAATTTGACTCGAGGTGGAGTGTTGGAAATATGTGATTTTGCATCAAGGTGGACTGTTAAATTTTGGTGATACAAAATCACAAATAGAAGGAAACAAATATGCAAAAGGGAAAGTAATCACGTTTGTTCATTATGGAAATGCATAAATAATTGGATTGCATTTGAATGAGATGGCAAGGAAATATATGCATGCGCACGTTATGGAATAATATATATGCAAAAGATATGCATATTATTTCTTTCTTCGTAATCGCATTGCTTTGGGATTATTTTCTTCCATCTTTGGAATGAGTGAATTACTTGTTATATTTGCGCGATTTGTTACCATTGTAATTTGCCTCCATTATCTTCTTACCATATTTTGGTAATTTGATTTATGATTCACATGAATTTATGTTGGCTATATATTGAGGGTAGACTTCATTGTAAATCCATCTTGGTATTCAGCCAGCGATCTCCAGATAGAGTGTCTCTTCTTGTTATCCCTAATTTGGGGCTTTGGTATGTAAACTCTTATTTTATAATCTCTTGTAATTCTCTCAAGTGTAATAAAATCTCTCTCTTTTGGACCGGACGTACACTATCTAGATGATAGTGGAACCAGTATAAATATTGTGTGTCTTCTTTTTCTTTATAGTTATGTACTATTTATTTCGAGTATAGAATAATTGCTACTAGATTAAGTGATGTTCAAATTGGCAAATCTAGATCTTGTTTATTGTTTTTCTGCATTTGGGCATTTTTTGCAAAACAAATTGATCACACATAAATAATTAAATAACAAAGGAAAATCAACTTAGGAAAGAGAGATTTGATCTATTTGACAAAATTTTTGTGATACTGTATAACTTCAACAATCTAATAAGGCTGCATGTCAACATCCAAAAATCTTCTAAAGGGAGAGTTGGGCATTGACAAATAATACATCATTAATCTAAAGAATTATAGGAAGAGACAACAAACGAACGTCTACATATTTTACATTGTATTCAAAGAACACTCATGTGAGGTAAAGTATTTGAAAATTGTATTTTAATTTGCAATCCCTGTATATAGTTTTTTCAGTAACTCAAACACTATACTATATTAATGATGTGTATAATTTTGTTTCTCTTATACATTCAGGTTGATGGCAAAAGCATAATTGACTTAAATTTTTCTGGCAGCAAGCTCGGCTTTAGTTTACTCAAGTTTTGAAGATGGTAGAATCAACATGGAGAAACATGCTATTCACTGATTTGGCTCAGTTAGAGAACCGGTGTTTCTTTTATTGGTATTAGTAGGGGTTACTAAGTTAAGTTCTTTTGGAGTTATTTTGTAACCTTTCAATTACATCGATTATCGTCGAAGGCTCTGTTAACTGTTTAGAATTATTTGATACTTTCAAAATTGTAAAAAATTCAAAGTTGTATAAATGTTTCTTGTGGGTAGTATCTTAATATAAATGTATTTTCTTTTTTAATGGTTTATGGTAGAAAAGTAAGAAAAGTTGTGATTTTTGTAATTTTGTTTATTTTTTATACGAAATGTGTGTTTGATATTGTTTATATTGAAATTAATTATATATTCATTGTAGTGAAGTTTAATTTAGACATTAAAAAATTAATTATACCAAAATTTTCAATGGTTATAACTGTTGGGAATATGAGCTTTAACTATCGGTACTATGGAGTTTCCCAATGGTTATAATCGTTGGGAAATTTCCTATTCCCAATGGTTATAACTATTGGTACTATGGAGTTTCCCAACGGTCATAACCGTTGGTACTATGGAGTTTCCCAACGGTTATAACCATTGGAAAATTCCTTATTCCCAATGGTTATAACTGTTGGGAATATGGAGTTTCCCAACAGCTATAAACGTTGGGAAATATACTACAGATTTTGTCACATACCTAATACTAATGGTTATAACCGTTATAAATTTGATTTGTAACGGTTATAACCATTAGGAAATGACAATTCTGGTGTTGTGCCCGAGATGGAACCTGAAAGCTCACTCCAATGAAAATAAAAGCAAGATAGATCTAACATCCTCGAATAAAAAGGGGCTCCCTCAATCTAAAGCTAACCATCAAGGGAGGGTGCTAACAAATCACTTAAACAATCTAGTAGCTCGATGTCAAATGAATATTTTCCAGACCAAAAAAACTATCGCGATGTTGAAGCCTCTCTGAAGGATGTAGCTGAGAAAGTAGTGAAGGATGCAATGAATATAAAGGGGACTAGGACCACAGATGAAAATGCCAATGATAATGATAATGCCACCCTTTGCAGATGAGACTATGGAAACCATCATCCCTGTTATCCGCCTTTTGGCAAGGCCATGACATGAAGAACTTGACTAAAAACTAAAGATAATCCGCCCTGGAGATAAGTTATCTGTAGGTCCACGATGGATACAAGAAAACTTGGTCTGAGTCTGAACCAAGCTACAATTAGCATGGATAAAAAGCAAAGCTATGAAAGGCAACATTTCAAATTTCAAGTCAATCGGAGTTTGTATGCTCAAGTTATGGATCGATCAAGATTCATGTGAAACATGTTAATTTCTTATCCACCTGCTTTGTATCCATCTACTTCGTACCCATCTGTGTCGTATCCATAAAGATTTCAATGAACTTCAACATTCCATAGATCGATCATGCTTAGTCCATCCATCAGCTATATATTTTGTATCCATCACTCGTTTTGATCGATACGAAGACCAGGGGCAAGCATTGATATGAAACCACTAATAAATCATCGATAAAAAGCCATGGGCGGAGCATCGATAGGAAGAGCTTGGCAACAGATGGGTACGAAAGGCATAGTCAAAACAAGGAAACGGTCTATAAGAATGGAATGTGGATCTCCAGTGCCACGTCAATGACACATAACTGATCGATACGCATTGTATCGGTACGAAGCCCATCGATACACGCGTATGGATACGAAGCCTCCAGCCTTCCTAGGAAAATACAACGTTGGATCGATCATATCTCAAACTATAAGTCCAAATGCTATGAAATTTTCACAAGAGCTTGCATATCAACTCAACAGCTCCCCTGAACGATCGTAGCTCAATTGGAGGCAATCTTGGCCAATATGAAGTACACACGGATCGATCAGGATCGATCCCAGACAACTCCAGATCGATCCTATAAGCCAACCTACGTCTGAGAAGAGGTATTCCAAGATCTGAGGCAGATATTTCTAGCTCTATGCCTATAAAAAACCTCTACTCCAACTAATAAAGGACTTTTGAAACTTCTACGCTGTTACTCTGCTGAAACTCCATTGTAACTTGAGTGCTGGCTTTCATACTATTGTAACTCAATTGAGAATCATCAATAAACAATAAACTATTCAAAGTGGACGTAGGCTACAACGCCAAACCACTATAAATTCTTGTTTTTTCTATTTCTGCTTAATTTTCTTGGTGTGATTTTTAGATAGCCTCCTTTTCTGTTTAATTTCTTCATTCTAATCTCTTTAATTAAATCCGAAGAATGTTGTGTATAATATTGGTACAAACACTTTGGTGCTTTCACTGAGAAAACTACATTTTTCTCTAATTCCGTGGATCCCATGCCGTTATTGGATTGCTAAAATCTTAGGAGGAGATCCAGATCTACTTTCCAGTAGTTCCTTCCATTCTACTCAGATTGTTCTAGATCTAGGAAGAGCAACATTCAACATGGTGCGCAATACCAGAACTTCTTCTAATGCTGTAGATATAGAAGGGAGGGATAGGCAAAATCCCACACAGTTGACCACAATAGGCCAAACGTAAGCAGGAGCTCCAGATCTGCCCAATCCAGTAACTAGAGAGGAATTCCAGGCCCTCATGCAAGAGCTTGCTCAAAGCCGTCAAGAGCTCACTCAACAGATCTATGCCAACACGCAGCTTGTGAACCAGTTGAACGAAGCAAGGCGAGGGAGATCTAGAAGGGACCATGACTCTTATCCTTGTCTGAAAGCTCGACATCATCTGACTCCTATCATAGATATGCACGCCATCGATTGGATGGAAACTGTGCAGAAGCCTCTGAGCATCAGCATGATGTGAAACTCGGACAGGCCAGGATTGGTCCTTCTAGAGGACATCATGCTGGACCCTCCTCCCGAGGAGCATTTCCTTATCATACCATTCATGACCATGCAGCTGCTATTGCTACTGGAAGACGAGATCCAGAAACAACCAGATCCATCATCTTGTCAATGCGTTCATGATCAGGATCCTCACTTCCCTGAAGACCATGAGCCAAGGAGGCATGGAACAAACTATAGACAGCGAACAGACCATCCCCATAACATGGGACCCGACCATGCCTTGACCCTAAATATCCAGATGCTTGACATTCCAACTATGATACACCAAATGATCAGAGAAATTCAAGGCCTTATGAACGATGATTGGGGAATCTTTTGAAGTCACACTCCATTCACTAATGACATTATTTATACAGATCCACCATGTCAATTCAAGATGCTGACCTTGCCGATGTACGAAGGAAATTAAGATCCTTACCAACATATCTTGAAGTGTGAATGGCTCATGAATGCCGCTCGAGCTAATGATGCGGTTAAGTGTAGGAGCTTCCATATCTCCTTGAGAGGCATTGCAACTATGTGGTTCACCTGTCTATTACTCTATTTCCTGTTTCGATCGGTTGGCTATAAAGTTTGTCGAGCAGTTTCGTATGCGTGCTACGAGAACAAAGGATGTTAATACCATGTCCAGTGTTACTCAAGCTCCAGGAGAGAATCCAAGAAATTATCTGGGAAGGTTCAACGTTTCTTGTGCTGAAGTCAGTAATCCTAACAATAACTCTATTTTGATGGCATTGACTAAAGGGATCGATCCTTATTCCGAATTTGGTAATTGGTTCGTTGGTAAACTCCTCGCTTTGCTGGATCATTTCTATGCAAAGGCCGTCCAGTATTTAAGGAGAGAAGACACTAGACAATCTAGGAAGTAGGACATTGTAAGGCCCAGTGGTGAAGGCATTCAGAGTAATGTTGTTATGAAGTAGACCGACGAAAATTCCGGTAAAGTGCAATTGAATATTCAGAACAAGGAAGGTCAACAGAAGGGTAATGGAGGTCAAAGGAAGAAGAGAGACCCACATCACGGGAGACCCATAGCTCCCGTGTTCGACCAATATACTCCCTTAAACACGTCGTTGAAAATGTTTACCTTCAGACTTGTAATACCGGACAGTAAAAGAAGCCAGCTCCGAAACCATCATTTGAGAAACAAATTCAGACCACGAAAGTCTGCAGGTTCTACGATTGTTACGGCCATAACACTAATAAGTGTCGTCATTTGCAAGGCATCATTGAGAGATTAATCAGAGAAAGAAACTTAGAATAGTTCGTCCAAACTCCACAGAATAGCAAAGCGAGCTCATGTAATCCAAATCAAGGCCAAGCTAGGTCCGAAGAACCGACACATACTGGCGGGAGGTTAGTAATAAACACTGTGAGTGGTGGTCCACATCTGACTGATCAGAGCTTGAAGGAAATGGAGTCATATGCTAGTTCGATTAGGCATGTGGACTTAGAGTGTTATAGTAATACTGATGATGGGGCCCTAACAAAACAACAGAGGATGATGACATATGACATCGTTTTCAGAAACCGTGATGTTGATAGAGTCGAGGCCCCCACTATCAATCTATTGGTTATTTCAGCCCAGGCAGATCCTGCTTGGACGAAGAGGATCTTGGTTGATAGAGGAAGCTCTGTGAACATTCTTTTCAAGCACGCTTATGACCAAATGAGGATGGAAGCAAAAGACGTATTCATGGTTTTAATGGAAGCACAGCTATACCAGCTGGGATGGTGGAGTTACCCGTTGAGTTGGGTATTGGAGATCGCCGGAGGGTTCAGATGTTGCAGTTTGTTGTGTTGGACATACATTCCCCTTATAATTCTTTCTTGGGCCAATCGTCCCTCGCAGATTTCAGGGCAGCGATTGCCCCTTGGTGTTTAACTGTGAAATTTCCCACTGGTAATGGAGTTGGAGTGGTACATAATGATAGGCGGTTAGACATGCCTATAATGTGCAAAGCTGCGGGATGCGCAGCTGAAGGAAAAAGGAAAGGGCACAAAGGAATCCCTCTGCGTCTATCTTTTAGAAAATTGACAACTAACGCCTAAGCCTACGCTCGGGTGCGAAAACCAGTTCCTTAAGGACCTTGATCCCAAAGACGGTAATGATGAGATGGAAGTCAAAGATCACCAGGCATTCTCGGCAGAGCTGACGAATGATGTTATGATCCATGACGATGATGATTCCAAAATGGTAAATGTGACGACCGCCCATGACTCCCGCACTAAACAAGGGAATGGTGCGCTAAAAGACGTGCCAGGCAGCCATAGACGATAGCCAGGGTAAGATAAAACAGAAACTCTATCGTACAACTCACAGCGCATGGACAAAATACAATAGAGAAATATAT
Organism: Allium cepa; assembly: GCA_030765085.1. Classification (NCBI taxonomy): domain Eukaryota; kingdom Viridiplantae; phylum Streptophyta; class Magnoliopsida; order Asparagales; family Amaryllidaceae; genus Allium; species Allium cepa. The sequence goes on along the minus strand of CM060938.1, from coordinate 909,433,344 downwards.
GTATGCAGTGAAGCTCATAACAGAATCATATAAACTCATAATAGTTTTATACAAACATCTGAACAATCAATACATCAAGCCTCACTACATAACACTCAAAACATATACAAGCAGCGGAACATCCAGTACATATAGTAGGAAAAACTAATATGCTAGCCTCCAGCTCGTCTTCGTCATCAACTTCGTAGATCCTAAAGAACAGCACCTGTCACCTGCTACCTAGTCTGCCCATCCCAACATGGATGAACAGCCCATGGTAATAAGAGTTGAACATAAAACCTTGAGTCAGACAACAGTCTTAGTGAGCAGTAAATTAACTATCAAACATACCAAAAGAACATAAAGGATAAAAGGAATAGGAACTCAACCATCCCACTCCACCTCATTCTACAGTGATAGCCCCCAGACCCACTAAGGAGAAGCAAGCATAGCAAAGCAGACAATTTAAGTATAGTAATTATCACTCGAGTCAAGGTCGATGTTTTCCAAATACAAACCCCCAAGGCTTAAACCAAGATCATATAAGCACCCAGAAAACACCGCTCTTGAGACCGAACGATGATACCACCAAACATCCATGACTCTGGCCATCACTGTCATCATTGCCTCGATATCACCGTTAGTTGAATGGCCGCCTGTCAAGGGCTAATGGTAACCCCGGTTCTAGATAAACTCTGCACGTCATCGTGACCCGTGCCTAGGACTTACCTACTCTGCCCAGAGAGTACTCGACCACCTGCCTGTAGTCTTTTGGGTGTCCCGACCACCTACCTGTAGTCGTTTGGGCGCCCCACGTACTCTTGCTTTGAGTTTACTAGAACCTTCAACAATGATGAGATCCAAGCCTCCTAGTCATCCTCCTCGACGACTATTCTCATACTAGCCCAAGCTACCTCTCGAGCAATCCATTATCAACCAACTCGAACCATCCCTCGAGTTATCAACATGCTTGGAATGATCCCTGCCTGGATTACGCCAAGACTACATCACCTCATACTTCGCTCCATCGCATCATAGCAAAGTCCCATCTCAACATCATGGTTTGCCTCATCGCATCATGGCAAAGTCCATCATCATCAAATCTATCCATATGAGCTTTCACATTCGCTTCATATGCCACAAGCAGCTTTCACCATTCAAGAGCCTTTCCACTTAGCTTTTGAATCGTCCTCAACCAACTTGTCCAAATCAAGTTATCAATCAACTAATCAATCAAATCAAACATTAATCCAAGCAATCAATCATTCAAACAAGATCTAAATAAACTATTACAACAATAATGGCAATTTCGTAAATAAAGTGTCGAAATATAACATGCAATCTAACAAGCATGAATCATGAACAATATCTCTACAACTTGATGAATGAACTTGCATAAGTGAACATGTAGTAAAATAGGTGTTGAATCATCATTAACCATAGATCTACATGCAGACTTAAGAAAAATGCACAAAATCACTCTCTTTAACACATAAACAAGCCACCGATCCAATATACTCCTTTGGATCCGTGTGAGAGATAACTACCAATCACCAAATCACCTAAACACCTCAAAACCAACTAACTTCAGATCTGGATAGCAAAGATCTAAGCTTGATCCGGCAAAATCTCGCTTCAATCGATGGAATCTCACTTCAATGGATGAAGATCTTCAACTTTGGCTCTTGAATCTTTGATCTTGATCTTCGATCTTGGATGGATGTTAGCACTAGATTAGAGTAGAGAAAAGAAGTGAAGAAGTGCTGTAGTCGAGCTCTCAAAATGGCAGCACTTCGTTGCTTCAAAATCCGGTGCCAAAAAGTGAGCCAATCCCCTCTATTTATAGGCTGGAAATCCCCTTAACTCGGCCGTCCCCGTTGAGTCGTCGCCGACCTACGACCTAAACCCAAGGCCGACCTAGCTACTCAACACAACAGCTGACTCAACCACCTAACGACCTAACACGCACGCGAGTTACGACCTACGACTTATCGGAGAGGCCGACCCAACTGTACACGACTCAAAAAGCCTCCGACCTAACGACTTAGCCCTAGTGCCGATCCAACACCTACGCGACCTAAAGCATGCCGCGACCTAACATAAGCCGGTCACGACTTAACTACGCTCACTATCTCCACATTGGGTGCCGATCTAACCCCTGCCGACCTAACCCCTGCCGACCTAAGTCCTTAACACACATGACCGACCTAACGACCTAACACCATAACCCTTAAACCCCTAACTGTCTTAGGTCGGTCACACCTCAACTCGGTGCAAACCCTATAAGCCGTTAACCACTAGGTCGGACCAAACCAATAACTCGCTAACTCCTAAGTCGGCTACCTCCTTGACTCGGCCACACCCTAAGTCGGCAACACCTATGAGTCGCTCACTCCACTAACTCGTCCATGCTTCTTAAGTCGGTCAATTTCTTAGCTCGGTCATTCCTATAAGTCGGCCCAAACCACTTACTCAGCAACACTTTAAGTCGTTCACTCGAGCTAACTTCCATACGACCTAAGCACTAAGTCGTTAACCCTATAAGTCACTACCTACCTTAACTCTGAACGACTTATCAACAATACGACTTAAAGCATATAGTTTAAAAATGTTTCGATCCGTAAAAATACAGGTCGTTACATTCTCTCCCCCTTATGAATTTCGCCCCCGAAATTCCAAACAAACAAGAGCATCCAAAGTTATTCCGCATGCCTACCATCCATAGCAATCAACAAACCATGCATCCAATTACTAGCCTAGCATGCAGAATACTAAGATTAAAACAAGCTACAAATTCATGAGATGTCACGACACCTTAGGGCCATACCTCGAAGAGTTCAGGATGAGCTTCCTTCATCCTCTCTTCCTCCTCCCATGTACAGTCGTCAACATCATCACTCCATTGTACCTTGAGCAACGTAATCGTCTTCCTCCTAAGCTGTTTCGTGTCGGTTCCAACAACACGAAGCGGCTTACGAGGTCTTCTAACAACTGGATCAACCTCTAAATCTTCACAGCTATCAGCCGAAACCACCGTATTCGAGTCATGCACATACTTCTGTAGATAAGATACATGAAAGACATTGTGCACACCCGCCATCTTCTCTGGTAACTCAAATCTATAAGCGAGCTTTCCAATTCGCTCGATGATCGGGAATGGTCCAACAAATCTCGGAGTCAATTTCCCTTTCTTCCCGATTCTAATAACATTCTTTAGTGGAGAAATCTTCAGAAAAACCATATCACCCACGTCGAATTCCAAATCCTTACGACGTTTATCGGCATAAATTTTCTGACGGTCATGGGCTGCTTTCATTCGTTGCCGAATGATCTCTATGCAATCCGAAGTCTGTCGAATCATCTCTGGCCCAAGTATCAGCTTTTCTCCAGTTTCCAACCAACATGTCGGAGAATTACACGGTCTTCCATACAATGCTTCATACGGTTCCATACCAATACTTGACTGGTAACTGTTATTGTATGCAAATTCCACCAAATGAAGATGATCTACCCATGACCCTCCGAAGTCCAAAACACATGCTCTGAGGAGATCTTCCAATACTCTGTTGACTCTCTCGGTCTGACCATCTGTTTGAGGGTGATAAGCTGTACTCAAACACAACTCGGTTCTCAAAACTTCTTGGAAGCTCTTCCAGAATCCACTAGTGAAAAATGGGTCTCAATCGCTAACTATACTCTTAGGAACACCATGGAATCGAACTATCCACTTAACATACAACTCAGCCAACTTCGATACAGTCCTAGTTGATCGAACAGGAATGAATCTTGCACTCTTGGTCAAACGATCTACGATGACCCAAATCCCTTCATTTCCTGCCCTGGTTCTAGGTAGACCATCGACAAAATCCATCGATATTTGCTCCCACTTCCATGTAGGAACCTCTAATGGCTGAAGCAATCCACTGGGCTTCTTCTGCTCGGCTTTTAGCAACTGGCAGTTCATACACTTGGAAATAAAATTTCCAACATCCTTCTTCATACCTTCCCAGTAATAGGTTCTCTTCATATCCTGATACATCTTATTTCCACCTGGATGAATCGTCAACTTCGAGTGATGACTTTCCCTAAGAACTTCATCTCTCAATCCATCTATATCAGGAACAACTAATCGTCCTTGCCTCCTGTTTGCACAAAAAATGGGCAAACACCTCCAAGTCGTGAGATTTAGTTGGATTTATGTGATTATTAGTGATTTGGACGAGTTATGCAAATATTTAAAAAGCAGGGGCTGAAATGTAAAAAACACACAGATTTATAGTGGTTTGGCCAGAACGTGCCTACGTCCACTTTATATGTTATTATCTTCTTTCTTTCAGATTACAAGTACAATGCTTTGTATACAAATATATGAAAGTAGTTTGAAAGTTCCTTCCGTGCTTGAGCTCTCAAACTTGTCTGCCATTGTTGTACCCCTGCCCCTCTATTTATAGAGTGAGGCTAGGGGCAGGGGTCTTGGATGTATATAGCTGCTGGTGGGCTCGGGCTGAAGCAATCTGGCCTGGCAACGTTCTGGTTCGGCGGAGCTTGGTTCGGTCGTGCTTGGAGTGGTTGGTCCGGAGGTGAGGCCTTGGTCCGGTAGTGGATGCTTTGGGTTTGATTTGGTAGGTAGGGAAGGAGGTTGATTCGGTGGTGGTTTGGTCCGGTCGTGGTTGGACCGGATATGGTTGGTCCGGTGGTACATAGGAGGTGGGTTGGTTCGGCATCGCTTGGATGGTGATTCGGCAGTGGGGGTTCGGTCGTCATGAGGTGGTTCGGTCATAGGGGGAAACATTTGGTTTAGTTCGGTAGTAGGAGGGAGGTATGTGGTTTAGTTCGGTAGTAGTTCATCCGGTGGAGCTTCATTCGGCAGGGATGCTTGGTGGGTTGGTTCGGCGAGGCTTGGAAGTGGAGTTATCTGGTTCGGCACGAGCTGGTTCGGCATGGAGCTTGGACAGGATGACCTTTGGTTCGGCAAGGAGGTGTCGTTTTTCTCGATGGGCTTGTTTCGATGAAGGATGGAAACTCATGGGTGGAAACATGCCCAACATTTGCCCCCCAAAGTGGGGCGCATGCCTGCATGTGTCGCGCTTTGTTTTCTTGCAGTTGGGATGGCTTCATTCGGTTTCGAGGGCCGAACCATTCGGTCCGGTTGTCCTGTGTACTTCTATAAATAGGGGGTATACCCCTTCGTTATTCCTTACCGAATCTGAGAGAACCGAACCAACTTGAGTGCCAAATCAACCTTGTGCCGAATCGAACTCGTGCCGAATCAAACTTGTGCCGAATCAAACTCGTGCCGAGCCAGGTATATATCCTTTTGCCGAATGAACACTTATATTGGAAATGCCGAACGTGATATGCCGAATGAAATACCGAATGAGTCTTTGAACCTTTAATGTCGGATGAACCTTATGCCGAATGGGCTATGACGAATGAGCCTTTGAACCTTTAATGCCGGATGAACCTTATGCCGAACGGGCTATGCCGAATGAGCTTTCACATTTGATTCTTGAGTGGAACCTAAGATTTACACATGCTGGCTTGCTTTATACACTTGTTTGCTTATATCTCTATACTCCTTGTACTGACAACACGTCTTTCTCTATTGTGTATGTAGATAAAATGTCTCGCAAAGCGGAAACTCGATCAGATAGTAAGAAGTCCAAGGATAGAGGAGAGTCTTCTTCCGTGCCCCCAGCCCAACCAGAACCGGCGCGACATGGACCTGTCCCGAGGTCGCTAGTGGATGGGTATGGTCCCCAAGAGCTTCTGAACTCTCCTCTTGATTGCTTTCCGAGCTCCCTCAAAGAGGAGCAGCTTGATGTCATTTCTCGTTCCTTCGGGATTGACAGGGCTCTTATGCTGTTGCCTGGGGATGGGGTCATGCCATATGATCCTCCTGAAGGATATTTCGCTTACAGCCGATACCATTGTATGTGCGGGGCTATTCCTCCAATCAATGCCTGGATAGTCAGCTTCCTCACATATCTGAAAGTGGCTCCACTCCAGCTTCAGCCTAACTCCTACGCCATTCTGGTGAGTCTTTTCGTCATCTTTCAGAGGAAATATGGGCGTCCCCCTTCCAACCGGGAGATCCGGTATCTGTACAACTTGAGAGGCTACAAGAAGGGGTCTCCATATATTAGTTTGGAAGCGGTCGTGCCCTTCAAGCCTGTTCTAGATTTGTACTCGAAGTTCAGTATGTTCAAGAAGGAATGGTTCTTCATTAGGGATGACTCTGTTTCTTTCCGCCTTTTCACTTCCGGCTGTAAGTTGAACTTTATTTATATTTTCCTTGTTCCGATCACAATGCTTCTTCTTATATGCTTTTATTTCTTGCTAGCGACAGGTGGCTTTGCGGTCGTGGAGAATGATTCCTTGGCTCGGATGGCTGCCGAAATAAAGGTCATTCCGGCGCGGGACAGGTCGGCTTCTTTCCTGATCAGGAATGCTACTATCCTGGAGTACAACTTGATCCTGCCGCACCAGTCCGTGGTTAAGCAGAGGGACACGGCTGAGGAGAAGGCTGCCAAAGCCAAGGAAGGGGCCACAGTGAAGAGTGGCAAGAGGGAACCTTTCACAAAGCATCCCGTTGTTGGAGGTAAGAAACATAAGAAGTCTGATGGCCCCTCTCCTAGCACTTGCCCGATTATCCCAGAGGAGGAAGGTGTGGAAGAGGGCGAAGAAGGCGATGTAGGAGGAGAGTCAGAGGGTGGAGGAGATGGCGATGGAGATGGAGAGGGCAATGGTGACGGCGACGGACAGGGCGGTAGTGGTGCTGGTGCCTTAACCTCCGGGCTAGTGGGGGAGCTTCAGGAGTGGACAGATGAGGCTCTCCGTCAGGCTTTCGGGGAATCAGAGGGAGAATCGGAAGCGGAGAAGGTGAAGAAGACTGGCAAGGCCAGGGCTGGTGTCGATCCATCCCCTAAGGGCTCCTCAGCTAGGGTGACTCCGGCGGTGCAAGGTGAACTTTTGACTTCTGCCGATTCCATTTACGATAGGAACTTAGGAATATTTTATGGTTCACTTCCGTCCTGGAATGAGATTCAGGACTCATTGCAGTATCCCACTCCTCAGCAGGGTTTGTATAATAGATGTGCCTTCTCACTTTTTTTTAACTTAACATTTTTCTTGAATTATGGATCATCATATGTTCGTAACACTTGTTCTTTATTCCAGGGGCAGGCCAGGTGGCTAAAACGTCAGATGTTCGACACCGCCTCGAACAATTCAAGTTGATGAGAGCTTCTGCGAAGCCTCCTACTGGTCGTCCTGGGGACGTAGTCAGCTACCGCCCTCTCCTTGAAGTTATCGAGGAGGGTAACCATCAGAGGAAAAGGAAGCGTTCCTTGTTTGATTCTCCACCCGGTCCTCAACCTCCTACTCAGCCTCCCCGAGATACCACGAAAGAGACCATGGAGTTTGTCCCCTCTCTGCATCCTTCTAAGAATCCCACTGTTATCCGCATAAAACGTCCCGACGTTCCTCGCGATCCCTTTGCCGGTCATCCTGATTTGGACCCAAGCTCTCAGGATATTTCATTTGATGAGGCAACGGTTGAGCACCTTCTTCCCCGCAACCCCATGGTACGAGTGCTTGATGAGGCCAAGTCCCTAGATCTTGATCTGCTTACTACTCGGATAGTTACCATGGGGGACGAAGCCAAGGCTAATATTGATCGGGTGGCTGAAGAGACCAAGAAGTTAATGGAGCATCATGCTCGACTGGTCAAGGCCGGGGAGGAGATTGGGAGTGCTAATATTCGGTTGCGGCTAAAGGTTTCCGATCAGGCCAAACAGCTTGCCGATCAAGCCATTCAGATTTCTCAGCACGAGGAAGCCTCCAGGCGGCTGAAGGAGACTATGGAAAAGGCTAGTAGGGCAGAACTACGAAAGATGGTGGCCGCCTGTAAGGAGCGGATTGATATGGCCATTGCGACAGTGGATGAGGTTCAGAATGCGGATCTCGAGCAGGTAGAGGAATTGTCTGGGAGGCTTGAGGCCGCAGAGATGGCTCAAGTCAAGCTAAAGGAAGAGATGGAGGAAATGAGGAGGTCTCTCCAGGCTGACTGCTTGAGATATCGATCAGAGAGGGATGTTGCTGTCGCTAAGTTGCAGGTTTCCGAGGCCCGGGTGAAGAGGTTTGAAGAGGATGAGTGGATGATGGACGATATGGTGCAGGACATGTACTTCCACACTTGGAAGGAGGGCAGCTTATCGTGGATGGACGACTATCCCCGGGTTATGGCCAAGGTATATCTTCGGGCTTTGGAGGAGGCCAGGGTTGATGCGGGTAAGGAAGGTGGAGCGGCTTTTAGTTTGGATGTAGTCACTGCTCAGTTTTCGAAGGAGGAGCGAGCGGCGGTGAAGGAGGGGATGCGGCTGCTTGCTGCAGAGGAAGCGGGTGTGCAATTGGAGGATGAGGATCAAGCGGCGGACGCTGGTGAGTTATTCTTCTCTTTTTCTTTTCTTTCTGGGTTTCCATAACTTGATCGTTTATTGTTTGTTTCTTCTGAATTGGACAGGTGGAACTTCCGATCAACATGCTGGGAGCTCCGACCCTGCGGCCAAGTAGGCTTGGGAAGTTGGTGGGATGAGAGCGAAGTGTGGACGCAGCTGGTTCCTTGTCCGGATTCGGCCACCTTTTGATTTCCTTTTATCGCTGTTTATGTTAGTCCAAAACATTGATGTGACTGTAATAATATTATTTGCAAAGAATAACTTTATGTGATTTTATAACATAAGCTGATTTTGTTATGTTTGAATGTCGTTGTCATTTTGATGTGCTGCGTAAGAAGTATAATTATGTATATGCCTGTGATTTTAGTTGTGTTTGATGCTAAGCTTTTGCTTGAAATATAATTTCATGTTTTGCAATGTTAGTGTGGCGTATGAATAAGTTATAGTTACATGTTTATGTACAAGAGAAGAGAGTACCGCCCTTCATGTTTTAGTTGCAGGGGGTAGCTTTGAGCGTCTTGTGTAACTGATCACGGATATAGCTGAGTACCTTGCCACCCAGTATGCAGGCTTAAATTCTCATGAGCGAATGCCTCCTATTTGGTTCCCTGTACTTTAGAGTCCGTTATACAGGATAGGAGAAAAGTATTTAAATGGAATGGAAATATAGAAAAAGTTAAACTTCCAGTCACGGAAGGCCGTCGATGTGCTTAAGTTCATGGCAAACGGGTTTTGTAGTCACTTTCCCTAGCTGTGGGTCTTGGAGGCATTTGTCACCCATCTTACGCCTCTGCGGGGAGTTTTCTTTTTTACCACAGCCGCACTTAAGACACATCGGAGCCGAGATCACGCACGGTAACTACCCGAACCGTTATGGTCCGTAATCGTGGGTATTATTCGATTTACCGTGGCCGGCTAACGTGGGTGTCGTTGGCCGTGAACTACCCCTGGCTGGCCACACCTTATGTTGGGGCTTAAAGTAGGTTCACAGTTGCCGGTGAGCCGAACGCCGTAATGAGCTGCCATCGGCAATAGTCGGCCTTTATGATGACTTATAATCGGCTCATTACAGTTGGCTTTGAGGGCAGTCGCGAGCAATGAGTTAACCCGCAGCAGAGGGATGCTGGAGCAAAAGTGTCTCATTGGCGAGTGCATAGAATCGTAGCGTACCTGTTAGATTTTGTCCAGGTGGAGTTGCGCCGTGGTGCGTCTTGAGTGGAGATGCCGTAGGATTTTGTTCAACAGAAAAGGATAAAGCTTAACAAGCAGCCAAGATATAAAGGAACAAGTTAAAAAGAGACAAGATTTTTTAAAGTGGTTCGGCACGAAAATGCCTACGTCCACTGATTCTCTTTGTTAATTAACTTCATATAGGCAGTACAACTTAAGAAAAGTATCGACGGAGGTGTCGGATGTTCCATGCCCTCTGGAACACCTCTCCGTCCACTGTTGACAAAATATAAGCTCCGTTGTGGAGATCTTTATGAATTACATATGGTCCGTCCCAGATGGGGTCCAGTGCCCCGGGGCGCGGAAAGATTCGCCTGAGGACAAGATCTCCTTCTTGTAAGCTGCGATGCTTGACTTTGGAGTTGTATAGTGCTGCCACTTTTTGTTTGTGAGCTGCTGCTTTGAGTGCTGCATCGTTTCTCCTTTCCTCAATCAGATCCAAAGACATGAGGAGGAGTTCTTCGTTTTCTTCTAGGTTGTAGTGGATCCTACGGTGGGAAGGCACAATAGTCTCAACTGGGAGCATTGCCTCCGATCCATATGCCAAAGAGAAGGGAGTATGCCCTGTTGATGTTTTGAAAGATGTGCGGTAGGCCCAAAGTGCTGTAGGAAGTTCGTCCACCCAAGCGCCTTTTGACTTTTCAAGTTTCTTCTTGATTAGGGTTTTAAAAATTTTGTTGACAGCTTCGACTTGTCCGTTTGCCTGAGGATAAGCTACTGATGAGAAGCTTTTGTGAATTCCATGCTCTTGGCACCAGTCGGCGAACTCTTCGCTGTCAAACTGAAGTCCGTTGTCTGATACGATCTTGAGTGGGACTCCGTACCTGCACAGAATATTTTTGATCAAGAAGTTGATAACTTTTGCCGAAGATATTTTATTTAGGGGTTCCGCTTCTTCCTCCCATTTGGTGAAATAATCGATTGCCACTATAGCATATTGGGCTCCGCCTCGGCCCGTTGGCAGTTCGCCAATTAAGTCAATTCCCCATACAGCAAAGGGCCAAGGGCTGGTCATTTGAGTAATCTTATTTGTGGGTAGTCAAGGAATCTTGGCAAATTTCTGACATCTGTCGCATCTCTTGACGAAGTCTAAGGCGTCTTTGTTTAGTGTGGGCCAGTAATATCCATATCGGAGTATCTTTTTGGCCAGAGTCTGCCCTCCAGTGTGATCTCCGCAACCTCCCTGATGGATGTTTAATAAGATTTCCTTGGCTTCCCTTCCAGCGACGCATCTTAATAAGGGGCTAGAGAAGCCACGCCTATAGAGGATGCCTTCTTGTATGGTGTAGCGGGAAGCTTTCCTCAAGATTTTCTTGACTTCGTCACGCCTGTCGGGTAGTGTGCCATCTTGCAAATATTTCCGGATAGGAGTCATCCAAGTTCCTTCTTCGATTGCAGTTATCAGATTCACTTGTTCGAAACTTGGGGCTAGCTGCCTTGAGATGGTTAGTGCTCCGGAAATGGTGCTATTCTTCATACTAGCTTGCTTTGCTAGTTCATCGGCCTCTTGGTTCTCTTCTCGAGGAATGTGTTTGATTAGATAGTGGTCCAATTGATCGAGTAGCAGTATGGTTTTCTTTAGATATGCTGTGAGTCGTTCTCCTCGAGTCTGGAACTCTCCTAGTACTTGGTTTACGATAAGTTGAGAATCACTATGAAGACATAAAGAATTGACTCCAATTTCTAAGACAAGTTCCAATCCCGCTATTACTGCCTCATACTCCGCATCGTTGTTAGTGGCCGCGAATTCCAACCTTAATGCATAGTACAGCTTTCTTCCCCTGGGGGTGATTATCACAATACCTGCCCCCGAGCCTTGTTCGTTCGATGCTCCATCTACAAAGAGGTTCCACTTGATGTTTTTTGCTATTTCGAATTGATCCTTGCCTTCGTTCGTAGTGAATTCGGCAATGAAATCGGCCTTGGCTTGCCCCTTGATAGCGGTGCGAGGATGGTAGGTGATATCATACTGACTTAGTTCAATGCACCATTTGAGGAGTCGCCCAGAAGTGTCGGGACGATGGAGCACCTGTCTTAGCGGTTGATCGGTTAGAACTCTGATGGAGTGAGACTGGAAGTAATGTCGCAGTTTTCGTGTCGTGATTAGTAAACAATAGGCTAATTTCTCAAGTTTAGGGTATCTGGCTTCTGCCCCTGTAAACCTCTTGCTTACAAAGTATACTGGGCGTTGCATGCGGTCATCTTCTCTTACCAAGGCGGCGCTTAAAGCATGAGATGATACGGCGAGGTATAGGTATAACACTTCACCTTCATTTGGAGTTGAGAGTATTGGTGGCCTCTGAAGGTGTTCGATTAGGTTAAGGAAGGCTTTTAAGCATTCATCGGTCCACTCGAACTTTCCTTTGTCTTTCTTGAGAGCTTCGAAGAAAGGGACACACTTGTCAGTTGCTTTGGAAATGAATCTGCTTAGGGCGGCCACCTTTCCATTTAGGCTCTGCATTTCTTTTCGAGTGGAAGGTATCCTTATTTCTTTTAGAGCCCGGATTTGTTCAGGGTTTGCTTCAATTCCTCTGGCATGGACGATGAATCCTAAGAATTTTCCCGATGATACTCCGAAGGAGCACTTTAGAGGATTCAGCTTCATTCCATATCGGCGAAGTACCTGAAACATCTCGCCCAGGTGGCTTACATGGTCGTCGGCTTTCCTGGACTTTACCAACATGTCATCCACATACACTTCCATAGTTCGTCCTATTAGTTCCGCGAACATCTTGTTGACTAGGCGCTGATAGGTAGCTCCGGCATTTTTGAGTCCAAAAGGCATGACTTTGTAACAATATAATCCCCGGTCAGTGATGAAGCTAGTGTGGTCTTGATCGGGAGTGTGCATGGGAATCTGGTTATATCCGGAGTATGCATCCATAAAAGATAAGAGTTCGTGCCCGGCTGTGCTGTCTACAAGTTGGTCGATTCGGGGGAGTGCGAAGCAATCCTTCGGGCAAGCGTCATTTAGGTTGGAGAAGTCAATACACGTTCGCCACTTTCCATTGGCTTTCTTTACTAGTACCGGGTTAGCGATCCATTCTGGGTAGATGGCTTCTCGTATGAAGTCATTAGCAAGTAGGTTCTTTACTTCCTCATCGAGGGCTGCTGATCGTTCTGCCCCCATGCTTCTCTTTTTCTGCTTTACTGGTACCTTGGTGGGATCGATGTTCAGCATGTGGCATGCTATGTCTGGGGAGATTCCTGTCATATCGGCGTGCGTCCATGCAAATACATTTAAGTTGTGACGGAGAAAATCAATGAGTTGATCCTTCAATTCTGTTTTCAGCTGAGATTCGATTTTCAATAGTCTACTCGGGTCATGTTTATCTACAGATACGAATTCCATAGCCTCTGCAGGCTTGGCGGTGGCCTCCTCCTCTTCGTCCCTGGGGTCTAGTTCGTTGAAAGGATCACTGGTATATCGAAGAGGAGGGGATTTCTTTAATTGCTATGCTTCCAAGCTTTTTATGCAGAGAGGAATCTCTGCATCTTTCCCTTTATCCCTTCTGCGGTTATTGTGAAGTTCAGTTGCATAACAGTCTTGAGCAGCGTCTTGATCTCCTTCTACTTCTCCTATTCCGTTATCTGTCGGAAATTTCATCTTCAGGCACCACGGGGCTAGGACAATTTGGAAATCAGACAAGTCTGGTCTTCCCAAGAAGGCGTTGTAGGCCGAGTGGTTTTCTATTAGCACAAATGTTTGTTTTCGCACAGCAGAGCGGGGATGACTGCCTATTTCGACAAAGAGATCCAGTTGCCCGAGGGGTAACTTTGCATCTCCAGTGAAACCATGTAGTGGTTTGTTGTAGGGAGATACATCCTTCATTGACAACTTCATTTTGTCGAAAGCATGCTTGAATAAGATATTTACTGAACTTCCAGTGTCTATTAAAATTCGAAAGACTTTTGCTGGACCGAACCAGGCAGAGATGACCATAGGATCCATGTGTGGGTATTGCCTACCCTCCAGATCACGCCTGTTGAATGTGATGTCTTCATTCTCTTTCTGTTTTGGGTGGCGTTCTTCTGTAACGGAATTAACGTAGCCTTCAGCATTTCTAAGTGACTTGCCATATCTTTCCATCTCTGCCCAGCTTCTGTCAGCGATGTGTGGTCCTCCCGAAATGGTATGGACCACTATCTTCTCTTGACTAGAGCCACTGGTGTTGCGACTTCCTCCGCCTACTTCTGGGAGGGGTCGCCTTGAGTCTTCATTGGCGGGAGCTCGAGTCCTGTTCTGGCTTTTCACATAGCGTTCCAGTCTTCTTCTTCTAATGTGTTCTTCAATCAAGTCCCGGAGATGGTGGCATTCATTGGTGTCATGTCCGTGGGATTCGTGGAAGCGACAGAACTTTCCAGACTTGAGTGCGTTATCTGACTCTTTCTTGTGCGGGGGGCGCTTGTATCCGACTTCGCCCTGAGTGGCTAGGAAGATGTTTTCGATTGTTTCATTCAAAGGAGTGTAGGAGTCAAATCTTGGTCCTGGTCGATATTGGCGCTTTTCAACCTTCCTGGCCCCAGCATTGTCTCTAGATTCATTTCTTCGAGCATCCTTAGCTGCAGCGGGAACCTTGTCCGGAGCTGTCTTACCTTGTTGCCCTGACTGCCTCTCAGTGGCGGCATCTTCAAGTCTCATATAATTTCCAGCTTCATGGAAGAAATCAGGTAAAGTAGCTGGTTTTTCCTTAGTTAGTCTTCTAGCAAACTTGGTATCTGGGTGCACACCACTACGGAGGGCCATTAGGGTGAGCTTCTCATCGGCATCTTGAACTGCGGCCGCTGCGGCGTTGAACCGGGTTAGATATCGTTGCAGTGTCTCTCCGGATTTCTGTTTGACATTGGATAGAGAATAAGCATCCTTGGGTTGTTCCACATGGATGCGGAACTGGCTAATGAACCTTTCTTTCAACATCTCCCATGAGCTGATAGATCCTTGGGGTAGATGGCAGAACCAGGAGGTAGCTAGATCTGTTAGGAATAGCGGAAAGCATTTACACAACACCTCTTCTGTTGCTCCGCTCATGAGCATATGCTGGGTGTATCTCTGTAAGTGTACGATGGGGTCAGAGGTTCCCTTGTAAGGTTCCATGGTTGGCATTTTCCATTCCCGGGGGGTGATGGCAGTTTCGATATTGCGGGTGAAGGGGCTGGTGACCCTAGCGCCTATTCCCCGATCCCGTTGTTCCCGTTGGACGCATTCCCTGAATAATCGAGCCATTCTTTCATCAGAATTTGGAGCTGACAAAAATGAGCTTGGTTCTTCCCTGCGGGATCGATCTCGTCCAGATGACCTGTAGGGATGGTATAGTCTATCACTTCTGACGTTATCAAGTGGCTGTCTTTGGCTGCTCGGATGCATGCTAGGACCAGCTACAGTTGGCCCCTGCCTTGATCTTCCTCTGTGGGGTTCTGTTTCGAGCGTTTCCATGGGGTCAACTTCGGGCTGGGTTCTAGCTCGGCTCCGTTCAGCGGGGTTTCTATGATTAGGCGGCATGACTGGCTCAACTACATCCGATCCTCGCCTGGTGCCTCCCCCACTAGGTTCGGTTCCAGGCGCTTCCTCGAGTCGGAGTTCGGGCTGAGTCCGGGCGCGGCCCCTATCACTGTTGTTCCTGTTGATAGCTTCTTCGAAGAGGGAACACCTTTGTTGTCTCCGAGATCCTCCGGATTGGGATTCACCCCATGATTCAGTGTTGCGGTTGGATTCTTCGGCATCCCTTAAGCGTGACATGAGTTGGTCCACCAAAGCTTCTTATTGGGATGTGAAGCGGTTAGTTACTTCAGCCACAACCCTGTCCAGATCTGCCCTAGTGATTGGTTGTTCCGTGGCGGGGGCTGTCGGATTTCCCTGATTTTCATCTGGTACTGCTGTCAAAACGGGATGATTCACTTGATTCGGGGCTACTGGACCTGGGGTATTGCTAGTTGCGATGTTCTTTCCTTTGTTAACATCTCTCCTCTGCCTGGAAGTCATGTCGTCGGGGTAAGGAACGATGTTGTTAGGAAGAAGGTTGAATGGGAGAGGCTGTAGCTTCTAGTTCCAAGTTTCTCAGTGAAAAGCACCAAAAATGTTTGCACAAAAAATGGGCAAACACCTCCAAGTCGTGAGATTTAGTTGGATTTATGTGATTATTAGTGATTTGGACGAGTTATGCAAATATGTAAAAAGCAGGGGCTGAAATGTAAAAAACAGACAGATTTATAGTGGTTCGGCCAGAACGTGCCTGCGTCCACTTTATATGTTATTATCTTCTTTCTTTCAGATTACAAGTACAATGCTTTGTATACAAGTATATGAAAGTAGTTTGAAAGTTCCTTCCGTGCTTGAGCTCTCAAACTTGTCTGCCATTGTTGTACCCCTGCCCCTCTATTTATAGAGTGAGGCTAGGGGCAGGGGTCTTGGATGTATATAGCTGCTGGTGGGCCCGGGCTGAAGCAATCTGGCCTGGCAGCGTTCTGGTTCGGCGGAGCTTGGTTCGGTCGTGCTTGGAGTGGTTGGTCCGGAGGTGAGGCCTTGGTCCGGTAGTGGATGCTTTGGGTTTGATTTGGTAGGTAGGGAAGGAGGTTGATTCGGTGGTGGTTTGGTCCGGTCGTGGTTGGACCGGATATGGTTGGTCCGGTGGTACATAGAAGGTGGGTTGGTTCGGCATGCCTTGGTCCGGCATTGCTTGGATGGTGATTCGGCAGTGGGGGTTCGGTCGTCATGAGGTGGTTCGGTCATAGGGGAGAAACATTTGGTTTAGTTCGGTAGTAGGAGGGAGGTATGTGGTTTAGTTCGATAGTAGTTCATCCGGTGGAGCTTCATTCGGCAGGGATGCTTGGTGGGTTGGTTCGGCGAGGCTTGGAAGTGGAGTTATCTGGTTCGGTACGAGCTGGTTCGGCATGGAGCTTGGATCGGATGACCTTTGGTTCGGCAAGGAGGTGTCGTTTTGCTCGATGGGCTTGTTTCGACGAAGGATGGAAACTCATGGGTGGAAACACGCCCAACACTTCCGAAGCCAACCCTCTCGATCGACTTCAAATCTTTTATCCTTTTCTGGATCCAATCCAGATTCCAAATCACGGATAATCTTGACAAGCTTATCGTCTCGCTTTTGGCTCTCACCAATCCTTTCCACAAGAGTAGGTCTTATCGATAAGTTTGCCAACATCTCAGGTTCCAATTCACATCTGGGCCTGAAATCAAATCCAGCCAAATACTCAAGATTCTTCCACTTCGAAAACATGGCTCCCAAACCTGCATGTCTTCGACTTAACGCATCTGCTACTGCGTTACCTTTTCCCAGAGTATAGGCTATACCAAAATCATATGATGCCAAAAACTCTAGCCACCTTTGCTGCCGAAGATTCAAATCATTTTGGGAGAACAGATACTTCAACGACTTATGATCCGTAAACAACTCGAATCGAACTCCCAATAGGTAATGTCTCCACATCTTCAAAGCAAATACGATTGCCGCTAACTCCAAATCATGAGTCGGATAATTCCTTTCATCCGGCTTCAGTTGTCGGCTTGCATATGCAACAACTTTATCCTTTTGCATTAGCACTGCTCCAAGTCCAGTCCCACATGCATCGGTGTAAACCACCATCTCATCGTTCCCACTTGGAATAGTCGAAACAGGAGCACTCGTCAGTCGCTCTTTCAGGATTACGAAAGCTTGCTCACACTTATCATCCCATATGAATACCTGATTCTTTTTCGTCAATCCTGTAACGGTGCAGCTATCTTGGAAAAGTCTTTGATAAACCGACGATAATATCCTGCTAATCCAAGAAAACTTCTCACATCAGATGCAGTCTTAGGTCTAATCCAAACCTGGATCGCTGCCACCTTAGCGGGGTCAACCGCTATTCCACTTCCAGAAATAACATGGCCTAAGAACCTCACTTCACTCTTCCAGAAGCGACACTTCGAAAATTTAGCCTTCAGCTGATGTTTCCGCAAGATTTCCAAAACAATACGCAAGTGTGTCTTGTGCTCTTCCTCAGTTCTGGAATAAATCAGAATATCATCCACGAACACAAGTACAAACTTATTCAACTGATCTCTGAACACTCTATTCATAAGATCCACAAAATATGCTGGTGCATTGGTCAATCCAAACGGCATTACCAGCCACTCATAAAACCCGGATGGTGTCCTAAAAGCAGTCTTCGGCACACTATCCTTAGCCACTCTCAACTGGTGAAATCCCGTTGCCAAATCCATCTGAGAAAACACCTTAGCTTCGTGAAGCTGATCAAACAAGTCATCTATTCTCGGCAATGGATACTTGTTCTTCTTAGTCACTTTATTCAGCTCACGATAGTCCACACACAACCTCAACGATCCATCCGCTTTGGTTGCAAACACAACTGGTGCACCCCATTCGGACACACTACGCCGAACGAATCCTTTCCACAAAAGGTCATCAACTTGCACCCTCAACTCTTGCTGTTCCCTAGGCGCCATCCGCCTAAGAGGCATCACAACAGGTCTGGCTCCCTCAACTAGATCGATACGAAACTCGATCTCCCTATGCGGCGGTAACCCTTTGACTTTGTCAAAGACATCTTCAAATCCATTCACAATAGGCACCGATGACAGTCCATCCCGTGGAACTACCAGCGAATACATGAAGCTCATGAAGACGCCTTCCTCATGCTTACATCGTATCACAACCTTTCGCCCCTCCACATTCTCGACTGTCACCTCAAGCCTCTCACAATCAACCTTTGCCGCATACTTCCTAAGCCAGTCCATACCCAAAATTATTCCGAACCCCGAAAAGTCCAGAACAAAGCAATCACAAACAAAAAAGCAATCATGACTCGACACAACTAGACCACGGCATATCATACACAAACAAGACGAACCCCCAACTGGATTAGTCACAACCAATGGTCTATCAACAATATCCGGTTCCAAACCCAACCAGCCTACAAGATCGTTACAAACAAAAGAATGCGATGCTCCAGTATCAAACAAAACCCTAACTGGAATACCGCAAATGGAAAGAGTACCTTGAACCACCACACTCTTCCCCTTCTCTTCCGCGGTAGGAGCTTTTGAAGACGATGACACAGCCCCCAAAGCATAAGCTTGCACAATCTGCCTGTCCCTCCTTGGCTCTGGACAATTCTTCTTGATATGTCCCAGCTTATCACAGTTGTAACACTTTACCGGCACCTTGGGATTCTTGCAATCTCTGAAGAGATGGCCCTTCTGCTGACAGTTGTAGCAGGTCACTTCGCTCTTCGGCTTCTTCTGGCCATCCTTACCCTTCTGTTGCTGCTGCTTCCTCTTCTTGTTGCCACCCTGCTGTGGTTTAGATCCTTCCTTGGTTACAGCAACAACAGACCCTTCCTTAGGAAACAAACTCTCATGCCTGAGAGCTTTCTCCACAAGCTTCTCAAACGGATCGTCCAAATGATCCACCAACTGTCTTCCAAGAAAATAGTCCAAGCCCGTCACAAACTTCTCATTCTTCTGATAGGGAGATTCAATATACGACCGAGCATACTTGGACAAAGCTTCAAACTCAGAAACATACTCAAGAACTGGTCTCCCACCTTGCTTGAGCTCCACAAACTTCTTAAACAGAACAGATTTCTGGGGCCGTAGAGATGAACTTAGCTTCAAATCTAACTTGGAATTGCTCCCAAGTAATCTCTTCCTCTGGAGTATCAATAGTGATAGAACCCCACCAATCAGCAGCTCTTCCCTGAAGCTGTCTCGATGCAAGCTTCCTCTTAGTTGCATCCTCAATTCCCAAATCACCAAAGATCCTTCTACAAGCATCAATCCATCTCTGAACATCAACAGTTGATTCTGTCCCTAAGAAAACCTTCCCTCCAAGAGTAGTATAGTCCTTACAAAGCTTAGCAAAATCCACTGGTCTTGGAGCTTGAACTTGAACTCCAACATCTACTGACGGTCCTGAAGTTGGTATCCTTCTCATGATCGAAGTCATCATAGCTTCGAACATTGCAGCATAGTCAGTAGCTCCCCCAGCAGCACGGCTTTCCCTAGCAGCTTGTCTCTCACTTCGACTCATCCTTAATATCTACAAAAAGGAATGATTTAGAACACCTTGAGAAACAACTGCATAAGGAGTTCAAATCCTTCTAAGCTACTATATTATATATATATAGTAATCATCCATCAAAATACAATTATGTCTCTCATACGTAGTTACGTCAGCGAGCGTTGGCTAAAATCGATTAACCTGGCTCTGATACCAAATGTGACGACCGCCCATGGCTCCCGCACTATACAAGGGAATGGTGCGCTAAAAGACGTGCCAGGCAGCCATGGACGATAGCCAGGGTAAGATAAAACAGAAGCTCTATCGTACAACTCACAGCGCATGGACAAAATACAATAGAGAAATATATGTATGCAGTGAAGCTCATAACAGAATCATATAAACTCATAATAGTTTTATACAAACATCTGAACAATCAATACATCAAGCCTCACTACATAACACT
Organism: Allium cepa; assembly: GCA_030765085.1. Classification (NCBI taxonomy): domain Eukaryota; kingdom Viridiplantae; phylum Streptophyta; class Magnoliopsida; order Asparagales; family Amaryllidaceae; genus Allium; species Allium cepa. The sequence continues at coordinate 909,413,194 of CM060938.1, read as the reverse complement.
CAAAACATATACAAGCAGCGGAACATCCAGTACATATAGTAGGAAAACTAATATGCTAGCCTCCAGCTCGTCTTCGTCATCAACTTCGTAGATCCTAAAGAACAGCACCTGTCACCTGCTACCTAGTCTGCCCATCCCAACATGGATGAACAGCCCAAGGTAATAAGAGTTGAACATAAAACCTTGAGTCAGACAACAGTCTTAGTGAGCAGTAAATTAACTATCAAACATACCCAAAGAGCATAAAGGATAAAAGGAATAGGAACTCAACCATCCCACTCCACCTCATTCTACAGTGATAGCCCCCAGACCCACTAAGGAGAAGCAAGCATAGCAAAGCAGACAATTTAAGTATAGTAATTATCACTGAGTCAAGGTCGATGTTTTCCAAATACAAACCCCCAAGGCCTAAACCAAGATCAGATAAGCATCCATAAAACACCGCTCTTGAGACCGAACGATGATACCACCAAACATCCATGACTCTGGCCATCACTGTCATCATTGCCTCGATATCACCGTTAGTTGAATGACCGCCTGTCAAGGGCTAATGGTAACCCCGGTTCTAGATAAACTCTGCACGTCATCGTGACCCGTGCCTAGGACTTACCTACTCTGCCCAGAGTACTCGACCACCTGCCTGTAGTCTTTTGGGTGTCCCGACCACCTACCTGTAGTCGTTTGGGCGCCCCACGTACTCTTGCTTTGAGTTTACTAGAACCTTCAACAATGATGAGATCCAAGCCTCCTAGTCATCCTCCTCGACGACTATTCTCATACTAGCCCAAGCTACCTCTCGAGCAATCCATTATCAACCAACTCGAACCATCCCTCGAGTTATCAACATGCTTGGAATGATCCCTGCCTGGATTACGCCAAGACTACATCACCTCATACTTCGCTCCATCGCATCATAGCAAAGTCCCATCTCAACATCATGGTTTGCCTCATCGCATCATGGCAAAGTCCATCATCATCAAATCTATCCATATGAGCTTTCACATCCGCTTCATATGCCACAAGCAGCTTTCACCATTGAAGAGCCTTTCCACTTAGCTTTTGAATCGTCCTCAACCAACTTGTCCAAATCAAGTTATCAATCAATTAATCAATCAAATCAAACATTAATCCAAGCAATCAATCATTCAAACAAGATCTAAATAAACTATTACAACAATAATGGCAATTTCGTAAATAAAGTGTCCAAATCTAACATGCAATCTAACAAGCATGAATCATGAACAATGTCTCTACAACTTGATGAATGAACTTGCATAAGTGAACATGTAGTAAAATAGGTGTTGAATCATCATTAACCATAGATCTACATGCAGACTTAAGAAAAATGCACAAAATCACTCTCTTTAACACATAAACAAGCCACCGATCCAATATACTCCTTTGGGTCCGTGTGAGAGATAACTACCACTCACCAAATCACCTAAACACCTAAAAACCAACTAACTTCAGATCTGGACAGCAAAGATCTAAGCTTGATCCGGTAAAATCTCGCTTCAATCGATGGAATCTCACTTCAATGGATGAAGATCTTCAACTTTGGCTCTTGAATATTTGATCTTGATCTTCGATCTTGGATGGATGTTAGCACTAGATTAGAGTAGAGAAAAGAAGTGAAGAAGTGTTGTAGTCGAGCTCTCAAAATGGCAGCACTTCGTTGCTTCAAAATCCGGTGCCAAAAAGTGAGCCAAACCCCTCTATTTATAGGCTGGAAATCCCCTTAACTCGGCCGTCCCCCTTGAGTCGTCCCCGACCTACGACCTAAACCCAAGGCTGACCTAACTACTCAACACAACAGCCGACTCAACCACCTAACGACCTAACACGCACGCTTGTTACGACCTACGACTTATCGGAGAGGCCGACCCAACTGCACACGACTCAAAAAGCCTCCGACCTAACGACTTAGCCCTAGTACCGACCCAACACCTACGCGACCTAAAGCATGCCGCGACCTAACATAAGCCGGTCACGACTTAACTACACTCACTATCTCCACATTGGGTGCCGATCTAACCCCTGCCGACCTAACCCCTGCCGACCTAAGTCCTTAACACACATGACCGACCTAACGACCTAACACCATAACCCTTAAACCCCTAACTGTCTTAGGTCGGTCACACCTCAACTCGGTGCAAACCCTATAAGCCGTTAACCACTAGGTCGGACCAACCCAATAACTCGCTAACTCCTAAGTCGGCTACCTCCTCGACTCGGCCACACCCTAAGTCGGCAACACCTATGAGTCGCTCACTCCACTAACTCGTCCATGCTTCTTAAGTCGGTCAATTTCTTAGCTCGGTCATTCCTATAAGTCGGCCCAAACCACTTACTCAGCAACACCTTAAGTCGTTCACTCGAGCTAACTTCCATACGACCTAAGCACTAAGTCGTTAACCCTATAAGTCACTACCTACCTTAACTCTGAACGACTTATCAACAATACGACTTAAAGCATATAGTTTAAAAATGTTTCGATCCGTAAAAATACGGGTCGTTACAGTAAAGGTCAGGTCTCAACTCAGCCACCAGATGAGAAAAGAATTAGTTGACTTTCTCCAGGAAAACCATGATGTGTTCACCTAGACTCAATTAGACATGTGTGGGATCTCGCCGAACATTGTGAGCCATGCATTAAATATCAACCCGTGGCACGACTCAGTGAAACAAAAAAGAAACGGTATGGATCTAGAGAGATCTGCTGCCCTGAAGGAATAAGTCGATAAACTCAAGACTATTGGACTTATCCATGATGCTTTATACCCAGAGCGAGTATCCAATCCAGTGCTTGTTAGAAAATTGAATGGGAAATGGCAGACATGTCTTGACTACTCAGATTTGAAGAGGCCTGCCCCAAAGACAGTTTCTCGCTTCCCAGGATCGATCAACTAGTGGATTCAATAGTCAGACACGAGCTCTTATCTTTTATGGATGCCTACTCCGGCTGTTAACGCTTAAATTTGAACGCTAACTCTCAGCTGCTAATTTCATTCTTTTCCTGTTTTTAGCACTTCCTCTCCCTTCTAGAGATCCGATTCATAAACAAGTTTTCGAGAGGTTGAGTGCCGTGGCTGCGGAAGAAAGGAGCATAAAATTTCTGCTGAAGGATGAATTTTTACACCAATACGGGCTTCTACATGCTTCTCGTTCTACGCATGCTCATGAAGTTCCAACAGAAGTTCCCGATTCCCCGACGAAAACTCCTGACGCCCCGGTTACAGTCGAACAACTCGCATCAAAAGAGTCTAATATTGAAGCTTCATTGGTGAAGTGTTCCACTTCTACCGACATTATGGGGTCATCCAGTAAGACGGTGCTTGCCCCGATCGAGGAAGAAGAAGAACCTTCACAGCCTCTCGGGGGATTAGCTGATGCAGGAATTGAGAAAACAAGTCCCACCAAGCATGGTGGTGACGATGTTTATGAGGGGTTGAGCGACATAATAGTGACTTCGCAGGAGCTTTTTAGAGATGACGTATCCAAAACTATCTCTCCTGTAATTGAGGCGACGTCTCTTCTTCGACAAACGCCAACACAAACATCAACTCCTCATACCCAAGCTATCATCACCTCTACACCAAAGAGTGGTTTGTAGCTTAACGCGTGTAGCTTGCACATCACACAACACTTAGGATTTTTTGGCGTTTGTTCACATTTAACTTCTTTTCTCTGGAAGTTTTTAAGACTTGTTATTTTTGCCTTTCAGATTCCTCTATGGGGCGCAGCGGCAGCGGTTCTTATTACAAAGACTTTCGACGCTATGGAGGGCGTGGCAGCTATGATTACAAGCAATACTATACCGATTCCAGAGAGACCAATGAGCAGAGAGCTGCGCGAAAAGCTGAAGAGAGGAGAAAGTATGAAGAACGCCACGAGGGAGCAGGCACGCGATACGAATCCTTCCCAAGGGGTGATGATTCCCATAAACGTAAAACGCATGATGATAGGGGGAAGAGCCATATTGAGGATTCGAGAAAGCAGACCAAACTTGGCGAGGAACACGCGCCTGTGACATCTGAGAGACCTGGCGCCTCAGTTTCTACTGACATCCCTTCCAAATCTCCTGCTCTTGAAGGAAGTGCCATTCAAACACTCCTCAACAAGCCTTCATACCATGTTGAAAGGGGCCCCCCGACTTTGCAGAGCCGATTCCCGAATTGGTGTTTGAGGGGGGTACGCTTCGACCTTGATTTGGTCCCCATCGACAAAGAAGCCATGTACAGAAATCTCGATGTTGTCAGGCTTGATATTGACAGAATGTCTGGATGGCAAAAGCTTGTTGATGAACTTCAAAGAGTTAATCGGGCTAACATCGAAGCAATGCTGACCATGGAAAATGATAAATCAGAGTGGCAGAAGATTCTTGATCAACACAACGTTGAGATGAAGGAGATAGCCGAATACAATGAAAAACTCGAAGCCGAAGTAAAGCAGCTCAAAGATGATCTTGCCTCTTCTACTAATACTTACACCCAAAGAGAAGAGGTATTGCAAAAACAAGTGCGAGATGCGCACGCCAGCCAGAGGGACGCCGAAGCTAAAGCTGAGAGGCTAGAGCAAGCTGTAGAGAACCACCGCACTGATGTCACCCAGTTGCAGAATAAACTGAGCGCCCGGGACATGGAGATTGAAGCGCTAAAAGCCCAACTTGCTCAGACCGAAAAAGATCGAGATGAGGCCATGGCTGGTAAGATTGCAGCCGAAGAAACTGTTCAGACCATGGAAACCGACATCAATTCGACTTTATTCGATTTTTATGTACACTGTGTCTTGGGACGCGGCAGCCTCTCTTTTCTTGGTCCTAAATATGAAATCACCCTGGCCGAGGTGTGGGAAGCTGCTCTTAGCATGTTTAAAGACGCCGGGTATGGCGATGAAGATTTTGAGGCGCGTTACCTGGATGAGGAAGCTCGCGCTGCTCTTGTGAAGGGGCAAGAACAACTTGCCAGGATGAGAGCTGGAATGGCGGAAGAGGAACATTCTGGAAAGGAATTACCACTTACTCCCTCTGTCCAACCTCCAGTTTCTCCCGTGGTTGACATCACGGGTTCTAGCTCCTACACTCCGCCTGCGACTAAGATAGTAACTGAAACTACAAGTGCACAAGGCGGGGATGAAGGCGGTGAAAGCAACGAAGCGCAGCGATATGAAATCAGCATCAGAGATCCAACTGCCCCAGGTAAACTTGACACCGGACCAGTCCAAGTGGTGAACTGCTCGTTTGCTCCTTGTGAACTTGACGATCTTCTTGATTATTTTTCGAATTTCAATGAATTCCCGACTTTTGATTATTCTTCAAATGTCAATGAATTCCCGACTTTCGACGAGCCGTCATCCCCTCTCTTTTCGAAAGATACTGATATTTTAAGTTTTTTCTCCTTTGTAGTGAAAGCACCGAGCCAAACTCAAGCTTCTTCTCCCCCGGTTATCCTTCCTTCATCTCTTCAAGTGGCGCCTCCTTCTGCCTCGCAACCTGGATCACAGGAGGAACAAATAGAGGCTCTTCACGGCTTGGATGATCCCATCGCTTCGCAAGAGCAGAAAGATGAGAGACCTGAGGGAGGTGACATTTCCCTGGAACGGACTCCTTCTGACGACATTGTTCTATCAAAACTTGTCACTCCGGGGAGTGAGTCTTCCTCACAAAGGAGAGAGAAGCGTGGGACATCAAAGAGGAGGGGGAAGAAAATCACCGCCACTAAAGAGGAGCCGGAAGTTGAACCGGTTACACCTGCCTCTCCTACTTCCCTTATAACCACTGGCCGACCTGAAAAGCTGGTTATTCGACCGAGTAAAGGGTCCAAAGGAGGGAAGAAGAAGTGAAGATTTTAGCTTTTTTTTTTCTTTTGTATGAACTGGCCGAGAGTTGTGCGGGTACCGGCCCCCGCTTTTATTTTGAAACCTGTATCTGCATTATAGTTGAATAAAATGATTCTTCGTTTGTACAAATTTCTGTTTGAATTTGAGAATGCATTTACTATTTATTTTTGCACAAGTTTTGTTTATATAGTGTTGCAGCGGGCTTATGGTATGTTGCTTGAGTATTACTCTACTGATGCATCTGTACTACTATACCATGTTGCCCCCATACCTTAAGCTTGCTGCAATATTTTACACTTCGAGGGGACTTGCACTCTTATTTGCTAAAGAATAATTATTTTATTCTTTAAAGAAAATTTTTATAGAGTACAACTCCCTTCGTATAAGTTTTTACGCTTTGTCGTTCGAAGAAATCACTTTTTTCTTTTGCTTACGTGCATATTTCACCAAGTGAATTCCTCTATGTGGTAAAGCGGACCTCTGAAGGGTACTTTAACTTCTTTTCTTTTTACGATCATTTCCCATAGTAGGCAAATTACTTTTCCTTTGAAAGTTAAAGTACGCTTTTGATGAGGATTTTTTTTATATATAGAAAGTTGTACCTCTGAGGAGGGATTTTTTCACGTTTCAACACTTGGAAGTTTTATTTCAATCTCGGTGAAACGTGTACCTCCAAAGAGTTATGCCTTAGAAATCCTTTTCACGTTTCAACACTTGGAAGTTTTATTTCAATCTCGGTGAAACGTGGGTTTCCGAAGAGGTCTTTCTTCTTAATTGTGTCCCCGGGAGGGGGTTGTACCTCTAAGGAGGGATTTTTTTTACGTTTCAACACTTGGAAGTTTTATTTCAATCTCGGCGAAACGTGTACCCCCAAAGAGTTGTGCCTTCGAAGAAAGCCTTTTCACGTTTCAACACTTGGAAGTTTTATTTCAATCTCGGTGAAACGTGTGCTTTTAAGAAGGTCTTTGTTTTTGCATTTCAACTTTGGTGAAGTGAAATTCCGAAGAGCGGTTGTTACACTTCAACTCCTGGCGAAATGTGCCTCCGAAGAGGGCTTTTATTTTGTTTACATTTCAACTCTGGTGAAGTGAAATTCCGAAGAGCGGTCACAACACTTCAACTCCTGGTGAAATGGGCCTCCGAAGAGGGCTTTTATTTTGTTTGCATTTCAACTCTGGTGAAGTGAAATTCCGAAGAGCGGTCACAACACTTCAACTCCTGGTGAAATGGGCCTCCGAAGAGGGCTTTTATTTTGTTTGCATTTCAACTCTGGTGAAGTGAAATCCCGAAGAACGGTTATAACACTTCAACTCCTGGTGAAATGTGCCTCAGAGAGGGTTTTCATCGCCTGGAAGTTACTCTCTCATGGTTGGAGGGTCATGACTCCTCCAATCTTTTTTGTTGAGTAGAGAACTTTCTTTTTTGTGGCGTATGACCCATTAGAGGTCTTTTATCCTCCGAAGAGTTGCGCCTCCGAAGAGGACTTGTGCTGCTGATGGTAGCTTTGGTTGTTCCTTTGTTCACTTGCTTATGCCTTTTCAGCGATCCCCTCTTTTTTTTTTTTTTTCTTTTCAAGTTTTCATCCCCCTCTTCTTGCAAGTGGCTTGTTTAATCCAAGGAAATGTACTTCATTGCCAGGCAAGTTCGTGAGAACGGGTACTAGCTTCCTAATTGGATGTTTGTTTGTTCAAACAATCTCAATTTATCAGCAAGGGCTCGTTTCTATCGAAATCATTAGCCGTTCAATTGAAGTATTTCCTATCTAGGATTTGAATTCGGGGTCTTTGAGACTTGAAATTTGTTTGTTGAATGATGGTGAGAATCGCTCGGTCTTATTATGCGCAAGTTTCATTTCCATTGTCTGCAAAAATTTAAATTGACATTTCAGCAATACATTTTATGTATTTTTATATCGAAAACAAAGCAAACATATAATGATAATAAGGAACACAAGATTTATAGTGGTTCGGCCATGAAATTGGGCCTACATCCACTTTATATTCTTTCATTATTTACTTGCATCAGTTTCACAATTGCTTTCAATTACAAGAATCATACATTCATAATTCTTTTTACAATGTTTCAACAAAATTTTCAAGTAAAGTATGGACGCAAGTGGTTGCTGTTCCATGCCCTTGGAATTTGATCTCCATCAACAGTGGTGAGCTTGAATGTGCCGTCGAGAAGCTTCTGACCTATTACATATGGTCCTTCCCAATTTGGCCCAAACACACCTGTCGCGGTCATAATTCTTTTCAGGACTAGATCTCCAATTTCAAAGCTGCGTTGACGAACTTTGGAATTGAAATGTCTGGCTATCCTTTGCTGATGAGCTGCAACTCTGAGGTTAGCTTCATCTCTTTTTTCATCAAGGAGATCCAGCGCTTCAAGTTGCAGCTTTTCATTTTCTGCTTGATTGAAATGGATTCTTCTATGTGCAGGGACCTCTGTTTCAACCGGGATCATTGCTTCCGATCCGTATGCTAACGAAAAAGGAGTATGCCCAGTTGCAGTTTTGTGAGTAGTTCTGTATGCCCATAGTGCAAGTGGTAGTTTATCGACCCAACCACCTTTTGCTCTTTCGAGTTGCTTTTTGATGGTTGATTTGATGATCTTGTTCACTGCTTCCACTTGCCCGTTTGCCTGCGGATGAGCTACTGCCGAAAAGCTTTTCTGGATTTTGAATCGTTTGCAAAAATCCTGGAATTCCTCACTTTCAAACTGAGTACCATTGTCTGTGATTATTTTCTGAGGCACACCGTATCTGCAAATGATATTCTTGGTCACAAAGCTTATCATTTTCTTAGAAGTGATAGTAGCCAATGGTTCAGCTTCAGCCCACTTAGTAAAATAATCAGCTGCAACAATAGCATATTTAATCCCTGATTTAGCAGTTGGTAGCGGCCCAATGAGATCCATTCCCCAAATTGCAAATGGCCATGGACTGACCATCTGCGTGAGTTCGGTAGAAGGTGCTCTAGGAATTTTGGCATATCTTTGGCACTTGTCACATTTTCGGGAGTAATCTGCGGCATCCCGATTAATTTCTGGCCAAAAATATCCGTATCGGAGAATTTTCTTTGCTAGTGTTTGACCACCTGAATGATCACCGCATTCTCCTCCATGCACTTCAGCTAGGATTGTTTTGGACTCTTCCCGGGATACACATCGAAGCAATGGCATTGAGAATCCCCGTCTGTACAATCGGCCATCCTGAATTACATAGCGAGAGGCCTTCCTTAGAAGCTTTCGTCTTTCTATCGAGTTTTCTGGCAGAGAACCCCTGAGTAGGTAATCCAGTATTGGAGTCATCCATGACTCTTGTTCTTGAGATACATTCATAATCCAGTCTATATCCATCTCGTCTATACTTGGCGCTGAAAGGACTTCTACAGGGACCAATCCCAATAGTTGAGCTTCACCAGAACTTGAATACTTTGCGAGGGAATCTGCCTTCATATTCTCTTCATGAGGAATGTGGCTTATTGAATAGTGATCGAGTTCATATAGGAGTTCCCAAGCCTTTAACAAGTAGGAAGGCAGATTTCCACCTTTTGCTTGAAATTCCTTCTTAACTTGGCATACGATAAGCTGAGAATCACTGAAAATTTGTAATGCTCGAATGTTTAGCTCTTTAGCGATTTTCAGACCTGCAATAAGAGCTTCATATTCCGCTTCATTGTTTGTTGAAGGAAATTCCAGTCTTAGTGCATAACATAATGATCGACCTTCAGGAGTTTCAAGTACCACTCCGGCTCCAGAACAGTAGTCATTTCTTGCGCCATCAACATACATCTTCCACTGGATTGGAGAATCATTGATCGCTTTTTCCTCGCCATTATCTTTCTCTGTGAATTCTGCAATGAAATCAGCTAAAGCTTGTCCGTTGATTGCTTTTCGGGGGTGATAGGTGATGTCATATTGACTAAGTTCAATGTTCCATTTTAGAAGACGACCCGAAGTTTCAGGGCGAAATAGGACTTGCTTTAGAGGCTGATCAGTGAGTACTTTGATAGGATGAGCTTGGAAATATTGCCTCAGTTTCCTCGATGCAACTAGTAGGCAATAGGCGAGTTTTTCCAACTTGGAGTAATTCAGCTCTGCCCCAGTGAGTCTTTTGCTGATATAGTAAACTGGATGTTGAATCCTTTTGTCTTCCCGTATCAGCGCTGCACTTAGAGCATGAGATGATACTGCCAAGTATATAAGAAGATCCTCGCCATCGCCTGGCCTAGAAAGTATCGGAGGCGTTTCCATATGACGGATCAACTCTTCAAAAGCTTTTTGGCATTCGGGAGTCCATTCAAAGTTCTTCTTTCCTTTTTTCAGGGCATCAAAGAACGGGATGCATTTATCAGTAGCTTTGGAAATGAACCGATTCAAAGCGGCGACCTTTCCGTTGAGACTTTGCAATTCCTTCTTCGTTCTAGGGGCTTTAACTTCTTTTAAGGCGGTAATTTGAGCTGGGCTAGCCTCTATGCCCCTAGCACTGACAATAAAACCTAAGAACTTTCCGGATTCGACCCCAAATGTACATTTCAGAGGGTTAAGTTTCATTCTGTATTTCCGGAGGACTGCGAACATTTCTGCTAAGTGTTCAATGTGATCCACTGCTTTCCTGGACTTCACTAACATGTCGTCGACGTAGACTTCCATAGTTTTGCCCAATTGCGGTTTGAACATAGCATTAACAAGTCTTTGGTAGGTTGCCCCTGCGTTTTTCAATCCGAAGGGCATTACTCTGTAGCAATAAAGTCCAACATCTGTGATAAAGCTTGTATCCTCTTGATCCGGCTCATGCATCATGATTTGGTTATAACCGGAGTAGGCATCCATGAAGGATAACAATTCATGTCCCGCAGTTCCGTCTACCAGTTGATCGATCCTGGGTAATGGGAAGCAATCTTTGGGGCAAGCCTTGTTTAGATCAGAAAAGTCGATGCATACTCTCCATTTTCCATTAGCTTTCTTGACCAGCACAGGATTTGAAACCCAATTCGGATACGTAGATTCTTTGATGAAGTTATTTTCCATGAGTCGATCAACTTCTTCTTTTAATGCTGCTGACCTATCTGGACCTTGGGTTCTTCTTTTCTGTTTAACTGGCGTAAACTTTGGGTCAATATTCAGAGCGTGTACTGCAACTTCTGGGGATATCCCACACATATCGGCATGAGTCCAAGCAAAGACATCCAGATTTGCTTTCAGGAAAGATATCAAGACATTCTGAATTGACACATTAAGCTGCGAACCCACATTCAACACCTTATTTGGGTCCTTCGGGTCAACAGGTACCGGAATTGTCGTTTCCACCGGTACTACTCTATTCCCCCCTGTACTGGCTTTTCTGGGATCCATTTCTTTCCGTGCCCCGCTGTGCTCGCCAGTACAGGGTCCGCTCTGTAATTGCTACAAAGCTGGTTCCTTGATGCGGACTGGAGTTGCCGCATCCTTTCCCATTTCTCTTTTTCTTGACTCTCGCAGCTCTGTCCAATAACATTCTCGCGCAGCATTTTGATCCCCTTTTATAACTCCTACTCCATTGTCAGTAGGGAATTTAATAGTGAGGCACCACGGGGCTAGGATAACTTTGAATGCTGCGAGTGTTGGACGGCCAAGAAAAGCATTATAGGCAGAAAACTCATCGACAATCACAAATGTTTGCTTTCGGACCACTTTCCTTTCTCCTTCCCCAAGTTCTACAAACAAATCGATGGTTCCTACTGGTTGCTTTGGCTCCCCTGTGAAGCCCACGATTTTCTGTGATGAGGCTTGCACATCGATCATAGGGATTTTCATCTGGTCAAATGTCTTCTTGAAGAGAATATTGCATGATGCTCCGCAGTCAATGAGGACTCTTCTGACAATGGCTGGTCCAATACCAGCCGAGATGACCAAGGGATCTAAAGTAGGAGCTTCAATACCTGTAGAATCTCTGGTTCTGAAAATAATATCGTCACTGAAAGTTTTCTGTTGTTTAAGGGGCGTAGTGTCTTCTAGAACAAAGACGTTTTCTTCGGCTGGAGCATATTTCAAAGCCCTGGAATATCTCTCCATCTCACCCCAACTTTTACCAGCTGGGTGAGGTCCTCCTGAAATGACATTGATAACGGGCCTTCTAGATTCGTGCCCCGTAGCTTTCTCTCCTGCCCCAGGCTGATGAACAGGGGCCCGCTGCCCCTGACTCGACGATGCAGGATTGTTGCTATTCTTTTTTACGAATTGCTGCAACTTGTTTTCTCTTAGCAACTCTTCAATCAGATTTTTCAGCTGGCGGCATTCATCAGTTTCATGACCTGGTTGATTGTGGAAGCGGCAGAATTTCCCACTTTGTATGGCTTTTCTCCCAGTTCTCAACGGGATAGGTTTAGGGAAATCGACGGAATCTTTAGTGGCGAGGTAGATGTGCTCCGGTGTATGTGATAATGGAGTATATTCTGATGGCTTGAAGGACCGGGGCTTCTTCAGATTACCCTGTTTCTTCCCATTACTATTCTCCCTTTTTTCCCCCACCGATTCATTCTTGCGTTGAGCAACAGTGTTGTCTTCTGCTTTTTCTAACACTGTCTTTACTGGTAAAGGACGGCTTTCCAAGCGAATGAACTCGTCTGCTTTTTTGTAGAACTTTTCGAGAGAGGTTGGCTCCTTCATATTTAACCATTTCCCAAATTCGCTTGACTTATCGATAGCCCTCATCAGATAAGTCAATATCATTCGTGGTTCAGCATTGTCCACCTCAGCCAGTGCTATATTGAAGCGGTTCAAGAAGGATCTGATAGATTCACCAGGATTCTGCTCTAAACTCGATAGTGACATAATATCCTTGGCCTTCGAAGCATATAGTCTAAACTGCTCCTTGAATTTTCTGGTCAAGTCTGAAAACTGATCGATAGATCGGACTGGTAACTTGGTGAACCACAATAAAGCCACGCCTTCCAGGTATACGGGGAAATATCGGCACTTTATTTCGTCGGAGGCCCTGGCACCTGTCATGTGCCAGTCATATTTATACAGGAACTCATTCGGATCACTCGTCCCTTTGTAAGCTGGAATAGTCGGAGGGACAAACTTCCTTGGAAATTCTGCCTTCAAGATTTTTTCAGTAAACGGAGTTTTACTTGGAGCGAAACCCCATTCCTTCTCATCTTCAACCCTTTGCATACTTTCTCTCATGATCTGCCGGACCATTCCAGAAAGATATTCCTCATCATGTCGAGTTCTAGATCCACCGGCGTCAGGTACTGCCTGCTCAAAGGGACTAGTAGGCCTTTCAGGAGCATTCCTTTCATTAACATCATGAATGTTGCCAGCATAGTTCCTTTCATTACCAGCCGGTTCATTGTTTGCCCCGAGTAAGTCGTTCAACTTATTCAGAATCAGAGCATTCTGGGCACTTTGAGCCTCTAGTTGTGCATTTTGGGCGTTTATCTGCTGGTTTAGCCCTAGAATCACAGCATCCAATTCCGCTTTTGTAACTCCAACAGACGGAGTGGGTAGATTAGGCACAGGGGAAGCGGAGGTTCCCTCTTGAATGTTCCCAGATCTGATAGATCTGCTTTTCCTTCCAGGAGCCATAATCTCAGATATACTTCTGGTTTTTAAGGAAATTCTTTCTTCAAATCTCTGTGAAGCAATGATGACAGCTGTCCTGAGTTCAATTCTCAGTGAAAGCACCAAAAATGTTAACGCTTAAATTTGAACGCTAACACCCCGGTGTGTGAAGTGTGTTTGTGAAAGCACCACCCGATAGATCGGGAAAGAATTATAAGTAAGGAGATTGCAGAAAAGTTGTAAAAACACAAGTTTTATAGTGGTTCGGCCCAAAATCAGGCCTACGTCCACTTAGATTCTCTTTATTGCTGATATGAGTACAATTTATATCACTTTCTTCAATTACAATCAACTTCAGACAAATGGTTCAAACTCCCATGAAGAATAATCTTTCGAATTCATCTTGAATGATTGTGATTCTTCTTTGAAGTGTGTAATAGCGTCCTTGGAGTTTGGAGTGCTTGGAGTGTTGCTTGAGTTGAGAAAATGGCAGAGTAACGGTGCTTCGAGAATTAGCCAAAAAAGATCCCCTCCACATTGAATGTGGCCATGTATTTATAGGCAAATTTTTAGGCTGGAACTTTCAAGTCATGAGTCGTGACCGACTCATCATGAGTCGTGAGTCGTGAATTGACCTATCTTTTGAGTCGTAGCTGCCTTAGGTCATAGACTCCTTAAGTCGTAAGTCTTTTGAGCCATAAGGTTTTATGACTCGGATCTCTCCTTGGGTCGTTGAGTCGTTAATGAACTTGAGTCGTAAGGTTTTATGAACCGTTCCTCTCCTGAGTCGTAAACCCAATGGAATACTTAAGGGCCTCGAATGGATGAGTCGCGACCAACTGAGTCGGTCTTTGATGAGTCGGAGCCAGGTCAGATGAGTCGGTGATAGAATGAATCGTGAGGTTTCTTGAGTCGGCAGCTTAATGAGTCGGCCTGTATCATTGAGTCGCTACTAGTTGAGTCGGGGATTCTTTGAGTCGGTCCTTTCCTTAAGTCGTGAGGTCTCCTAAGTCGTTAGGCACCTTAAGTCGTAGGTCGTTTCAAGTCTTAACCCGTTGACGCCTCTAACTCGTAGGCCTTTTAGCTCGTATGCTGGAACGGGGTTAACACCGGCTAAAATAAGAATGCCGATTCAATAGCAAAACTGGCCAGCACTGGCGAAGCAGAATGGTTGGGACTCGTCCCCATACATATACTTTTTGCTCCAAGTATCGATCAAATGGAGACTGACCGGGTGCACGAGACAACACCCAAGAAGGATTTGTTGATGACTCCGATCAGAATCTATCCTAAACTCGAAGCATTGCCCGAACGCAGAAGTGAGAAAAGACAGGCTCTCTGAAAAGCTTCACGATTTATTATCTAGAATGAATCATGCACAGGAGGGGTTATTCTGTTCCTCTACTACGGTGTATCGCCCATGATGAGAATAAACGAGTGTTACATGATGTGCACGAAGGAGAGTGTGGCGATCACACTAGGGGAAATCCCTTGCGAAGAAGATACTCAGATATGGATATTGTTGGACAACTGTGAACCGAGACGCATCAGATTATGCCAAGAGATGTGATAGGTGCCATAAAAATGCTAGAATTCCAGGATCCCGCCAACCTTAATTACTCAGATGGTCAGTCCATGGCCGTTTTCCACACAGGGAATTGATATAATAGGGTACTTTCCTCTAGACAAAGGTGGTACGAAGTACGCCATTGTTGCCATTGATTACTTCACAAAATGGGTGGAATTTGAGCCCTTTGCTACTATCACAACGAAGAAAGTAGTCAACTTTGTTGTATGCAACATCGTCTATCGCTTTAGCCTCCCATAAATGATTACAACTATTAATAGAGCCCAATTCGATAGTGTCAAATTCAAAGATTTCTGTTAACGCTACTGCATCCAGAAGAAGTTCTTAGCAGTAGCTCACCCTCAAGCGAATGGACAAGTCGAAGCTGTCAACAAAGTTATCAAGTCCATTCCAAATATACGAATGGAGAAGTTTGGAGGCAAATGGGTCGTTGAGCTTCTCATGGCCTCATAGGCATATCGAACTAACCACAAGTCTGCGACCGCCCATACTCCGTTTGCACTTTCCTACGGCTCTGAAGCCATTATTCCAGTTGAGCTAGAAGTACCTTCTCACTGTATGACCTATTATGATCCCAAGATAAATGAAATTCAACTCGTAGAATCTCTGGATTTACTTGATGAGAAGCGTGAAGAGGCTGATTTGAGAGCACTCGCGCATCTTGGTCGAGTCGCCCGATTATACAATGCTAAGATCCAATCCAGAACCTTTGAAGTTGGCGATCTCATACTTAAGCGAATTTATCTGGTCCCTACACACATGAAGCTGACATGGGAAGGACCATATGTCATTGAGCAAAGACTTGGAGACAACACATTTAAACTATCAACTGTTGACGGGCTCACTCTATTGAGAGCATGGAACAGCGATAGTCTTTGGCGGTATTACATATAACCGACTTTTATTCATTTATTTTTCTTTTTTTGAACTTTTTTACGCAATTTTGAAGATTGTACTTGTAATAAGGCAACTGACTTTGCCGCACTTTCTTATTTCAACAATATAATGCATACTCATCAAGCCAGATTGGCGATTCTTGAAGTGCATCGTGTGACCGTCACAATGTGCAAAGAACTAAGTCCCATCCTACAGTGGGACTCATTGAAATTGGAAGTGATCATGATTCAACTAGTCGCTCTCTTAGTGAAACCCCAAGCTTGGGGGTTAGCAACGATAAAGTAAAGAAGGATTGAAACATGATGATCCACTAACGAACTCTAGCTCCTAGAGTGCAAGCTGAAGTAAAAGCTCCAAAATGTAAGTCGATGTGGATGGATCTGTCCATCCCTGTGCAGTTAAAGCGCTTGGTAGATTCAATGCGACGAAGTTGCAAAAAGTCATAACGGGGATACAGCGAGGATACAGCGGGATATAGAGGATGACTCTAAAATAGCATATAAAACTCGTACTTAATGTTTTAACAAATATATAAATGGTAATTAAATGAAAAATTAACATTCCATTGAGTTATAACTAATACATGAATAATTTTAAATAAAAACATGTGCCAATATACTGTGAATAAACGTAAAACTATTATATAACATAATTGAATTTAGAAGAAAATTAGGGTATTTTCATTTTTGGAAATATATTAAAAATTCAATTAAATAAATTAAGTTCATAATTTTTGTAATGTATAAATGTCATTTTTCAATTCTTTTCTTTTAAAGAAGACTTAGCGGAATATAGTGGCTGTTATCCCGCCTTTTTAGCAAGGCCGTGATACCAAAAGATCAACCGAAAAACCAAAGATAGTTCGTTTCAAAGATTGGTTATCTACTGTGTTAACACCACTTTTTCACGGCTTAGCAAATCAGCGACCTAAAACACAAAGCGACTCAGCTAGTCAAGGAGCTCCAACGACTTAGCGGTCTAAAGCATAGAGCGACTCAGCAAAGGCTGCGACCTAGCGAGCTAATGGTCCAGCGAGTTAATGAGCTAAAGCATCCAGCGAGCTAACATGGCAGCCAGTTAAGCGACCTAAAGACCCCTACGGCTCAACGGGTTAGCGACTTAAACATCCAGCGAGCTAACATTGTTGCGACTTAACGACATAAGTCATTCAACGAGTTAACGACCTAGCAATTCAGACAGATCAACAGCATAGCATAACAGTGGAGTGAACACTACAGCACCTAAGCGACCTAGCGACTCAACGAGGTAACCTAGCAAACTAACACCTACATAAACCGCATCTCCTTAAGCCGCTTGCATATAGGTCGCTCCCAACATTAGGTTGCTACCTCACCCATAACCATTCTAAGTCGCTCCATATAAGTCGCCATCCACTCCCATAGATCGCTATGACCTACCAGCAAAAGCAGTTGATCAAGCGCAACCATAAAAAGCCATAGACCGTATCCATTAGGTCGCTTGCGATCTACGACCTAACCCACTCCTATGTCGCCCACGACCTATGACTTAGACCCAGAATTTCCCTATAAATACCTCGCCTACTCCACATTGAAAGGGGACTTTGGATTTTTTTTTTGGAAGGACCTTTTTGGGAAAGGCCGAAACCCTGCTGCTTGGACTTATTCTTTAACACTTCGAATACTAAAGACTCTTTAAAGAACCGATTTCATTCAACATGGATTCAAAGCACCTTTCTGCATCGAAGTTCTAATTTCTTGCCTTGACTGTGTTGTAACTTGAAGTTGAATTGTAACAAAGTGTACTCAAAGACCATAATGAAAGATATAAAGTGGACGTAGGCTTGACTTTGAGCCGAACCACTATATAAATTGTTGTCTCTTCTACTGTTTTCTGCTATTTTCTGCTTACTTTTGTTCCCGTACCAACGGCTGGTGCTTTCACTATATCACAACTCGCACCGGGGGTATTAGCGTACATTTTTCACATTAACATTTTTTGGTGCTTTCACTGAGAAACTAAACTCAGGAATTCTATCAACTAAGAGTTGGATCAGAAAGTTTGGAGATTCAAATCCGAATAATTATGACAAGGCGATCGAGTAAAAGGCAAAGACAGGAGAGGAGTCAACATGAAGGAAGTCAGGAGGTTTCCTCAGGAGCGAACCAAACTTCAGCCTTCATCACCAGGGACGAGATGGAGAGAATGATGAGAAGGCAAGAGGAGTTGATACAGAATTTGTTTCAGCAGATTAGACAACTTGGAGTGCAAAATCAAGGAGCAACTAGAGTTCAGAACGAAGCAGGACCATCTGAGGCAGCACCAGAGCTAGGGGCACTCATCTAGAGCACGCAGACCCAATACCGAGAAAAACATCGGGTGGATTCGAGCAACATGGGATTGGCAGGGGAACAGGAGCTCAGCTAGGGTAACAGATTCCAGAATTCCCTCGTGAACTCGAGGGGCAGGTCGAAGGCAATGGACGAGGACTACAATTAGGAGACAATGTCAGATTTGAAGAAATGGTCAAAAGAGCTATGAGAGGTGGTTTGGTAAACAAGGACTTGGAGGATGTGAATAGGAGTCCTTTTACGACAACCATCAGGCGAGCTAGGAACCCACCAGACTTTATGCTACCATCGTTGGATATGTATAATGGAAGGACAGATCCTACTGTTCATCTGACAAAATATATGAGGCATATGGAGGTGCTGGGGGCATCAGAGGAAGTTATGGCCCGGTGCTTTCCATTATACTTGGCAGATATTATGGCATTATGGTTCAGACAACTGGAAAGTGGATCTATCGAGACGTGGAATGATCTGACTGAAAGGTTTATGAGGCAATTCAAGGTCCACATTTCAAGACCCAAGAATGTTATGAGTTTGGCAGCACTAAAACAAAGAGCTGGGGAATCTTTGAGAAGTTTTTTGATGCGATTCAATGCAGCCGCAGCATCGGTGGACCGACCGAATCCATCCATGGTTTTGATGGCAGCTGTGTCAGGCATAGCTGACAGTACAGAGTTCAAGAATTCGCTGACAAGGGATCCCCCTATGGATCTAGGGGAATTTTACCATGAGGCTAAAGGATTTCTACGGTTAGAGGACGCAAATGCCGAAAGAGAAGAAGGAGAAGGAATCGACGTTTATGCGATTAAAGGTGGAAATCCTCCTGATAAAGGTGTAGAAATTAGCAATGGTAAATGGAAGGCTGAGGAGAACAATGATAGATCAGCACGACCACGAAAGGAACCAAGATTCACCTCACACACGGAGTTGAATGAGACTTTGGAGCGGATCTACCAAGACACTAAGGGACAGGTTCGTTATCGAAAGCTGATGAGGAGAGATCCAACCTACAACGAGAAAAGGTCGGACAAGTATTGCTCATTCCATGAGTTGAGTGGTCATAGCACAAATGACTGCAGACACTTAAGAGACGAAATTGAGGGGCACATCCGGAATGGTTTGCTATTACAGTATGTGAGAAGAAGGACCGCGACAGTGGAACAAGAACGACCACCACCTGCACCAACTGAAGACGGCTCGGGATCGAGGCGTCAGCTTATTATCGACTGATTGAGATAATGACGAATGAGTGGAAAACTCTACATCGACACAATTAGGTTGCTCACACATGTACGGGACCACGAACGATCCCCAGGCATGCTCTGATACAACTATAAATCAAATCGATGTAGGTGTTTGCACTCGGACGTCACTACTTTGCTTTTGTGTTTTAACGAACGAGTGGAAAACTCCACATCGACACAATTAGGTTGTTTACACATGTACGGGGTCGCGAACGGTCCTGAGGCATGCTCTGAGATGGCTAAGCTACTTACACATGTACGGGGTCGCGAACGGTACTGAGGCATGCTCTGAGATGGCTAAGCTACTTACACATGTACGGGGTCGCGAACGGTCCTGAGGCATGCTCTGAGATGGCTAAGCTACTTACACATGTACGGGGTCGCGAATGGTCCTTAGGCATGCTCTGAGATGGCTAAGTTACTTACACGCGTACGGGGTCGCGAACGATCCTTAGGCATGCTCTGAAATGGCAATAAATCACCCTGACAAACGATCCAGGAACTCACCCGAACATGAACCTGGTATCAATAATATTAAGTCCCCCCTCCCCCGGGCACACTTACTCGCCGCGAACGGCACCCGACTGCGAACGGTCACAACTCGCCGCAAACGGCGTTCGACCGCGAACGGTCACAATTCGCCGCGAACGGCACTCGACCGCGAACGGTCACAATCCGCCACGAACTGCACCTGACCTTGAACGGTCATAACTCGCCACGAATGGAATCCGACCTCGAACGGTCACAACCCGCCGCGAATGGCACCCGACCGCGAATGGTCACTACTCGCCGCGAACGGCACCCGACCGCGAACGGTCACAACTCGCCGCGAACGGTCACAACTCGTTGCGAATGGCACCCGATCGCGAACGGTCACAACTCGCCGCGAACGGCACCCGACCGCGAACGGTCACAACTCGCCGCGAATGGCACCCGATATCGAACGGTCACAAATCGCCGCGGACGGTACTTGACCGCGAACGGTCACATTTCACCTCAAATGGCACACAATCCCGAATGATCGTCATTTGAGGTCATATGAAACTGTTAAGTTCATTGCAGGTCATCGACAGGATATGAACGTCCAGCTTATGGCATTATAAAACACACCTTCCTATCGCAAGACATGTTTTGGGGGGCAAGTATTATCCCGCCTTTTTATCAAGGCCGTGATACCAAAAGATCAACCGAAAAACCAAAGATAGTTCGTCTCAAAGATTGGTTATCTACTGTGTCAACACCTCTTTTTCACGGCTTAGCAACTCAGCGACCTAAAACACAAAGCGACTCAGCTAGTCAAGGAGCTCCAACGACTTAGTGGTCTAAAGCATAGAGTGACTCAGCAAGGGTTGCGACCTAACGAGCTAATGGTCCAGCGAGTTAATGAGCTAAAACATCCAGCAAGCTAACATAGCAACGGGTTAAGCGACCTAAAGACCCTTACGGCTCAACGGGTTAACGACCTAAACATCCAGCGAGCTAACATTGGTGCGACTTAACGACCTAAGTCATTCAACGAGTTAACGACCTAGCAATTCAGACAGATCAACAGCATAGCATAACAGTGGAATGAACACTAAAGCACCTAAGCGACCTAGCGACTCAGCGAGGTAACCTAGCAACCTAACACCTACATAAACCGCATCTCCTTAAGCCGCTTGCATATAGGTCGCTCCCAACATTAGGTTGCTACCTCACCCATAACCATTCTAAGTCGCTCCATATAAGTCGCCTTCCACTCCCATAGGTCGCTACGACCTACCAGCAAACGTAGTTGATCAAGCGCAGCCATAAAAAGCCATAGACCGTGTCCATTAGGTCGCTTACGATCTATGACCTAACCCACTCCTCTATCGCCCACGACCTAAGAGTTAGACCCACAATTTCCCTGTAAATACCTCGTCTACTCCACATTAAAAGGGGACTTTGGATATTTTTTTGGAAGGACCTTTATGGAGGAGACCGAAACCCTGCTGCTTGGACTTATTCTTTAACACTTCGAATACTAAAGACTCTTCAAAGAACCGAGTTCATCCAACATGGATTCAAAGGACCTTTCTGCATCGAAGTTCTAATTTCATGCCTTGATTGTGTTGTAACATGAAGTTGAATTGTAACAAAGTGTACTCAATGATCATAATGAAAGATATAAAGTGGACGTAGGCTTGACTTTGAGCCGAATCACTATAAAAATTGTTGCCTCTTTTACTATTTTCTGCTTACTTTTGTTCTCGTACCAACGGGTGGTGCTTTCACTATATCACAACTCACACCGGGGGTGTTAGGGTACATTTTTCACGTTAACAGCGGAAATTACGGGATATAGCAGAAATAGCGAGGCTTAAAGCAGAAAGGCTATATTTGGGGCTATATGGAAATATCGTAGCGGTAGAAATCCGCTATGAGATATAGCAGGGTTATAGCGGGGTAATAGCGGAGCGTTAACTGCACAGGTCCATCTATGTTATCGCCTCCTTCCAGGCTTAAAGAGGGGAGACCCATCCACCCACGACTTCGCCCTTATTTAGTCTAGGCTCGAGGATGATGCATCCGTCCATCCATGACCATGCCTTAATTCAGACTCGAGGAGGATGGATCAGTCCATCCACGACCTCGCCTTCATTTTTCCATGCTCGAAGAAGATGGATCCACCTAACTACAACTTCACTTGCCAGATCAAGGTGGATGTGATCCGACCGTCCACAACCGTGACTAACTCCTTATTCCCAGAGTGCTGAAAAGGACCTTAACACTTTAATAGATGTGACTGACCATCCTTCAATCAACTCTAAATTCCTGGAATGTGAAATAGAGTATAAACATTAAATGGGTGTGACTGATCACCCGTAAAATTAACTTATGTTCCTGGAGTGTGGATATAATTCCAAGTATTAAACGGGTGTGACCGACCGCCCGTAAATTAACTTATGTCCCCGAACTATGGATATAATTTTAAGTATTAAATGGGTATGAACGACCGCCAGTAAAATAACTTATGTCCCCGAAGTGTGGATGTAATTCTAAGTATTAAGCAGGCGTGACTAACCACCCATAAAATAACTTAATTCTCTGTAGTATGGATATAATTCTAAGTGTTAAGCAGGCATGACCGACCGTCGGCATACAAGTTTAATCCCCAGAGTGTGCATGTGGATACCAGCAATTGAGTGAGTGTGATCTGACTACTCAAACTTACTTCACTTCAACTTTGTTCCGACTAAGTTAAATTAAAGTTAGTCAAGGCGGAAATGACTACGGACTGACTACATCAATTCTCCCCAAAACTAGGGGCACAAATCAAATACCATCCACTGACCGAGACAGCGTGACGTTAGGACTCGACATTTTATGATGACCTGAAGTCACGACTTCAGTACTTAATGACCGGACTCAAGTTCAACTCAGGGATTAAAGCCTCACAAGTACATTAAATGGAAATGCGAGTGCTAAATTACTTAGACAAATGAATACAGAGTTATGCTAAAAACAAAAAAAGAAATTTTATTTCATTATTCTTTGAGAAAGCAAGTACAAAAGTCTGTTTAAAGAATCCATATAAGCCGGGGCTAAGTCCGCATCTATACATGACCTACAAAAATAAATAAAAACTTATTCCAGCCATCTACAAAACATAGGAAATAAAAATGTGAATCTACGCCTTCAGTTTTTTATCCTTCTTGCTTTTCTTTGGCATAGACCTGCTCGGGCTGCTGCTCAGAACCGCTTTGAACCTTTACCTCCCCAGCCTGCTCCAACTAGCTTGTCCCCGAATGGGGGAGTTAAAGCAGCCTTCTCTTGAGAACTCACATGGACCAGAATATCCTCCATGTGCGGAACTGAGGAATGGTGGCGCTCTTAATGTTAGAAGGAGGAGGCACACTAGTCTCAATGATAGTGCCACCTAGATAAACGAAAAATTTCAGGACCGGACCGGGACCTGCCATGCCCCCACCAGCTCTACGAGCATGCTCAACTTGCTCAAATTCGGCTTTTATTTCCTCCATTTTCTGCTCCGCCCGGTCTTCACGTATACTCATTGGAATGCTACTGGTTGGGCCTGAGAGCCCATGATGATCATGTCTTCATCAACATTGAAAGGCACTACAATACTTGGGTCGCTTTGATTACTGAAGAGTGCTTCCATTAATTGTTTGTCAAGCTCGCAGCTGCTATCATGCATCTCCCCAGCCGATGTGGTGATCGTCTTGGTTGTAGCCTCCATTGCTAACGCCTCCTTCTCGTGATGTATTTCTTGAGTTATAGGAGGATCATTCGATGTTGAATCTAAGGCTGAACGAAGGTATGCGAAAATATTAGTAATATCTTCTGACAATGTTTTTACATTTGGATGAATAGGAGAAGTATCCAGAATACCTTCCATGGGTTGGCTCCTATATTGAGCTGACGTGCCTTCAGAGCCATGCTCAATTATTGGGGAGAGATGCGGCCTATAAGGTTCATATCATTGGACAATTGGAGGATCGGTAGAAGAAGTAAGCTTAGGTTGGGGCGTTGTAGGGAGTTCGGAACTTACTATGTGATGTTCGATCCTGGATTCTTCCCCGGCTTCTGGATACTTCACAGCCAATTTTTCTTTCTCAAGAGAAATGATTGTTTCGTGGAGAATTTTAGGCTCATCTTCGATTATCATTAAGCTTTTAGTTCGAAATCGTCAACGGTTGCAGTATTCCAGATCAACTTCTCATCCTCAAGCAAGCGATTCCAATCCTTATATAGTTGGAAAGGACAAACTTCACTGGGCTAGTTTAAGTTACGCTTTCTCATGACATTGGCATTGTACGTGACTAAGAGATCTTCAAATTCACTCTCCATCTTGGCCTCAACCGCTTTAATTTCCCTCCCAATCCTAGCATCGGCTTCCTCGGCCTTCAGACTCGCTGCATCCCTCTCTCCCATGAGCCTTACCATCTCCTCACATGCCTCCTGGGCCACTTTATTAGCTTCATCCTTCTCTTTAAGGGCCTCAGTTAGCTTCACCCTTAGCTCCTCCATTTCTTTCCGTGCATCTTCCCTCACCTGAATAATAACAGTGTTACGATAACGCATCTCCTGCACTAAGCCCATGTGGGTCTTTCTCATGTTTTACATGGATAGCCTAGCCTCTTTGGCTCTTTGGTCAGCCTCCTTCACCATTTTCCTTGAAGATTCAAGCTCATTGGTGAGCGCCGCTATTATGCTGCCTTTTTGAGAGAAATCTCTTGCAATTTTTCAATTGCCTTAGTCCGCTCAAAAGATACCGCTGAAACCCTTTCAGCAGTCTTAACGCATTCTCTATACCAGTTGTAAGCATCATGCACCAGTTTTTCTATATCGTTTGGAATTCATTTCAGGCTAGGAGGGAAGTGGAAGCCATCGAAACAGATATTCGGGAAATCCTTCTTCAACTTAGCGACACGGATGGCTCCTTCACCTATGGGCTCTATGGCAGTTGTTCTGTGATGACCGGGGCTTCAGTTTTGTTCTACGGTACTGATCATCAGATTTCGGAGCATAAAATGGCGCTATTTGGTGTGTAGTTTCGGAAGACGGTCTACCGAATTTGGTGTGCAGTTTCGGAAGACAGTCTACCGAAGCCAAACGGTTTTGAGGGTCCTTTAGATGGTGGAGATTGCGATCGAGAGCGGCGCCTACTTAGACAGGACCTTTCCTTCTCTCTATCATAGCGTTCACGCTTTTGACTAGAGTGATAGCCGCGACCATAGTCTCTCTCACTTTCACACCGATGTGATTCAGGGTATGAACTGGAAGAGTGGCGTGAAGAGTGAAACTTGCTAAGCATAGACCCTTGTTTCACCATCGTGTTTGTAAAATGAAAAGAGAAGCAGAATTAGTTATCTCCAGAGATTAAGAAGCATGTGATTAGAAGTCGTGTGGTTCTATGAAATGTGTGTATGCATGTACAAACCCCCCAACCAACCAATTGCGGTAGCCTTGCTTGTTGAAGTTGGCTCCCCTATGCCTAAAGCAGCTAGGCCTATGCCAGTTCGCGATGGGGAGTAGAGCCCCACTAATCCAAGATCATGGAACGAAGATATATCATGTGTAATAGGAACATTCGACAATCCTTTCAATGAACCTTTCATTTGCAGAGAAGAGGTCTCAAGACCTATAGAAGTTGCAACGGGCTAACTTATTACAATGGTCTTATGCCTCTTGGCTTTGTGGACGAGAGTTTTACCTTTTTTATTCTGATGATTGAAGACCCCATGGAGGCACAACCATGGGCTCATGTCTAGCTGTCGTACTCTCGTCATTGCCTAGTTCGATGATTGTAACTCTAGGTGCACTATGAGCTCCCCCGACTAGGGGCACGATAGGAGCTCTTCTTCCTCCTTGCCTTACCGGAGCCACTCTGGGAACCCCAATCGGCCCAATACTCTTACCTCTCTCCATGAGCCAAACGGCGATCAAGTTGTCATCACTAAGAACTTCATCATTTCTATAAGTTTAGCGGGCACCACCTGAAGCATTCTCACTATCTCCTTGAACTGTGCTCCTTCAAGCCGTGGAATTAAAGCTGTAAAAGAAATGCACTAATTGATTCAGCATCGAATTATGTTACCTAGTTAATTGACGAAGAAGCTAAGGCACTTACGTCTGACTAACCACCGTCTGGCAAACCCCAGTGGACATCTCACAAAGAACCACTCAGTCTTGAAATAGCTTAATTTATTCCACGCACCTTCCATGACTTGATAGTTTATAGCCGCTTCTAGAAAAGTAAACGAAGGATTATACCCCCTACTCTTGACATTAAATAAGTATCTAATCTCTTTAACGGTCGAGGGTCGAAGGATATGCTCCATAAATATGATATATAAGCTATTGAGAAGCGCATATCCATTCGGATGCAGTTAGGAAGGTGCGATCCTCAGGAAGAATAACACATCCCGAATGAATTGGTTGAACGGGGGAAATGTTCCAACCACGGACATAGATCTGTTATAGGAAATGAACCATTCCGAGGGATTATGCGCTCTATATTCTAGCCTCAAGAATAGAACATCTTCCAAAGATTGTCCATGCCTGATATGAATTCTTCCTAGCATATCTTCTGAAATTTTGGACCGGACAGAATCTTCAGATTCAAAACCAACATTACAACCGGCAGTTCATCCGAAGTAGGATTCACTAAGTCAGCTGGGATGTCTGGCCTTTCAATTCTCGAAAACGAAGGACTTTGAACTCCATATTGCTCCGAGCTCCTAGGATCCACAGCTATTGAATTTAGTAAAAACTGTTATTGGACGGCAATAAACCCGTGTTTCCCCAGTGCAAAGTGAATGATCATATTGTGTAGTGAAGTGTTACATGATACTCTATATTTCTACAAGTTTAAAAGATGGTAAAGCGATAAGACTTCGAGATTTGACCGGAGTGACCGTCATCGCTGACGGTCCCAACCATGCCATCCTGACTTCGAAGAGCGATCCATATTAAAATTGATTATTTTCGTCAGGTTACAGTTCCATCGACAAGCACTGAGAGGTAGTTATATATGCAGTTTTATAGTCAAGTCCAAGTATGCAAGGCTAAAGCTCATCGGAGTTTAGTGTTCGAGTATGCAAGAAGACAATTGGTTTCATATCCATCATGGTTCAAGTTGGATCGTTACCCTAAAGCCCAAGTTCATATCAATCACACCAGTTATCAGTTGCTTCATATTGATTCGAGGAGTCAGATTTCGTATCTATCACTCCAAGCATCGATCAAAAGACCTTGGCTTTGGCTCGATCACCATGCATCTTCCATCGATACGAATTGCTTAATCCTAGATCTTTCAGTAAACTATTGCCTTTATGCCTCGATCATAAAATTTGCCTATAAACTATTTCACATCATTCTGATTGATCCACGTCTTTCATCATTACAAGTTCGAGGAAGAAACTTGGAATAAGTGACTCCATCTATTGCTCTCCTTCTTCCCCGAGCCTTGAAGAAGCCATTAACTGCTTGCTCGACCTCGCCCTAACCATGCTCTGGCACCAGCGACGCCGGAGATGGCCATCGCTATGAACGGAGTGGCATGAAACTTGAATTTTATCAGTGTAAAGAAGTTTTAGCCAATTATTTACCGATTTTGAGGAATTGGATTAAGGGTTAATGGATTGGTTGTTTTGAAGATGAAGTTTCAGATATTTTTCCTTCTTCGGATCGATATGAAAATTGATGGAACATGCAAGTGGAAATTTTTATAAGTACAAAAACTATTTATATTCCTTCGTATCCAAAGAGGTACGTTTCGTATCCAAATCACTAAACCAAGAGGATCGGTCAACATCTATTGATATAAAGGATGGCTTTCATATCCATTACACGAATCGATCCAGAGCATGGCATTTCATATCCATTAATGAGTTTCCATCTTCTTCATAACCACCGATGCAAATAGATCGCAGTCTTAATGTTTTGTATCCATTGATATGAAGCAAGCACTTGTAAATTTCATGCCCATCAATACGAAGCACTCCAAAGTCATATCCATATCGTATCGATAACCATCGACATGAAGCTTGAATTCATACATCCTAGATCAATCAAGGAGAGGATCGATATGAAGGAATAAATTAAAACAATCATCAGTCGTTATTACATCTCGAATTTCACATCGATTCAGGAGAGGATCGATATACGAAACTCAATCCAAATAAAAAAAACCTGACAATGACCCATGATTGTGCAAACATGAATGGGAGTCGGGTTAACACATGTGCATGTATATCATATTATCATTTGATTTCCAAAGTTAACAGGAACTAAATGCTTACCTACTGACAATTAGAACAATGAACAACAAATTGTTAGCACTCGACCTTTAGCTACAACAAAAACTACACAATCATTGGCAGTATTCAACTCGACATTTATACTACTGGAATTCTACGAAAGGTTACATCTCTTGTTGGAAAGAGAACAACTGTTCAAGGAATCAGATAGAACCTATTTAGAATAAAGATTGCAACTTTTCAAAGCACGTTATGTTCACACAGGACGTACTTTGGGGGAAAACTGTTATCTCGCCTTTTGGTAAGGCTGGGACATCAAGAACTTGACTATGAACTAAAGATAATCCGCCACGGAGATCAGTTATCTACAGGTCCACGATGGATACAGGCAAACTTTGTCAAAGTCCGGATCGAGCTACAATTAGCATGGTTGACAAGCAAAGCTATGAAAGGCAACATTTCAAATTTCAGGTCAATCGAAGTTCGTGTGCTCAAGTTACGGATCAATCAAGACTCATGTGAAAGATGTTAATTTCGTATCCATCTGCTTTGTATCCATTTATATCGTATCCATCTGTTTTGTATCCATCAAGATTTCAATGAACTTCAACATTCCATGGATTGATCGTGCTTAGTCCATCCATCAATTGTATGTTTCGTATCGATCACTCGTTTGATCTATACGAAGACCAGGGGCAAGCATCGATACGAAACCACTAATAAAGCATCGGTACGAAGCCTTGGGCAAAGCATCGATACGAAGAGCTTAGTATCAGATGGGTACGAAAGGCATAGTAAAACCAAAGAAAATAGTCTCTAAGCATGGAATGTGGATCTCCAGCGCCACGTCATCGACACACAATTGATCGATACGCACTGTATCAATACGAAGCCCATTGATACGCTCATATCGATATGAAGCCTCCAGCCTTCCAAGGAAAATCCAACCATGGATTGATCATATCTCTCAACTACAAGTCCAAATGCTATGAAATTTTTACAAGAGCTTGCATATCAACTTAAGAGCTCCCTTGGTCGATCGCAGCTCAATTGGAGGCAATCTTGATCATTGATCAAGATCGATCCCAAACGACTCCAGATCGATCATGTGGACCAACCAACGTGCGAGAAGAGGTATTCCAAGATCTGAGGCAAATATTTCCAGCTCTACCCCTATAAATAGCACCCCTACGCCAACTAAAAAAGGACTACTAGAACTTCTACGCTGTTCTGCTGAAACTCCATTAAAAATTGAGTACTATCTTTCATACTATTGTAACTCAGTTGAGATTAATCAATAAACAGCAAATTATTCAAAGTGGACTTAGGCTACAACGCCGAACCACTATAAATTCTTGTTTTTTCTATTTCTGCTTACTTTTCATGGTGTGATTGTTAAATTAGCCTCTTTTTCCATTTAATTTCTTTATTATAATCTCTTCAATTACATCCGAAAAGTGTTATGCCCAATTTTGGTACAAACAATCCCATCGTATGTGAAGATTCCTATAATGAAATACCATGGAGTCACAGATCCAGATGATCATTTAATGGCTTTCGCTTGCCAAATGGATTTGTACAAAGCATTACGATCCATCACATGTAGATTATTTCCTGTCACTCTCCAGGGAGCTGTGTTCGTCGACGAAAATTCTATCGATTTTGGAAACCTTCGAACAAATTTATAATAAAATTTACCACAAGCGCACGACGTACAATTGTTAGTACGTGGCGGGTACGAGTGGATCCACGGGGAATTGTTAGATTTTAAAAATCTATTCAATCAAATTAAACCAAAGTTAAAAAGTGTGTTAAGCTAGAAAATGAGAAAACTAACAAACTAACAAAAAGAAAGTGATAAAAATATAAGACTATGAAGGCAATTTCGAAGTAATTTCCACTCTCTAGATCACATGTTTCAACAAATTATGAAGTTATGGTCTCTCTGTTTTGATCATAAGTGAGTTAAATGATGTGCTAATTATTAGTATGGCGTATTTGTGTTATTAGTTAACCCAACTTAAGCCATCAAACTATAACACAACCTTTAAATCACTTTTAACTCTCATGAAAAATGACAACAAGTTGAAACTGAAATCTATTTTAAGCATGGAAAATTAACTATTATTTAGAAATATAGACCGTCAAATTTTAATTTCTACATTCACTTATTTGCCATAATCATATTTTGACGATGAGGCAATTTGTATTTTGTTTGTTTAAGCATAGCCTATTTGTTATGAACAACATAGACTATCAAATTCAAAGCTAAACAACACCATTAAACCACATTCACCAATTCCATTAAGCACAAAAAGAGAGCAATAATTATCAAAATGTTAAAGCTACATGATTAGAGAGCTTCATTACCCCTCAAATTGAAGGGGATTAGCACTCAATTTCATTATCATATCAAAAATTGTAGTTTGCAACATTAAACAAACAAGTGGAAAAAGAGAGCAAAATGAAAAGAAAATCTACTCTACTTGCATGAAAAATAAACTAACTACTAACAAGAAAGGAAAAGAACATGTAATTAAAAGAAAACAATAATTAACATTGCATAAAAAAGGTAAAGTTACATAAGATAAAAATGGCTAAGTAGCCATGAAAAGGGAAAGAGAGCTTTCGTTTATTTTTAATCTAAGCTAAAAACTGACTGAGAGGAAGAGAGGTTGCATGAAGCATAAGGGGTATCTATACAAGTTAGAAACCCTAATCCACTTTTTTGGAACTACCCAAACTACCCCTTAGGAAGTGTGGTGGCCAAGTAACCATTAGCATAAGATAATCTCCATTAAGTGTGCATGAAAGTGTAACGGCCATTAGTATGTGTATTAGCTTCTAATTATGCATGAAGGTAGGTTGGTGGGTAGGAGGGGTCCTCCATGGTCCATGAAATGAATTATTTCCATCTTCATTCCTTTGTATTCACTCTAGTACATGCATATATATTCATGAATTCACTTGTATATGAAGCCAAATTCCTACAAAAATAATATAGAAATTTTCAATTAAATTTCTCAAATTAATATATGTACAAAAATGACCATTTTTCTCCAATATGAAGATGAATAAGTTACGATTTGAAAATAATTTGATTTTATTTTAAACATATTAAAATACCATTATGATCATTTCTTTAATTTAATTAGATTAAATATGGTGATAAAAAAATGCACATTTACTTGCACATCAAATACCTCCACACTTATCATTTTATTCATTATCGCATATAGAAAAAATTAAGATAAATCCATTTTTCGTAGAGAGCATGATTGCATTGAGCGTACGCAACAAGCCGTTAAACGTCTGGGTGTCCCTAGTAAAACTATTGTTGTCTTGTAAGGATTTTCAACGGATACTACCCATAAAATCCAAATGCAATATGAAAATTTTACAAAATGCAAGATTTATTTACAAGGAGATGAAAATAAATTTTTGAAAATGTTTAAAAATAAAAGATTTACTTTTAAATAGACACGAATAAGTTAAATATATGTTTTGGTGGTCATCATGAATTTTAAGTCATTTCCTTTGTTAAAATTTCCAACAAAAGTCAATTTATCATAACAAATAGACAATAGTTTAACTCGTTGTTTCGGTTGATAACATAGTGTAACTATGAAATAGATCCATAGTTGATTATCAAAGTTTATCAAAGTGGTATTTCCATTTCTTTTGAATAACAAATCGAATTAAATAAGTTAAAATAGTGCTTGGATTTCAATTGCTTACTCTCTTTATTTTTGAAAATTTTATTGATATTTACAATATTCATATGCCTAACTTGGGTAAACTGATGTCAGATATACCATCTATGCACTGCCTTGCGGGCTTATGTGAGGGGAATACAAAGCGTGGCGAGTGAACACACGAGTTTGAACACCTATTGACTGTAGGCATTATTAATAAAAGAATTTTTTTATATACACCTATCTCGGATAAACTGAGGTCAGATATACCAATCATGCACTGTCTTTTAGGATTATGTGAGAAGGGTACACAGCATAGCAAGCATATACACAAGTGTGTACACCTATCCACCATAGGTGTTAATAAATATATACATATATACAACAAGATCTTTCCTTTTTTTAATCTTTTTTCAATTTTTTTGGGAAAAAGAGAGTTTTACAATGTCATCTTAGTACCACTTAACTTAAAAGATTTAAAATATTACCGCATTTACTTTAAATCAATCACTCCTTTAAACAAAGATTTTCAATCAGGATATACTTCATAATTATCACCAAGAATTTTCCTATATACTAGTTAAACCATCATTATTTATAATCAAACTTTATTTTTATTTTTTTTCAAACAAATAACTTTTCAAAAATTTCAATTTAATTGATCAAAACAATATATTTATCCTATAGTGTTTCTTTAAAAATAAATCAAAATGTTTCAAAAAAAAGGGATTTTTTTTTATTTTGTTTGATTTTTTTATTTTTGGAAATAAAATGCAAAAAAACTTGAAAAATAAAGTAAAAAGAAGA
This sequence comes from Allium cepa, assembly GCA_030765085.1. Taxonomy (NCBI): domain Eukaryota; kingdom Viridiplantae; phylum Streptophyta; class Magnoliopsida; order Asparagales; family Amaryllidaceae; genus Allium; species Allium cepa. Next base: position 909,380,497 of record CM060938.1, on the reverse strand, counting down.
TGAGGCTCCCCCCCACTTGATCTTAACTGTGTCCCCACATTCAACCCAAGTGAAAGGAGAAAAATAAAAAAAAATAAAAGGATGACCGATATTTACATGAAAATGAATGGTATTTATACGAGATCAGAAAGTATATCGTTAAAAAGTAAATGAAACGGTCTTCCAAACCGATTCATTTATCTCGTCAAGCATGTGAGACACAGCTTAAGTAAGGAAAACCAAACCATAAAAGATTTTGATGTTGAATGTTGATTTGGAAAAACTAATTTCGTTTTATTCAAAATCATATGAGTTATTTTATTTTTGACGATTTTTGAGGTTGATAAAACAATTGATTGAAATTCAAGTTTATTTTCACCAAATTGAAGTTCAAACTTCTTATTGAAAACTTCTTCAAAATTATCGATTTCAAAATCAAACAAGTGATTTAAATCTTCTCCTTCAGAATTCGACAACTCCTTTTCAAAAAGTCCAAAGAAATCGTGTTCCTTAAATTCGTCTTCCTTTGTTGGATTATCAACAACTTCATTGATATATCTTGTTTAAAATCCAAAGTTGTTGTATTCAAATTTTCAAAATAGGAGAAAGGAAGATCGAATTTCAAACCGAGTTTCTCACCCTCAAAAGAATTGAAATCCAACTCAATTATCTTATTTTCAACAACTTCGTTAAGATAATCATTTTCAGTTTCAAAAGTTATTGTTTGAAAATCGTCGATTTGGGTAAAAGGTGGATTATCATTTCACTCATCACACGTTGGGATTTGATTTTGTTTCTCAGGTTGTTTCATATATGTTTTGAACAACAAATCTACGTGATCATTGTAAATCTCGTTCATTTGTTCAACAAAATCCAATTTATAATTATTAACTTGAGAATTTTCGATTTGGATTTGTTAAAACAAAAATTATCAATTGCATTGTAATCGAGATTATTTCCATCACCAAAATTATTTGAAAAATGGTTTCCATTTTCATTTTGGTTTTGAAATTCATTTTGAAGTTCGAAATTGAATTGGCATGGGTTATACTCGAAATCATTTGAATTTTGAAGTGAATTCAAATTTTGATTGTTTTGAAAACTTTGATTTGAGTTATCGCACAAATATGAATTATACAACTCATTTATCCTTCGATTTTGTTGTATAGAGAGTTCGAGTAAAGATGATATCATTTCAATGCTATTTTCGAGGTTTGTAGGTTGCTCATTATTTTGAAAATTTTGTGGTTCAAAATTTGAATCGTTTAAACAATAGTTGTTGTTGAGATATCCATAAGAATTTGGAGTGAAATCATATGGATTATATTTATTTTAACAACTATTGTAAAATACTGGTGAGTAAGTAAATGGAAACTCGGACATTTTCAAGAATGTTTTTGGCTTTTTTTATAAAGGAAAAATATATACAAATAGAATTTATTTTTCAAAATGGAAAATTGATTTTTGTTTTTTATTTTGGTTTTTTTTTTTTTTTTTTTGAAAAGATTATATTTTTTTTTGGATTTTTGTTTTTCTAAAAAGAAAATTTAAGCAAACTTTTTTTTAGATTTTTGATTTGTTTGAAAAAATTCAAAGGATCTTTAAAAAAAACTAAGTTAAGAAATATTTACAAATTTTTAGTTTTAGATTTTGAAATTTTTTATTGTTTAAATTATGCATGAACTAATGAACTAAATGAATGCAAGGGTTTTAATACAAATTATTTATCCTAAGTAGCTCGTAACCCAAAATTGTATAATCACACTTTGTCTTAAATCAACAAGATAGTTCTCAGCCAGGTAACGGACATGGGTTATCGGCGCACCACGAATCACTGTAGCAATGCAACGAATGTTTAAGTACCTTCAGAGAAATAACCACTATAATATTTACGAATCACCGTAATATTTATAAATGGTTATTGCTCTACCATAGCCTATACACCAAGAACTTAAATTGTTCAAAGAATAAAATTTGTAAATATACAATTTAGCATTGTCGATTCCTGATCATTAAAAAAATTCTAGGATGAAATGAAAAGTTGAAATTAAATGTGTATTAACAATGCAAATATGAATGAATTTTTTTTTTTTGAAATTTTGAAATTCTTTTTTATATTCAAATGAAAATGCAAGCATTCAACAATGAAAGGAAAAATAAGAGATAAATGCATAATACTAGATGTAGAATTACTGAGTAATTATTTAAAAGCAGCAATTTTTTAAGCGAACCGGCGAGCTATTTTATAGCAGCAACTCAACTTTTTAATCTGCTTTGGCAACCTGAAATTTCAAACAAGATATATACAATTGTTCTTTTTTTAAAGGAACGCTGAAACAATGGAAAATAAAGACAATTAAATAAAACAAAACAAATGGAGGAAAGAAACTTATATATATATGTGTGTGTGTGTGTGTGTGTGTGTGTATATATGTGTGTGTGTGTATATATATATGTGTGTGTGTGTGTCTATATATATATATATATGGATGAAGAACAAAACGAAATTAAACAAATTCAAATTTTTTTTTCTTAATTTTTAGAACAACTATAACAAACCAAAAAAAAAAATTAAAACTAATTGAAACCCTTTTTTTGGTTTGTTTTTTTTTAAAATTAAAAACAAAAAGAAAGATATATAAAAAAAATCAAAACAATAACAAAAAACAAACAGCCCGGCCCATTTAAAATAAAAAACAAGTCCTGCTACTCAGCCTAATCCTATTCTCTGTTAACCGAAAACAATGATCAATTTCTCTTTTTTTTCATATATAAGAAACAAAAAAAGATGTGCAGAAAAAGGCAAAGAAAAAGAGAAAGAAAAGGAAAAAAAATCGCAGTTTCGAGTCGAATTCACGAGAAGGGTTGGTGTTCGAGTTCAGGCGCTGTTCAGCGAGGCACGGCGATTCGATTTTGTTTGTGGATGGCGGAGTTGAAACGCGGTGTGTGTTTCTGGTCTTTGTTCAAGTTGCTGGTTCGATGTGAATTGTGGTGAGGGGTGATTAGGTCTGTGCAGTAGAACTGATTGGTTTACGAGGAGAGGTGGCTTGAGGCGCGATGGCTGTCAATTTGGTGAAGGCGATTAGGCGAGGGCGGTGGATTTATGGAAGTCGCAGCTTGTCAAGTTCGCTGATGCGATTGTGGTTCAGGTGGATTTCGATTGTTGAAGTGGAGATGCTGGTGGTCGCAACTTTGGGTGATTTGTGCTTTCCAGTGTCAGATGTGGTGGTTATGGGATTGATTAGTGATGGAATTAATAGAGACGTGGGGCACTGGTGGTATGCTTGCAGCTGTGAACTGTGGTGGTGATGAGGTGATAGTAAGTAGTATGACAGTTGGTTTTGATGATATTTGGGAAGGGGAAATGTTGAGGCAGTTTGAAATAGGTTGGTTATGATGTTGTGGTTTTTGCACAATGGTGCAGTTGTTTTGGTGATGTAGGAAGGGTGCTGTATTGAAGAAGTATGGCAAGGGAGGAGGAAAGTTGTATGGCAGCCAAGTTTGGCGGGTTTTGAAGGCAGGTGATTGGGGTAGGGGGGGAGTTGGATATTTGATGACAGGGATGGCGGGAGAAGATGATGGTTTGCTGTTGCCAATGGGTAGTGATGTGACTGTTAGCAGAAGTTGATGAACTGAAGTGGAGCAGTAGTGATAAGTAGACAGTGGATATTGTAGTTTGTAGTGACAGGGTAACAGTGGCAGTGTGCACTAAGTAATAGCTGATGAATTGAGCGGTTGGTGAAGGAGAACAGTATGGAGTTGTTTGACAGATGGAGTTGTTTGTTGAACTTGTACTGCTAGTGGTGAAATTTGAATGTATGGTGACGAGGAAGAAGGATGTGCTACAGTGATGATGTGGATTTAAAATCAGAGAGATGATGTAATGTTATGGTGGTGTGCAGAAGTCAGGAATGCAGCAGTTGTGATACATCAGGTGGTATGTTATACAGTGGTGTCGAGAAGGGGATAGGAAGGCGAACTGAAATGCAGGCAAACAGGTAGTATGATGAGGCTGTTGCAGCTGACTGGAGATGGTTCCAGCAAAGTGGGTGAGTGATGTAGTGTTGTTGGACGTACTGTCGAACGAAGTAGTGGTATAGACAATGGGGATGAAGTGGTGCTTGTGTGGTTTGCAGGAGCTTGAGCAGTTTGGATGTGAAATGAAGTTGTGAAATGGAGTGTAGAAGGTAGGGTGATTGTTGAAGTAGTGTTGAAAATATGAAAATGAAAAACAATGCAAATGAAAAAAATATGAAAGTTACCTGTAATGAAAATGTGAAACAAATGCAAATGAAAACAATGCAATGTGGATATTTTTATTTTTTTTAATCAAATGAAATGCTTTAGACAATAACCAGACAAATGTTTGCAAAACAAATGCAAATGTTTGTAAACAAAAAAACAGCTGTTCACAATTGCCTCTAACCAAGTTGTAACAGAGAGTGAAACAAATGCAACCAGAATTTTAACAATGTAACAAATGGAATGAAACAGAAATGCAGTGAGTAAAAGAAAATGCACCCAGAACAAACAAAAAATGCAAACAATAAACTATCAAAATGCAAAGTAACAATTGTTTTTTTTTAATATGCAATGCAAATACAAAAGAAAACACATACACACAAACAAAATGGAAACTAAAATCACTCAAATACAAAACAAAACATTTTTTTTAAATGCGCTCAACACACAAAATTAACACAATAAAAATCAAATGATATTTTCAAAGAATAAAAAATTGAAATCAAAGCAATTCCCCTACAACGGCACCAAAAACTTGTTCGTTGACGAAAATTTTATCAGTTTAGAAAACCGTCGAACGAATTTATAATAAAAATTACCGCAAACGCACGACGTACAATTGTTAGTACGTTGCGAGTATGGGTTGATTTGCAGGGAATTGTTAGATTTTAAAAATCTATTCAATCAAATTACACCAAAGTTGAAAAGAGTGCTAAGCTAGAAAATGATAAAACTAACAAAAAGAAAATGATAAAAATATGAAAGTATGAAGGCAATTTGAAAGTAATTTCCACTCTCTAGATCACATGGTTAAACAAATTATAAAATTATGATCTCTCTTTTTTGGCCATAAATGAATTTAAATGATGTGCTTATTATAAGTATGTCATATTTGTGTTATTAATCAACCAAACATAAGCCATCAAACTATAACACAACCTTTGAATCATTTTTAACTCTCATGAAAAATGAAAAAAAGTTGAAACTGAAATCTATTTTAAGCATGACATATCAACTATTGCTTAGCAATATAGGCCATCAAATTTTAATTTCAACATTCACTTATTTGTCATAATCATATTTAGATGAAGAGACAATTTGTATTTTGTTTATTTAAGCATAGCCTATTTGTTATGAACAGCATAAACTATCAAATTCAAAGCTAAATAGCAACATTAAACCACATCCATCAATTCCATTAGGCACCAAAAGAGAGCAATAATTACCTAAATGTGAAAGCTACATGATTAGAGAGTTTCATTACGCCTAAATTGAAGGGGGTTAGCCTCTCATTTTTGTTATCATATCAAGAATTGGAGCTTGCAACATTAAACAAATAAGAGGAAAAAGAGAGCAAAATGAAAAATCTACCCTACTTGCATGAAAAATAAACTAACTACTAAGAAGAAAGAAAAAGAACATGTAATTAGAAGGAAACAATAATTAACATTGCATAAAAAAAGAAAAGTTACATAACATAAAATGACTAAGTAGTCATGAAAAGAGAAAAAGAACTTTCTTTTATTTTTAATCTAAGCTAAAAGCTAACTAAGAGGAAAGGAAGTTACATGAAGCATAAGGGGTATTTATACAAGTTAGAAACTCTAATCCACTTTTTTAGGAACTACCTAAACTATCCCTTAGAAAGTGTGGTGGTCAAGTAATCATTAGCATGAGATATTCTCCAATAAGCGTGCATGAAAGCGTAATGGCCATTAGCATATGTATTAGCTTTCAATTTGTACATGAAGGTAAGTGAGTAGGTGGGGTCCTCCATTATCCATAAAATGAATTATTTTCATCCCCATTCCTTTTTATTTACTCTTGTGCATGCATATATCTTCATGAAACCACTTGTATATGAAGTCAAATTCCTACAAAAATAATATAGAAATTTCCAATTAAATTTCTCAAATTAATATATGCGGAAAAAATGACCATTTTGTCCCTATATGAAGATGAATAAGTGACGACTTGATTTTTGTTTAAACATGTTAAAATACCCAATATGATCATTTATTTAATTTAATTAGATTAAATATGGTGGTAAAAATATGCACATTTACGTGCACATCAAGCATCGACCAAATGACACAGACGGTACCGGGAGAAACCATTTACTCATGGAAGCAGTTCCCCTATGAGTTCTCCATCCAATTCTGCATACGTTAAGATCCCATCATTAATTATATAGTCCTCGCCAACATAAAGTAAAGGCAAGGAATTCTTTGGGAGATATCTCAAGAGATTCAATGTTAAAGCACTTAAAGCAAAGGACATGAATGACCGTGACAAGATTATCATGGTACATTATGGCTTAATAGAGAACACCCCATTCTGGAAGTAACTCTTTGTCAAAGGATGTAAAGATTTGCACGACTTTCATTTCCATGCTGATAAGTTCATTCGAATGGATGAGCATTACTATGCTAGGAGGAAAGCTGTCCCCAAGAAGGAAGGAGGAAGGTTCGGTCAAGATTGGGGACATAAAAGAACGAAATGGGAAGAGCCAATTGCTAATGCAGTTGCTTAGAACCAGCCACTGTCTTACATATATAATGCGACAAAGGAAAGAGTCAACATTCGACTTGCTTCAAGGCTAAGAACAACCCAGAGAAAAAAAAGGAGGAGACTACTGTGCATATCACAAGGCAAACGGCCACAAGACAGATGAATGCAAAGTTTTAGCTAGAATCATCCAAAAATTTATCCGCAAGGGTCATTTGAAAGAGTTTGTTTAGGATAAGCAGAAGATTCAGCGAGCTGGATATAGCCCATAAAAGCTTTCTACCAATATTGTTAATGAGTTAGAGAATGAAGATCCACTAAGCTTAAGCCGGCCGATAAACATAATCGATGTATTTCATGATCGGGCATATCCAGCAGGAAACAGCAAAGGCGCATGAAATAGATATATCAGGGAGACTAAAGACGGGGGTTTTCTCTGTCCAAGAAGGGCCTCCGATGAAGAATCCATGACTTAATATTCAAACGCCAAATCCTGTTGTCACCCTCTAAGAATTGAGGAAAGGAATTCACCATCCACACAATGATCCATTGATGATCACGGCTCAAATCCGACCGTCCATCGTAGCTAAAATTCTTGTAGATACAAGCAGTGCAATCAATGTTATCTTCAACCATGCCTTCGACCAATTGAACATCCCTAAAGATGAGATGGAACCTAGCACCGAACCAATTTTCAGATTCAATAACAAGGGATCAACTTCGGTTGGACAAGTGAAATTGCTGGAGCAAATGGGGGTGCCACCTCTTTGCAACATTTTTGAGACACTCTTTGTAATCATCGACCAACCCTCATATTACAATGCCTTCTTTGGCAGACCTGCACCGGATGAAATTGATGCATTTGTCTCGCCAAAGTATCTGATGGCGAAGTTCTTGACAAAAAGGAGATGGGGCACGGTCTGAGGAGGACAGTTCAGCTCTTAAGAGATATAATTTGCCACAATCGATCAATATAAAAGAGAGTATTTTTCTTACTTTGTCTCTTCCACTGTTTTTCAGCCTTTGGAGGATGGATTTTTACATTCAACATTCGAAAGCAAAAATTAAGCGAAACAGCCGAGTGTTTCAAGCAAATTGCGAAGACGAAGCTGTAGAAGAAAAGGAAGTCAAAGATACAGAAGGAGCCTTCTCCAACGCACCAATGGGAGAAAGGGCCCATGCAAGGACAAGTGCTATTGAGCTACCGGTTTGACTAAGTGCCCAAGCAGCAGCAGCAACTGAGCCAAATTAATAAGTCTAACAAGCACATGTATGAAAGCCACATTTCCCCTGGAGACAAAAGGAAGAGAGTCGATGCTTATTCCGCTGAAGAAAGCCCAATTATCACTGAATTCGATTACCGAGGAGAAATTGAAAGGATAAAACCTTATAGAGGACCTTGAGGAGACGTGCATAGATTCAGATGATACTACTAAAGTCATTAGAGTGGGAAAGGAATTGGATAGTGGTTTGAAGAAAGATTTAATCTAATTTCTTAAGGTCAATAAAGGCGTATTTGCATGGTCACATTTTGATACGGTGGGTATTGATTCGACGGTCATGTATCATGCGCTTAACATCTGTTATCCTGACTTTTGGCAACGCCGTGACACCAAAAACTTGACTAGAAATCAAGGATAGTTCATCCTGGACATCGTTAATACACATGTCTATTATAAATACCGGTAAATTTTGTCCGAGTTTGTGTGACGACCGCCCATGACTCCTGCACTAAAACAAGGAAATAATGCACAGAAAGGCGTGCCAGGCCGCCATGGACGATCATCAGGGTAAAATAAAACAGCGGAATCTCTATCGTACAACTCACAGCGCATGGATAAAATACAATAGAGAAATATAAATATAGTGAAGCTCCATAGAACAGAATATCATCATATAAGCATCATAGAAGTTTGACACAACATCAGAACAGTCAATACATCAAAGCCTCACTACAAAGCACTCAGAGTATATACAAACAGCGGAACACCCAGTAGATATAGTAAGAAAACAATATGCATAAGCCTCCTGCTCGTCTTCGTCATCATCAGCGTCAATCACAAAGAACAGCACCTGTCACCTGCTACCTAGTCTGCCCATCCCAACATGGATGAACAGCCCAAGGTAATAAGAATTAAACATAAAACCTTGAGTCAAAAAAAGTCTTAGTGAGCAGTAAATCAACTATCAAACATACCAAAAGAGCATAAGGAATAAAAGGAATAGGAACCAAACCATCCCACTCCACCTCTTTCTACAGTGATAGCCCCCAGACACACACTAAGGAGAAGCAAGCATAACATAGCAGACAATTAAAGTAAAGCGTTAATCACTCGAGTCAAGGTCGATGTTTTCCAAATACAAACCCCCAAGGCCTAAACCAAGATCAGATAAGCACCAAGAAAACACCGCTCTTGAGACCGAATGATGATACAACCAAACGTCCAAACATCCATGACTCTGGCTATCACTGTTATCATTGCCTTGATTTCACCGTTAATTGAATGGCTGGCCCGTTATTTCATCCATCGGCCAAGGGCTAATGGTAACCCCGGTTTTAGACATAACTCCGCACGTCATCATGACCCGTGCCTAAGCCGAACGTATCAGCCCAGAGTACTAGCACGTCATCGTGACCCGTGCCTGGAACGTCATCGTGACCCATCCCAACGTACCCTTGCTTTGAGTATGCTAGAACCTTCAACAACGATGAGATCTCAGCCTCCTAGTCATCCTCCTCGACGACTATTTCCATACTAGCTCAAGCGCCTCTCAAGCTAACCATTATCCACACAAACTCGGACCGCGTCACCGAGTTATCAACATAGCTTCGCACGTCGTCGTGACCCGTGCTTGGAACGTCATCATGATCCGTCCCATCTCAACATCATGCTTTGCCTCATCGCATCATAGCAAAGTCCCATCTCAATATCATGCTTTGCCTCCTCGCATCATGGCAAAGTCCATCATCATCGAATCCATCCATATGAGCTTCCACATCCGCTTCATATGCCACAGGCAGCTTTCCTTATTCAAGAGCCTTTCCACTTAGCTTTTGAATCACCATCGACCATACTTGTCCAAATCAAGTAATCGATCAACAAATCAATCAAATCAAACATTAATCCAAACAATCAATCATTTAAACAAGATCTAAATAGACAATTAACAATAATGGCGATTTCGTTAATAAAGGATCCAAATCTAACATGCAATCTAACATACATGAATCATGGACAATATCTCTACAACTTAATGAATGAACTTGCATAGATGAACATATGGTAAAATAGGTGTCAAATCATCATGGACAATAGATCTACATGCAGACTTAGGGAAAATGCGCAAAATCACTATCTTTAACACTCAAACAAGCCACCGATCAAGTATACTCCTTTGGGTCCGTGTGAGAGATAACTACCACTCACCAAATCACCTAAACACCTCAAAAGAAACCCACTTCAGATCTGGACAGCGAAGAACAAAGCTTGATCCGGCAAAATCTCACTTCAATCAATGAAATCTCACTTCGTTGGATGAAGATCTTCAATTTTGGCTCTTGGATCTTCGATCTTGATCTTCGATCTTGGATGGATGTTAGAACTAGATAAGAGTGGAGAAAAGAAGATGAAGAAATGTTGTAGTCGAGCTCTCAAAATGGCAGCACTTCGTCGCTTCAAAATCCGGTGCCAAAAAGTGAGCCAAACCCCTCTATTTATAGGCTGAAATCCCCCCCTGAGTCGGCCGCCCCCCATGAGTCGTCACCGACTCATCTCCTAAGTCGTTCGCGACTTAGCGACATAAGCCCCCACGCGACCTATCCCTTAACACAACAGCGCGACTCAACACACACGGCCTAACCAAACACGGCACAGCATGCACACGACTCAAGTCCCTACCGACTTAACAACACACGACCTAAAATACTGCCGCATATCCTAAGTCCTAAGTCGTATGACGACTTAACTAACATGCCAACCTACGACCTACGACTCAACACACAGGAGAGGCCGACCCAACACCTACGCGACCTAAAACATGCACGCGACCTAACACGCGCACGAGTTACGACTTATCACAGACACAGGTCTAATGACTTAACTGAGATGCACGACTCAACTCTATAACCTTGAGTCGTTCACGGCTTAACTACACACCCTATCACTATAAGTCGTGTACGACTTAAGCCTTAGGTCCTAACTCTTATAGGTCGTCTGTTCCTATAAGTCGTTTATGACTTAAAACCCCAGTAACTCACTAACCCGTTACAACTACTAGCTCTTTCCAGTCCCTAAGTCGTTAACCACTGAGTCGGCCCAAACCTTAACTCGGCAACACCTTATCTCGGCAACACCTTAACTCGGCAACACCCTTTAGGTCGTTTACTAGCTTAAGTCGTTAGCTCCTAAGTCAAACACTCCTATGACCCATTCACCCCTTGAGTCGGTCACGCTATGAGTCGGCTACTCCCATGACTCGGCCACACCTATAAGCCGTTCAACACCTTAAGTCGGCTAAGCCTATGAGTCGGTCACCTACCAAAAGTCGCCCCATACGACCCAAGCTTCCCACGACTTAAACATCACACAAGCTGGTTATTACCCGGCCTAACCCCTTAAGCCGTAAACCCTACCACTTAGGCTCAAAACGACTCAAGCAATATTAACGACTTAATGCAACTATTTTACGATTTAATCGACACGTAAAATACGGGTCGTTACATTCTCTCCCCCTTAGGAATTTCGCCCCCGAAATTCCAAACAAACAAGAGCATCCAAAGTTATTCCGCATGCCTACCATCCATAGCAATCAACAAACCATGCATTCAATTACTAGCCTAGCATGCAGAATACTAAGATTAGAACAAGTTACAAATTCGTGAGATGTCACGACACCTTAGGGCCATACCTCGAAGAGTTCAGGATGAGCTGCCTTCATCCTCTCTTCCTCCTCCCACGTACAGTCGTTAACATCATCACTCCATTGTACCTTGAGCAACGTAACCGTCTTCCTCCTAAGATGTTTCGTGTCGGTTCCAACAACACGAAGCGGCTTACGAGGTCTCGAAACAACTGGATCAACCTCTAAATCTTCACAGGTATCAGCAGAAACCACCGTATTCGAGTCATGCACATACTTTCGTAGATAAGATACATGAAAGACATTGTGCACACCCGCCATCTTCTCCGGTAACTCCAATCTATAAGCAAGCTTTCCAATTCGCTCGATAATCGGGAATGGTCCAACAAATCTCGGAGTTAACTTTCCTTTCTTCCCAAATCTAATAACTTTCTTCAGTGGAGAAATCTTCACAAAAACCATATCGCCTACGTCGAATTCCAAATCCTTACGACGCTTATCGGCATAACTTTTCTGACGATCTTGGGCTGCCTTCATTCGTTGCCGAATGATCTCTATACAAGCCGAAGTTTGTCGAATCATTTCTGGCCCAAGTATCAGCTTTTCTCCAGTTTCCATCCAACATGTCGGAGAGTTACACGGTCTCCCGTACAATGCTTCATACGGTGCCATACCAATACTAGACTGATAACTGTTATTATATGCAAATTCCACCAAATGAAGGTAATCCTCCCATGACCCTCCGAAGTCCAAAACACATGCTCTGAGGTGATCTTCCAAAACTCGGTTGACTCTCTCGGTCTGACCATCTATTTGAGGGTGTTAAGATGTACTCAAACACAACTCGGTTCCCAAAACTTCCAGGAAGCTCTTCCAAAATCCACTAGTGAACAATGGGTCTCGATCGCTCACTATACTCTTCGGAATACCATGGAATCGAACTATCCACTTAACATACAACTCAGCCAAATTCGATGCAGTCCTAGTTGATCGAGCAGGAACGAATCTTGCACTCTTAGTCAATCGATCTACAATGACCCAAATCCCTTCATTTCCTGCCCTGGTTCTAGGTAGACCATCGATAAAATCCATCGATATCTGCTCCCACTTCCATGTAGGAACCTCTAATGGCTGAAGCAATCCACTGGGCTTCTTCTGCTCGGCTTTTACCAACTAGAAGTTTATACACTTGGAAATAAAATTTCCAACATCCTTCTTCATACCTTCCTAGTAATAGGTTCTCTTCATATCCCGGTACATCTTATTTCCACCTGGATGAATTGTCAACTTCGAGTGATGACTTTCCCTAAGAACTTCATCTCTCAATCCATCTATATCGGGAACAACTAATCGTCCTTGTTTTCGAAGCCAACCCCCTCGATCGACCTCGAATCCTTTATCCTTCTCTGGGTCCAATCCAGATTCCAAATCACGGATAATCTTGACAAGCTTATCGTCTCGCTTTTGGCTCTCCCCCATCCTTTCCACAAGAGTAGGCCTTATCGATAAGTTTGCCAACATCTCAGGTTCCAATTCACATCTAGGCCTGAAATCAAATCCAGCCAAATACTCAAGACTCTTCCTTTCTGAAAACATGGCTCCTAAACCTGCATGTCTTCGACTTAACGCATCTGCCACTGCGTTACCTTTTCTCGGAGTATAGGTTATACCAAAGTCATACGATGCTAAGAACTCTAGCCACCGTTGCTGTAGAAGATTCAAATCCTTTTGGGAGAACAGATACTTCAATGACTTATGATCTGTAAACAACTCGAATCTAACTCCCAACAGATAATGTCTCCACATCTTCAAAGCAAACACAATCGCCGCTAACTCCAAATCATGAGTCGGGTAATTCCTTTCATGCGGCTTCAGTTGTCGACTTGCATATGCAACAACTTTATCCTTCTGTATTAGCACTGCTCCAAGTCCAGTACCACATGCATCGGTGTAAACCACCATCTCATCATTCCCACTTGGAATAGTCAAAATAGGAGCACTCGTCAGTCGCTCTTTCAGGATTACGAAAGCTTGCTCACACTTATCATCCCATCTGAACACTTGGTTCTTTTTCGTCAATCCTGTTAACGGTGCAGCTATCTTGGAAAAGTCTTTGATAAACTGATGATAATATCCTGCTAATCCAAGAAAACTTCTCACATCAGATGCATTCTTAGGTCTAATCCAATCCTGGATCGCTGCCACATTCGCGGGATCAACCGCTATTCCATTTCCAGAAATAACATGGCCTAAGAACCTCACTTCACTCTTCCAGAAGTGACACTTCGAAAACTTAGCCTTCAGCTGATGTTTCCGCAAGATTTCCAAAACAATACGCAAGTGCATCTTGTGCTCTTCCTCAGTTCTGGAATAAATCAGAATATCATCCACGAACACAAGTACAAACTTATTCAACTGATCTCTGAACACTCTATTCATAAGATCCACAAAATATGCTGGTGCGTTAGTCAATCCAAACGGCATTACCAGCCACTCATAAAAACCGGATGGTGTCCTAAATGCAGTCTTCGGCAACTATCCTTTGCCACTCTCAACTGGTGAAATCCCATTGCCAAATCCATCTGAGAAAACACCTTAGCATCGTGAAGCTGATCAAACAATTTATCTATTCTCGGCAATGGATACTTGTTCTTCTTAGTCACCTTATTCAGCTCATGATATTCCATACACAACCTCAACGATCCATCCGCTTTGGTCGCGAGCACAACTGGTGCACCCAATTCGGACACACTACGCCGAATGAATCCTTTCCGAAAAAGGTCATCAACCTTCACCTTCAGCTCTTGTTGTTCTCTAGGCGCCATCCGCCTAAGAGGCATCACAACAGGTCTGGCTCCCTCTACTAGATCGATACGAAACTCGATCTCCCTATGCGGCGGTAACCCTTGACTTCATCAAAGACATCCTCAAATCCATTCACAATAGGCACCGATGACAGTCCATCCCGTGGAACAACCAGCGAATACATGAAGCTCATGAAGACGCCTTCCTCATGCTTACATCGTATCACAACCTTTCGCCCTTCCACATTTCCGACTGTCACCTCCAGCCTCTCACAATCAATCCTTGCCGCATACTTCCTAAGCCAGTCCATACCCAAAATAATTCCGAACCCCGCAAAGTTCAGAACAAAGCAATCACAAACAAAAGAGCAATCATGACTCGATACAACTAGACCACGGCATACCATACACAAACATGACGAACCCCCTACTGGATTAGTCACAACCAATGGTCTATCAACAATATCCGGTTCCAAACCCAACCGCTCTACAAGATCATTACAAACAAAAGAATGCGACGCTCTAGTATCAAACAAAACCCTAACTGGAACACCACAAATAGAAAGAGTACCTTGAACCACCACACTCTTCCCCTTCTCTTCTGCAGTAGGAGCTTTCGAAGATGTTGGAACAGCCCCCAAAGCATAAGCTTGCACAATCTGCCTGTCCTTCCTCGGCTCTGGACAATTCTTCTTGATATGTCCCAGCTTATCACAGTTGTAACACTTTCCCGGCACCTTGGGATTCTTACAATCTCTGAAAAGATGGCCCTTCTGCTGGCAGTTGTAGCAGGTCACTTCACCTTTCGGCTTCTTCTGGCCATCCTTACCCCTCTGTTGCTGCTGCTTCCTCTTCTTGTTTCCACTCTGCTGTGGTTTAGATCCTTCCTTGGTTACAGCAACAACAAGATTTTCCCTAGGAAACAAACTCTCATGCCTGAGAGCTTTCTCCACAAGCTTCTCAAACGGACCGTCCAAATGATCCACTAACTGCTTCCCAAGATAAGTGTCCAAGCCTGTCACAAACTTCTCATTCTTCTGATAGGGAGAATCGATATACGATCGAGCATACTTGGACAAAGCTTCAAACTCAGAAACATACTCAAGAACCGATCTCCCACCTTGCTTGAGCTCTACAAACTTCTTGAACAAAACAGATTTCTAAGCCGTAGAGATAAACTTAGCTTCAAATCTAACTTGGAATTGCTCCCAAGTAATCTCTTCCTCTGAAGTATCAATGGTGATAGAATTCCACCAATCCGAAGCTCTCCCTTGAAGTTGCCTTGATGCAAGCTTCCTCTTTGTTGCATCCTCGATTCCCAAATCGCCAAAGATCCTCCTACAAGCATCAATCCATCTCTGCACTTCAATGGTCGATTCCGTTCTCAAGAAAACCTTTCCTCCAAGAGAAGTATAGTCCTTGCAAGGCTTAGCAAAATCCACCAGTCTTGGAGCTTGAACTTGAACTCCCACATCCACTGATGATCCTGAAGCTGGTATCCTCCTCATGATCGAAGTCTTCATGGCCTCAAACATAGGAGCATAATCAACAGCTTCCCTAGCAGCACGGCTTTCCCTAGCCGCTTGTCTCTCACTTCGACTCATCCTTAATATCTACAAAAAGGAATGATTTAGAACACCTTGAGAAACAACTACATAAGGAGTTCAAATCCTTCTAAGCTACTATATTATATATAGTAATCATCCATCAAAATACAAGTACGTCTCTCTTACATAGTTACGTCAGCGAGCGTTGGCTAAAATCGATTAACCAAAGCTCTGATACCAAATGTGACGACCGCCCATGACTCCTGCACTAAAACAAGGAAATAATGCGCTGAAAGGCGTGCCAGGCCGCCATGGATGATCATCAGGGTAAAATAAAACAGCGGAATCTCTATCGTACAACTCACAGCGCATGGATAAAATACAATAGAGAAATATAAATATAGTGAAGCTCCATAGAACAGAATATCATCATATAAGCATCATAGAAGTTTGATACAACATCAGAACAGTCAATACATCAAAGCCTCACTACAAAGCACTCAGAGTATATACAAACAACGGAACACCCAGTACATATAGTAAGAAAACAATATGCATAAGCCTCCTGCTCGTCTTCGTCATCATCAGCGTCAATCACAAAGAACAGCACCTGTCACCTGCTACCTAGTCTGCCCATCCCAACATGGGTGAACAGCCCAAGGTAATAAGAATTAAATATAAAACCTTGAGTCAGACAAAGTCTTAGTGAGCAGTAAATCAACTATCAAACATACCAAAAGAGCATCCAAACCATCCCACTCCACCTCTTTCTACAGTGATAGCCCCCAGACACACACTAAGGAGAAGCAAGCATAACATAGCAGACAATTAAAGTAAAACGATAATCACTCGAGTCAAGGTCGATGTTTTCCAAATACAAACCCCCAAGGCCTAAACCAAGATCAGATAAGCACCCAGAAAACACCGCTCTTGAGACCGAATGATGATACAACCAAACGTCCAAACATCCATGACTCTGGCTATCACTGTTGTCATTGCCTTGATTTCACCGTTAATTGAATGGCTGGCCCGTTATATCATCCATCGGCCAAGGGCTAATGGTAACCCGGTTTTAGACAGAACTTCGCACGTCATCATGACCCGTGCCTAAGCCGAACGTATCAGCCCAGAGTACTAGCACGTCATCGTGACCCGTGCCTGGAACGTCATCGTGACCCGTCCCAACGTACCCTTGCTTTGAGTATGCTAGAACCTTCAACAACGATGAGATCTCAGCCTCCTAGTCATCCTCCTCGACGACTATTTCCATACTAGCTCAAGCGCCTCTCAAGCTAACCATTATCCACACAAACTCGGACCGCGTCACCGAGTTATCAACATAGCTTCGCACGTCGTCGTGACCCGTGCTTGGAACATCATCATGACCCGTCCCATCTCAACATCATGCTTTGCCTCATCGCATCATAGCAAAGTCCCATCTCAATATCATGTTTTGCCTCCTCGCATCATGGCAAAGTCCATCATCATCGAATCCATCCATATGAGCTTCCACATCCGCTTCATATGCCACAGACAGCTTTCCTTATTCAAGAGCCTTTCCACTTAGCTTTTGAATCACCATCGACCATACTTGTCCAAATCAAGTAATCGATCAACTAATCAATCAAATCAAAAATTAATCCAAACAATCAATCATTTAAACAAGATCTAAATAGACAATTAACAATAATGGCGATTTCGTAAATAAAGGATCCAAATCTAACATGCAATCTAACATACATGAATCATGGACAATATCTCTACAACTTAATGAATGAACTTGCATAGATGAACATATGGTAAAATAGGTGTCAAATCATCATGGACAATAGATCTACATGCAGACTTAGGGAAAATGCGCAAAATCACTATCTTTAACACTCAAACAAGCCACCGATCCAATATACTCCTTTGGGTCCGTGTGAGAGATAACTACCACTCACCAAATCATCTAAACACCTCAAAAGAAACCCACTTCAGATCTGGACAGCGAAGAACAAAGCTTGATCCGGCAAAATCTCACTTCAATCAATGAAATCTCACTTCGTTGGATGAAGATCTTCAACTTTGGCTCTTGGATCTTCGATCTTGATCTTCGATCTTGGATGGATGTTAGAACTAGATAAGAGTGGAGAAAAGAAGATGAAGAAATGTTGTAGTCGAGCTCTCAAAATGGCAGCACTTCGTCGCTTCAAAATCCGGTGCCAAAAAGTGAGCCAAACCCCTCTATTTATAGGCTGAAATCCCCCCTGAGTCGGCCGCCCCCCATGAGTCGTCACCGACTCATCTCCTAAGTCGTTCGCGACTTAGCGACATAAGCCCCCACGCGACCTATCCCTTAACACAACAGCGCGACTCAACACACACGGCCTAACCAAACACGGCACAGCATGCACACGACTCAAGTCCCTGCCGACTTAACAACACTCGACCTAAGATACTGCCGCATATCCTAAGTCCTAAGTCGTATGACGACTTAACTAACATGCCAACCTACGACCTACGACTCAACACACAGGAGAGGCCGACCCAACACCTACGCGACCTAAAACATGCACGCGACCTAACACGCGCGCGAGTTACGACTTATCACAGACACAGGTCTAATGACTTAACTGAGATGCACGACTCAACTCTATAACCTTGAGTCGTTCACGGCTTAACTACACACCCTATCACTATAAGTCGTGTACGACTTAAGCCTTAGGTCCTAACTCCTATAGGTCGTCTGTTCCTATAAGTCGTTTACGACTTAAAACCCCAGTAACTCACTAACCCGTTACAACTACTAGCTCTTCCCAGTCCCCAAGTCGTTAACCACTGAGTCGGCCCAAACCTTAACTCGGCAACACCTTATCTCGGCAACACCTTAACTCGGTAACACCCTTTAGGTCGTTTACTAGCTTAAGTCGTTAGCTCCTAAGTCAAACACTCCTATGACCCATTCACCCCTTGAGTCGGTCACGCTATGAGTCGGCTACTCCCATGACTCGGCCACACCTATAAGCCGTTCAACACCTTAAGTCGGCTAAGCCTATGAGTCGGTCACCTACCATAAGTCGCCCCATACGACCCAAGCTTCCCACGACTTAAACATCACACAAGCTGGCTATTACCCGGCCTAACCCCTTAAGCCGTAAACCCTACCAGTTAGGCTCAAAACGACTCAAGCAATATTAACGACTTAATGCAACTATTTTACGATTTAATCGACACGTAAAATACGGGTCGTTACAGTTTGGATCGAGCTATAATTGATATGACATGACAAGCAAAGCCATGAAAGCCAACTTCCAAATTTCAAGTCAACCGGAGTTCGTATGCTCAAGATATTGATCAATCAAGGTTGAGAAAATAGACTTTTTCGTATCCATCTCGGTGAATCCATTTCGCATCGATTTTGCTCGAATCCATTGAATGATGGCTTCCTTCGTATCCATCGGAATTGGCCTACTTCGTATCCATAGTCTTGTAACCATCCCATTCGTGTCCATCAAATAAGTGGTAGTTCGTATCCATCATGATCGCTTCAATTCGTATCCATCAACAAGAAGCGCTTCGCATCGATATCGCCCATATGTACTTAGTATCACTTTCCTCATCGACTCAATTCATATCGATCGGCCAACGATCGATACAAAACGCCACTAAAGTTATCGATACGAAGGATGTGGGGAGTGATCGATACGAAACGGCATCTAGGTCATCGATACGAAATGCCTTGGTTCGTATCGATATGAATCGGTTACAAAGCATCGATATGAAATGGAGTGCATCAGAAGCAATATGAAGTGGAATACACTGGATCAATATGAAGAGAACACATTCAAATAGAAGAATTGGTCACTCGGCCTAAAAAGTGGATCGATCCAAGAATTTAGCGCCATGTCAACTTTCAGGCGCATGCTCGGGTCGAAACGAACAGAGGATGCGAAGAAGGATCGATGCGAATTCAACAACCTTCAAAAAATATGAACTTACATCGATCATAACTCAAAATCTACGAGATCTGGGCGAGATATTTGCAGCCTACACCTATAAATAGCAGCCTATGACCTACAGAAAGGGGACATTTGGCTCTACTACGTCCATACTCTGCCGAAATAATTGTTGTACTCGAGTTTTATTGTTATAATTCGTTGTAACCAGCGAGCAAAAGCTAATAAAAGTCAGCCATTTCATAGTGCATGTAGGCAATATGCCGAACCACTCTAAATCTTTATGTTTCTCTGCTGTTTTTCTGATTTGTTTGGAGTGTTTGTTAGATAATTTCTTTTTACATTTATTTTCTTCATTTTATTTCTTCAAACACTTCCGATGAGTGTTGGGCCCAATTTTGGTACAAACACTTTGGCGCTTTCACTGAGAAAATCATGTTTTCCTCCTGCTTATTGGATCTACTATCGATGTCGGATTGCACAAATCTAAGAAGAAGATCCAGATTTCAAAGTTTAAAGTTCTTCTATCCTATTCGGATTTACATCAAGTCTAGGGGAGAGCTTCGCTATCCATCATGGTGAACATTAGGACTACTTCGACTGCCATAGATCCAGAATGACGGGATAGACAGAACCCCGTACATTTACCTCCTACCGATCAAAATGCTGCCGAATCATCAGACCCGCAAGGCCCTGTCACCAGGGAAGAATTTCAAATGCTAATGCAAGAGCTGACACAAAGTCGACAAGAGCTCACTCAACAACTCTGTGCATATTCAGAATTGACTAACCAACAGAATCGTCAAAGACGAAGGAGATCCAGGAGGGACCAGGCTTCTTATTCATTCACTGAGAGTTCAGCCTCTTTTGACCACCATCATAGATCCACGCATCCACGGCTGGATGAGAGTTATACTCAAGCTACTGGACATCAGCATACACTAAATATTGGGCAACCGAGAGTTGGCCCATCAACCAGCTATCATACTGGACCTTCCTCCTGGGGAGGTACTTTCCCTCATCATGTTACAGATAACCACACTGCCACCGCTGCTGCTGAATTGGGAGTTGATGCCCAAAATTGGATAGATCGAACCGTCGCCAACATGAATACACTCCCGAACCTTCTGTTTAGAGAACTTAGAACCAAGGAGGCGAGACATGGACCGTCGACTGCATCCGGCCCATCCTCATATTATTGAACCAGACCACACCTTGGCCCAACAGGCCAGAACGTCCAAATGTCGGACGTCCCGACGATGATCCGTCGAATGATCTGAGAGAGTCAATGACGACCGGGGAATCTCCTGGAGTCATACTCCTTTTACTGATGAGACTCTATGCTGAACCACCTCGACGATTCAGGATGTCGACTTTACCCGTTTATGAAGGGAGCTCGGATCCTAATCAACATATGTTCAAGTATGAATGGTTAATGAACGCTGCACGGGCTGATGGCGTAGTTAAGTGTCGAAATTTCCCGATTTCTCTAGGGGGCATAGCAACTATGTGGTTTACCTATTTACCACCTCGATCTATCGTGTGTTTCGATCAGTTGGCGATAAATTTTATCGAGCAATTCTACATGCATGTAGCAAGGACGAAGAATGTTATTACTTCATCTAGTGTCACTCAAGCTCCTGGAGAGACACTAAATGTTATTTGGAGAGATTTCATGCTGCATGCGTTGAGATTAATAATCCCAATGATAACTCTATTCTGATGGCGCTGACAAAGGGGATAGATCCCGACTCTGAGTTAGGCAACTGGTTGGCTTGAAAACCTCCTGCATCATTGGATCATTTCTATTCCGAGGCAGCATAGTTCTTGACAAGGGAGGATGCGAAACAGTCTAGAAAACAGAATGACGTCGGGCCTAGTATGGAGGGGATTAAGAGCAATGTTGCTGTTAAACAAACTGAGGAGAGTTTCGGGAAAAAGCAATTGAACATACAGAATAAACAAAGTCAACAGAAAGGTAACGGAAATCAAAACAGGAAATGGGATCGGAATCGTGGTCCACGACGTAGAGTTTTTATGTTTAATAATATACTCCTTTAAATATATCGTTGGAAAATGTGTATCTACAGACCTGTAATACTATTCAATATAAGAAACCCGCTCCGAAATAGTCATTGGAGAAACAAGATTCAGACGAGGAAGTTTTGCAGATTCCATGAAATCTACGGCTACAACACGAATGAGTTTCGTCATTTGTAGTATCTCATTGAAAAGTTGATACGTGAAAGAAAGTTAGAGCAGTTTGTGCGGGCGCCGCGGGTAGGAGATGCGGGCCCATCAAATATGAACTATATATCAAATCAGGCAAGAGAGGAGGAACCCTCTCGTACCGGCGAGAGGTTGGTTATAAATACTATTAGTAGTGGTCCTCATCCAGCAGACCGAAGCTGGAAGGAAATGAAGTTGTATGCCAGTTCTATTAGGCATGCAAGCTTCGAGCGTTGTAGTAGTTTGGAAGATAAGGCTCCAGCCAAGCAATAGAAGACGATGGCAAACGACATGGTCTTTCGATACAGAGACGCCGGTAGGGTTGAAGCCCCAGCCATCGATTCGCTTGTCATATCAGCTCAAGTAGGTCCTACTTAGATGAAGAGGATTTTAGTAGACAGTGGAAATCTGTGAATATATTGTTTAAGCGTGCTTATGACCAGATGAAAATGGAGACTAAAGATTTTAAGCCTTGCTAATCTCGCATACATGGCTTCAATGGGAGTGCAACTATACCCACTAGAGTGGTGGAATTGCCAGTGGAGTTAGGAATTGGAGAGCGCTGGAGAGTCCGTATATTACAATTTGTTGTCTTGGATATAGACTCGCCATACAATACTTTCTTAGGCCTACCGGCCCCAGCTGATTTCAGGGCTGCAATTGCCCCATGGTGTTTAACTCTAAAATTCCCTACTGACAATGGTGTTGGAGTCGTCCAAGGAGACCAGGCTATTGGGCGAGCCAGTTATGTTGCTGAGCAACGAGAGGCACAGCGAAAGGAAAAAGGAAAAGGCGTACAGGAATCTCTCCACGTCCGCTTTGTTGAGAGTTGACAATTAATGCCTAGGCCCAGGCCCGAGCACCATAACCAATTCCCAAGGGATCTTGACCCGAGAGATACTGAAAGTGAAGATGAAAGTAAAGACAGTCAAGCTTCTCCGGCCGAACTGACAATCGATGTCCCAATCGATAATAACGACGATTCTAAAATGATAAAGATTGGATCTCAATTAAGCCAACAAATGCAAGAGGAACTGGTTGAATTTCTCCAAGAAAACCTTGACGTGTTCCTAGACACATTCTGACATGTGTGGAATCTCCCCGACATCGCGAGCCGCACATTGAACATTGACCTGCAGCACGTCCTGGTCAAACAAAAAAGGCGTGGTATGGATCCAAAGAGATCTACCGCCCTTAAGGAGGATGTAGATAAGCATAAATCAAATGGATTTATTCGAGATGCATTATACCCAAAATGGGCATCCAATCCTGTACTAGTCCGAAATCCAAATGGAAAATGGAGAACATGTGTTGACTACTCAGACCTGAAAAAGCTTGCCCTAAAGACAGTTTTCCACTTCCCCGAATCGATCAGTTCGTAGACTCAACAGCTGGACATGAACTCTTATCCTTTATGGATGCATATTTTGGCTACAACCAGATACTAATGCACTTACCTGACAACGAACATACCAGCTTCGTAACTGATTTTGGACTTTACTGCTACAAAGTTATGACTTTCGAACTCAAGAATGTTGGGGCAAATTACCAAGGTTAGTTAACCGAATGTTCGCTAACCAGATCGGAAAGACTATGGAGGTATATGTGGACTATATGCTAGTGAAGTCGTGATTTACCAATGATCATATCAAAGACCTGGAATCGACGTCTAATATCCTCCGAGAATATAGAATGAAGCTCAACCCGTTAAAATGTCACTCTAGGGTAGCATAAGGAAAATTCCTTGGGTTTATCGTCAACGCTCGAGGAATCGAAACCAATCCCAAAAAGATCTAGGCAACTAGAAATCTTGAGACTCCGAGAACTATAAAGCAAATCCTGAGCCTCAAGGGGAAAGTAGCAGCATTGAGCAGGTTCATTTCAAAATCCACTGACAAATGCATTCCCTTCTTCGATCTGATCATAAAAGGGAAGCGGAACTTTGGATGGACCATGGAATGTAAGGGCGTATTCCGAGCATTGGTTCAACGTCTCTCCACACCACCTATTCTGTCGAAGCCTATCGATCATGAGAGATTGTACATCTACTTTGTTGTGTAAGAAAACACAATCAGTGCTGCCTTAATCCGGAAGGAAGACCGAATACAAAGGTCGGTCTATTACATTAGCAAACGACTGACCGGAGTTGAGAGAAACTATCCAAAGCTAGAGAAGTTGTCTTATTGTTTGGTTATTTCCTCAAGGAAGCTCCGTCTGTATTTCCAGGCTCATACTATCACCGTTTACACTGACCAGCCGTTACGACAGGTCCTTACGTGACCTGAGATGTTTGCTAGGTTACTCATGTGGAATATCGAGCTAAGTCAGTTTGATATTACTTACACTCCAAGGCGAGCCATTCAAGGAAAAGTCCTAGCAGATTTCATATCTGAATTTACTATTCCCAAGGACTTTCCCAAAACCAATGAATCTCCCAAGTATATCTGGAAGCTGCATACTGATGGTGCATCAAACGAATGTTGCTCAGGTGTTGGGGTTGTTATTATAACTCCTGTAGGTCGATATGTATATGCTACGCTTTATAAATTAACCTTTGTGCGACTAATAACGAAGCCGAATATGAAGCCCTGCTAGCCAGATTAAGACTCGTTCAGGATTTAAAAATCATTGCTGCAGAGATTTATTGTGATTCGCAATTGGTTGTGTGTCAAGTTCGGGGGGAGTATCGGGCCAAGGACCGAAGACTGGCTTCTTACCTTGCTCGGGTTTAGGAAATATTAAATCGGTTCGAATATTATACCATCTATTGTATACCTCGAGAGCGCAATCAGAAAGCCAATTCGTTAGCAAAGTTAGCCAGTACAGGTGAAGCACAATAAATAGGTTTCGTTCCTGTGGAAATGTTATCTTTCCGGAGCATCGATCAAACGGAGACAGACTGGGTATCTGAGGTTATTCCCGATAAGGAGTCATGGATGACTCCGTTCAGAAATTATCTCGAGCATGGGACCTTGCCAGAATGCAGGAGTGAAAAGAGAAGAAATCTTCGAAAAGCTTCGCGGTTCACTATTCAGAATGGAGTCATGTATAGAAGATGATATTTTATTCCCTTACTTTGGTGTATCGCTCATGATGAAATCAAATGTGTATTCCAAGATGTGCACGAAGGGGAATGTAGTGATCACACCGTGGGACACGCTCTTTCTTAGAAAGTGCTCCAAATGGATACTATTGACCGACTGTAAATCGCGATGCATCGGATTGCGCCAAAAAATGTGATAGATGTCAAAAAAACACTCGGATCCCTAGGGCACCGCCTACCATAATAACTCAGATAGCCAGTCCATGGCCATTTGCAGTATTGGGCATCGATATTATTGGGTCTCTACCCTAACCAAAGGTGGTGCGAAGTACGCCATCGTCGCAGTTGATTACTTTACCAAGTGGGCAAAAGCTGAGCCCCTTGCTACAATCACGACGAAGAAGGTGATCAACTTTGTAGTCCACAACATTATCTGCCAATTTGGTCTGCCACATACCATCATCACTGAGAACGAAACCCAGTTCGACAGTGTTGAATCTAAGAATTTCTGTCAACGATTCTACATTTAAAAGAATTTCTCCGCAGTTGCACACCCTCAAACGAATGGACAGGTTGAAGCTGTGAATAATGTTATAAAGTCTCTGAATAAACGACTGGAAAAGGCTGGGGGAAAGTGGGTCGATGAGCTTCCTATGGCTCTATGGGCTTACCGAACAACCCACAAGTCCGCGATCGGCCACACTCCATTCTCTCTTTCTTATGGTTTAGAAGTCGTTATTCCAGTCGAATTAAAAGTGCCCTCTCATTGTGTGGCATACTATGATCCAAAGACAAATGTTATATTACTTGCTGAATCCCTGGATTTCTTAGATGAAAAGGGAGAAGAGGCCGACTTGAAGGCAGCCGCATGCCCAAGTCAAGTCGCCCGAATGTACGATGCCAAGGTCTGACCTCGAACCTTTGAACTCGACGATCTTGTCCTCAAAAGAATTTACCCGATTCCTTCACACATGATACCAACGTGGGAAGGGTTGTACGTGATTGAACAAAAGATCAGAGATAGCACATTTAAATTATCGACCGTTGATGATCTTAATTCTCCGAGAGTCTGGAATAGCGAAAGACTTCGTCGCTACTACACATGACAGACTTTAATTATTCAATTTACTTTTCATTTGCAATTTGTTTATGCATTTCAAAATTTGAATTTGTAATCAGGCCACTAACTATGCCGTATTTTCTTATTTTAGGAACAAAATGCAATCACTTTGAGCCAGAGCTGTGATTTTTTGAAATGCATCATACAACTATTACTACGCACGGAGAGCTAAATTCCACCCAACGGTGGGGTTTATTCAAATAGGGAGTAACTGTGATACGACCGGTTACTCGCTAAGTGAAACCCAAGCTCAGTGGCAAGTCATCACGCCGAAGCCAAAAAAGGATTGATACACGACAATCCTTTAACTAACTCCAAATTTCCAGAGTGAAAATTGGAGTACAAACATCAACTCCAAATATCCAAAGTGCAAACCGGAGTATAAACATCAACTCCAAATTACCAGAGTGTGAATTGGAGTATAAACATAAACTCTAAATTCTAAGAGTGCGAACTGGAGTATCAGTTGCAATCGATTTTAAGTCTTCGAAGTGTGGATTGGAATATAAACGCCGACTAACTCTAAAATCCCCAAAGCGCGGATTGGAGTTTAAACGCAAACCAGATATGAATCAATTATCTGTAACACAACTTTGAGTCCCCAGTGTGCGGTCAGAGTATAAACATAACTCGGGTTTAACTGACCACCCACGAATCAATGTAAAGTCTCCAAAGTGTGGACATAGTTATAAATATTAAACAGGCACGATTGACCGCCCGTGAAAATAAATTAAGTCCCTGGAGCATGGACATATCACTAAAACTTATGCGGGAATAACCGGCAGTCGACGAACAAGTGCAATCCCTAGAGTGTGGACATGATCACCAACTATTGAGCGAGTGCGGTTCAACTACCCAAACTCATCATGTTTCAGCGTCGTTTCATAAAGATTAAGACTGATGTGTTAAAGGCAAACAGCGACTGCTGACTGATCTTTCCAACGTTTCCCCGGATCTGGAGGCAGAACTTAAGTACCAACCGCTGATTGAAACGATGCGATATCTTCGACTTAACACTCGCTTGCGACCCGAAATAGTAGCCCCAAGACTTAGCAAATAAATCTATCCGAAGTAAAGAATAAAAGTTTCACAAGTATATCGAAGGAAAGTTCGTGTGCTGAAACACTTAAGAAAATTAACACAAGTTGTACAAAAGACAAAATTAAATTTTATTTCAATCATCCTTTGGAAGAAAATGGTTAAGTACAAAGCTATACCGAAAGTCATACTAGCAGGGGCCGAACCCACATCTATACACGGGCTATAAGAAGAAAGCGAGAATAGATTCCTATCTATACACCAAAATTGAGCCAAAGAGACATGTCTACTCTTTCTTTTTTCTCAGTTTCTTCTTCGGTGTGGACCTGCTGGAGCTGTCACTTGGTTTTCTCTTTGTGCCCTTGCCTTTCGATGGTTGATTTCCCGTCGGACGCATTATATCAACTTCCTCCTTCAAACTCATGTATATGGGAATACTTCCTCAAGGCGAAGTCGGAGGGACCGAATTTGTAACGACCCGTATTTTTACGGATCGAAACATTGTTAAACTATAAGCTTTAAGTCGTATTGTTGATAAGTCGTTCAGAGTTTAAGTCATTTGGAGCTTGAGTCGAGTAGGAGCATAGATGACTTAAGGTGTTGCTGAGTTAAGGTAGGTAGCGACTTATAGGAATAACGACTTAGAAGCTTAAGTCGCGTGATAGTTAACTCGTGTGGAAGTTAGCTTAGGTCGTGTGAGCGAGTTATGGGTTTCTGACCGACCTAAGTATCGACCGAGTTAAGATAATTAGCCGACCTAAGGAAGCTAGTGGTAGCAGTTAACGGCTTAAGGTGTTGCCGACTTATAAGATGTATACGGCTCATAGGGTGGCCGACTTATAAGGATGAACGACTCATAGGTAGAGCGGTTTATAGGAGTTAACGTCCTAAGTGTTGGACCGGCTTAAGGGTTAGCAGCTTAGGGATAAGAACGACTCATAGTAGGACCGACTTAAGGCTTAGCCGTGTGTTGGTGAGTCGGTGAAGCCGTGGGTCGTGAGTCATCTTGTGTGTTGGGATGAGTCGTATGACCAAGTTAAGGATAGGTCGTAAACGACCTATGATGAGTCGGTATGGTTAGCTGGGTGGCCCTGTGATTGGTTAGGTCGTTGAGTCGTATGGGGTTGTTAAGTCGGCAAGGGTTAAGTCGTGAGCCATTGAGTCGCGCATAGGTTGAGTCGCGCATAGGTTGAACCGTGGGCTTGTTAGGTCGGTTATGCTGTTGCGTCGGTAGGGGCTTAGGTCGTTAGGTCGAGGCACTGCCTGTGTTGAGTCGTGCCTATGTTGGGTCGTGTCTGGGTTAAGTCGCGTGAGCGACTTAGCGTTGGGTCGTTAGGAGGTTGGGTCGGCCTTGTTGTTGAGTCGCATAAGTATTAGGTCATAGGTCGTAAGCCGTGGGCATCTGTTGAGTCGTGGACGACTCATGGATAGGTCGGCGGCGACTTATGGGGGCGCGACTCATGGAGATTTCAGCCTATAAATAGAGGGCTTTGGCTCACTTTTTGGCACCGGATTTTGAAGCGACGAAGTGCTGCCATTTTGAGAGCTCGACTACAACACTTCTTCATCTTCTTTTCTCCACTCTAATCTAGTGATTCCATCCATCTAGATTGAAGATCAAATCGAAGATCCAAGAGCCAAAGTAGAAGATCTTCATCCATTGAAGAGAGATTTCATCGATTGAAGCGAGATTTTGCCGGATCAAGCTTTGTTCTTCACTGTCCAGATCTGGAGTTAGTTGATTTTGAGGTGTTTAGGTGATTCGGTGAGTGGTAGTTATCTCTCACACGGACCCAAAGGAGTATATTGGATCGGTGGCTTGTTTGTGTGTTAAAGATAGTGATTTCGTGCATTTTCCTTAAGTCTGCATGTAGATCTTTAGTTCATGATGATTTGACACCAAGTTTACCATATATTCATCTATGCAAGTTCATTCATCAAGTTGTAGAGATATTGTTCATGGTTCATGCTTGTTAGATTACATATTAGATTTGGACCCTTTATTTACGAAATTGCCATTATTGTTAATTGTCTATTTAGATCTTGTTTGAATGTTTGATTACTTGGATTAATGTTTGTTATCCCGCTTTTTGGCAAAGCCGTGATATCAAAAGACTGGTCAAAAACAGAAGACAGTTCACCTCAGAGATTGATCGCACTCCCCTTCGCTATGGATATCGATGAATATTATCCGAGCCCGGATTGGGCCAAAATCGACAAGACATGATGGGCAAAGTCATAGGAACCAGCATTTCATGTTTCAAGTCAATCCGAGGTCATATGCTCAAGTTATGATGGATTCAAGATTGAAAGAGAGGAATGTTGCTTGGTTCGAACCCATCACCTCCACATTGATTCGAATTCGTCCAGTTCGAACCCACGTGATTCGAAACCATCCCCTGACCTTCCTTCGAATCCATCAAGACGCATGTCGCCTCGAACCCATGAGAAGTGCATTTGCTTCGAGTCCATCAAGCAGGCCTTCACTTCGAATCCATCTAAAGTACTCCCTACTTCGAATCCATCAGGGGCATGCCTCCCTTCGAATCCATCGGAGGTGAATACGCTTCGAATCGACGACTTCACCTAGCCTCGAATCCATCAGCCAGTACATGCTTCGAATCCATCAAACTTCGACTCCATCGGCCTCGCATCCATCGGCTTCGAATCCATCCACACAGTACACCACGTCACTGCCTTCGCATACAAAAGCATGGATTCGAACCATATGGAGTCGAACCATATGGATTCGAACCCATGGATTCAAACCGTATGGATTCGAGCCTATGGATTCGAACCATATGGATTCGAACCATATGGATTCGAATGAATCAATAAGTGGAGTCGAAGCAAACAGGGTACACGAAGACGCAATCTTAAATCGATCATATCTCTCAATCCCATGATCCAAATGCCATGAAATTTTCACAGAAGCTTGCATACATGTTGAAGAATGTCCACACCAAATTTCGCCTCGATTGATGCATTTTTGATCGATTCGAAGTTCACTTTGAATCGATCCCAAACTGGGCACGGACTCCGAGAACGCGGGCTTATGGGCCCCCCTCACGTGCCAGGCAACCTCCCTGAGTTTTAGGCGGGATTTTGGCCTTCCACACCTATAAATAGAGCCCCTGGTCATTCAGAAAAGGGGGTCGGAGAATTTAGAGAAGAAGAATAAGCCTAAACGCTGCCAGAATCATTCCATACCACCTCCTTGGCTGCTAATTTCAAATTTAAGTCCATTTTCTGATGTAATTTGCTTAAAAACACTTGTAATCTTCAAGTATTAAGTAATAAAGTGATAAAACTTCATAGTGGACGTAGGCGCATAGTCGAACCACTCTAAATCCTTGTTTTCTGTGCAATTTACTTTTCTGTGACTTGGAGTTTTTGTTAGATAGTCCTTATTTTCAATTCAAGTTCTTCATTTATTATCTCTTCAAAAACTCCCAAAGAGTGTTGCCCAATTTTGGTGCAAACAATGTTTGACTTGATTGATTAGTTGATTGATAACTTGATTTGGTCAAGTTGGTCGAAGGAGATTCAAAAGCTAAGTAGAAAGGCTATTGAATAAGGAAAGCTGCTTGTGGCATATGAAGCGGATGTTGAAGCTCATATGGATGGAGTTGATGACGATGTTGTGATGGAGCTTTGCTATGATGACATGAGGCGAAGCATGATGTGATGTAGCCTTGGCATAATCCAGACGGGATCATTCCAAGTATGTTGATAACTCGAGGGATGGTTCGAGTTGGTTGATAATGGATTGCTCGAGAGGTAGCTTGGGCTAGTATGAGAATAGTCGTCGAGGAAGATGACTAGGAGGCTTGGATTTCATCGTTGTTGAAGGTTCTAGCAAACTCAAAACAAGAGTACATGGGGCGTCCAAAACGACTACAGGTAGGTGGTCGGGACACCCAAAAGACTACAGGCAGGTAGTCGAGTACTCTGGGCAGAGTAGTTAAGTCCTAGGCACGGGTCACGATGACGTGCGGAGTTATGTCTAGAACCGAGGTTACCATTAGCCCTTGACTTACGGCTGAAAGAATGTGCCAGTCATTCAATTAACGGTGGTTTCGAAGCAATGATAACAGTGATAGCCAGGGTCATGGATGTTTGGTTGTATCGTCATTCGGACTCAAGAGCGATGTTTTCTGGGTGCTTATCTGATCTTGGTTTAGGCCTTGGGGGTTTGTGTTTGGAAAACACCGACCTTGACTCGAGTGACAGTTACTTTGTTTTGAATGTCTGAATTGCTATGTTTATTTCACTTTAGTGTGTCTGGAGGCTATCACTGTAGAAAGAGGTGGAGTGGGATTGTTGGGTTCCTATTCCTTTTTACCCTTTATGCTCTTTTGGTATGTTTGATAGTTGATTTACTGCTCACTAAGACTTTTGTCTGACTCAAGGTTTTATGTTTAATTCTTATTACCTTGGGCTGTTCATCCATGTTGGGATGGGCAGACTAGGTAGCAGGTGACAGGTGCTGTTCTTTGTGATTGACGCTGCTGATGACGAAGACGAGCTGGAGGCTTTTACATATTGTTTTCCTACTATATGTACTGGATATTCCGCTGCTTGTATATGTTTTGGGTGTTATGTAGTGAGGCTTGATGTATGGATTGTTTAGATGCTTGTATCAAACTTCTATGATGCTTATATGATGATATTCTATTCTATGAAGCTTCACTATACTTATATTTCTCTATTGTATTTTATCCATGCGCTGTGAGTTGTACGATAGAGTTTGTTGTTTTATCTTACCCTGATGATCGTCCATGGAGGCCTGGCACGCTTTTCAGCGCACCATTCTCTTATTTTAGTGCAGGAGACATGGGCGGTCGTCACATTTGGTATCAGAGCTTTGGTTAATCGATTTTAGCCAATGCTCGCTGACGTAACTACGTATGAGAGATGTAATTGTATTTTGATGGATGATTACTATATAATATAGTAGTTTAAAAGAATTTGAACTCCTTATGTAGTTGTTTCTCAAGGTGTTCTAAATCATTCCTTTTTGTAGATATTAAGGATGAGTCGAAGTGAGAGACAAGCTGCTAGGGAAAGGCGTGCTGCCGAGGGAGCTACTGATTATGATGCGATGTTCGAAGCTATGATGACTTCGATCATGAGAAGGATACCAGCTTCAGGACCATCAGTAGATGTTGGAGTTCAAGTTCAAGCCCCAAAACCAGTGGATTTTGCTAAGCTGTGCAAGGACTATATTGCTCTTGGAGGGAAGGTTTTCTTAGGGACAGAATCAACCATTGAAGTTCAAAGATGGATTGATGCTTGTAGAAGGATTTTTGGTGATTTGGGGATTGAGGATGCGACTAAGAGGAAGCTTGCATCAAGACAGCTTCAAGGGAGAGCTTCTGATTGGTGGAATTCTATCACTATTGATACTCCGGAGGAAGAGATCACTTGGGAGCAATTCCAAGTTAGATTTGAAGCTAAGTTCATCTCTACATCTTAGAAATCTGTTTTGTTCAAGAAGTTTGTAGAGCTCAAGCAAGGTGGGAGATCGGTTCTTGAGTATGTTTCTGAGTTTGAAGCTTTGTCCAAGTATGCTCGATCGTATATTGATTCTCCCTATCAGAAGAATGAGAAGTTTGTGACGGGCTTGGACGCTTATCTTGGGAGGCAGTTGGTGGATCATTTGGATGACCCATTTGAGAAGCTTGTGGAGAAAGCTCTCAGGCACGAGAGTCTGTTTTCTAAGGAAGGACTTGTTGTTGCTGTAACCAAGGAAGGATCTAAACCACAGCAGAGTGGAAACAAGAAGAGGAAGCAGCAGCAACAGAAGGGTAAGGATGGCCAGAAGAAGCCGAAGGGCGAAGTGACCTGCTACAACTGCCAGCAGAAGGGCCATCTTTTCAGAGATTGTAAGAATCCCAAGGTGCCGGGAAAGTGTTACAACTGTGATAAGCTGGGACATATCAAGAAGAATTGTCCAGAGCCGAGGAAGGACAGGCAGATTGTGCAAGCTTATGCTTTGGGGGCTGTTCTATCATCTTCGAAAGCTCCTACTGCAGAAGAGAAGGGGAAGAGTGTGGTGGTTCAAGGTACTCTTTCCATTTGTGGTGTTCCAGTTAGAGTGTTGTTTGATACTAGAGCGTCGCATTCATTTGTTTGTAATGAACTTGTAGACCGGTTGGGTTTGGAACCGGATATTGTTGATAGGCCATTGGTTGTGACTAATCCTGTTGGGGGTTCGTCTTGTTTGTGTATGGTATGCCGTGGTCTAGTTGTATCGAGTCATGATTGCTCTTTTGTTTGTGATTGCTTTGTTCTGAACTTTGCGGGGTTCGGAATTATTTTGGGTATGGACTGGCTTAGGAAGTATGCGGCAAAGGTTGATTGTGAGAGGCTTGAGGTGACAGTCGAGAATGTGGAGGGGCGAAAGGTTGTGATACGATGTAAGCATGAGGAAGGCGTCTTCATGAGCTTCATGTATTCGCTGGTTGTTCCACGGGATGGACTGTCATCGGTGCCTATTGTGAATGGATTTGAGGATGTCTTTGACGAGGTCAAAGGGTTACCGCCGCATAGGGAGATCGAGTTTCGTATCGATCTAGTTGAAGGAGCCAGACCTATTGTGATGCCTCTTAGGCGGATGGCGCCTAGGGAACAGTTAGAGTTGAAGGTGCAAGTTGATGACCTTTTACAGAAAGGATTCATTCGGAGAAGTGTGTCCGAATGGGGTGCACCAGTTGTGTTCGCAACCAAAGCGGATGGATCGTTGAGGTTGTGTGTGGATTATCGTGAGCTGAATAAAGTGACTAAGAAGAACAAGTATCCATTGTCGAGAATAGATGACTTGTTTGATCAGCTTCGCGAAGCTAAGGTGTTTTCTAAGATGGATTTGGCAACGGGATTTCACCAGTTGAGAGTGGCAAAGGATAGTGTGCCGAAGACTGCTTTTAGGACACCATTTGGTTTTTATGAGTGGCTGGTAATGCCGTTTGGTTTGACCAATGCACCAGCATATTTTGTGGATCTTATGAATAGAGTGTTCAGAGATCAGTTGAACAAGTTCGTACTTGTGTTCGTGGATGATATTTTGGTTTACTCCAGAAATGAAGAAGAGCATAAGACGCACTTGCGGATTGTTTTGGAAATCTTGCGAAAACATCAGCTAAAGGCTAAGTTTTCGAAGTGTCACTTCTGGAAGAGTGAATTGAGGTTCTTAGGCCATGTTATTTCTGGAAATGGTATAGCGGTTGATCCCGCTAAAGTGGCAGCAATCCAGGATTGGGTTAGACCTAAGAATGAGTCTGATGTGAGAAGTTTTCTTGGATTAGCAGGATATTATCGTCGGTTTATCAAAGACTTTTCCAAGATAGCTATACCGTTAACAGGATTGACGAAAAAGAACCAAGTGTTCAGATGGGATGATAAGTGTGAGCAAGCTTTCGTAATCCTGAAAGAGCAACTGACAAGTGCTCCTGTTTTGACTATTCCAAGTGGGAATGATGAGATGGTGGTTTACACCGATGCATGTGGTACTGGACTTAGAGCAGTGCTAATGCAGAAGGATAGAGTTGTTGCATATGCAAGTCGACAACTGAAGCCGCATGAAAGGAATTATCCGACTCATGATTTGGAGTTAGCGGCGATCGTATTTGCTTTGAAGATGTGGAAACATTACCTATTGGGAGTTCGATTCGAGTTGTTTACGGATCGTAAGTCGTTGAAGTATCTGTTCTCCCAAAAGGATTTGAATCTTCGACAGCAACGGTGGCTAGAGTTTTTAGCATCATATGATTTTGGTATAGCCTATACTCCGGGAAAAGGTAACACAGTGGCAGATGCGTTAAGTCGAAGACATGCAGGTTTGGGAGCCATGTTTTCGGAGTGGAAGAATCTTGAGTATTTGGCTGGATTTGATTTCAGGCCTAGATGTGAATTAGAACCTGAGATGTTGGCAAACTTATCGATAAGACCTACTCTTGTGGAAAGGATTGGGGAGTGCCAAAAGCGAGACGATAAGCTTGTCAAGATTATCCGTGACTTGGAATCTGGATTGAATCCAGAAAAGGATAAAGGATTTGAAGTCGATCGAGAGGGTTGGCTTCGGAAACAAGGACGATTAGTTGTTCCCGAGATAGATGAATTGAGAGATGAAGTTCTAAAGGAAAGTCATCACTCAAAGTTGACGATTCATCCAGGTGGAAATAAGATGTATCGGGATATGAAGAGAACCTACTACTGGGAAGGTATGAAGAAGGATGTTGGAAATTTTATTTCCAAGTGTATGAACTGCCAGTTGGTAAAAGCCGAGCAGATGAAGCCCAGTGGATTGCTTCAGCCATTAGAGGTTCCTACATGGAAGTGGGAGCAAGTATCGATGGATTTTATCGATGGTCTACCTAGAACCAAGGCAGGGAATGAAGGGATTTGGGTCATCGTAAATCGGTTGACCAAGAGTGCAAGGTTCATTCCTGTTCGATCAACTAGGACTGCATCGAAATTGGCTGAGTTGTATGTTAAGTGGATAGTTCGATTCCATAGTATTCTGAAGAGTATAGTGAGCGATCGAGATCCATTGTTCACTAGTTGATTTTGGAAGAGCTTCCAGGAAGTTTTGGGAACTGAGTTGTGTTTGAGTACAGCTTATCACCCCCAAACAGATGGTCAGACCGAGGGAGTCAACCGAGTTTTGGAAGATCTCCTGAGGGCATGTGTTTTGGATTTCGGAGGATCATGGGAAGATTTCCTCCATTTGGTGGAATTTGCGTATAATAACAGTTATCAGTCAAGCATTGGTATGGCACCATATGAGGCATTGTATGGAAGACCGTGTAACTCTCCGACATGTTGGTTGGAAACTGGAGAAAAGTTGATACTTGGGCCAGAAATGATTCGACAGACTTCGGATTATATAGAAATCATTCGACGACGAATGAAGGCAGCCCAAGACCGTCAGAAAAGTTACGCCGATAAACGTCGAAAGGATTGGGAGTTCGACGTAGGTGATATGGTTTTTGTGAAGATTTCTCCTCTGAAGAATGTTATTCGATTCGGGAAGAAAGGAAAATTGACTCCAAGATTTGTTGGACCATTCCCGATCATCGAGCGAATTGAAAAGCTCGCCTATAGATTGGAGTTACCGGAAAAGATGGCGGGTGTGCACCATATTTTTCATGTATCGTATCTACGGAGGTATGTGCACGACCCAAGTACAGTGGTTTCTGCGGATAGCTGTGAAGATTTAGAGGTTGATCCAGTTGTTAGAAGACCTCGTAAGCCGCTTCGTGTTATTGGAACCGACACGAAACAGCTTAGGAGGAAGACGATTACGTTCCTCAAGGTACAATGGAGTGAGGATGTTAACGACTGTACGTGGGAGGAGGAAGAGAGGATGAAGGCAGCACATCCTGAACTCTTCAAGGTATGGCCCTAAGGTGTCGTGACATCTCACGAATTTGTAGCTTGTTCTAGTCTTAGTATTCTGCATGCTAGGCTAGTAATTGGATGCATGGTTTGTTGATTGCTATGGATGGTAGGCATCCAGAATAGTTTTGATTGCTCTTGTTTGTTTGGAATTTCGGGGGCGAAATTCCTAAGGGGGAGAGAATGTAACGACCCGTATTTTTACGGATCGAAACATTGTTAAACTATATGCTTTAAGTCGTATTGTTGATAAGTCGTTCAGAGTTTAAGTCATTTGGAGCTTGAGTCGTGTAGGAGCATAGATGACTTAAGGTGTTGCTGAGTTAAGGTAGGTAGCGACTTATAGGAATAACGACTTAGAAGCTTTAGTCGCGTGATAGTTAACTCGTGTGGAAGTTAGCTTAGGTCGTGTGAGCGAGTTATGGGTTTCTGACCGACTTAAGTATCGACCGAGTTAAGATAATTAGCCGACCTAAGGAAGCTAGTGGTAGCAGTTAACGGCTTAAGGTGTTGCCGACTTATAAGATGTATATGGCTCATAGGGTGGCCGACTTATAAGGATGAACGACTCATAGGTAGAGCGGTTTATAGGAGTTAACGTCCTAAGTGTTGGACCGGCTTAAGGGTTAGCGGCTTAGGGATAAGAACGACTCATAGTAGGACCGACTTAAGGCTTAGCCGTGTGTTGGTGAGTCGGTGAAGCCGTGGGTCGTGAGTCATCTTGTGTGTTGGGATGAGTCGTATGACTGAGTTAAGGATAGGTCGTAAACGACCTATGATGAGTCGGTATGGTTAGCTGGGTGGCCCTGTGATTGGTTAGGTCGTTGAGTCGTGTGGGGTTGTTAAGTCGGCAAGGGTTAAGTCGTGAGCCATTGAGTCGCGCATAGGTTGAGTCGCGCATAGGTTGAACCGTGGGCTTGTTAGGTCGGTTATGCTGTTGAGTCGGTAGGGGCTTAGGTCGTTAGGTCGAGGCACTGCTTGTGTTGAGTCGTGCCTATGTTGGGTCGTGTCTGGGTTAAGTCGCGTGAGCGACTTAGCGTTAGGTCGTTAGGAGGTTGGGTCGGCCTTGTTGTTGAGTCGCATAAGTATTAGGTCGTAGGTCGTAAGCCGTGGGCATCTGTTGAGTCGTGGACGACTCATGGATAGGTCGGCGGCGACTTATGGGGGCGCGACTCATGGAGATTTCAGCCTATAAATAGAGGGCTTTGGCTCACTTTTTGGCACCGGATTTTGAAGCGACGAAGTGCTGCCATTTTGAGAGCTCGACTACAACACTTCTTCATCTTCTTTTCTCCACTCTAATCTAGTGATTCCATCCATCTAGATTGAAGATCAAATCGAAGATCCAAGAGCCAAAGTAGAAGATCTTCATCCATTGAAGAGAGATTTCATCGATTGAAGCGAGATTTTGCCGGATCAAGCTTTGTTCTTCGCTGTCCAGATCTAGAGTTAGTTGATTTTGAGGTGTTTAGGTGATTCGGTGAGTGGTAGTTATCTCTCACACGGACCCAAAGGAGTATATTGGATCGGTGGCTTGTTTGTGTGTTAAAGATAGTGATTTCGTGCATTTTCCTTAAGTCTGCATGTAGATCTTTAGTTCATGATGATTTGACACCAAGTTTACCATATATTCATCTATGCAAGTTCATTCATCAAGTTGTAGAGATATTGTTCACGATTCATGCTTATTAGATTACATGTTAGATTTGGACCCTTTATTTAGGAAATTACCATTATTGTTAATTGTCTATTTAGATCTTGTTTGAATGTTTGATTACTTGGATTAATGTTTGAATTGATTGATTAGTTGATTGATAACTTGATTTGGTCAAGTTGGTCGAAGGAGATTCAAAAGCTAAGTAGAAAGGCTATTGAATAAGGAAAGCTGCTTGTGGCATATGAAGCGGATGTTGAAGCTCATATGGATGGAGTTGATGACGATGTTGTGATGGAGCTTTGCTATGATGAGATGAGGCGAAGCATGATGTGATGTAGCCTTGGCATAATCCAGACGGGATCATTCCAAGTATGTTGATAACTCGAGGGATGGTTCGAGTGGGTTGATAATGGATTGCTCGAGAGGTAGCTTGGGCTAGTATGAGAATAGTCGTCGAGGAAGATGACTAGGAGGCTTGGATTTCATCGTTGTTGAAGGTTCTAGCAAACTCAAAACAAGAGTACATGGGGCGTCCAAAACGACTACAGGTAGGTGGTCGGGACACCCAAAAGACTACAGGCAGGTAGTCGAGTACTCTGGGCAGAGTAGGTAAGTCCTAGGCACGGGTCACGATGACGTGCGGAGTTATGTCTAGAACCGGGGTTACCATTAGCCCTTGACTTACGGCTGAAAGAATGTGCCGGTCATTCAATTAACGGTGGTTTCGAAGCAATGATAACAGTGATAGCCAGGGTCATGGATGTTTGTTTGTATCGTCATTCGGACTCAAGAGCGATGTTTTCTGGGTGCTTATCTGATCTTGGTTTAGGCCTTGGGGGTTTGTGTTTGGAAAACACCGACCTTGACTCGAGTGACAGTTACTTTGTTTTGAATGTCTGAATTGCTATGTTTATTTCACTTTAGTGTGTCTGGGGGCTATCACTGTAGAAAGAGGTGGAGTGGGATTGTTGGGTTCCTATTCCTTTTTACCCTTTATGCTCTTTTGGTATGTTTGATAGTTGATTTACTGCTCACTAAGACTTTTGTCTGACTCAAGGTTTTATGTTTAATTCTTATTACCTTGGGCTGTTCATCCATGTTGGGATGGGCAGACTAGGTAGCAGGTGATAGGTGTTGTTCTTTGTGATTGACGCTGCTGATGACGAAGACGAGCTGGAGGCTTTTACATATTGTTTTCCTACTATATGTACTGGATATTCCGCTGCTTGTATATGTTTTGAGTGTTATGTAGTGAGGCTTGATGTATGGATTGTTTAGATGCTTGTATCAAACTTCTATGATGCTCATATGATGATATTCTGTTCTATGAAGCTTCACTATACTTATATTTCTCTATTGTATTTTATCCATGCGCTGTGAGTTGTACGATAGAGTTTGTTGTTTTTTCTTACCCTGATGATCGTCCATGGCGGCCTGGCACGCTTTTCAGCGCACCATTCTCTTATTTTAGTGCAGGAGTCATAGGGGTCGTCATAGAATTAATTGTAGGAGGCAGGATAAGTACACTTGTCTCATCGACCGTTCCTCCTGGAGATATCATCCGTAAAGGGGCTGGACCAGAGCCAGCCATTCCACCTCCAAAACTACTAGCTCGAGCAGCTTCTTCCATTTCTTTGTTAATTTCGGCTATGATTTCTTCTTCGTGACTTGTCTGTGCCTCGTCGGGAATATTAGTGGTTGGGACTGAGGAGCTGGTGCTACTCCACCCATAACAGACGGTAAATCAACAAAGGGGTCACTATGATGACCAAGAAGTTTCTCCATCGTCTGTTCACCAAAATTAAGTGTGCTCCCTTGTACCCCATTTGTAGGTGCAGTAGCCATCATCGTGATTGCTTTGGTTATGATGGCCTCCTTCTCTTGGTGTTGTTCTTGAGTTGCAGGAGGCACGAATGATGTAGCTTCAATCACTGGATAGAAATAAAGGTAAAACTATTAGAAATAACGCTTCCAATTTTGATCAAGGGTACAAAATATTCAGAGTACATTCCTCGGTTTGACCCGTTGGTGGCTGAACGGCCTCAAAGATTTACTCGCGAGCTGGAATAATCTGTAGCTGATCCAGGTTATAAGCAGGAACGGGTTGAGGATCAACCGTAGATGTTGATTCAGGCTGAGTGGGCACGAGAGTTTCAGGACTTATATCATGATGCTCGACACCAGAACCTTCTGCGACCTCCGAATGCTGAGCGCCAAGCTTCTCCTTTTCATATGAGATCACTGAATCGTGGAGAACTTT
Organism: Allium cepa; assembly: GCA_030765085.1. Taxonomy (NCBI): domain Eukaryota; kingdom Viridiplantae; phylum Streptophyta; class Magnoliopsida; order Asparagales; family Amaryllidaceae; genus Allium; species Allium cepa. The sequence continues at coordinate 909,339,873 of CM060938.1, read as the reverse complement.
CCATTCATCTTTGCTCAACACCTAGTTCTCGAGCACGAACTCATCAATCGATTCAGCTTGGTGGGCAGCCTTTTCATCTCCTACTAATCGTCCCCAAGCATTGAACCAGTGTGTTGGATAGTTGTCAAGCCAGATTAGGTTTCTTTGCTTCAAAACATTGACATTGTAAGTGATGGGAAGATCTTCAATATCAGCCTCTAACCTGGCTTCAGCCATTTTAACTTCATCCTCAACCTTGGCCTCAACCTCCCAGATTTTAAGTGATGTCGCATCGCATTCAATCCGAAGCACTACAGCCTATTCACACGCCTCCTGGGTTGCTTTATTTGCGTCATCCTTCTCCTTGATGATTTTGAAAAGTTTGGCTTTAAGCTCATTAAGTTCTTTTAGAGCAGCGTCCCTTTCGGCTGTGACGGTGGTGTTTCGGTGGCCCATCTCCTCCACCAAAGCCAAATGCGTTGGGCATTCTTTCCATAGATTGAGTTGCCTCATCAGCTTTTTGGGTGGCCTCTATTTCATATTTCCAAGAGGATTCAGCTTCATCATTAAGCACTTGAATAACACGGTCTTTTTGGGCGAGGTCGGTTTCTAACTTCTCGATAATTTTCGCTCGCTCAAAAGCCATCGCCGACGCTTTATCCGCGGCTTTTATCCACACCTTGTATTGGGTATAAATATCATGGATATAGTCATGTATCGTTTGTTCAGCCTTAGATGGGATTTTCTGTAAGTCGGGAGGGAAGATAAAGCTATCGAAGCAAATGTTTGGAAAATCTTTTCTCAACTTGGCAATTTTAATCGCTCCTTCCCCAGTAGGCTCAGTAATGGCTTATTTGGTGAAAAGTGACGTTTAGGCCTCGGTTCTATGACGTTGCGGATTGGGCCTGAGAGCTTGAGAAGATGGTTATTGACGTGCAGGCTCTACTAGTTGTTTTTCGTGACCTGAGGGTTGTTGGAGCTCGAGGGGGTGGAAAGCGTGATCCAGAGCAATATCTACATTCTCTGTCTCTATCTTTATCCCTTTCATAACGCTCCTGGATGGAATATCCGCGATCGCGATCTCTTTCAGCCTCCCTCCGACGGATTCATAGTACAAACTGGATGACTGACGCATTGAAGGGAGACTTTCAAGCATAGAATCTCGCCTAGTCATCCTATCTGTAAGGTAAAAAGGAAAACGGAGTTAGTGATCTATAGAAATGGACAACATAAAACTAGAAATCATGTAGTGTCGTGAAGTGTATACATATGTGCAACCCCCTTACCAACCGAAAATGTCGGCCAAACTTATGGAAAGAGACTCGCTTAAATCAAGAGCACTTTGAAGCCCCTCTAATCCGGTATCGTGTTGAAGTGACACATAGTCCGGAATTGAAATATCGACAAGTCCTTCGAAAGGATTCTCTACTGGCGAGGGAGGAGCCTTCGAAATTCTAATACCGAAAACTGGCAGGGACACGACTATGGATTTCCATCTCAAAGATTTATGACGCTTATGTGCTACTGCCTTGCCTTTCCTCCTTCCCTCAAGATCCTGAAAGCTGTCAGAAGACCGGGCCATGGGTTCGTCATCGGTGGGCGTGTTTTCTTCATCACCCTCTTCAGCTATTACAATCCTGGGTGCTCTATGCTTAGCCTGTCTCACTGGGGCTGCCCTGAGCGATCCTTCAAGTCTGATGCTTTGGTTTCGTTCGATTAGCCCAATAATTCTCAAATTTCTATCTGTAAGCACCAACTCGATTTCCCTCATTTCACTTGGCACTTCCTAAAGGACCCGTACTGTTTCTTTAAGGTGTGCGCCCTCAGATCATGGAATTGCGGCTGTAAAGGAAAGAAAATATTAGTTTCAATGTCAGTTACGACTATTATGCTAGTTACCGAAAAAATTGTGTCACTTATGTCTAACTAACCACCGACTGGCAAACCCTGGAGGGCATCAGACATAGAACCACTCAGTTTTGAAGTAGCTCAATCTGGTCCAGGCACCAGTCACAACTTGGCAATTCTTGACCACCTCTAAGAACGTGAAACAAGGGCTATCTCTCGGACTTTTGATATTGAACAAGTATGTGATTTCTTCCGGAGTCGGGGGGTCGAAGGAGATGTTCCATGAAAACAACGAAAAAATTATTCAGTGGTGCATATCCATTGGGATGTAATTGCAAGGGGGCGATTCCAAAGAAATCCAACACTTCTCTAATATACTGGCTAAACGGAGGAAGTGTTCCCGTTGGGCACAAATGGCGATTAAAGGCAGTAAACCCTTCTAGAGGAGCATATGGTCGATCAGTCGATCCCGGTAATAAGACGTAATCCAGTGGCAAACCGTGCCTTAAGCATGTCCGCCAACATATCTTCAAAGATGTTGGATAGCACAGAACCTTGTGGATTCCTGATAAACCTAGCTCCTGGCAGCTCGTCCGGAGCTAGATCTATAACTTCAGCCGTAATGGCTGGTATCTCTATTACTAGGGGAGGTGAGCTTTGAGGCTCCTGCTGCTATGAACTTATGGATTCCATAACTAATCAACTTATCAAAAAACAATAATTAGATAATAATAAGCCCGTGTATTTCTAGTGTGAAGTTCATGAATGTGTTGTGCAGTGCAGTGCTACATAACACTTAAGAAATTCTGTAAAAATTTAAGGAATGTTCAAACGACAAGACTTCGAGTTTCAACCTAAATGACCTTCATTGCTGACCGTCACAACCATACCATCCAGACTTAAGAGACCGATCTGAATTAAGATTTATTAAGTCCAGTCAAGTTACAGTTCCATCGACGGGCTTCGGAGGGCAATCGAATATGCAATGAAATGGTTAAGTCCAGTTATGCAAGGCGGAAGCTCGTCGGGGTCAAATGTTCGAGTTTGGAAAAATTCTGTATCCATCAAGGTCAAGACTCGGATCGATCATAAGAAACTTCATACGCATCCATCACCAGAAGCTCTGTTTGTATCGATCATGGGAAGAAACAATTCGTATTGATCATGGAACGATGCTTCGTATCGACCAGCCGAAGGTCGTTTCGTATCGATGCAAAACCTTCTACATCGTACCGATCGCCAGGCCTGAGATTTCTTAACGATCACTCCGGATCGATACGAATTCCAATCACCAACCAATCGGTGCGAATGTCCACCAGCTATCGATACGAAACAGTCCCTTCATTCAATACGCGAATCCATTATGCCCAGATCGATATGAACTTGTTCTTCATGCCCGATCGATGCGGATGCATCCTTCGTATCCCTGTACACTTCTTCTCCAAACAACACAAATGCCATTAAAACCTCTTTCGACCATTCTCTGGCCTGATTCAGGCAACCACATTACCAAAATCGGCCATGACTTTGGGCAAATTGGCGTCGAATTCGAGTCTCGTCATTCGGAGTTGATTCTAATTGATTAATTACCTAATTAGAGCAGTTAGTTCAAGAGATTAGTGAATTAAATGACTTGAAGACAAAGGAGATTTCTATTTCTCTTTTGCTCTGATCGACACAAAGGCAGTGTATAGCAATGAAAGCAAGTGGAATTTTTTCTAAGTCCAAAATGTATTTATATGGACTTGAACTCAAGGGAAAAAGGCGATTCGTCTCCCGGTAAAGTGGACCGGTTGGAAGGTCGAGGCCAGAGTGATACGAAAGGCTTTCTTTGTACCCATTCACCATATAGGTCAGGGGGCAGCTGTTCATAACCATTAATTTGAATCAATCTAGAGCATGCTTTTTCATATCCATCGGTAATCAGTCTTCAAGCCCATCGATACGAGATGCCACTGCAGCATTATGTATCGATCGCTCTATTCCGTCAAAACGACACGCCATCCATTTGAGGAATACAATAACTCGTATCCATCAATACGAATCATCTTACCAAACCATCTACTTTGTATCGATAGCCATCGATACGAAACGCGTACCCCATCATCTCAAATCGGTCCAGGAGAGGATCGATACGAAGGGGTGACCAAAAAAACCACCAAGCGTTGGTACAAATCGAATTTCGCACTGATTCAGGAGAGGATCAGCGCGAAATTGGATGCAATAAAATTGACAACGACTCGCCAACGTGCGGATGTTAGCGAAAGTCAGACCAACATACATGCATGAATGACGGAATAACACTCAATTTTTAAAATTCACAGGAAATGAGTGCTCACCTAATGAAAATTGCGACAACAAACAACAGTTTTCTTTCATTCAATACTCAGTTACATCAGTGCATAGTACAACAATTGATAGTCAACAATTCATATTACTGAAGATCAGTCGAAGGTTACATCTTCCGATGAAAAGACAACAACCGTTCAACAAGTCAGATAGAACTGTTCAGAATCAAGATTGCACTTTTACAAAGCAAATCATGTTCACACAAGACGTACTTTGGGGGGCAAATGTTATCCCACCTTTTAGAAAGACCGTGACACCAAGAACTTGACTAAAAACTAAGGATAGTTCATCCTGGAGATCGTTAATACACAGGTCTACAATGGATACTGGTAAATTTTGTTCGAGTCTGGATCGAGCAAAAATTGATGTGACACGACAAGCAAAACCATGAAAGCCAACATTCCAAATTTCAAGTCAACCGAAGTTTGTATGCTCAAGATATTGATCGGTCAAGTTTGAGAAAATAGACTTGTTCGTATCCATCGGTCAATTCATATCACATCGATTTTGCTCGAATCCATCGAACGGAGGCTTCCTTCGTGTCCATTGAAATTGGCCCACTTCGTATCCACAGTCTTGCAACCATCCTATTCGTATCCATCATGATCGCTTCAATTCATATCCATCGATAAGCAGCACTTCGCATTGATATCGTCCATATGCACTTCGTATTGATTTCCTCATCGAATCAATTCATATCGATCGGCCAACGATCGATACAAAACGCCACTAAAGTTATCGATACGAAGGATGTGGAGAGTGATCGATACGAAACGACGTCTAGGTCATCGATACGAAATGCCTTGGTTCGTATCAATACGAATCAATTACAAAGCATCGATACGAAGTGGAGTGCATCAGAAGCGATACGAAGTGGAATACACAGGATCGATATAAAGAGAACACATTCAAATAGAAGAATCGGTCACTCGACCTAAAAAGTGGATCGATCCATGAATTTAGCACCACGTCAACTTGTAGGCATGTGCTCGGATCAATACGAACAAAGCGATGCAAAGAAGGATCGATGCGAATTCAACAGCCGTCAAAAAAATACGAACTTACATCGATCATAACTCAAAATATACAAGTCCAAATGCTACCAAATTTTCACAAGAGCTTGCGTACATCCTCAAGAATGTTCATGATCGATCTTGACTCAATTAGACGAAATATTTATCCGTACGAACTTCATTCGTTTCGATCACGGATCGAGTGCAAATGACGTGGGATCGATCATGTGGGCCCACCCCCGTGAGAGAAGAGGTCTTTCGAGATCTGGATGAGATATTTGCAGCCTACACCTATAAATAGCAGCCCAGGACCTACAGAAAAGGGACTTTTGGCTCTACTACATCCAGACTCTGCTGAAATCTTTGTTGTACTCGAGTTGTACTATTATAATTCATTGTAACCAGCGAGCAAAAGCTAATAAAAGTCAACCATTTCATAGTGGACGTAGGCAATGCGCCGAACCACTCTAAATCTTTGTGTTTCTTTGCTGTTTTTCTGATTACTGTTTGGAATGTTTGTTAGATAATCATCTTTTTACATTTATTTCCTTCATATTATCTCTTCGAACACTTCTGAGGAGTATTGTGTCCAATTTTGATACAAACAACATCAATCCAGAAGCAACCCCCATCACACAAAAGGAGAGACAGTTAGATACAGAACAGTCTGATGCATTAAAGTAAGAAGTTGATAGACTCCTCGAAAATGGGTTTATTCGAGAAATATACTACCTGAAATGGCTAGCAAACCCAGTCTTGTTGAAGAAATCAAATGAAAATGGAGGACTTGCGTTGATTATGCAGACTTGAACAAGACATGTTGGAAAGACCGCTTCCTACTACCACAAATTGATTTAATTGCACGTAAATGTGCATATTTTTACTGCCATATTTTATCGGATATAGTTAAATAAATGATCATACTAGGTATTTTAACATGTTTAAACCAAAATTCAAATTATTGTTAAATCGTCATATATTCATATTCATATAGGGGTAAAATGGTTATTTTTGTGCATATATTAATTTGAGAAAAATTAATTGGAAATTTTTATATTATTTTGCAGAAATTTGAACTCAAATTACAAGTGGCTTCATGGATTATATGCATGTACAAAAGAATACAAAGGAATGAAGATGGAAATAATTCAAACCATGATCATGGAAGATCTCACATACTCACCTACCTTAATGTACAAATTAGAGCTATTGGACATGCTAATGGTCGTTAAAGCTTCATGCACATTTAAATGGTGGATTATCTTATGCTAATGATTACTTGATCACCACACTTCTCAGAGTAGTAGTTTGGGTAGTTTTCAAAAAATGAATCGGGATTTTAAAACATGTATATATACCTCATATGTTCATGTAACCCTCCTCTCTTCTCTTAGCCTCTCTTCCTCTTAGCATCTTAGTTTAGGATAAAAAAGTAAATCAAAGCTCTTCTTTCTTTTCATGGCTATTTAGCTATTTCTTTCATGTAATTCTATTTTCATGCAATTTTAAATGCTTACTCTTTTCTTCTCTTATTTATTTCCTTTCATGTTAGTAGTGTAGATTTATTTTCCATGCAAGTAGGATAGCTTTCATTTTCTTTTAATTTGCTCTCTATTTACTTTGCTCTCATTTTCTTTTTCTATTTGTTCATGTTGTTTTCTACATTTGTTGATATGATAACAAATATGAGAGGCTGGACCCCTTCAATTTAGAGGTAATAAAGCTCTCCAGTATATAGATTCAACGTTTTTATCATTAATGTTCTTTTTTATGCCTAATGGAAATATTTGAAGTGGTTTAACTTGTTGTTAGCCTTGAATTTGATGGTCTATATTGTTGACACCAAATAGGCTATGTTTATACAAACAACAAATACAAATTACCACTTCATCTTCATATGATGTTGGTAATAAAATGATTTTAAAATCAAAACTTGATAGTCTATATTTCTAATTAATATTTAATAGGCCATACTTAGAATAGACTTTATTTTCTACTTGATTGTCAATTTTCATGAAAGTTAAAAGTGGTTTATTGGTTATGTTATAGTTTGATGGTTTATATTGGGCTAATTAATAGCAAAAATATACCATACTTATGATAAACGCATCAATTAAATTCGCTAATGACCAAAAAAGAGAGATCATAATTTCATATTTTATTGAACTATGTGACCTAGAGAGTGCAATTATCTCTAGATTGTCGTTTTATTCTCTTAACTTTCATTCACTTTTGCAGTAATTAGTTTTTTCTATTTTTAGTAGTTAACAACATTCTCAAATCTTTGGTTAATTTGATTGAATATGATTTTTAAAATCTCACAATTCCTTGCGGATCTAATCGTACTCACCATGTACTAACATTTGTATGTCGTGCGTTTCTGGTTAATTTTTAATTTAAATTTGCTCGACGGATTTCTAAACCGATAGAAATTCGATCGACGAATAAGTTTTTGACGTTGTTGCTGGGAAATTACTTTGATTTTAGTTTTCTACTCTTTGAATTATTTTTGTTTGATTTTAGTGTGTGTGTTTGTTTTGTGTATTTGCATTTAAAAAAAATTATTGTGTGTTTGTTTGATTTTTGTGTGCATTTGTTTGTGTGTTTGTATTTTTTCTATTTTGCATTTACATTTGCATTATATATACCAGTATGTATGGCACGTCCGTTGGACGTGTGCAAAGACAACTGTGAGTTAACTTCTTTTCAATGTAAAATAGTACATATAAACATGCATATTTTTTCAGTGTATGTATTTTCACGTACTACTTTTTATATAATAGCTGACTTTATTTTGCATGCATGCGCCATATTGTGTAAACAGTTGGATGATCTTTAGTCCTTACCATGGCATGATGTTGCAAGTAGCTCAAATTTTGCTCGCATATCTAGAGTAGGCTCGTATGCTCAGATCATCCCATGTCCAAAACATGCCTTGTCCTACATCTGCCTCAACTTACCGGTTCATTTTGCATACTCATACTATCATTTCGCTGCTATTCCTGCATGACTATAGTGTTGTAGTCTATTGAGGTGAATGAAGAAAACTGTCACCATTTGCTCATAGTGCCTTCTCTCCTCCTTCATTCGGGCTTGAGACGGGCATCATTAATTAGTAGGTGATTGCGCAATTAAAAATATTTTTTTAAGGGTTATTTTATGTAATTCATGTTTACATAATGACCATAAAAATTTAAAATTATTGTTGTTATATATTTGACGTAAACGAAAGTTTTAAATTTGAGCATAAATTAGTACAGGTTAAGAAAAGTAAATGAAATATAAGTGCAATCATGAAGTCCCCTTGGTAAATGTAGAATGACGTTACTCAAAAAGTTTTTGAAAATCAATAATTTTATATAAAAAAAAGTTTGATGGAAAAGATACTCTTAATTCTAATTTGTTTAGATTTTGATTACACGACAATAAAACATCTTTGTACACTACATTTCTAGTGTGAGTTCCCCTGTTACGTGGAATTTTTCCATTTTGTACTAAAATCTTTGTTGAGTTTCATGCAGCTCCTATGGATAATGCCACATATAGTTGGCCATAACAAATAAGTGCTCTGTAAGACAAATTCCAACATGAGGAATGGTTTGTCCTTGTGATTTTTTTGAAATGGTACTTTATATACAACATGTCACTGGGACAACATATCACATGTCAATAAACGTTCGAAATACGATATGCAAGTTTCGAACTTGTGACCTCTCGCACCAAAACCGAACCACTTAACCATTGTGACAATGTCCTTGTGATTTATTAACCGTTAAAGCAAATGATAATTAACTTGGGAATTGTTTGCAATTAAATTAAAAGGCATGTTAATATTTTCAAAAGGCTTTAGGGGTATACGTGGAATAAATACCCTTATACCACGATAATGATCAACTGTATTTTCTGCATCAATGAGATTTCTATGGAAGATACGACATATTAATCTTGTTCCATTACATAATCCAATTTTTGGGTCAATATTTCTAAGTAGCATTATTGGGAATCCTACTTTAATTGTTAGTTTATGCGGTGGCAAGCCACCTAGAGCAAGCGAGTTTAGAAATTCCAACTGATACAAATTAGTAGTATCATCCTCAACTCTATCAATAGAATAATAAACATGTTCCTCTCCTGAAAACATATGTATGATTGTATTATTTATCTCAAACTGTTGTTTCATTTCTTGGTGTTAATATTGCTCTATTCATTATATAATCAGCGTCACCTAATTTTTCATGGAGTGTAGGGAAGACTTCCTCAATTAAACAACATAAAGAACTTGCATTGGTGTTGGATATAACAATATCATCTGGGAGTTTAATAAGGTCATCTTGTACATAAGGTTACATTCCATTTCCAATACGTAAAAGTAATTCGACATATGATTGATCGTTTCTCGCTCGCATATTTTGTGTTAAATGAATTACATGTACAATTGTCCATAAATATGATCGTACTATACATAAATTGACTAATTGAGCTCTAGTACCTTTTACGAAAATGAGCAGTACTTGTCGAAAATCACCACCTAATATAATAATCTTTCCACCAAATGGTGTATTTATACCTGTTAAGTCCTTTAATGTTCTATCGAAGGCTTCAAACACATAACGATGAGTCATTGTTGCTTTATCCCATAGTATAACAGTGTCCATGCGTAATAGTTTTTCATTATCAGATTGTTTAGGAATGTAACATGTTGACAAAGAATCCAATTCGATAGGAATTTTAAATCTAGATTGCGCAGTTCGACCTCCAGGCAACGCTAGAGACGCAATTCCAGAAGTAGCAACCACAATAGCAATAAGGTCTTGGAATTGTATATGGGCTAAAATTGCTTTATAAAGAAACATTTTTCCTGTACCTCCTGAACCATCTATGAAATATATTGAGTTATTTTTTTCTTTTATTGAATGCATGATCATTTGAAATGCATCATTTTGTTTTTTGTTTAAGTTATTTACATAATCTATATCGGTTTGTGATATCTCTATAGATTGTTCTTCTAAAACAATGGTTGAGCTATTATAGTGGTGGGGAAAATATAGATTGTTATAAAGGATGTCATAGTCAAAAATTGTTTTGTTGTATTAGGAAGTTATTAAGGTCGAAAAGACATCGGTGTATTAAATATGTATTATTTTGGTTAATGGTATGCGTAGAAGAATAATCTTCAATTAAATATGGTAAAAACTCATCACATAGTTCTTGCACCGTGCAAGGCTCACAACACACTAAAACTGTGACGTACAGTCTTCTTAAAGCAGTGGGTATGTGTGTGTTTGAAGCATCTTGTAAACATTCTTTTATACTATTATCATTTTCGAGCAAACCTTTTATGTTTTGCTGCTTCTTTAAAGGTGTTATAGTGAGTTCCATTAATGGCAAGTAAGCGCGTAAAAGATGTGGGCCTCTAACATGGTTTAAAAGTCATCATAAATAAAATTGATCACCTTCTTTAGGAGATACTGTATAAATTCAACCAATTACCTTACGATTGTTTCGTCTACGTATCCACTTTTTTTGTTTATATTTCCACCAATATTTTTTAGGAAATTCGTAGTATAAGTGTTGACGTGCATTTACATCATTAATATTCTTAGTGAAAATTTTAGTAAGCATTTTACTCTAATGAATACATTCTTATTAATATGCTTGTTGAAACTTGTATGCTATGGAGAAAACAATAAAAATGTGCTAGCGTAATTAGCACCAAAGCAATTTTGAAATCGTCTTGAATGGCTCTGATTATGTTATAACACAGTTATATAATACAACTCCACATATTATTGTTTTTTTTTCATAACATATTCATATTTATTTAGTTATTTTTTTGTTCATAATAGATTCATATTTATTTAGTTGGCCAAATAAAGAATATGGAAGCATTATGTGATAGTCACCAGCAGGAAAACCCACTAAACTGGATATGTGATAGGCAAATCAATTCCTTGGGTTTTCACCTTCTCAAGTTGACCCTTTATCTAATGGTAGATAATTTGCAACCCATTATATCTGAAGTTAAATATCTAGTTAATTAATTAAAATCATACCAAAGTAATTAAATAATTCATCCAAAGATGAAAACTAAAATCCACCATAAGAATATAAAAGCTTTCATCCCAAGTGTAACAGTAAAATGCTTATTGAACACTTAGAAAATGACAATAACATAACCATTTATGAAAAAAGAGCTTTTCTATTTATTTATCATTACTGCTATTTGACAGCGGGAGCTTTAAACATAAATATCCAAAACTTATATTTTTTTATTTTTTTTATTATAACTATTTATAACTGGACCCGATTGCTTTCATCAAGCTACTAAAAGAGTTGTTCCAGAGGCTAACTGATTGTATAATAGTCTAATAATATTAGTATGTTGCGTGCTAGCTAGCACAAAAAATGGAAATGTTTTGCATAACATTCTTATATCATATCTGAAGGCACATGACAATCAAACAGCTTGTAGTTAACAATGACAACTTTAAAGGAATCTTCATTTTTTTTGGAATCATAAACTTCATAATTCATATTAGACAGTGCCATGTTTTGATAATGAACGTGAAAATGTTTTGTAAAAAAATATGATGATCAAATAGAAAAGTTCAATTTCACAAATATAATAGTACCTTTTTAACCGAAAAAATATACTCAGAATATTTACGTATATCATAGGCAATGACGTACATTTATTCTGAAACTCCAGAAATTGTACTTTCCAAAATTTTCTTACAATTAAAAATGAATGAAAATAAAAGTTTAAGAGGTTTTTGGAACCTGAGGAATACAATGTGACATACAATGCATATCATTAACAAACAGTGTGCTTCATCCAATACCGAGAACTTTTGTAGTCAAACTGATGTAAACCATAAAGCTTTATGAAAAATTAATGACACATACTCACTAATTTCATCCTATGATGCATCATATGTCATTACTTACAGTACTATTGAAAATTACAATCAATCACATGTTATCGTACAAACATAAAATCTTAAAACCACAAACAATCACTGTCTTTGAGAATAGATGTTGACATTAAGATATGAAATATATAAATATCAAAATGAAAGATTACGAAGGTAAAAACATGTTGAATAATATCCTACTGAGTTTGTGGAACGATTTATTTAACATCGCAACTTCATCCATGGAAATTTGTTTTGTCAATCCTCTACTGATTGGAGTCTCGTTGCTGCAAAAAATACGAACGTGCTCAAAATCTTCAACCATCAGAAAATATTAATAAAAAAGGCCAAATTTTGAAATAAACCTACGAATAAGGAATCTGTTAATGATTAGCATATTTACATTAAATCTGCAAGGCACTTATGGATCGAATATTGAGCAAAAAATTTAAACATCGAAACTTATGCCGATAAACAACATGTATTGACCCGTTGTAAAGCATATTGTTATTCGATAATGATGAAATTATGATGTAATTCATTTAATAAAACGGATCTATTGATCAGACAACGATCGTCACAAAAAGCCTTGAATAATTACTTGAATAACCGACTTTTCGTTTATATGGTTAAGTAGTTACCCGGGTGGAATTGAAGAGAAGCGAAGATTGAAGTTTGATAATGCAAATGCAGAGATGAAATAAGTAGTTGAAAATAAATCTAGGGTTTAAAAGGTATTTAGGGTGCGGTAAGGGGAGGAAGTCAAGAAGAAGAGATGGCAAGTTTATGCGGTTGGGTGTGGAGTAAATCTGTAAAATTTACAGGAGAAGTTAAAACGTGGGATGTAGAAAGGACACAAATATCCTTGCCATCGGAGTCAAAAGCAGAAGGGTATTCTAGACATTTCAAAAGCTTCAAAATGGAGTATTCATATGTGTGTGTGTGTGTGTGTGTGTGTGTGTGTGTATATATATATATATATATATATATATATATATATATATAAGACAATACACGATTTTAAAACCCAAAAAAATATTTTATATTCCATTTCATGGTGCATTTACAATTTTCTATTTACAAGTTCACATTCTCTGTTCCTCTCCACTGACCATTTCACCAACCAATATCAGAGCAACAAACCACACTACATTTGCCTTCCCCTCTGTTCACTTCCCTGTGCATGTTTCAACAAACCTTCCTTCATTTTCCAATTCAACTTGCATCTGCCAATCTAAACGATCTGCATTTACAACCATCTGCATTTCTTTCCAGTGCATGCATCCACCCACTGCCAGTACATCCCTGTGCATTTACAACCATCTTCCAATTCACTTCCCTGTGCATGTTTTAAACCATCTGCATTTCTTCACAACTTACATCAGCCTCCTCTGCTTTTATAAACTGCCTTCTGCCACACTGCTGTCAAACACCTGACTTCGGCACCCCCACTGTCATCTCCTTACATCTACACATACACATCCAAACCACAGCAGCTCTACAAAACTTACAGCCACAACTGTTGCCTCCATCTATATAACAATGCCAACAAACAGCAACCTCCACCATTTCACCTGACATCTGCACTACCATATCACCAAATAACTGCCACTTCAATTCTAACAAGCACAGACAGCAACTCATACCATTATCAACATCGACTGTGCTACTTCAGTACCACATATCACAGTACAAAACTGTTACTACCTTCCCTGTCGACAGTCCATTCTACCACTGCCCACTAAGACCTTTGCTTTACAATAACCCACCCACCACATCTGTCACCATTACGACCTGCGACCACAATTCAATCACCTATCATCTCTAATCACTACCCCTCTCGCATTCTCTGCCTGCATACCACACCGATACGCTGCAAAACTTTCATCAGCCACTGTCACATGCTGCACAACTGCTACCACCCTCACTGACCACATCCACCCCACTGCAGTACACTATACACCAACATCAACCAGTCTCTACCACAAACGACTCCTCCCTCTTCCTCAAATCAGCGACCAAAAACCCATACAACTGTTCATTGCCCACACTCCATCCATCATCTATCACATCCACTCCAGAAACTCATTATCCTCCATCAACCTTCACTGCAAGTCACCACAAACCATACGACCATTCAACGTTCACGATACATCTACCATAATCACCTCCAAAACTGTCACAGCACACTACAAACTTCACCCCTTATAATCTAACTCAACCACCAACATAAGCACCTTACTGCCTCGCAACACCGACTGCCTTATCATAACCTCTACCAACTTCAAACTTCTATTCACTGACCATCAAGATAAAAACTTCTCACAACATCTCAATTGCACTGCACATCATTTCCATACATTCTTCACCAAAACTTCACCAGTTCAAACGATACATCACAACATTTACCTGAAGAGAATACGCTACAAAACAGCACATACCTTTACAAACAGCACCTGTAGCTACACCAACCTAAATACAAACCAGACCAATCAAACTCCAACACTCGCCTGAACCACGCGCCTGTGACAACCAGACATAAAATCAACCGAACACCCATACAGTAGCCACCTTAATAGTCTACACTCCAAAACGCAGATTCACACTCGATATCGACACCCAATTCAGCAACCCAAATCGCTACAAACCCAATCGAACTCGCCCTCCTCTGCTCAAGCTCAAATTGCCTCTCGCGATTTCACCAAACAATTCAACGCAATTTCGGTCTCAAGGATCGCATCAATTTTGATTATTGGATTGGGTATAACTGTTGACAGAAATTTTTTTTTCTTCGTGTTGTTAATTGTTTGTGTGCGTTGCTTTTCTTCGTGCTGTTAATTAGTTTCACTGAGAGGAGGATGTAATTTTTATTTGCGGGCTTGGACTTTTAGTTTGTGGGCTGCCGGGTTAGAGTTCGTAAACTCTTTTGTTTTGAAGTTTTCAATTAGTTTTTTTTTCTTTCCTTTCTTCCGGAAAAACTAAAAATTTGTTTGTTTGAATTTTGTTTCATTTTTTTAGTTTCAATTGTTTTTGTTTTAATTTCATTCTGTTTTCTTTCCATTTGTTTTAGTTTTCGCTTTAATTTATACAAAAAAAAAAATTATATATACCTTGTTTTTATTTTTAGGTTGCTAAAGCAGGAAATCAAAAGGAAGAAGTACTTGCTAAAAAAATAATTTCTTGCCTACATGCTTGCTTAAAAAAATTGCCGCTTTAAAAATAATTTGCTAATAATTCTGCACGCTGGTATCGTGCCCCTTTATCCCTTGTTGTTTGTTTTGCATTGTTGTTTGCTTGCCTTTTCTAATAAAAAATTCGAAAACAAATATCATAACAAATTCATTTGTAGTTGCATTGTTAATGCACGTTTTGTTTCTGCTTTGCATTTCATCCTAGAATTTTGATTAATAATAACGATTAGACATCGATAACACTTAACTGTATATTTACAAGTTGTCTTCTTTGAATAATTTATTTTTTTTGTGTCTAGGCTACGGTAGAGCAATAATCAGTTATAAATGTTATGGTGATTCATAAATATTATATTGAATTGTTTCTCTGAAGGTACTTAAACATTCGGCTGCATTGCTACGGTGATTCGTTGTGCACCGATAAATCTTGTCCGTTACCTGGCCGAGAACTATCGTGTTGATTTAAGACAAAGTGTAATTATACAATTTTTGGGTTAGGAACTAATTATGATTAATAATTTATAGTCAAACCCTTGCATTCATTTAGTTGGATTAGTTCATGCATACTAAAAAAATTTCAAAATCCAAAACTAAAAAAATTGTAAATATTTATTAACTTAGTTTTTTTTGAAATCCTTTGTTTTGAAGTTTATTTTTCAATCAAAAGTCAAATCAAAAAAAATCTTTGAGTTAGCTTTTTAAAATAAAAAAATGCAAAAAAATATATAAAATCTTTTTAGAAACAAAAAATTTTAAAAATTCAAAAAAAAAAAAAAATCAAATTTCCTTTTAAAAAAATATATCCCTTTTGTAAATATTTTTCCTTTATAAAAAAAACCAAAAACATTTTTGAAACTGTCCAAATTTCCTTACTTGTTAGAATTTTACGATAGTTGTGAAAATCAATATAATCCGTATAATTTCACTTCAAATTCTTATGGATATTTCAATAACAATAATTTTTCAAACGATTAGGATTTTGCGCCACAAAATTTTCAAAATAATGACCAACCCTCAACTTTTGAAAAGAGAATGATATCTTTACTTGAAATTTGTACACAATAAATTCAAGTAATGAATGATTTGTGTAATTCATTTCAAAATAATCAAAATTTTAATTCACTTCAAAACTCCAAAATTTTTATTTTAACCCATGTCAAAACAATTTCAAACTCCAAAATGAATTTCAAAATCAAAATGGAAATGTGAATCACTTTTTAAATAACTTTGACAGCTGGAATAGTTTCAATTTTGGTGCAATGGACAATTTTTGTTCTTAGCAAATTCTAATTGAGAATTCTCAGATTAATAATCATGAATTTGATTTAGTTGAGAAAATGGAAAAAGCTTGTGAGGATTTGTTGCATGAAACTTACAAAAAAATCCAACCTGCGAAGAATTAAATAATAATCCATCGTTTATTGAAATCGATAATTTTTGTCCTTAATAAGTTCAAAGTGGAAATTTTCAAGTTAATAATTACAAATTCGACATTGTCGAGCAAATGAACGAAATTCACAATGTTTACACAGATTTGCTATTTGAAACATGTATAAACCAAAGTAAAAAACAAGATCAAATCCCAATCGTGTGATGAGTCAAATAATAATCCATCTTTTACCACAATTGACGATATTCAAATAACAAACTTTTGAATTGAAAACGACAATCTTAATGAAATTGTTGAAAATTTGGTAATTGAATTGGATTTCAATTCTTTTGAGGGCGAGAAACTCAATTTGAAATTCGATCTTCCTTTCTCCGATTTTGAAAATTTGAACACAATTACTTTGGATTTTGGAAATGATATACGCAATGAAGTTGTTGATGATCTAACAAAGGAAGACGAATTCAATGAACACGAATTTTATGCGGAAAACGAGTTGTCGAATTTCGATGGGGAAAAGTTAAATCTCCATTTTGATTTTGAAATCAACTATTTTGAACAAGTTTTCAATGACAAACTTGAACTTTAATTTGGTGAAAATAAACTTGAACTTCAATCAGACATTATATCTACCCCAAAAATAGTCAAAAATAAAACAACTCGTACGATTTTTAATAAAACAACATTCATTTTTCCAAATCAACATTCAACTTTGAAATCATTTATGGTTTGGTTTTCCGAGCTCAAGCTGTGTCTCGCATACTTGATGAGACAAATGAATCGGTCTTTTGAAGACCGTTTCATTTACATTTTGAGGATATACTTTCTGAGCTCTTGTAAATACCGTTCATTTCATGTAAATATAGATCATCTTTTTATTTTGGTTTTGTTTTTCTCCTTTCACTTGGTTGACTGTGGGGACACAGTCAAAATCAAGTGTGTGTGTGGGGGTGGGAGGGAGGGGTTTCATCTTCATTTTTTTTATAGTTTATTTTTAAATTTTGTTTCCAAAACTCAAAAAGAAAAAAAATTAGATAAAAAATTTCTAAAAACAAATTTTCTTTTTAGTTACTTTTGAAGAAACACTATAGGATAAATATAAGGTTTTTGATTCATTAAATTGATATTTTTAAACATTTGTTTGTCTCAACAAAAATAAAAATAAAGTTTGATTACAAATAACTATGGTTTAACTAGTATATATGATGATTCATGGTGATAATTGTGAAGTATATCCTAATTAACAATCTTTGTTTTAAAGTGATGGATTCAAATAAAAGAATATAATATTTTTTTATCTTCTAAGTTAAATGGTGCCAAGATGATTTTGCAAAACTCTCTCTAAAAAAACAAAAAAAACACAAAAAACAAATTTGAATTGTATATATGTATATTTTTTTATTAACACCTAGAGTCATGTGTTCACACTTGTGTGTTCCCTCACCATGCTCTGTACCCTTCTCACGTAAGCCCGAAAGGTAGTGCACGATCGATATATCTGGCCTCAGTTTTTCTATGTTGGGCGTACGTATATGAAAATTCTTTTATTAATAACACCTACAGTCAATAAGTATTCACACTTGTGTGATCACTAGCCACGCTCTATATTCCCCTCACGTAAGCCCGAAAGGCAGTGCATTGGCAATATATCCGGCCTTAGTTTATCTGAGTTAGGTATATTGTAAATATTGTTAATATCAATAAAATTTTCAAATACAAATAGAGAGAGTAAGCTATTGAAATCCAAGCCCTGTTATACTTATTTGATTTGTTATTGAAAAAATAAATGAAAATACTACTTTGAAAAACTTTGATAATCAATTAAGGATCCATTTCATAGTTACACTGTGTTATCAACCGAAACGACGAGTTAAACTATAGTATATTTGTTACGATAACTTGATTTTTGTTTGATGTTTTGATCATTAAATGACTTAAATTTTCATGAAAATGACCAAAACTTATATTTAACTTATTTGTGTTGATTTAAAAGTAAATCGTCATTTGTAAATATTTTCAAAAACTTGCATTCATCTCATTGTAAATAAATCTTGCAATTTGTAAATATTTTAATGTTACATTCGGATTTTGTGGGTAGTATCCATATAAAACCCTCACGAGACAACATTCATCCTACAAAGGACACCTGGAGGTTCAACGGCTTCTTGCATACACTCAATGCAATCGTGCTCCCTACGAAAACGGATTTATCTTAGTTTTACTTTATTTGAGGTCGAATAAAAAGATAAGTGTGGGGGTATTTGATGTGCATGTAAATATGCATATTCTTAATATCATTTTTATCGAATTTAATTAAATAAATGATCATATTGTGTATTTTACATGTTTAAAGCAAAATTCAAATTATTTTCAAATTGTCATATATTCATCTTCATATAGAGAAAAATGGAAAATTACAAGTGGCTTCATGCAAAGTATGCATGCACAAAAGAATACAAAGGAATGAAGATGGAAATAATTCAAACTCATGATCATAGAGGATATCACCCACCCACCTTCCTTAATGTACAAATTTGAGCTAATGGGTGGACTATCTTATGCTAACGAATACTTGGCCACCACATTCCTAAAGGGGTAGTTTGGGTAGTTCCTGGAAAAAGAATTAGGGTTTTAAAACATGTTTAAATACCTTATATGTTCATGTAACCCTCCTCTCTTCTCCTAGGTTCTCTTCCTCTTAGCCTCTTAGTTTATGATCAAAAATAAATCAAAGCTCTTCTTTCTTTTCATGGCTATTTAGCCATTTCTTTCATGTAATTTTATTTTCATGAAATTTTAAATACATGCTCTTTTCTTCTCTTGTTTATTTCCTTTCATGTTAGTTATGTAGATTTATTTTCCATGCAAGTAGAATAGCTTTCATTTTCTTTTAATTAGCTCTCTATTTACTTTGCTCTTATTTTCCTTTTCTTTTTTTTTCATGTTGTTTTTTACATTTGTTGATATGATAACAAATATGAGAGGCTAAACCCCTTCAATTTAGGTGTAATGAAACTCTATAGTATGTAGATTCAACATTTTTATCATTAATATTCACTTTTTGTGCTTAACGTAAATATTTGAAGTGGTTTAACTTGTTGTTTTAGCTTTGAATTTGATAGCCTATATTATTGACACCAATTAGGCTATGCTTAAAAAAAAACACAAATTACCTCTTCATCTACATATGATTTTGGTGGTAAAGTGATTTTAAAATCAAAATTTGATGGTCTATATTTCTAATTAACGGTTAATAGGCTATAGTTTGAATAGATTTTATTTTCAACTTGATTGTCAATTTTTATGAGAGTTAAAAGTGATTTAGTGGTTATGTTATAGTTTGATGGTTTATTTTATTTTCAACTTGGTTTATAAACACATCAATTAAATTTAGTAATGATCGAAAAAGAGAAATCATAATTTCATATTTTTGAACTATGTGATCTAGAAAGTGGAATTATCTCTAAATTGTCATCTTATTCTCATAGTTTTCATTCACTTTTGTGTTATTAGTTTCTGCAATTTTTAGTAGCTAACAGCATTTTCAAATCTTTGGTTAATTTGATTAAATAGGATTTTTAAAATCTCACAATTCTCTGTGGATCTATTCGTACTCACCACGTACTAACATTTGTACGCCGTGTGCTTGCTGTTAAATTTTAGTTTAAATCCTCTCGATGAATTTTAAACCGATAGAAATTCGGTCGACAAACATTGATCAATTAGCATATGCAACTGGTGGGCACAAATTATTATCTCTTATGGATGCACAATCAGGATACAATCAAATACCCATGTTCAAGCCGGATGAAGAACATACTAGCTTCATAACTGAATGGTGAATTTACTGCTAAAAAGCAATGCCTTTGGGCAAAAGAATGCAGGGCTACTTACCAAAGGTTGGTCAATAGAATGTTTATAGAGTAAATTGGCTGGAATATGGAGGTCTATGTGGATGAGATGTCAGCAAAATTGGGCGAGGCTAAGAATCATCTTGAGGATTTGAAAGAGACGTTCCAAATATTACAAAAGTAACAGATGAAATTGAACCTATAGGATTTCTCTTTCAGAGTCCATTCGGGAAAGTTTTTGGGCTATCTTCTAAGTGACCAAGGAATTGAAGCTGTTCCCGGCTAAATTCAAGCCATCGAGGACATGGCCGAACCCAAAACCAACAAAGAGGTAATGAGTTTTAATGGAAGGGTAGCCATCTAAGCAGGTTCATTTCCAAAGCTACCAATAAATGTATTCCCTTCTTCGACGTAATCAAGAAAACAAAGAACTTTGAGTGGGGTGCACACTGTAGAAAAGCTTTTATGGAATTAAAAGGCCATTTGGAAAAACCACCGATACATTCTAATCCTGAAAATGGAGAGATTTTATACTTATACATGGCGGTTTTAGAGCATGTAGTCAATTCATTATTAATTAGATAAGGAAGTGGAGCTCAACTTCCTGTCTACTATGTAAGTAGACGATTGAAGGATGCATAAATTTGATATCCAGTGATAGAAAAGCTTGCTTACTGCTTGATTCTTACAGCAACGAAAACTTATAGCATATTTTCAAGCACAACCCATCAGGGTGTTACCAATTTTCCCCTTAAGCAAGCTCTCGGTAAGCTGAAAACTTCATGAAGGTTGATAAAATGGGGAATCGAGCTCAACCAATATGATATAGAATTTCAACCGCGAGCCGCAATTAACATCCAAGCATCTGTAGATTTCATTAATGATTGCACCAACTTTATAAAACCAATCAGAGAAGGAAAAGGATAAGAAGCCTATGTGGCAGTTGTTCGTCGATGATGCATCAAATGAACAAGGGACGATGTATGATATGTGGTAATAACACCAGATGGACACCGTTTACATTATGTCATGAAATTAGGATTCCCCGCGACGAACAATGTGGCTGAATATGAATCAATGGTAATAGGATTAACTTTATTGTTTGCGCCAAAATTGGTCACAAACCCCAAATACCGTGAAAGCACCAGTGTATGAATACAAATCAGCAATATTCAAACATAAATCACAGATCTCAGCAAATAACCCAAAAATGTTTGCATAAAAAATGGGCAAACACCTCCAAGTCGTATGATTTAGTTGATTTTATATTGTTCGTAGTGATTTGGGTGGTTTATGCAAATACGTAAAAAGCAGTGACTAAACTATAAAAGACACACGGATTTATAGTGGTTCGGCCAGAATGTGCCTACGTCCAGTTTATATGTTATTCTCCCTTTTCTCTTTAGATTACAAGTACGAAGCTTTTAGTACAAGTGTATGAAAGTTGTTTGAAAGTTCCTTCCGAGCTTGAGCTCTCAAACTTGTCTGCCATTGTTGTACCCCTGCCCCTCTAATTATAGAGTGAGGCTGGGGCAGGGGTCTTGGATGTATATAGCTGCTGGTGGGCTTGGGCTGAAGCAATCTGGCCTGACAGAGTTGGTCCGGTCGTGTCCTCCCTTGCTTCTGGTTCGGCAGCGTGTGGAGGTGGGTTGGTTCGGTGGGACATGGTCCGGTGTGTAGGATCTAGATTAACCCTAGAGGGGGGGTGAATAGGCTTATAGCAAATTTTCTCAAATTAAACACAAAAACAAACTGCAGAAATAAATATGCTGAAAAATAAATCACACACAAAGTTTACCCAGCTTCGGCAACCCCTGCCTACTGCTGCATTCCCAGATTTCTATTAGAATTAAACAGTATCACGCTTACAACAACTCTACTAGACTCGCAGACCCTTTTGCTCCCGCTCACAAACACTTCTACTAGACTCGCAGACCCTTTGCTCCCGCTCACAAACACTCTACTAGACTCGCACACCCTGCTCCCGCCTATAGAGTTTCGTTTACTCGCAAACTCTGCTCCCGCCTATAGAGTTTCGCTTACTCGCAAACACTGCTCCCGCCTATAGAGTTTTGCAAACTCGCACACCCTGCTCACTGAACTAATTCTAACTAGACAATCTGACACTACCTAAACCTAGGTGGTGATTTACAAATTCTTTGATTTGAAAAATAAAAACAACAATTAAAAAACAAATAAACAAATAACCCTAATTAAACTTAAACCCAAGAAATAAAATAAAAAGGCCTTTTATAAACAAGGCCGGTCCAATTTCTTTTTCTCTAGCCCGTTCAACTTTTAGTTGCTCCGTTCCTTTTCGTGAATAATGTCGGCCGTTCCTTATGCAAATTTAGGGCTTTGTTCTCTTCATTCCAAACTAGGGTTTTGAAGCTGCGCCTTTTCGTGTGCTTCGTTCTCGTTCGTTCGCTCTTTGGACGCTTCTGTTTGATCGAGTTCACTGTTACGATTTCGGTACGTAATTTATCCTTTTTGCTTTACTGGTTGATGCTTGAACTCGATGCTTGAAATTGCCAGTGATGATTGGGTTATATATGCGTTGAATTCCTTGAATTACGTTCGTCTAAATATATTTGAATTCGTCAATGGCCGTTCGATCTTGTATTGATGCTTGGGATTTGTTCTGACTTTGTCACTTTCCTATTTTTGGTAGCTTGATTCACACGGTATTGATTTGATTTCATGGTCAAATTTCTTGGCTATAACGGTGAAACACTTGTTTGACTTGTTTAAATTTTTTTTTTAATTTCAACTTCTTGAATTTTGACTGCATCTCACGGCTTTGAATATTGAACTAGTTGCCTTGGTCATCACGGTTTGATTTGACTTGACTTCGACCATGTTTTGATTACGTGAATTTTTGGTTTCGTGAATTTCTCTGTACTGTTGAACTTCGGTCTTGGCTTTGATTCATTTCGTCTTTGGCTATCTTTTTCTGGTTGGTACTGGATGCATCACTTCAGTGTTGTATTGTTTTCACCTCTGGCCTGTTTTATTGTCATGTGTGTATATGTGTTATCATATTGTACATCTCTGTCTCGAGTAGCTCTGCATTGTTGAGGCTATGCATTTGTTCGAACTTGCCACCACTGTATCATTTACTGATTTAGTTGATTTCACGGTTCACCTTGCTTTGTTCACTGTGTACTTGATGGTTACTGTGCACTTTTATGCTTTGAGTCAGTTTCATTGTTGCTGTGTTATCATTATGTTGAACTGGTTTTCTTGTTGTTGCATACTTGTATCACTGCTTCCATCCTTTCTTTCTCTGGCACACTAGTGTACCTGGTGTACTTGAGCTTCTGGCATGTACTTTGATGTTGCCACTGTGTTTTTGTTTGGTCTGACCATCTGTATACATACATATGTATATGCTCACTTGTTTTCTGCAACCTTGCTATGTTTTCATTATGTAGCTGTTGGTTGATGTGCATGCTTGTTCATTCCAGTGAGTTTTGTTTTGTGATATCCATGTTGCAACTGTTTTGGTCGAGACTTGTTGTTTGTTGGTACTGGACCTGATCCGCATACATGATTGTTGCAGTCCATTTTGATGTTGGTCTTCGTTGCATTCATGTCATGTCGCCTTGTGTTGAATCCAGTTTCAAAACTCGGGTTTGACCTTGTGCTCATGTCGTAATTTTGAATATACCACACGTGAGTTGAACCCGGCTTTTCATTTGGGTTTTACCTGTGCTCACCTGTCCCTGTAAATCAATCAAGTGTATATCGGTGTGCACGGCCTTGTGGCATATACAGTGATACACTGTGTATGTCACAAGTTGTTCGTGTATGATGAATTCAAATGTAAATGATGAAGAACAACCCAAATAACTGAGGCAAATATTATTTTCGAAAATCACGTTTTATTTTATATTGCAAAAATATTTCTTTTTCAATTTTACTGCGTTAGTGTATATTTTTGCAGATTGCTCAGAGCTGGATTCAAACTGGAATGCAGTTGAAGATAAAGTACGAGTGTGAGTGATATGTAGTGAGGTTATCAATGTAAATATGAAATCGTGATGTATTCAAAAATTGTATAGTTATAGTGAGAGCATGAATTTGTACTATTCAAAATTGTAATAAATATTTGTTTGAATAAAATATTCGTTTAAATTCAAATTCTGTGTACTTTATTTAATTCAACAAATATTTATTTAATCTATGAAAAATAAAATAGTACATTAACAAATACATTTAACTGAATGTATATATGTTTATTATCATCAATCAAAAATCATATAAGCGCAAAGCGCATATTCAACAATCTCCTCCTTTCGATGATAACAAACATATATTTAAGATTTTGACTGTTTAAATGTATTTGATCAATGATATACTCTAATTTCTCCCCCTATTTAAATGCTCCCTCTCTACATGATACTCCCCCTACATATATGCATACAAATAAAAATATGTAAATGAGCCTATATGCAAATGGAGAATTATTTGACCTTTGCTTGATTCTATTTGACAAAATCTTAACTTTTCTCTCCCCCTTTTGTTATCAGCAAAAGAATAACAGTGTTATAAAAATAGGGATGAAGTGACAGACATGAATCAAACATTTAACTCAATTGAATATAAATATCAGATTTCAATAAAACTCAAACAAAAATCATAATTACCCTTGTCAAGCGCATATTCCACTTTCAGAAGTGATGGGAATAAAATCATCAAAAAATCATACAGTTCTGTCTATTTGTGGTATATTTATTTTAGGAAATTTGAATATCTACTAACCATGCATAACCGTTAGGACTTTTAAATGAGATTAGTAGTATTCACAATCTTTATTTAAAAAATAATTCAAGTATCTTCTAACCACGCATAACCGTGAGGACTTTTAAATGGGATTAGAATCAACTTGTCTGTTTTAAAAGCTCAATTTTGATATCCGTTCCATACATGCATAACCGTGAGGACTTTTAAATGAGCATGGAAGCACATAATCAAAAATCCAAGTAATTCACCCATGCATAACCGTGAGGACTTTTAAATGAGAGTGAATACTTTGGATATTTATTTTCATTGAAGAATATAATAAATTGAAGCACAGATAATTTCCTTTATAATAATAAATTGAAGAACGAATAATTTCCTTTGTAAACTACCACAAATTTACATACTATATATGATTTTGATGAGTGATGGTCGATAGAAAGATGATAGAAATAGAAATGATCATGGAATTTTTACCCAACAAATTTTTTTTATAACTCTTGTTATGAAATTCTAAAGAAAATTTTCTAAATATATTGTCTTGAGTAATGTATGACAAATATCGACACTCATCACTTTTTTAATCACTATTGATCCTTTCGATAATCATTAGGGAGTTAGATTAGTCAAAATTTGTCATTTAAAATCAAATAAGAACGACTAATCTAAAAATATGGTCAAAAATGATTTTCTCGAAGGGGTTTAAAAAAAATCTGCTATTTGAAAGATTATTTCAAGTGAAAAATATGCAGATATTTTCTTTGAAAAATGATGCAGCAAATGAATGTTTCAAAGATTAATCACGTTCCACTAGTAATTTTTCTATCAACTATATTACCAGTGTAATTTGCATCTGAATTTAAATTTCACTCAATATTCACTCGTTGGATGTCAAAGACCAGATTGTGAAATTTCAACAAATTATCTCAAGATTGTTTTCAACAATTTTTAAATGAAATTTTCTGGGATTTGAATTGAGTCCGAGTAAATAATCAGAAAACCGTGAATATAGAGTTAGCCATGGCCAAAAGTATTATCATCCAACAAAACACTATTTTTAATACAAACTAATATATATGAGGTAAATCAAAGAATAGTGTTTTTGACATAAATGTAATTGGCCACCTATATTGAGCAAGTCAGAATAAAAAATCATCATCACAATTTTGGCTGATTTAATTCAGAATACGGTGCAGATTATCACATTTAATATATCGTTCAAAACAAATTTACCAGTTTCACTTTTACAATAATTTTTCGTTGTTGTCCATTGTGATTCTGTCACCTTTATACTAGGCTAAGGAACTTTGCTTTGTCTCCCGTTGTGTTTCTGGAATAGCCAAAATCCAGAGAACACCGTTGTTGTTCCTTAGCCTTCCACCACACCTACACGATGAAAGATTTATGTGACCTATTTGTTTTTATAGGTCCATGATTGTTAGTGGAAGAATATGAAAAATATGTTTGTGGAGACCCAAAACTATTTTTATATGTTCCTTTTGGTACCTAAATTTGTTTGACTTTCAAAGATTTTATATTTGTGCCTTTTGGAACCCAAATTGGTATAGTTTTCACGTGTTTGGGTCTATACCAACAATTATTTTGATTATGTCCAAATTTTCTACAAATCATGCACATTAAATTGACTTGATTAAATTTTTTGTTCTTTTTCCTATGACTATAATTTTCAACACGATGTCCAATTATTTCAGATCGAGCAAAGACACTTTTATCTTTTACATTATCATCATCTTGTGATTTCCCAAAACCTAGTCCTTTTCTATTGTTAGCAAAAATTTGATTTCCCAATAGCATTTTGAAAGATTTTTCTCCTTTTGAAAAGTTATTCAGAGATTTCTCAAGATTTTGGACTTTGGTTTTTAATGTTGTGACAAGTGAGGTGCATCGATTTATAAAATCCTTTTTCCTAGTGTCAATGTTTTCCTTAAGACTCAAGTTTTCTTTTTCGAGATTCTCGGAGTTATTCTTAAGTCTTGTCAATTCTGAATCTAAAATTTTACATTGGTTACATTCTAGGTTTTGAATATTTTCAAGTTCAGTTTCTAACCTAAAATTTTCATGGGCGAGTTTCCTCCTTTCAGATTTCAGTTTTTCAATTTTTGATTCAAGACTATCAATTGTTTTAGTAAGATCTAGGCACATAAAAACAAAATCTCTATAGTAATACTCACCCGCCTCACTAGATTCCTCGGAGGTTGCTTCTGATTCTGATTTTGCCATACAACACAAGTTAGCCTCCTCTAAGCTGCTATCCGAAGCTTCCTCTCCTTCTTCATCATCCCAAGTCACTGCAAAGGCTTTCTTCTTCTTTTTCTTTCTTTTGTTGTCTTTGGGAAGTGGGCATTTTGGTTTGATGTGGCCAGGCTTGTTGAAGTTATAACATGTCAGTTCATTATCGGAATTTTCAGAATCTTTTGACCTATTGCCCTTTGTTTTCTTCTTGCGTGGCTTTAATCTTGACCATCTTCTAAGATTATTGACAGCCATTGCAAGCTCTTCAATTGGATCTTTTTCTTCTTCATCGCTTTCTTCTTTGCTCTTTAAGGCAATCGTCTTCTTCTTTGGTTCGGAGTTGTTGCGTTCTTCCTTTGCTTTTAGCTCAAGCTCATATGTCATCAAGTTGCCAATCAACTCCTCCATGCTTAGCTTACTCAGATCTTTCGATTCTTGTATTGCTGTGACTTCTGCCTCAAAGTTCATCTGTAATACTCGTAGTATCTTCCTCACAAGCTCTACTTCAGTGAATACCTTCCCAAGTGCTCTAGCATTGTACACCAAGGTTTAAAAGCGTCCAAACATGTCCTTTATGCTTTCGCCTTTGTCCATTACAAAGTTTTCGTATTCATTGCTGAATAGGGCTAGACGAGACTCCTTGACTTGAGAAGTTCCTTCGTGTGCCACCTCCAAAGTGTGCCAAATTTCCTGTGCTGTTTTACAATGAGAAATTCTATTAAATTCATTTTTATCAAGAGCACATATCAAAGCATTCATGGCTTTACCATTTGTCGTTTTCAATCTCTTATCGTTAGCATCCCACCTATCCTTAGGTTTAGGAATCTCGGTATCACCAACGATTATAGTGGGAGGTTTATAGCCAGTTTCAATGATATCCCAAACATCATAATCAATAGAACTAAGATAAATACCCATCCTAACTTTCCAATAAGCATAGTCGTTTCCGTTAAACATGGGTGGCCTAACAATAGATTGCCCCTTAGAAAAAGCATTATTTGATGAGTTCATGACTCTAGAGTTAAATAAAAATACCAGGCTCTGATACCACTTGTAGGATCTAGATTAACTCTAGAGAGGGGGGGGGGGGGGTGAATAGGGTTATAGCAAATTTTCTCAAATTAAACACAAAAACAAACTGTAGAAATAAATATGCTGAAAAATAAATCACACACAAAGTTTACCCAGCTTCGGAAACCCCTGCCTACTGCTGCATTCCCAGATTACTATTAGAATTAAACAGTATCACGCTTACAACAACTCTACTAGACTCGCAGACCCTTTTGCTCCCGCTCATAAACACTTCTACTAGACTCGCAGACCCTTTCCTCCCGCTCACAAACACTCTACTAGACTCGCACACCCTGCTCCCGCCAATAGAGTTTCGTTTACTCGCAAACTCTGCTCCCGCCTATAGAGTTTCGCTTACTCGCAAACACTGCTCCCGCCTATAGAGTTTAGCAAACTCGCACACCCTGCTCACTGAACTAATTCTAACTAGACAATCTGACACTACCTAAACCTAGGTGGTGATTTACAAATTCTTTGATTTGAAAAATAAAAACAACAATTAAAAAACAAATAAACAAATAACCCTAATTAAACTTAAACCCTAGAAATAAAATAAAAATCCCTTTTATAAACAAGGCCGGTCCAATTTCTTTTTCTCTAGCCCGTTCAACTTTTAGTTGCTCCGTTCCTTTTCGTGAATAATGTCGGCCGTTCCTCATGCAAATTTAGGGCTTCGTTCTCTTCATTCCAAACTAGGGTTTTGAAGCTGCGCCTTTTCGTGTGCTTCGTTCTCGTTCGTTCGCTCTTTGGCCGCTTCTGTTTGATCGAGTTCACTGTTGCGATTTCGGTACGTAATTTATCCTTTTTGCTTTACTGGTTGATGCTTGAACTCGATGCTTGAAATTGCCAGTGATGATTGGGTAATATATGCGTTCGAATTCCTTGAATTACGTTCGTCTAAATATATTTGAATTCGTCAATGGCCGTTCGATCTTGTATTGATGCTTGGGATTTGTTCTGACTTTGTCACTTTCGTATTTTTGGTAGCTTGATTCACACGGTATTGATTTGATTTCGTGGTCAATTTTCTTGGCTATCACGGTGAAACACTTGTTTGACTTGTTCCAATTTTTTTTTTTTAATTTCTGCTTCTTGAATTTTGACTGCATCTCACGGCTTTGAATATTGAACTAGTTGCCTTGGTCATCACGGTTTGATTTGACTTGACTTCAACCATGTTTTGATTACGTGAATTTTTGGTTTCGTGAATTTCTCTGTACTGTTGAACATCGGTCTTGGCTTTGATTCATTTCGTCTCTGGCCATCTTTTTCTGGTTGGTACTGGATGCATCACTTCAGTGTTGTATTGTTTTCACCTCTGGCCTGTTTTACTGTCATGTGTATATATGTGTTATCATATTGTACATCTCTGTCTCGAGTAGCTCTGCATTGTTGAGGCTATGCATTTGTTCGAACTTGCCACCACTGTATCATTTACTGATTTAGTTGATTTCATGGTTCACCTTGCTTTGTTCACTGTGTACTTGATGGTTACTGTGCACTTTTGTGCTTTGAGTCAGTTTCATTGTTGCTGTGTTATCATCATGTTGAACTGGTTTTCTTGTTGTTGCATACTTGTATCACTGCTTCCATCCTTTCTTTCTCTGGCACACTGGTGTACCTGGTGTACTTGAGCTTCTGGCCTGTACTTTGATGTTGCCACTGTGTTTTTGTTTGGTCTGACCATCTGTATACATACATATGTATATGCTCACTTGTTTTCTGCAACCTTGCTATGTTTTCATTATGTAGCTGTTGGTTGATGTGCATGCTTGTTCATTCCAGTGAGTTTTGTTTTGTGATATCCATGTTGCAACTGTTTTGGTCGAGACTTGTTGTTTGTTGGAACTGGACCTGATCCGCATACATGATTGTTGCAGTCCATTTTGATGTTGGTCTTCGTTGCATTCATGTCATGTCGCCTTGTGTTGAATCCAGTTTCAAAACTCGGGTTTGACCTTGTGCTCATGTCGTAATTTTGAACATACCGCACGTGAGTTGAACCCGGCTTTTCATTTGGGTTTGACCTGTGCTCACCTGTCCCTGTAAATCAATCAAGTGTATATCGGTGTGCACGGCTTTGTGGCTTATACAGTGATACACTGTGTATGTCACAAGTTGTTCGTGTATGATGAATTCAAATGTAAATGATGAAGAACAACCCAAATAACTGAGGCAAATATTATTTTCGAAAATCACGTTTTATTTTATATTGCAAAAATATTTCTTTTTCAATTTTACTGCGTTAGTGTATATTTTTGCAGATTGCTCAGAGCTGGATTCAAACTGGAATGCAGTTGAAGATAAAGTACGAGTGTGAGTGATATGTAGTGAGGTTATCAATGTAAATATGAAATCGTGATGTATTCAAAAATTGTATAGTTACAGTGAGAGCATGAATTTTTACTATTCAAAATTGTAATAAATATTTGTTTGAATAAAATATTCGTTTAAATTCAAATTCTGTGTACTTTATTTAATTCAACAAATATTTATTTAATCTATGAAAAATAAAATAGTACATTAACAAATACATTTAACTGAATGTATATATGTTTATTATCATCAAACAAAAATCATATAAGCGCAAAACGCATATTCAATAATCTCCCCCTTTTGATGATAACAAACATATATTTAAGATTTTGACTGTTTAAATGTATTTGATCAATGATATACTCTAATTTCTCCCCCTATTTAAATGCTTCCTCTCTACATGATACTCCCCCTACATATATGCATACAAATAAAAATATGTAAATGAGCCTATATGCAAATGGAAAATTATTTGACCTTTGCTTGATTCTATTTGACAAAATCTTAACTTTTCTCTCCCCCTTTTGTTATCAGCAAAAGAATAACAGTGTTATAAAAATAGGGATGAAGTGACAGACATGAATCAAACATTTAACTCAATTGAATATAAATATCAGATTTCAATAAAACTCAAACAAAAATCATAATTACCCTTGTCAAGCGCATATTCCACTTTCAGAAGTGATGGGGATAATCATCAAAAAATCATACAGTTCTGTCTATTTGTGGTATACTTATTTTAGGAAATTTGAATATCTACTAACCATGCATAACCGTTAGGACTTTTAAATGAGATTAGTAGTATTCACAATCTTTATTTAAAAAATAATTCAAGTATCTTCTAACCACGCATAACCGTGAGGACTTTTAAATGGGATTAGAATCAACTTGTCTGTTTTAAAAGCTCAATTTTGATATGCGTTCCATACATGCATAACCGTGAGGACTTTTAAATGAGCATGGAAGCACATAATCAAAAATCCAAGTAATTCACCCATGCATAACCGTGAGGACTTTTAAATGAGAGTGAATACTTTGGATATTTATTTTCATTGAAGAATATAATAAATTGAAGCACAGATAATTTCCTTTATAATAATAAATCGAAGAACGAATAATTTCCTTTGTAAACTACCACAAATTTACATACTATATATGATTTTGATGAGTGATGGTCGATAGAAAGATGATAGAAATAGAAATGATCATGGAATTTTTACCCAACAATTTTTTTTTATAACTCTTGTTATGAAATTCTAATGAAAATTTTCCAAATATATTGTCTTGAGTAATGTATGACAAATATCGACACTCATCACTTTTTTAATCACTATTGATCCTTTCGATAATCATTAGGGAGTTAGATTAGTCAAAATTTGTCATTTAAAATCAAATAAGAATGACTAATCTGAAAATATGGTCAAAAATGATTTTCTCGAAGGGGTTTAAAAAAAATCTGCTATTTGAAAGATTATTTCAAGTGAAAAATATGCAGATATTTTCTTTAAAAAATGATGCAGCAAATGAATGTTTCAAAGATTAATCACGTTCCACTAGTAATTTTTCTATCAACTATATTACCAGTGTAATCTGCATCTGAATTTAAATTTCACTCAATATTCACTCGTTGGATGTCAAAGACCAGATTGTGAAATTTCAACAAATTATCTCAAAATTGTTTTCAACAATTTTTTAATGAAATTTTCTTGGATTTGAATTGAGACCGAGTAATTTATCAGAAAACCGTGAATATAGAGTTAGCCATGACCAAAAGTATTATCATCCAACAAAACACTATTTTTAATACAAACTAATATATATGAGGTAAATCAAAGATTAGTGTTTTTGACATAAATGTAATTGGCCACCTATATTGAGCAAGTCAGAATAAAAAATCATCATCACAATTTTGGCTGATTTAATTCAGAATACGGTGCAGATTATCACATTTAATATATCGTTCAAAACAAACTTACCAGTTTTACCTTTACAATAATTTTTCGTTGTTGTCCATTGTGATTCTGTCACCTTTATACTAGGCTAAGGAACTTTGCTTTGTCGCCCGTTGTGTTTCTGGAACAGCCAAAATCCAGAGAACACCGTTGTTGTTCCTTAGCCTGCCACCACACCTACACGATGAAAGATTTATGTGACCTATTTGTTTTTATAGGTCCATGATTGTTAGTGGAAGAATATGAAAAATATGTTTGTGGAGACCCAAAACTATTTATATATGTTCCTTTTGGTACCCAAATTTGTTTGACTTTCAAAGATTTTATATTTGTGCCTTTTGGAACCCAAATTGGTATAGTTTTCACGTGTTTGGGTCAATACCAACAATTATTTTGATTATGTCCAAATTTTCTACAAATCGTGCACATTAAATTGACTTGATTAAATTTTGTGTTCTTTTTCCTATGACTATAATTTTCAACACGATGTCCAACTATTTCAGATCGAGAAAATACACTTTTACCTTTTGCATTATCATCATCTTGTGATTTCCCAAAACCTAGTCCTTTTCTGTTGTTAGCAAAAATTTGATTTCCCAATAGCATTTTGAAAGATTTTTCTCCTTTTGAAAAGTTATTCAGAGATTTCTCAAGATTTTGGACTTTGGTTTTTAATGTTGTGTTTTCAGTGACAAGTGAGGTGCATCGATTTATAAAATCCTTTTTCCTAGTGTCAATGTTTTCCTTAAGACTCAAGTTTTTTTTTTTCGAGATTCTCAGAGTTATTCTTAAGTCTTGTCAATTCTGAATCTAAAATTTTACATTGGTTGCATTCTAGGTTTTGAATATTTTCAAGTTCAGTTTCTAACCTAGAATTTTCATGGGCGAGTTTCCTCCTTTCAGATTTCAGTTTTTCAATTTTTGATTCAAGACTATCAATTGTTTTAGTAAGATTTAAGCACATAAAAACAAGATCTCTAGAGGAATACTCACCTGCCTCACTAGATTCCTCGGAGGTTGCTTCTGATTCTGATTTTGCCATACAACACAAGTTAGCCTCCTCTGAGCTGCTATCTGAAGCTTCCTCTCCTTCTTCATCATCCCAAGTCGCTGCAAAGGCCTTCTTCTTCTTTTTCTTTCCTTTGTTGTCTTTGAGAAGTGGGCATTTTGGTTTGATGTGGCCAGGCTTGTTGCAGTTATAACATGTCCGTTCATTATCGGAATTTTCAGAATCTTTTGAGCTATTGCCCTTTGTTTTCTTCTTGCGTGGCTTGAATCTTGACCATCTTCTAAGATTATTGACATCCATTGCAAGCTCTTCAATTGGATCTTTTTCTTCTTCATCGCTCTCTTCTTTGCTCTTTAAGGCAATCGTCTTCTTCTTTGGTTCGGAGTTGTTGCGTTCTTCCTTTTCTTTTAGCTCAAGCTCGTATGTCATCAAGTTGCCAATAAACTCCTCCATGCTTAGCTTACTCAGATCTTTCGATTCTTGTATTGCTGTGACTTTTGCCTCAAAGTTCATCGGTAAGACTCGTAGTATCTTCCTCACAAGCTCTACTTCGGTGAATACCTTCCTTAGCGCTCTAGCATTGTACACTAAGGTTGAAAAGCATCCAAACATGTCCTTTATGCTTTCGCCTTTGTCCATTACAAAGTTTTCGTATTCATTGCTGAATAGGGCTAGACGAGACTCCTTGACTTGAGAAGTTCCTTCGTGTGTCACCTCCAAAGTGTGCCAAATTTCCTGTGCTGTTTTACAATGAGAAATTCTATTAAATTCATTTTTATCAAGAGCACATATCAAAGCATTCATGGCTTTAGCATTTGTCGTTTTCAATCTCTTATCGTTAGCATCCCACCTATCCTTAGGTTTAGGAATCTCAGTATCACCAACGATTATAGTGGGAGGTTTATAGCCAGTTTCAATGATATCCCAAACATCATAATCAACAGAACTAAGATAAATACCCATCCTAACTTTCCAATAAGCATAGTCATTTCTGTTAAACATGGGTGGCCTAACAATAGATTGCCCCTCAGAAAAAGCATTATTTGATGAATTCATGACTCTAGAGTTAAATAAAAATACCAGGCTCTGATACCACTTGTAGGATCTAGATTAACCCTAGAGGGGGGTGAAATAGGGTTATAGCAAATTTTCTCAAATTAAACACAAAAACAAACTGCAGAAATAAATATGCTGAAAAATAAATCACACACAAAGTTTACCCAGCTTCGGCAACCCCTGCCTACTGCTGCATTCCCAGATTACTATTAGAATTAAACAGTATCACGCTTACAACAACTCTACTAGACTCACAGACCCTTTTTCTCCCGCTCACAAACACTTCTACTAGACTCGCAGACACTTTGCTCCCGCTCACAAACACTCTACTAGACTCGCACACCCTGCTCCCGCCTATAGAGTTTCGTTTACTCGCAAACTCTGCTCCCGCCTATAGAGTTTCGCTTACTCGCAAACACTGCTCCCGCCTATAGAGTTTTGCAAACTCGCACACCCTGCTCACTGAACTAATTCTAACAAGACAATCTGACACTACCTAAACCTAGGTGGTGACTTACAAATTCTTTGATTTGAAAAATAAAAACAACAATTAAAAAAAAAATAAACAAATAACCCTAATTAAACTTAAACCCTAGAAATAAAATAAAAAGCCCTTTTATAAACAAGGCCGGTCCAATTTCTTTTTCTCTAGCCCGTTCAACTTTTAGTTGCTCCGTTCCTTTTCGTGAATAATGTCGGCCGTTCCTCATGCAAATTTAGGGCTTCGTTCTCTTTATTCCGAACTAGGGTTTTGAAGCTGCGCCTTTTCGTGTGCTTCGTTCTCGTTCGTTCGCTCTTTGGCCAATTCTGTTTGATCGAGTTCACTGTTACGATTTCGGTACGTAATTTATCCTTTTTGCTTTACTGGTTGATGCTTGAACTCGATGCTTGAAATTGCCAGTGATGATTGGGTTATATATGCGTTCGAATTCCTTGAATTACGTTCGTTTAAATATATCTGAATTCATCAATGGCCGTTCGATCTTGTATTGATGCTTGGGATTTGTTCTGACTTTGTCACTTTCGTATTTTTGGTAGCTTGATTCACACGGTATTGATTTGATTTCGTGGTCAAATTTCTTGGCTATCACGGTGAAACACTTGTTTGACTTGTTCCAATTTTTTTTTTAATTTCAGCTTCTTGAATTTTGACTGCATCTCACGGCTTTGAATATTGAACTAGTTGCCTTGGTCATCACGGTTTGATTTGACTTGACTTCGACCATGTTTTGATTACGTGAATTTTTGGTTCGTGAATTTCTCTGTACTGTTGAACTTCGGTCTTGGCTTTGATTCATTTCGTCTCTGGCCATCTTTTTCTGGTTGGTACTGGATGCATCACTTCAGTGTTGTATTGTTTTCACCTCTGGCCTGTTTTACTGTTATGTGTATATATGTGTTATCATATTGTACATCTCTGTCTCGAGTAGCTCTGCATTGTTGAGGCTATGCATTTGTTTGAACTTGCCACCACTGTATCATTTACTGATTTAGTTTATTTCATGGTTCACCTTGCTTTGTTCACTGTGTACTTGATGGTTACTGTGCACTTTTGTGCTTTGAGTCAGTTTCATTGTTGCTGTGTTATCATCATGTTGAACTTGTTTTCTTGTTGTTGCATACTTGTATCACTGCTTCCATCCTTTCTTTCTCTGGCACACTGGTGTACCTGGTGTACTTGAGCTTCTGGCCTGTACTTTGATGTTGCCACTGTGTTTTTGTTTGGTCTGACCATCTGTATACATACATATGTATATGGTCACTTGTTTTCTGCAACCTTGCTATGTTTTCATTCTGCAGCTGTTGGTTGATGTGCACGCTTGTTCATTCCAGTGAGTTTTGTTTTGTGATATCCATGTTGCAACTGTTTTGGTCGAGACTTGTTGGTTGTTGGTACTGGACCAAATCCGCATACATGATTGTTGCAGTCCATTTTGATGTTGGTCTTCGTTGCATTCATGTCATGTCGCCTTGTGTTGAATCCAGTTTCAAAAATCGGGTTTGACCTTGTGCTCGTGTCGTAATTTTGAATATACTGCACGTGAGTTGAACCCTGCTTTTCATTTGGGTTTGACCAGTGCTCACCTGTCCTTGTAAATCAATCAAGTGTATATCGGTGTGCACGGCCTTGTGGCATATACAGTGATACACTGTGTATGTCACAAGTTGTTCGTGTATGATGAATTCAAATGTAAATGATGACGAACAACCCAAATAACTGAGGCAAATATTATTTTCAAAAGTCACGTTTTATTTTATATTGCAAAAATATTTCTTTTTCAATTTTACTGCGTTAGTGTATATTTTTGCAGATTGCTCAGAGCTGGATTCAAACTGGAATGCAGTTGAAGATAAAGTACGAGTGTGAGTGATATGTAGTGAGGTTATCAATGTAAATATGAAATCGTGATGTATTCAAAAATTGTATAGTTATAGTGAGAGCATGAATTTGTACTATTCAAAATTGTAACAAATATTTGTTTGAATAAAATATTCGCTTAAATTCAAATTCTGTGAACTTTATTTAATTCAACAAATATTTATTTTATCTATGAAAAATAAAATAGTACATTAACAAATACATTTAACTGAATGTATATATTGTTTGCGCCAAAGTTGGTCACAAACACCCAATACCGTGAAAGCACCAGTGTATGAATATAAATTAATGATATTCAAACACAAACAACAAATCTCAACATATAATAGACAGCAATCCAAAAGTAAAGAACAGAGACACAAGTTTTATAGTAGTTCGGCTATCTCCGGCCTACGTCCACTCCAATTTGTTCTTTTTTATTGATTATCCATGAAGATTACAAGTGATTACAACAGTTGTAGTGACCAAATCTGAAGAAAATAGCAGTAATGATGCTATGGAATGATTTTAGCAGCGTCTGGGCTTGCCTTTCCTCTCCAAATTTTCCGACCCCTTTTCTGAATGACCAGGGGCTCTATTTATAGGCGTGGAAGGCTGAAATCCTGCCTAAAACCTGGGGAGGCTGCTTGGCACGTGAGGGGGGCCCACAGGCCCGTGTTCTCGGAATCCGTGCCCAGTTTGGGATCGATTCGAAGTGACGTTCGAATCGATCAAGAATCCATCCAATTGAGCTGAAATTTGGTGTGAACATTCTTCAACATGTATGTAAGCTCCTGTAAAAATTTCATTGCATTTGGATCAACGGTTTGGGAGATATGATCGATCCAAGTTCTAGAATCCGTGCGTCCTGATTGGTTCGAACCCATGCCTCGTCCACTTCGAAACCACGTCTTTCGAACCCATCTTTCTCGAGTCCATCTCCTTCGAATCCAGCTCTACTTCGAATCCATAGTCCTCGTATCCATCGTTTCGAAACCATCATCTTCGAATCCATCACTTTCTTCGAATCCATAGCAAACTTCGAATCCATCACTTTCTACGAATCCATCACAAACTTCGAATCCATCACTTTCTACGAATCCATCACAAACTTCGAATCCATCACTTTCTACGAATCCATCACAAACTTCGAATCCATCACTTTCTACGAATCCATCACAAACTTCGAATCCATCACTTTCTACGAATCCATCATAAACTTCGATTCCATTTCCTTTCTACGAATCCATCATCAACTTCGAATCCATTTCCTTTCTACGAATCCATCATAAACTTCGAATCCATTTCCTTTCTACGAATCCATCATAAACTTCGAATCCATTTCCTTCTTCGAGTCCATCTTCATTGCTTCGTATCCATCATCTTCGAATCCACATCTATCGCTCGAATCCACTATCTTCGAGCCCATGTCCATCATTCGAATCCATGTCCATTGCATTGAAGTTACTCCTTTCGAATCCATCTAGTTCCCATTGACTCGAAGCATCATCGATGCGAGCCTCATGGGTTCGAACCTGATGGGTTCGAACCTGATGGGTTCGAACCTGAGCGTCTTGATGGGTTCGAACAACATTCCTCTTCCACCTTGAATCCATCATATTTCCTTCATACGAACTCCGATTAACCTGAAATTTGAAACATAGCCTTTCATAGTCCTTATCATCATTTTCAATCAATTTCGTCCCGATCGGAGTTCAACAAGATTTTGACGATATCCATCGTAGCCTTATCTCCAGTTCTGATATCCATAATTCCTTGTCAATTTGTTGTTATTCCCGTCTTGACCATAAAATGGGATAACAGCTTGCCCCCCAAAACATGCCTTGTGATAACAAGACGTGTTTTGAATAGTTCTGAATCCAATATCCGAAGTCCAAAGCCATATTGCCAGAGTATATCATCCTTGACTGCTTAAAGTCGACGTCCAATTCCATATCCAATAACCAAAGCCTTAGCCAATTCCGTATCCATTCGCAGTCGACAACCAAGTTCCAATCCATCCTTATCCAATAGCCAATAACCGAAGCCAGGACCTCTCCGGGTCGATAGCCAAATCCATAACCTCTCCGGGTTGATATCCAAATCCATAACCTCTCCGGGTTCTTTCCAAGCGCAATCCATACTTGACGACCTTGGCCCAGTGTCCCTGGGCGCTGCAAAATGCCATGGCTTAAGTCCTAAGCCAAATCCTGATCTCTCCGGACCCTTGCCGAGCATAGTCCATACTCGACGACCTTGGCCCAGTGTCCCTGGGCGCTGTAAAATGCCATGGCTTAAGTCCTAAGCCGAATCCTGATCTCTCCGGACCCTTGCCAAGCATAGTCCATACTCGACGACCTTGGCCCAGTGTCCCTGGGCACTGTAAAATGCCATGGCTTAAGTCCTAAGCCGAATCCTGATCTCTCCGGACCCTTGCCAAGCATAGTCCATACTCGACGACCTGAAAATAATATATGATAATAGAGGGCCTAAGTCCTAGGCCGAATCCTGGTCACTCCGGACCCTTGCCAAGCATAGTCCATACTTGACGACCCGAATGAGTCAATTCACCTTGTTTGGGTAAAGTGACTCATCCCTTGCCAGGCATAATCCATACCCGACGACCATTTATCAAAAACCAGATAAAAGTCCAACCAAAATCTATTCAAAATCCAAAATCCAAATCCGAAATTCAAATCCGAAATCCAAATCTAAAATCCAAATCCAAATCCAAAATTCAAATCCAAAACCAGAAAACCAGAAATCCAAACCAGAATCCAAAACAAAAAACAATCATCCAAAGGAAAATCCAAATAAAAAAGCAAGAAAAACCAGGAGCTCAATCCAAGCTCCAAAACCAAATCCAAAAAGAAAAGCAATGTCCAATCTAAAAGCAAGAAATAATTTTCACAAACCATAGCGTCCCGGGTTATCATCATTCAGAGCATGCCTAGGGGCTATCTCCGTCCCCGTACATGTGTAAATGACTTTACCGTTTGCTAATAGTTTGGTACTTATTCCATATTACCTTGGTCAATGGATGATCAATCGACGATCATCCCTGGGCCTCCCATCATCACGGCGTGAGGTGGTCGGTGGTTGCTCCTGCTCCACCGTTGCGTCCCGAGTTCCAACGTATTGCTGTAACTGTCCATTCCTTACATGCTCCTCGATTATATCCTTTAGGTGCCTGCAGCTGTTGGTATCGTGTCCATCCAGATCATGGAAGAGACAGTGCCTTCCTGATGTCCTTTCCCGCTCTGTTGGTTCCCTCCTACCCGGCCTTCGGTAGGGAAGGCGATTCCGAGTTTCCAAGTATATCCATTCCAGCGTCTCGTTCAATCCAGCGTATGTGGAAAACTTTGGATCCTTCCATCATTTTCTAGCGTTTCCCGAGTCGTCATCTAACTTCCTTTTTCCTTTATCTCTATCCGAACCGTTTCTGGATACCGCTCCAACCTCGAGTGCATTAACCTTTTTCGACTTTAAATCCGTACTTGCATCTTCTTGTCGAAGGAACCTTTCTGCCTCATGAAAGAATTCGTCGAGATTTTGCGGGGGATCTCGCATCAGGGATACCTTGAAATCCGAATTCTCCTTCACTCCCGATACTGCTGCCATTAAAACCATTGATGGATCAGGCCGATCCACCGAAGCGACTGCCGCACTGAATTGGGTTAGAAAAACTCTAAGCGATTCGTCCATCCTTTGCTTCACCGATGTTAAAGTCATTACGTTTTTCGGTCTCTTAACGTGAACCCGAAACTGTCCCAGAAACTTTTCCACTAATTCCTTCCAAGTCCTGATAGATCCTTCTCCCAGCTGCCTAAACCACATTGCAGCTAAGTCCTTCAAATACAAAGGGAAACATCGGGCCATCACTTCTTCCGATGCCCCCAGCACCTCCATGTGTCTGGTGTACCTCATTAAGTGATCTGTTGGATCCGTCTTACCATCATATACCTCCACGCTAGGTAACTTGAACTTAGGTGGATTCCGAGCCATCCTTATCTCCCGAAGGAATGGACTTCTATTCACTCCTTCCAAATCTCCTTTTGTCAAACCACCTCGCACAGTTTTCCTGATCATGTCTACTAATCCTGTATTGTCTGGTAGGGGTTGCCCCCCATGCCCCCGAGGGAACTCTGGTACATATTCCTCGTGTGGCTCACTAGCAGCAACGTTAGCTTTAGCTTGTTGAATTCCTTCCAAAGGTTCTCCTGCGTTGAATCCTGTGGGCCTGCCCCCAAGCCCTTGTTGATTGCCTTCTGGCTCCATATCCTGTCCTTCATTGGGTTCCATAACCCTAGCTCCTTGTCCTGCATCCGCATCTGCTGTAGCTGTTCCTAAGTTCTGCATCCCTGTAGCTCTCAATTGTTCCAAGAAAGTTTGCATCATTTCCTGTTGACTTTTCAGCAATCTCTCCTGCAAAGAATTGGCCATAGCTTCCATTTCATCCCGAGTTATGTAGACCGAAGCCTGTCCTTCCTCACCTCCGGAGGATGCTTGTTGACTTCCTCCTTGTTGGCTTCTCTCAGCCCTTAGCCTTCTGCTATTCTGCCTAGTCATCGTCTTCCAAATCCAAATTCCTCAAA
Organism: Allium cepa; assembly: GCA_030765085.1. Lineage (NCBI taxonomy): Eukaryota > Viridiplantae > Streptophyta > Magnoliopsida > Asparagales > Amaryllidaceae > Allium > Allium cepa. The sequence continues at coordinate 909,297,987 of CM060938.1, read as the reverse complement.
CTCTTCTAATCCGATGTAGCGGGTGCTAGTTGTTCTCAGTGAAAGCACCAAAATGTTTGCGCCAAAGTTGGTCACAAACACCCAATACCGTGAAAGCACCAGTGTATGAATATAAATTAATGATATTCAAACACAAACAACAAATCTCAACATATAATAGACAGCAATCCAAAAGTAAAGAACAGAGACACAAGTTTTATAGTGGTTCGGCTATCTCCGGCCTACGTCCACTCTAATTTTTTCTTTTTTATTGATTATCCATGAAGATTACAGGTGATTACAACAGTTGTAGTGACCAAATCTGAAGAAAATAGCAGTAATGATGCTATGGAATGATTTTAGCAGCGTCTGGGCTTGCCTTTCCTCTCCAAATTTTCCGACCCCTTTTCTGAATGACCAGGGGCTCTATTTATAGGCGTGGAAGGCTGAAATCCCGCCTAAAACCTGGGGAGGCTGCTTGGCACGTGAGGGGGGCCCACAGGCCCGTGTTCTCGGAATCCGTGCCCAGTTTGGGATCGATTCGAAGTGACGTTCGAATCGATCAAGAATCCACCCAATTGAGCTGAAATTTGGTGTGAACATTCTTCAACATGTATGTAAGATCCTGTGAAAATTTCATTACATTTGGATCAACGGTTTGGGAGATATGATCGATCCAAGTTCTAGAATCCGTGCATCCTGATTGGTTCGAACCCATGCCTCGTCCACTTCGAAACCACGTCTTTCGAACCCATCTTTCTCGAGTCCATCTCCTTCGAATCCAGCTCTACTTCGAATCCATAGTCCTCGTATCCATCGTTTCGAAACCATCATCTTCGAATCCATCACTTTCTTCGAATCCATAGCAAACTTCGAATCCATCACTTTCTACGAATCCATCACAAACTTCGAATCCATCACTTTCTACGAATCCATCACAAACTTCGAATCCATCACTTTCTACGAATCCATCACAAACTTCGAATCCATCACTTTCTACGAATCCATCATAAACTTCGAATCCATTTCCTTTCTACGAATCCATCATCAACTTCGAATCCATTTCCTTTCTACGAATCCATCATAAACTTCGAATCCATTTCCTTTCTAAGAATCCATCATAAACTTCGAATCCATTTCCTTCTTCGAGTCCATCTTCATTGCTTCGTATCCATCATCTTCGAATCCACATCTATCGCTCGAATCCACTATCTTCGAGCCCATGTCCATCATTCGAATCCATGTCCATTGCATTGAAGTTACTCCTTTCGAATCCATCTAGTTCCCATTGACTCGAAGCGTCATCGATGCGAGCCTCATGGGTTCGAACCTGATGGGTTCGAACCTGATGGGTTCGAACCTGATGGGTTCGAACCTGATGGGTTCGAACCTGAGCGTCTTGATGGGTTCGAACAACATTCCTCTTCCACCTTGAATCCATCATATTTCCTTCATACGAACTCCGATTAACCTGAAATTTGAAACATAGCCTTTCATAGTCCTTATCATCATTTTCAATCAATTTCGTCCCGATCGGAGTTCAACAAGATTTTGACGATATCCATCGTAGCCTTATCTCCATTTTTGATATCCATAATTCCTTGTCAATTTGTTGTTATTCCCGTCTTGACCATAAAATGGGATAACATATATGTTTATTATCATCAAACAAAAATCATATAAGCGCAAAGCGCATATTCAACACGGTGATGTGTGGATGTTGGTTGGTTCGGTGGGACATGGTCCGGTGGTGAGTTGATGGAGCCTGGTTCGGCTATGCTTTGGTCCGGTAGTTGTTGGAGGTGGGTTGGTTCGGTAGGTGTTGGAGAAGGTTTGGTTCGGCTAGGAAGGGAAGTGGAGTTGGTTCGGCTTGGAAGGGAAGTGGAGTTGGTTTGGCTAGGAAGGGAAGTTTGGACCGATAGTGCTTCCTTCCATTTGGCTCGGTTATATCTCCTTCATACGAACTCCGATTAACCTGAAATTTGAAAAATAGCCTTTCCTAGTCCTTAGCATTATTTCTAATCAATTTCGTCCCGATCGGAGCTCAACCAAATTTTGACGATATCGATCGCAGCCTTGATTCCAATCGATCTCCAACCCCGATATCCAACATTCCTTACCAATTTGTTGATATTCCAGTTTTGACCAAAAATGGGATAACACTTTGCCCCCCAAAACATGCCTTGCGATAACAAGGCGTGTTTTGAATAGTTTCGAGTCCAATGTCCAAAGTCCATAGACATATTGCTAGAGTATATCATCCTCGACTGCTCCGAGTCGATGTCCAATTCCAAATCCGATAACCAAAGCTTTGGCCAATTCCATATCCATTCAAACTCGACAACCAAGTCCTAATCCATCCTTATCCAATAGCCAATAACCAAATCCCAAACCTCTCCAGGTTGATATCCAAATCCATAACCTTTCCGGGCTCTGGCCAAGCGCAATTCACACTTGATGTCCCTGGTCCAGTGTCCCTGGATGTTGAGCTAACCTCTCCGGGTTCTTTCCAAGCGCAATCCATACTTGATGTCCCTGGTCCAGTGTCCCTGGACGTTGAGCTAACCTCTCCGGGTTCTTTCAAGCGCAATCCATACTTGATGTCCTTGGTCCAGTGTCCCCGGACGTTGAGCTAACCTCTCCGGCTTCTTGCCAAGCGTAATCCACACTTGACGTCCTTGGTCCAGTGTCCCTGGACGTTGAGCTAACCTCTCCGGGTTCTTGCCAAGCGTAATCCACACTTGACGTCCTCGGTCCAGTGTCTTTGGACGTTGAGCTAACCTCTTCGGGTTCTTGCCAAGCGTAATCCACACTTGACGTCCTTGGTCCAGTATCCCTGGACGTTGAGCTAACCTCTCCGGGTTCTTGCCAAGCGTAATCCACACTTGACGTCCTCGGTCCAGTGTCCCTGGACGTTGAGCTAACCTCTCCGGGTTCTTGCCAAGCGTAATCCACACCTGATGACCGTGGTCCAGTGTCCCTGGACGGTGTACAATGCCATGGCTTAAGTCCTAAGCCGAATCCTGGTCTCTCCGGACCCTTGTTGAGCATAGTCCATACTCAACGACCTGAAAACAACAATTGATAATACATGGCCTAAGTCCTAGGCCGAATCCGGATCACTCCGGACCCTTGTCGAGCATAGTCCATACTCGACGACCTGAATGAGTCAATTTACCATGTTCGGGCAAAGCGACTCACCCCTTGCCAGGGATAATCCATACCCGATGACTGTTATCAAAAACCAGATAAAAATCCAGTCAAAATCCAATCTAAAATCCAAATCCAAAATCCAAATCCAAAACCAGAAAGCCAGAAATCCAAACCAGCATCCAAAACCGAAAACAATCATCCAAAGGAAAGTCCAAATCAAAAAGCAAGCAAAACCAGGAGCTCAATCCAAGCTCCAAAACCAAAAACCAAAAAAAAAGCAGTGTCCAATCCAAAAGCAAAAGATAAATTTCACAAACCATAGCATTGCAGTTTATCATCATTCAGAGCATGCCTAGGGGCTATCTCCGTCCCCGTACATGTGTAAATGACTTTGTTGCTTGCCAATGGTTAGCTACTTATTTCATATTATCCTGGTCAATGGATGATCAATCGACCATCGTTCCTGGGCCTCCCACCATCATAGCTTGAGGTAGGCGGCGGTTGCTCCTGCTCCGCCGTTGCGTTCCGAGGTCCAACATATTGTGGCAGCTGTCTGTTCTTTACATGCTCCTCAATTACGTCCTTTAGGTGCCTACAGCTGTTGGTGTCGTGTCCATCCAAATCATGGAAGAGACAGTGCCTTCCTGATGTCCTTTCCCGTTCTGTTTGTTCTCTCCTAGCCGGCCTCCGGTAGGGAAGGCGATTCCGAGTATCCAGGTATATCCGCTCCAGGGTCTCTTTCAATCCTGCGTATGTGGAAAACATTGGATCCTTCCGTCGCTTCCTAGCATTTGCAGAATCATCGTCCAACTTCCTTTTTCCTTTGTCTTTATCCGAACCTTTGCTGGATGGTCCTCCAACCTCAATTGCATTAACCTTTTTCAACTTTAAATCTGTACTCGCATCTTCTTGCCGAAGGAACCTTTCTGCCTCATGAAAGAATTCATCGAGATCCCGTGGGGGATCTCGTATCAGAGATACCTTGAAATCCGAGTTCTTCCTGACTCCTGATACTGCTCCATTAAAACCATTGATGGATCGGGCTGATCCAACGAAGCAACTGCGGCACTGAATCAAGTTAGAAAAACTCTAAGCGATTCATCTATCCTTTTCTTTACCGACGTCAATGTCATCACGTTCTTCGGTCTCATGACATGAACCTGAAACTGTCCCAAAAACCTTTCCACCAATTCCCTCCAAGTCCTGATAGATCCTTCTTCCAGCTGCCTAAACCGCATCGCAGCTAAGTCCGTCAAGTACAAAGGGAAGCATCGGGCCATCACTTCCTCCGATGCCCCCAGCACCTCCATGTGTCTGGTGTATCTCATCAAGTGATCCGTAGGGTCTGCCTTGCCATCATATACCTCCATGCTAGGTAGCTTGAACTTAGGTGGATTCTGAGCCATCCTTATTTCCCGAGCGAACGGACTCCTGTTCACTCCTTCCAAGTCTCCGTTGGTCAAACCACCTCGCATAGTCTTCCTGATTATATCTACTAATCCAGCGTTGTCTGTCGGAGGTTGCCCCCGAGGGAATTCCGGTACATACTCTTCATGTGGCTCGCTAGCAGCAACGTTGGTTCTAGCCCGTTGAACTCCTTCCAAAGGTCCTCCTGTGTTGGATCCTGCAGGCCTGCCCCTAAGCCCTTGTCGATTGCCCTCTGGCTCTGTGTCCTGTTCTCCATTGGGTTCCACAACCCTAGCTCCTTGTCCTGCATCCACAGCCGCTGTAGCTGTTCCTAAGTTCTGGGTCGCTGCAGCTCTCATTTGCTCCAAGAAAGTCTGCATCATCTCCTGTTGACTCTTCAACAACCTCTCTTGCAATGAATTTGTTATGGCTTCCATTTCATCTCGGGTTATGTAGATCGAAGCCGGTCCTTCCTCAACTCCGGAGGGTGCTTGTTGACTTCCTTCCGGTTGGCTTCTCTCAGCCCTTTGCCTTCTACTATTTTGCCTAGTCATTGTCTTCCAAATCCAAACTTCTATCCGATGCAGCGGGTGCTAGTCCTTCTCAGTGAAAGCATCAAAGTGTTTGCGCCAAAATTGGTCACAAACCCCAAATACCGTGAAAGCACCAGTGTATGAATACAAATCAGCAATATTCAAACACAAATCACAGATCTCAGCAAATAACCCAAAAATGTTTGCACACAAAATGGGCAAAACACCTCTAAGTCGTATGATTTAGTTAATTTTATATTGTTCGTAGTGATTTGGGTGGTTTATGCAAACACGTAAAAAGCAGGGACTAAACTGTAAAAGACACACAGATTTATAGTGGTTCGGCCAGAATGTGCCTACGTCCACTTTATATGTTATTCTCCCTTTTCTCTTCGGATTACAAGTACGAAGCTTTTAGTACAAGTGTATGAAAGTTGTTTGAAAGTTCCTTCCAAGCTTGAGCTCTCAAACTTGTCCGCCATTGTTGTACCCCTGCCCCTCTATTTATAGAGTGAGGTTGGGGGTAGGGGTCTTGGATGTATATAGCTGCTGGTGGACTTGGGCTGAAGCAATCCGGCCTGACAGTGTTGGTCCGGTCGTGTCCTCCCTTGATTCTGGTTCGGCAGCGTGTGGAGGTGGGTTGGTTCGGTGGGACATGGTCCAGTGATGTGTGGAGGTTGGTTGGTTCGGTGGGACATGGTCCGGTGGTGAGTGGATGAAGGCTGGTTCGGCTATGCTTTGGTGCGGTAGTTGTTCGAGGTAGGTTGGTTCGGTAGGTGTTGGAGAAGGTTTGGTTCGGCAAGGAAGGGAAGTGGAGTTGGTTCGGCTAGGAAGGGAAGTTTGGACCGGCAGTGCTTCCTTCCATTTGGCTCGGTTATATCTCCTTCATACGAACTCCGATTAACCTGAAATTTGAAACATAGCCTTTCCTATCCTTATCATTATTTCCAATCAATTTCGTCCCGATCGAAGCTCAACCAAATTTTGACGATATCGATCGCAGCCTTGATTCCAATCGATCTCCAACCCCGATTTCCAACATTCCTTGCCAATTTGTTGATATTCCAGTTTTGACCAAAAATGGATAACATTTATCATTGGAGCTCAAAATCTCACAGATTTAGATTTTTAGTGACTCGCAACTAATGGAGAACCAAGTGAAGCAGACATATCAAACAAAGGACCCCATGTTATCTTTATATGTGAAGAAGATTCTAAAAATTCTTGCTTTGTTTGAAGAATTTTCCACACATCAAGCTCCAAGAGTGGAAAATTCACAAGCAGATCTAGTAGCAAAACTAGCTAGTTCAAGGGGCCCCCGGAAACATGGATTTTTGTAGTAGGATACCAAGAAATTTTGAATATTAGACAGGAAACGTTCAAACAAGGAAAAGAATTGTTAGTGCTGACAAGATCCCGGGCTATGCGATAAGAGAAAATGGGAAGAGAAATTGATAGAGAAATATCAAATGAGTGGGTTGACCAATCTAGAACAAGTGACCTGTATGATAACACCTGGATGTCGCCCATCATTGAATATCTTGCTAAAGGAATACTCCCATCCAACAAGGGTGAAGTAAGGAAAATCAGGCGACAAGCTCCAACTTTTACAATAATAGACGGAATCCTTTATAAGAATGGGTATGCGCTTCCCTACTTAAGATCCGTAAATCTAGATGATGGAGTGAAATTGATGGCAGAAGCACATGAGGGATTCTGCGGGGACCACTCAAACGAAAGAAAATTGGTAAAAATGATAATGAGGCAAGGTCTTTATTGGCCTCGTATGGTAAGTCAGGCCATCGAGTATGTGAGAAGATGCGAGAAATGCCAAAAATGCTCATAGACTAACCCAGATTACCCTCGAATAAGTTAACTCCAATTGCAAGTCTGTGGCTCTTCGACGTATGGTGAATAGTTTTAATCGGCCCATTGCCAATTTCAAAAGTGGGGGGCAAAGTATGTCGTTGTCGCTATAGATTACTTCACTAAATGGGTTGAAGTGGAACCACTTCTTAAAATCACATCTAGAAAAGTACTTAGATTCATCATTAAGAATATCATAACCAGATTTGAAATTCCCCAGAAGATAATTTCCGCACGAATTAAGAGAAAAGAGTTCCCATGCTTTTGTCACAAAAATGGAATCTTCAAGAGCTTTTCCTCCATCGTGCATCCAAAAGAAAATGGGCAGTTGAGGTCGTAAATAAAATCAGAAAGCCAATTCTGAAAAGTGACTAAACAAGCTAAAGGAAACTGGGTGGAAGAACTGCCACTTTTGCTATGGACTTATTGAATATCAACTATAGTGGCGACAGGATATACTCCCTACTCTTTGACATATGTGTTATCCCGCCTTTTGGCAAGGCCATGACACCAAGGACTTAACTAGTGGCTGAAGAAGATTCGTCCCGAAAGATTGGTTATCTACAGGTCCACAATGAATACATGAAAATTTGGTTCGAGTTTGGATCGAGCTACAATTAGCATGGTATGACAAACAAAGTTGCGGAAGGAGACATTCCAAATTACAAGTCAATCGGAGTTCGTATGCTCCAGTTAAGGATCGATCAAGATTCATGTGAAACATGTTTACTTCATATCCATCATACTTCATATCCATCACTCTACATCCATCCCCCTTCATATCCATAAAGCAACATCATCGATCAAAGTTCATCTATTCTATAGCTTCCTATTTTGTATCAATCCCGCCTCTGCATATTTCATACCGATCTGTCATATGATCGATACGAGGGCCCAGGCCAGGCATCGATATGAAGGCAACATGCAACCATCGATACGAAACCTTATGCCAGCATCGATACGAAGGGAACAACCTTGGATTGATATGAAGGAAGTAGTCTAACCAAAGGAAATGGTCTACTAGCATGAAATATGGACCTCCACAAAATACTCAATCCATGTCATCGATATGAAATCGATCGATACGCACGTATCGATACGAATCCATCAGCCTACCTGCAAAGTCAACCTTGGATCGATCATAACTCAAAAACCATAAGTCCAAATGCTATGAAATTTTCCTAGAAGCTTTCTTATTCACTCAAGAATGTCCCTGATCAGTCGCAGCTCAAATGGAGCTAAACCTGATCGAAACGAAATGTGCTTGGATTGATCAGGATCGGTCCCAAACAAGCCTTGATCGATCAGGTCGGCCCACCCACATGCGAGAAGAGGTATTTCAAGCTTTATGGAAGATATTTCTAGATCTACTACTATAAATAGCACCCTTACGCCTACTGAAAAACGGCTTTTGATGCTTTTATGTCGTTACTCTGCTGTGACTCCATTGTAACTGAAGATATAGCGACTTTTATTGTTGTAATCTGTTGTGAATCATTAATAAACAGCAAAACTATTCAAAGTAGAAGTAGGCTACAATGTCAAACCACTACAAATTCTAGTCTCTTTCTATTTTTGTTTGATCCTACTGGTGCGATTGTTGGATTAGCCTCTTTCTTCATTCTGATCTCTTCAATTACATCCGAAGAGCGTTGTACCCAATTTTGGTACAAACACTTTGGTGCTTTCACTGAGAAAACTTTGTTTTTCTCTGATCTAGTGGATCCTCTATCGTTGTTGGGTTGCTAAAACCTAAGGAGGAGATCAAGATATGTCATCCAATAGTTCCTTCCATTCTACTAAGATTACTCTAGATCTAGGAAAGAGCCACATCCAACATGGTGCGTACTACCAGAACTACTTCAAACGCTGCAAATCCAAAAGGAAGGGATGGGCAAAATCCCACGCAGGTGGCCACAACAAGCCAAACATCAATTGGAGGTTCAGAACCACAAGGTCCTGTAACTAGAGAGTTGTTCCAGACCCTTATGGAAGAGCTTACTCAGAGCCGTCGAGAGCTCACTCAGCAGATCGTTGTCAACACTGAGCTCACGCACCAGTTGAACGAAGAAAGGCGAAGAAGATCTAGAAGGGTCATATCTCTCATTCCTCGACCGAAAGCACGGCTTCATCTGACATCAATCATAGATCTACATGATGTCGGCTAGATGAAAACTATGCGGAATCCTCCAGGCAACAGCATGCTGTAAATCCCGAACATGCCGAGACTAGTCCTTCTACTAACCATCAAGCTGGACCCTTCTCCCAAGGAGGAGCACTTCCATATCATACCATTCATGAACAAGCTACCGCTGTCGCTACAGATCTGAAAGCCGAGATCCAGAACCAACCAGATCCAGCCCTTCGTCAACATGTTCATGTTCAAGACCCTCACTGCCATGAAGACTGGGAGCTAAGGATGCAAGAAACGGATCGTAGAAAGCTACAGGACCATCCCCGCAACATGGAACCCGACCATGCCTTGGCGCCGAACATTCAGATGCCTTACATTCCAACCATGATACGCCAGATGATCAAAGAAAGTTAAGGCCTTAAAAATGATGATTGGGGAATCTCACGAAGTCACACTCCGTTCACCAATGACATTCTTTATGCAGAGCCACCCCGTTGCTTGAGGATGCCGACTTTGCTAATGTATGAAGGAAATTCGGATCCTAACCAGCATATCTTGAAGTATGATGGTTCATGAACGCCGCTCGAGCTGACGATGCGGTTAAGTGTAGAAGCTTTCCTATCTCCTTGGGAGGCATTGCAACTATGTGGTTTACTCGTTTACCATCCAGATCCATCTTATGTTTTGATCAGTCGGCTACTAAGTTTGTCGAACAGTTCTGTATGCATGTTACGAGGCCGAAGGATGTCAACACCTTGTACAGTGTTACTCAAGCTCTAGGAGAGACACTTAGGCATTATCTGGGAAGGTTCCATGCTGCTTATGCTGAGGTCAGCAACCCCAATGATAATTTTATTCTGATGGCATTGACTAAAGGGATTGATCCTGATTCTGAGTTTGAAAATTGGTTGGCTAGGAAACCCCCCGCTTCTTTGGATTGTTTCTATGCTGTGGCAGCCCAATTCTTAAGGAGAGCAGACGCTAGATGATCTAGAAAGCAGGACGATGCGTGGCCCAGTGGTGAAGGCGTTTAGAGCAATGTTGCAGTAAAGTAGACCGGTGATAATTCCGGTAAAGTACAGTTGAACATACAAAACAAGTAAGGTCAACAGAAGGGCAATGGAGGTCAGGGGAAGAAGAGAGACCCACATCGCGGATTGATACCCAGAGCTTCCGCGTTCGACCGATATACTCCCCTGAGCACATCGCTGGAAAATGTTTACCTTCAAACTTGTAATACTGGACAGTACAAGAAACCAATTCCAAAACTGTCATTTGAGAAGAAAATTCAAACTGGAAAATTCTATAGATTCCATGTGTTACAGCCATAACAATAATGAGCATCATCATTTACAAGATATCACTAAGAAGTTGATTAGAGAAAGGAAATTGAAATTTTTGTTCGGGCTTCGTAGGATGGAGGTGTAGGCCCATCTAACCCGAATCAAGGTCAAGGCCAAGCTAGGCTTGAAGAAGCCATGCGTACTGGAGGGAGGTTGGTAATAAATATTATAAGCGGTGGTCCTCATTCGGTTGATCGAAGCTGGAAGGAAATTGAGTCATATGCTAGTTCGATTAGGCTTGTGGACTTCGAGTGTTGTAGTAATTCTGATGAAGGGGCCCCGAGAAAACAACAGAGGACGATGACAGATGACATCATTTTTAGAAACCGTGATGCTGATAGAGTCGAGGCCCCCACTATTGATCCGTTGGTTATATCATCCTAGATAGGTCCTGCTTGGATGAAGAGGATCTTAGTCGACAACGGAAGCTCCGTGAGCATTCTTTTCAAGCGTGCTGACGACCAAATGAGAATGGAGGCAAAATATCTGAAACCATGTCAGTCACGTATACATGGTTTTAATAGGAGCGCAACTACACCCGCTGGGATGGTGGAGTTACCCGTTGAATTAGGTACTGGAGATCGTTGGAGAGTCCTGATGCCGGAGTTAGTTGTATTGGATATTCATTCCTCTTATAATGATTTTTTGGGCTTATCGGCCCTTGTAGATTTCAGGGCAGCGATTGCTCCGTGGAGTTTAACTCTGAAGTTCCCCACTGATTATGGGGTTGGGGTAGTACATGGTGATTAGGCGGTTGGACGCGCCTGTTATGTTATAGAGCTGCGGGATGCACCGGGCAAGGAGAAAGGAACGGGCGTAGAGGAATCTCTCTACATCCTTTTTTTAGAAATTGAAAGATAACACCTAAGCCTAGGCTCGGGCACCACAACCAGTTCCTTAGGGACCTTAATCCTAGAGGCAATAATGATGAGGAGGAAGTCAAAGACTCAAAGGCTTACCCGGTGGAGTTGACGATCAATGTTCCAATCCATGATGACGACGATTCCAGAATGGTATCGGATCTCAACTTATCCACTGGATGAGAAAAAAATTGGTTGATTTTCTCTGAGCAACCTTGATGTGTTTGCTTGAACTCATTCAGACATGTGTAGGATCTCGCCGGACATCGTGAGCCATGCATTAAATATAGACCCGTGGCACATCCTGGTGAAAGAAAAAAGGGGCAGTATGGATACAGAGAGATATGCTGCCCTAAAGGATGAAGTAAATGAAATCAAGACGAATGGGTTTATTCGTGATGCTTTATATTAAGAGTAGGTATCTAATCCGGTGCTTGTCATAAAATCAAATGGGAAATGGCAAACATGTGTTGACTACGCGGATTTGAATAAGGCCGACCCCAAAGACAGTTTTCCACTTCCCAGAATTGATCAACTTATGGATTCAACAGTCAGACATAAGCTCTTATCTTTTGTGGATGCATACTCTGGTTACAATAAGATACCGATGCATCTCCCCGACCAGGAACATACCTATTGCTGATTTGGGACTCTATTGCTGCAAGGTTATGCCGTTCAGACTTAATAATGCTGGAGCAACTTATTAGAGGCTCGTCAACCGAATGTTCCCTAACCAAATAGGAAAGACCATGGAGGTATACATGGACGACATGCTAGTGAAGTCACGACTATCCACCAACCATGTCAGGGATTTGGAAATGAGGTTTAGCATACTCCGACTATAACGACCCAAAATTTTAGTCATTCGAAATTCATATATTTAATTGATTTTAAATATTCAAGAGTTAATTTTATAATTTGAGTAACTTATATTTCAAATATAGTATTTATTTGGATAAATTAAATTGTTAATTTAATGTTTCAAATTGTGTAAATAATTGGAATTTGAATTATATGTGAATGATGTTTGCGCCAAAATTGGTGACAAATCCCGAATATCGTGAAAGCACTGATATATGAATATAAATCAATAATATCCAAACACAAATCTCAGGTCTAAGCAAAACAGAGAACAACAATTGAGAAATAACGAACAGGAAACACGAGATTTATAGTGGTTCGGCTATCTCCGGCCTACGTCCACTTCAAATGATAATATTTTTATTGATGTTCTTGTTGGTTATAGTAGATTAAAGTAGTAATTTTCGAATACAATGACAGAGTTTGAGTGCAATCGTGATTTTGGCAGAGTTTGGACGTCGCTAGATCAAAAAGTCCTTTCTTTGTAGGCTTTAGGGTGCTATTTATAGGCGTTCCCTACGAATATCTGGCTCAAACTTCGAGAGACTTCTTCTGGCACGTGAGTGGGCCCACTTGATCGATCCTATGAAGTTTCGACTCGATCCGTGATCGATACGAACTAGTTTTGTATCAATCAAGAATTTGTCCAATGGAGTCGAAACTTGGCACGAACCTTCTCTAGCATGTACGTAAGCTCCTGTGAAAATTTCATAGCATTTGGACTTGTGAATTATGAGATATGGTTGATGCAAGATTGCGTTTTCATTAGGCCGTTGCGTTCGAATTGATGACTTCGCATTGCTTCTTTTCGAATCGATCCAGGCACGTGAGTGCAAGGTGACATGGCGCGAGATTCTTGGATCGCTCCACCTTTTGCGTCGAGTTGACCGAGCCTTATTCGTACCCAAGATTGGAGCCTTGTTCCTATCGGTTAATTCATCTTGTTCGCATCGATAGTTCGCATCGATCGCATTTTGCCTCGTTCGCATCGACTGCCACAGCGCTATTCGCATCGTTCGCTTATGAGGAAGTAAGATATTGTTCCAACCGATCGACTATCGATAACACCGATCGATATAAACTAGTGGTTCGCCTATGGATCGATATGAACAACGAATGTTCAATCGATGCGAATTAGGCCCTCAACAGATTGATACGAACAGTGAAGTTATCATAGGAGTGCAAAAAGAACCGATGCGTTGACTTTATGGATTCGAACATATGGATACGAACAAGATTTCTGTGGAGCGATACGAACACAATGGATACGAATAGCACGACCAAGGATCGATTCGAACCTGATCGATTCGAAGTTGTACGCTCCTGATGGATATGAATTGGATTCATCTATGGATTCGAAATATGATCAATTCGAACTAGGGTACAACGATGGATACGAAATGAGGCTATTTCCTTCGATTTGCATCGATCATATCTTGAGCATACGAACTCGGATCGACTTGAAACTTGGGATGTTGGCTTTCATGGCTTTGCTAGTCATGTCTTGTCAATTGTAGCCCGATTCGGAGTCGGACAAAATCCATCGATATCCATAGTGAACCTGCGATGTATAATCGATAATTATGACTAGTAATCATTGATTTTCAGCTAATTTCTTGATATCTCGACCTTGCCAAAAGGTGGGATAACAAATGAAAATGGTTTATAAAGTTAAACTTAATTCTATTTGAATTAGAGTGATGTTGGAGAACTTTTAAAATTGAATTAAAAGTTAATTTCTAGAAATTGAATATTTTAATATTTAATTAACGTATAAAAATAGTCATTTTTCACACGGTCTCGGATTTCGACGAAACCAGTTTTATTAGATCCGTAATGTTCTATTATTGTAGGATTTCAAATTTTGTGTCAATCGGATTTACGGTTCAATCGTACGAAGCTGAAACGCATAGAAATTTATTTAAGTAAATTTTAATCTAAATAATTCGATTCGAAAACCTATCTTCCAAAGACGATCGAATTGGCACCCGATATATATTCCGTTGTGTTTGAAATAGGGGTAAAATATTATAAATGCCAGGCGGCACGCTTCGTTTGGAGTTCGAAATTTTTTTGGGTGAATAGTGTCGCAAAATTTTATATAAAAGGACCTCAACACTTTCCTTTTTCACTCAAACCCTAATCAGAAATCCTAGCCGCCGTTTACAATTCAGTGGCTGAAATTGCTCGATTCTTCTTCCTTCAATCTCTCTCAATCCATTAACAATTAGAAGAAACTTTCAACTACAAAGTTGAAGAGCTAGGTGGGATCTTCACATCCATATGGTGATGATCGTCATCAGAGCGTCGTGGTGGCCTAGATCTGGCCGTGTATGCATTGCGTTCAAATGCGATTTTCGAGATGCTGGTGGAATTTCAAGGCATCAGACCTTAGACAATGGGAGAGGCTAGGCTGGCGTGTCGTTTGGTGCCACCTGAACGAACTCTGTTGGGTTGTAGAAGGTGCGACGATCGATTGAATGACATGATTGCGTTGTTGCATGGTACAAAATGAACGAAGGAAGAAGCTAAAAAGAGCAGCCACGATCTGCCCTGGAAAAAAATCAACGGAAAGAATATTTGCAAGGTTATAAAAAAATAAAAAAAATTGTAAATAATATTATATTAGTTTGTGTAATCTTTAAAATGCATAACTTGTTCATACAAGGTTCGGTTTTGACGAAACAAGTTGCGTTGGGTTTGTATTGATGAGCATTATATTTTAGAGCTAGTTTGGAATTGATTGGAGCTATTGTTAATTTTGGGTAAAATTAAATGCTCGTTTAATTTTATTCGGAATAAAAACTACAACTGCTATTGAAACCCAAGTGAGTACAACTCACTCTTTCTGACTCACTTATATTTTTATATAAGTGAGAAATAAATTTATTTATGATGATTTGTGATTGTTTGGATGAAATATGATATTATATATATATATATATATATATTGATTGGTATTTGGATATATTCTTGCCTATTGGAGCAGATGAGACCCTATACATTCTCGAGTATGAGCGGATGACCTTTTGTACGCACATCTGCCTTGAAGCGGACATTGTATATATTTTCTCATATGTATATTTGTTGCAGGTGACTGGTTGGAGGGATCCGACTAGATTCCTCACCAGTGTTGATTTTATTTACAGATATTGTTATATATGCTATTATAATGTTATATATGATGTTTGGGTGCCGCGATTGATGTATTTAGTGTTGTTGCAGCATTGGGCCTATTTTTGATAATTTAAAAATGTTAAAGTGATGATTTCAATTTAAAAAGTATTTTGAAGTAATTTGGAAAAATTATATTTTTGAATTGTTAAGGGAATGAATTTATTTTAAATAAATAAAGGTTTTAATTTTTATGTTATAAAAGTTATGATTTTTGGGAAATATACGAAAATGTGATTTATGGAAATATGGAGTTAACTATTTTGTAAAATAGCTTAAATTGGGATTTTGTACTTATTATAAATGGGTTATATATAAGATTTGTAAAATTGGGTTTTTATAAATAAAAGTAATGGAATTATAGAGGAGTTTTTATAAGTGTTAAAATGAAGTATAAATGAATCTTATAAGTAAATAAGATTTATATATTTATTAATTGATGATGTTATAAAAAGAATGATTTTGTAAATAAGAGATTTATAAGTAATTAAATTATAAATTGGATTTTTGCATGTAAACGAGATATAAATGGAATTTGTTAATAAAGGGATTTTTTATATTGAAGTTTTTATAAAGTATATATGGTATTTATAAACATTGTTTTATAAATGTGAAATCAACTTATTTTGAGAAGTTAAATATGAAAGTTTATTAAAGGAAATATATTCATGATTTTGGACAGTGGATAATCCTTTAATGATGAATTTGGTAAAGGAGATATATTCACGATTTTATACCGTGAATTATCCTTTAAATTAAATGTTGCAATAATAATGAATTTGATTAGAGAATTATATTCACGATTTTGGATGGTGAATAATCTTTTAAATTAAATGAATGTTTCAGGAAGTAATATTTTTAAACGGAGTTAAATGGTTTGAAGATATTTTAAAATGTGTTAAGTATCGAATACATAGATTTCAACATTCATTGTAGAAATAGACGTTTACAAGAAATAGGGAAATTGTTTGTCCTTGAGATGATGGTTTTGATGACAACAACCTTAGAATAAGATTATAAAATATAAATACTAACATTATAGTTTAGATATATATGTGTACGCAGGATTTAACCATGCAGATACCAAGAATGAAGAATGTACAGTATAAAGATTCAAGATATCAAGATTGAAGACTCATGAGTAACAAGATTATCAAGAGTTCATGATTTCAATAATAAGTAATTTAATTAGGAATTTTGTTAAAACTCCTAGAAAAGCACTGGCATCCTAAAATCCAATTTATTCGTGGAATCAATTCCACTTCGAGCCAGTTAAAGGGATGGAACCCTAAGTAGGATGGAACCTACAAAAAATCTAGTGGAACATTGTTTTGTATCCACTAACTTTTTTTCAAAATGTTTTACAAAATTATATCTTGTTTTCAAAATGTTTTCAAAATCTTCTTTTTAAAAGAATCAAAAACATCTATCCTGGTTTTAAATATTTTAACCTCAAAATAATCTTTATTTTCAAAATCAAATTATCCTTGGTTTTTAAACTATCTTTTAATAACAATATATTTAATATTTAATATTTATACTTAGATTTAAATATAAAATTATAGTAAAATTTTATATATACCAAAATATTATTCTCTATATTTATTTATGTATTTTAACTATAGTTAAGTATATTTATAAAGTTTAAAATAGTGTTAATACAAGATAGAAGTTATTTTCCAAGGAAAACAAATTATCAAAATTTCCTTAGGCATGTCGACATCCTCAA
Source organism: Allium cepa (assembly GCA_030765085.1). Taxonomy (NCBI): domain Eukaryota; kingdom Viridiplantae; phylum Streptophyta; class Magnoliopsida; order Asparagales; family Amaryllidaceae; genus Allium; species Allium cepa. The sequence goes on along the minus strand of CM060938.1, from coordinate 909,280,948 downwards.
TTACCCCATGTCGACATGGTAGCAGTTTATTTCAAAAATTTGAATTTCAAAGGAAGTGCCTATTCGTTATATCCTTTCATGAATGGACATGGTTTTTGTTCTACTATAAATAAGGGTAGTTTTGAACGAATTTACTACCATATTTTCTCTGATTTCACTCCTCTTCTTCTTCCACATTTCATTATACACATTTTTACCATTGCTCTACGAAATCAACATTAAATCTAACTAGATCATTTCTGCTTTGATTCTCTATCACTATCTCAACAAGATCTCAGTGCTATTCAGAGTTATAGACCTCTTTGTAATCATTTAAGCGAGAAAAGGTGTGATTGTAGCCTTGGAAATCATCAAGTTAGAAAAGGTGTGATTGTAGCCTAGAAAATCAATTGGGTGAACTTGTTGCCTGTAAAATCAAGTATCTCTACCCAGAGGATTGTGAATCTGGAGTGGTGTACCTCGTGGCCTTGAAATCGAGGGTGTAATTGTATAATTTTTTTTGAAAGGAAATCCGTACTTGTGTGCGGGACTGGATGTAGGGTAACTCTGAACCAGTATAAAATCCGATGTGTTCTTTCCTTTATTGCTTTTACTTTATTTCTGCATCCGTGTTTGTTTCTGTGATCATATCTGTATCTGAATATTGCATACATTTGTGTTCAAATTAACAAAAACTCAAAAAGATTTAGTAATTCCTTAAAAAACTATTCACCCTCCCCCTTTAGTGTTAATCCTACCCTTAAGATCCGTATTCCGCATTTCTCACATTTGGTATCAGAGCAAGGTTTTCAAAGTTTTCATAATCTGAATTTTGAATTTTTTTTAAAATGGCTACCAACACTGGTACTGTTAACACAACCAATACTGGTTCTATTATCCCTGTCACTAGTTCATTTGTAGAAGGTCAGTCTACTGTCAGACCACCACTTTTTAATGGTAGTAACTTTGCATATTGGGCATGTAGGATGAAAATATATTTACAATCTATAGGAATAAACACTTAGAATGTCGCACAGACTGAATATTCTGAACCCACAACTGATTTTGCATAGTGGACCGCTGGGCAAGAGACGGTTGCACAAAATAACTCTAAAGCTATGAATATTCTGTTTTGTTCACTTGATAGAAATGAATTTAATAGAGTGTCAGTTTGTAAGTCTGCATATGAAATCTGGAAAACTTTGCAAGTTACTTATGAAGGAACAAGCAAAGTTAAACAGACTAAAATTTCCATGCTCACAAACCAATTTCAATTATTTAAAATGAATTCTAATGAGTCTATTTCAGATATGTATAGTAGATTTAAGAACATTGTGCATTCTCTAATATCCTTGGGAAAGGAATTTGAGGAAGAAGATCAAGTAAGAAAAATCTTAAATTCTCTTACTCCCGAATGGGATCAAAAGATACTTGTGATCGAAGAGGCAAACGACATCAGTACCTCAAAGATAGAAGAATTAATTGAAAATCTAATGTCGTTTGAAGTCCAAATGATTGAGAGAAGAGAAAGCAAAGCATCTGGAAAAAAATCAATGGCGTTCAATGCATTCACCGATGGATCAGACTCAAACATCGATAATGATGGGAGATTGCCCTTATGACCAAGAATTTTTAGAAATTCATGAAATACAGAAAGATGAATAATCTCAAGAGAAACAACTATAAGAACTCTGGAAATCAGAATGTAGTGCCAAACAATATCAAATGTTTCAACTGTGATGAACCAGGCCATATCAAAAGAGACTGTATGTATCCAGATAGGCAAAATCTTCCTATAAACATTGATTCCGTAAAGAAATGAAAACGTGCATTTACTGCCACTCTAGATGAATCAGACTCGTCCTCAAGCAATGAAGATCAGAAGACGGATAATTCAAATATATGTTTCACGGCAGTTCACGACTCCGACGAATTCAGAGAAACAGACTCAGAAAAAGGTACACATTTACAATATAATTGGTTGAATTTGCATGCTTGGAATTGGATGCTTGATTGATTGATTTTGAATGGGTGTGTTGTTTGAATTTTAAAATTTTTAATTTTTTTACTATTATTTTATTATTATTATTTTCATTTTTTAATAGTATCATAATATTTTATGGAATATACTATAATTCTGGTAATATTCCTGATATATGTATAGACATTGAAAATAATATATATATATATATATATATATATATATATATATTAGAATACTTAAGTAAAGCAATCATGGAAATTCAAAGATACATGTCGACGTGGTCCCCACCATGATGTCGACAGGGTACAGAAATTTGAAATTCAAAATTTGAATTCAAATGTTGAATTTCCCTCCATCTTTTCACTTCATTCCATTCTCTGAAAAACCACCTTTTGACCAGAGAATATGTCTATTGAGAATCTATTTATTCACTATCTCTTATCACAACTTTTCACTCTCATTTTCAAATTCAAACTCTTATCTCAAAACTTCAAGCTCTGTACCCTCTACTCTAATGGCTTCTTCAAGCAACCCTTCCACAAAGAGAATTTTCGGAAAGATAAAAAAGCAAATCTACAATGATGCGGAGGCTATAAAAGCATATATCAACTATGCTAACTATGGAAAAGTCTACCCGAGAAGTTTTCTTTATTTCAAGATATCTCTTCTTATGAACTTGATTCTCTTTTTGTAAACAATCAATTTCTTAGTCTTGTTGCTGCTTCTCAAAATGATTTTGTTTGTTATCCATGTCTTGTTAAAATTTTCTATGCAAATTTGAACCGTGGATTTTATAATGGAAATGATGATGAAATTTGGAGTAGTGTCAAAGGCATTAGAATCGTTTTAAATTGTGATCTTTTGGGTACCATTCTCAATTGCATAAGCACGGTAATGGATCTTTCTAGTTTTAATATCGATGAAAATGATCGTGAGACATTTCATTACATTGTCGAAGGAAATGATGATTTTGAATTCAAAAATCGAAACTTTCGACCAAAAGCTAGAATTGTTAATCTTCTTTTACAATATACTTTGACCCCAAGATCGGGGAATTTTAACAATTCTACCTCAAAAGTTTGCAAATCACTTTTTTCTATTTTTGGGAATTATGATATAAATTGGGCGCAAGTTATTTTGGATGAACTTCGTCCTAAAAATCTTGAAATGGGAGAAAACACTTTGTATCGTGGAATCTATCTCACTCGGATTTTTAACAATTTTGGAGTAGATTTCAAAGGAGAAGAATTCGTTTCAAGAAAGGTTTTTAATCACTCAAACATTTCTCTTATGAAAATTCCATTTGTTTTTCAACCATATGAGACTCTTATTGAAAAGGAAGAGCGTTTGGCTCATGAGGAGATGGAAGAGGAGGAAGAGGAGGAAGAAGAAGGGGATGAAATGGAAATAGAAGAAGAAGGTGAAACCTCTTTGGAAAGCATTGACTCTCCTCCTAATCCAACCAACAAAACCTTACTCAAAAATCAAAAGAACATTGTCGAGAATCAACGGATTCTTAAACGATCAGTTAGTAAGAAATTGGATAAAATGTCATCCAATATGAACAAGTTTTTCTCCAAGGTCAGCAAGAAGCTTGGATTATCTTCATCTTCGTCATCCTCTAACTGGTTCTACCTTTTTATTTCGTGTTGTATTAGTTTTAGTTTGCTTTGATTTGAATGTTCATGTAGTTCTTTATGATTATTCATTGTATCGTTCTATTATGCAACGAAATTTAATTTCTTTTCTGTTATCTAGCTTATCTTATCTCCATAATAAATGTTGGTATATTATATAAATACACACACACACACACACACACAATTATTCACAAAATCAAAATAAGTCACCAAAGTTCGCTGAACCATGTCGACATTCCCCCTTGACCATGTCGACATGTACTGGTCAGAAATGACATTTCATTTTAAGTTTGAAATTTGAATAACTACCTTATGTCTATTCATTTCAAACGAATTTCTACACCGATAAATACCTATTTCTTCCAGAATTCATCACTCAGAATTATGTCTTATCTATTTTATCTCTAATTCTTCTCACAAACTCAAATATGGCCAATCCAATTCATAATTTGACCGAGAATCTTGAAGAAACCCTTAATTCTTTCAAGAGTATTCTTTCTTTCATTCTTCATAACCAACGACACTTAGAGTTGAGTCAAATGCAGATAAACAAGGAGCAAGAAAAGCATTTTGATGCGATACGATGGATGATTTACTCCCTGCACAAAGATGATAATGAAGCACATCCTCCTATCTTTCTCACCAATGATAATGAAAATTGGGATGCCATTAAAGAGGACCATATATTTGGAGAAGAAGGATGGGTGGAAATTCCTCCTAATGTTTGATTTTATTTGATTGCTTTGTTTGATTTTAATTAATTGCTTGGATTGATTTGTTTTAATTTGGTTTGGTGTGGATTGATATTTAGTGTGCAAAACATGTATAAAAACACATTGATATTTATATGATCTTTGATTAGTTATCATGTATATCAGTATAATTATCTCTTAATCTATCTATTATATACTCCATTGTATAGTTTATTAATGCAGGTACTTAAGTACAAGAATGAGGGGGAGTTATATAGTTTCGAGCTTGTTTTTGTTGATGACAAAGGGGGGAAGTATAAAATAGGATAGTTAGGCATAGATTAAGGGGGAGTTATTAGTTTTAGGGGGAGTTATTAGGATAAAAGTAATATTTTATAAACAAAAGTTATCATCATCAAAAAGGGGGAGATTGTTAGTCCTTAAGATGATGGTTTTGATAACAACAACCTTAGAAAAAGATTATAAAGTATAAATACTAACATTATAGTTTAGATATATATGTATATGCAGGATTTAAACATGGAGGTACCAGGAATGAAGACTGTACAGTATAGAGATTCAAGATATCAAGATTGAAGAATCATGCGTATCAACGTTATCAAGAGTTCAAGATTTCAATAATAAGTAATTTAATTAGGAATTTTGTTAAAACTCCTAGAAAAGCACTGGCATCATAAAATCTAATTTATTCGTCGAATGGAATCCACTTCGAACCCGTTAAAGGGATGGAACCCTAAGTAGGATGGAACCTACGAAAAATCTAGTGGAACATTGTTTTGTATCCGCTAACTTTTATTCTAATTGTTTTACAAAATTATATCTTGTTTTCAAAATGTTTTCATAATCTTCCTTTTAAAAGAATAAAAAACATCTATCCCGGTTTTAAATATTTTTAGCCTTAAAATAATCCTTATTTTCAAAATCAAATTATCCTTGGTTTTTAAACTATCTTTTAATAATAATGTATTTAATTTTTAATATTTATACTTAGATTTAAATATAAAATTATAGTAAAATTTTATATATACCAAAATATTATTCTCTACATTTATTTATGTATTTTTTTTGCAAAGCAAGCCGGTTTTAAAGTGGGCCGTCCACTTTTATTACGAAAGTAATAAAGTTGAAGTACAGGAGTAAGGCAAAAGCACCTACACTACTAAAAAAAAATTGGAAAATACAGCACAGGTATGTGGCAGACTTGCCACAGTAACTAAATAAATGTCCAAGACTAGGACTCCTCCAAAGAGGAAGAATCACCAGCATCATCAATAACCAAAGGCACATTCCCACAACGACTAGCATAGGGCCTGAAAACAGAAGCAAGGCAAGGGTCAAAACCCTTTGCATCAGGAGAATAAATGAAAGTACGATCCGAAGAAAGATCAGCTAGCATGACCGAATTATTACTCGCATACTCTCCATCCAAGTCAAGAAGTAAGGAATCACCAGAAGATCGGTAGTAAAGGCAACGAAGGTCCTTATGATCATCGGAAACAAATCTGAAAAATGAACAATTCTCCGGGCTAAATCTCACGTCAGAAATGCAGTCAACCCAACACCTCTCAGCCTCATCCCAAAAGATCCGGGCAGAATCCGAAATAGCAACAGCAGAAGGTGAGGCAACACAAGGTACCACAGCAGCAACAGGAGAGACAGTCGAATCTCTAGAAAGTGGCTGACACGAATCTGACACAGGAAGGATTGGCGAAGCAGTAGAGGGGACTTTTGGCATCCATTTCCGGAGCGGAGGACGAGGCAGAGGAATCTTAGGAGCAGTCACAGACGATTCGGAATGCTGGCAGGAGATAGCGAGGTGGCCAAAAGACTGACAGGAGGTACAAATATCCGGAATCCAACCATAGCGAACACGGACCTCCGCAACATGCCCAACAGCAAGCTGAACTGGAATAGTAGCAGGGAGAGGCTTAGAGGGGGGAATCTCAATTAGAGCCTTAGCATACATTAATTTATCACGGGCAACCGTATTAGTGTCAAAACACTTCAATTTTCCAATGTTGCAGGCTAACCAGTTCAACCCAAGCAAAGGCTGCAGAGCAGAGGGAATCTGGGAAAAGTACACCCAAACGGGGATGGATATCACTTGCTCACGAGCACTCGCCACAGTAGGTGTCCAGGGGGTGATGATAAAGGTCCTTCCAGCGAAAAAGGTAGGCTTGGCACTAAGAACTAACCGACGATCCTCAGCAGAAGAAAATTTAAGGTAATACAAGGAGTCAATCAGTTTCACATTCAAATTACCACGCAGCTTCCAAACCTTCCGCAATAACAAGGATGGATCTCTAAGACGGTGATTTGGTTCCAGGAAGAAACCAACCAAATAATCAGACCAAAACTCAACTCCAGCTTGGATAACATTAGGAGGGGGGATCTTCACTCCATTCTCTTCAACAATTTCAAATTCAATGGGAGTATAGTCACCAGCGTTTCGGGGAAGTGAATTGAATAAAGAAGCCTAAGGCTTAGGGCATGCTGGAGTGGCAGAAGGCATTGGGCGTCCCACATCAAAGGCGACCTTGGACGCATCCAAATCGACATCACAATTAAGTGGACCAAGGTCCCCCATAGCATTTATACAAACAGTTGGCGTGCATTGTTCAGAGATTGCCGTTCCAACCAACCCCACTTCATTTTCCATCAGGCCACCAACTCCACACTCACCGATCAATGCAGTCGCAGAGAGACCACCAAAACCACACTCATTTAGCATAGAAGACGAACTGGTATTCCCAGTTACACAATTAGTACTCACAGGCAGTTGCGTATCAGTACCAGGGAAAAGCGACACAGCGCCAGAAAGAACAATTCTAGAAGACGCAACTTGTTTACTATTACACGAGACAGCAGTTGAAAGGCTAGATGGACGAAGTGGAGGAAAATCAGTGAGGGAATTAATTAAAGGCTTAGTAGCGGTCATTGATTTGAAAGGTCGCCCAGATCTAGTCGAAGTGGGAGAGGGAAGGGGCGGCAGAGAGGGTCGAGAAGGAGAAGAGGACATGAAGAAACAGACGCGTTAAGAAGAGGAGGAGGGGGAAGTCACGGAGGAGGACATTTTAAATCCCTAAAATATGAATTTAGTTGAAAAATTTGGGGATAGGGAGACTATGATCCAAGAAATAGTTGATAACCCTTTTCACTTTGGAAAGCAATTTTGCTGGCAACAAGAAAGTCCTACTCCAAGAAAGCAATTTTAGCCACCTTTTATCACATCAGAATTTTTTTCATTTTAACTATAGTTAAGTGTATTTATAAAGTTTAAAATAGTGTTAATACAAGATAAAAGTTATTTTCAAAGAAAAACAAATTACCAAAATTTCCTTAGGCACGTCGACATCCTCAAATACCTCATGTCGATATGGTAGCAGTTTATTTCAGAAATTTGAATTTCAAAGGAAGTGTCTATTCATCATATCCTTTCACGAATGGACATGGCTGTTGTTTTACTATAAATAGGGGTAGTTTTGAACGAATTTACAACCATATTTTCTCTGATTTCACTCCTCTTCTTCTTCCATATTTCTTTATACACATTTTTACCACTACTCTACCGAAATCAACATTGAATCTAACTAGATCATTTCTGGTTTGATTCTCTATCACTATCTCAACAAGATCTCAGTGCTATTCAGAATTATAGACTTCTTTATAATCATTTAAGCGAGAAAATGTGTGATTGTAGCCATGGAAATCAATCAAGCAAGAAAAGGTGTGATTGTAGCGTAAGAAATCAATTGGGTGAACTTGTTGCCCGTAAAATCAAGTATATCTACCAAGAGGATTGTGAATCTGGTGTGGTGTACTTCGTGGCCTTGAAATCGAGGGTGTAATTGTACAATTTCTTTTGAAAGGAAATCCGTACTTGTGTGCGGGACTGGATGTAGGGTAACTCCGAAGCAGTATAAAATCCGATGTGTTCTTTCCTTTATTGCTTTTATTTTATTTATGCATCTATGTTTGTTTCTGTGATCATATCTGTGTCTGAATATTGCATACATTTGTGCTCAAATTAACAAAAACTCAAAAAGATTTAGTAATTCCTTAAAACACTATTCACCCCCTTTTTAGTGTTATCCTAGCCTTATGATCCGTATTCCGCAGTTTTCACAGAAATGATGGACTATAACATTATTGTTATTGTAAATGATTTTCGAAAGGAGATATTTTATATAATATATGGGATTTATATATCTATCTAATTATCGAATTCCTATACTAATGATTTTGGGTTGTCGTAAGGATGTTTTACGCAATATTCGTTTTAACCCAAATAAGTATGTTTAAGAGATATTTTCCTTAAAGAATATAATATATACTTGGTCATGATTTAAGTATATGTAATATTTTTTAAGTGTTAAAAATAAATTGATTTGTGAGTTACTTATTATTAAATAAGTTTATGGAAATGTTTTCCAAATAGTGAAATATTGAAATGGTTTGAGATTATATCTTTTTAAAGATAATTTGAAATGAATATTTGGAAAATGGTTTAATTAATAAAAGAATAATTAAAAGGGCCTACTGATTGCTTATGGTGCTAGATATTTTTTTATCGCTTTGATAGTTAAATAACCGACTATCAAATTTAGCCATTTTAGTTCCTCGACTTGATATGGGAACTATTTAGTCGTACACGTAGAACGTATCCCTCTGTATAGGCTTGATTATCGTTTGTATTGAGGATGTTGATTCATTTAGTGTGGAGTATTACTCTAATCCATCGAGCCTTGGCCCGAAGGATAGCAAGTTGAAAGTTGGAGACATGATAAGTCTATGAGACTTAGTTTCTGTGTGAGGTTGAGAAACGCTTTTTCGTTGTTGGTCCGAAGAGATTGGGATCGGATTTATCTCAAAACCACTTCGGACCAACATTTATGCGTTCGATTGTGCAGATTGTGATGATATTGATATTCATGATTTTCATAGTGGAGAACTGCTTGTTGATCGTTTGGGGTTAAAATCCCAATATACATCTAGTAGCAGTAGTCTCTTCGTTATGAAATATCCAATGCAAGCACTATTTGCTACTAATCTTAGGGATTTCCTGGCGGGTTATGGTAGGAAATTACCTTCGGTTTGTCCTGTTCTTGGAAAACTTGTATGGACGTTTTTTTGATATTGCATTTCTAAAGATTACGTACATTGGTTTTTACAAACGTACATCAGTGGTGGCGGAGAAGGCAAATTTTCTTAGCTTAACACCCTCCTTGAGACATACGAGCTCATGGGTTGTATTTTTGTGGAAGGCAATTTGTAGTCAACGGAAATGGCAGTGTGGCATTCTAAGTGATGTGATATGTGATATGCGAAAGGTAATCTTTACCTCAGGCCTCATCAACCGAAAATGACCGAAACGGGATTAGACGCGGCAAGGCTAAGTGGGTCATTCCTAATTACGATATGATCATACTCTACTAGATATATTTCTTCCCGCTATGAAGTTCGGGATGTAAATTAATGTGGTATGTATGCTATGAGGGCCCTCGGAAAAGGTCGGTAACGACCGGAGGATGATACATTCGGTACTTCCTAGTTATGGAGTAGGCCAGTCTTGTGTTGCTAGAGGGCAGATGTTCTGTGCCTCGGGACATCCATCTAGAGGTGTACCCATCGGAAGGTAGTTCCTTCACCTGATCATTTGTATGGAAATCCAAACTCCACTACGATCTTGCGATTTTGTTGTAATAGCGTAATGAATAGCCCAAAAATGCTATATGGGTAACCATTTTGGCTATGATTAATATTATTTGTATACTAGACACTAGTATAATATAAGATGATTTAATATGAAATGTTTTAGTTATCGTAAGGTAAAAACAAGTCCGAGTTTATGTGTGGGCATGTCTTACGAGATACTTTGTTTTGAAAAGGAAAAGTTGGTAATTTAGTAAATTCAGTTGAGTGTGTTTCTCACGTTGGTTTTCCAGACTGATCGGGTGTTCTTCCTTTTCAATGCTTTGGTCAGACCGAGTGTATTTACTGGTTCATATTTGGTGCTTTTGGAGCTTCAGCGGAAGAGCTGGAGATCTTCATTTTCATATACACGTATCTGTTTTGATTATCCGCTTTGTGTAATGTTGTTGTTTATAATATCAACAATTGTAGACGGGTTATTATAACTGTCCAGGCTGATAACCAATGATTGATTGTTGAGCTGTGATTGATGTATGTATATACAGTTTCTTTTTTTGTAAAGATCAATGATATGATATTATGTGTTATTCCGCTGTGATGTGAGATTCTGTATTGTTCTGTTTGGTTCTATCTTCTCTCTATCTTCTCTTTTCTTCTTCTCTTTTCTTTTCTTTCTCTTGACTTTTCATCAGTCTATGCATTTTGGATCGGACATGTGTGGTTTATTGTCGATTCAAAGGGTACGAATTTGCGGGTCGTCACACATGGTACCTAGATTTTGTATATTCCTAGGCTTTGATGTGTACTCAGTATATATAGGGACAGTAGCATCCTAGATTGAGTTAGAGTGTATTATATATATGAGCGTGTATTTGTTAGTGATTATAAAATGTTTTATATTATGTTTGCTTATCCGTTGAGCTGTTTGTGAATTCTGATCGATATGTGGGATGCCATGTAGGGATTTCTAAACACTTGAACGAGGCAAGTCGACATAGTATTTTTTTAATTGGGTAAATGAAATAATTTTACCTCGATTATATTTTATATATAAAGGAAAAAATATTTCAGAAATTATTATAGTGTATATAAAACTGATTGTTGGTTGTTTGAAAATGTAAATATATATCAGTTAATAAAAGCTGGTTAAATAATCTAAATAAAACAATAATTAAAAAAGAATAAATTATATAAGTAAATGAATAATAAAGTATGGAATTATAATTAATATGATATACAATTATGAAATAATCTTATATATAAGAAATGAAACTAAATGAGTATATTTATGAATATGAGTTATAAATGAAAATGGATTTTAAACTAAGAATTTAGAAATTTTGAATCCCGTTGATTTTGACAGTTTTTTTCAAAGTAAAAGAGATTATATTATTATAAATCTAAATAAGATAAACAAATTTGGAATGAATCTTATATAAATGAAGTAAAATAGTGAAATTATATAAGTAAAAATACTTGTAAATGTGATTTATAAATAAAAGGAATTTTTTAAAAAGAATTTAAAGCACTGAATTCACTACTATTGCTGGGAAATAATAAGCGTGATGACTGCAGCATCATCAGTACCATTTTCGAGTTTCTGTGTAATGGATTTGCTACCGTTAGTAAACTGGACATTGAATTTTTGTTTTAATAAACAAATTTGAATTTAAAAACCAAGTTGAAATTAATAAGTATAAAGTAAAACAAGTTTTGAACTTATAATTCGAATCAGTATAAATAAGGAAAGTTAAATAAATTAAATTGGATTTGAACTGGATTAGATAAATTATTGAAATGGAAATTTAATTAAGGAGTAAGTGAATATATAATATGAATTTGGAAGTTTAAATAAATAAGTTATATAACTCATAAAATGGGAAAATGTAAGTAAAACCAAATATGAAAATGGTTAAACAATTTTTTTAAGCAAAACAAAAAACTAAATTTGAATAGTGATATGAATTTGGCTTAACTAAAAGTTAAATAAAATGACTTTAGAGATGAAATTTAAGTTAAGTCAAATAGAATTTGAATTAAATTAGAAATGAACTTAAGTTGTATAAGTGAAAGTAAATGTAAGTGAGGATGAAATAAAACATAACTTAAGTGATGTTGAATGAAGTTGAATTTGATATCAAAATGAAGTGTTATGGAATAATGGATGTTAGTTGATTGAATAGAAATTCATTAAGTGTAAATGAAATTGAATTAATGATGGAAAGCTAAATAATTGAGTCCAAATTGGAAGTGAAGTAAATTTAAATAGAATTGAATTTGATTTAAACTGAAAGTTAACTAACTTGAATGTAAATTAGTGAATGCAAACTAATTGAATATGAATGAATGAATGTTAGTAAAATCCAATGTAAATAAATCAAATGTGAATAAATTGAAAATCGATTCAATGAATATCAATAAGAAATGAATGAATAATTGATTTGGTTATGGATTGAATTGACAGAGATTGGTTCGTTGGATGTTTATTGGATGATAGTTGTTTTTGGTTGGATTTGATGTTATTATTGCATTTGCTGTATTGGCATATATAATTGTTGTATTTGTATATGTTGTGTATTGATATTACTTTCTACATATATGTTTATCATTTGTTGTTGAGTCTTTAGTAGGTGCGTATGGAGTATGCTTTGCATTTGGAGCTCGCTTTCGCGCTATATTAGCTATATATGCTCGCTAATAATATATAAGGTACATATCTCGGATTACATATCGTACTTTTATAATTTATTTCCCTATAGGATGCCTCATCCTCGAAGATGAGATGTATATTGTGATATATATATATATATATATATATATATATATATATATATATATATATTGTCATTTTTTGGATCGAACCGCGCAAAGGAGGATATGGCGAAAGTTTTTGAAAATTTAAGGCGTTTGAAATGTTTTGAGAAATTGGGAAAAAATTTTGATAACTAAAATTTTGATTTTGAGTCGAAAGTTAAACGATATTAGTTGGTTTTGAAAAGATAACTATGTATGAATTTGAAAACTTAGAAAAGTTTTTGTATGAAGTTTAACGAATGATTTTGGAAAAGTTAAAAGGTTTAAATGGATTTGGTAAATTTAATTTAAACGAATTGTTTTGAAAAGTTAATGTATTTTGTTGTTTTTTCTTACTTGGTAATTTCAGGGACGAAATTCTTTTAAGTAAGGGAGAATGTAACGACCCAGAATTTTAATCATTCGAAGTTCGTATATCTAATTGATTTTAAATCTTCAAGAGTTAATTTTACAAGTTGAGTAACTTATATTTCGAATATAGTAATTTATTTGGATAAATTGAATTGTTAAGTTAATATTTGAAATTGTGTAAATAATTGGAATTTGAATTATATGCGAATGAAAATGATTTATAAAATTGAATTTGATTCTATTTAAATTAGAATGATGTTAGAAAACTTTTAAAATGGAATTAAAAGTTAATTTCTAGAAATTGAATATTTCAACATTTAATTAACGTGTAAAAATATTCATTTTTCATAGGGTCTCGGATTTTGACAAAACCAGTTTCATTGGATCCATAATGTTATATTATTGTAGAATTTCAAATTTCATATCAATCGGATTTATGGTTTTGTCGTACGAAGTTGAAATGCGTAAGAATTTATCTACGTAAATTTTAATATAAATAAGTCGATTCGAAAATCTATCTTCCAAATACGATCAAAATGGCTCCCGATATATATACCAATGTGCTCGAAATAGGGCTAAAACATTATAAATGCCTGGCGGCACGCTTTGTTTGGAGTTTGAAAAAATTTCGGGTGAATAGTGTCGCAAAATTTTATATAAAAGGACCTCAACTCTTTTCTTTTTCACTCAAACCCTAATCAGAAACTCTAGCCGCCATTTACAATTCAATGGCAAAAATTGCTCGGTTCTTCTTTCCTCAATCTCCCTCAATCCATTAACAACTAGAAGAAACTTTCAACTACAAAGTTGAAGAGCTAGGTGAGATCTTCACATCCATAGGTGATGATCATCATCGGAGCATCGTGGTGGCCTAGATCTTGCCGTGTATGCATTGCGTTCAAATCTGTTTTTTGGGATGCTGGTGGCATTTAAGGCATCGGACCTCAGGCGATGGGAAAGGCTTAGCAGGCACATCATTCGATGCCACCTGATCGAACTCCGGTAGGTTGTAGAAGGTGTGACGATCGATTGGATGACATGAAGATGGGTTCGATGTTTGCGTTGTTGCCTGGTACAAAAAAAACGGAGGAAGAAGCTAATAGGAGCAGCCACGATCTTCTTTGAAATCAATGGCAGTGAATAATTGCAAGGTTATAAAAAAATAAAAAAATTGTAAATTATATTGTATTAATTTGTGTAATCTTTAAAACACATAACTTCTTCACACGAGGTCCGTTTTTGACGAAACAAGTTGCGTTGGGTTCATATTAAAGAGCACTACATTTTATAGTAGGTTCGAAATTGATTGGAGCTAGTGTAAATTTTAGGTAAAACTAAACGCTAGTTTAATTTTATTCGGAATAAAACACTGCAACTACTATTGGAACCAAAGTGAGTACAATTCACTCTTTCTGACTCACTAATATTTTTATATAAGTGAGAAATAAATTTATTTATGATGATTTATGATTTTTTGGATGATATATATATATTGGTATTTGGATATATTCCTGCCTATTGGAGCAGATGAGACCCTATACGTTCCCGTGTACGAATGGATGACCTTTTGTACGTGCGTCTGCCTTGAAGCGGACATTGTACATATTTTCACATATGTATATTTATTGCAGATGACAGATTGGAGGGATCCGACTGGATTCCGCACTAGTGTTGATTTTATTTATAGATATTGTTATATATGTTGTTATCATGTGGTATATGATGTTTGGATGTCGCGATTGATGTATTTAGTGCTATTGGAGCATTGGGCCTATTTTTGACAATTTAAAATTGCTAAAGTAATGATTTCAATTTAAAAAGGATTTTGAAGTAATTTGAAAAATATATATTTTTGAATTGTTAAAGGAATGAACTTATTTTTAATAAATAAAGGTTATACTTTTTATGTGACAAAAATTAGGATTTTTGGGAAATATACTAAAATGTGATTTATGGAAATATGGAGTTAACTATTTTGTAAATAGTTTAAATTGGGATTATGTACTTATTATAAATGGTTTATATACAAGATTTGTAAAATAGGATTTTTATAAATAAAAAATAATGGAATTACAAAGGAGTTTTTACAAGTGTTAAACTCAAGTATAAATGAATCTTATAAGTAAATAAGATTTATAGATTTATGATGATGATGTTATAAAAAGAATGATTTTGTAAAAAGAGATTTATAAGTAATTAACTTACAAATTGGATTTTTGCATGTAAATGGGATATAAATGGAATTTGTTAATAAAGCAATTTTGTATATTGAAGTTTTTATAAAATATATATGGAATTTATAAACATTGTTTTATAAATGTGAAATCAACATATTTTGATAAGTTAAATATGGAAGTTTATTAAAGGAAATATATTCATGATTTTGGACAGTGGTTAATCCTTTAATAAATATGTAGAAATAATGATTTTGGTAAAGGAGATATGTTCACGATTTTGAACAGTGGATAATCCTTTAATAAATATGTAGAAATAATGATTTTGGTAAAGGAGATATGTTTACGATTTTGGACGGTGAATTATCCTTTAAATTAGTGTTGCAATAATAATGAATTTGGTTAGAGAATTATATTCACGATTTTGGACAGTGAATAGTCTTTTAAATTAAATGAATGTTTTGAGAAGTGATATTTTTAAATGATGTTAAATGGTTTGACGATATTTTAAAATGTGTTAAGTATCGAATACATACATTTCAACATTCATTGTTGAAATTGACGTTTTCGAGAAATAAGGAAATGATGGACTATAACATTGTTGTTATAGTAAATGATTTTCGAAAGGAGCTATTTTGTATAGTATATGAGATTTATATATCTATCTAATCATTGAATCCCGATACTAATGATTTTGGGTTGTCGTAACGATATTTTACGCAACATTCATTTTAACCCAAATAAATTTGTTTAAGAGAATGCTTTCCTTAAAGAATAAAATATATAATCATGATTTAAGTATATGCAATATTTCTAAGCGTTGAAAATAAATTGATTTGTGAATTACTCATTATTAAATAATTATATGGAAATGTTTTCCAAATAGTGAAATATTGAAATGGTTTGAGATTATATCTTTTTAAAGATAACTTGAAGTGAATATTTGAAAAATGGTTTAATTAGTAAAATATTAATTAAAAGGGCCTAATTATTGCTTATTGTGCTAGATATTTGTTTGTTGCTTTGATAGTTAAATAACCGACTATCAAATTTAGCCATTTTTGTTCCTCGACTTGATGTGGGAACTATTTAGTCATACACTTAGTATGTAGCCTTCTGTGTAGGCTTGATTATCTTTTGTGCTGAGGATGTTGATTCGTATAGTGCAGAGTATTTCTCCGATCTATCGAGCTTTCTTCATGGCCCTAAGTTTAGAAAGTTGAAAGTTAAAGACCTGATAAGTCTATGAGACTCAGTTTCGGTGTGAGGTTGAGAAACGCTTTTGCGTTTTTGTTCCGAAGAGATCGAGATTAGATTTATCTCAAAACCATTTTGGACCAACACTTATGCGTTCGATTGTGCAGATTGTGATAATATTGATATTCAGGATTTTCGTAGTAGAGGACTGCTTGTTGATCGTTTAGGGTTAAAATCCCAATATACATCTAGTAGCAGTAGTCTCTTCGTTATGAAATATCCAATGCAAGGACTATTCGCTACTAATCCTAGGGATTTCTTGACATGATGTGGTAGAATAGTACCTTCGATTTGTCATGTTCTTGGACAACTTGTATGGACGTTTGTCTGACATTGCATTTCTAAAGATTACATACGTTGATTTTTATAAACGTACATCAGTGGGGGCAGAGAAGGAAACTTCTCTTAGCTTAACACGCTCCTTGAGACGTACGAGCTCAAGGGTTGTATTTTTGTGGATGGCAATTAGTAGTCAACGGAAATGGCCATGTGGCATTCTAAGTTATGTGATATATGATACATGAAAGGTAATCGTTACCTCAGGCCTCATCAATCGGATATGATCGTAATAGGGTTAGATGCAGCAAGGCTAAGTGGGTCATTCCCAATTAGGATATGATCATCCTCTTCTAGATATATTTCTTTCCGCTATGACGTTCGGGATGTAAATTAATGTGGTTTGTATTCTATGAGGGCCCTCGAAAAAGGTCGGTAACGACCGAGGGATAACATATTCGGTACTACCTGGTTATAGAGGTAGGCTGGTCTTATGTTGGCAGAGGGTAGATGTTCTGTTCCTCGGGACATCCATCTAGAGGTGTACCCATCGGAAGGTAGTCCCTTCACCTGGTCATTTGTATGGAAATCTAAACTCCACTACGATCTTGCGATTTTTTTTGTAATGGCGTAATGAATAGACCAGAAATGCTATATGGGTAATCATTTCAGCTATGATTAATATTATTTGTATACTAGACACTAGTATAATATAAGATGGTTTGATATGAAATTTTTTAGTTATCATAAGGCAAAAACATGTCTGTGTTTATGTGTGGACATGTCTTACGAGATACTTTGTTTTGAAAAGGAAAAGTTGGTAATTTAACAAATTCAGTTGAGTGTGTTTCTCATGCTGTTTACCAGACTGATCCGGATGTTCTTCCCTTTCAATGCTCGGGTTAGACCTAGTTTATTTACAGGTTCAGATTTGGTGCTTTTGGAGCTGTGGCAAGAGAGCTGGAGATTTTCATTTTCATGTACACGTATCAGTTTTGATTATCCGCTTTGCATATTGTTGTTTTTTATATTATCTGCAATTGTAAGGACAGATTATTATAACTGTCCAGGTTGATAACTAGTGATTGATTGTTGAACTCTGATTGATGTGTATATATACAGTTTCTATTTTGTAAAGATCATAGATATGATATTATATGTTATTCTGCTGCGATGCGAGATTTTGTATTGTTCTATTTGGTTCTGTCTTCTTTCTTTCTTCTCTTCTCTTCTTTTCTGCTCTTTTTTCTTCTTGACTTTCCATCATTCTATGCTTTTTGGTTCGGACATGTGTGGTTTATTGTCGATTCAAAGGGTACAAATTTGTGGGTCGTCACACCGACGGTACAGAATGAAGCTCAACAAGTTGAAGTATCATTTTGGAGTGGCATCAGGAAAGTTCCTTGGATTCATTGTCAATGCCTAAGAAATTAAAGCTAATCTTGAGAAAATCTAGTGATTCGAAAATCTAAACCCCCAGAACCATAAAGCAGGTGCAAAGCCTCAACGTGAAGGTGACAGCCTTAAGCCGGTTCATTTCTAGATCTACAAACAAGTGCATCCCTTTCTTCGACCTAATCAAAAAAGGAAAGCGAAACTTCAAATGGATAGAGGAGCATGAAGGTGCATTTGAAGCATTAGTTCAACATCTAGCGACACCTCCCATTATTTCAAAGTCGGTTGATCACAAAAGGTTATATGCCTATCTGGTGGTTTCAACAAATGCGATCAGTGCTGCGCTAATTTGAGAAGAGGATCAGATTCAACGACCAGTCTATTATATCAGCCAAAGGTTAACCGGGGCAAAAAGAAACTAACCAAGGGTGGAAAAGTTAGCTTATTGTATCGTCATAGCTTCGACGAAGCTCCATCCATATTTCCAAGCTCATTTGATCACAGTCTACATTGAACAATCGTTGCGGTGGATCCTAACATGACCTGAGACATCTGGTAGATTGCTTAAATGGAATATTGTGTTGAGCCAATTTGATAATGCTTATAAACCATGGTGAGCCATTCAAGGACAAGTTCTGGCCGATTTCATAGCTGAATTCACCGTACCGGAAGATTTCCTGAATCCAGTGCAACTCCTAAGCATACGTGGGAGCTATACACTGAGCGCATCGAACGACCGTTGCTCAGGCGCTGGAGTAGTACTCGAAACCAGCGAAGGTCGATCCATATGTTATGCTTTAAAGTTTGACTTCCACATAACTAACAACGAAGCCGAGTACAAAGCTTTTCTTGCTGGACTTAGGCTTGTCAGAGACTTGGGAGTTATTGCTATGGAGATTTACTTCGATTTGTAGTTGATCGTATGCTAGGTTCAAGGGGAGTATCAAGCCAGATACCAGTGATTGGCTACTTATCTCACTTGGGTTCAGGAACTGTTGGATCAGTTCGACTATTATGCCATCCACTGTATACCCCGAGAGCACAATCAGAAAGCTGTTTCTTTAGCGAATTTGGCCAGCGCAGGTGAAGCACAACAAATGGGACCCGTCCCCATTGAGACACTTACCGCTCCGAGTATCGATTAGATGGAGACAGACTGGGTACATGATGCAACGCCCGGAAAGGAGTCGTGAATGACCCCATTCAGAAACTATCTCAAGCACGGAGCTTTACCCGAGCATAGAAGTGAGAAAAGACAAGTTCTTCGAAAAGCTTCACGATTTACTATCTAGAATGGAGTCCTGTATAGGAGGGGAATTCTATTCCTTTAATTCGGTGTATCACCCACGATGAAATCAAATGAGTGTTACATGAAGTGCATGAGGGAGAGTGTGGAGAACACATTGGAGGGCAAGCCCTTACAAAAAAGATACTCAAATACGGATATTACCTGCCGACCATGAATCGAGATGCATCAGATTATGCCAAGAGATGCGATAGATGCCATAATCATGCCAGAATTCCAAGAGCCCCGCCTACCGAAATCACACAGATGGTCAGTCCGTGGCCATTTGCCACATGGGGCATCGTGTAATCGGGACTTTACCTCTGGCCCAAGGTGGTGCGAAGTACGCATCGTTGCAGTTGACTACTTTACTAAATGGGTGGAAGCTGAGCCCCTTGCTACTATCACGACGAAGAAAGTAATCAACTTTGTTGTTTGCAACATCATCTGTCGCTTTGGCCTTCCATGAACAATTATCACTAACATTGGAGCTCGATTCGATAGTGTCAAGTTTAAAGATTTCTATCAATGCTACCGCATCCAGAAGAAATTCTCAGCAGTATCTCACCCTCAAGCGAATGGATAAGTCGAAACTGTCAACAAATTTATCAAGTACATTCTGAAGAAAGGACTGGAGAAGGCTGGAGGCAAGTTGGTCGATGAGCTTCCCATGGCCCTAGGGGCATATCGAACTACCCACAAGTCAACTACCGGCCAGACTCCATTTGCACTTTCCTACAGCTCCGAAACTGTTATGTTGGTTGAACTAGAAGTACCTTCTCACCTATGACCTATTACGATCCATAGATGAATGCCATCCTACTTGATGAATTTCTTGATTTACTAGATGAGAAGCGTAAAGAGGTTGATTTGAGGGAAGCCTCACACCACAGTCGAGTCACCCGACTATACAACGCTAAGGTCCGACCTAGAAACTTCGAAGTTGGTGATCTCATACTTAAGAGGATTTACCCAGTTCCTTCGCACATGAACCGACATGGGAACGACCATATGTCATTAAATGGAGACTTAGAGACGACACATTCAAACTATCAACTGTTGACAGTATCACTTTACCAAGAGCATGGAACAGCGAGAGTCTCTGTCGCTATTACATATAAATGGCTTTTACCTTTTGTCAGCTTTTCCTTTGAAATCTTTTTAATTATTTTTTGAATTTGAACTTGTAATAAGGCAATTGACATTGCTGTGCTTTCTTATTTCAGCAATAAAATGCACAGTAATCAAGCCAGATAGGTGATTTGTGAAACACATCATTCAACCGTCACGATGTACGAAGAGTTGAGTCTCATCCGACGGTGGGACTCTTTAAAATTAGGAGTGATCATGATCCGACCGGTCACTTTCTAAGTGAAACCCCAAGCGTAGGGGAAAACGATGATAAAGTCAAGAAGGATTGAAACACCATAATCCTCTGATGAATTTCAGCTCCCAGAGCATGAGCTAAAGTACAAACTCCAAATCTAAGCTCGAAAAGGATGGATCCGTCCATCCTCTACTTTGCTTGCCAAATGAAGGTGGATGTGATCCAACCGTCCACAAGCTTGATCAACTCCTTGTTCCCAAAGTGCGAATAAGATCCTAATACCTAAACAGATGTGATTGACCATTTGTTGGCCAACTTTGGATTCTCGAAGAGCGAATTGGATTATAACCATTAACGGGTGTGACTAACCACCCATCAACTAACTCTGATCCCTATAGTGCGTACTAGAGTATAAACACCAAATGGGTGTGACTAACCACTCATCAACTAACTCTAGCCCTGAGAGCATAGACTGGAGTATAAACACCAAATGGGTGTAACTAACCACCCATCAATTAACTCTGGTCTTCAGAGCACGGATCGGAGCATAAACATTAAACGGGTGTGACCAACCATCCATAAAACAACTTATGTCCTCGGTGTGCGGATATAATCCTAAACGTTAAATGGGTGCGACTAACCACCCATCAACTGACTCTGGCCCTGAGAGCACGGACCAGAACATAAGCATTAAACGGGTGTGACCGACCGCCCGTAGATTAACTCATGTTCCCAGAGCGTGGATATGATTCCAAACATTAAACGGGTGAGATCAACCGCCCGTAAATTAACTTATATCCCACGAGCGTGGATATAATTCCGAATACTAAAAGGGTGTGACTGACTGCCCGTAAATTAGCTCATGTCCCCGGAGAGTGGATATGATTCTAAGCAATAGATAGGCGTGACCACCGCCGGCATACAAGTTCAATCCCCAAAGTGCGTATGCAAGTACAAGCAGCTGAACGAGTGTGATTCGACCACTCAAACTCATTGCATTTTAACTTTGTTCCAACTTAGTTAAATTAAAATTAGCAAAGGCTGAAAACGACTGCCGACTAACTGCTTCAATCCTCCCCAGGATTGGAGGCATAACACAAATACTAGCCGCTGACCGAGACTGCGCAACGGTTGGACTTGACTCGATGTTTGATTATGACACGAAGCCTGACTTTGGGACTTAACACCAAACTCAAGTTCAACTCAATGACTAAAGCCTTACAAGTACATTGAATGGAAACGCGAGTGCTAAAATCCTTAACCAAATGAACACGGTGTTACGTTGAGACAAAAATAGAAATTTTATTTCCACTATTCTTTGAAAAGATAAGTACAAAAATCTATTCGAAGAATTTCTATGAGCAGCTGCCAAACCCACATCTGCATATGGCCTACAAAAAGCAAAAGAAAAGCCAATTATAGCTATCTATAAAAAGAAGGAGGCAAAAATGCGAGTCTACGCCTTTGGTTTTCTATCCTTCTTGCTTTTCTACGAAATAGACCTGCTCGAACTACCACTCAGATATCTCTTTGAGCCTTTACCTCCCTAGCCTGCCCTAGTTGGCTTGTCCTCGGCCAGGGGAGTCGAAACAGTCTCCTCCTCAGAACTCATAAGGATTAGAATATTCTCTGTATGCGGAACTGGAGGAATGGTGCACTTTCGATGATGTTAGAAGGAGGAGGCACGTTGGTATTATTGATAGTGCCACCCAGAGAAACAATAAGTATTGGGACTAGATCGGGACTTGCCATGCCACCATCAGCTCTATGAGCCTGCTCGGCTTGCTCTATCTCCGCTTTAATTTCTTCCATTATCTTCTCAGTCCAGTCAGCTTGAATACCCATCAAAATGCTACTGGTCGAGCCAGAGTAGCTCGTGACATTCACGTCTTCGTCTATGTTGAAAGGCATTTCGATGCTTGGGTTGCTTCGTTGGCTGAGGAGTGCTTCCAGTATTTGATCATCGATAACACGGCTGCTTCCGTGCATCTCCCCAACCGATGCGACAACCATTGTGGTTGTAGCCTCTGTCATTAGCACCTCCTGCCGCGATGCATTTCTTGAGTAGCAGGAGGATAAACCGGTGCAAAATTTAGCACATAATGAAGATAGGAGAAAATATTAGTAATGTCTTCTAACAGTGTTCCTACGTTTGAATGAATGGGAGAAGTGTCTAGAATATCTTCCTTAGTTCGACTCCTATGTTGAGTTGATGTTCCTTCTGAGCCGTGTTCAAGTATCGGAGAAAGATGCGGCCTATCGGGGTCATATCACAGGACAACGGGTGGATCGATAGAAGAAGTAAGCTCAGATTGGGACGTTGCAGGCACTTCGGAACCCACTTCATGGTATTCGATTCTGGATCCTTCCCCGGCTTTCGAATACTTGGTAGCTAATTTTTCCTTTTTAACAGCGATGATTGTGTCGTGGAGTAGGTTCATCTCTGACTAGTATTAAGCTTCCAATTCGAACTCGTCAATAGTTATAGTATTGTAGATCACCTTCTCGTCCTCTACCAGGAAACTCTAGGCCTTGTATAGTTGGAAGGGATAATCATCTCCAAGCCAGTTTAAAATGTGGTTTCTTAAGACGTTTACATGGTACATGTCTAGGAGATCTTCAAATTCATTCTCCATCCCGACCTCCACTGCTTTGATTTCGCTTTTAACCCTGGCATCGGCTTACTGGCCCTTTATATTCGCCGCATCCCTCTCATCCTTAAGTACCACCGGCTATTCACATGCCTCTTGGGTGGCTTTGTTGGCTTCATCATTCTCTTTAAGGGCTCAGCCAGTTTTGCCTTTAGCTCGTCAACATCTTTCTGTGCAGCATCTCTCTCTTCTGTAACCATTCCGGTGGCCCATCTCCTCTACTAAGTCCATATGAGTCTTTCTGATGTTTTCCATAGACTCTCTAGCCTCTTCGGCTCTCTAATCGCCCTCCATCTCCAACTTCCTTGAAGATTCAACTTCATTACTAAGCACTTCTATTATTCTTCCATTCTTAGTAAGTTTGGCTTCCATTTTCTCGATTGTTTTTGGTCTGCTCGAAAGCTATCGCCGAAGCCTTTTCCGCAATCTTAACCCACTACGGGTACTGGCTATACACATCATGCACGTAGTCTTATAGCTGTTTTTCTGCATCATTCAGGATTCTATTCCAGTTTGGAGGGAAGTGGAAGCCATCGAATAGATATTAGTGAAGTCTTTCTTTAACATGGCAATTCGGATGACTCCCTCCCCTGTAGGCTCGATAGCGGCTTGCTCTGTAATAATGGGAGTTTCTGTCCTAGTTCTACAGCATTGATCGTTGAATTTCGAAGTATGAGGGAGGCGCTACTTGTTGTGCAGTTTTAGAAGATTGTCTACCACAGCCGGATGGTTTTGAAGAACCTTTAGGTGGTGGAGATCATTACCGAGAGCGGCACCTAGCTTGGTAAGACCTTTCCTTATCCCTATCATAATGCTCACGCTATTGGCTGGAGTGGTGGCCACGATCGTAGTCTCTTTCACTTTCATGCCTGTGAGATTCAGAGTAAAAGTTGGAAGAACGGTGCAAAGAACGACCGTTGCTAAGCATAGACACCTACCTCACCATCATGTCTGTAAAATGAAAAGAGAAGAAGAATTGGGTATTTCTTGAGACTAGAAAACATGTGATTAGAAGTTGTGTGGTGCTGTGAAGTGTGTGTATGCACGTGCAAACTCCCCAACCAACCAATGGTGGTGGCCTTGCTCGCAAGAGTTGCCTCACTTATAACTAAACCAGTTAAGCTTGCGTCAGTCTGTGACGGGGAGTGGAGCCCCTCTAATCCAAGACCTTGAAATGAAGTTACATCATCTGGAATAGAGACATCCACCAATCCTCTTGATAAACGTTCCATTTGCGGAGAAAAAAATCTTCGGACCTATAGCAGTCGTAGGGGGAAGAGAAATTACAACAGTTTTACGCCTCTTGGTTTTGTGGGCGAGAGTCTTGCCTTTCCTTTTTGACCGTGGGGATTGAAGACCCTGCGAAGGCGAAAATACGGGCTCATCCCTCGCTGGTGTACTCTCATCATCGCCCTGTTCAGTGATTATAACTCCAGGAGCACCTTGAACTCCTTTGACTGGAGGCACAATAGGAGCTTTTATTCCCCCTACCGGAGTCACTCTAGGAACTAATGTTAGCCCAATGCTATGATATCTCTCTATAAGCCCCATAGCGATCAAGTTTTCATTAGTAAGAACTTCATTGATTTCTCTTAGTTCCTCTGGCATCGATTGGAGAGTTCTCACTATCTCCTTGAATTGCGCTCCTTCGGGCCATGGAATCGAAGTTGTAAAAGAATTGCAGGATTTGACTCAGCATCAACTTATATTACCAACTTAATCAACGAAGAAGTTGGAACACTTATCCCTAACTAGCCACTATCTAACAAATCTGATGGATATCTAACAAAGAACCATTAAGTCTTGAAATATATCAATTTACACCAAGCACCTGCCACTACTCGGTAGTTCCTGACCGCTTCAAGTAAGGTGAATGAAGGATTATCCCCCCGACTCTTGACATTAAAAAAATATCTAATCTCTTCGATGGTCGAGGGTCGAAAAAGATACTCAATGAAAATGATGTATAAGCTATTAAAAAGTGCATATCCGTCCGGATGCAGTAGAAGGCGCAGTCCTCAAAAAGAATAGCATATCTCGAATAAATTAGTTGAATGGGGGAAATTTCCGCCTACGCACATAAATCTGTTGAAAGTAATAAACCCTTCTGGAGGATTGTGTGCTCTGTCTTCTAGGCCCATAGTAAATGTCTTCTAGAGATAATCCATGCTTGAGACAGATTCTACCCAACATATCTTCGAAGACTTTGGAACGGACAGAGACCTTCGGATTCAAAACTAGCGCTACACCCGGTAGTTCATCCATGGTAGGACTTCCTACATTTGTCGCGATGTATGGCACTTCTATTCTAGGAAGTGAAGGACTCTGAACTTCTTGCAGCTCAGAGCTTCTGGAATCTATAGCTATTGAACTTAGTAAAAATCATCATCAGATGGCAATAAACCTGTGCCTCTGGTGTGAAGTGAGTGGCCGTGGTGTGTAGTGCAGTGCTACATAATGCTTTAAATTTCTACAAGTTCGGAAGATAGTAAAACGACAAAACTTTGAGATTTGACCGGAGTGACCGTCATCACTGACTGTCTCGACCATGCCATCCTGACTTCGAAGAACGATCCATGTTAAAGTTTGTTATGTTTGTCACATTACAGTTCCATCGACGAGCTTTGAAGGATAGTCAAATATGTAGTTTAACAGTCAAGTCCAAGTATGCAAGACTAAACCTCGTCGGAGTTAAATGTTCGAATATGTAGAAGGTGGTTAATTTTGTATCCATTATGGTTTGGATAAGATTGTTCTCACGAAGCCTATATTCATATCGATCCAAAGCTTGGACCAAGGACTTGTTCATATCGATACGTTCGTATCGAGAGTCCAATTGTGTCGATCAATCTATGTGTATCTATCGGTTTGCATCAATCCAGAGTTCCAATTTCATATCCATTGGTTTTCATCGATATGAACATCCATTATTCCCAGAACGATACAAAGCTACTTCACAATCTACCATTGATACGAATAGCTACATTTATCCATCTCCAAACTACTTTGATCGATCTGCCTTGCCATCGACATGAACTTGGTAAAGGTTAGAAGTCAGCGACTTCTTCGTCTCCCTCTGAGGCTTTCTTCCACCTTCTCTTCCCATTAGAGTACTTCCTTGACCTTACTCCAGCCATGCTGCGGCACCAGCGACGCCAGAGTTGGTCGTAACCTTAGATGAAATGGCATCGAGACTCGAATCTTATCGTTGTAAGAATGGGTTTTAGCCGATTATTTACCTAAGTTTAAAGGAATTTGATCGAAGGGTAATGGGTTAATTACTTGGAGAAGAAAGTTTAAACAGTTCTAACTCTTTTCCAATTGATACAAAGTGGAAAGTAAAAACAATGGCAAGGGGAAATATTCTAAGTACAAAAAGTATTTATATTGGTTCGTATCCGAGAGAGGGACGTTTTGTATCCCAGTTACTATAACGAGAGAATTGGTCAACTCCATCGATACGATGACACAACTTCGTATCGATTAACACAAGGCAGTCAAGAGCTCACCATTTCGTATCCATCCGCATTTCGTATCCATCAATACTGATCGATTCGAAGCCACTAGTTCGTATCCATCGATACAAAGATCACAGCTTCGTTATGCCTTTACCATTCAACTCCATCGATAAGAAACACAACTTTCGTATCCATCAATTCAAGAACCTACATGTTATATCGATCGATATGCAGAATGTCGTACTTAATCTATTTCGTATCGATAGCCATCGATACGAAACCTATATTCAAACATTTTAGATCGATCTAGGAGAGGATCGATACGAAGGTGTGAATTAAAGAAACCATCAGTCGTTGTTACAACTCGAATTTCACAATGGTCCAGGAGAGGATTGATATGAAACTCGATCAAAAAAAGAACAAAGAAACTTGATAACGACCCATGGACATGCAAACATGAACAGGAGTCAGATTAACGTATGTGCATGTATGCCAAACTAATATTCGATTTTCAAAGTTAATGGGAATTGAATTCTTACCTGTTGACCATCAAAACAGTAACAAATTGCTAGCACTCAAACTTCAATTATAACAAAACACTGCACGATAATTGGCAGTCCACCATTCAACATTTATATTACATGAAATTAATCAAAGGTTACATCTTTTGGCAAAAAGAGAATAACTGTTCAACAAATCGGATGTAACTTTTTCAGAATAAAGAATGCAGCTTTTCAAAGCACGTCACGTTCACACAGGATCTGTTATCCCGCATTTTGGCAAGGCCATGATAACAAGGACTTTACTAGAGACCGAAGACGATTCGTCCCAAAGATCTATTATCTACAGGTCCACGATGGATACAAGAAAATTTTGTTCGAGTCCGAATCGAGTTACAATTTGCATGGTACAACAAACAATGTTGTGGAAGGCAACGTTCCAAATTTCAGGTCAATCGGAGTTCGTATGCTCATGTTATGGATCGATCAAGATTCATGTGAAACATGTTTACTTCGTATCCATCACTCTACATCCATCCCCTTTCGTATCCATCAAGCAACAACATTGACCAAATTTCATCTATTCAAAAGCTTCCTATTTCGTATCGATCACGCCTCTGCATATTTTGTATCGATCAACCATCTAATCGATACAAGAACGAGGGCCAGGCATCGATATGAAGACAACGTGCAACCATCAATACGAAACCTCATACCAGCATGATATGAAGAGAACAAACGCGGATCGATATGAAGGAAGTAGTCTAACCAAAGGAAATGGTCTACTAGCATGGAATATGGATCTCCACAAAATACTCAATCCATGTCATCGATACAAAATCGATCGATACACACGTATCGATACGAATCCATCAGCCTACCTGCAAACTCAATCTTGGATCGATCATACCTCAAAAACCACAAGTCCAAACGCTATAAAATTTTCACAGAAGCTTTCTTATTCACTCAAGAATGTCCTTAATTGGTTGCAGCTCAAATGGAGCTAAACTTAATCGATATGAAATGTTCTTGGATCGATCAGGATCAATCCCAAACAAGCCATGATCGATCTGGTGGGCCCACCCACGTATGAGAAGAGGTATTCTGAGCTTTGAGGGAAATATTTCCAGATCTTGTCCTGCAAATAGCACACCTACGCCTTCTGAAAAAGGAAATTTGCTGCTTCTACACCGTAAATCTGCTGCAACTCCATTATAAATTAAGAGCTAGTGATTTGTACTGTTGTAATCAGTTGTGAATCATCAATAAACGACAAAACTATTCAAAGTGGACGTAGGCTACAACGTCGAACCATTATAAATTCTCGTCTCTTTCTATTTTTGTTTGATTTTATTGGTGTGATTGTTAGATTAGCCTCTATTTTCATTAAAATTCTTCATTTTGATCTCTTCAATTACATCCAAAGGGTGTTATGCCCAATTTTTGTAGAAACATAATGGGTGTGAGACAATGTTACCGGTCGAGACTGAGATACCATCACACAAAAGAATCGCCTATGCATTCGATTTTAAATCAAGAACTAAAAAAAGAACCCCTGGACTTGATACATGAGCTAAGAGATGAAGCGGCAATCAGAATAGTAGAGCATCAAAAAAGAATTTCAAAGTATTACAACTCAAAAGTAAGAACAGAATCCTTTCAATAGGGAGATCTGGTACTCCGGTGGGTAATGGAAAATACAAGAAATCCCGCTGATGGACACCTAAAACCAAATTGGGAAGGACCCTTAATCATTTGCAACGTATTTCCCCTAGGAGCTTATAAGTTATGTCGACTAGATGATAATATGGTTCCCAGAACATGGAACGCAGAACATTTGAGAACATATTTTTCAAAGATGAATGAATAAAGCACCTCTTTCTTTAAAAGAAAATCCACATGGTTGGGAGTAGAATTCTCCTTGCATTTGGACACTACCTTTAACGTCAAAAGCCTCTATCCATGCTGAGTTGATTAGGGCAGAGCACCTCATAGAGGGAGGTCGAAGAAGACTTTAACCGCACCATGCTATGGCCAAGTTAAAGGACCAGGCAAGCCCTTGGTCGTGCCTCTGGTTAGGTCAAGGCACCTCCTGGAGGGAGGACGGAGTAAGCCTTTATTCATGCCATGTTGTAGCCAGTTTAAAGCACCGAATAAGCCCCTGTCTATGCCACGTTATGGCTACGGCAGGGCGATTCCTATAGGGAGGTAGTAGTAAGCCTTTTTTCATGCCATGATGTGGCCAGGTTGAAGTACCGGACAAGCCCTTGGCCGCATCTCTGGTCGGGTCAAGGCACCTCCTGGAGGGAGGTTGGATAAGTCCTTGCTTTCTGCCTCTAAGAATGGGCTAAAAAAAGAGCACCAGATAACAAAGGATAAAGATGTCCAAGCCTGAGAAACATCATATCTCTAAAGGACTAAGATGTACAAGCTTGAGAAACGATATATCTCCAAAGGACTATGATAACCAAGCCTGAGAAACGACATATCTCCAAAGGACTAAGATGTCCAAGCCTGAGAAATGGAATATCTCTAAAGGACTAAGAAGTCCAAGCTCGAGAAACAGCATATCTCCAAAGGACTAAGACGTCCAAGCCTAGGAAACTGTATATCTCCAATGGACTAAGATGTCTAGGCCCAAGAAGTGGAACATCCTATTATGGACCAAGACATCTAGGCTTGAGAAGCGGCCAATCTGATTGCCATTATATATAAGGCCTTAAGGGTTTTAAACATGTCAAAGAAGACTAAAACTAAAGAGTGGAACAGAGCTTTGGTTATTAATATCTGAATCTGGGTTTTGGGACTCACATTTTTAGTTTGTTAATAGCTGAGTATGGGTTTCAGGTTTTTTTTTTCTAATCATTTATGATATTTCTCGTACCTAAATCTAGGTTATAAGGCTATTATCCGACTTCAATTTTTAATGCCCCAATATGGGCTAGAGATTCCTTTTGTGAAGATAATTATTAAGGATTTCTGATTATCTGACACATGCCTTAATTTAGGCTCAAGATTTTTGTCATGAAGACGATTACTATGAATTTTTTATTATTCACTACTAATACCCGAATCTGGGCTTGAGAACCCTATTTCGAGGACAATTTCTGAATCGTATTTATTAAAACCTGAATCTGGGTTCTGGATATCTTAGTATTGACTTCTAAATTTCATTTGATGATGCCTTAATCTAGGTTTAGAACTCTATAACATTCTAATGCCTGAATTCGAATTTCAAGTCTATTATCTTTAACTTTGGATTCTATCTATGTAACGACCCGTAATTTCAACTATTTTAAATTATTAAATTTAATATAATTTTTGAATTAAAATGATTAGAAATAAAATAAAATGATTATTAATGAAATTTGTTGGTTATGAACTTAGATAAAATTTTGAATAACCAAATTCGATATGAGACAAAAAATGATTAACTAATTTTAAATATTGAAATATTAATTTTTATAAGTCAAATAGATAAATTTTCTGATATTTAAAATATCGGAATCTATACATTGATTAAACTATATGAAATTTGAAATGTAAATCTTTGAACAAGGAAAATTAATATATATAGATGTATGTAAACTTCACCATTTTAAACCTGTGATAAAATAATCTATATATATACACACAAAAATATGCAAGCTTCATTTTGATGACAAAAATATATATAAGTTTATACGTGTATATATGTTTATAAAAATGTTGTATATGTAATGAAATATATATACATGAATGTATAAGCTCCATAATGGCAAATTTCAATAATGATTATATGTATATGTGATGTAGCACTCACCTTAGGTCACGTACGACCTAACTCCAAGGTCGCTGAAGAGGGGAATTGCGAGCAGAGCAACTCCTTAGGTCGCGCGCGAGAAGCTCCAAAAGGTTGCGAACGATCTATGCTCTCCGCCTCCTTAAGTCGCGAGCGACATAAGCAAGGAATTGAAGTGAATCGCGATATCCTAAGTTGCGAGCAAACAGATCCGTATGTCACCTTCCCTAAGTCGCAAGGCTATAGGTCGCGGAGCATAGATCGCGAACAACAGAAAACTTATGTCGCGAATTCTTCCGGTCGCGAACGAGCAACTTCCAATAAGTTGCAAGCGAAGTTTCAAAGCTCCAGTAAGTCGCCAATAAAGTTAGGTTGCTGATAGTTTTTTTTAGGTCGCTCCAGTTATGCCGTTCGAATTTTTAAGACGAAGTTCTTAAGTCGGTTGTATTTGCTAAGTCGTTTGAGATGCTTGTTGTTAGGTCGTTATTTTTGTAAGTCGCTTGTGTTGTAATTTTCTTAAGTCGTGTGCGACCTAGTGTGAGTTGTGTTTGCGCCAAAATTGGTCACAAACACCCAATACCGTGAAAGCACCAGTGTATGAATATAAATTAGTGATATTTAAACGCAAATAACAAATCTCAACAAGCAATAGACAGCAATCCCAAAGTAAGGAACAGAGACACAAGTTTTATAGTGGTTCGGCTATCTCCGGCCTACGTCCACTCCAATTTTTTTTCTTTTTATTGATTATCCTTGAAGATTACAAGTGATTACAACAGTTGTAGTGACCAAATCTGAAGAAAATAGCAGTAATGATGCTATGGAATGATCCTAGCAGCGTCCAGGCATGCTTTTCCTTTCCCAACTCTCCTCCCCCCCATTTCTGAATGACCAGGGGCTCTATTTATTGGCGTGGAAGGCTGAAATCCCGCCTAAAACCTGGGGAGGCCGCTTGGCACGTGAGGGGGCCCACAGGCCCGCGTTCTTGGAATCCGTGCCCAGTTTGGGATCGATTCGAAGTGACGTTCGAATCGATCAAGAATCCATCCAATTGAGCTGAAATTTGGTGTGAACATTCTTCAACATGTATGTAAGCTCCTGTAAAAATTTCATTGCATTTGGATCAACGGTTTGGAAGATATGATTGATCCAAGTTCAAGGATCCGTGCGTCCTGAATGGTTCGAACCCATGCTTCGAACCCGTCCACTTCGAACCCATGTCCTTCGAACCCATCTCTCTTGAGTCCATCTTCTTCGAATCCACCTCTACTTCGAATCCATAGTCCTCGTATCCATCGCTTCGAAACCATCATCTTTGAATCCAAGTTCATTGCTTTGAGACCACTCCCTTCGAATCCATCCTCTTCGAAACCACTCTTTTCGAATCCATCTCCCTCGGATCCTCTCCTTCGAATCCATCGCCCTCGTATCCTATTGCTTCGAAACCATCCATTTCGAATCCATAAGGCCAACTCCTTCGAAACCATACTCTTCGAATCCACATTCTTCGAATCCGCCTTCTTCGAGTCCACGACTTTCGAGTCCATCTCCTTCGAGTCCACTTTCCTCGACTCCATTGCCCCGAATCCACTTCCTTCGAATCTATTACCTCGAATCCACTATCTTCGAATCCATGTCCATTGCTTTGTATCCATCATCTTCGAATCCATGCCCATTGCTTCGTATCCATCGTCTCCGAACCCATGTCCTGTGTTTCGTATCCACCATCTTCGAATCCATGCCTATCGTTCGAATCCACCATCTTCGAGTCCATGTCCATCGTTCGAATCCATTTCCATTGCATTGAAGCTACTCCTTTCAAATCCATCTAGTTCCCATCGATTCGAAGCGCCATCGATGCGAATCTCATGGGTTCGAATCCTGATGGGTTCGAACCTGATGGATTCGAACCGAGCGTCACTTTATCCCTTTTTTGATGGATTCGAACTACGTACTATTCCTACCTTGAATCCATCATATTTCCTTCATACGAACTTCGATTAACCTGAAATTTGAAACATAGTCTTTTCTAGTCCTAATCATCGTCTCCAATCAATTTCGTCCCGATCGGAGTTTATCAAGATTTTGACGACATCGATCGCAGCCTTGATTCCAATCGATCCCCAATCCTGATATCCATAATTCCTTGCCAATTTGTTGATATTCCAGTTTTGACCAAAAAAAGGGATAACATTTTGCCCCCCAAAACATGCCTTGTGATAACAAGGCGTGTTTTGAATAATTCCGAATCCAATATCCGAAGTCCAAAGCCATATTGCCAAAGTATATCGTTCTTGACTGCTTCGAGTCGATGTCTAATTCCGGATCCAATAACCAAAGCCTTAGACAATTCTGTATCCATTCGGACTCGACAACCGAGTTCCAATTCATCCTTATCCAATAGCCAATAACCGAATCCAAGACCTCTTCGGGTCGATATCCAAATCCATAACCTCTCTGGGTTCCTGTCGAGCGTGATCCACATCCGACGACCGTGGTCCAGTGTCCCTAGACGTTGAGTTAACCTCTCCGGGTTCTTTCCAAGCGCAATCCATACTTGATGTCCTTGGTCCAGTGTCCCTGGACGTTGAGCCAACCTCTCCGGGTTCTTGCCAAGCGCAATCCATACTTGATGTCCTTGGTCCAGTGTCCCTGGATGTTGAGCCAACCTCTCCGGGTTCTTGCCAAGCGCAATCCATACTTAATGTCTTTGGTCCAGTGTCCCTGGACGTTGAGCCAACCTCTCCGGGTTCTTGCCAAGCGCAATCCATACTTGACGACCTTGGTCCAGTGTCCCTGGACGTTGTGCCAACCTCTCCGGGTTCTTGCCAAGCGCAATCCATACTTGATGTCCTTGGTCCAGTGTCCCTGGACGTTGAGCCAACCTCTCTGGGTTCTTGCCAAGCGCAATCCATACTTGACGACCTTGGTCCAGTGTCCCTGGACGTTGTGCCAACCTCTCCGGGTTCTTGCCAAGCGCAATCCATACTTTACGACCTTGGCCCAGTGTCCCTGGGCGCTGTACCAACCTCTCCGGGTTCTTGCTAAGCGCAATCCATACTAGACGACCTTGGCCTAGTGTCCCTGGGCGCTGTAAAATGCCATGGCTTAAGTCCTAAGCCGAATCCTGATCTCTCCGGACCCTTGCCGAGCATAGTCCATACTCGACGACCTGAAAATAATAAATGATAATAGAGGGCCTAAGTCCTAGGCCGAATCCTGGTCACTCCGGACCCTTGCCAAGCATAGTCCATACTTGACGACCTGAATGAGCCAACCCACCTTGTTCGAGCAAAGTGACTCACCCCTTGCCTGGCATAATCCATACCTGACGACCATTTATCAAAAACCAGATAAAAGTCCAACCAAAATCCAGTCCAAAATCCAAGTCCAAAATTTAAATTCGAAATCCAAATCCAAAATTCAAATCCAAATCCAAAATTCAAATCCAAAACCAGAAAACCAGAAATCCAAACCAGCATCCAAAATCAAAAACAATCATCCAAAGGAAAATCCAAATAAAAAAGCAAGAAAAACCAGGAGCTCAATCCAAGCTCCAAAACCAAATTCAAAAAGAAAAGCAATGTCCAATCTAAAAGCAAGAAATAAATTTCAAAAACCATAGCATCCCGGTTTATCATCATTCAGAGCATGCCTAGGGGCTATCTCCGTCCCCGTACATGTGTAAATGACTTTACCGTTTGCTAGTAGCTTGCTACTTATTCCATATTGTCCTGGTCAATGGATGATCAATCGACGATCATCCCTGGGCCTCCCATCATCACGGCGTGAGGTGGTCGGTGGTTGCTCCTGCTCCACCGTTGCATCCCGAGTTCCAACGTATTGCTGTAACTGTCCATTCCTTACATGCTCCTCGATTATATCCTTTAGGTGCCTGCAGCTGTTGGTATCGTGTCCATCCAGATCATGGAAGAGACAGTGCCTTCCTGATGTCCTTTCCCGCTCTGTTGGTTCCCTCCTAGCCGGCCTTCGGTAGGGAAGGCGATTCCGAGTTTCCAAGTATATCCGCTCCAGCGTCTCGTTCAATCCAGTGTATGTGGAAAACTTTGGATCCTTCCATCGTTTTCTAGCATTTCCAGAGTCATCATCTAACTTCCTTTTTCCTTTATCTTTATCCGAACCGTTTTTGGATACCGCTCCAACCTCGATTGCGCTAACCTTTTTCAACTTTAAATCCGTACTTGCATCTTCTTGCCGAAGGAACCTTTCTGCCTCATGAAAGAATTCGTCGAGATTTTGCGGGGGATCTCGTATTAGAGATACCTTGAAATCCGAATTCTCCTTGACTCCTGATACTGCTGCCATTAAAACCATTGATGGATCAGGCCGATCCACCGAGGCGACTGCCGCACTGAATCGAGTTAGAAAAGCTCTAAGCGATTCGTCCATCCTTTGCTTCACCGATGTTAAAGTCAACACGTTCTTCGGCCTCTTGATGTGAACCCGAAACTGTCCCAGAAACTTTTCCACTAATTCCTTCCAAGTCCTGATAGATCCTTCTCCCAGCTGCCTAAACCACATTGCAGCTAAGTCCTTCAAATACAAAGGGAAACATCGGGCCATCACTTCCTCCGATGCCCCCAGCACCTCCATGTGTCTGGTGTACCTCATTAAGTGATCTGTTGGATCCGTCTTACCATCATATACCTCCACGCTAGGTAGCTTGAACTTAGGAGGATTCTGAGCCATCCTTATCTCCCGAACGAATGGACTTCTATTCACTCCTTCCAAATCTCCGTTTGTCAAACCACCTCGCACAGTCTTCCTGATCATTTCTACTAATCCTGTATTGTCTGGTAGGGGTTGCCCCCATGCCCCCGAGGGAACTCTGGTACATATTCCTCGTGTGGCTCACTAGCAGCAATGTTAGCTCTAGCTTGTTGAATTCCTTCCAAAGGTTCTCCTGCATTGAATCCTGAGGACCTGCCCCCAAGCCCTTGTTGATTGCCTTCTGGCTCCGTATCTTGTCCTTCATTGGGTTCCACAACCCTAACTCCTTGTCCTGCGTCTGCAGCTGCTGTAGCTGTTCCTAAGTTTTGCATTCCTGCAGCTCTCATTTGTTCCAAGAAAGTTTGCATCATTTCCTGTTGACTTTTCGACAATCTCTCCTGCAAAGAATTGGCCATAGCTTCCATTTCATCCCGAGTTATGTAGACCGAAGCCTGTCCTTCCTCACCTCCGGAGGATGCTTGTTGACTTCCTCCTTGTTGGCTTCTCTCAGCCCTTAGCCTTCTGCTATTCTACCTAGTCATTGTCTTCCAAATCCAAATTCCTCAAACTCTTCAAATCCGATGTAGCGGGTGCTAGTTGTTCTCAGTGAAAGCACCAAAATGTTTGCGCCGAAATTGGTCACAAACACCCAATACCGTGAAAGCACCAGTGTATGAATATAAATTAGTGATATTTAAACGCAAATAACAAATCTCAACAAGCAATAGACAACAATCCAAAAGTAAGGAACAGAGACACAATTTTATAGTGGTTCGGCTATCTCCGGCCTACGTCCACTCCAATTTTTTTTCTTTTTATTGATTATCCTTGAAGATTACAAGTGATTACAACAGTTGTAGTGACCAAATCTGAAGAAAATAGCAGTAATGATGCTATGGAATGATCCTAGCAGCGTCCAGGCATGCTTTTCCTTTCCCAACTACCCTCCCCCCCATTTCTGAATGACCAGGGGCTCTATTTATTGGCGTGGAAGGCTGAAATCCCGCCTAAAACCTGGGGAGGCCGCTTGGCACGTGAGGGGGCCCACAGGCCCGCGTTCTCGGAATCCGTGCCCAGTTTGGGATCGATTCGAAGTGACGTTCGAATCGATCAAGAATCCATCCAATTGAGCTGAAATTTGGTGTGAACATTCTTCAACATGTATGTAAGCTCCTGTAAAAATTTCATTGCATTTGGATCAACGGTTTGGAAGATATGATTGATCCAAGTTCAAGGATCCGTGCGTCCTGAATGGTTCGAACCCATGCTTCGAACCCGTCCACTTCGAACCCATGTCCTTCGAACCCATCTCTCTTGAGTCCATCTTCTTCGAATCCACCTCTACTTCGAATCCATAGTCCTCGTATCCATCGCTTCGAAACCATCATCTTCGAATCCAAGTTCATTGCTTTGAGACCACTCCCTTCGAATCCATCCTCTTCGAAACCACTCTTTTCGAATCCATCTCCCTCGGCTCCTCTCCTTCGAATCGATCGCCCTCGTATCCTATTGCTTCGAAACCATCCACTTCGAATCCATAAGGCCAACTCCTTCGAAACCATACTCTTCGAATCCACATTCTTCGAATCCGCCTTCTTCGAGTCCACGACTTTCGAGTCCATCTCCTTCGAGTCCACTTCCCTCGACTCCATTGCCCTGAATCCACTTCCTTCGAATCTATTTCCTCGAATCCACTATCTTCGAATCCATGTCCATTGCTTTGTATCCATCACCTTCGAATCTATGCCCATTGCTTCGTATGCATCGTCTCCGAACCCATGTCCTGTGTTTCGTATCCACCATCTTCGAATCCATGCCTATCGTTCGAATCCACCATCTTCGAGTCCATGTCCATCGTTCGAATCCATTTCCATTGCATTGAAGCTACTCCTTTCGAATCCATCTAGTTCCCATTGATTCGAAGCGCCATCGATGCGAACCTCATGGGTTCGAATCCTGATGGGTTCGAACCTGATGGATTCGAACCGAGCGTCACTTTATCCCTTTTTTGATGGATTCGAACTACGTACTATTCCTACCTTGAATCCTTCATATTTCCTTCATACGAACTCCGATTAACCTGAAATTTGAAACATAGCCTTTTCTAGTCCTAATCATCGTCTCCAATCAATTTCGTCCCGATCGGAGTTTATCAAGATTTTGACGACATCGATCGCAGCCTTGATTCCAATCGATCCCCAATCCTGATATCCATAATTCCTTGCCAATTTGTTGATATTCCAGTTTTGACCAAAAAATGGGATAACAAGTTGTAACCCTATAAATAGGGATGTGTGGGTCATTTGTAAAGGTTATTTAATTTGGAATGAAATTTGGTTTGTGCTTCGTGCCTCCATTAAAATTGGTAGTTGAGTGTTATCTCCTATCTTCACTTTCGGCATTCGAGTGCGCTCGAATCAACGACTGTTGAAGCCAATTCACGGAATCAAGTGCGCTTGATCAACGTTTCAAAGAATTGTAGATCTTCTCTCACGGAATCGTGCACGATCAACACGTCGAAGATTGCTAGAATCCGATATCTCTTAAGATCAACGGATTTGGGCGTTTGGGTATTCTTCAATCCATCGATTTATATTGCTTCATCTAATTGTTCGTCGATTAGTTTGACACGAAATCTTCATTTCGTTGTCAATCGTTAATTTACGCTGCATCAGTTTGGTATCAGAGCTTGAACTTAGCCAATCATAGCTAAGCCGAGCCTGTTCGGAGCAGAGAAGAAGTATTGGAGTTGTGCATCACTTTTGTTTGAGCTAAGTAGAGAAGGAATCGAGCTTGTTAAAGAGATCGTGCCTCCAAGACGTGCTAACCGATTTTAAAATATTGGAGATATGTATAGAAGAGAGGAAGCTGAGCAAATGGAACAACGTATCAATGAAAAATTCGATGAAGGTATTGGGAAGTTGGAGAAATTGATAATCGATATGAATCAAAGTCAAAGGAGAAGGTCGCCAGTCTCGAACCATGGAGGAAACAGAGTTTCGCCATCGGTTACGGAAGCGAGGTGGGTGTCGCCACAATCTTTTAGAGAAAGAAGAGAAACATCAATTTCATCGAGAAGAGATCACCATGAATATAGACATAAAGAGAGAAGAACTCCTCGTGAGTTTGAAGATGAGCCATATCGAGATGAAGAGAAACATAGTAGAAGAGACATGCATGATCGAAGGGATGTTAATGGTCGAGATCGATATAGACGTACATTTGATTTTGATGAAGAGGGTGATAGAGCTAGCATTCATTATCGAGATCGAGACCAAGTTCGAAACTCATATCGGGATGTTGAGGATGACCGACGATGGGAGTCGGGTATGAAGATGGAAATTCCAGAATTCAAGGGTGGAATGGTAGCAAAAGAATTTTTGGACTGGTTGTCAAATGTTGAGGAAATTTTTGACTTCAAGGAAGTTCCCGAGAATCGAAGAGTGAAGTTGGTTGCTACGAGATTAAGAGGGAGAGCTATGGCATGGTGGCAGCAGACAAAACTTACACGGGAGAGAATAGGGAAGTCAAAGATTGAATCATGGGAGAGGATGAAGAAGTTAATGAAGGCTACATTCTTACCTTACAATTATCAATCACTTATGTATCAGAGGTTGCAGAATCTGAGACAAGGAGCGAAGTCTATTAATGATTATGCTGATGAATTTTATCAACTGATTGCTCGAAATGACATTATGGAGACGGAGGAACAATTGACTGCTAGGTTTGTTGGGGGGTTGAGGATCCAGATCCAGGATATGGTAAATATGTTTGACCCTAGATCTGTGGCTGAAGCGCACCAGAAGGCGTTGGCTTGGGAGAAGCAGGGAAGACGAGGAGGTGGTGTGTTTCCAAGTTCCAATACTCAGAGCAAGGGTGCTAGTGGAAGTTCCAATGTTTCTAAAGCTGACAGTAAACCAGTTGGGAATGAGGTTGCGAAGGCAAAGGTCAACAACAGTTTCAAATGTTATAATTGCCAGGAAGTAGGTCAAAAAAGTAATGAATGTCCGAAACCAAAGAGGCGAGCTATGATTGCTGAAGCGGAAGGTGACGATGTTGATGAAGGTTATTCTAGTGCAGTTGAGGAGGATGAACAGGATATCGCGTCGGGAGATGAAGGATGTAATCTAATGATGAGGAGGTCATGTCTGACACCGAAGCAAGAAGATGAGGATAGTTGGTTGAGGAGCAATATCTGTTATCCCTCTTTTTGGGCAAAGCCGTGATACCAAAAGATCGGTCAAAAACAAAAGACAGTTCGCCTCAGAAATTGGTCATACTTCACTTCGCTATGGATATCGATGAATTTTGTCCGAGTCCGGATTGGGCCAGAATCGACAAGACATGATGAGCAAAGCGATAGAAGCCAGCATCTCAAATTTCAAGTCAATCCGAGTTCATATGCCCAAGTTATGATGGATTCGAGTTGGGAGAAATGAACTTTGCTCGGTTCGAATCCATCACCCCTTCGCTAGTTTGAAACCATCACCTTCGAACCCATCACTTTGGAGTACTTCGAACCCATCCGATCCCCTTGCCTCGAAACCATGAAGTTCAAACCCATCCAGTATCCTTCCTTCGAGCCCATGAAGTTCGAACCGATCATCCTAGCAATGGTTCGAATCCACCCACGTAGGCCCTAGTTCGAATCCATCAGGTACATATTGCTCCGAATCCATGACTTCACCTAGCTTCGTATCCATCCAACTGAAGCCCCTCTGTATCCTTGCTTCGAATCGATGAGGAGCATCCTTGCCTCGACTCCATCAAACTTCGACTCCATCAACTTCTACTCCATCGGCTTCGACTCCATCTCCCTCGAATCGACCACAATGGCCTACCTTCGAATCCATCCGTCCTGCACCTTGCCTCGAATCCATACCCTCGAGTCCATCAAGAAGGATCCCTCGAATCCCCATATCGAAGCAACTTCGAATCGATCCACAGTCACAAATTTGGATGGATTCGTATGAGAACCGGCTCCATCGATTCGAAGCGAGCCTTCGAATCCAACCCTTCGAATCCACTTGGTCCACACAGTGAACACCACGTCGCCGCCTCCACATGCAGAAGGATCGATTCGAACCTATGGGTTCGAACTGTATGGATTCGAACCATATGGATTCGGACGAATCCATAGGATCGGTTCGAAGCAGCCAGTATGTCGAAGAATACCATCTTGAATCGATCATATCTCTCAATACCTTGATCCAAATGCCATGAAATTTTCACAGGAGCTTGATTACACACTGAAGAATGTCCACACCAAATTTCGCCTCGATTGGATGCATTTTTGATCGATTCGAACCTTACTTCGAATCGATCCCAAATTAGGCACGGATTCCGAGAACGTGGGCTCATGGGCCCCCCTCACGTGCCAAGCGGCCTCCCTGAGTTTTAGGCGGGATTTCAGCCTTCCACGCCTATAAATAGAGCCCCTGGTCATTCAGAAAAGGGGTCGGAGATTCGGGAGAGAGAAAGCAAGCCCAGACTCTGCCAAATTCAGTTCTAGGTCTTTCGAACGTCATTGTAATCAAGTATCAAAGCTACAACTTACTGTAATCCATTGTTATCGATTAATATCATCAAGTGAAGCAATAAAGAGAGAACCTTCAAAGTGGACGTAGGCACGAACGCCGAACCACTATAAATCCTGTGTTGTTTACTGTTATTTGTGATTTGCTGCATTTACTATCTCTTAGATCTGAATTATGTGTTAATTATTGCTGATCTGTGTTGATAAACGGGTGCTTTCACGATATTGGGCGTTTGTGACCATTTTTGGCGCAAAAACTTTGGTGCTTTCACTGAGAAGGCTGAACTCAGGAGAAGTTGGATTTGAAAATCCAAGAGTTCAGATCTAAGAGCTATGACAAGACAAACAAGTAGAAGGCAAAGGCCAGAGAGAAGTGAACACCAAGGAAGTCAAGAGGCTTCCTCAGGAGGGAATCAAACTTCAGTCTTCATCACCAGGGATGGGATGGAAACAATGATGAAAAGGCAAGGGGAATTGATTCAGAACTTATTTCAGCAAATTGGACAACTTGGAGCACAGAATAGAGGAACGAATGGAGTTCAGAACGAAGCAGGACCATCCGGCATAGCACCTGAATTAGGAGGCACACCCATGGAGAACGTTGACCCAATTTCAGAAAGAGGAAGAGGAACATCTGCGCAACCCGGGGATAGTAGAGGAGTGAACTCCCAGTCAAGGGGGAAGATCCCAGAATTCCCTCGTGGGCTCGGGGGGCAGGTTGAAAGTAATGAACGAAGATTGCATCTCAGTGACAACGACAGATTGGCGGAGATGGTTAGAAGAGCTATGAGAGGCGGTTTGGTAAACAAAGATTTGGAGGATGT
Source organism: Allium cepa (assembly GCA_030765085.1). NCBI lineage: Eukaryota > Viridiplantae > Streptophyta > Magnoliopsida > Asparagales > Amaryllidaceae > Allium > Allium cepa. Next base: position 909,238,620 of record CM060938.1, on the reverse strand, counting down.
TAATAGGAGTCCTTTTACTCCAGCAATCAGACGAGCTAGGAACCCACCGGATTTCAAGTTACCATCATTGGACATGTATGACGGGAGAACAGACCCCACGGTCTATCTAACGAAGTATATGAGGCATATGGAAGTGCTGGGGGCATCAGAAGAGGTTATGGCCCGGTGCTTTCCATTGTAATTGACGGATATTGCAGCATTGTGGTTTAGACAATTGGAGAACGAATCCATTGGAACATGGAATGGTTTAATTGAGAGATTTATGAGGCAATTCAGGGTTCACATTACAAGACCCAAGAATGTGATGACTTTGGCAACCCTAAAGCAGAAAATCGGAGAGATCTTGAGGAGTTATCTAGCGCGATTCAATGCAGCAGCAGCTTCGGTGGATCGAGCAGATCCATCCATGGTAGTGATGGCAGCTGTGTCCGGAGTAGCTGACGGAACAGAGTTCAAAAATTCATTGACTAAGGATCCACCCATAGATTTAGAGGAATTCTACAACGAGGCAGAAAAGTTTTTACGATTAGAGGATACGAATGCAGAAAGAGAAGGAGATGGAATAGAGGTTTATATGCTTAAAGACAAAAAATGTATCGAAAAGGACTCAGGCAAGGATGAAGGAAAACGAAAGGCTGAGGATAGTGGTAATGGGCCAAAGCGACTGCGGAGGGAGGCACGATTCACCACCTATTCAGAGCTGAATGAGAGTCTGGAGCGAATTTATCAAGATACCAAAGAGCAGGTTCCGTATCGTAGGCCGATGCGAAGGGATTCAACTTCTGACGAAAGGAGATCAGATAAGTTTTGTGTATTTCATGAATTAAATGGTCATAACACTAATGATTGTAGGCATCTGAGGGACGAGGTGGAAGGACATATCAGGAACGATATGCTCCTTCAATATGTGAGAAGGTGAGCTTCAGCAGTGGAACCAGAGAGGCCTCCATCTGCGTCAGCCAGGGCAACCCTGAACCAGGACATCGTTTGGTTATCAATTAATTAAAATAACGATGAACAAGTCGCAAGCTTCCACTAACACAATTAAATCATTTACACATGTACGAAATCGCGAACGTTCTCCAGGCATGCTCCGAATGATCATTGATTGCTTCGTAGTGGGAACTTACACTTCGACATCCTTGCTTTGCTTTTGTTTCATGCTTATTTAGACATTCGAACTTGGTTTGTTTGAACACTTTTGTTTTTGAAACTCATTTGTTGAATAGACATTTGATTCTGATAACTCTGAAATGGCTAAGCTACTTGCACATGTACGGGGTCGCGAACGGTCCTTAGGCATGCTCTGAGATAGTGATATACCCTAACAAATGATCCAAGGCCCCACTCGAACGTGAACCTGGTATCAACAGTATCAAGCCCTCCCGGGCACACTTATTCGCCTCCAACGGGCACACAAACAATCCAGGAACTCACCCGAACGTGACCCTGGCATCCATAACATCAAGCCCTTCCGGGCACGCAAACTCGCCACGAACGGCACTCGACTTCGAACAGTCACAAACTCGCCTCGAACGGCACACGATCGCGAACGATCACAATTCGCCTCGAACGGCACCCGACCGCGAACGGTTACAACTCGCCTCGAACGGCACAACTCCTCTCACCACAAATGGCTCGATCGCGAACGGTCGTCATTTGAGGTCCACCACTTGGCCGCGCACTGTCGCACTTTACCTCGAATGACTCGATCCCGAACGGTCGTCATTTGAAGTTGAGCGCTTGACCTTTAACGGTCACATTTCACCACAGATGGCTCGATCCCGAATGATCGACGCATGGATTTACAAGCTCGACCGCACACGGTCGCACTTCACCTCAAATGACTCGATCACGAACGGTCGTCATTTGAAGTTAAGCGCTTGACCTTGAACGGTCCCCACTTGACCGCGCACTGTCGCACTTTACCTCGAATGACTCGATCCCGAACGATTGTCATTTGAATTTGAGCGCTTGACCTTGAACGGTCACATTTCACCGAAGATGACTCGATCCCGAACGATCGACGCATGGATTTACGCGCTTGACCACGCACGGTCGCACTTCACCTCAAATGACTCGATCACGAACGATCGTCATTTGAAGTTAGGCGCTTGACCATGAACGGCCGCGCTTCATCCCAAATAGCTCGATCCCGAACGGTCGTCATTTGAGGACATATGAAGCTATCAAGTTCTTTACAGGTCGATGACAGGATATGAACATCCAACTCAAGGCTTTGCAAAACACACCTTCCTACCGCAAGGCATGTTTTGGGGGGGCAAGTGTTATCCCGCTTTTTGGACAAAGCCGTGATACCAAAAGATCGGTCAAAAACAAAAGACAGTTCGCCTCAGAAATTGGTCATACTTCACTTCGCTATGGATATCGATGAATTTTGTCCGAGTCCGGATTGGGCCTGAATCGACAAGACATGATGAGCAAAGCGATAGAAGCCAGCATCTCAAATTTCAAGTCAATCCGAGTACATATGCCCAAGTTATGATGGATTCGAGTTGGGAGAAATGAACTTTGCTCGGTTCGAATCCATCACCCCTTCGCTAGTTTGAAACCATCACCTTCGAACCCATCACTTTGGAGTACTTCGAACCCATCCGATCCCCTTGCCTCGAAACCATGAAGTTCAAACCCATCCAGTATCCTTCCTTCGAGCCCATGAAGTTCGAACCGATCATCCTAACAATGGTTCGAATCCACCCACGTAGGCCCTAGTTCGAATCCATTAGGTACTTATTGCTCCGAATCCATGACTTCACCTAGCTTCGTATCCATCCAACCGAAGCCCCTCTATATCCTTGCTTCGAATCGATGAGGAGCATCCTTGCCTCGACTCCATCAAACTTCGACTCCATCAACTTCTACTCCATCGGCTTCGACTCCATCTCCCTCGAATCGACCACAATGGCCTACCTTCGAATCCATCCGTCCTGCACCTTGCCTCGAATCCATACCCTCGAGTCCATCAAAGAAGGATCCCTCGAATCCCCATATCGAAGCAACTTCGAATCGATCCACGGTCACAAATTTGGAACGATTCGTATGAGAACCGGCTCCATCGATTCGAAGCGAGCCTTCGAATCCAACCCTTCGAATCACTTGGTCCACACAGTGAACACCACGTCGCCGCTTCCACATGCAGAAGGATCGATTCGAACCTATGGGTTCGAACCATATGGATTCGAACCTATGGGTTCGAACCATATGGATTCGAACCATATGGATTCGAACGAATCCATAGGATCGGTTCGAAGCAGCCAGTATGTCGAAGAACACCATCTTGAATCGATCATATCTCTCAATCCCTTGATCCAAATGCCATGAAATTTTCATAGGAGCTTGATTACACACTGAAGAATGTCCACACCAAATTTCGCCTCGATTGGATGCATTTTTGATCGATTCGAACCTTACTTCGAATCGATCCCAAATTGGGCACGGATTCCGAGAACGCGGGCTCATGGGCCCCCCTCATGTGCCAAGCGGCCTCCCTGAGTTTTAGGCGGGATTTCAGCCTTCCACGCCTATAAATAGAGCCCCTGGTCATTCAGAAAAGGGGTCGGAGATTCGGGAGAGAGAAAGCAAGCCCAGACTCTGCCAAATTTAGTTCTAGGTCTTTCCAACGTCATTGTAATCAAGTATCAAAGCTACAACTTGCTGTAATCCATTGTAATCGATTAATATCATCAAGTGAAGCAATAAAGAGAGAACCTTCAAAGTGGACGAAGGCACGAACGCCGAACCACTATAAATCCTGTGTTGTTTACTGTTGTTTGTGATTTGCTGCATTTACTATCTCTTAGATCTGAATTCTGTGTTAATTATTGCTGATCTGTGTTGATAAACGGGTGCTTTCATGATATTGGGCGTTTGTGACCATTTTTGGCGCAAACAATATCTTTCAATCGACATGCACTATACTGGAGAAAGTTTGTAAATTTGTGATTGACGCGGGAAGTTGTGACAATATCATTTCTACCGAAGCTGTGAGAAAATTGAAGTTGAAAACGGAGAACTATCCAAGTCCTTACAAGTTAGCATGTGTTGGGCGAATTCTCACCCAGAAGATCTCGAAACCGAGAAGTCACAGTTTCACCCGGGCTCGCAACCTCCACTTCGTTCGACAGCCAAGAAGCTCAATACTAACCTAGAAGTCCATCCAACATTCTCCATGAAGAAGCTCATTCGGCCCCAAGCTTTCATTCGGCCCCAAGCTTCCATTCGGCCCCAAGCTTCCATTCGGCCCCAAGCTTCCATAACCGAACCAACATTCAGTCATCTCCATTCGGCCTCCTTCGTATTCGGCCACCGGACCAAACCCATCCCCATCTTGGCCGAACCAGTCACACAACCGAACCAGGGGTAATCACCGAACCAACCTACAAGCCAATACCGGACCAGACCATGCTCCTACTACCGGTCCACCACAACTCCACAACCGGATCACCAACACCAAATCATTCATGGCCGGACAACCGCCACCGAGCCAAACACATACCTCACCACCGAATGAAGCTCCGCCGAACCAGATGATTGCCAGTCCAGATTGCTTCAGCCCGGGCCCACCAGCAGCTATATACTTCCAAGACCCCTGCCCCCTACCTCATTCTATAAATAGAGGGGCAGGGGTACAACAATGGCAGAAAAGTTTGAGAGCTCAAGCAAGGAAGGAACTTTCAAACTACTTTCATATACTTGTATACGAAGCATTGTACTTGTAATCTGAAAGAAAGAAGATAATAACATATAAAGTGGACGTAGGCACATTCTGGCCGAACCACTATAAATCTGTGTGTCTTTTACATTTCAGCCCCTGCTTTTTTCATATTTACATAACATATCCAAACCATTGAAAAACACATATAATCAATTAAATAATACGACTTGGAGGTGTTTGTCCATTTTTTGTGCAAACATTTTTGGTGCTTTCACTGAGAGCAAGAGCTCGAAGCTTCAGCTTCTCCCACTCAACCTTCTTCCTAACAACATCGTTCGTCACTTAGAAATCATGCCTTCCAAGCAGAGAAAGGATGTTAACAAAGGAAAGAACATCGCAACTAGCAGCCTTCCAGATCCAGCAATCACAGATCAACCTACTTCAACAGCAATACCAGATGAAAATCAGGAAAATCCGACAGGCCCCGCCGCGGAACAACCAATCACTAGGGCAGATCTGGACAGGGTTGTGGCTGAAGTAACTAACCGCTTCACATCCCAACAAGAAGCTTTGGTGGACCAACTCATGTCACGCTTAAGGGATGCTGAAGAATCCAACCGCAACACTGAATCATGGGGTGAATCCCAATCCGGAGGATCTCGGAGACAACAAAGGTCTTCCCTCTTCGAAGAAGCTATCAACAGGAACAACAATTATAGGGGCCGCGCCCGGACTCAGCCCGAACTCCGACTCGAGGAAGCGCTTGGAACCGAACCCAGTGGGGGAGGCGCCAGGCGAGGGTCGGATGTAGCTGAGCCAGTCATGCCACCTAATCATAGAAACCCCGCTAAACGGAGCCGAGCTAGAACCCAGCCCGAAGTTGACCCCATGGATATGCTCGAAACATAACCCCACAGGGGAAGATCAAGGCAGGGGGCAACTGTAGCTGGTCCTAGCGTGCATCCGAGCAGCCAGAGACAACCACTGGATAATGCTAGAAGTGATAGACTGTACCATCCCTACAGGTCATCTGGACGAGATAGATCCCGCAGGGAAGAGCCAAGCTCATTTTTGTCCGCTCCAAATTCTGATGAACGAATGGCACGATTATTCAGAGAGTGCGTCCAACGGGAGCAAAGGGACCGGGGAATAGGCGCTAGGGTCACCAGCCCCTTTACCCGTAATATCGAAGCCGCCATCACCCCCCGGGAATGGAAAATGCCAACCATGGAACCTTACAAGGGAACTTCTGACCCCATCGTACACTTACAAAGATACACACAACATATGCTCATGAGCGGAGCAACAGAAGGGGTACTGTGTAAATGCTTTCCGCTATTCCTAGCAGATCTAGCTACCTTCTAGTTCTGCCATCTACCCCAAGGATCTATCAGCTCGTGGGAGATGTTGAAAGAAAGGTTCATTAGCCAGTTCCGCATCCATGTGGAACAACCCAAGGATGCTTATTCTCTATCCAATGTCAAACAGAAATCCGGAGAGACACTGCAACAATATCTAACACGGTTCAACGCCGCAGCGGCCGCAGTTCAAGATGCCGATGAAAAGCTCACCCTAATGGCCCTCTGTAGTGGTGTACATCTAGATACCAAGTTTTCCAGAAGATTAACTAAGGAAAAACCAGCTACCTTGCCAGATTTCTTCCATGAAGCTGGAAAGTATATGAGACTTGAAGACGCTGCTACGGAGAGGCAGTCAGGGCAACAAGGCAAGACAGTTCAGGACAAGGTTCCCACTGCGGCTAAGGACGCTCGAAGAAATGAATCTAGAGACAATGCTGGGGGCAGGAAGGTTGAAAAGCGCCAATATCGACCAGGACCAAGATTTGACTCCTACACTCCTTTGAATGAAACAATCGAGAACATCTTCCTAGCCACTCAGGGCGAACTCGGATACAAGCGCCCCCCGCACAAGAAAGAATCAGATAACGCACTCAAGTCTGGAAAGTTCTGTCGCTTCCACGAATCCCACGGACATGACACCAATGAATGCCACCATCTTCGGGACTTGATCGAAGAACACATTAGAAGAAGAAGACTGGAACGCTATGTGAAGGGTCAGAACAGGACTCCAACTCCTGCCAATGAGAACTCAAAGCGACCCCTCCTAGAAGTAGGCGGAGGGAATCGCAACACCAGTGGCTCTAGTCAAGAGAAGATAGTGGTCCGTACCATCTCGGGAGGACCACACATCGCCGACAGAAGCTGGGCATAGATGGAAAGGTACGGCAAGTCGCTTAGAAATGCTGAAGGCTATGTTAACTCCATCATGGAAGAATGCCACCCGAAACGGAAAGAGAGTGACGACATCATATTCAGTAGGCGTGATTTGGAAGGAAGACAGTATCCACATATGGATCCCATGGTCATCTCCGCCTGGTTCGGTCCAGCTAAAGTTTTTCGAATTCTAATTGACACGGGAAGCTCTGTAAATATCCTATTCAAGCATGCTTTCGACAAAATGAAGTTATCAATGAAGGATGTGTCTCCCTGCGACAAACCACTGCACGGTTTCACTGGAGATGCGAAAATGCCCCTCGGGCAACTTGACCTCTTCGTCGAAATAGGAAGTCATCCCCGCTCCGTGGTGTGAAAATAAACGTTCGTACTAATAGAAAACCACTCGGCTTACAACGCCTTCTTGGGAAGACCAGCCTTGTCTGACTTCCAAAGTGTCTTAGCCCCCTGGTGCCTGAAGATGAAATTTCCAACAGACAACGGAATAGGAGAAGTAGAAGGAGATCAAGACGCTGCCCGAGACTGCTACGTAACTGAACTTCGCAATAACCGCAGAAAGAATAAAGGAAAAGATGCAGAGACTACTCTCTGCATGAAAAGCTTGGAAGCATAGCAACTAAAGAAAGCCCCTCCTCTTCGGTATACAAGCGATCCCTTCAATGAACTAGACCCCAGGGATAAAGAGGAGGAGGCTACCGCCGAGCCTGCAGAGGCTATGGAATTCGTATCTGTAGATAAGCATGATTCAAGTAGACTATTAAAAATCGGATCTCAGCTAAAAACAGAATTGAAATATCAACTCATTGACTTTCTCCGCCACAACTTAGATGTGTTTGCATGGACCCATGCCGATATGACAGGAATCTCCCCAGACATAGCATGCCACATGCTGAACATCGACCCCACCAAGGTACCAGTAAAGCAGAAAAAGAGGAGCATGGGGGCAGAACGATCAGCAGCCCTTGATGAGGAAGTAAAGAACCTACTTGCTAATGGCTTCATACGAGAAGCCATCTACCCAGAATGGATCGCGAACCCAGTACTAGTAAAAAAGGCAAATGGAAAGTGGCGAACGTGTATTGACTTCTCCAATCTGAATGACGCTTGCCCAAAAGATTGCTTCCCACTTCCCCGAATTGACCAACTTGTGGACAGCACAGCCGGACACGAACTCTTATCATTTATGGATGCATACTCCGGATATAACCAAATTCCCATGCACGCTCCCGATCAAGACCACACTAGCTTCGTCACTGACCGCGGATTATATTGTTACAAAGTCATGCCTTTTGGACTCAAAAATGCCGGAGCTACCTATCAGCGCCTCGTCAACAAGATGTTCGCGGAACTAATAGGACGAACTATGGAAGTGTATGTGGATGACATGTTGGTAAAGTCCAGGAAAGCCGACGACCATGTAAGCCACCTGGGCGAGATGTTTCAGGTACTTCGCCGATATGGAATGAAGATAAATCCTCTAAATTGCTCCTTCGGAGTATCATCGGGAAAATTCTTAGGATTTATCGTCCACGCCAGAGGAATCGAAGCAAACCCTGAACAAATCCGGGCTCTTAAAGAAATAAAGATACCTTCCACTCGAAAAGAAATGCAGAGCCTAAACGGAAAGGTGGCTGCCCTAAGCAAATTCATTTCCAAAGCAACTGACAAGTGTGTCCCTTTCTTCGAAGCTCTCAAGAAAGACAAAGGGAAGTTCGAGTGGACCGATGAATAATTAAAAGCCTTCCTTAACCTAATCGAACACCTTCAGAGACCACCAGTACTCTCAACTCCAAATGAAGGTGAAGTGTTATACCTATACCTCGCTGTATCATCCCATGCTCTAAGCGCCGCCTTGGTAAGAGAAGAAGACCGCACACAACGCCCGGTTTACTTTGTAAGTAAGAGATTTACAGGGGCAGAAGCCAGATATCCTAAACTTGAGAAATTAGCGTATTGTTTATTGATCGCGTCACGAAAACTGCGACACTACTTCCAGTCTCACTCCATCAGAGTTCTAACCGATCAACCGCTAAGACAGGTGCTCCATCGTCCTGACACTTCTGGGCGACTCCTCAAATGGTGCATTGAACTAAGTCAGTATGATATCACCTACCATCCTCGCACCGCTATCAAAGGACAAGCCATAGCCGATTTCGTTGCCGAATTCACTACCAACGAAGGCAAGGAACAATCCGAAATAGAAAAAAACATCAAGTGGAACCTCTTTGTAGATGGAGCATCGAACGAACAAGGCTCGGGGGCAGGTATTGTGATCATCACCCCCAGGGGAAGAAAGCTGTACTATGCATTAAGGTTGGAATTCACGGCCACTAACAACGATGCGGAATATGAGGCAGTAATAGCAGGATTGGAACTTGCCCTAGAAATTGGAGTCAATTCTTTATGTCTTCATAGTGATTCTCAGCTTATCGTAAACCAGGTACTAGGAGAGTTCCAGACTCGAGGAGAACGACTCACAGCATACCTAAAGAAAACCAAACTGCTGCTCGATCAATTGGACCACTATCTAATCAAACAAATTCCTCGAGAAGAGAACCAAGAGGCCGATGAACTTGCAAAGCAAGCTAGTATGAAGAATAGCACTATTTCCGGAGCACTAGCCATCTCAAGGCAGCTAGCCCTAAGTTTCGAAAAAATGAATCTAATAACTGCAACCAAAGAAGGAACCTGGATGACCCCTATCCAGAAATATTTGCAAGATGGAACACTACCCGACAGGCGTGACGAAGCCAAGAGAATCTTGAGGAAAGCTCCCCACTACACCATACAAGAAGGCATCCTCTATAGGCGCGGCTTCTCTAGCCCCTTATTAAGGTGCGTCGCTGGAAGGGAAGCCAAGGAAATCTTATCAAACATCCATCAGGGAGGATGCAGAGATCACACTGGAGGGCAGACTCTGGCAAAAAAGATACTCCGATATGGATATTACTGGCCCACACTAAACAAAGACGCCTTAGACTTCGTCAAGAAATGCGACAGATGTCCGAAATTTGCCAAGATTCCTCGACTGCCCACAAATGATATTACTCAAATGACCAGCCCTTGGCCCTTTGCTGTATGGGGAATTGACTTAATTGGCGACTGCCAACGGGCCGAGGCGGAGCCAAATATGCTATAGTGGCAGTCGATTATTTCACCAAATGGGTGGAAGCGGAACCTCTAAATAAAATATCTTCAGCAAAAGTTATCAACTTCTTGATCAAAAATATTCTGTGCAGGTACGGAGTCCCACTCAAGATCGTATCAGACAACGGACTCCAATTTGACAGCGAAGAATTCGCCGACTGGTGCCAAGAGCATGGAATTCATAAAAGCTTCTCATCAGTAGCTTATCCTCAGGCAAACGGGCAAGTCGAAGCTGTCAACAAAATTCTCAAAACCCTAATCAAGAAAAAACTTGAAAAGTCAAAAGGCGCTTGGGTGGACGAACTTCCTACGGCACTTTGGGCCTACCGCACATCTTTCAGAACATCAACGGGACATACTCCCTTCTCTTTGGCATATGGATCGGAGGCAATGCTCCCAGTTGAGACTATTGTGCCTTCCCACCGTAGGGTCCACTACAACCCAGAGGAAAACGAAGAACTCCTCCTCATGTCTTTGGATCTGATTGAGGAAAGGAGAAACGACGCAGCACTCAAAGCAGCACTCAAAGCAGCAGCTCACAAACAAAAAGTGGCAGCACTATACAATTCCAAAGTCAAGCATCGCAGCTTACAAGAAGGAGATCTCGTCCTCAGGCGAATCTTTCCGCGCCCCGGGGCACTGGACCCAATCTGGGACGGACCATATGTAATTCATAAAGATCTCCACAACGGAGCTTATATTTTGTCAACAGTGGACGGAGAGGTGTTCTAGAGGGCATGGAACATCCGACAACTCCGTCGATACTTTTCTTAACTTGTACTGCCCATATGAAGTGAATTAACAAAGAGAATCAGTGGACGTAGGCATTTTCGTGCCGATCCACTTTCAAAAATCTTGTCTCTTTTTAACTTGTTTCTTTATATCTTGGCTGCTTGTTAAGTTTTATCCCTTTCTGTTGAACAAAATCCTATGGCATCTCCACTCAAGACGCACCGCGGCCTCATCTGGACTAGGCCTAACAGGTACGCTACGATTCTATGCACTCGCCAATGAGACACTTTTGCTCCAGCATCCCTCTGCTGCGGGTTAACTCTTTGCTCGCGCCTTGTAATGAGCCGATTATAAGTCATCATAAAGGCCGACTATAGCCGATGGCAGCTCATTACGGCGTTCGGCTCGCCGGCAACTGTGAACCTACTTTAAGCCCCAACATAAGGTGTGGCCAGCCAGGGGTAGTTCACGGCCAACGGCACCCACGCTAGCCGGCCACAGTAAATCGAATAATACCCACGATTACGGACCATAATGGTTCGGGTAGTTACCGTGCGCGATCTCGGCTCCGATGTGTCTTAAGTGCGGCTGTGGTCAAAAAGAAAACTCCCCGCGGAGGCGTATGATGGGTGACAAATGTCTCCAAGACCCACAGCTAGGGAAAGTGACTACAAAACCCGTTTGCCACGAACTTAAGCACATCGACGGCCTTCCGTGACTGGAAGTTTTACTTTTTCTATATTTCCATTTCATTTAAATACTTTTCTCCTATCCTGTATAACGAACTCTAAAGTACAGGAAACCAAATAGGAATCATTCACTCATGAGAATCTAAGCCTGCATACTGGGTGGCAGGGTACTCAGCCATATCCGTGATCAGTTACACAAGACACTCAAAGCTACCACCTGCAAATAAAACATGAAGGGCGGTACTCTCTTCTCTTGTACATAAATACGTAACTATAGCTTGTTCATACACTAACATTGCAAAACATGAAATTATATTCCAAGCAAAAGCTTAACATCACACACAACTAAAATCACAGGCATATACATAGTTATACTTCTCACGCAGCACGTCAAGATGACAGCAACATCCAAACATAACAAAATCAGCTTATATTATAAAATCACACGAAGTTATTCTTTGTAAATAATATTATTACAGTCACATCAATGTCTTGGACTAACGTAAACAGTGGTAAAAAGAAATAAAAAGGCAGCCGAATCTGGACAAGTAACCAGCTGCATCCACACTCCATCACCAACTTCCCAAGCCTACTTGGCCGCAGGACCAGAACTCCCAACATGTTGATTGGAAGTTCCACCTGTCCAATTCAAAAGAGGAATTCATTAAACGAACAATGAACGATCAAGTTATGGAAACACAGAAAGAAAAGAAAGGGAGAAGAATAACTCACCAGCATCCGCCGCTTGATCCTCATCCTCCAATTGTACACCCGCTTCCTCTGCAGCAAGCAGCCGCATCCCCTCCTTCACCGCCGCTTGCTCCTCCTTCGAGAACTGAGCAGTGACCGCATCAAGACTGAAAGCCTCTCCACCTTCCTTACCCGCATTAACCCTGGCCTCCTCTAAAGCCTGGAGATATACCTTGGCCATGACCCGAGGGTAGTCATCCATCCAAGACAAGCCGCCCTCCTTCCAAGTGTGGAAGTACATGTCCTGCAGCATCTCGTCCATCATCCCCTCATTCTCCTCAAACTCCCTCACCCGGGCCTCAGAAGCCTACAGCTTGGCGACAGCAACATCCCTCTCTGATCGGTATCTCAAGCAGTCAGCCTGGAGAGACCTCCTCATTTCCTCCTCCTTTAACTTGAGACCTCCTCGTTTCCTCCATCTCCTCCTTTAACTTGACTTGAGCCATCTCTGCGGCCTCGAGCCTCCCAGACAACTCCTCTACCCGCTCGAGATCCGCATTTCGAACCTCATCCACTGTCGTAATGGCCATGTTGATCCGCTCCTTGCAGGCGGCCTCCATCTTCCGTAGTTCTGCCCTACTAGCCTTCTCCATAGTCTCTTTCAGCCGCCTGGAGGCTTCCTCGTGCTGAGAAATCTGAATGGCTTGATCAGCAAGCTGTTTGGCCTGATCGGCGACCTTTAGCCTCAACCGAATATTAGCACTCCCAATCTCCTCCCCGGCCTTGACCAATCGAGCATGATGCTCCATTAACTTCTTGGTCTCTTCGGCCACCCGATCAATATTAGCCTTGGCCTCGTCCCCCATGGTAACTACCCGAGTGGTAAGCAGATCAAGATCTAGGGACTTGGCCTCATGCAGCACTCGTACCATGGGGTTGCGGGGAAGGAGGTGCTCACCCGTGGCCTCATCGAATGAGATATCCTGAAAGCTTGGATCTAAATCAGGATGACCGGCAAAGGGGTCACGAGGCACGGGGCGAGGCACGTCAGGACGCCTTATACGGATAACAGTTGGACTCTTGAAAGGAGGATGAGGGGGGCCAAACTCCGTGCTCTCCTCCGTAGTATCACGAGGAGGCTGAGTAGGAAGCTGCGAACCAGGGGAAGACTCAAATAAGAACGACTCCGCTTCTTTTTCTGAATGCTCTCTTCAATGACCCCAAGAAGAGGACGGTAACTGACTACGTCCCCAGTACGACCAGTAGGGGACTTCACAGAAGCTCTCCTCGACTTGAATTGTTCGAGGCGGTGTCGAACATCTGACGTTTTAACCACCTGGCCTGCTCCTGGAAAAAAAGAACAAGTGTTACGAACATACAATGATCCACAACTCAAAAAATGTGTTAAGTTAAAAAGGAAGAAAAAGTGAGAAGGCACATCTGTTATACAAACCCGGCGGTGGAGTGGGATACTGCAATAAGTCCTGGATCTCATTCCAGGACGGAAGTGAACCGTAAAATATTTCTAAGTCCCTATCGTAAATGGAATCGGTAGAGGACAAAAGTTCACCTTGCACCGCCGGAATCACCCTAGCTGAGGAACCCTTAGGGGATGGGTCAGCGCCAGCCACAGCCTTGCCGGTTTCCTTTGCCTTCTCCATTTCCGACTCACCCTCCGATTCCCCGAAGGCCTGACGGAGAGCCTCATCCAGTTCAGGGTCTTGCCCAGAGGTTAAGGCACCAGCGCCACTACCACCCTGACCATCGCCCTCTCCTCCATCCTCTGACCCTTCTCCAACTTCGCCTCCTTCACCCTCTTCCACACCTTCCTCCTCCGGGACAATCGGGCAAGTACTTGGAGAAGGACCATCAGACTTCTTCAGTTTCTTCCCCCCAACAACGGGACGCTCTGCAAAAGGCTCCCTCTTGCCACTCTTCACCATGGCCCCCTCCTTAGCTTTGGCGGCCTTCTCCTCAGCCGTGTCCCTCTGCTTAACCATGGACTGGTGCGGCAGGATCAAATTGTACTCCAGGAGGGTTGCATTCCTGATCAAGAAGGAAGCCGACCGGTCCCGTGCCGGAATGGCCTTTATTTCAGCAGCCATCCGCGCCAAAGAATCATCTTCCACGACTGCAATGCCACCTGTCGCTAGCAAGGAATAAAAGCACGTCAGAAAAGGCACTACAATCAGAACATGGAAAATACAAATGAAATTCATCTTACAGCCGGAAGTGAAAAGGCGGAAAGAAACAGAATCGTCCTTGATAAAAAACCATTCTTTCTTGAACATGGTAAACTTTGAACATAAGTCCAGGACTGGTTTGAAGGGCACGGCCGCTTCTAGACTAATATACGGAGACCCCTTCTTGTAGCCTCTCAGGTTATACAAATATCGAATTTCCCGGTTAGAAGGAGGGCGCCCATACCTCCTCTGGAAGATAACGAAAAGGCTCACCAGAATGGCATAAGAGTTCGGCTGAAGCTGGAATGGAGCCACTTTCAAATATGTGGTAAAGCTGACTATCCAGGCATTAATAGGAGGGATAGCACCACACATGCAATGATATCTGCTGTAAACAAAGTACCCTTCGGGGGGATTATACGGCATCACTCCATCTCCCGGCAGCAGCATAAGAGCCCTGTCTATCCCGAATGAACGAGATACAACGTCAAGCTGCTCCTCCTTTAGGGAGCTAGGAAAGCAATCGGGAGGGGAGACCAGAAGTTCCTGTGGACCATATCCGTCCACTAACGACCTCGGAACAGGTTGATGTTGCCCGGATCCTGGTTGGGCTGGGGGCACGGAAGAAGACTCTCCCCCGTCCTTGGACTTCCGTCTATCTGAACGTGTTTCCTCCTTGCGAGACATTTATCTGCATGCACGAAAGTGAAAAGACAGGTTGTTAGAACAAGGGTTACAGAAGTGTAAGCGAAAGAGAATGCATAAGTCCGGAAATCCACTAAAAAGATCATTCGGCAATGCAAGTCATGTTCATTCGGCGCTGGAAGTTCATGTTCACTCGGTAGTACGAGTTCATGTTCATTCGGCACCAGTACCTCTAGTTCATTCGGTACACAGTACCGAAGACCTACGTATGTATTCGGCAAATTAGACCCATTCGGTAGTAAGGCCATTCGGCAATAAGTGTATACCTGATTCGGTAGGCAAGTTGGTTCGGCACGAAATGGTTCGGCTTTCATTTGATCCGGCAAGAGTGTTGGCTCGGTATAATGTTGGTTCGACACTTGATGATTCGGTAAGGAAAAAACTAAGAGGGTGTAGCTCTATATATAGGCGCGCTCAGATCTGCCGAACCATCTGGTCCGGCTACCAGACCAACATATACCGGACCAACCATATGCCGAATGAAACTATCCATGCCGGGCCAACCTCCAACCGAATGAAAACCTCTACCTACTCGAAGCCGAATGAAACTATCTCTACCAGCAGAAACCAGAAACAGGGGGCACACAAGGCACCTCGCTCAGATAAGTACCGAACTCCAGAACTTACTAATAAAATAAGGGTTATGATAACGATGAACAAGTCGTAAATCTCTCACTAACATGGATTAATCATTTACACGTGTACGCGACCACGAACGGTCCACAGGCACGCTCTGAATGGCTATTAACCCTATCATCGTGAGAATTTACACTTTGACATCCCTCTTTAAGCTCATCAGTTAAGAGGATCTTTGATTCTGATAATTATGAAATGGCTAAGCTACTTACACATGTACGGGGTCGAGAACAACCCTTAGGCATGCTCTGAGCCGGCGATAAACCACACTACAAGAAATATTATGTTTGACAACACCTTAACACAGCGATTTTACACTACTTGCTGTTGTAAATCTCAACGTAAATAAAAAAAACTGAGCACAGCACAGCATGGTGCTGTATTAAGTTACTTTCCAGTACATTTTGATAGCCCGCTTAAGTTTCCCTCTGTTATTTTTACTTCCCGGTTAAAGGTTATTTTCCCCTTACTATACAGTAAGCAAAAGTCTCTAATCGCTCATGCCTTCTTTTCCTCTTCCCTTACTCCACTCTAAAATTTCAAACATAGACAATAAGAAACCTCTCTCGTTCGTGCTTTAAGTTTTGCTGTAAGGACTCGTTGAGTTCCTAAATTAGCTCAGCTAAAGAGGTCAGCTTAATTCATATTTATATGGTAGTTTATTGTCGACTTTAACTAAATAATATTCATATTTTCCTTTCGTAGATTTAGCTTTATTGCTTCCATGAGCTATTTGGTTTTATGATTTGTTTAGGCTACTGAGATAGTTTAGGGCACTCTTCCATGTTTTGTTAACAATTAGAAATATGGAGATCGTTTTCTCACTCTAATGTTTTTTCTTTTCATATAGTTATATAAAACTAAGCTTACCGGGGTTATTTTGGGACTGAATTTAGTTAGATGATTTATTAAATGTATGATTCATGTTTAGGAAAGTTTTAGTTAATTTACGCACTGATAGTTGAAGCTATATAAGTACCAGCTATAAATTGTTTGTTATAAGTTCTGAATATTACCGAACATGTGCTGTCAATTATTGTTTTAATTTCAATTAGTATATATGAAGCTATAATATATAGTAAGTAGTTGAGTGTGTATGTAATGTGCAGCGTTATCAATTGGTTTTAATTCTAAGTAGTTGCGTGTGTGTAATTTATGCACTGATAAACGTGACTGCAGTGGTGTGTTATCAGTTTCTTCTAAACTGCCTTTTTTTCTTCATTCATTACTGCATAGATAGATCAAGTTGTTGCTAATGTGTTAATATTTTTTATTACCATTTGTTAAATTTTTAGCTTAGCTATGATTTGGTGAATGATGTTGGTCAATTGATTTGATAATTTGCACTTGTAATTGGTTACTTGGCATAAGATGGGTCAAAAATTGTTTGATGAGTAAATAAATTCATTGAAGTAATTTGGATATGATCTGGTAAATCATTAGCATGTAATATAAAAAGCTTAGCTGTTTAAATGCTCAAAAAATGAAATATATATATATATATATATATATATATATATATATATATAATACAGTTAAACAATGTTCGATTTCAACCTCCACAGTTTAGTAGCTATAAATAAGTTCGCCCAACGTATTGTTTTATTTTTATATTTTCCACCTACCATGTGGTTATTTCTTGACCTATAGTCTCTTATAGCCAGTCTGATTTCTCAATTTTCCATTTTTTTCTTTTTTGAATCTACATACATGTACTTACAATTGATTATACATATTACTACTCTGTTGTCCAAACATAGTTTATCTTATGACATTTTCCAATTTTTTAAATTTTCTACATAGTGTGATTTAAGCCCAATACATTTAGGATCACGCTATAATGGCCTTACCAATTTAGTAGTGGTCCTCAGCCGTATCTTATATGACCTTTATGCTAGTTTACCTCATCAGTTGCTTTTTCCTCCTTTTTTTCCTCTCGTTGATATGCCCTTATGCAGGAACCTAAGTTTCCAATGGAGAAAAACAGTATAAATGCCCTACATGTCAAGTCACAGGCGGCACCCTTATTCTTCAAGTACATTAAAGGTTTTCAAAATTTTCAAATTCAATTTATGAATAAACAGTGAGTTTTAATAGATTCATGAGCTAAAAGATAGATTTATGAGCTATAATATTCTATCAAATCCTCAAACTTAAAAATACGTGTACATTCTAATTTTGCGATTGTCAAATAGGATTTTGCTGTTGGTTTGTTTTTGCTCTGTTTCTAGTTTTGTGTGCTACTTCTAATATACTCCATAAAGTTAAATAAATCGAAAAAATCGTAAGTAGTAGAAAATTATAATTTGAGATTACTTTTATATGACTAACATGAGAAGTTTGTTGATACAAATGTGAAATGTCTCAAAATATGATTTGATTTAATATTGCCTTGGTTATTTTTTTATTTCCTACATGTTGGTGTTTCTGTTATAGGAAATCTACAGCAACAAGAGGAGCTCTGCCGCATAGTGGGAAGCATGTAGTTAAGCCTACTGATCTTAAGATAATGTGAACAGCGACATAACATGGAGCAGTGTCAGAACAGTTGGGTAATTGTGGCATATGAAGAGCTAAATCTAAATCTCATCGAATTCCACTTTGATGAGGATGACATCATTCAGAACCGATTGAGTTTCTTTCAAAAATTTGAATAAGATTACACTTAAGAAAAGAGATGGCAGTGATAACCAGGATTAAAGCTATTACTTCTACCTTAGTGGTCGCTCGATTACTTCCATATTTAAGGCGCGGACCCTTCACTCTTTAATTTAAAGGTACTGTTTTTCAGGTTTAGTTAAGTAGTGACTTAGTGACTTAGAAACTAAGACTTGAATATGATTAGCATACCCATAGTAATAATAATAATAAAAACTAATCAAAAAGACGTATCAACATAAACTAATATTTATAATTTATATAAACTTGATATAGCAAATTTTTCTGCTTGATTTCAATAAATAAGATTTCATTGCTTCTTGATCCTAACTGATGGCTATAGGGCTTTTTCATACCATGGGGAAAATAGGCTTATTATGCATGATCCACGAATTCTGTTCCTGCCCAATGTACTATGCGGTAGCCTGGTGTGTCTGACTATCTAATCTGTTTTTATTTAAATCATTCACTTGTTTCCTAACGTTTTGTTGTAATCTAGATCGTTCATATGCAATGATATCTGAAAGTATTACACGACTTGTGACCCCTTTTTCCTGTCAATGTCATCCTTTTCTAATAGCAGAATTCTTCATCTTTTTAACCATTGTTAGATTTACTTAAATCTAGGAGTGCTATGGTTGCGGTAACTATTGTTATATCCCCAAACATAATCGTTGTTGATGGTTACAAAGATTTTTTACCGTTGCCACAGCTACTTAAAGCCACTTTGGGGTAACTTTATCCAACATTTATGGAGGTGCAGTTCAATTTTTCCTATAGGTCAATGATCATGCAGAATAAAAGTGAGTAATGCATTAAATTTGTGAACTATTATGTGTACCATCATATAATAACTGCTACTGTTTGATGCAGTTGACTACTTCCTTTGGGGTTCGCATTCTGATTCTGTTTGCATCTGCAAGCATCAGTACTCCCATACATAAAATGTTGATATGTCGTTGGAATGTGCAAATTAATAAGGTATATTTATTACATTTACATGATATTTGACCATGTATATTAGTTGCTTAGTTACAGAATTATAATGTATATAACTACACAATCAAAATTGTTTTTTCATTTGATGTAATGCGCTATTGACAGTAAGTTTGTATCACCAATTGTGACACTTTGACTATAGGACTTACTGAATTCAGATATTTTAAAGTTATGATCTGCTTTGCTATTATCTAATACCATTTCACCCATATGTCAAAGCTATTAGGGACGTTGGAATACAGCATTGTAAAGTTGATACATCCTTATTCATGGTTTAATCAATAATTTTTTTGAGTATAAGTGCGTATCAAACTCAAATATAATACCAAAATCATTTGATGGGAAAATCACTGCCCTTCAAATCTCTCTTCAAGTCCAAGAACACAAGGCCATTATTTCCATTCTCATGACATTTCCCTTCTTGAAGTGCTTTAGTTAGTTAAATATTGTCTGTATTTTTTTGTTGCTGCAATATCAGTTTATAATCATGTCAACTCAAGGTTCTATATATGTTGCACTATTTCATAAACAGGATCAGAACATCAAATTTTTGTTGCTTAAACATTCTTTTGAGGTAATTGGATAAACAAGTTTTTGATTCTTATAATCTTAATAGATGTTAAAAATTGTAGATGTTGCTTTAATGGCTCAAATTTTTGTTGTTTTAATGCCCAGGTTTTACTTGGACGTATCATTCCATAACAGATGGATTCGTGATGAGATGAACTACTTTTTAGGATA
Organism: Allium cepa; assembly: GCA_030765085.1. NCBI lineage: Eukaryota > Viridiplantae > Streptophyta > Magnoliopsida > Asparagales > Amaryllidaceae > Allium > Allium cepa. The sequence goes on along the minus strand of CM060938.1, from coordinate 909,218,510 downwards.
TCTATAACAGGTTCTTATCCACATACCCTTTGGTTGAGTTTGACGTTTGGTTTTCCCCTCTTTCTCTCTTTACTTTGTTCCATAAATATAAAAAAGTACTTAAATTTTTAGTCAAACTTACATATGGTAAAATATGATTTATATTTTAATATTTTGTTATAAACAGAAATACTCTATGCTATTAACTCTAGTTTTCATTTTCTATAGCAGTTGTGGTCTTTTCCTTGCACTGGCATAATCTGGGAGGTTATGATAAAGGACAGTATACGCTTATTTGGTGATGTGTGGCAAGAGTGGAGTTGAACTGGGATGGTGATGGGTGTATGAAGTTTTGCAGCAGTGAAGTGTGTTTGTAGATGAATTGTGAAAGTGCAGAGGGGATGTACTGTTGGCAGTCGAAGTTGGCTATGTGACTAGTGTTGATGCAGGGTGATGGAACAGTTGATGATAGGGGAAGGGAATGTAACAGTGCAGAAGTTAGTTCAGGCAATAAAGCAATGTGGATAGTGGTGAAGTAATGGATGTAAGGGGGTGTTTGTAAGAAGCAAAGACAGTAAGTGTTCATGAAATTGTTTTGTGTAGTTGTGATATGGAAATAGTTGTAGTGATATATATGAAGTGATGTTTATGAATGGTTGTGGTGATGTTGTTGTTGATGTCAGAGGTAATGAGATGCATGCATGCACAAAGGTAATGTTGGTTTGGATGATGATGTGGGTTGGCACTGTGTTAGAGGAGAAGATATGAGATGTTGAGAGTTCGTGATGTATCAGTGATTATAGCAGTATAAGTGATGGTGGTAGTATCAGTTTGGGGTAAATCAGTGATTATGGCAGTGGGAGTAGATGTTATGATGGAGGTGCAGTTGTAATGGTGAAGGCAAAGGATGTTGATGATGTATTTGATGTTGGAGAAGTTGTGAGGCAGCAGTGTTTGGAAGTGAGGGGGGTATCTGAAATGAAACACATATATGGAGCACTGTTATTATCTGAAGTATGGGAATATTTGAAGGGAGGGTATATTTGAAGTGGTGATTCGTGGCGAGGAGGAGATATGTAAATATGGAGCAACAGTGAATTGAAACACAGAAGTTGATGGCAGTGAAATGAATACCAGAAGTGAATTATAAGCAAGATGATGATGTAAATATTTGCAGTGGTTAAGTGACAACAAGGGTTATTGGCAGTGGCCTGAGGTTGATAAGTAGAGTTGAGACTGTTTATATGTGGTTAAACGGTGGTCTGTAGTTGAACTGTGGCTGAAAGCAGAGGTAAATGATGGATGGTTGGTGAATGATTTAAGTGTTTCAGGTGGATAGTTGCGATGGAACTTGTTATTGCAGTGATGGGAAAATATGGCAGAGGGGTTGTATGGTAGTAGCAGTTGTTAGCCGTTGCAATTGCAGTCTTTTTTATTGATTTGCCGCAAGGAGTTGTTAGCAGTTTACGTATATATCATGTAATTGTAATATACTGAATGTATATATTTGTAATTGTAATATACTGAACGTATATATCATGTAAACGTTTATGTATCTAATTAATAGTTATTAGAACATGTTATATATGCTAGTTGCTTCAATATACTCAAAATATAATTCTGAAATATTCAAAAATAGAGTGGAATATTAAAGCTGTTATATAAATAGAAGACAGCGTTTGATTAATGCTGTCAATGAAGAAACAACAGCGTTTAATTCGTGCTGTAATTATCTTGAAATTGTCAATAACAGCGTTTTTTACATGCTGTCGAAATAGTTGATGATTCAATAACAGCGTTTTTAACATGCTGTCGAAATTGTTGATGATTCAATAACAGCGTTTAGAAAACATAATACAGCACGTTATAAACGCTGTTGAAAACATTATTGACAGCTCGTAATAAACGCTGTCACAGAGATGTTTCAACAGCGTTTATAGAAAAGCTGTTGTAAGTTATGTATATACGAAAGCATGTCGTTATACAGCGTTTGAAATAACGCTGTTGTATCATATTACAGCGTTTATCAAACGCTGTTAAAAGCCTTTTGTGGTGTAGTGCCACCTTGACAAGCGATTTAGGGGCCCACTCTAACGTGAACCTGGCATCGATAATGCTAAGCCCCCTCGGGGAACACCCTCTCGTCCCGAACGACACAGTTTACTTCATCTCGAATATGTCGATCCCGAACGATTGTCATTTGAAATCACGCTAAAACTATAAATTCCTTCGCAGGACATCAACAGGATATGAACATCCAGCCTATGGTATTGCATGACGAGCCTTCCCACCACAAGGAAACAAAGCGCGACACATGCAAGCACGTGCCCCACTTTAGGGGGCAAATGTTGGGCGAATTCTCACCCAGAAGATCTCGAAACCGAGAAGTCACAGTTTCACATGGGCTCGCAACCTCCACTTCGTTCGACAGCCAAGAAGCTCAATACTAACCTAGAAGTCCATCCAACATTCACCATGAAGAAGCTCATTCGGCCCCAAGCTTTCATTCGGCCCCAAGCTTCCATTCGGCCCCAAGCTTCCATACCGAACCAACATTCGGTCATCTCCGTTCGGCCTCCTTCGTATTCGGCCACCGGACCAAACCCATCCCCATCTTGGCCGAACCAGTCACACAACCGAACGAGGGGTAATCACCGAACCAACCTACAAGCCAATACCGGACCAGATCATGCTCCTACTACCGGTCCACCACAACTCCACAACCGGATCACCAACACCGAATCATTCATGGCCGGACCAACGCCACCGAGCCAAACACATACCTCACCACCGAATGAAGCTCCGCCGAGCCAGATGATTGCCAGTCCAGATTGCTTCAGCCCGGGCCCACCAGCAGCTATATACTTCCAAGACCCCTGCCCCTACCTCATTCTATAAATAGAGGGGCAGGGGTACAACAATGGCAGACAAGTTTGAAAGCTCAAGCAAGGAAGGAACTTTCAAACTACTTTCATAAACTTGTATACGAAGCATTGTACTTGTAATCTGAAAGAAAGAAGATAATAACATATAAAGTGGACGTAGGCACATTCTGGCCGAACCACTATAAATCTGTGTGTCTTTTACATTTCAGCCCCTGCTTTTTTCATATTTACATAACTCATCCAAACCATTGAAAATCACGTATAATCAATTAAATAATACGACTTGGAGGTGTTTGTCCATTTTTTGTGCAAACAGCATGGTTGAGGAAAGGAGGAGAGGTGAAGGTGGACAGGCGAGTTCAAGTTCCATTTTCTATTGGGAAGAAGTATAAAGATGAGATCTGGTGTGATGGGGTGGAGATGGATGTCTGTCACTTGCTTTTGGGAAGACCATGGCAGTATGACCGAGCAGTGCAGCATGATGGTCGAACCAATAGTTACGGCTTTATGTTTGAGGGTACTAAAATCATTTTAGTTCCGAAGAAGAGACAACAAGGAGAGAGCAAGTCAGAGGAGATTGAGGAGCTGAAGACTTTGCTGACTTTGAAGGAGTTTGTTGGAGAAGTAGAGGAGAGTCCAGAGGTGTTTTTGTTGATTGGACATGAAGCTACTGAATCTGTTGAAGTTCCAGAGGGAGTAAAGCCAATATTGGAAGAATTCAAAGGTGTATTTCCTGAAGAGTTGCCAAAGGAGTTACCACCATTGAGAGATATTCAACATCAGATTGATCTTGTGCCAGGGGCAGTATTACCACACAGACCACATTATAGGATGATTCCTAGGGAGCATGAGGAACTGAGAAGGCAGGTGGAGGAGTTGTTAGAACAAGGGCGTGTTCAGGAGAGCTTGAGTCCTTGTGCAGTGCCAGCCTTATTGGTACCAAAAAAAATGGGACTTGGCAGATGTGTACGGACAGTCGGGCTCTAAACAAGATCACTGTGAGATACAGGTTTCCTATGCCGAGGTTCGATGATTTGATTGATCAGTTGAGTGGGGCTGTTGTGTTCTCAAAGATTGACTTGAAGAGTGGATACCATCAGATTCGTATTAGACCGGGTGACGAGTGGAAGACTACTTTTAAAACTAGGAAAGGTCTATATGAATGGTTGGTTATGCCGTTTGGCTTGTCAAATGCTCCTAGTACTTTTATGAGAGCGATGAACCAGATTTCCAGACCATTTATTGGGAAGTTCGTAGTAGTTTACTTTGGCGATATCTTGATCTATAGTGGGAGTATGGAAGAGCATATCCAGCATTTATGAGAAGTGTTGTTGATTCTACGACAGGAGCAATTTTATGCTGCAACGAAGAAGTGCGTCTTCATGACGCACAGTGTTTTGTTTCTGGGGTATGTTCTGTCGAAGGAGGGTAATCAAGTGGATGAAAGCAAAGTGGAAGTTGTCAGGAGTTGGCCACAACCTAAGACAATTACTGAAGTGAGAAGCTTTCATGGGTTGGTATCTTTTTATCGAAGATTCATTCCACATTTTAGCGGTGTGATGGCACCTGTAACCGATTGCATGAAAGGAAAGAAGTTCGTGTGGACGGAGGAAGCAGAGTTAGCTTTTGAGAAGATCAAGACACTTTGACGTCAACACCAATTCTGATACTGCCGGATTTTCAGATATTGTTTGAGTTACACACTGATGCTTTGAAGGTTGGGATTGGTGGAGTATTGAGTCAGAAGGAAAGACCAGTTGCTTATTTCAGTGAGAAATTGTCTGGAGCCAAGATGAGATATAACACTTATGACGTGGAATTTTACGCAATTGTTCAAGCTGTGAAGCACTGGAGACATTATCTATTTCAAAGGGAGTTTGTTCTTTATACGAATCATGAAGCTTTGAAGCATTTGCAAGGGCAGGACCAAATTTCAGCTAGACACGCTTCATGGGTCGCGTATTTGCAGCAGTTTACTTTTGTTGTAAAGCACAAATCAGGGGTGACGAATTGTGTAGCTGATGCCTTGAGCAGGAGGAATCATTTGTTGACGACGATGAAGGTTGAAGTGACAGGATTTGAACTGTTGCCGGAGTTGTTTGAAGAAGATCCTTACTTTGCGAAGATTGTTGAGAAAGTCAAGGATGGGAGTACTGATGAGTTTGTGTTGGTAGATGGATTCTTATTCAAGGGAAATCGATTATGTGTACCAGATTGCAGCTTGAGAATGAAAATTGTAAAAGAGTTGCATGAAGATGTACATGTTGGTCGGGATCGCACATTGCAGTTGATTTCTCAGTCTTTCTATTGGCCATCGATGAAGCGGGAAGTTGAAAAGTTTGTAAGTAGATGTCATGTTTGTCAAGTTTCGAAAGGGACAGCTACAAATGCAGGATTGTATATGACTTTACCTGTTCCTACAAAAACGTGGGTTGATGTAAGCATGGATTTTGTGTTGGGCTTGCCGAGGACTCAACGGGGAAAGACTCTATATATGTTGTGGTGGACCGTTTCTCGAAGATGGTACATATTGTTGCTTGTAAGAAGACGGCAGATGCAGCCCATGTGGCACAGTTGTTCTTTAGAGAGATCTATCGCTTGCATGGTTTACCAGAATCTACAGTTTCAGACAGGGATACCATATTTCTGAGTCATTTTTGGCTGAGTTTGTGGTGGGAACGAAGCTGAAATTCAGTAGTGCTTATCATCCACAGACAGATGGACAGACTGAAGTTGTGAACAGATCCTTGGAAAATTTGTTGCGGTGTCTTGTGAAGGATAATTTGAAGAGTTGGGATTTGAAGTTATGTCAAGCGGAGTTTGCTCATAATCATGCTATCAACCATAGTACGGGTTTCAGTCCATTTCAAATTGTATATTCAAGCTAACCAAAGGGGCCGTTGGATTTGACGATAGTGCCACAACCGAAGGGGACAGTTAAGAGGGCTGCTGATTTTGTTGTTGGGTTGACAGAATGCCATATAATCGTTCAGGAACGATTGGAGAAGACGAATGAAAAGTATAAACGATCTGCGGATTTGAAGCGGAAAAGTGCTGAATTTAATGAAGGAGATTTAGTATATGCTGTACTAACGAAGGATCGTTTTCCAGTGGGAGCATACAATAAACTCAAAGCTCGAAAGATTGGCCCTGCAAATATTGTGAAACGGATCAATGAAAATTCTTATAGGTTGAAGCTGCCAGAGGATGTGTACACTTCTGACGTATTTAATGTTAAACATCTTATACCTTATTATGGAGATGTACTACCCCATGGGGAAGAACTTTTAAATTCGAGGATGAATTCTTTCCAACCAGGGGAGGATGATGCAGCACTCACCTTAGGTCGCGTACGACCTAACTCCGAGGTCGCTGAAGAGGGGAACTGCGAGCAGAGCAACTACTTAGGTCACGCGCGAGAAGCTCCAAAAGATCACGAATGACCTATGCTCTCCACCTCCTTAAGTCGCGAGCGACATAAGCAAGGAATTGAAGTGAATCGCGATATCCTAAGTCACGAGCAAACAGATCCGTATGTCACCTTCCCTAAGTCGCAAGGCTATAGGTCGCGGAGCATAGATCGCGAACAACAGAAACCTTATGTCGCGAATTCTTCCGGTCGCGAACGAGCAACTTCCAGTAAGTCGCAAGCGAAGTTTTAAAGCTCCAGTAAGTAGCTAATAAAGTTATGTTGCTGATAGTTTTTTTTAGGTCGCTCCAGTTATGCCGTTCGAGTTTTTAAGCCGAAGTTCTTAAGTCGGTTGTATTTGCTAAGTCGTTTGAGATGCTTGTTGTTAGGTCGTTATTTTTGTAAGTCGCTTGTGTTGTAATTTTCTTAAGTCGTGTGCGACCTAGTGTGAGTTGTAACCCTATAAATAGGGATGTGTGGGTCATTTGTAAAGGTTGTTGAATTTGGATTGAAATTTGGTTTGTGCTTCGTGCCTCCAATAAAATTGGTAGTTGAGTGTTATCTCCTATCTCCACTTTCGGCATTCGAGTGCGCTCGAATCAACGACTGTTGAAGCCAATTCACGGAATCAAGTGCGCTTGATCAACGTTCAAAGAATTGTAGATATTCTCTCACGGTATCGTGCGCGATCAACATATCAAATATTGCTAGAATTCGGTATCTCTTGAGATCAACGGATTTGGGCGTTTGGGTATTCTTCAATCCATCGATTTATATTGCTTCATCTAATCGTTCGTCGATTAGTTTGACACGAAATCTTCATTTCGTCGTCAATCGTTAATTTCCGCTGCATCAATATGTGTATATGTTTATATTTAATAGTGACGTAAATATATGTAAACATGTGTGTATTTAAATGCACATGAAAAATATGTATAAATGTAAATATATGTGTATATAATGACATCAATATATATATATATATGAATAGATATATATGGTTATAAAAGTATTGTATATGTAAATATGAATATATGTAAATGCGTATATGGTAAATATATGTATATGAGAACATATATGTGTGTACAGAAGAAACATCGTCATGACAAATTCAAAATCAAGTCACACCTAAATCAAAATCATGTCAAGCACAAACATAAAATCAAGGACACATAGAAAATCAAATCACATGAAAAAATACGTTAGCCCAAAAATAGAAGAATTTAAAATAAAAAGAAAGAAAAAAAAGTAAAAGAGAAGCCTGTACACTCAACTCACACCCCTCTTCTATATATTTACATGGCCTATACCTATTCATGCTTGTACAAGGAAAAAAAAAGAAACAAAGAGATGCCATTAGTTCAAAATGGCCAAGACAGTAAAGCTTGAAGCAATAAACAAACAGTGTAGTCATCTCTTAAAACTTTGAGTATAACAATCTATATTTTAGTTATAGGTTGTAATTTATATATATATATATATATATATATATATATATATATATATATATATATATATATATGTATATATAATTGAGTTATGAATAGATCATTGATATATATCAAGTATGTATGTGCTGCAATATGATTATGTATGGGTATGTGTATACTACTAGATCTACCCAAAGCCTATAAATCCTCCTCTGTTCCTTGTTTTGAGAAAAATTAGTTAAAACATTTAACTTCAAAAATATGTAATTCCTTATCTACTAAATTTTGAATCATGATACCAAAACAAAAGTTATGTGTTTTTGAGTAAGGAACATTCTAAAATTTGTTTCATTTGACTTCATCCTGCCGAGAGGGAGAAAACTCCATGTAATAGTGAGTGGGTTAGTTTTGGCCGAGTTTCGACTATTGTAATTTAATCAGCGGATTATATGATTGTGTTCGTGGTGGGAAAACATGATTTTAAGAATAGGTTTGAGGATTTTTAATGAAGTATAGAGGGTGAAACTTTGAGATGAACAGAATTAAGCTAACTTCGAAATTCCAGCCATCTAGTCGATTTCATGACTTGGGACAGGGTGCAGAGGAGGCTCAAGGAGTGGCGCATGTGAGAAAAATGCTACGATGATTTTTTTAATAAAGTGTGTTGGCTTGTTGAGTTCGAAATAGGATTTCGTGTGTATATTTTAAAGGGTCTCGGTTTTGGGTTAATAGTGGCGTGATGAGGAAGAAGCAGGCGTGCGGTCTTGGGGGAAAAGAGCGAGGGGACGGTGGCGAGCCTTGTGGCGAAATTTGGTCGAAGATGGCGATGGGTGGAGATGGAACGAGGCATTTTGGTAGGCACGGTGATGCGCTAGGTTTGGTTTGGGTTCGAATTTGGAATGAGGGGGTTTTGCCGTGGTTTAGGCGGTGGAACGTGTAGTGGTGGTCGAATGTGGTTTATGTGGATGGCCGGTGACTAGGGACGGTGGCCGGAGTTGGCGTATACATGTACATGTGTGTGCACGTACGTGCTTCAAGCATATGAAATAAAAGAGAAGAGAGGGAAGCAACTGGGGAAGAAGAGGATATAAGTGTTGGGCCGGTTTCATTTTGATATTGGGCCGGTTTTCATTTTGGTGTTGGGCTGGGTGTTTCTTTTTTCTTAATGTAAGCCTAAGACGATATTTCTTCTCCATTTTAAAATCGAATTGACAAGAAAATTGTTGCCATGAAAACCCATCGACGAGTAATTTAGCTGAAATAATAACTTCCAGTTTTCTACAATACGAAAATTTAAGGATTTAAACGATTTAAGTGAATAGACTAGTGATATTTTATTTGATTAATTATATGTTAATTGATAAATTAATTATGTAATAAACTGATAATTTTCGAATTAATTAAGAATGAAATATTTATTTAATTGCCTTGGTTAATATAATAAATATGGATTTAAAATTTATACTCGACTCGGTGAATTAGAACCAGTTCAGTTCTGATTGCAAATTCATTTAATATTAATTATAAATCATCGATAGAGTTAATGATCTATATTAACTGATATTGTTCTTGACATTGATATCAATTATCTATTACATGTGCTATTAAGTAGCCGAGCAAATTAGAGTAAATAGAATAAAACGCTAACACATTTTATTGGCAAGTAAATCAAGTGGAACTGCTCGCTATTTGGATTTCGAAAAATGGAATGATTACAAGCGAATTATTTTCGAGAGACTGGTCATGATGAAGTCGACTTATGGAATGAATTTCCAAATGTGATTATGAATGCCCTGATTGTGAAATTGTTTATTTAACGACTTGGCCAATAATTTTTTTGTTTGGATTCGATGAGACGGGGATAGGATATCTGCATTATCCGGGACCACATCGATCCAATAACCACTACGAATCTTTATGGTTTTGATTATAGAGTCTAATATGGTGGTAATTCGTTAATGTAATAAATTCGGCTATTTTAAATAAGTATTTATACTTGGACACTATGATAATACAACTGGATTTCCTATAAAAGTGTCTTTGTTATCGTAAGATAAAAACCCCTCGTGTTTATGTGTGAAGTGGCCTTACATGTTACTTGTGTTTTTCGAAGGATTTGATAACTGAAGTAATTCAAACTAAGTGTGTTTACGCACGCCGGTTTCCAGCCTGACTTGGATGTTAATTTGTTGTAATGTTTGGGTCAGACCGAGTATTACAGATTCAGGTTAGGATGCTTTTGGAGCTCAGGGGACAAGCTGGATGGTAGAGACATATAACTCGTACTTGATTATATTCCATTGTGTATTGTAGGTTGTATTTTCAGCATTTTTTAAGGACAAGTTATTATAACTATACGGATTTCTATGTTGATGGTTGTACTATGATAATCTGTATGTATATTAATAGTTACAGTTCTTCGTATAAAATATGTTATTATATGTTATATTTTGTTCCGCTACATTGTGAGATTCTATGTTGTTATTTCTCTTCATCTTCTATCTTTTTCTTCTTAAACCATAATGATTTGGTATTCCCGGCACTCCATTGCTTGGCATTCTATACAATGAACGTATTAGTGTCGATTTTTGAGAGTCGAAAATCCTCGGTCGTTACATGTGGTATCAGAGCTGAAGGTTAAGTGAGAACCTAGGCATTGGTAGGGAGTACCGATTAGTGATAGGGTCAGTAGTACCCTAGAATGAGTCTGAGCATATATACGTATAAGATGGCGCATTTGTTAGTGATATAAATATTTTGATATTAATAAATGAAATGATTTTAACTTGGATTTTATATAAAATATAAAAGAATGAACCCTATAAATCGATAAAATAATTCATGACTGTTAATGGTGAATAGGATGTTATTTCTTGTTGATTGATTATTTGATTAATATGGATGTGAATATTATCACATATTGATTGATGAGTCGTGCTCGGCCAGTTTATGAGCATCGACTATTGACTGTTGATTTGAGCATTTGACTATGGTTTGAAAATTTTGGATTTTTGGAAAATAATCAATCAATTAAGAAACTGTATGTTTAACATGGATATTGAAGTGAATATATATTTGAATTTCTCCTCTATCATTTTAAAGAGTAATGGATACCATTTGAAAGTGATATATGAAATATGGTTTATCTAGACATGGTCAATAAATAAACAAAAAGAAATCAAAACTGAAAATTTGAGAATCTGAATTCCGGATAGTTGAAATTGATTTTAGCTTTTGAAAAATATGTTATACTATTTGAAAGGTATTTTTCTGAATAAGGAATGTCTTCAAAAAGATTTTCAAAAATGATGTGTACTGTGATAGTCAGAGTGCAATTCAGTTAGCTGAAAATCTGGCGTTCAGCTCGAGGACGAAGCATATGAAGGTGAGAGAGTCATTCCTTGTCTCAATGAGTGAAGAGAAGCTAGTTCGTCTTCAGAAAGTTCATACAATGGAGAATGCAGCAGACATGTTTACCAAGTCACTGCCTGTTGCTAAGTTCGAGCTTTGCTCGGACTTGATTCGCTTAATAAAGTGCTAGGTGCCACGAGATGGCACGGGGAGAGAGTTGAGATGGTTCATGGAGGCGTTTTTTTTAACGATGGAGATTGGTAGGTTATACATGAATTGGGTACTTCGAACACTTTGTTGATGGGCGGTGGCTTACCGGAGTTCGTTGACAGAGTGCAATGGGTGATGGCATTGCCGAAGCTTATTGGGAAAGTATCCATTGCTTGGAGCATGAAGGTGTAGATGAAGTTGGAAGGCTTGTATGGAATTCGGCATCAAGGTGGAGATTGTTAGAGATGATACATGAATTCGGGAAGAGGCCATTGGAGAAGCTCATGGAGGAGGAAGCCGAAGCCCTAGGAGCAGGAGATGAAGACCAAACTAGCAAAGTGGTTCGATGGAGGAAGTTGAGTTGCTGGACCAAATTGTGGCCAAGTGTTGCTTGGATTTACCGCTCCGGAGTTTTGGAGCAGTGGCGACTTCGTTCGGTGATTAAAGAAGACCGAATGAGAAACTTCGTTCGTTAAAGAAGAGAAGTGGAGCGGCATTAGTTTGGAGCTGTGAAGGAAGACTGAACCAAATTTGTCGTTCGGTGATCTGGTGATGCTGAAAAAATATTACATTCGATATTTGCCGAATCAAGTAGGTGAAGAGGAAGATCGGTCCAACTTTCTCGTTCAATAATTGGAAGATGCCGGTCCAGACTTGAAGTGTACTATGCCGAACCAAATGCCAAGTGTCATATGTCGGACCAAACATGCCGGACCAAATCCTGATCTTCCATATAACAGCTACCCCTCCTCATATCTTCACTCTATAGATAGTGGAGATTCTGGACAACAAGGGTAGCCAAAATTGAGAGCTAATTTCAGCCAAGTTCAGAGCCATCCTAGAGAGCTGAAACTCTGCAGTATTTTGTTTGTATTGTAAATTCTTGTTATGTATAGCCTTCAAAAGTGAATCAATCTTATAACTTTAATCTTTTAGTGATTAATAAAATCTCCTCTCCCCAAGTGGAAATAAACTGCCTCGTGGTAATGAACCACTATAAATACTAGTGTTATTTATTTTTTTGCATTGCACTGATCTGTGACTGTCTGTTCTGGTGTTTATCTCTTATTGTTTCGTCTCACTACAATAATGATCCAGTTCATTGTTTTTCTGCTACGTTGGGTTTTTTATTCCCTTAGACTGATTATCTGAAGGGATTTTCCCCAATAGTTAAGTGATTCGGCTTTGGAGCGAGAGGTCACAAGTTCAAAACTTGCGTAGCTTGATTCGAACGTTTATTGACATGTGTTATGTTGTCCGGTGACATGTTGTATATAAAGCACCATTTCAAAAAAAATCTTACAACAATTATTAGGTACGTTGGGTGAATCTGTTGTCTTTACTTGAATCATTCATGACATTACCTTCCATTGTTCGATACATTAGTTAGTTCCCAAATAATACCATTTGGAAATCTTATGTTTTTTCTACAGCGATGACTGGCTTTATGTATTTATTCCCTTTCTTCCAAGAAATGAATAATTTACTTGTTGACGAGGCTTCCACCATTCCACGATTGACATCACTACTGATGTGCAGTTGTAGGAGCATCTTTTTTGGGAAGCTAATCTTAAAAAATGAAAGTTTCATTACTATGAAAAATAAATAAACATGTAACAGATAATAACTTGCTTCATCACCACAGCCAACTATTCCTACTTTCATCAACATATCACTTTTTCACATGCACCTGCTACGACGAATAACCGTGTCACAAAGAATGATCAAGATGGTTTTTCTTAGTGTTATGTGATGAAATTTGAGAGACAAGTGTTAGTGGCTATGTGACACTTTGATATCACGGACATGAATTTATTATTGGCCATTACGTTTTGTTTTATTTTGAAACAGTATATATTTTGTCTTAGATTGAACATTGCTTCCTTTTATGTAAACAACTCTTAATTTCACAGACATTTTACGAGCTAGAGCCAGATACAAAAACCTTGTTTCTTAAAAAAATGACCGAGTCATTTCGAAGACACAAGAGCTAATTGAGGACAAACTTTTATGACAAATTCGATAATGACGAAGAGAGGTTGAAAAACTGTCCACCAACAATCTCCCAAGAAGATTGGAATGAGTTTGTGAAAAATGAAGCAAAACTCGGTGCAAGAGAAAGAAGAGATAAAGGCAAAAAAACAAAGCATTGTACAACTATGGTCATCATACTGGACGTACAAGTCACGCTGTAGTAGAACATGAAATGATATGTTTGTTTCATTTTATTTATTAAATACCAATAACTATCAGTTAATCATTAGTGTATAGTCTGTTTATACTTGATTTAGTCTGTTCGAAATGTTGCTTGCATACAGACAATTGAAAGGAAAAAAAGTTGGTTCACTGTAGGCCTGTCAAATGGGTTGGGTTGGGTCAAAATGGGTTGGGTCGAGTTCGACCCAACCCATTTATGACCCATTCTCTTTTACCCATTTATGACCCAGCCCATTTATGACCCAACCCACTTAATAAGCGGGTTACCCATTTAACCCATTTAAAGATTTAAATTCAATTTGACTAATAAAAAACGAATAAATATAAAATAATTCTAATTCCAAGTTTTATGTTTTGAGATCCGACAAAAATTTAAAATTTTAATTTTAATTTTCATCAAAATTCAAATATGAGGATGGGGTAGCTTGCTATTTTCTAAGTACAACTGCCGTTTTCCATGGATAACTACAGTGTGCGTTCACACGATAAAGTGACCGAGTGTTCCATACTATCCGTAATTTAGGTGGTAGTAAATTGGTCGAAGTCCCGCCTGATTCTGAGTTAGAACGAAGGAGTTATTGCAGTATGAACAAAAAAAATAGCGGCTTCTGCACTAGGCGGAGTTCAACATGCAGAGGTGACAACCTGTTATTTTCTAAGTACAACTGTCAGTCCCGTTGGAGAACTACATTGTACGTTCACACGATGAAGTATCCGAGTGTTCCATACTGTCCGTAATTTAGGTGGGAGTTGATCGGTCGAAGTCTCGCCTGATTCCGAGTTAGAATGAAGGAGTTATTGCAGTCTGAACAAAAAAAATAGCGGCTTCTGCACTAGGCGGAGTTCAATATGCAGGTGTGGTAGCCTGTTATTTTCTAAGTACAACTGTCAGTCCCCTTGGAGAACTACAGTGTGCGTTCACACGATCAAGTATCCGAGTGTTACATACTGTCCGTAATTTAGGTGCGAGTTGATCGGTCGAAGTCTCGTCTGATTCAGAGTTAGAACGAAGGAGTTATTGCAGTCCAAACAAAAAAAATAGCGGCTTCTGCACTAGGCGGAGTTCGAATATAGGGATGTAGTGGCCTGTTATTTTCTAAGTACAACTGTCAATCTCCTTGGAGAACTACAGTGTGCGTTCACACGATGAAGTATCCGAGTGTTCCATACTATCCGTAATTTAAGTTGGAGTTGATCGGTCGAAGTCTCATTTGATTCCGAGTTAGAACGAAGAAGCTATTGCAGTCTGAACAAAAAAAATAGCGGCTTCTGCACTAGGTGGATTCAAATATGGGGATGTGGTAACCTGTTATTTTCTAAGTACAACTGAAAATTATAATGTATGTTCAAAATTTTTATTTTTTAAATTTATATTAAAATTTAATATTTTTAATAAATGGGTAAATAGGTTACTCATTTATGACCCTTTTAAAAATGGGTCAACCCAACCCATAACCTATTTAATGATATTCATAAATGGGTTGACCCAACCCATTTATAAGTAGGGTAAATGGGTTGGGTTAGTGGGTTGGGTCAAATTTTGACAGGTCTAGTTCACTGTCCCCTCCTCCGAGTTACATAGTAACTGCTTTAGTGGATTTAGTTGGTATTCTATTAATTGCATCAAAGTAGGTTGTGAGTGCCAAATTTTCGAAGCAATAGTTGAACACTTTATTTATTTGTTTTTTTGAAATGGTACTTTATATACAACATGTCACTATGGAAACATATCACATGTCAATAAACGTTCAAATCACGCTACGCAAGTTTCGAACTTGCTCGCACCAAAGCCAAATCACTTAACCACTTGGATAATGGTCTTGTCAAAGCATTTTATTACTTTAATATGCAACTGAATTGCACTTTATTGCTTGAATTTTCAGGGCAATAGTTGAACACTTTATTGCTTGCATACAGTACAAAGTAGGTTGTAAATGTTCTGATTGTCCATAACTGTTCTGATTGTGCACACTTTATTACTTCAATATGCAACTAAATTGCACTGTAAGAATTACTCACTAAAAATAACGACATAAACAACAAACTGGCAGAGACAATGTATATGCCTAATATTATATACATTACAACAAAACCTTAATGAGAGTTTCCTGAAGTAGATTATGAAATGAAAAATTATACATGAGTACCACCATTTTAGAACACAAAGTATACATATTTCGAAACAGATTCAAGAAACCTTATTGAAACTTGTAAATAATGTCATTGAGTAGACGCCACGCTTATAGCTAGAATAGGTATAACCTATGATATACTTTTATATATTAATTAATCCCTGTAACTAGTAACAGTCGCCTGTTTTAAGGTACAAAGGTACACTAAAGCAATAATCAGCACATGCTAATATAGTAATATAACAAAATGTTATATTTCTAGTGTAGTAAAACAGATAGCACGCTACAATAAACTCGTCGCACAAGTTTATAACTCGGATTTTCACTACACTAGAATTCTGTAGTAATTATTGTAACAATATGAATGTTGTAAATAAATTACAACAACAGCGTTATACTATTTTGAATAAATAGTATAACTAGAATAACGGATAGAATATAGAATAATGTATACAAATATACAATCAGACTAGAATTCTAACCGGATTATGTTTGAGACACGCCGTAACGATTTCCTTAAGAATTTTATTTCAAAATTCTCCCAAGATACAACAGACGTATTCTGCTCGAGATTGTAATGAGTATATCACTCTGTGATTTTGATTATAAGAACAACAGTTAGTAGAAGAGAAGAGATAATAAAATTCAGTGAGGAAAGTGATCAGTTTTCCTCCTTATTTATAGTTGGTCCGTACCCCTTCGAACGGTCGCGTCTGCACCCGTTTGTCCAAACGGTCGTGCCTGTTGCTTTTCATCGCACCTGCCTGCTGTTCGGCCGCGTCTCATCAGTTGGGCCTCACCTGTTCGTTTGCGCGCGCTTCAGAAGTCGTGTCTCTTCAGTCCCCGCGTCTGTTTTTACTTGCCCGCTGCTTCTCTTCATATTCCAGGCCCAGCCTAATTTCAGCCGAAGCCCAAAAACTGTTAAACAATGGCCATTTTAGACCCGTACCCGAGCCCGATTCGGTTCGGTCGGTCGGACGGACGGCGGTGGCGGCGCGCGCCCGTGTGTGGTGGTGATGCATGATCTCCCTTCTCACAACGAAGCATACATTTGGGAGCCCCAGTCCCCCAACCTCCTCATGAGAAAGCTATATATAAACCACTATAGCTTTCAATAATTTGGAGATGTGGGACTTTGTATATTTCATTCATCTTTTTATGGAATTTCAACAATCCCACACATGAATGATAATATACATATCCCCCCACAAAGCGAAATATCACAGAGTATATATGGAATAATGTTTTATCGTGGATAAGTAGATATTTCACTTTGAACTTTCCCTAGTTAAAACTTATCGGATCTACTTGGATAATCGGTGAATTATTTCATCTTGAACCGTCGGCCTTTATTGTATATCCAGACAATAAGTTTTACGAAGCATTGATTCCCTTCTCATCCAATCTCTTGGTTGTGTTCATTTTGGTTCTGAACAATTTTTGGTTCTGCAAGTGTTTTAGAGAATAAAAGCCTTTTAATATTCTCATAGAGCCGACCCAGCTCACACTAACATAGGTGATCGCAACCATTAAGAGTATCCAACATATACCCCACTTGTTATTTCCAAGATATGGTCATCATTAAAAAACATAGTTTTAACCTTTAAATACTTCTGTAGGCATGCATTTATGATGTGCACCATAGGAATGGAGTTGGACTATGCCCATGCAAATGAATTACGTCTTGAGTTATTCAGAAATGGTTTGCCTATTGATCCCAGTCCGTGGGATCTCCAGTCGCTAGGATAGGTTTCCGTATAAGATAACTCTTTGTGGTTTAGGCTTTTAAACCCATTCCCCTCGATGCGCAGTTAATTTTCTCTCTTGATAAACCTTTAGTAAATGGATCCGCTAGGTTATCATTTGTCCTCACATAATCAATGGAAATAGTTCCATTAGAGAATAATTGCCTAACTGTGTTATGGCGTCGAAGAATATGTCGTGACTTTCCATTATACACAAAATTATGCGCTCTGCTTAGCGCAGCTTAGTTATCACAGTGTATGCATATGGCCGGTATAGGTTTAGGCCAGAATGGAATATCTTCTAAAAAATGACGAAGCCATTCTGCTTCTTCGCCTGCTTTATCTAATGCAATGAACTCTGATTCCATAGTGGATCGAGCTATGCATGTTTGTTTAGTAGATTTCCATGAAACTGTTGCCCCTGCTAGGGTAAAGACATAACCACTCGTTGATTTTGATTCCTCTGAATCTGCTATCCAGTTTGCATCACTATATCCTTCTAAGACGGCAGGATGTTTTCCATAATGTAAGGAATATTTAGTGGTATTTTTTTAAATATCCAAGCACTCTCATTAGTGCTTTCCAGTGTTCCTTCCCTGCATTGCTTGTATACCTGCTCAATCTACTTACTGCATAAGCTATATCTGGTATTGTGCAATTCATGAGATACATGTGACATCCTATTACACGAGATATTCTAGTTGCATTACACTCTCATTAGTGTTTTTATGCAGTACTTCTGATGGATTAAAAGGTGTATTTACTCCTTTAATTCCAAAATTTTGAAATCTTTCAATCACTTTTTCTACATAATGTGATTGAGATAACTCAATGCCATTAGGTGTTCTTATTATTTTTATTCCCAAAATAATATCTGCAACACCCAAGTCTTTCATATCGAAATTGTTGATCAACATTTTCTTTATGGTCTCAATTACCTGAGTATTTGGACCGAATATTAGCATATCGTCCACATATAGACAGATCATCACATATGATTGTCCAAGTTATTTATAATAAACACATTTGTCACATTCATTTATACGAAAACCATTTCTCATCATGACACTATCAAATTTTGCGCGCCATTGCTTTGGAGCTTGTTTTAGTCCGTATAATGATTTGACTAATCTACAAACTTTGTTTTCATTTCCTTTGGAAATAAACCCTCAGGTTGCTCCATGTAAATCTCCTCATCGAGATTTCCATTTAAGAATGCCGTTTTTACATCCATCTGATGAATCTCTAGATTATAGATGGATGCAATTGCTATTAGCATTCTTATAGAGGTTTTTCGTGTTACCGACGAATATGTATCAAAAAAGTCTACTCCTTCTTTTTGACGATATCCTTTGGCTATTAATCTGGCTTTATACTTGTCGATAGAGCCATCTGCTTTCATTTTCTTCTTGACAATCCATTTGCAGCCAATTGGTTTCATTCCTGGTGGAATATCAACAATTTCCCAAGTTTTGTTACTTATAATTGAATCAATCTCACTTTGAATTGCTTCTTTCCAACATGAGGATTCAGAAGATGACATTGCTTCCTTGTACATTTGAGGTTCGTGCTCTAATACATATGTAAAAAAGTCCAAACCAAATGTTTTGGAAGTTCTAGCCCTTACGCTTCTTCTTGGTTTAGCATCCTCAATTTCGTGATGAGTTTCATCTTCATGCAAATCGTTTGATTCTTCCCTTGTCCTTTGTGGGACATTATTTCCTTCATTCCTTTTGTGTGGAAACACATCTTCAAAGAATGAGGCATCTCTTGATTCCATGATTGTATTTACATGAATATCGGTTATATCAGACTTGAATACCAAAAATCTGAAGGCACTACTATTTTGGGCTGGCCCAAGATAATAACAATCTATTGTTTTTGGTCCAAGTTTGACTCTCTTGGTAGGCGGAACTGGAACTTTTGCCAAGCACCCCCACACTTTGAGGTATTTAAAGCTTGGTTTGTGTCCCTTCCATATCTCATATGGAATTGTTCCTGTTTTATTGTAAGGAACCTTATTTAAAATATGATTAGACATATTTAGTGCTTCCCCCCGCAAGTTCGTCGGTAGACCAGAAGTTAAAAGCATTGCATTAATCATATCTTTTAACGTTCTATTCTTCCTCTCGGCTACACCATTTTATTGTGGTGAATATGGAGCTGTTGTTTGATGAATTATTCCATTTTCTTCACAGAATTGTTCAAATGGAGATTCATACTCTCCACCTCGATCAGATCTTAATATCTTGATCATTTTATTTAACTGATTTTCTACCTCAGCCTTGTATTTTATAAACGCTGTTATTGCTTCATCTTTACTATTTAAAAGATATACATAGCAATATCGCGTATAATCGTCAATAAAAGCAATGAAATACTTTTTCCCACCTCTTGTAGGTAGTGATTTAAAATCACATCAATCTATATGTACCAAACCTAATGGTTCGGTGCTTCTGTCAGCAGATTTAAATGGTTGTTTGACCATTTTTGTTTCTACACATGTCTCACATTTGTAGTTCTTATCTACTTGGAATTTTGGAATTAATCCCAAGTTTGATAATGTTTTCATTTTATGGAAATTTATGTGTCCCAATCTATCATGCCATAGTAAAATTTCATGCTCAAGCAAGTAAGAAACTTCAAATTTATTAATAGCACAATTAGAATACATAGTTTTATTGCCGATAACGGCTACATTTGCCTTAAATATGCCATCACATAAATATCCTCTTCCGATATACATTCCAGCTTTGGACAGAACCATCTTGTCTGACTCGAACACCATTCTGAATCCTTTCTTTGATAACACTGCACCAGAGATAAGATTCTTGCGTATGTCTTAAACTTGGAGCACGTCATTCAACTTGACAGTTTTTCCAGAAGTAAACTTGAGGATTACTGTGCCACTGCCTTCGATCATAGATACTGCAGAATTGCCCATATAGAGTTTTTCTTCATGATCGAATTTCTTGTATGTAGAGAACATGGATTTGTCAGAACAAACATGACGAGTAGCGCCTGTATCTACCCACCATTGGTTAGGATTCTGAACCAGATTGCATTCAGATACCACCGCCGAGAAGTTGGACTTGTCTACTTCCATGTTATCCGCTATATTTGCTTCTTTATTGCGTTCCTTCTTGAGTCTGCAATCTCTAGCGGCATGTCCAACTTTTCCACAAACCCAACATTCGCCATTAAATTTCTTGGTTCATTTGTTGTCTTTTGGTTTGTTGTCTTGAGCTTTCCTTTTCTTCTGGAAACCCTTCGTTTTGTTTTTCGTCTCTAACCCTTCAGCCACAAATGCCTCCTCGCTTGGTTTTGTAACTGCACGGTTGTCTGCCATAATTTTTAATCGGACTATGAGATCGTGTAAAGAGATTTCCTTCTTTTTATGCTTTAGATAATTGCGGTAATCTCTCCACGACGGCGGCAGTTTTCCCGTGATGGCTTCAACCAGAAATGATTCTCCAACCTTATGACCTTCCGCCTCGAGTTCATGAATGATGATTTGCAGTTCATGTAGTTGAGCAGTCACCGGTTTGGAGTCAATCGCCTTGTAGTCCATGAATTTGTCTACAATGAATTTCTTAAGACTGATATTCTACGTCTTGTACTTTGTGGTAAGTGCATTCCAGAGTGCTTTTGATGTCTTTAAAGGCTGATATACTTTGTATAGCACCTTGTCGAGACAATTTAGAATATAGTTTCTGCATAAAAAATCAGAATGCTTCCACGTATTCACCTCTGCTTCCTTGCCTGTTGCAGGAATCGGTTCCTCCTCCTCGAGGTACTTTTGCAGACCGAGTGTGGTAAGATAAACAACATCTGATTCTGCCATGTAAAGAAATCATCACCATCTCCCTTGAACGGTTCAGGTCTGTTGTGAGTAGAATTCTTTGAAAATTCGACTGTTTCCATCTCTGTTTTAGTAAGAAAACAGTAAAATTCTTAAGATGCTATATTTCTAGTGTACTAAAACAGATAGCACGCTACAATAAACTCGTCGCACAAGTTTATAACTCAGATTTCCACTACACTGGAATTCTGTAGTAATTATTATAACAATATGAATGTTGTAAACAAATTACAACAACAGCGTTATACTATTTTGAATAAATAGTATAACCAGAATAACATATATAATATAGAATAATGTATACAAATATACAATCAGATTAGAATTCTATCCGGATTATGTCTGAGGCTCGTCGTAACGATTTCCTTAAGAATTTTATTTCAAAATTCTCCCAAGATACAACAGACGTATTCTGCTCGAGATTGTAATGAGTATATCACTCTGTGATTTTGATTATAAGAACAACAGTTAGTAGAAGAGAAGATATAAGAAAATTCAGTGAGGAAAGTGATCAGTTTTCCTCCTTATTTATAGTTGGTCCGTATCCCTTCGAACGGTCGCGTCTGCACCCGTTTGTCCAAACGGTCGCGCCTGTTGCTTTTCATCGCACATGCCTGCTGTTCGGCCGCGTCTTCTCAGTTGGGCCGCACCTGTTCGTTTGCGCGCGCTTCAGTAGTCGTGTCTCTTCAGTCACCGCGTCCGTTTTTACCCGCCCGCTGCTTCTCTTCATATTCCAGGCCCAGCCCAGTTTCAGCCGAAGCCCAAAAAATGTTAAACAATGGTCATTTTAGACCCGTACCCGAGCCCGGTTCGGTCGGTCGGACGGACGGCGGTGGCGGCGCGCGTGTGTGGTGGTGATGCATGATTTCCTTCCTCACAACAAAGCATACATTTGGGAGCCCCAGGCCCCCAACCTCCTTATGAGAAAGCTATATATAAACCACTATAGCTTTCAATAATTTGGAGATGTAAGACTTTGTATATTTCATTCATCTTTTAAGGAATTCCAACACAAAATACATGTACAAGCCAAGTAATGCGTAGAGTACAGATAAATGCACAACTAAAATTCCATATTGGATTCATTTTTATGGTTTAACTCATTTACATCACAGAACAGAGATTTGTATTATTTAAAAAACAAGAATAAAAAAATATAGATCGGTTAACAGTTCTCAAAATTCGTATGCTTTGTTTTTTAACCTACAAATGGCACTGAACAAATGTTTGACTATTGTGAAAGTTGTACCAAAAGCTATCATGTGACATATCATATTTTTTGTTTCAGGTCGGTGCAAATCGAACCAAAGAAATCACATATTGTAAAGTATGGGAGAATACTCATATGAAAAAGGATAGTAGCATGTCAGATTCAACTTTCGTATATTTTATAAGTTAAAATAATAATAATTAAGCTATTTTACAAAGTTTATGTAACAAATATCATCTCAAACACTATCGTATTTTAGGATAAAATTGCAGAAGCAAAGGAATCAATCAATGATAGCAATGAAGAAGACTTGCCATTAGATGAAGATATCCCATTACAAGTGTTTGGCAAAGACAAAAGAGGTCGGACTCAAAGTATTGGATCCAAAATATCAAGGACCCAAGTTAATGCTTCTATGATTGCGCGTAAACAACTAAAAATGACTCAAGAAGGCTTGGAAGATTTAAAATCTAGGATGGATAATATGGAGGGTACATTGAAATCGTTGGTGGACTTATTGAAGGGGCGATATGTGGGTCAAGAAAATCTTATACTGGAGATTGCTTCAAACGAAGGAGGAAGTGGTACGCCGTAGGGATGTGTTGGAGGAGGTCGAGTAACTACTTTTCCTATTCATTGAATACGTCCTGTTTGCTCAATAAAAAATGTAAAATCCTGAAAATTGACCTAGAGGTCATTGCAAGAACCTCTGTATGTAGAGATTCGACATCATCATTATATATGGAAAACTTGTACCTCCAACACATGAGAAGTTGGTTACAGACAATATACTGCTACCAGAAGAGAAAACAAGCAAACAAAATTATCATCTTTCTATGACCTTTGTTGAAGTTAGAATTGATGGTTATGTGTACCATCCAAATAATAATATTTGATATCTATAGACGCATAAGCATGTATGTATAGTATTATACTTTGGTAGTTTTAATGTCATGTTGCCTCTATGTAGTTTTAAACCATTTTTGAATATTTAGTTAATTTCTAAATCTTTAACATAAACAAGTATTAAATACTTATTAATATATTAGATGACTTATCCTGATGATGATAAGTAGTTTTAAACCATATTTATGTTGCTTGAACTCACGTTAGACGATTGAACTTAGGCTAGACGATTGGATTACATCTCTAAATACGTTTAGTTATGTTGCTTTCCTTGAGCATACTTAAAGAATATTAAGCCCATTTCTGTTTTAAGCATAAAGGTTCATCAAGTTTATAAAAAAATTCTGAAGAATATGAATGATTTAGAGACAGGAATTCATTAGAATACCACTACAACTTGATTTACTCCAATACTTACACCTACTACATCTCCGTGCCAACTTTTAGTATACCACCAGAATTGATTACAACGATCAAAGCAATAGACTACAATTATAGAATTCTCGTTAAAGAATACCAAAATTGATAAATCAGGTCCGCGGGTGCGGCGCAGTGGAAAGGAGACCTGGGTTCTGGTAAAAAGACCCAGGTTCGATTCCTACCATGTGCTTCCCTATCCTATATAAATTTACCCGGGGGTATGGGGGCTTGGATCAGCGGACGGCTTTACTGTACCCTCCTCAGGAGTTTACCGGTCCGCCGGGTTCTTCTAGGTTTTCAAAAAAATAAATAAATAAATAAAATAAAATAAATTTGATAAATCAGAATGGTGATAGAATGAGAAAAATTGTAAATACACCATAAAATACCACATGCACAAATTGTACAAAAAGAATAACAATAAATGCAATTGATAGCAGTACCTCGTCAAAGCTGAAACCTTGCATACTGCCAGGAGTATTTTGCAATAATCTAGCTTTTATAATCGTACAAGGAATTCTAGAGACTATCACAGGTTTTTCATCCTTCTCTGCTAGTTTCCTTGCATTGCTAGTTAGCACTGCTTGAAGATCACTGATACTTCTGTAAACTGCCAACTGCAACCTTATATAAACTCAATGCACAATATTAAAAAAATTAGCAACTTCTTTTATTTACTTTTTAAGCAAGACATGCACTTAAATACATGGCGAGAACCTAGGATAGAAGTACTGTATGCTGAACACCTTTGATTAGTGCAACGTTGGAGAAAAAATAATCCTAGAAATATACAATGGTAAGAAATTTTGTTCTATGCAACAAGTAAAAATTTGATACATGTTTATATCATGCTTGGGATTATGTTTCAAATGATTATTTGAGAAAGAAAAAATTGGAAATTAGCTTATGAAGGTCAGGAAAATAAACACAAACATTTAAAATTCAAAATTTCAAATTGTACGTTTTATATAATAACCACATTTAATAAATATGGAGCTGTGAAAATTCAAAATTCTCAAGTGGTAGTAGAAAATTAAGTGAGCGCTTTTAGGAGCGAACCTGGATAAGATTAGCTTATGTGAGTTTGCATTGTCGACAAGCCTCATCGATTTGTGTTTACCTAGAGACAATTTTAATAAATCTTTTGTCTTTAGGTTACTGCAATTGACAACAAGCTTTTGCTTTTGAAGTTTCTTGTGCCTAGTGGCCAAATTGCCTCTTTACAACAATAAAATATGTACATTATAGTTATCTATGTTTATCTTTGACAGATGACCCATGCTGTTGAAGTGGATGATGTGAAACGTGAAGTTGAAATAGATGCCTTATAGTGCGAAATCTTATTGTATCATTGTACTGTACTAGTATTATGTATTTCCTCTTTACAACGATGCTGGAGGTTAGTTACACTTTGTAACGTGTATTATGTACCGTTGCTGAACTGTTGTTTTCAGGCATCATTGTACTATAATTGATGAGCTATCTAAAATTTTTGTCTTCATGTATCATTGTATTATACTGGATGAACTATCTGAAACTTATGTCTTCATGTATCATTGTATTGTAATTGATGGACTGTTTGTAACAATGAACCGTATTGTGAGTTGAAACATTTACTCTATGTTTTGAGTTTCAACTGAGACACTATTTTGTATTGAATTGAACTGAAGTAAGAACCGCTGAGACAGTTAATTGATTTGAGTAACATATAAAAATTAGCCACGACCTTAAGCTGTGACTAAACATGTATTTGCCATGGCCTTAAGTCGCGACGATACATGTATATTTCACAGCTCTAAGCCATGGCTGAATGAAATATTGCCATGGCAAAATAGAAAACAGCCATGGCTTAGGGCCGTGGCTAAATTTGTGCCACTCAGACTTTCGACCGTGGCTAAATCACACTGCCACCACCCGAAGCCATGACGAATTGGCTTTTCTGGCATAGTGATTTCTAGTCATAGGACTAGTAAATGGCTTAGCTAAGTCCATTTTTGCTTTAGCAAGAATTTTTATATATATATTTCTTCAGCCTTTGAACTAATTCAGTAGCACTTTTCTTTATGACCTCTATTCCCAGGAAGTAGCTTAAGTCACAAAGTTCTTTAATTGAGAATGTCTGATTTAAATGTTGAATGGTCCTATTGATTTCATCCTCATCACTACCTGTAATTAATATATCATCTACATATATAACTAGATAGACTTTCTTTCCATGTTTGTTTTCATGTATAGTGAGTTGTCTAACTTGGCTGACTTGTACCCTAAGCTGATCTAAGTTGTCTGAAAATTTTCATGCCATACTCTTGGAGCTTGTTTGAATCCATAAATAGCCTCATGAAGTTTACACATTAAGTTTGCATTTCTATTTTGAATATAACCTTTGGCTGCTCCATAAAAACCTCTTCTTGTAACTCACCATTAAGAAATGCATTGTTCACATCTAATTGTTTAATTCTCCACGGATTGTGTAATGCTATGGTTAGAATAATTCGTATAGTAGTTGGCTTTACTACTAGAAAGAAGGTCTCATTAAAGTCAAACCCAAACAGCAGCGCATACCCTTCAACAACAATTCTTGCCTTGTATTTTGCTATGCTGCCATTAGAATTTCTCTTTGTTTATATGTCCATTTGCTTCCAATAACATTTTTATGACTGGGTAGATGCAGTAAGCTCCATTTTATATTCTTTGTGAGGGCATTGTACTCCTCATCCATGGCAAGTTTCCAGTGATCATACTTGACTGCTTCTTCATTAGTAGTATGTTTCTATGATGAAATCTTCAAGGCCATTACCACTTATGCTAGTTTCAACTTGATATTTCCAAATCAAGAAGTTATTTTCATCAGGTCAAATATTGTAAGGTGGCTCTTGGTTTTATAAGAGAGAAGGTGGTGGTTTCAGTGACAGATGTGGCTGTTGAATCATTATCTCCTCCTTCTGATATGGTGAAAAATGAATTAAAGGATGTTGTTGCTATCTTGGCAAGGCAAACTGAAATATAGTATTGTATTGGATTTTAGTCTACAGCTGAAAGCAAGAAAGAAATAGAATAGTGATGAGAAGAAGTTATATAACTCTTCTCTGATGACAAAGATGCAGCTAAGGTTCAGGTGAATTGGGATCTTCGAGCAAGGCACTGTTTAAGAAACTTGATAAGAAAGTGATTCCTGATCACTGCAGCTGGTAAAAGTGGGTAAGAAATTCTCTGATGTGATGTTCTAATCTGAAGAGAATATACTGATTTGAAGAAATCCAAATGACGAGTTTTCTCTGATGGAGTTCAAGCAGTGATGGTCGATCTGCCGATGATGCCATTAGGCTATGGTAGCTCTGATACCATAAAAGAGAATTTGAGAAAGATGTATTTTATTGATGCATCAACAATATGATACAGATTACATACATATGTATTTATATTGAAATATACAAGAGATAATGGGCTTATGGCCTGTATCGGGTAAACTGATGTACATTGCATCCAAACCCTTTGTATATGAAATAAAAGACTCTTCCAAATAACAGCTGCATAATCTCTATTTGTGCCGCTCTGAAAAGTTGGTATCAATATAAACATGAAAGTGACGCGGCCAGAAACACCAAGCTCTTTTATGCTTACGAGTAAATAGGCACGTCCACATGGCTCGCATCCGCTTACTTTGGTATTTGGACTTAAATATGCACACTATCAATTTTTTTAAGAACTTTTATTTATTTTCATTTCATTACAACCGGTTATATTATTACAACATATCTACTACTAATAATGAGAATATCATGAATATAATCTAACCTTTTTTAATTTCCCAAAATGTCCTTTATATCTCAATATTCATATTATTGACTGTAAAATTAATATAAACCTATATTCCGGTTGCCAGATCAACTTATATTTAAATAGCTAGGTAAGATGCAGCAATATTGGACAAATTATGGTAGTTTTCATGAAAACTAATTATTTTAATTAGTTCCACATCATCCAAATTATGTTAGTTATTAGTGTATATAATATAAGAAATAAGAACGCATGTTGTCTTCTCATAAACATCTGATGGGATTTCAAATTGCAAATGCAAACCAAGAAATGGTTGAAACATTTTTGGCCATTAACTTTCAACCCACCGCCTTTGCTTGGGATGAAACCAAGGATTGCTGCTATTCAACCAACTAAGGAAACCATGAACTGTTGTTGTTCATCTTGGGCTACGACCAAGGAACCAAAGATTGCTGATGGTCATCTTGGGCTGCAAGGCTGCTGTTCATCTTAGGCTGCAACCAAAGAAGCTGCTGTTCATATCTACATGTGCATATAACAAGATTTAGTTGTAGGAATGTAAGGGTATTTTTGAAAATTCAAAAAGACACTGTTGAATTATATATGTGGAATTCTCATTATTAATAGTAGAGATTTATTCTGTCTTAGGAAAATATAAGCTTGAATGTAAATTGTTACTACATATTTTGTGAAGTGCTTACGTTTTACTGAATTTATAAATTGCTTAACGTTTGTTGATGGAACGATTAAAAAATTGTATCATTTATATACCAAAATAATGAATAAAGGAAGATCTTAACTTATTAATATTTATATCTTTCATTTGTAATTACTATTTGTATAATCATAGGGTGCATTCTTTTTTAAGCGAAATGGGCAAATAAAAGGTGCAAACGAAAGGGGCTGGAAAAGGGGCAAGTTCGTGAAAGGGGAATGCATTCTTTTTGCGAAAAGGGCAACGTGATAAGGAGAATGCGTTCTTTTTATGACAAAGGCAACGCGAAAGAGGCGAAATTATTATTTATATTATTATTTTATTTGTGTAATTATTTTTAAATAAAATAGATATATAACGAATACAAAATACATAATACCGAATACATAGTTCAGAATTCAAAATGCAAAACACAAAATACGAAATACAAAGCAGAATCTACAAATATAAACTACAGAATGAAGAATGCGTAATAAAAACTACAGACAATTCTAAACGTAACCCAGCAGCAACTAGTTCATTTTGTATGGTATCTCGAACTAATGTCAAAGAAGTTGTTGCAGTTCTTTGAGCTTTTTCATGATCATTATTTCCACTGTTTCGAATGCTATAATACTCTTCCAGATACTCTTTGGGCACCAGATCCAGATTATCATCATATGTCATAAAATCCGGATCTCCGGCGTTGTACCTTCGTACGAAATTGTGAATAGCCATTAGGGATGAAGAAAGTGGAAATCTTACAAAGCTTCAAAATCAGAATCATCACTTTCTTCTCTTGGATCTACTGTTAAGGATGAAGAAAGTAGCCGAGAAGAGAGGGTTGGAAGTTTTTTCATAAAATTGTTTAAATTGATAACCACTACGAAGGGGGGTCCAGGGGGAAGCAATCACCCTAGGTGGGGGTACGGGGGCAATGCCCCCGCTGACGGCGGTCATCTGGCGGCCAGGTCATTGGGGTCCATGGGGCAACATCCCGTTTGAAAACGGTATGTTTCGTTTACTGTTTGAATTTGAATTCAAATACCAAATGGGTATAACTATTGGAAAGGTTTTCTAAAAGCCTCTATGATCTGAGAAAGGCGAAAACATTCTTGAAAGAAGGCGATTCAATCATGCCTTGGAGTGATATATCTATATAATACTACAACAGAGAGAAGAATGAGATAGGAAAATAAGACCGTTTAGAGTAGCTGTGAAAATAAGGCCGTTTTAGGGTAGCTGTTCGCGTCTGATTCGCATAAAGATGCGTCGGACGCCTCAAACGCGGACCGCTCCCTTTCAACAGTTAAGTTGAACTGGGCAAATGAGTGGGTCATACGCGTTGGACGCGAACGCCAACTTTGTCTGTCTAATTAGCCATAAGAGCAGTACCATAATATACAAAATTTATAAATATAAAAATTCGTAGAGCAAAGACCTCCACACTTTTGGCGCTTTTGCTCCAGCTTAAAAGTCAGGACATGTAATATGTTTAAGGGGGAATTATTTAAAAGGCAAAAATTTGTATATTTTAGCCTCAAGGATACGACCTCAATATTTTTACCACAAGAAAAAATATATTCCTAAAAATTATTCACAAGGATAAAGATTCTTCCAAAATTATTCATAAGGACAAACATTCTTCTAAAACTGCCACCAAACTAAAAATTGATACCTAAAAACTGCTACCGATAACTACAAACTGATACCTAAAAACTGCTATTAATAACTAAAAACTGATATCTAAAGAAAGTTGTCCTTCAGGCTAAAATACTGAAGGTTTGTCCTTGAGGCTGAAAAGCTGAGAATTATTGTCATTGACAATAATTTTCTGTATGATTAAACACGAGTATATCTCTTATTAAACACCAACCAATTATTTGTGCATTTAAGATAAAAAGGTAGGGATCTCCAGGGGAAACTTTAGGCACCTCTTGAGATGAGTTAGCACTGACCGAAGCTCCATTTGATGGAGTCCGTGTGGTAGTCGATGCATCTGTTGGCACTTTTTTTGATAAAACAATATTTTCGTCTGCAAATTGGGTATATTAATGCACATTCATGCACGTTCATGAAATAGATTATGCTTCAATTATTTGAGAAACCTCGCTAATTAGATTCGTAAATTATACGAACCATTAATTTTTATAAATATGAAGACGTGTAAAATAATCATACCTGACCACTGAAAAGCCACTTCACAATATTTCACCCTTACCACAAGGAATGACTTAAAACAGCTTCTCATACTACCAACATGACTACCAACTTGTCTTCATACAGTGTTTGATTACTTGAATTTCATGGGAAGTTTGTATCGATATACATAATACAAACCGTCATATGTAACCTTTTTTATATAGGGCATGGCACCTGTAATTTCTTTGCTGCTACTTGTGCAATTTGGTTACAAGTTACGCTTGTCATTTTTATTTAAGAATTTAAATCACCTCACATTAAGTTTTTAAGGGGACTTGACCCCTGTAAGTGCAAAGTTGCACTACTTGTCATCCATCTTAGTACCCAGAGGTGCCCAAAACTCATACTCGACCCGACACAATCCACGTAAACCCAACTCAACCCAAATCCGAATATAAATTAATTTATAACCCGTACTATATACGAGTCGGGTATGTTATTTTATTCAACTCATTCATATTTTGACCCAACCTAATCCTACTTAAAGATAATCATTTAGTTAGCCCAAGCGAAATTACATATGTCAAAATCACAATAAAGTATAAATATCCTAGTATATGTATCTGTGTGATATCAATGTGCATGGTGTTAATAATTTCCGGGATCACTACACAATTAGATTTAGAAGAGAAAGTAGTGAATAAAGCAAACAAAATTAATTTCCCAAAAACAAAAACTTTTATTGATTCAACCAAGAAAATACAAAAGAGACTTAAAATTGAGAAGAAATCTCAATCCCAAAAACCCAACAAAATACACTTTTTCCCACACCTCTTATGAATCCTAGACATGTCTATTTATAATAGACATGATAAAATATCTTGTTTAAGAAGCTATTGAATACCTTCATGAATCTTTCTCAGGTAGATAATTTGTTGCCTTCTTTAATGTAATAAAAGAGACAACTAATCTCTCTACTAAATACGCAAAATCGCCAAAAGATGTAATAAATCACCTTCCAAAATCTACCAAATTCATAAAATAGGCAATGAATTTGAGTCATAATTCCACATAGACTCAAATATCTCCAAGATCTACATATACATGAAATATTGTACCACCAAAATCTAACAATCTCCACCTTGATACAATATTCCATAAATGTTATTCAAGCTCCTCCTAAAACCTCAGACTCCAAACTATGCATGCCCGCTGTTTGCACCAAACTTGGTCGCAACACTCTTCGGGAGTCGTTGAAGAGATAATAATCAAGAGTATGAACTGAAAATGAGTATTATCTAACAAAAACTCCAAACAACAGAAAAGTAAAGACAAAGACAAGCGATTTATAGTGGTTCGGCGTGTTGCCTACGTCCACTGTGAAGTTTTTTATGATTTTATTGATTCTCTTTCAATGATTACAAGTTGTTACGACAATCAACAGCGAGTTACAACTAAAAATATGATGTAGGATGATGGAGATCTCGATCCGGCAGAGTCTAGGCGCTTTTATGGCGGAAAGATCTAAAGATCCCTTTTCTGTTGGCTCTGGGGCTCTATTTATACGCGTGGGATGTTGATATTTCGCTGAAAACTCGGGAGACCACTTCTGGCACGTGAGGAGGCCCACGCGCCCGGCCTCAGGAAATTTGGGCCCACTTTGGCATCGATTCGAACTCCATTCGAATCGATCATAAAATCATCCAATCGAGGTGAAATTTGGTTTGGACATTCTTCAACATGTATGCAAGCTTCTGTGAAAATTTTGTGGCATTTGGACATGTAGATCTCGAGTTATGATAGATTCAATATTGCGCTTCCGGTCAATAAGCTTGGTTCGAATCGATTCCTTCGAATCGATAGGGTCGAATGTGAAGGGTCGAATCCATAGGGTCGAATCCATAGGGCCGAATCGATAGGGTCGAATGTGAAGGGTCGAATCCATAGGGTCGAATCCATAGAGTCGAATCCATAGAGTCGAACCCATAGGGTCGAACCCATAGGGTCGAATCCATCATTTTAGCCGCCTCGACTTAGCGGATTCGAGGTAAGATGGATTCGAATGTACCGCCATTCGTGGAGTCGAAGTAGGGGGAATATGATGGATTCGATCATGTGTTGCAATGATGGATTCGAAGTGAATCAATTGCATGGATTCGAAGGTCTTCCCCTTGATGGATTCGAACCAAGGCCCTGCTCTGATGGACTCAAACTAAGGCTTGCTAGATGGATTCGAAGCGAGGCCATCCGATGGATACGAATTCATATGCCCTGATGGAGGCGAAGTGGAGTGATCCCATGGATTCGAAGCGAGAGTAAGCCGATGGATTCGAACTCGTGCTCTTCTAATGGATTCGAACTTAGGGTTATTTCCTCCACTTGAATCGATCATAACTTGAGCGTGTGAACTCGGATTGACTTGAAATTTGATATGCTGACTTCTATGATCTTTCTTGTCATGTTCTACCAATTGTAGCTCAATCTGGACTTGGACAAAATTCGACGATATCCATAGCGAAACGAAGTATGACCTATCTCTGAGACGAGCTGTCCTCCGTTTTCGATCGATCTTTTGGTATCACGGCTTTGCCAAAAAGCGGGATAACATTTGCCCCCCAAAGTACGTCTTGTGGAAACATGACGTGCTTTGAAAAGCTGCGATTGCTCCCTTGTCGAAGGTTGTAACCCTGTGTTGATATGATTGACTGCTGTATAATAGTGCTTAGCCGTTTGCTGTTGCATTTCTAACAAGATGAATATTCGATCCCTGTAAAAGTTTAAAATCGAATGCTAGTCTGACATATATGCACATATGTTAGTTTGACCCTTGTTAACGTCGTGCGTCCACGAGTCGTTGTCAGTTTTGTTTGCTATTGAATTTCGTATCGATTCTTTCCTGATCCGATTTGGAAATTTAAGTCGAGACAACGCTTGATGGTTGTTTTGAAAAGTTCCTTCATATCGATCCTCTCCTGAACTGATATAGAAGGTTGAAGGAATTGCATTTGTGTTGCGCGAATGTAATATTTCAAACCGATGGGCATGAACACCGATGGATTCGAGATCAACATTCGTATTGATGAAGCACGCCTACGCTATGATGGGTACGAAATCGACATTCGAGCCGATGGCTTGGACAAGTACGAAACGTTCATTCGTACCGATGAGAAAAGATAGATACGAAATAGTAGTTCGTATCGATAGGTTGTGGATGGAGTTGCGAATTTGTTGATGTAAACAGGGGCTTCGAATCGATGTGCCCACTGTTCGTTTCGCATCGACGCAACTCGACGCCCTGCTGTGTGTTTCGTATCGATGAGGCTTTAAGTGCATGGGTTCGAAGGCTGACTTCGAATCGATCTGATAATTGACCGGTTGTGACCGGTTGAGTTAACTGGGATGTGAAACGGCCCGGTCACTTCCTAGGCTTCATATAAATAGCAGAGGGTTTGCCATTTTTCACTTTTTACTTTTTACTTTTGCCTTACGTTTACTGTGCTCTGCATCGATTCGAAGCTTCAAAAAAAAAGCGATGTGTCACGTCTTCGAATCAATCAAGATCCAAATCTTTAATTCCTCGAATTCCACACTCAACTTAGGTAATTAACCATGAATCCAAACGGCAAAGCTATTTTAGATCTGCCTCTTATTCATTGATCAACTACTCTGGTGATTGGTTAAGCCAGATCTGGTTTGGAGAAGCTTCAAAACGATCTGGGGACTTGTGTTCGAATCGATGAGGGCGGCATCATTTTTTCTTTGGATTTCGCATCGGTCCCTGGGATGCACTCATGGAGGTGACGCAGTTCGCACCGATTGACTACATTGATGGATCCATTCGAATCGATGGACCTCGAATCCATCAGCTTTCGGTCCGAAGTTCTCAACTTTATATCGATGCGAAGGGTATGGATTCGAACGTGATCGATGCTAAGTCGGGGGTTTCGTGATCGGTACGAACTAGTCAACCAAGGATTGATTCGAAGTCATCCTTTATTGATCGATTCGAACTTGGCACTTGAACATCGATTCGAAGCGCACCCCTCTGTATTGATTCGAAGCGGTACTATGATGGGTTCGAACGAGATTCCTGTGTTCGGTTCGAAACCCTCTATGATGGATACCAAAGTTTGATATTTTCTAAGCATAATCCCGGCGGGCTTCATTCTTGCATGTTTGGACTTGATAATTAAACTGCATACTCGACCACCCTTCGAAGCTCGTCGATGGAACCATAACAACTTCTATCCGAATCGATTTCCATCATAGAAATAGTTTAGTGATGACGGTCAGTGATGACGGTCATTATAACTGGACTCCGTAGGTTCGTCGTTTGCATATTTCCTTTAACCCTGCGACATTTATTCAAGTTATGCACGGCACTGCACAATACACATTCATACACTTTTCATTAGGAAATGCACGGGTCCTTTGGCATCTAATGATGGTTTCTCGTGAGTTACCTAGTCATGGAACCTTCAAGTTCACAGCTGACGCAGCGGATTAATCAAACAAAACTTCAATCGATGAAATGTAGCAATCGGTGAGTTGAAGATACCAAAATGCCCAAGTTCGTTGATCCAAAGATACCGAACTCTAGCTATCTCAAACACGTTGATAGCGCACTATACCGTGTTCAAAGATCTACGATTCTTCGCACGTTGATCTAGCGCACTAGATTCCGTGAATCGGCTTCAACAAACGTGGATTCGAGCGCACTCGAATGACGTAAGTGGAGATAGGAGATTACACTCAACTACCAATTGGTATGAAAGCACAAAGCTAACAAAAGAGAGTTTTATTAAAAAATCAACTACCACAAAATGTACAACACACGCGCTATTTATAGCTTTCACAACTCAACACAACATACAACACCCAACTCCTAAGTCGGCACCGACTCAACATACACGACTCATCTTGGCCGACTCATCATAAGTCGTTACCGACTCAATCACACGCAACTCCAACCCCTTGCAACAGAACACAAAGCAAACGACTCATGTAAGGTCCGCCTCCGACTCAAGAACAATTCACATGAACGACTCGCGACTCATACTAGGTCGGCAACGACCTACGACTTATGGCACAAAAACACTCAGCGCGACTCAACAGGCCCGCCTCATCACATCCGACTCAAGAAACTGCGACTCACGACTCATCACTTCATGCGACTCAACAGCTTCCAACGACTCAAGCTTACTTGTGGCATATCCCTTCAACCGACTTAATACTGGACGACTCATGGCCTTGCAGTTAGGTCGTATCTTTCCTAAACTTGATTCCTTAGGTCGGTCCCGACTCATGGCCGCCCCAAACTCCTTCCCTGATTTCTTAGGTCGGTCCCGACTCATGGCCGCCCCAAACTCCTTCCCAGTGACTCGTGTCTTTTCTTCCCGTGTCTTGTTGAGTCGTGGTCGATTCAAACTGAGTCGTAGACGACTCAAACTAAGTCGGGGACGACTCAACTCCGAAGTCCATCTTACTCGACCTTTGTTATCTCGGAAACGACTTAGGGCCTCCTCCTTAGCTCGTAACCGACTCATCAAACATGCACGTCTTAAGCTCGTGTACGACCTAATATGGTTTAACTTTTGAATTCCCATATGCCTTGCTGCATCATCCTCCCCTGGTTGAGAAAAATTCGACCTCGAATTTGTAAATTCTTTCTCAACAATCTCACCGCCATTATATGGAATTAAATGTTTGACGTTAAAAACATCAGAAGTATAAACATCATCTGGTAACTTTAATCGATAAGCATTCTCATTGATTTTCTTTAAAACTTCAACTGGACCAATTTTTCGCGCTTTCAACTTGTTATAAGCTCCCACCGGAAAACGATCCTTTGTCAATATAGCATAAACCAAATCTCCTTCTTTAAATTCAACATTTCGTCGTTTCGAATCTGCCAACTTCTTATACTTCTCATTCGATTTCTCCAATCGTTCCTGAACGATTTTATGACATTCATTCAGCTCTTCAACAAAATCCACAGCTCGTTTAACTATTCCTTTTGATTGTGGTACAACTGCTAAATCCAACGGTCCCCTGGGTAAATTTAAATAAACAATCTGAAACGGACTGAATCCTGTGCTTCGATTTACTGCATGATTATGAGCAAATTCTGCCTGGCATAGCTTCATGTCCCAACTTCTCAAATTATCCTGTACAAGACAACGCAACAAATTTCCCAATGACCTGTTAACAACTTCTGTCTGCCCATCAGTTTGTGGATGATAAGCACTACTAAATTTCAGTTTCGTTCCCACCATCTTCCACAAACTCAACCAAAAGTGACTCAGAAAACGAGTATCTCGATCAGAAACAATAGATTCTGGTAAACCATGAAGTCGATAAATCTCCTTGAAAAATAACTGTGCTACTCGAACTGCATCTGCTGTCTTCTTGCAAGCGACAAAATGTGCCATCTTCGAAAACCTGTCCACCACAACAAATATCGAATCATTTCCCCTTTGAGTTCTCGGCAAACCCAAAACGAAATCCATGCTGATATCAACCCATGGCTTAGATGGTACTGGTAATGGCATATACAATCCTGCATTCGTCGCTGTTCCTTTTGAAACTTGGCAAATATGACATCGCTCCACGAATCTTTCAACCTCTTTCCTCATCGATGGCCAAAAATAAGATTGTGAAATCAACTGCAAAGTACGATCACGGCCCACATGCCCTTCTTCATGTAATTCCTTCACAATCTTCATCCTCAAACTACAGTCCGGAATACATAAACGATTTCCTTTAAACAGAAAACCATCAACCAACATGAATTCATCGGCAATCCCATCCTTCACTTTTTCAACATATTTCACAAAGTAAGGATCTTCTTCAAGCATCTCTGGCAACATTTCAAACCCCGTCACTTCAATCTTCATTGTCGTTAGTAAATGACTCCTCCTACTCAAAGCATCTGCTACTCGATTCGTCACCCCTGATTTGTGTTTAACGACAAAAGTAAACTGCTGCAAATAAGCAATCCATGACGCATGTCTCGCAGAAATCTTATCTTGCCCCTGTAAATGTTTCAAAGCTTCGTGATCAGTGTACAGAACAAATTCCTTCTGAAATAAGTAATGTCTCCAATGCTTAACCGTCTGAACAACAGCATAAAACTCAACATCGTATGTACTGTATCTCATCTTTGCCCCTGACAACTTTTCGCTGAAATAAGCAACTGGCTTCCCATTCTGACTCAGAACTCCTCCAATTCCAACCTTCGAAGCATCAGTGTGCAACTCAAATAACAACTGAAAATTCGGTAAAACAAGAATTGGTGCAGACGTCAACAATTCCTTGATCTTCTCAAAGGCAACCCCCGCTTCCTCTGACCACACAAACTGCTTCCCCTTCATGCAATCAGTAACTGGAGCCATCACGCTACTGAAGTGTGGTATGAACCTTCGGTAGAATGACGCTAGCCCATGAAAACTTCTCACTTCTGTAATTGTCTTTGGCTGTGGCCAATTCTTGACTGCTTCAACTTTACTCTGGTCAACTTGAATACCTTTCCCTGAAACAACATAACCCAGGAATAAAACACTAGGTGTCATAAACACACATTTCTTGGTAGCAGCATAAAATTGTTCTTCACGAAGAATAAGCAACACTTCCCTCAAATGTAGAACATGCTCCTCCGTACTCCTGCTATAAATCAAAATATCATCGAAATACACCACGACGAACTTTCCAATGAATGGTCTAAAAATTTGATTCATCATCCGCATGAATGTACTAGGTGCATTAGACAAACCAAATGGCATAACCAACCATTCGTACAACCCCTCTCTAGTTTTGAAAGCTGTCTTCCATTCGTCTCCAGGTCTGATACGAATTTGATGATAACCACTCTTCAAATCAATTTTCGAGAATATAGTTGCCCCACTCAACTGATCCAACAAATCATCCAACCTCGGCATAGGAAATCTGTAACGAACAGTGATCTTATTCAAAGCTCTACTATCAGTGCACATTCTCCAAGTTCCGTCCTTCTTTGGTACTAACAATGCAGGTACAGCACACGGACTCAAACTTTCCTGAATACGACCCTGTTCAAGTAATTCTTCCACCTGCCTTCGTAACTCCTCATGTTCCTTCGGACTCATTCTGTAATGTGGTCGGTGTGGTAACACTGCTCCCGGAACAAGATCAATCTGATGCTGAATGTCTCTAAGTGGTGGTAACTCCTTTGGCAACTCCTCTGGAAAGACATCTTCAAACTCTTCCAAAACTGGCTTTGCTTCTTCGGGAATCTCAACTTCTTCACTACTCTCTCTCCCAATCAACAAAAACACTTCCGGTTCTTCCTCCACTTCTTTAACAAACTCCTTCAAAGTCAACAGAGTTTTCAATTCTTCAATCTCCTCCAGTTTGTTCTCCTTCTGCTGTTGCTTCTTAGGAACCAAAGTGATTTTAGTACCCTCGAACATGAAACTGTAACTGTTGGCACGACCGTCATGCTGAACTGCTCTATCAAACTGCCATGGTCTGCCCAACAATAAGTGACAAACATCCATATCTACGACATCACACCAGATTTCATCTTTGTACTTCTTTCCGATTGAAAAATTCACACAAGCTCTTCGACACACTTTCACTTCACCTCCTTTCCTTAACCATGCTAGCTTGTATGGTTTAGGATGCTTCTCGGTCTTCAAATTCAACTTCCTAACTGCCTCTGTAGAAATAATATTATCACAACTCCCTGCATCAATAACGAACTTGCAAACTTTCCCCAGAATAGTACATGTCGATTGAAAAATATTGCTTCTCAGCCAACTACAATCCTCCTCTTGCTTAGGTGTCAAACAACTTCTCCTCATCATAAGATTACAACCTTCATCACCCGACACTTTTTCTTCCTCCTCAACATAAGGTATATTTGAATACTCTGCCTCCTCACCATCATCTGCTTCAACCTCTGCAACCATGGTTCTCTTCTTCGGCTTCGGACATTCGTTGCTTTTGTGACCCAACTCCTGACAATTATAACATTTGAAAACACTACTAGCCTTCGCTTTCTCTGCCTCCTTCACCACTGGCTTTGTAACAGGTTTAGGAACACTAGAACTTCCGCCAACACCCCTTGCTTGATTATTGGAATTAGTAAACACACCACCTCCACGCCTTCCTTGTTTCTCCCAAGCTAACGCTTTCTGATGTGCCTCTACAACGGATCTAGGATCAAACATATTAACCATATCCTGGATCTGCATTCTCAAACCCCCAACGAATCTAGCAGTTAACTGCTCTTCTGTCTCCATGATATCATTCCTGGCAATGAGTTGGTAAAATTCATCAGCATAATCACTAACAGACTTTGTCCCCTGCCTCAGATTCTGCAACCTCTGATACATAAGTGACTGGTAGTTGTAAGGTAAGAAAGTAGATCTCATCAACTTTTTCATCTTCTCCCAAGATTCTATCTTTGACTTCCCCATTCGTTCTCGAGTAAGTTTAGTTTGCTGCCACCATGCCAATGCTCTTCCCCTCAGCCTTGTAGCAACTAACTTCACCCTTCTATTCTCCGGCACCTCCTTGAAATCAAAGATTTCCTCCACATTAGACAACCAATCTAAAAACTCCTCAGCAACCATTCCGCCTTTAAATTCTGGAATTTCCATTTTCATACCCGATTCCCAACGTCGATCATCATCAATAACCCGATACGAACGTTGTCCTTGATCTCTATCTCTGTAATGAACACTGCCTCTTTCACCGTCAAACTCATCCTCAAAGTCTGATGTATATCGTTGTCGTTCTCGTCCTCCAACATCTCTAACACCACTCCTACTACCAACATCCCTTCTATCATGATCATCAACATTCCTCCTACTTCGATTGTCAACACTTCTATGCTCTTGACTTCCTCTTCTCTCCCGTTCAGAATGTGATGAAACTCTGCTATTTCCACGGTTTGATTCAGGTGAAACTCTTCTTCGATTCTGACTCATATCAATCATCAATTTCTCCAGTTTACCAATGCCTTCATCGAATTTATCATTAATACGTTGTTCCATAAGCTCGGCTTCTTCTCTACGATACAAAGCTTCAACGTTTTGATGACGATTAGCTCTCCTTGGTGGCATGGTTAAAATTTTCACAAACTTCAACAAATTGAACACAATACTTCAAAATTTCACACGATAAGACAATCTAGGCTCAACTGTCTCGGCAATTGCTTGTCTCGGCCTTGACTCTTCACAACTTTGCTTGGCTCGGTCAAGACTTGCCTCGGCTCACTCCAAAACCTTCAAAACTTTGGCGCGCAAATCACCAATTCAAAATCCAAACAAAATCCAACTCCTCGATCCAAAATGAAATGGATCAAACTCTCCAAACTTGATGCAACTTCAATATGAACACGATGAACTCCTTCCAACTTCAAAAACTTCAAAAACTTGGCTCCAAGAATCAAACTTAGCTATGATTGGCTAAGTATGGCTCTGATACCAATAATGACGCAGCGGATTAATCAAACAAAACTTCAATCGATGAAATGTAGCAATCGGTGAGTTGAAGATACCAAAATGCCCAAGTTCGTTGATCCAAAGATACCGAACTCTAGCTATCTCAAACACGTTGATAGCGCACTATACCGTGTTCAAAGATCTACGATTCTTCGCACGTTGATCTAGCGCACTAGATTCCGTGAATCGGCTTCAACAAACGTGGATTCGAGCGCACTCGAATGACGTAAGTGGAGATAGGAGATTACACTCAACTACCAATTGGTATGAAAGCACAAAGCTAACAAAAGAGAGTTTTATTCAAAAATCAACTACCACAAAATGTACAACACACGCGCTATTTATAGCTTTCACAACTCAACACAACATACAACACCCAACTCCTAAGTCGGCACCGACTCAACATACACGACTCATCTTGGCCGACTCATCATAAGTCGTTACCGACTCAATCACACGCAACTCCAACCCCTTGCAACAGAACACAAAGCAAACGACTCATGTAAGGTCCGCCTCCGACTCAAGAACAATTCACATGAACGACTCGCGACTCATACTAGGTCGGCAACGACCTACGACTTATGGCACAAAAACACTCAGCGCGACTCAACAGGCCCGCCTCATCACATCCGACTCAAGAAACTGCGACTCACGACTCATCACTTCATGCGACTCAACAGCTTCCAACGACTCAAGCTTACTTGTGGCATATCCCTTCAACCGACTTAATACTGGACGACTCATGGCCTTGCAGTTAGGTCGTATCTTTCCTAAACTTGATTCCTTAGGTCGGTCCCGACTCATGGCCGCCCCAAACTCCTTCCCTGATTTCTTAGGTCGGTCCCGACTCATGGCCGCCCCAAACTCCTTCCCAGTGACTCGTGTCTTTTCTTCCCGTGTCTTGTTGAGTCGTGGTCGATTCAAACTGAGTCGTAGACGACTCAAACTAAGTCGGGGACGACTCAACTCCGAAGTCCATCTTACTCGACCTTTGTTATCTCGGAAACGACTTAGGGCCTCCTCCTTAGCTCGTAACCGACTCATCAAACATGCACGTCTTAAGCTCGTGTACGACCTAATATGGTTTAACTTTTGAATTCCCATATGCCTTGCTGCATCATCAGCAGTAGGAGATTCAAAGTACAGTTACTTCGAGACTAGAGGTTCCGGATATTGAACCTGAGATCATCGGTCCTGCCCCGGACGAGTTTCCCAATGCGTCTTTTATCGCCAACCCATTGGACTCCGTTCAGTCCAATATTTCTGAAGATATGTCGGGGAGGATATGTTTGAGACATGGTCTGTCACTGGATGACGTATTATTGCCGGGGTCGAATGATAGACCGCACGATCCACCGGAGGGGTATACCGCATTCAATCACCATGTGTGCGCAGCTGGGACACTCCCTCCGTTTAACCAGTATATAAGAAATGTATTGTCGTTTTTGAGGATCGCCGCATCTCAGTTGCATCCGAACGGATATGCGTCGCTCAATAGCTTGTTCATTGCATTTATGGAGTATCTCCATCGACCGCCACTTCCGATCGAGATCAGATACTTGTTTAACTTCAAGAGTCGGGCCGATAGTCCATCTTTCACATTCTTGGAGGCTGTGAGGAATTATCAAGTGATCACTGGGTCCTGGACCAGGATGAGTTATTATAGGACAGAATGGTTCTATGTCAGATGTCCTCTGGGGTTTGCCTGACGATGGTTATTCAGACGTGAGTGTAGCTGAGTTCTTAAATAATTACTAAGGCAATTGCAGAAAAAGTGAAACTTATGTTTTTTCCTTTTTTACAGCAACGATTCAGCGACCCGAAGGCGAACAATTTAAGGAGATAGTACGAATACTCTAGGGAGTCCCGAGCGAACACAGGGATATCGAGTTGCTTCTGACGGATAGGAATCTCCGGACTTACGGGTTGATCGAACGAGGGAAGAGCATGAAGTTTGATGGGGCACTAAGGACCGTCTCGAAAAAACGAGTCAAGCACAAGAAGCCCAAAGTTATTATAGCTGAGGAAGCTGACTCTGAAAGAACCCATACCGATGATGAGCCGCTGACCGAGCCTACGGATGTAGTTCAGGATGTCGCGGAGCAGAGAAAAGGCAAGGCCGCCATTGTCAAGCCAACTAAGAAGGGGAGATGGAAATCGGTTGTCACGGCCCGATCCTCTCCCGGAGTTAGAATTTTGGAGATGTCTACTCCGAGAACTGAAAGTCTTTATGAAGGGCTCGTCGATATTCCAATTCCGGACGATGTGTCTTTTCAACATGATGCCAGGTTGGAGGAATTCCATCGTACTCTTGAATTGAGCGAGCCTTTTATTACTAGCGAGGTCGACACTTCTGGTTGGTCGGGGGGAATGCATATTCATACACGTTTCACGACACTACACAGTCCTTAGTCGTAGGTCATCGGTTTCGAAAAACCACTAACTCTACTCTTCATTTTGCTTTGTAGATATCATGACTGGGCGTGGCTCGATGCTAGGAAGTCTTCCACATGCTCGTAGATCTTCCTCATATTATGA
The DNA here is from genome assembly GCA_030765085.1 of Allium cepa. Lineage (NCBI taxonomy): Eukaryota > Viridiplantae > Streptophyta > Magnoliopsida > Asparagales > Amaryllidaceae > Allium > Allium cepa. The sequence continues at coordinate 909,175,116 of CM060938.1, read as the reverse complement.
GTCGCAACGAAGGGAAGGAGATAGAGATTACGATCGCAGGTACTCTGGGTACTCTAGCCAAGAACGACATGAAAGAGATAGGGACCACAGACGTCGGTCTCAATCTCGTACTCCTCCTCTCAGAGCTCCTGTACAACCTCCTGCCTATGTTTCTCGTCCTTCTGAGTCTTCTCGATATAAGTCGGTTTCTCAATCTTCCAGATCTGAGCCTTATCATCCCAAATCTGAGGCAACGACCTCAATAGTTGCGGAACACCCTCCTACTGAAATTTCGAGGGAAGGAGCAATCAGATTTGCGCAATTAAAGAAGGACTTCCCGAATATTTGCTTTGATAACTACATCTTTCCTCCTCACTTGAAAAGAATCCCGCCGGAGGCCGAGCAGGTGGCGCACGATTATGTGCACGACTTTTATGCCCAATACAAGGCGTGGTATAAGGTGGCTGACAAAGTGTCGGCATTGGCCTTTGAGCGTAGGGCCACCATCGAGAGGTTGCAGGCTGAGTTAGCTCAAAAGAGCCGTATTATTGAGGTGCTAAACACTGAAGCTGAATCTTCTCGGAAATCTGAAATGGAGGCCATCAAAAGAGCCGATGAAGCCCAGGCAACGATGGATAGGATGAAAAGTGAGCATTATGCCACGGTAGAGGATATGGGCCATCAAAACACTGTCGTCACTGCCGACCGGGATGCGGCTTTGAAAGAGCTTAATGAGCTTAAGGCTAAATTTGCCGAAATCACTAAAGATAGAGATGACGTGCATCACACGACGCAAGAAGCATGCGAACAAGCCGTAGTGCTTCGCACTGAAAGAGATGCGGCAGTGGCCAAAGTTCAGGCAGTCGAGGCCGAGGTTGAGGAGAAGGTTCAAAGGGCAGAGGCCAGGCTGGAGGCCGATATCGAAGATCTCCTCGTTACTTACAATGCCAATGGGCTGAGGCACAGAAGTTTGGCTTGGCTTCAGGATTATCCGGTGCATCTTCGTAACGCTTGTGTCCGATTGGTTGAGGAGGAAGGAGAAGCACACCCGGATGCATCAATCGACCAGTTCGAGCTTGAGAACCGGTTGCTGACCGAAGATGAAAAGAAGATCCTTCATGATGCCATAATTTCTCATGAGAAGGAGATGATTGGTGGCCAGCACCGTGAGATTGGGGAAGGATCGGGTGTCGAGCATCACGCTACTATTCTTGAACTTACTGCTCCACCTTCGTTAGAGCTTGTATCTGTGGTTGATTCACAATCCGTTCCAGCTTACGACCCAGAACAGCCGCGGCTATCTCCTATTCAAGAGCATATTTCTGAGGCCGCTCAGCCGTCCGCAAGCCAAACCGAGGAAGGTACCTCGAACTTATCTCAAGTGTATTCCAAATGGGGAGTTTGTTTTGAAGCAGTTACTAATAACTTCTTATTTTTGCCTAGTGACTGGAGTTGCGCCGATTGCCGTGGCTCAAGAATCAAGTAAGGGGGAGAAGGCCATCACCACTGAGACTACCGTCGTAACAGCAGTGTCGACTGAGGTGACGCAGGGGAGTGCACTATCTCTTGATGAACAAATGGTGAGCGAGCTGCTCGACGAGCAGGGTGGTTTCTCCACAGACTTGTCGTTCATCGTTAGTGACCTCCCGCCGACCTCTAGCTCTTCAATGCAGATTGCAGATGCCCCCAGCCAGGCCCAAGCGACTCGTGATGAGGAACTTCTGGCCGAGATTCGTGCAGAATTAGAAACTGCGGGGCAAGGTGGTGGTGTTGGTGGCAGTACAGCGGCGCATAGCCCAGCACCTGTAAGGATAATATCATCGGGTGGCACTATCCCATCTTCCGTTATAGATCCAGTCCCTCCTACTCCTCCGGTGGGAAGCCTTCATGTAGATTCGAGCTCTGAGGAGGATGTCGACATTATGCCCCCGACCGAAGAGCAACCACCCGAGAGGAAGCGCTCCAAACGAAGGATCTCTGTTTCTAGCGAGTCCGAGGACGAACCGCTGATAAGGAGATTTAAAAAGAAGAAATAGATGGGCTGTTGAAGCAAATTTTTTGATAGATTGGAACTCGTGTTTGTTTTCTGCTAGCAAGCCGTGTATAGATGCAGGTTCGGCCCCTGCAAGTAGTAATTCTTTTTTGGAAGAACTTATTTGCATGTAAGTCCTTGTCTCTAGTTAGTTGAAATAAAATTCAATTTCTTTGTTTCAATTCTCATTTCTTTTGTGCTTAAGTGTTTGTAGTGTCTTGTTTTCAGTCTGTTATCCCATTTTTTGGTCAAAACTGGAATATCGACAAATTGGCAAGGAATGATGGAGGTCGGGATTGAAAATCGATTGGAAGCAAGGCAAGACTTCGTTCGACACTACACTCCCCGAGTTCAAGTGTCATCCGGTACTTAAAACCCCTCGGTTTCGTCCGGAAGTTCAAGTGTTTGAGTTCATCCGGTATTCGGACTCCACATGGTCCATTCAACATTCTCATAAATGGATTCTCATTCGGCATCCTCATAAGTGGAGTCTCATTCGGCATTCCCAACACGAAGTCTCATTCGACATTTCCTGCCCCCTTCCTACCGAACCAAACCCAAAGCAACTCCTAGCCTACAACTACCGGACCATGCTACCACCGAACCATGCTACCCCGAACCATGCTACCACCGATCCAACCTACCACCGAACCCCTATCTCCACTACCTGCCGAATCACCCATGTTACCACTCACCGCCGAACCAAGACGCTGCCGAACCAGAACGCTGCCAGGTCAGATTGCTTCAGCCCAGGCCCACCAGCAGCTACATACATCCAAGACCCCTGCTCCCAGCCTCACTCTATAAATAGAGGGGCAGGGGTACAACATTGGCAGACAAGTTTGAGAGCTCAAGCCTGGAAGGAACTTTCACACACTTGTACTACAAGCTTTGTACTTGTAATCGGATTGGAAAGGGAGAATAACATATAAAGTGGACGTACGCACATTCTGGCCGAACCACTATAAATCTGTGTGTCATTTACAGTTTAGTCCCTGCTTTTTACGTATTTGCATAAACCACCTAAATCACTACGAACAACATAAAATCAACTAAATCATACGACTTGGAGTTGTTTGTCCATCTATTGTGCAAACGTGTTTGGGTTATTTGCTGAGATCTATGATCTGTGTTTGAATATCGCTGATTTATATTCATACACTGGTGCTTTCACGGTATTGGGTGTTTGTGACCATTTTTTACGCAAACACAGTCCGATGTACTTGTGGTGTTTTTACTGTCAAGTAGAGTTTGTTTTATTTGCCAAGTCTGAAAATCTTGGTCACAAGTTGTGATCGATGAATAAGTTGAACTTCGGACATTGCATCACTTTGGTTAGTGATTGACACTTAGCTTTTTTGCCCCGCAGTTTCAGGGAACAACATTTGTATTTTTGGTGGTTGATCGCACTTGTTGCAAATCTTAAGCACATGTCCACATTCTGGGGACTTAGGATAATTTGAGATCGATAATCTGGTTCGCACTCTAGGAATTTGAGAGTTATCTATGTTTGTAACACGGTTCGCGCTCTGGGAACCTGCAATTGATGTTTATACTCCACTTCGTGCTCTGGCAACTTGGAGTTGATGTTGATATTTCGGTTCGCACTCCGGAAACTTTGACTTGGTATTTGTGCTTCAATTCACACTCCGGAAATTTTGAGATAGCATGTACGCTGAGGTTCGCGCACCGGGAACCTATAATTTATGTTTATACTCCATTCACACTCTGAGAACTTGGAGATAATGTTGATATTTCGGTTCGCACTCCGGGAAATTTGACTCGGTATTTGTACTCCAATTCACATTCTGGGAATTTGAAGATAGCATGTATATTTTGGTTCGCACTCTGGGAACCTGGAATAGATGTTTATGCTCCAATTCACACTCTGGGAATATGGAGTTTGGATTGATGTGTTGGTTCGCACTTCGGGAACCTGGAATTATTGTTTGTGCTCCGAATCGCGTTCTGGGAGTCTGGAGTTAGCCGATAGATGGTCAGTCACACCTATTTGGACTTTTTAGGAATTTGTTCACACTTTGGGAACGATGGATTTGATGTTTATACTCCAATTCGCACACTGGGAAGTTGAAGTCCGTTCGCACTCTGGGAACGATTTGTTTAATGTTTATACTCCAATTCGCGCTCTCGGAAGTTGGAGTCCGTTCGTGCTTTGGGAACGAGTTATTGAATGATTGTACTCCAATTCGCGCTCTGGGAATTTGGTGTCCGTTCGCGCTCTGGGAACGAGTTATTGAATGTTTATACTCCAATTCACGCTCTGGGAATTTGGAGTCCGTTCGTGCTCTGGGAACGAGTTATTGAATGTTTATATTCCAATTCGCACTCTGGGAATTTGGAGTCCGTTCGCGCTCTGGCAACGAGTTATTGAATATTTATACCCCAATTCGCACTCTGGGAATCTGGAGTCCGTTCGCGCTCTGGGAACGAGTTATTGAATGTTTATACTCCAATTCGCACTCTGGGAATTTGGAGTCCGTTCGCGCTTTGGGAACGAGTTATTGAATGTTTATACTCCAATTCGCGCTCTGGGAATTTGGAGTTAGTTGTAGGACTGCCGCACGTCGGTACAGTTCAGCCTTTGATGTGATGGTTTGCCCCCGAGCTGACTTAGCAAGTGATTGGTGGGATCTCGATTACTTTCCACTTATCTGCTATCAACGAAGGATGAGATTTAGTTTATGGACGGTCAAATCGCATCCATGTTTATTTGAATCCCACTTCTGCCAAGCCTGAGGAGTAAGATTAATGCTCTGGCAAGCTTTGAGCCCGAGCAGAGGAAAGGATGGCTGAACTATATCCACTTCGAATATGTGTTCTTTAATAACTCCGAGTGTTCAATGCAGGATTGGATGAATGGACGGTCATGTCACGTCCATCTTTGGTGTGATTTAGACTTTATTGGGCATTAGAAGAAGCGTAAGTATTTTGGTGAGCTTCAGGTAAGATATGCGGAGTGCATAGTTGGGACATGCAACTCCAATTCTTTCTTAATTCCGCTTGAATTGCATGGGCATATGAGTGGATGGTCGATTGCATCCACTTGGTACCGAAGTCCTGACCTTGTTGGTCTTTTTTGTTTTTATGCCCTGCCCCCAAGTCAAGTGCAAATAACAGCTGATGAGTTGTTGAATCATGCTTGTCATGGTGATACCTCAATGATTTGATCATAGTCCACGGAGGTTGTCTTGCACCTATCCTTAAGTACTCGGTTACTTGCATCATTTGCAAGTAGTTTAATTCAACTCGATTATATTTGACAACATAAACGAAATAAAAGTAATTCAAAAGAGATCGGATTAAATCTCAGTGATGAGTGAAGCAGCGCCATATGCTTGCTATTGCACTTCGGTTCAGTGGCGACCAGCTATGTTTTGAGTTGGCGGAGTAGACAATGTAGAGCAGTTGTCATGTTAGCCATTGTATCATACTTGTCAATTTAAGAGTTTTAAAAGCTGGTTAATTGGATGAAGTTGCGGTCCATGTTAGGAGCATGATACATTAATCAACTTTAGTTCTTGGCATATTAGCTAGGTTCTCCAGCCTTCGAGAGCACGGTTGAGTAGTATTTCTTTATCCATTCCTTGATTGCAACTCAAAAAATGCTACTGTAATCTCCTACTTCCCATCCAGTCGTGGAACGATTAGAATGTTCGTTCGCATCGATGGTTATGAGATTCGTTGGAATCCATTGCAGTGGACTTCATTTCGTATCGATGAGCTCGATGTCACTGGAAATGAACTGATGAATCGCAGTTCGTATCAATGGATATTGGCTTCTGGAGGTGGTGATATGATGGATTCGAACTGCGTAGTTCGTATCGATGCGAAAAGCAGCTGACTGGATCGATCATCAGATGCACTTCGTACCCATCATTTCGTATCGATCAGTTTTCGTATTGATGTAATTTCGTATCGATCACTTTTTGTATCGATCGCTTTTTGCTCCAACTTGATAGATACGAACAGTGACTCCATGATGGATATGAAGTAACTTGATGGACATGAACTAACGAGCGCTGTTGGATTCGAACATGGTCTTCCAGGGTGGATACGAAGTAGCGCTCCCCGATGGATACGAAATAGTCAATAGGTGATCGATACGAAGAGAGGCTATCTGCTGATGGATACGAAAATCACCACATTTACTGGATACAAAAGCATGGATACGAAAATTTTGGTGCGAAATGCAACATATTTTCTGGGTTCGAAAATATGCGTAAGAAATTCAACATCTTTTCTGGATTCAGAGGCATGGGCATGAAATTCATCATACTTTCATGGATACGAAAATATGAATACAAAATACGACATACTTTCTGGGTCCGAAAATATGTATACGAAAACCATAATATTTTCACGGTTACGAAAATATGGGTATGAAATTCATCATGAACGTAGTTCCTCTTAGATTTAGAGAAATCTGAATAGAATAGAAGGAACCAATGAACGATGGATCTGGATCTGCTCCTTAGATTTATTCAATCCGGTATCGGGGACAGATCCAATGAGCAGGAGAAAATCTGGGTTTACTCAGTGAAAGCACCAAAGTGTTTGCACCAAAATTGGTCACAACACTCTTCGGAAGTCGTTGAAGAGATAATAATCAAGAGTATGAACTGAAAATGAGTATTATCTAACAAAAACTCCAAACAACAGAAAAGTAAAGACAAAGACAACAGATTTATAGTGGTTCGGCGTGTTGCCTACGTCCACTGTGAAGTTTTTATGATTTTATTGATTCTCTTTCAATGATTACAAGTTGTTACAGCAATCAACAGTGAGTTACAACTGAAAATTCGAAATCAATAGCAAGAATATGATGTAGGATGATGGAGATCTCGATCCGGCAGAGTCTAGGCGCTTTAATGGCGGAAAGATCCAAAGATCCCTTCTCTGTTGGCTTTGGGGCTCTATTTATAGGCGTGGGATGCTGATATTTCGCTGAAAACTCGGGAGACCACTTCTGGCACGTGAGGGGGCCCACGCGCCCGGCCTCAGGAAATTCGGGCCCACTTTGGCATCGATTCGAACTCCATTCGTATCGATCATAAAATCATCCAATCGAGGTGAAATTTGGTATGGACATTCTTCAACATGTATGCAAGCTTCTGTGAAAATTTCATGGCATTTGGACATGTAGATCTCGAGTTATGATGATTCAATATTGCGCTTCCGGTCAATAAGCTTGGTTCGAATCGATTCCTTCGAATCGATAGGGTCGAATGTGAAGGGTCGAATCCATAAGGTCAAATCCATAGGGTCGAATCCATAGGGCCGAATCCATAGGGTCGAATGTGAAGGGTCGAATCCATTGGGTCGAATCCGTAGGGTCGAATCCATAGGGTCGAATCCATAGAGTCGAATCCGTAGGGTCGAATCCATAGGGTCGAACCCATAGGGTCGAATCCACAGGGTCGAATCCATCATTTTAGCCGCCTCGACTTGGTGGATTCGAGGTAAGATGGATTCGAACGTACTGCCATTCGTGGAGTCGAAGTAGGGGGAGTATGATGGATTCGATCATGTGTTGCAACGATGGATTCGAAGTGGATCAATTGCATGGATTCGAAGGTCTTCCCCTTGATGGATTCGAACCAAGGCCCTGCTCTGATGGACTCAAACCAAGGCTTGCTAGATGGATTCGAAGCGAGGCCATCAGATGGATACGAATTCATATGCCCTGATGGAGGCGAAGTGGAGTGATCCCATGGATTCGAAGCATGAGTAAGCCGATGGATTCGAACTCGTGCTCTTCTGATGGATTCGAACTTAGGGTTATTTCCTCCACTTGAATCGATCATAACTTGAGCGTGTGAACTGGGATTGACTTGAAATTTGATATGCTGACTTCTATGATCTTTCTTGTCATGTCCTACCAATTGTAGCTCAATCTGGACTTGGACAAAATTCGATGATATCCATAGCGAAATGAAGTATGACCTATCTCTGAGACGAGCTGTCCTCCGTTTTCGATCGATCTTTTGGTATCACGGCTTTGCCAAAAAGCGGGATATAATCGAACATGCATATTATCAATGGATCAGAATTGTTTGTAATACCACAAAGACCTCCAAGTAGGCTTTGTGGTTTTCCTTTGTTGGCTCCACCTTGATTCAGACACACTTATCTCTCTAACTTCACTTGTATAAGAAATTGCAATCTTTAAGGTTTTTCGAAGCAATGAATAAATATTATTGTTTTTCCTCTTCGTGCGTAGCACCTCCCTATTACCCTTTCAAACACTAGTTACTCCAACTCGAGTCGAGAAATTACAACATTTCCCTTCCAACTGTCCAACGGAGACAATATTCCTTTTAATTTCAGGGATATGCCTAACCCCTGTAAGCGTCATCAACCTTCCAATATCCATCTTCAACATAACAGAACCCGTGCCTTGAACTTGTAGATCTCCACCACTTGCGGACTCCAACTTGCATGCTTCCTCCTTATAATCAACTAACGCTTCCTTTTGATTGCAAATATGGAAACATGCACCATAATTTAGCACCCACTCTCCTTCCATACTCATATCAACACAAAGAACATCATTGCTAATTCCAATGTTTACCTCCTCATCACGGTCTACCTCCAGCTTATTTTTGCTTCCTTCTTGAGTTTTCATCATTTCTTTATCCTTAATTTATTGCAAAATTTTAGCCGATGGCCTGGTTTTTCATAGTAATAGCAAATGAAGTTTCGATCCGTATTTGGTTTTAATGAGCGTCTTTCTCTCTTTGCAAAGTGGACATCTATAAATGGATTTGTAGTTTCCTTTTCTTCAGTGGTCTTTCCTTCCGATGAATTTATCCTTCGCATAACCTTATTTAGAAGGCTGCTAACCACAGTCTCCATGGAAACAACACTACTAGAATTTGAATTGTTTAATGCAACTACTAGAGTTTTCCAACTTTCAAGCAACGAGCTCATTAATATTAAAGCTTGAGTTTCATCATCAACTTTGAAGCTTATCTCCGCCAATTGGTTCACAATTGCTTGAAAGCTGTTGAGATGTTCGCTAATCAATTTGCCTTCCTTTAGTTTTAAATTGACCAACTTTCTCATCAGGAACGCCTTATTCATCGTAGAATTTTTTGCATAAATTCCTTCCAATTTCTTCCATATTCTAATAGCATAAGTTTCACAAGCAACGATATGAAACACAGAATTCTCCATAAAACACCGAATTGCTGCAGCTGCCTTCCTATCAAAAATTTCCCACTTTGCCTCAGTTATTCCATTTGGCTTTTCCCGTTTGTTTTCCAAAGGTTGGTGAAGATCATTAAGATAGAGATAATCTTCCATTTTCGCCTTCCATACCCCTAATTCCATCCATTAATCTTTTCAACACTTATCTTCTTCATATCCAAAGACTCTTTCAAAAATTTGTGTAGTTGGCTCTGATACCAACTGTTAATAATTTTTCGGGATCACTACACAATTAGATTTAGAAGAGAAAGTATTGAAGAAAGCAAACAAAATTAATTCCCCAAAAACAAAATCTTTTATTGATTCAACCAAGAAAATAAAAAAGAGACTTAAAATTGAGAAGAAATCTTAATCTCAAACACCCAACAAAATACACTTTTTCCCACACCTCTTATGAATCCTAGAATTGTCTATTTATAATAGACTTGATAAAATATCTTATTTAAGACGCTATTGAATATCTTCATGAATCTTTCTCAGGTAGATAATTTGTTGCCTTCTTTAATGCAATAAAAGAGGCAACTAATCTCTCTACTAAATACGCAAAATCTCTAAAAGATGCAATAAATCACCTTCCAAAATCTACCAAATTTATAAAATAGGCAATGAATTTGAGTCATAATTCCACATAGACTCAAATATCTCCAAGATCTACATATATATGAAATATTGTACCACCAAAATCTAACATATGGCACGTCCGTTGGATATGTGCAAAGACAATCGTGAGTTAACCTGTTTTTAATATAAAATAGTACATACAAACATGTTTATTTTTTCATTGTATATATTTTTCATGTACTACTTTTTATATAATAACTGACTTTGTTTTGCATGCATGCGCCATATTATATAAACAATTGGCTGATCTTTAGTCCTTACGATGGCATGATGTTGCAAGTAGCTCAGATTTGTATCTATCATTGTTTCTATGCGAAAAGCTGATGTGGTTCAAAAGTTTGGTTGTTCAAATTAAATGATTTACATATACTTATGTGATCAGATATATTGAACAACTCTATGTGTGCAATAACAAATTATATCGTTTGGCCACAACTTCTGGAAGAACAGTGCATACATCAAATTCATGCATGGAAGTACACATATTGTATCTTGTATTTATCTTTGATGCTTGTAGCTACAAAAAGTTGCATATCTAATTTTATAAGAATGAGAATTTCTTTAAAACAATATTTATTCTTTGGTGCAGCATGATTTTAAAGCTAAATTACAGGAGAGAAAAAATTGTAGTTGCATACAACTTTGTCGTACTCACGCATCTAATCTATTATTTTCCATCATCCAATGATTGTGTGCATTGAAGTGAAATTAGAATTGAAACAATAATCATCACAAAATGAATTATATGAGTTGGTAAGTTTATAACATAAATATCATGTTATATAATGGATAAGAAATGATAATGTTAAATTTTGGTGACATAAAATCACAAATAGAAGGAAACAAAAATGCAAAAAAAAAGAGTAATCACGTGTGTTTATTATGCAAATGAATAAATTATTGGATCGCATTTCCATTAGATAGCAAGGAAATAAATGCATGCTCATATTATAGAGTACTATATATGCAAAAGGATATGCATATTATTTGTTTCTCAGTAATCGCATTTCCTTAGGATTATTTTCTTTCATCTTTGCTAATTAATGGAATGAGTGAATTACTTGCTACGTTTGCACCATTTGTTATCATTGTAAGTTGTCTCCATTATTCTTAGTATATCTTGGTAATTTAATCGACGACTCTCAAGGATTTGCACTGACTATATATTAAGGGTAGACTTCATTGTAAACCCATCCTGACATTCAGCCAGCGATCTCCAAATAGAGTATCTCTTCTTATTAACTCTGATTTAGAACTGTGGTATGTAAACTCTTATCTTCTAATCTCTTGTAACTCTCTCATGTGTAATAAAATATCTCTCATTTGGACTGGATGTACACTGCCTTTGATGATAGTGGAACCAGTATAAATATTGTGCATCTCTTTCTTCTTTATAGTTATTTACTATTTATGTAGAGTAATAGAATAATTGATGCTACATTGAAGGATGTTCAGATTGGCAAATCTAGATCTTGTTTTTTCCGCATTGTGCAATTTTTGCACAATAGATTGGTATCAAAGCAGGACGATTTGTTTAAATTTGTGCATCAATGGCTTCTAGAAAGAGCAGTAGATCTGGTGGTAATTATGCTATTACCCATTTGGATGGAAAATGAGATTTGTGCAATATGGAAGACAAAGATAGAGGAGATTATGTTGAGAGAGAAGAGCGTTTCAGTTTAGGAATTCTGGTGATAAAGAGTTTAGTGCATTGAAGGGACATCTGGATTTGGGAACCTATATCTACTTCACGACTCAACGCTGATGTGTGAGTCTTATGTTGATTTCAATGAGAAATTTGGGAGATTGCAAAAAGAGATTCCATTTTCTTTTGGTACACCATATTTGTAGTCTACTTGGTTCTTCGAGTTGTGAGGGTGGTGCTCATAATACTGAAGAGTTCAGCCGATATACCTGATTTTGATGACGAATTCGGTGCTGCTGAGGCTTGTCGACTCATGATGCCGTCCTGGAGAGTTCAGTTCATAGAACTGATTTTTGGCGGATTTGATATCCTTGAGGTACATCGTCGATTTTGTGATGCTGTCTTAAAGAATTTATGCAAATCGTATGTGGACTTGTGGACATCGTAAAATTGCTAGCTAGCTTTGGATTTGTTGATATGCATATTGGTGCACTCGAGTGTGCCTCGAATTGGTTCATTTTTTTGTTTTTTCCCTCAGCAACTTGTGGTGCCACATGATGGCATGTGGAAGGAGGGAGATTTGTCTTGCATATAGAGATTTTCCTTTTTTTTCTTTTATCCATTGGCTTTTGTTTTCTAGCTTGTATTTGGAGTAGTGATTAAGAGAATTTTTTTGTCTTGGTGGCATATAGATTATTTTTGTATCTACCTTCTTTTGATTTTGGATATTTGCAATATTTTTTTGACGGGCGGGGACATAGTCTGAGATCGTTGGCAAGGTGTGATGAGGGGTGGCCTTATGGAACCCATTGGGTAAGTATTCACTTTTGGTGTCTATCTCGTTAAGAGATTTTGGTTGAAGGTGGAGTTCGTTTTTACGAGTTTTATGCTGAGAAGAGAACTTGATCCGGGGTGGGTGTTGGAGATATGTGATCTTGCATCAAGGTGGAGTGTTAAATTTTGGTGACACAAAATCATAAATAGAAGTAAACAATATGCAAAAAAAGAAAGTAATCACATGTATTTATTATGGAAATGAATAAATTATTGAATCGCATTCCCATTAGATGGCAAGGAAATAAATGCATGCTCACGTTATGGAATAATATATATGCAAAAATATGTGCATATTATTTGTTTCTCAGTAATCGCATTGCTTTGGGATTATTTTCTTCCATCTTTGCTAATTAAAGGAATGAGTGAATTACTTGCAACGTTTGCATCATTTGTCACCATTGTAAGTTGCCTCCATTATCTTCTTACCATATCTTGGTAATTTAATCGACGACTCTCAAGGATTTGCACTGGCTATATATTTAGGGTAGAATTCATCGTAAACCCATCCAGGCATTCGGCCAGTGATCTCCAAATAGAGTATATCTTCTTGTTAACCCTAATTTAGGGCTTTGGTATGTAAACTCTTATCTTGTAATCTCTTGTAACTCTCTCATGTGTGATAAAATCTCTCTCCTTTGGACCAGACGTACATGGAACCAGTATAAATATTGTGCCTCTGTTTGTTATTTATACTTATTTACCATTTTGTTTAGAGTAATAGAAAAATTGCAGCTAGATTGAGTGATTTTCAAATTGGCATATCTAGATCTTGTTTTTTTTTTTCGCATTTGTGCAATTTTTGCACAACAGATAATGAACAAAACATACATGAATACTTAGTAAAAAATATTTTGATGAAATATATCATTGGGTTGATAATGGTTTTGATGAGTATTTCCCCAGCTTCATTCCTTTTTTCTATGAACCACATACAGCTCCAACCTCGAAACAAAATAAATTTCATTTTAAACAAGAGATCCATCTTTCATGCCGCGTTGACTGCTTACTCTTTCGTATCCTTTGAATGCTATGCTCTTCGTATTGATGCCGGTATGGATCCTTCGTATCGATTGCTTTGTCTCGATCCTCTTCGTATCCATTGGACCATAGCCTTTCGCCTCCATGCTTCATACCCATCCACCAGCGCCTGTGGGCTTATTCGTATCCATCAACTGCGCCTTTTTTTGCATCCATCAACCAACCCCCCTTCATATCCATGTTGTTCGTATCGATCCAAGCTGTTGTTATGGATCGATACGAACAAGACCGATACAAACACGACCTTCGTATCCATCCTGATCGATACGAAATCTTCGATTCGAAGCGTGCAGCTATTTCCATCCCGATCGATACGAACTACCATCGATCCAAAGCCATGTGTGCTATCCACATTCGCGTCCATCTGCTTACACCCCTTGATCGATACGAATCGTATCGATACGAACGACATCCATTGATTCGAAGTAGCTCATGTTGATCGATACAAACAGTATCAATTCGAACCATATCGATACGAAGGTATCGATGCGAACCATTTCTCACCAATATTGATCCATCCATATCTCGAGCATATGAACTCCGATTGACCTAAAATTTGAAATGTAGCCTCAACTAGCCTTGTTTATCATTCCCAATCGATCTCGTCTTGATTGTAGTTTGGTCAAATTTTGACGATATCGATCATAACCTTGTTTTCAGTCTGTTTGCACCAAATTGGGCAACACCCTTCGGAAGTTTTTTTGAAGAGATAATAAATGAAGAACTAAAACTGAAAATGAGGATTACCTAACAAAAATTCTAAGTCACAGAAAAGTAAATTGCACAGAAGACAAGAATTTAGAGTGGTTCGGCGATGCGCCTACGTCCACTATGAAGTTTTTTCACTTTATTGCTTAATACTTGAAGGTTACAAATGTTTTGAAGCAAATTACAGCAGACAACAGACTTAAATTCGAAATCAGCAACAGTGAAGACGACATGGAACGTTTTTGGCATCGTTTGGACGTATTCATTCTCTCCAAATTCTCCCACCCCCCTTCTGAATGACTAGGGGCTCTATTTATAGGTGTGGGAGGCTGAAATCCTGCCTAAAACCTGGGAAGGCCGCTTGGCACGTGAGGTGGGCCCATATGCCCGCGTTCTGGGAGTCCGTGCCCAATTTGGGATCGATCCGAAGTAAGGTTCGAATTGATCAAAAAAGCATCCAATTGAGGCAAAATTTGGTGTGGACATTCTTCAGTGTGTAAGCAAGCTCCTATGAAAATTTCATAGCATTTGGATCAGAGGATTGAGAGTTATGATCGATTCAAGATGGTGCTCTTAGGTACGTTGTTTGCTTGGACTCGATCCTATGGATTCGTTCGAATCGATCAATTCGAATCCATAGGGTCGAATCCATGCCCCTGCGATGTGGCGCACGTCCTTCGTGTCGATCTGCCTACTTCTCCGTGTTGAATGGGGTCGACTCCGAGTTCGTAGCCGGGTTCACTTGATGGTTTCGAGTGTTGGATTCGAACCTCTGGATGGATTCGAACTAAGGCTTGCTCGGTGGAGTCGAGGCAAGGTTTAGTTCGTGGGTTCGAACCAATGCATGGACGATGGCGGCCACTTGGATGGATTCTAAGGCAGGCCATCGTGATGGATTCGAAGCAGATGGAGTCGAGGCCGATGGAGTCGAAGTTGATGGATGTGAGGCAGATGGAATCGAAGTTGATGGATGTGAGGCAGGCACTAGCTGATGGATTCGAACAACGTCCCTGCTTATGGATTCGAACTAGATGGTTTCGAACTTAGATGGGTTCGAACTAGGTGGGTTCGAACTAATGAAGGGGTGATGGATTCGAACCGGGCAAGTTTTACCTCTCTCAACTCGAATCCATCATAACTTGAGCATGCGAACTCGGATTGACTTGAAATTTGAGATGCGGACTTTTATGATCTTTCTTGTCATGCCCTATCAATTGTGGCCCGATTCCATCTCAAATTGATAGGGCCACAATTGATAGGGCATGACAAGAAAGATCATAAAAGTCCGCATCTCAAATTTCAAGTCAATCCGTGTGCGCATGCTCAAGTTATGATGGATTCGAGTTGAGAGAGGTAAAACTTGCCCTGTTCGAATCCATCACCCCTTCATTAGTTCGAACCCATCTAGTTCGAACCCATCCAAGTTCGAAACCATCTAGTTCGAATCCATAAGCAGGGACGTTGTTCGAATCCATCAGCTAGTGCCTGCCTCACATCCATCAACTTCGATTCCATCTGCCTCACATCCATCAACTTCGACTCCATCGGCCTCGACTCCATCTGCTTTGAATCCATCACGATGGCCTGCCTTCGAATCCATCCAAGTGGCTGCCATGGTCCATGCATTGGTTCGAACCCACGAACTAAACCTTGCCTCGACTCCACCGAGCAAGCCTTAGTTCGAATCCATCCAGAGCTTCGAATCCAACACTCGAAACCATCAAGTGAACCCGGCTACAAACTCGGAGTCGACCCCATTCAACGCGGAGAAGTAGGCAGATCGACACGAAGGACGTGCGCCACGTCGCAGGAGCATGGATTCGACCCTATGGATTCGAATTGATCGATTCGAACGAATCTGTAGGATCGAGTCGAAGCAAACAGCGTACCGAAAAGCACCATCTTGAATCGATCATAACTCTCAATCCTCTGATCCAAATGCTATGAAATTTTCATAGGAGCTTGCTTACACACTGAAGAATGTCCACACCAAATTTCGCATCAATTGGATGCTTTTTTGATCGATTCGAACCTTTCTTCGAATCGATCCCAAATTGGGCACGGACTCCCAGAACGCGGGCATATGGGCCCGCCTCACGTGCCAAGCGGCCTCCCCAGGTTTTAGGCGGGATTTCAGCCTCCCACACCTATAAATAGAGCCCCTGGTCATTCAGAAAGGGGGTGGGAGAATTTGGAGAGAAAGAATACGCCCAAACGCTGCCAAAAACGCTCCATGTCGTCTTCACTGTTGCTGATTTCGAATTTAAGTCTGTTGTCTGCTGTAATTTGCTTCAAAACATTTGTAACCTTCAAGTATTAAGCAATAAAGTGATAAAACTTCATAGTGGACGTAGGCGCATCGCCGAACCACTCTAAATTCTTGTCTTCTGTGCAATTTACTTTTCTGTGACTTGGAGTTTTTGTTAGATAATCCTCATTTTTAGTTTAAGTTCTTCATTTATTATCTCTTCAAAAAAACTTCCGAAGGGTGTTGCCCAATTTTGGTGCAAACACTTTGGTGCTTTCACTGAGAAAAACCCAGTTTTTTCTCCTGCTCCTTGGATCTGTCTTCAATACCAGATTGCGTATATCTAAGAGGGAGATCCAGATCTTTGAATTCAAATTCCTTCCATTCTATTCAGATTTGCAAAAGTCTAAGGAAAGGAATCCAACCTTCAGGATGGTTATCACAAGAACCACCTCTAACCCTATCAATCAAGAAGAACAGGATCGACAGAATCCTGCACCTCTACCTCTACCTAATCAAGATGCTACTGCACACTCCGAACCCCCAGCTCCGGTTACCCGACAAGAGCTGCAGCCGCTACTCCAAGAGCTGACCCAAAGTCGGCAACAACTAGAAGAACAGTTACGCGCTAACGCTGAACTAATCAACAAGTTGGATCGCCAGAAGCGAAAGAGATCCAAGAGAGACCACGTGTCTCTCTCCTCCAGCGAGAGTTCTTCATCTTCTGATTATCACAATCGATCTCCACGACCCCGACTAGATGGGAATCGTATGCCAGCTGCTGGAGGTCAACCAACAATGACCGTTGGACATCTGAGAGTTGGTCCATCAGCCAGTTTCCAAACCGGACCCTCCTCCCGAGGAGGTGCCGTCCCTCACCACACTACAGAATACCGCACTACCGACGTTGCAGCTGAACCAGGGGTTGACATTCGAGATCAGTCGGACCTGGATCGTCGTCATGACAGACGTAATCCTGAACCATACGTCCAAGAGGACTATGAGCCAAGAAGGCAAAACTTGGACCATCGACAATATCCGGTCCAACCCCAAAGCATGGAACGTAATCATACTCCGGTGCAGACCGCCCAAAACACGCAAATGCCGGATATTTCAACTATGATACGTCGAATGATCCGTGAGAGCCAGGGATTCACAAATGACGATTGGGGAGTTACCCAAAGTCACACTCCTTTTACGGACGATATCTTTACTGCTGAACCCCCACGGCGATTCAGGATGCCAACTCTACCCATGTATGAGGGAAACTCCGACCCCAACCAACATATTCTAAAATATGAATGGTCGATTACTGCTGCCCGTGCCGACAATGCGGTGAAGTGTCGTAGTTTCCCTATATCCTTGGGGGGCATCGCTACCATGTGGTTCACCCGACTGCCACCTCGATCCATCTCTTCATTCAAACAGTTGGCCACAAAATTCGTTGAGCAATTCCGCATGCACGTCGCAAGGCCCAAAGATGTCAACACTCTGTCTAGTGTCACTCAAGCTCCTGGAGAAACGCTCAGACACTACTTAGAGAGATTCCATACAGCATGTGCGGAGATCAGCAATCCAAACAATAACTCCATTCTTATGGCGCTGACTAAGGGGATCAACCCCGATTCTGAGTTTGGTAACTGGTTAGCTGGAAAACCACCTGCATCGTTGGACCGTTTCCATGCCAAGGCGGCCCAATTCCTGAGACGGGAAGACACGAAATAGTCTAGGAAGCAAACTGATCCAAGACCAAATGCGGAAGGGATCCAAAGCAATGTTGCAATCAAACAGTCCGGTGAGAGCTCCGGAAAAGTTCAGTTGAACGTCAAAAATAAACAAGCTCGGCGAAGAGAGAGCGTGAATCAAACTAAAAAACAAGATCAAAATCGTGGCCTGCAACGCAAGAACCCGATGTTTGACAGTTACACTCCTTTGAATACTTCACTGGAGGACTTGTATTTACAAACCCGTAATACAATTCAATATGAAAAACCTGCTCCAAGACCGTCCTCAGAGAGACAAATCCAAACATGAAAGTTTTGCAGGTTCCATGAAAGCTACGGGCATAAGACGAATGAGTGTCATCGCTTACAAGACCTCGTTGATAAATTGATTAGAGAAAAGAAGCTGGAATAGTTCGTTCGGACGCCGCAGCCGGGAGAAGCGGGCCCATCAAATCAAAATAATGAATGCAATCAACTGATGCAGGAAAACTCCGCCCTCATCGGATGGAGGTTAGTAGTAAATTCTGTTGGGGGTATCCCTCACCCAACAAAGCGAAGCTGGGATGAGATAAAGTCGTATGCCAGTCCCACTAGGCATGCAGATTTTGCATGCTGTAGAAATTTGGAAGATACAGTTCCGGTCAAACGACAGAAAGCAATGACTGATGACATTGTATTTAAGTGTAGTAATGATGACAGAATCGTAGTCCCGACCACCGATCCACTAGTCATATCAGCTCAGATAGGCCACGTATGGATGAAAAGGATTCTGGTCGAGTTCCGTGAATATAATATTTAAGCGAGCCTACGACCAAATGAATCTAAAGGCCAAAGACTTGAAACCATGCCGGTCCAGTATCCACGGCTTCAACGGGAGCGCAGTCATACCCGTTGGAGAACTAGAAATACCAATAGAGTTGGGAACAGGACATCGCTGCAGAATTCGGACGTTGCAATTCGTAGTGATGGACATAGATTCACCGTACAATGCTTTCTTAGGCCGACCAGCCGTTGCTGAATTCAGGGCTGTTATCGCCCCATGGTGCCTAACCTTAAAATTCCCCACTGAAAAAGGAGTTGGTGTTGTCATGGGAGACCAGGCCGACTTAAGGACCATCATACTCCGAAAGCGAGTTTTCCGGTCGCACGATGTCAATGATCAACCCCAAACCTTCAAAATTGGTGATTTAGTCTACGGAAGAGTACACTCAACACCATCGCACGCAAAACCAACGTGGGAAGGGCCCTGTGTAATTGAACAAAAATTTGGGGATGACTTGTTCTTGCTGTCAACATTGGGCGGTCCTATTTTGCCAAGAGCCTGGAAAAGCAAGGACCTTCGCCATTGCCACGCATGACAGCAATAAAATATTATCTCTTCGAGCTAGAGCTGTGATTCACCGAATGCAACGTTCAACAATCACGACATACGAAGAGCTAAATTCCATCAAACAATGGAATTTATTCAAATAGCGAGTGACTGTGATACGACCGGCCACCCCCAGCTCGGGGGTAAGCCATCACATCAAAGGCTGAACTGGACCAACACACGACAGCCCTACAACTAACTCCAACTTCCCACAGCGTGAATTGGAGTATAAACATTCCATAACTCGTTCCCACTGCGCGAACGGACTCCAACTTCCCATGGCGTGAATTGGAGTATAAACATTTCATAATTCATTCCCACCGCGCGAACGGACTCCAACTTCCCATAGCGTGAATTGGAGTATAAACATTTCATAATTCGTTCCAACTGCGCGAACGGACTCCAACTTCCCACTGCGTGAATTGGAGTATAAACATTTCATAATTCGTTCCCACTGCGCGAACGGACTCCAACTTCCCATAGCGTGAATTGGAGTATAAACATTTCATAATTCGTTCCCACTGCGCGAATGGACTCCAACTTCCCACAGCGCGAATTGGAGTATAAACATTCCATAATTCGTTCCCACTGTGCGAACGGACTCCAACTTCCCAGAATGTGAATTGGAGTATAAACATCAAATCCATCGTTCCCAGAATGTGAACGAATTCCTAAAAAGGCCAAATAGGTGTGACTGACCATCTATCGGCTGACTCCAACTTCCCAGAGTGTGAATTGGAGTATAAACATCAAATCCATCGTTTCCAGAGTGTGAACGAATTCCTAAAAAGCCCAAATAGGTGTGACTGACCATCTATCGGCTGACTCCAACTTCCCAGAGTGTGAATTGGAGTATAAACATCTATTCCAGGTTCCCGGAGTGCAAATCAACCCATCAATGCGAACTCCAAGTTCTCAAAGCATGAATTAGAGTATAAACATCAATTCCAGGTTCCCGGAGAGCGAACTAAGTCATAAACATTGATAATTAATAAGTTCCCAGGATATGAGCCGGACTGTTAATTGCAAATTGTGTTAAGTCCCCGGAGTGTGGACATATATTCAAGGCTTATGACATATGTGAACACGAGCTAATCAACGCAATACTTAAGCAAAAGAGAAAAGAGTTGTTTTCCATTTCATCAACAAACAAAAAAAAAAGTTTGATTACATGACAAAACAAGGAATAGTCCATAAAGTGGGTGCCGAGTCCACACCTATACACAGCTCAAAAAAGGAGAAGTAAAAAGATTGCTAAGGACATCTGCATCACACGACATGAAATTCAGTCCTTCTTCTTCCGGTGCCTCTTCTTCGGGGTTGAGCCGCTAGACCCGCTACCCGGCTTCTTGCGAGATTTTTTGCCCTTCTTTGGAGCATCCTCAGGATCTGGCATAATATCCACATCTTCCTCAGAGCTGGAAGGGAAAAAGATCCTTTTGTGAAGACGAACCGAAGGCAGAGGAGCAGTAACAGGCAGTGAAGCCTCAGCACTAGAAGCCATAGCTGTACTGACAGGGGAGGTAACCATTAAAGGAGTTAAGCTTGGTGGAGCAACATCGCTTGCGGAACCACCGACCGTCGTCGCCGCAGCCAGTTCAGCGCTTATTTCTTCAAAGATTTCTTCCTCTCGGGAAGATCGAGCAGCGCCAGACACACTGATATTCAGCATAAACGAGCTGAAAGTTGGAGCGACTCCACCCAGTGGAAAGGAAGGATCGGTAAAAGGGTCACAGGGTTGCTTAATAAGTTCCTCAATCATCTGAACATCAAACGACATTGAACTCCCCTCTCCAATCTCGCCGGTTACGGCGGTAGTTGTAATAGCCTCAGTAACGACAGCTCCTTGCATTGACTGCGAAGTTTGTGGTACTGAGAGTACTGGCGCATCACTTTCAGTCACTAGTCGAAAAGAAATGAGAATAATTAGTCAAACGGTCTGTTCCAAGTTCATCATCCTAAAATACTTAAGGAAATATTTGAAATACCTTCTTTGCCTTGGCTCGGCGATGAGACGGGTTCGGAAACAGTAGTTGTACCAAGAGACAGTTCCGGTCGATCCGGGTTATAAGCAGGAACAACGTGTGAACCAACTATAGCAGTAACCTTAGACGAGGTCGGGGCATCAACTGAAACATCTTCACTACCATGTGCAGCTCCTGAACCCTCGCCAGTTTCCACATGGTGAAAACCGAGTCCCTCTCTCTCGGTAGAAATCATCGCTTCATAGAGAAGTTTCCTTTCCTCGCTCAACAAGCGAGACTCGAGTTCAAATTTATCCATGGCACCTTCAGGGAGAGATGCTTTCTTGTGCGCCACCAATTCTCTCCAAGCATTGAGTAGAAGCGTAGAATAATCTCTGAGCCACGAGAGATTCCTGTGCTCGAGCACATTTGCATTGTAAGTATCAAGAAGCTCATTAAATTCGGCTTCTACCCTGAATATCTCTGCTTGAACTCTCCCTTCCACTTCTGCCTCCACCGCTTCAACCTTAGCAACCGCCGCGTCTCGCTCAGCTCGGAGAGACACGACTTGCTCGCATGCTTCTTGTGCGGCAATGTTAGTGACATCTTTTTCCTTGTTCAAGCCGGAAAACTTAGCCTTCAATTCCTCAAGCTCTCTGACCGTCGCATCCCGCTCGGCCTCAACATTTTTATACCGATGGCCCAAATCTTCAACTAAAGTGCAATGTGCTTGTTGTATCTTCGCCATTTCATTTAGTGTTTCATCGACCTTTTTTAGCGACTCCATTTCGGCCTTGCGAGAAGATTCCGTTTCAGATTGGCGTATGTCAATAATACGGTTCTTCTGAGCCAAGTCTGCTTCCAGTTTCTCAACCACTTTGGCTCGTTCGAAGGCTAATTTCGAAGCTTTAACAGCCGCCCTGTACCATTCTTTATACTGAGCATAAAAATCACAGGTATAGCTGAGGGCGGTGTTCACAGCCTCTTCAGGAATTCTTTTGAGATTGGGTGGAAAGATATAGGCATCGAAGCATATTTCTGGAAAATCTTTCTTCAGTTGAGCAATTCTTATACCCCCTTCACCAGACGGTTCAAGAGGGGCCTCTTCCACAGTTGCGGTCGTAGCCGTATCAGTCCTTGAACGATGTGGACCAGGTTTTGAGATCTGTTGAGAAGGTTGTTGTCGCGGAGGTTCGACCGCAGGTGCCTGGCCTCTGGATGGCGGAGGAGAACGGGAGGGTGAACGGTACCTTCGGTCCCTATCAGAACGCTCCTGGCTAGAATAATATCGGGAATGGTCCCTTTCACGATGCTCTTGCTCGTAATACCTCCGCTCACGGTCACGGTCAGAATCCCTATGGCGAGACTCGTAATAAGATGAAGAATGATGCACTCGCCCAAGTCTATCAAGTGTAGAAGGACGATCCGACATGGCACCTGTAAAAAAGAAACAATTCGGTTAATTATCAAGGAAAAGCACTGCAATGCATGTGGAAGTCGTGAGGTGTTGTGAAAAGTGTATAAATGCGCAAACACCCCGACCAACCAGAAGCGTCGATTACACTAACGGGTAAAGATTCGCTTATATCAAGCGCTTCCCGGAGCTCTTCCAACCCGGACCCGTGGTGGAGAGATACGAAGTCCGGAATGGGAATATCGTCCAGCCCTGTGAAATGGTCTCCGGACTGGCGAGGAGAGGCGCTGGAAACAGTAACCCCAGGACTGGAACGGGTTACGACTACAGACATCCATCTCTTAAACTTAGGTACAACAGCCTTGCCTTTCTGACCCTCTTCTATTCGGGAAAGGTCGCCTGCTATCTCAGTGTCCGTGGGCGTTCTTTCATCATCGCTCATTTCTCTTATCACAACGCCAGGTTTTCTTTTTGCCACCTTCTTCTTCTTCCTCGAGGCCGATTTCGCCAATCCTTCAATTTCAATACTCTGGCTCATCCCAATCAAACCCAATGTCCTTAAGTTATCATCGGTCAACAGCAAATCAATGTGCCTTGAGTCACTTGGGACCCTTTGCAAGCTTTGAACGACGTCTCTATAGTGCCCACCGGTAGGTCTCGAAATGATGGCCGTAAGAGTAGAAGAATATTAATGAAAAGTATTAAAAGTGGCCATTCAAAGATGAATTACGATACCTACTGTTGGGCGAATTCTCACCCACGAGATCTCGAGACCAAGAAGCATCAATTCCGTCTGGGATTTCCCACTCCATTCGTTCCATTCCATCTGGTACCCTTACCAAGTGAGATAGCCGAACCGGATTCGCAATCATGGGTGGCCGAACCAATCGTCCTTCGAGTGCCTGCCGAACCAACACGAGGAGGAAGCCACCAAACGATTCGGTACCGAACCATTCGGTACCGGACCAACCCATCACCTCACCACAACCGAACCAACTCCGGCTCCCCTCGCTGCCGAACCGGTGGCAATGTCGAACCAACGCACGCGTCCATCACCGGACCACACAACCAAAGCCTACCGAACCACCTCCTGCCGAACCAATGTCACTCCATCCTCCGGCCGAACCAACCCCAAGCACCTCTTGCCGAATCACTACTCCCATGGAACCAAACACCGGTTCGTCCACTGCCGGACCACATGCCACCGAGTCTACCACCTACCGAACCAAACACTTCCTAGCTCCTACCGGACCAACCCAAACCCCTACCACCGGACCAGCCACACCGGTCCATCACCATGCTCCTACCACCGAACCGAAGCTCCACCAGTCCACTCCTCTCCTAACACCGAACCAAGCTCCGCCGAACCAGATGTGCCAGGCCAGATCGCTTCAGCCCAGGCCCACCAGCAGCTATATACATCCAAGACCCCTGTCCCCAGCCTCATTCTACAAAATGGAGGGGCAGGGGTACAATAATGGTAGACAAGTTTGAGAGCTCAAGCACGGAAGGAACTTTCAAACAACTTTCAGATTCTTGTAATCAAAGCTTTGTACTTGTAATCTGAAAAAAAGAGGAGAATAACATATAAAGTGGACATAGGCACGTTCTGGCCGAACCACTATAAATCTGTGTGTCTTTTACGTTTTAGCCACTGCTTTTTACATATTTGCATAACTCGTCCAAATCACTAAGAATCACATAAATTCGATTAAATCACACGACTTGGAGATGTTTGCCCATTTTTTGTGCAAACATTTTTGGTGCTTTCACTGAGAGCTCGAGCTAAAAGCTAAAACTTCTCCTACTCAACCTTCTTCCTAACAGCCTTGTTCCTTGATCCAACAACATGACTTCCAGGAAGAGGAGGGATGTCAACAAAGGAAAGAACGTCGCAACTAGAAGTCTTCCGGATTCAGTAGCCCCAGATCAAGAGAATCATCCCATTTCAACAGCAGTACCAGATGGAAATCAGGCAAATCCGATTTCCCCTGCCACGGAACGACCAATTACTAGGGCAGATCTGGACAGGGTTGTGGCTGAAGTAACTAACCGCTTCACATCTCAACAAGAAGCCTTGGTGGACCAACTCATGTCACGCTTAAGGGATGCTGAAGAATCCAACCGCAACACCGAATCATGGGGTGAGTCCCAATCTGGAGGATCTGGGAGACGACAAAGACCTTTCTTCTTCGAAGAGGTTAACAACAGAAATAGCCATGGTAGGAGCCGAGCCCGGACTCAGCCCGAATTCCGACCCGAGGAAACGCTTGGAACCGAACCCGACGGGGGAAGTGCCAGGCAGGGGTCGGATGCAGCTGAGCCCGTCATGCTACCTAACCAAGAAAACACCAGTAGACGGGGCCGAGCTGGAATCCAGCCCGAAGTTGGACCCGAGGAAGTGCTGAGAACAGAACCCCGCAGGGAAGATCATGGCAAGGGCCAACTGTGGCTGACCCCGGCATGCCCCTAGAAGACCAGAGGCAGCCTTTGGAGAATGATAGGAGTGACAGACGATACCATCCCTACAAGTCATCGGGACGGACTCAATCCCGCAGAGAAGAACCAAACTCATTTCTATCCGCTCCAAGCTCTGATGAAAGGATGGCGCGATTGTTCAAAGAGTGCATCCAACGGGAACAAAGGGATCGAGGAATAGGCGCTAGGGTGACCAGCCCCTTCACCCGTAATATCGAAACTGCCTTCACCCCCCGGGAATGGAAAATGCCAACAATGGAACCTTACAAGGGAACCTCTGATCCTATCGTACACTTACAGAGATATACCCAGCATATGCTCATGAGCGGAGCAACAGAGGGAGTATTATGCAAATGCTTTCCACTATTTTTAGCTGATCTAGCTACCTCCTGGTTCTGCCATCTACCCTAAGGATCCATCAATTCATGGGAAATGTTGAAGGAGAAGTTTATCAGCCAGTTCCGCATTCATGTGGAACAACCCAAGGATGCTTACTCCCTATCTACTGTCAAACAGAAACCCGAAGAGACATTGCAGCAATACCTAACCCGGTTCAATGCCGCAGCAGCAGCAGTTCAAGATGCCGATGAGAAACTTGTCCTGATGGCCCTCTGTAGTGGTGTGCATCCGGATACCAAGTTTGCTAGAAGACTAACTAAAGAAAAACCAGCTACCTTGCCCGATTTCTTCCATGTAGCTGGAAAGTACATGAGACTCGAAGAGGCTGCCACTGAAAGGCAGACAGGACCACAGGCTAAGACGGCTCATGGAAACGCCCCCACCGCAGCAAAGGACATTCAGAGAAACGACTCCAGAGACAATGCAGGGGGCAAGAAGGGAGAAAAGCGCTTGTACCAACCAGGACCGAGATTTGACGCTTACACTCCTTGAATGAAACAGTCAAGAACATCTTCCTGGCCACCCAGGACGAACTTACATACAAGCGCCCCCCGTACAAGAAAGAGTCAGATCACGCAATCCAGTCCGGAAAATTCTGCCGTTTCCACGAGTCTCATGGGCACGATACCAATGAATGCCGCCATCTCAGAGACCTAATTGAAGAACACATCAGAAGAAAGAGACTGGAACACTATGTGAAGAGCCAGAACAGGACTCCAACCCCTGCCAATGAAAACCCAGTGCCATCCCCCTTAGGGGTAGGAGGAGGAAATCGCAACACCAGTGGCTCTAGTCAAGAGAAGATAGTGGTCCATATCATATCAGGAGGACCACACATCGCCGACAGAAGCTGGGCAGAGATGGAAAGATACGGCAAGTCACTTAGAAACGCTGAAGGCTACGTTAATTCTATTATGGAAGAACGCCACCCGAAACGGAAAGAAAATGACGACATCACATTCAGTAGGCGTGATCTAGAGGGAAGACAATACCCACACATGGATCCTATGGTCATCTCTGCCTTGTTCGGTCCAGCCAAAGTTTTTCGAATTTTAGTAGACACTGGAAGCTCGGTGAACATCCTATTCAGGCATGCTTTCGACAAAATGAAGCTGTCAATGAAGGATGTATCTCCCTGTAACAAACCGCTACATGGTTTCACTGGAGAAACGAAGATGCCCCTCGGGCAACTTGACCTCTTCGTCGAAATAGGAAGTCATCCCCGCTCCGTTGTGCGAAAACAAACATTTGTGCTAATAGAGTACCACTCGGCCTACAACGCCTTCTTGGGAAGACCAGCCTTGTCTGACTTCCAAATTGTCCTAGCTCCATGGTGCCTAAAGATGAAATTTCCAACAGACAATGGAATAGGGGAAGTAGAAGGAGATCAAGACGCTGCCCGAGACTGCTACGTAACTGAACTTCGCAATAACCGCAGAGGGGATAAAGGGAAAGATGCAGAGACTACTCTCTGCATGAAAAGCTTGGAAGCATAGCAACTAAAGAAAACCCCTCCTCTTCGAGATACCAGTGATCCTTTCAATGAACTAGATCCCAGGGACAAAGAGGAGGAGGCCACCGCCGAGCCTGCAGAGGCTATGGAACTTGTACCTATAGACAAACACGACTCACAGCATATCTAAGGAAGACTAAGCTGCTACTCAATCAATTGGATCACCATTTAATCAAACACATTCCTCGAGGAGAGAATCAGGAGACCGACGAACTGGCAAAGCAAGCTAGCATGAGAGACGACATCGCTTCCGGAACAATAACCATCTCAAAGCAACTAGCCCCGAGTTTCGGGCAAGTGAATCTGATAGCTGCAATCGAAGAGGAAACTTGGATAACTCCCATCCGGACATACTTACAAAGTGGCACACAGCCCAACAAGCGTAACGAAGCCAAGGAAATCTTATCCAACATTCATCAAGGAAGCTGCGGAGATCACACTAGGGGGCAGACTCTGGCAAGGAAGATACTACGATATGGATATTTCTGGTCCGCCTTAAACGAAGACGCATTAGACTTCGTCAAAAGATCTGGCAGATGTCAGAAATTTGCTAAGACTCCTTGGCTACCAACAAATGAGATCATTCAAATGACCGGCCTTTTTCCCTTTGCAATATGGAGAATTGACTTGATTGGCAAACTACCAATAGTCCGAGGCGAAGCCAGATCTGCAATAGTGACAGTCAACTATTTCACCAAATGGGTGGAAGCGGAACCTCTGAATAAAATATCTTCGGCAAAAATTATCAACTTATTGATCAAAAATATTCTATGCAGGTACGGAGTCCCACTCAAGATCATATCAGACAACGGACTCCAGTTTGACAGCGAAGAATTCGCCGACTGGTGCTAAGAGCACGGAATTCACAAAAGCTTCTCATCTGTAGCTTATCCTCAGGCAAACGGACAAGTCGAAGCTGTCAACAAAATTCTCAAAACCCTAATCAAGAAGAAACTTGAAAAGTCAAAAGGCGCTTGGGTGGATGAATTTCCTACGGCACTTTGGGCCTACCGCACATCTTACAGAACATCAACGGGGCATACTCCTTTCTCTTTGGCATACGGATTGGAGGCCATGCTCCCAGTTGAAACTGTAGTGCTCTCTCACCGTAGGATCCACTACAACCCAGAAGAGAACGAAGAACTCCTCCTCATGTCTTTGGATCTAATTGAGGAGAGAAGAAATGATGTAGCACTCAAAGCAGAAGCCCACAAGCAAAAAGTGGCAGCACAATACAACTCCAAAGTCAAGCATCGCAGCTTACAAGAAGGAGATCTTGTCCTCAAATGAATCTTTCCGCGCCCCGGGGCACTGGACCCCATCTGGGACGGACCATATGTAATTCATCAAGATCTTCACAACGGAGCTTATATTTTGTCAACAGTGGACCGAGTGGTGTTCCAGAGGGCATGGAACATCCGACACCATCGTCGATACTTTGCTTAACGTGCACTGCCCATATGAAGCGTATTAACAATGAGAATCGGTGGACGTAGGCATTTTCGTGCCGAACCACTTTAAAAATCTTGTCTCTTGTTAACTTGTTCCTTCATATCTTGGCTACTTGTTGAGCTTTATCCTTTTCTGTTGAACAAAATCCTATGGCATCTCCATTCAAGACGCATCACAGCGTGACTCCACCTGGACAAAACCTAACAGGTACGCTACGATCCTATGCCCTCGCCAATGAGACACTTTGCTCCGGTATCCCTCTACCGCGAGTTAACTCATTGTTTGCCTCGGCCCTTAAAGCCGACTGTAATGAGCTAAGTATAAGTCATCAAAATGGCCGACTATAGCCGATGGCAGCTCATTACAGCGATTCGGCTCGCCGACAACTGTGAACCGATTATAAGCCCCAACATAAGGTGTGGCCAACCAGGGGCAGTTCACGGTTGACGATCGGCACCCACGCTAGCCAGCCACGGTAAATCGAATAATACCCATGATTACGGGCCATAATGGTCTGGGTAGTTACCGTGCGCGATCTCGGCTCCGGTGTGTCTTAAGTGCGGCTGTGGTAAAAAAGAAAACTCCCCGCGGAGGCGTAAGATGGGTGACAAATGTCTCCAAGACCCACAGCTAGGGAAAGTGACTACAAAACCCGTTTTCCACAAACTTAAGCACATCGACGGCCTTCCGTGATTGGAAGTTTTACTTTTCCTATATTTCCATTCCATTTAAATACTTTTCTCCTATCCTGTATAACGACCCCTAAAGTACAGGACACCAACTAGGAGACATTCGCTTGTAAGAATCAGAGCCCGCAAACTGGATAACAAGGCACTCAGCTGTATCCATGATCAGTTACCCAAGACGCTCAAAGCTACCCCCTGCAACTAAAACATGAAGGGCGATACTCTCTTCTCTTGTACATAAACATGTAACTATAACTTACTCATACATCACACTAACATTGCAAAACATGAAATTATGTTTCAAGCAACAGCTTAGCATCAAACACAACTAAATCACAGGCATATGCATAGTTATACTTCTTATGCAGCACATCAAAATAATAACAGCATTCAAAATATAACAGAATCAGCTTGTGTTATAAACTTACATAAAGTCGTTCAATGACATAATTACAGCTCGAAAGTACATTAATGTTTTGAACTAGCATATACAGGAATGTCAAGCAGACCAAATACAATAACCAGCTGCATCAGTGCTCCACCCTCATTCTACCAGCTCTCTGAATCTACCTGGCTGCAGGATCGGAACGCCTAGCATGTTGACCAGAGGTCCCACCTGTCCAATTCAAGAAAACAATCCATTAAACAAACAATAGACGACCGAGTTATGAAAAGCTGAGAAGGGAAAACTCACCAGCATCCGCTCCTTGGTCCTCATCCTCCAACTGCACGCCAACCTCCTCAGCAGCAAGCAGCCGCATGCCCTCCTTCATCGCCACTTTCTCCTCCTCAGTAAACTGGGCCATATCCAACCACTAGTGATCTCCGGATGGGTCCTGGTCGTCCCGGTCCTGGTTGGGCTGGGGGCACGGAAGAAGACTCTTCTCTATCCTTGGAATTCTTTCTGTCTGATCGAGTTTCCGCTTTGCGAGACATTTATCTGCGGAACAAGAAAAACATGGTATTAGAACAAGGAGTATGGGAATATAAATGAATAGTTATCAAGTTCCATTCGGTGGTCAAGTTTTCGAGTTTCATTCGGCATTGAAGGTCCAAGTTTCATTCGGTATTGAAGGTCCAAATTTCATTCGATACTGAAGGTTCAAGTTTCATTCGGTATTTGAAAATAAAGCTTATTCGGCACTCGTACTCCAACACTCGTTTGGTAGTGCAAGGCGGAGGTTCATTCGACATTCGTATTCCACATGCTCATTCGGCAATTCGAGGCGGAAGTTCATTCGGCAAAGGAAAGTCTCACCTGGTCCGGCAATTGAAGTCTGATTCGGTGACACTATTGATTCGGCAAATACAGGTTTGATTCGGCTATCCCAAGGAGTATGGCATAACGAAGGCATGAGTCCCCTACTTATAGGCGAGCGTATACACGACCAGACCAATTGGTTCGACACTTGGGACCAGATGAGAGTGCCTAAGCTGAATGATCTAAAACAAAGCACGACATATGCGGGCATATGCCCCACTTTGGAGGGCAAATGTTGGGCGAATTCTCACCCAGGAGATCTCGAGACCAAGAAGCATCAGTTTCGTCTGGGATTGCCCACTCCATTCGTTCCATTCCATCCGGTACCCTTACCAAGTGAGATAGCTGAACCGGATTCGCAATCATGGGTGGCCGAACCAATCGTCCTTCGAGTGCCTGCCAAACCAACACGAGGAGGAAGCCACCAAACCATTCGGTACCGAACCATTCGGTACCGGACCAACCCATCACCTCACCACAACCGAACCAACTCCGGCTCCCCTCGCTGCCGAACCGGTGGCAACGCCGAACCAACGCACGTGTCCATCACCGGACCACACAACCAAAGCCTACCGAACCACCTCCTGCCGAACCAACCCCAAGCACCTCTTGCCGAATCACTACTCCCACGGAACCAAACACCAGTTCGTCCACTGCCGGACCACATGCCACCGAGTCTACCACCTACTGAACCAAACACATCCTAGCTCCTACCGGACCAACCCAAACCCCTACCACCGGACCAGCCACACCGGTCCATCACCATGCTCCTACCACCGAACCGAAGCTCCACCGGTCCACTCCTCTCCTACCACCGAACCAAGCTCCGCCGAACCAGATGTGCCAGGCCAGATCGCTTCAGCCCAGGCCCACCAGCAGCTATATACATCCAAGACCCCTACCCCCAGCCTCACTCTATAAATAGAGGGGCAGGGGTACAAAAATGGCAGACAAGTTTGAGAGCTCAAGCACGGAAGGAACTTTCAAACAACTTTCAGATTCTTGTAATCAAAGCTTTGTACTTGTAATTTGAAAAAAAGAGGAGAATAACATATAAAGTGGACGTAGGCACGTTCTAGCCGAACCACTATAAATCTGTGTGTCTTTTACGTTTTAGCCCCTGATTTTTACATATTTGCATAACTCGTCCAAATCACTAAGAATCACATAAATTCGATTAAATCACACGACTTGGAGGTGTTTGCCCATTTTTTGTGCAAACACTTACGTCTGGATAACCATCTCCTGGCAAACCTTGGGGGCATCGAACAATAAACCACTCGTTCTTGAAATAACTAAGCCTGGTCCAGGCCCCAGTCACAACCTGACAGTTGCTGACCGCCTCCAGAAAAGTGAAAGACGGGCTATCACCCCTACTCTTGAAATTGAATATATGCCTGATCTCATTAGGCCTTGGCGGGCGAAAAAGGCAATCCATAAATATGACAAAGATGTTATTCAGTAATGCATGCCCGTTGGGATGAAGTTGTGAAGGAGCAATTCCTAAATACGACAGCATCTCTCTGATGTATTGGTTAAAAGGAGGAAGAGATCCAGCCGCGCAGGCATGACGGTAAAAGGCAGTATATCCTTCAGGAGGGTTATGTGGTCTGTCACTGGCGCTAGGTAATAAAACATCGTCCAGGGATATGTTATGTTTCGAACATATCCGGCCCAACAGAGACTCCAAGATATTGGAATGGATAGAATCAACAGGATCTTTGATAAATATGGCCTCCGGCAACTCATCCGGAGCCAGATCTATGACTTCAGGAGGGATTTCCGGAATATCAAGCGCAGGAAGAGGCGAGCTTTGCGCTTCTTATTGTTGAGAACTCGAAGATTCCATAATTAACTAACTCACCGGAAAGCGGCGTTAAATACATAAAAAGCCCATGCATTCCCCCGGTGTAAAAGTGTATGAGTATGTCGTGCAGTGCAAGTGCTATGCAAAACTTAAGCCGATTTTACAAGTTGAAACAAGATGTCCAAACGACGAAACTTTGGAGTTTGAGAATGAAAATGACCGTCATTGCTGACCGTCACTTTCACGCAACCCAGGTGCTACTGACCAATTCAAGTATGAATTCGTTATATTTGTTTAAGTCATGGTGCCATCGACGAGCTCCAAAAGAGAGGTCAAGTCAACTTTGATTATGCAAGGCCGAAGCTCGTCGGAGACAAGTATGCTAAAGTTCAGTGAGTTCGTTAAAGTTCAACTTGAAATTGGTCATAGTTCAAAAGTTGGAGCAAATCAGAAAATCAGAAGTTTCAGATGTTAGAACGTTCGAATCGATCGACTCGAATCGATATGAATCGAATCGAAGACGTTCGAATCCATACACTTCAGCTCCATGAAGGTCGATTCGGTGAAGCCTTGGGGTGAAAAAAAAACCTTTCGAATCCATGGGACCTGCGTGGTTTCGAATCGATCAATATTGTGCACCTTCGAAACGATCGAAGTAACACTACTTCGAATCGATCGATTCGATGCCTTCTTTCTCCTGCAACCACCGATTCAAAGCCT
Organism: Allium cepa; assembly: GCA_030765085.1. Classification (NCBI taxonomy): domain Eukaryota; kingdom Viridiplantae; phylum Streptophyta; class Magnoliopsida; order Asparagales; family Amaryllidaceae; genus Allium; species Allium cepa. Next base: position 909,141,991 of record CM060938.1, on the reverse strand, counting down.
TCTCCTTGATATCGATTCGAAATGATCATTCACAGATCGATGCGAAGCAAGGAAGGAAGATAACATCCATCATTGCCTACACTACTCCCTGGCAACACACAGGATCGAAACGACTTGAATGGATTCGTTCCCCAGATCCAACGAGTCAACCCATCTCAGATCTCACTATTCCTCAAGGTGTTCGAAAGGAAGAATTGAAATCGATGATAAATTTCCAGTTTCGTCGTCCTACAGCCGAACCGATCACTTAAATTACCTGATTGGGTTCGTTTACAAACAAAGACTTGATGGAATTTTATCGATTCGAATTCAAAGACACGGTAGTTTCTTGCTTTGAAGGATCGAGCTGAAGAAATAGCAACAGTAAAAAGTAAAAAGTAAAAGTGAAGTTGGCCTTAGGTATTTATATGGGTTCCACCGAAAACGCGCGACCCTTCGACTCCCGGTTGTGTTGACTTCCTACCACCGGTCACTTGCCATACTCCGTCGATTCGAACAACCGCTCAATAACCCACTGCGTTCGTATCCATCACAGCGTAGAGCCGATACTTCGAATCCATCGCATGGCTAAATCCATACTTCACTTCGAATCCATTGCCTTCCTATCTTTTACACAATCGAATCTGTCCCAACTTAATCGATGCGAGGCATCATCGATTCGAGGAAGCACTAAGCAAAGGTAAGACAATCTATTCGAACAAACGTGACTTCGAATCCATCAAGACAGCACCGATGCGGAGCGCCATTGATACGAAGCACTTGAACGAGGACTGAGTTGAAAAATCCTATCAATTCGAAGTACCAATTCCATAACCATCAATTCCATCGATTCGAAACGCTATCGATTCGAATGAACATGCTTCGAATCCACTAGACACCATCGATGAGAACGAACGTAGTGCTTCGATATGAAAAATTACTTGTCTACCCCTCATATCGATTCAGGAGAGGATCGATACAAGAGGACGATTACAAACAATCGTAAAACAATGTTTTAACCCAAATCTCAAGATTGGTTCAGGAGAGGACCGATGCAGAATTCGATAACAGACCGAACTAACGACGACTTGCAATCACGCAATGTTAACTAAGTTCGAGCGGCCAGGCACTATCCTGCAGCAACCAATCATATCACAGTAAGGTTGTAGCAGTACAGAGTACAATTTTTCAGCAAAGAGAGAGCAATGATTGTTCAAAGAGAGATCGTAGATTATTCAAAGCACGTCATGTTTCCACAAGACGTACTTTGGGGGCAAATGTTATCCCGGTTTTTGGCAAAGCCGTGATACCAAAAGACCGATCGAAAACAAAGGACAGTTCATCTCAGAGATTGGTTTCACTTCTCTTCGCTATGGATATCAATGAATTTTGTCCGAGTCCGGATCGGGCCACAATTTATAGGGCATGACAAGAAAGATCATAAAAGCCGCATCTCAAATTTCAAGTCAATTCGAGTTCGTATGCTCAAGTTGTGATGGATTCGAGTTGAGGGAGGTAAAACTTGCCCGGTTCGAATCCATCACCCCTTCATTAGTTCGAACCCATCTAGTTCGAACCCATCTAAGTTCGAAACCATCTAGTTCGAATCCATAAGCAGGGACGTTGTTCGAATCCATCAGCTAGTGCCTGCCTCACATCCATCAACTTTGATTCCATCTGCCTCACATCCATCAACTTCGACTCCATCGGCCTCGACTCCATCTGCTTCGAATCCATCACGATGGCCTGCCTTCGAATCCATCCAAGTGGCTGCCATCGTCCATGCATTGGTTCGAACCCATGAACTAAACCTTGCCTCGACTCCACCGAGCAAGCCTTAGTTCGAATCCATCCAGAGCTTCGAATCCAACACTCGAAACCATCAAGTGAACCCGGCTACAAACTCGGAGTCAACCCCATTCAACGCGGAGAAGTAGGCAGATCGACACGAAGGACGTGCGCCACGTCGCAGGAGCATGGATTCGACCCAATCGATTCGAATTGATCGATTCGAACGAATCTGTAGGATCGAGTCGAAGCAAACAGCCTACCGAAGAGCACCATCTTGAATCGATCATAACTCTCAATCCTCTGTTCCAAATGCTATGAAATTATCATAGGAGCTTGCTTACACACTGAAGAATGTCCACACCAAATTTCGCCTCAATTGGGTGCTTTTTTGATCGATTTGAACCTTACTTCGAATCGATAACAAATTGGGCACGGACTCCCAGAACGCGGGCCTTTGGGGCCCCCCCACGTGCCAAGCGGCCTCCCCAGGTTTTAGGCGGGATTTCAGCCTCCCACACCTATAAATAGAGCCCCTGGTCATTCAGAAAGAGGGTCGAAGAATTTGGAGAGAAAGAATACGCCCAAACGCTGCCAAAAACGCTCCATGTCGTCTTCACTGTTGCTGATTTCGAATTTAAGTCTGTTATCTGCTATAATTTGCTTCAAAACATTTGTAACCTTCAAGTATTAAGCAATAAAGTGATAAAACTTCATAGTGGACGTAGGCGCATCGCCGAACCACTCTAAATTCTTGTCTTCTGTGCAATTTACTTTTCCGTGACTTGGAGTTTTTGTTAGATAATCCACATTTTCTGTAACGACCCGTATTTTTACAGATCGAAGGATCGTAGAAATGTTGTCATTAGACTGATAGTGCCGTTAAGTCGTTCGGAATTTAAGTCGTTTGGAGCTTAGGTCGTGTAGAAGTTGAGTCGTGTGGGGGCTTAAGTCGTGACCGACTTAGTGGTGTTGAGCGACTCATGGTAGCGGCCGACTTAAGGAGCATAGACGACTTAAGAGTTAACGGCTTATAGGGTTTGCACCGAGTTAAGGTATGGCCGAGTTAAGGTGTGACCGACCTAAGAAGTAAGCAACCTATGGAAGTTGACCGACCTAAGGTAGGTACCGACCTAGTGGTTAACCTGTGTTGGAGTTAGGTCGGCTAAGTGTTAGGTCGGCTAGGTGATAGGTCGGCCATAGGGTTAGTCGTTAGGTCGGCCATGTTTGTTAAGTCGATTATGTAGTTAGGTCGGCGTCTCGTTAGGTCGTTGGGTCGGCATCTAGTTAAGTCGGTAGGGTGTGTTGGGTTATTAGGTCGGCAGGGTTAGGTCGTGTGCATGCTATGATTGTTGAGTCGTTCAAACGACTTAAGGCTTAGGAAGGAACACGCGCATATGTTAAGTCGCGCATAGGCTTGAGTCGTTGAGTCATAGGTTGTGGGCTATTAAGTCATGGACGACTTATGGGGATAATGAGTCGTGACCGACTTAAGGGGGTACGAGTTAAGGAATCAGCCTATAAATAGAAGGGTTTGCATCACTTTTTGGCACCGGATTTTGAAGCGACGAAGTGCTGCCATTTTGAGAGCTCGACTACAACACTTCTTCACTTCTTTTCTCCACTCTAATCTTGTGCTTCCATCCATCTAGATTGAAGATCAAATCGAAGATCTAAGAGCCAAAGTTGAAGATCTTCATCCATCGAAGAGAAATTTCATCGTTTGATGCGGAATCTTGTAGGATCAAGCTAGATCCCTTGCTATCCAGATCTGTAGTTAGTTGCTTTTGAGGTGTTTTAGGTGATTTGGTGAGTGGTGGTTATCTCTCACACGGACCCAAAGGAGTATATTGGATCGGTGGCTTGTTTATGTGTTAAAGATAGCGATTTCATGCATTTTCCTTAAGTCTGCATGTAGATCTATGGTTCATGATGCTTTGACACCTATTTTACTACATGTTCACCTATGCAAGTTTATTCATCAAGTTGTAGAGATATTGTTCATGATTCATGTTTGTTAGATTGCATATTAGATTTGGACTCTTTATTTACGAAATTGCCATTATTGCTGTAATTGTTTATTTAGATCTTGTTTGAATGATTGATTACTTGGATTAATGTTTGATTTGATTGATTAGTTGATTGATAACTTGATTTGGACAAGTTGGTCGAAGATGATTCAAAAGCTAAGTGGAAAGGCTCTTGAATAAGGAAAGCTGCTTGTGGCATATGAAGCGGATGTTGAAGCTCATATGGATAGATTTGATGGTGATGTTGAGATGGGACTTTGCTATGATGCGATAAGGCAAAGCATGATGTTGAGATGGAACTTTGCTATGATGCGATGAAGCAAAGCATGATGTGAGAAAGCCTTGGTTTAATCCAGACGGGATCATCCCAAGCATGTTGATAACTCGATGATGTGGTTCGAGTTTGTGGATAATGGTTGGCTTGAGAGGCGCTTGAGCTAGTATGGAAATAGTCGTCAAGGAGGATGACTAGAAGGCTGAGATTTCATCGTTGTTGAAGGTTCTAGCATGCTCAAAGCAAGAGTACGTTGGGACGGGTCACGATGACGTTCCAGGCACGGGTCACGATGACGTGCTAGTACTCTGGGCAGATGCGATAGTCCTAGGCACGGGTCACGACGACGTGCGGAGCTATGTCTAGAACCGGGGTTACCATTAGCCCTTGGCGGATGGATGAGATAATGTGACGGTCATTCAATTAACGGTGAAATCGAGGCAATGATAACAGTGATAGCCAAAGTCATGGATGTTTGGATGTTTGGCTGTATCGTCACTTGGGCCAAGAGCGATGTTTTCAGGGTGCTTATCTGATCTTGGTTTAGGCCTTGGGGGTTTGTACTTGGAAAACATCGACCTTGACTCGAGTGATAATTACTTTGCTTTGAATGTCTGAATTGCTATGTTTGCTTCGGCTTAGTGTGTCTGGGGGCTATCACTGTAGAAAGAGGTGGAGTGGGATGGTTGGGTTCCTATTCCTTTTACCCTTTGTGCTCTTTTGGTATGTTTGATAGTTGATTTACTGCTCACTAAGACTTTTGTCTGACTCAAGATTTTATGTTTAACTCTTATTACCTTGGGCTGTTCATCCATGTTGGGATGGGCAGACTAGGTAGCAGGTGACAGGTGCTGTTCTTAATGGTCAACGCTGTTGGTGACGAAGACGAGTTGCAGGCTTTTGCATATTGTTTTCTTACTATATGTACTGGATGTTCCGCTGTTTGTTTGTATTCTCTGAGTGATATGTAGTGAGGCTTGATGTATTGACTGTTCAGATGCTTGTATCAAACTATATTAAAGTGAATTGATGAAATTCTGGTTGTGGAGCTTCAATATATATATTTCTCTATTGTATTTTATCCTTGCGCTGTGAGTTATACGATAGAGCTTATTGTTTTACCTTACCCTGATGATCGTCCATGGCGGCCTGGCACACTTTTCAGCGCACTATTTCCTTGTTTAGTGCAGGAGTCATGGGCGGTCGTCACATTTGGTATCAGAGCTTTGGTTAATCGATTTTAGCCAACGCTCGCTGACGTAACTACGTATGAGAGACGTAATTGTATTTTGATGGATGATTACTATATATAATATAGTAGCTTAGAAGGATTTGAACTCCTTATGTAGTTGTTTCTCAAGGTGTTCTAATCATTCTTTTTATAGATATAAAGGATGAGTCGAAGAGAGAGACAAGCTGCTAGGGAAAGCCGTGCTGCTGAAGAGGCTGCTAATGCTGATTATGCTGCTATTTTTGAGGCCATGATGACTTTGATCATGAGAAGGATGCCAGTTCCGGGGCCTACGGTAGATGTTGGAGTTTAGGTTCAAGCCCCAAAACTAGTGGATTTTGCTAAGTTGTGCAAAGACTATACTGCACTTGGAGGAAAGGTTTTCTTGGGAACAGAGTCAACCATTGAAGTGCATAGACGGATTGATGCTTGTAGAAGGATCTTTGGTGATTTGGGAATTGAGGATGCAACTAAGAGGAAACTTGCATCAAGACAGCTTCAAGGGAGAGCTTCGGATAGGTGGAATTCTATCACCATTGATACTCCAGAGGAAGAGATTACTTGGGAGCAATTCCAAGTTAGATTTGAAGCTAAGTTCATTTCTACAGCTCAGAAATCTGTTCTGTTTAAGAAGTTTGCGGAGCTCAAGCAAGGTGGAAGACCAGTTCTTGAGTATGTTTCTGAGTTAGAAGCTTTGTCCAAGTATGCTCGGTTATATATTGAATCCCCTTATCAGAAAAATGAGAAGTTTGTGACAGGCTTGGACACTTATCTTGGGAGGCAGTTGGTGGATCATCTGGACGATCCGTTTGAGAAGCTTGTGGAGAAAGCTCTCAGGCACGAGAATCTGTTTCCTAAGGAAGGATCTGTTGTTGCTGTGGCCAAGGAGCAAGGTGGAAACAAGAAGAGAAAGCAGCAGCAGTAGAAGGGTAAGGATGGCCATAAGAAGCCGAAGGGTGAAGTGATCTGCTACAACTGTCGGCAGAAGGGTCATCTCTCCAGAGATTGCAAGAATCCGAGAGTGCTGGCAAAGTGTCACAACTGTGACAAACCGGGGCATATCAAGAGGAATTGTCCGGAACCGAGGAAGGACAAGCAGATTGTGCAAGCTTATGCTTTGGGGGCTGTGCCATCGTCTTTGGAAGATCCTACTGCTGAAGAGAAAGGAAAGAGTATGGTGGTTCAAGGTACACTATCTATTTGCGGTGTTCCAGTTAGAGTGTTTGTAACGACCCGTATTTTACGTGTTGATAAATCGTAGAATTATTAGGTCGTTAGTATTGTTTATGGCATCCATAGCCTAAGTCGTGTAAAAGATGGCTCATAAGGAAGTTAACTCGGTTGCATAGAGTCCTTAGATCGGCTCTTGGTTAGGACGTAGATGGTTTTAAGTCGTGAACGACTTAGGGGATTACGACCTAGTAGTTACGTGTGCTAGCTTGAGTCGTGTAGGGGATAAGTCGGTTGTATGACTTAGTGGTGTTGAGCAACTTAGGGTGTGGCCGAGTCAAGGGGTTAGCGACTTAGTGCTTAGGTCGTGTGGAAGTTAGCTCGTGTGAGCGACTTAAGGTGGTAGGCGAGTTAGTGTGTTAGACCAAGGTAACGACCTAAAAGCTTACGGGTTGACGAGTTATGATAGTGGATGGGTTAAGGATGTAACGACTTAAGTATTGAATGAGTTAAGGTTAGGTCGTTAAGGGGTTAACTCGTGTGCTGTTTGGGTCGTAAGGAGGAAGCTAACTCGTATAGGGATAAGTCGTGTACGAGTTACGAGTTAGCTAGGTTTTGAGCGACCTAAGTTAGCGGGTTAGTGGTGAGCGACTTAGCTAGGTCTTAAGTCGTAAGCGACGTAATGAAGTTTAACGGCTTAAGGTAGGTGACCGACTCAAGGGATTACCGACTCATAGGTGTTGCCGACTTAGGACTTAGAGCGGCAGTATGTGTTAAGTCGGCAAGGGTTAAGTCGTGAGCCATTGAGTCGCGCATAGGTTGAGTCGCACGTGTTTAGGTCGTTAAGTCGGCCGTGTGTGTTAGGTCGGTTATGCTGTTGAGTCGGTAGGGGCTTAGGCCGTTAGGTTGAGGCACTGCTTGTGTTAAGTCGCACACGGGTTAAGTCGCGTGCGTGTTAGGCCGGCTTAGAGTTAGGTCGCATGAGTCGTTAGCGTGTGTTAGTTAGGTCATTGGGTCGTATGGGGTTGCTAAGTCGTGAGTCGGCTGTAGTTAGGTCGTGGGCGACTCATGGGGGCGGCGACTTAAGGGGGGCCGACTCAGGGGGAAATTTCAGCCTATAAATAGAGGGGTTTGGCTAACTTTTTGGCACCGGATTTTGAAGCGACGAAGTGCTGCCATTTTGAGAGCTCGACTACAACATTTCTTCACCTTCTTTTCTCCACTCTAATCAAGTGGTAACATCCATCCAAGATTGAAGATCAAATTGAAGATCCAAGAGCCAAAGTTGAAGATCTTCATCCAACAAAGTGAGATTTCATCGATTGAAGCGAGATTTTGCCGGATCAAGCTTAGTTCTTCGCTGTCCAGATTTGAAGTGGGTTTCTTTTGAGGTGTTTAGGTGTTTTGGTGAGTGGTGGTTATCTCTCACACGGACCCAAAGGAGTATATTGGATCGGTGGCTTGTTTAAGTGTTAGAGATAGTGATTTCGTGCATTTTTCCTAAGTCTGCATGTAGATCTATAGTTCATGATGATTTGACACCTATTTTACCATATGTTCATCTATGCAAGTTCATTCATTAAGTTATAGAGATATTGTCCATGATTCATGCTTGTTAGATCACATGTTAGATTTGGATCCTTTATTTACGAAATTGCCATTGTTGTTATAATTGTTTATTTAGATCTTGTTTGAATGTTTGATTACTTGGATTAATGTTTGATTTGATTGATTAGTTGATAGATAGCTTGATTTGATCAAGTTGGTCGAAGATGATTCAAAAGCTAAGTGGAAAGGCTCTTGAATAAGGAAAGCTGCTTGTGGCATATGAAGCGGATGTTGAAGCTCATATGGATGGATTGGATGATGATATTGAGATGGGACTTTGCCATGATGTGATGGGGCAAGTCATGATGTTGAGATGAGACTTTGCTATGATGCGATAAAGCGAAGTATGATGTGAGAAAGCCTTGGTTTAATCCAGACGGGATCATCCCAAGCATGTTGATAACTCGGTGATGCGATCCGGGTTGGTGATAATGGTTAGCTTGAGAGGCGCTTGAGCTAGTATGGAAATAGTCGTCGAGGAGGATGACTAGGAGGCTGAGATCTCATCGTTGTTGAAGGTTCTAGCATGCTCAAAGCAAGAGTACGTTGGAACGGGCTGCGACGGCGTTCCAGGCACGGGCTGCGACGACGTGCTAGTACTCTGGGTAGTTGCAAAAATTCCTAGGCACGGGCTGCGACGGCGTGTGGAGTTATGTCTAGAACCGGGGTTACCATTAGCCCTTGACAGGTGGTCATTCAACTAACGGTGAAATCAAGGCAATGATAACAGTGATAGCCAGAGTCATGGATGTTTGGACGTTTGGTTGTATCATCATTCGGTCTCAAGAGCGGTTTTTTTTGGGTGCTTATCTGATCTTGGTTTAGGCCTTGGGGGTTTGTATTTGGAAAACATCGACCTTGACTCGAGTGATTATTGCTTTACTTTAATTGTCTGCTATGTTATGCTTGCTTCTCCTTAGTGTGAGTCTGGAGGCTATCACTGTAGAAAGAGGTGGAGTGGGATTGTTGGGTTCCTATTCCTTTTATCCCTTATGCTCTTTTGATATGTTTGATAGTTGATTTACTGCTCACTAAGACTTTTGTCTGACTCAAGGTTTTATGTTTAATTCTTATTACCTTGGGCTGTTCATCCATGTTGGGATGGGCAGACTAGGTAGCAGGTGACAGGTGCTGTTCTTTGTGATTGACGCTGATGATGACGAAGACGAGCAGGAGGATTATGCATATTGTTTTCTTACTATATGTACTGGGTGTTCCGCTGTTTGTATATACTCTGAGTGCTATGTAGTGAGGCTTGATGTATTGACTATTCAGATGATTGTATAAAACTGTTATGAGTTTATATGATTCTGTTCTATGGAGCTTCACAATGTATATTTTCTATTGTATTTTGTCCATGCGCTGTGAGTTGTACGATAGAACTTGTTGTTTTACCTTACCTTGACGGTCGTCCATGGCTGCCTGGCACGCCTTTCAGCGCACTATTTCCTTGTTTTGGTGCGGGAGTCTTGGGCGGTCGTCACATTTGGTATCAGAGCTGTGGTTAATCGATTTTAGCCAACGCTCGCTGACGTAGCTACGTATGAGAGACGTAATTGTAATTTTGATGGATGATTACTATATATAATATAGTAGCTTAGAAGGATTTGAACTCCTTATGTAGTTGTTTCTCAAGGTGTTCTAAATCATTCCTTTTTGTAGATAATAAGGATGAGTCGAAGCGAGAGACAAGCTGCGAGGGAAAGCCGTGCTGCTAGGGAAGCTTTTGATTATGCTCCTATGTTTGAGGCCATGATGACTTCGATCATGAGGAGGATACTAGCTTCAGGATCATCAGTGGATGTCGGAGTTCAAGTTCAAGCTCCAAGACCGGTGGATTTTGCTATGCTTTGCAAGGACTATACTTCTCTTGGAGGAAAGGTTTTCTTGGGAACGGAATCGACCATTGAAGTGCAGAGATTGATTGATACTTGTCGGAGGATCTTTGGTGATTTGGGAATTGAGGATGCAACTAAGAGGAAGCTTGCATCAAGGCAGCTTCATGGGAGAGCTTCTGATTGGTGGAATTCTATCACCATTGATACTCCAGAGGAAGAGATTACTTGGGAGCAATTCCAAGTTAGATTTGAAGCTAAGTTCATTTCTACGGCTCAGAAATCTGTCTTGTTTAAGAAGTTTGTGGAGCCCAAGCAAGGTGGAAGATCAGTTCTTGAGTATGTTTCTGAGTTTGAAGCTTTGTCCAAGTATGCCAGATCGTATATTGATTCTCCCTATCAGAAGAATGAGAAGTTTGTGACGGGCTTGGACGCTTATCTTGGGAGGCAGTTGGTGGATCACTTGGATGACCCATTTGAGAAGCTCGTGGAGAAAGCTCTCAGGCACTAGAGTTTGTTTCCTAAGGAAGGGTCTGTTGTTGCTGTGACCAAGGAAGAGTCTAAACCACAGCAGGGTGGAAACAAGAAGAGGAAGCAGCAGCAACAGAAGGATAAGGATGGCCAGAAGAAGCCAAAGGGCGAAGTGATCTGCTACAATTGCTAGCAGAAGGGCCATCTTTCCAAGAATTGTAAGAATCCAAGGGCGCCGGCGAAATGCCACAACTGTGACAAGCCAGGGCATTTCAGGAGAGATTGTCCAGAACCGAGGAAGGACAGGAAGATTGTGCAAGCTTATGCTTTGGGAGCTATGCCGTCGTCTTCAAAAGCTCCTACTGCTGAAGAGAAGGGGAAGAGTGTGGTGGTTCAAGGTACTCTTTCTATTTGTGGTGTTCCAGTTAGAGTGTTGTTTGATACTGGAGCGTCGCATTCTTCTGTTTGTGATGATCTTGTAGGCCGGGTAGGTTTGGAACCGGATATTGTTGATAGGCCATTGGTTGTGACTAATCCAGTTGGGGGTTCGTCATGTTTGTGTATGATATGCCGTGGTCTAGTTGTGTCGAGTCATGATTGCTCTTTTGTTTGTGATTGCTTTGTTCTGAACTTTGCGGGGTTCAGAATTATTTTGGGTATGGACTGGCTTAGGAAGTATGCGGCAAAGGTTGATTGTGGGAAATTGGAGGTGACAGTCGGGAATGTGGAAGGGCGAAAGGTTGTGATACGATGTAAGCGTGAAGAAGGCGTCTTCATGAGCTTCATGTATACGCTGGTTGTTCCACGGGATGGACTGTCATCGATGCCGGTTGTGAATGGATTTGAGGATGTCTTTGACGAAGTCAAAGGATTACCGCCGCATAGGGAGATCGAGTTTCGTATCGATCTAGTTGAGGGAGCCAGACCTGTTGTGTTGCCTCTTAGGCGGATGGAGCCTAGGGAGCAGCAAGAGTTGAGGGTGCAAGTTGATGACCTTTTGCGGAAAGGATTCATTCGGCGTAGCGTGTCCGAATGGGGTGCACCAGTTGTGTTCGCAACCAAAGCGGATGGATCGTTGAGGTTGTGTGTGGATTATCGTGAGCTGAATAAGGTAACTAAGAAGAACAAGTATCCATTGCCGAGAATAGATGACTTGTTTGATCAGCTTCACGAAGCTAAGGTGTTTTCTCAGATGGATTTGGCAACGGGATTTCACCAGTTGAGAGTGGCTAAGGATAGTGTGCCGAAGACTGCTTTTAGGACACCATCCGGTTTTTATGAATGGCTGGTAATGCCGTTTGGATTGACTAACGCACCAGCATATTTTGTGGATCTTATGAATAAAGTGTTCAGAGATCAGTTGAACAAGTTTGTACTTGTGTTCGTGGATGATATTTTGGTTTATTCCAGAACTGAAGAAGAGCACAAGACGCACTTGAGGATTGTTTTGGAAATCTTGTGGAAACATCAGCTGAAGGCTAAGTTTTCGAAGTGCCACTTCTGGAAGAGTGAAGTGAGATTCTTAGGCCATGTTATCTCTGGAAATGGAATAACGGTTGATCCCGCTAAGGTAGCAGCAATCCAGGATTGGGTTAGACCTAAGAATGCATCTGATGTGAGAAGTTTTCTTGGATTAGCTGGATATTATCGTCGGTTTATCAAAGACTTTTCCAAGATAGCTGCACCGTTAACAGGATTAACGAAGAAGAACCAAGTGTTCAGATGGGATGATAAGTGTGAGCAAGCTTTCGTAATCCTGAAAGAGTGACTGACGAGTGCTCCTGTTTTAACTATTCCAAGTGGGAATGATGAGATGGTGGTTTACACCGATGCATGTGGTACTGGACTTGGAGCAGTGCTAATGCAAAAGGATAAAGTTGTGGCGTATGCAAGTCGACAACTAAAGCCGCATGAAAGGAATTATCCGACTCATGATTTGGAGTTAGCGACAATTGTATTTGCTTTGAAGATGTGGAGACATTACCTATTGGGAGTTAGATTCGAGTTGTTTACAGATCATAAGTCGTTGAAGTATCTTTTCTCCCAAAAGGATTTGAATCTTCGACAGCAACGATGGCTAGAGTTCTTAGCATCATATGATTTTGGTATAGCCTATACTCCGGGAAAAGGTAACGCAGTGGCAGATGCGTCAAGCTGAAGACTTGCAGGATTGGGAGCCATGTTTTCGGAATGGAAGAGTCTTGAGTATTTGGCTAGATTTGACTTCAGGCCTAGATGTGAATTGGAACCTGAGATGTTGGCAAACTTATCGATAAGACCTACTCTTGTGGAAAGAATTGGTGAGAGCCAAAAGTGAGACGATAAGCTTGTCAAGATTATCCATGATTTGGAATCTGGATTGGACCCAGAGAAGGATAAAGGATTCGAGGTCGATCGAGAGGGTTGGCTTCGGAAACAAGGACGATTAGTTGTTCCCAATATAGATGGATTGAGAGATGAAGTTCTTAGGGAAAGTCATCACTCGAAGTTGACAATTCATCCAGGTGGAAATAAGATGTATCGGGATATGAAGAGAACCTACTACTGGGAAGGTATGAAGAAGGATGTTGGAAATTTTATTTCCAAATGTATGAACTGCCAGTTGGTAAAAGCCGAGCAGAAGAAGCCCAGTGGATTGCTTCAGCCATTAGAGGTTCCTACATGGAAGTGGGAGCAGATATTGATGGACTTTATCGATGGTCTACCTAGAACCAGGGCAGGGAATGAAGGGATTTGGGTCATTGTAGATCGTTTGACTAAGAGTGCAAGATTCATTACTGTTCGATCAACTAGGACTGCATCGAAGTTAGCTGAGCTTTATGTTAAGTGGGTAGTTCGATTCCATGGTATTCCGAAGAGTATAATGAGCGATCGAGACCCAATGTTCACTAGTAGATTTTGGAAGAGCTTCCAGGAAGTTTTGGGAACTGAGTTGTGTTTGAGTACAGCTTATCATCCCCAAACAGATGGTCAGACTGAGAGAGTCAACCGAGTTTTGGAAGATCTTCTCAGAGCATGTGTTTTGGACTTCGGAGGATCATGGGAAGATCACCTTCATTTGGTGGAATTTGCGTATAATAACAGCTACCAGTCAAGCATTGGTATGGCACCATATGAGGCATTGTATGGAAGACCGTGTAACTCTCTGACATGTTGGTTGGAAACTGGAGAAAAATTGATACTTGGGCCAGAGATGATTCGCCAGACTTCGGATTGTATAGAGATCATTCAGCGACGAATGAAGGCAGCCCAAGATCGTCAGAAAAGTTATGCCGATAAGCGTCATAAGGATTTGGAATTCGACGTGGGTGATAGGTTTTTGTGAAGATTTCTCCACTGAAGAATGTTATTAGATTCGGAAAGAAAGGAAAGTTAACACCGAGATTTGTTGGACCATTCCCGATTATCGAGCGAATTGGAAAGCTCGCTTATAGATTGGAGTTACCGGAGAAGATGGCGGGTGTGCACAATGTCCTTCATGTATCTTATCTATGGAAGTATGTGCATGACTCGAATACGGTGGTTTCTGCTGATAGCTGTGAAGATTTAGAAGTTGATCCAGTTGTTAGAAGACCTCGTAAACTGCTTCGTGTTGTTAAAACCGACACAAAACAGCTTAGGAGGAAGACGATTACGTTGCTCAAGGTACAATGGAGTGATGATGTTAACGACTGTACGTGGGAGGAGGAAGAGAGGATGAAGGCAGCTCATCCTGAACTCTTCGAGGTATGGCCCTAAGGTGTCGTGACATCTCACGAATTTGTAACTTGTTCTAGTATTAGAATTCTGCATGCTAGGCTAGTAATTGGATGCATGGTTTGTTGATTGCTATGGATGGTAGGCATGCGGAATAATTTTGATTGCTCTTGTTTGTTTGGAATTTCGAGGGCGAAATTCCTAAGGGGGAGAGAATGTAACGACCCGTATTTTACATGTTGATAAATCGTAGAATTATTAGGTCGTTAGTATTGTTTATGGCATCCATAGCCTAAGTCGTGTAAAAGATGGCTCATAAGGAAGTTAACTCGGTTGCATAGAGTCCTTAGATCGGCTCTTGGTTAGGTCGTAGATGGTTTTAAGTCGTGAACGACTTAGTGGATTACGACCTAGCAGTTACGTGTGATAGCTTGAGTCGTGTAGGGGATAAGTCGGTTGTACGACTTAGTTGTGTTGAGCGACTTAGGGTGTGGCCGAGTCAAGGGGTTAGCAACTTAGTGCTTAGGTCGTGTGGAAGTTAGCTCGTGTGAGCGACTTAAGGTGGTAGGCGAGTTAGTGTGTTAGAACAAGGTAACGACCTAAAAGCTTACGGGTTAACGAGTTAAGACAGTGGACGGGTTAAGGATGTAACGACTTAAGTATTGAATGAGTTAAGGTTAGGTCGTTAAGGGGTTAACTCGTGTGCTGTTTGGGTCGTAAGGAGGAAGCTAACTCGTATAGGGATAAGTCGTGTACGAGTTACGAGTTAGCTAGGTTTTGAGCGACCTAAGTTAGCAGGTTAGTGGTGAGCGACTTAGCTAGGGCTTAAGTCGTAAGCGACGTAAGGAAGTTTAACGGCTTAAGGTAGGTGACCGACTCAAGGGATTACCGACTCATAGGTGTTGCCGACTTAGGACTTAGAGCGGCAGTATGTGTTAAGTCGGCAAGGGTTAAGTCGTGAGCCGTTGAGTCGCGCATAGGTTGAGTCGCGCGTGTTTAGGTCGTTAAGTCGGCCGTGTGTGTTAGGTCGGTTATGCTGTTGAGTCGGTAGGGGCTTAGGCCGTTAGGTTGAGGCACTGCTTGTGTTAAGTCGCACATGGGTTAAGTCGCGTGCGTGTTAGGCCGGCTTAGAGTTAGGTCGCATGAGTCGTTAGCGCGTGTTAGTTAGGTCATTGGGTCGTATGGGGTTGCTAAGTCGTGAGTCGGCTGTAGTTAGGTCGTGGGCGACTCATGGGGGCGGCGACTTAAGGGGGGCCGACTCAGGGGGAAATTTCAGCCTAT
Source organism: Allium cepa (assembly GCA_030765085.1). Taxonomy (NCBI): domain Eukaryota; kingdom Viridiplantae; phylum Streptophyta; class Magnoliopsida; order Asparagales; family Amaryllidaceae; genus Allium; species Allium cepa. The sequence goes on along the minus strand of CM060938.1, from coordinate 909,126,628 downwards.
AAATAGAGGGGTTTGGCTCACTTTTTGGCACCGGATTTTGAAGCGACGAAGTGCTGCCATTTTGAGAGCTCGATTACAACATTTCTTCACCTTCTTTTCTCCACTCTAATCAAGTGCTAACATCCATCCAAGATTGAAGATCAAATTGAAGATCCAAGAGCCAAAGTTGAAGATCTTCATCCAACAAAGTGAGATTTCATCGATTGAAGCGAGATTTTGCCGGATCAAGCTTAGTTCTTCGCTGTCCAGATATGAAGTGGGTTTCTTTTGAGGTGTTCAGGTGTTTTGGTGAGTGGTGGTTATCTCTCACACGGACCCAAAGGGGTATATTGGATCGGTGGCTTGTTTAAGTGTTAGAGATAGTGATTTCGTGCATTTTTCCTAAGTCTGCATGTAGATCTATAGTTCATGATGATTTGACACCTATTTTACCATATGTTCACCTATGCAAGTTCATTCATTAAGTTGTAGAGATATTGTCCATGATTCATGTTTGTTAGATCACATGTTAGATTTGGATCCTTTATTTACGAAATTGCCATTGTTGTTATAATTGCTTATTTAGATCTTGTTTGAATGTTTGATTACTTGGATTAATGTTTGATTTGATTGATTAGTTGATATATAGCTTGATTTGATCAAGTTGCTCGAAGAAGATTCAAAAGCTAAGTGGAAAGGCTCTTGAATAAGGAAAGCTGCTTGTGGCATATGAAGCGGATGTTGAAGCTCATATGGATGGATTGGATGATGATATTGAGATGGGACTTTGCCATGATGTAATGGGGCAAGTCATGATGTTGAGATGAGACTTTGCTATGATGCGATAAATCGAAGTATGATGTGAGAAAGCCTTGGTTTAATCTAGACGAGATCATCCCAAGCATGTGGATAACTCGGTGATGCGATCCGGGTTGGTGATAATCGTTAGCTTGAGAGGCGCTTGAGCTAGTATGGAAATAGTCGTCGAGGAGGATGACTAGGAGGCTGAGATATCATCGTTGTTGAAGGTTCTAGCATGCTCAAAGCAAGAGTACGTTGGAACGGGTTGCGACGGCGTTCCAGGCACGGGCTGCGTCGACGTGCTTGTACTCTGGGTAGTTGCAAAAATTCCTAGGCACGGGCTGCGACGGCGTGCGGAGTTATGTCTAGAACCGGGGTTACCATTAGCCCTGGACAGGTGGTCATTGAACTAACGGTGAAATCAAGGCAATGATAACAGTGATAGCCAGAGTCATGGATGTTTGGACGTTTGGTTGTATCATCATTCGGTCTCAAGAGCGGTGTTTTCTGGGTGCTTATCTGATCTTGGTTTAGGCCTTGGGGGTTTGTATTTGGAAAACATCGACCTTGACTCGAGTGATTATTGCTTTACTTTAATTGTCTGCTATGTTATGCTTGCTTCTCCTTAGTGTGAGTCTGGGGGCTATCACTGTAGAAAGAGGTGGAGTGGGATTGTTGGGTTCCTATTCCTTTTATCCCTTATGCTCTTTTGGTATGTTTGATAGTTGATTTACTGCTCACTAAGACTTTTGTCTGACTCAAGGTTTTATGTTTAATTCTTATTACCTTGGGCTGTTCATCCAGGTTGGGATGGGCAGACTAGGTAGCAGGTGACAGGTGCTGTTCTTTGTGATTGACGCTGATGATCACGAAGACGAGCATGAGGCTTATGCATATTGTTTTCTTACTATATGTACGGGGTGTTCCGCTGTTTGTATATACTCTGAGTGCTATGTAGTGAGGCTTGATGTATTGACTATTCAGATGATTGTATAAAACTGTTATGAGTTTATATGATTCTGTTCCATGGAGCTTCACTATGTATATTTTCTATTGTATTTTGTCCATGCGTTGTGAGTTGTAGGATAGAGCTTGTTGTTTTACCTTACCTTGACGGTCGTCCATGGCTGCCTGGCACGCCTTTCAGCGCACTATTTCCTTGTTTTGGTGTGGGAGTCATGGGCGGTCGTCACAGTGTTATTTGATACCGGAGCGTCGCATTCCTTTGTTTGTAGTAAACTTGTAGGCCGGTTGGGTTTGGAACCGGATATTGTTGATAGACCATTGGTTGTGACTAATCCAGTTGGGGGTTCGTCTTTTTGTGTATGATATGCCGTGGTCTAGTTGTATCGAGTCATGATTGCTCTTTTGTTTGTGATTGTTTTGTTCTGAACTTTGCGGGGTTCGGAATTATTTTGGGTATGGACTGGCTTAGGAAGTATGCGGCAAGGGTTGATTGTGAGAGGCTTGAGGTGACAGTCGAGAATGTGGAGAGGCGAAAGGTTGTGATACGATGTAAGCATGAGGAAGGCATCTTCATGAGCTTCATGTATTCGCTGGTTGTTCCATGGGATGGACTGTCATCGGTGCCTATTGTGAATGGATTTGAGGATGTCTTTGACGAGGTCAAAGGGTTACCGCCGCATAGGGAGATCGAGTTTCGTATCGATCTAGTTGAGGGAGCCAGACCTGTTGTGATGCCTCTTAGGCGAATGGCGCCTAGGGAGCAGCAAGAGTTGAAGGTGCAAGTTGATGACCTTTTTCAAAAAGGATTCATTCGGCGTAGTGTGTCCGAATAGGCTGCACCAGTTGTGTTTACAACCAAAGAGGATGGATCGTTGAGGTTGAGTGTGGATTATCGTGAGCTGAAAAAAGTGACTAAGAAGAACAAGTATCCATTGCCGAGAATAGATGACTTTTTTGATCAGCTTCACGAAGCTAAGGTGTTTTCTCAGATGGATTTGGCAATGGGATTTCACCAGTTGAGAGTAGCAAAGGATAGTGTGCCGAAGACTGCTTTTAGGACACCATCCGGTTTTTATGAGCGGCTGGTAATGCCGTTTGGATTGACCAATGCACCAACATATTTTGTGGATCTTGTGAATAGAGTGTTCAGAGATCAGTTGAACAAGTTCGTAGTTGTGTTCGTGGATGATATTTTGATTTATTCCAGAACCGAGGAAGAGCACAAGACGCACTTGCGAATTGTTTTGGAAATCTTGCGGAAACATCAACTGAAGGCTAAGTTTTCGAAGTGTCACTTCTGGAAGAGTGAAGTGAGGTTCTTAGGTCGTGTTATCTCTGGAAATGGAATAGCGGTTGATCCCGCTAAGGTGGCAGCAATCCAGGATTGGGTTAGACCTAAGAATGCATCTGATGTGAGAAGTTTTCTTGGATTAGCAGGATATTATCGTCGGTTTACCAAAGACTTTTCCAAGATAGCTGCACCATTAACAGGATTGACGAAAAAGAACCAAGTGTTCAGATGGGATGCTAAGTGTGAGCAAGCTTTCGGAATCCTGAAAGAGCGATTGACAAGTGCTCCTGTTTTGACTATTCCAAGTGGAAATGGTGAGATGGTGGTTTACACCGATGCATGTGGTACTGGACTTGGAGCGGTGCTAATGCAGAAGGATAAAGTTGTTGCGTATGCAAGTCGACAACTGAAGCCGCATGAAAGGAATTATCCGACTCATGATTTGAAGTTAGCGGCAATTGTATTTGCTTTGAAGATGTGGAGACATTACCTATTGGGAGTCCGATTTGAGTTTTTTACAGATCATAAGTCATTGAAGTATCTCTTCTTCCAAAAGGATTTGAATCTTCGACAGCAACGGTGGCTAGAGTTTTTAGCATCATATGATTTTGGTACAGCCTATACTCCGGGAAAAGGTAACGCAGTGGCAGATGCGCTAAGTCAAAGACATGCAGGTTTGGGAACCATGTTTTCGGAATGGAAGAGTCTTGAGTATTTGGCTAGATTTGACTTCAGGCCTAGATGTGAATTGGAACCTGAGATGTTGGCAAACTTATCGATAAGACCTACTCTTGTGGAAAGGATTGGCGAGACCCAAAAGCGAGACGATGAGCTTGTCAAGATTATTCGTGATTTGGAATCTGGATTGGATCCGGAGAAGGATAAAGGATTCGAGGTCGATCGAGAGGGTTGGCTTCGGAAGCAAGGACGACTAGTTGTTCCCGATATAGATGAATTGAGAAATGAAGTTCTGAAGGAGAGTCATCACTCGAAGTTGACAATTCATCCAGGTGGAAATAAGATGTATCGGGATATGAAGAGAACCTATTATTGGGAAGGTATGAAAAAGGATGTTGGAAATTTTATTTCCAAATGTATGAACTGCCAGTTAGTAAAGCCGTGCAGAAGAAGCCAAGTGGATTGCTTCAACCGTTAGAAGTTCCTACTTGGAAGTGGGAGCAAATATCGATGGATTTTATCGATGGTCTACCTAGAACCGGAGCAGGAAATGAAGGGATTTGGGTCATCGTAGATCGATTGACTAAGAGTGCAAGATTCATTCCTGTTCGGTCAACTAGGACTGCATCGAAATTGGCTGAGTTGTATGTTAAGTGGATAGTTCGATTCCATGGTATTCCGAAGAGTATAGTGAGCGATCGAGACCCATTGTTCACTAGTGAATTTTGGAAGAGCTTTCAGGAAATTTTGGGAACTGAGTTGTGTTTGAGTACAGCTTATCACCCTCAAACAGATGGTCAGACCGAGAGAGTCAACTGAGTTTTGGAAGATCTCCTCAGGGCATGTGTTTTGGACTTCGGAGGATCATGGGAAGATCATCTTCATTTGGTGGAATTTGCGTATAATAATAGTTATCAGACAAGTATTGGTATGGCACCATATGAGGCATTATATGGAAGACTGTGTAACTCTCCGACATGTTGGCTGGAAACAGGTGAAAAGTTGATACTTGGGCCAGAAATGATTCGACAGACGTCGGATTGTATAGAGATCATTCGGCGATGAATGAAGGCAGCCCAAGACCGTCAGAAAAGTTATGCCGATAAGCGTCGTAAGGATTTGGAATTCGACGTAGGAGATATGGTTTTTGTGAAGATTTCTCCATTGAAGAATGTTATTCGATTCGGGAAGAAAGGAAAATTGACTCCGAGATTTGTTAGACCATTCCCGATCGTTGAGCGAATTGGAAAGCTCGCTTATAAGTTGGAGTCACCGGAAAAGATGTTGGGAGTGCAAATGTTTTTCACGTATCGTATCTACGGAGATATGTGCACAACCCAAGTGCAGTGATTTCTGCTGATAGCTGTGAAGATTTAGAAGTTGATCCAGTTGTTAGAAGACCTTGTAAGCCGCTTTGTGTTGTGGAAATTAGCACGAAATAGCTTAGGAGGAAGGTAGTCAAGTTGCTCAAGGTACAATGGAGTGATGATGTTAACGACTGTACATGGGAGGAGGAAGAGAGGATGAAGGCAGCTCATCCTGAACTCTTCGAGGTATGGCCCTAAGGTGTCGTGACATCTCATGAATTTGTAACTTGTTCTAGTCTTAGAATTCTGCATGCTAGGCTAGTAATTGGATGCATGGTTTGTTAATTGATATGGATGGTAGGCATGCAGAATAGTTTTGATTGCTCTTGTTTGTTTGGAATTTCGGGGGCGAAATTCCTAAGAGGGAGAGAATGTAAAGACCCGTATTTTTACGGATCGAAGGATCGTAGAACTGTTGTCATTAGACTGATAGTGCCGTTAAGTCGTTCAGAATTTAAGTCGTTTGGAGCTTAGGTCGTGCAGAAGTTGAGTCGTGTGGGGGCTTAAGTCGTGACCGACTTAGTGGTGTTGAGCGACTCAATGGTAGCGGCCGACTTAAGGAGCATAGACGACTTGAGAGTTAACGGCTTATAGGGTTTGCACCGAGTTAAGGTATGGCCGAGTTAAGGTGTGACCGACCTAAGAAGTAAGCAACCCATGGAAGTTGGCCGACCTAAGGTAGGTACCGACCTAGTGGTTAACCTGTTTTGGAGTTAGGTCGGCTAAGTGTTAGGTCGGCTAGGTGATAGGTCAGCCATAGGGTTAGTCGTTAGGTCGGCCGTGTTTGTTAAGTCGATTAGGTAGTTAGGTCGGCGTCTCGTTAGGTCATTGGGTCGGCATCTAGTTAAGTCGGTAGGGTGTGTTGGGTTATTAGGTCGGCAGGGTTAGGTCGTGTGCATGCTATGATTGTTGAGTCATTCAAACGACGTAAGGCTTAGGAAGGAATGCGCGCATATGTTAAGTCGCGCATAGGCTTGAGTCGTTGAGTCGTAGGTTGTGGGCTGTTAAGTCGTGGACGACTTATGGGGATAATGAGTCGTGACCGACTTAAGGGGGTACGAGTTAAGGAATCGGCCTATAAATAAAAGGGTTTGCATCACTTTTTGGCACCGGATTTTGAAGCGACGAAGTGCTGCCATTTTGAGAGCTCGACTACAACACTTCTTCACTTCTTTTCTCCACTCTAATCTTGTGCTTCCATCCATCTAGATTGAAGATCAAATCGAAGATCTAAGAGCCAAAGTTGAAGATCTTCATCCATCGAAGAGAAATTTCATCGTTTGAAGCGGAATCTTGTAGGATCAAGCTAGATCCCTTGCTGTCCAGATCTGTAGTTAGTTGCTTTTGAGGTGTTTTAGGTGATTTGGTGAGTGGTTGTTATCTCTCCCACGGACCCAAAGGAGTATATTGGATCGGTGGCTTGTTTATGTGTTAAAGATAGCGATTTCGTGCATTTTCATTAAGTCTGCATGTAGATCTATGGTTCATGATGCTTTGACACCTATTTTACTACATGTTCACCTATGCAAGTTCATTCATCAAGTTGTAGAGATATTGTTCATGATTCATGTTTGTTAGATTGCATATTAGATTTGGACTCTTTATTTACGAAATTGCCATTATTGCTGTAATTGTTTATTTAGATCTTGTTTAAATGATTGATTACTTGGATTAATGTTTGATTTGATTGATTAGTTGATTGATAACTTGATTTGGACAAGTTCGTCGAAGATGATTCAAAAGCTAAGTGGAAAGGCTCTTGAATAAGGAAAGCTGCTTGTGGCATATGAAGCGGATGTTGAAGCTCATATGGATAGATTTGATGGTGATGTTGAGATGGGACTTTGCTATGACGCGATAAGGCAAAGCATGATGTTGAGATGGGACTTTGCTATGATGCGACGAAGCAAAGAATGATGTGAGAAAGCCTTGGTTTAATCCAGACGGGATCATCCCAAGCATGTTGATAACTCGATGATGTGGTTCGAGTTTGTGGATAATGGTTGGCTTGAGAGGCGCTTGAGCTAGTATGGAAATAGTCGTCAAGGAGGATGACTAGAAGGCTGAGATTTCATCGTTGTTGAAGGTTCTAGCATGCTCAAAGCAAGAGTACGTTGGGACGGGTCACGATGACATTCCAGGCACGGGTCACGATGACGTGCTAGTACTCTGGGCAGATGCGATAGTCCTAGGCACGGGTCACGACGACGTGCGGAGCTATGTCTATAACCGGGGTTACCATTAGCCCTTGGCGGATGGATGAGATAATGTGACGGTCATTCAATTAACGGTGAAATCAAGGCAATGATAACAGTGATAGCCAGAGTCATGGATGTTAGGATGCTTGGTTGTATCGTCACTTGGGCCAAGAGCGATGTTTTCAGGGTGCTTATCTGATCTTGGTTTAGGCCTTGGGGTTTTGTACTTGGAAAACATCGACCTTGACTCGAGTGATAATTACTTTGCTTTGAATGTCTGAATTGCTATGTTTGCTTCTGCTTAGTGTGTCTTGGAGCTATCACTGTAGAAAGAGGTGGCGTGGGATGGTTGGGTTCCTATTCCTTTTACCCTTTATGCTCTTTTGGTATATTTGATAGTTGATTTACTACTCACTAAGACTTTTGTCTGACTCAAGGTTTTATGTTTAACTCTTATTACCTTGGGCTGTTCATCCATGTTGGGATGGGCAGACTAGGTAGCAGGTGCTGTTCTTAGTGGTCAACGATGTTGGTGACGAAGACGAGCTGGAGGCTTTTGCATATTGTTTTCTTACTATATGTACTGGATGTTCCGCTGTTTGTTTGTATTCTCTGAGTGATATGTAGTGAGGATTGATGTATTGACTGTTCAGATGCTTGTATCAAACTATATTAAAGTGAATTGATGAAATTCTGGTTGTGGAGCTTCACTATATATATTTCTCTATTGTATTTTATCCATGCGCTGTGAGTTACACGATAGAGCTTACTGTTTTACCTTACCCTGATGATCATCCATGGCGGCCTGGCACACTTTTCAACGCACTATTTCCTTGTTTAGTGCAGGAGTCATGGGCGGTCGTCACATTTTTAGTTTAAGTTCTTCATTTATTATCTCTTCAAAAAACTTCCGAAGGGTGTTGCCCAATTTTGGTGCAAACAGATACGGCTACGACCGCAACTGTGGAAGAGGCTCCTCTTGAACCGTCTGGTGAAGGGGCTATAAGAATTGCTCAACTGAAGAAAGATTTTCCAGAAATATGCTTCGATGCCTATATCTTTCCACCCAATCTCAAAAGAATTCCTGAAGAGGCTGTGAACACCGCCCTCAGCTATACCCGTGATTTTTATGCTCAGTATAAAGAATGGTACAGGGCGGCTGTTAAAGCTTCGAAAGTAGCCTTCGAACGAGCCAAAGTTGTTGAGAAACTGGAAGCAGACTTGGCTCAGAAGAACCGTATAGTTGACATACTCCAATATGAAACGAAATCTTCTCGCAAGGCCGAAATGGAGTCGCTAAAAAAGGTCAATGAAACACTAACTGAGATGGGGAAGATGCAACAAGCGCACTGCACTTTAGTTGAAGATTTGGGCCATCGGTATAAAAATGTTGAGGCCGAGCGGGATGCGGCGGTCAGAGAGCTTGAGGAATTGAAGGCTAAGTTTGCCGGCTTGAACAAGGAAAAAGATGACGCTAACATGGCCGCACAAGAAGCGTGCGAGCAAGCCGTGTCTCTCCGAGCTGAGCGAGACGCGGCGGTTGCTAAGGTTGAAGCGGTGGAGGCAGAAGTGGAAGGGAGAGTTCAAGCAGAGATATTTAGGGTAGAAGCCGAATTTGATGAGCTTCTTGATACTTACAATGGCAATGTGCTCGAGCACAGGAATCTCTCGTGGCTCGGAGATTATTCTACGCTTCTACTCAATGCTTGGAGAAAATTGGTGGCGAACAAGAAAGCATCTCTCCCTGAAGGTGTCGTGGATGAATTTGAACTCGAGTCTCGCTTGTTGAGCGAGGAGGAAAGGAAACTTCTCCATGAGGCGATGATTTCTGCCGAGAGAGAGGGACTCGGTTTTCACCATGTGGAAACTGGCGAGGGTTCAGGAGTTGCACATGGTAGTGAAGATGTTTCAGTTGATGCCCCGACCTCGTCTGAGGTTACTGCTACAGTTGGTTCACACGTTGTTCCTTCTTATAACCCGGATCGACCAGAACTGTCTCTTGGTATAACTACTGTTTCCGAACCTGTCTCATCGCCGAGCCAAGGCAAAGAAGGTATTTCAAACATTTCCTTAAGTATTTTAGGATAATGAGCTTGGAACAGACCGTTTGACTAATTATTCTCATTTCTTTTCGACCAGTGACTGAAAGTGATGCGCCAGTATTTCCAGTACCACAAACTTCGCAGTCAATGCAAGGAGCTATCGTTACTGTGGCTATTATAACTACCGCCTTAACCGGCGAGACTGGAGAGGGGAGTTCAATGTCGTTTGATGTTCAGATGATTGAGGAACTTCTTAAGCAACCTTGTGACCCTTTTACCGATCCTTCCTTTTCACTGGGTGGAGTCGCTCTAACTTTCAGCTCATTTATGCCGACTATCAGTGTGTCTAGCGCTGCTCGATCTTCCCGAGAGGAAGAAATCTTTGCCGAAATAAGCGCTGAAATGGCTGCGGCGATGACGGTCGGTGGTTCCGCAAGCGATGTTGCTCCACCAAGCTTAACTCCTTTAATGGTTACCTCCCATGTCAGTACAGCTATGGCTTCTAGTGCTGAGGCTTCACTACCTGTTATTGCTCCTCTGCCTTCGGTTCGTCCTCACAAAAGGATCTCTATCCCTTCCAGCTCTGAGGAAGACGTGGATATTATGCCAGATCTTGAGGATGCTCCAAAGAAGGACAAAAAATCTCGCAGGAAGCCGGGGTAGCGGGTCTAGCGGCTCAACCCCGAAGAAGAGGCACCGAAAGAAGAAGGACTGACTTTCATGTCGTGTGATGCGGATGTCCTTAGCAATCTTTTTACTTCTCCTTTTTTGAGCTGTGTATAGGTGTGGACTCGGCACCCACTTTATGGACTATTTCTTGTTTTGTCATGTAATCAAACTTTTTTTTTGTTTGTTGATGAAATGGAAAACAACTCTTTTCTCTTTTGCTTAAGTATTGCGTTGATTAGCTCGTGTTCACATATATCATAAGCCTTGAATATATGTCCACACTTCGGGGACTTAACACAATTTGCTATTAACAGTTCGACTCATATTTTGGGAACTTATTAATTATCAATGTTTATGACTTAGTTCGCTCTCCGGGAACCTGGAATCGATGTTTATACTCTAATTCATGCTTTGAGAACTTAGAGTTCGCATTGATGGGTTGGTTCGCACTACGGGAACCTGGAATAGATGTTTATACTCCAATTCACACTCTGGGAAGTTGGAGTCCGCCAATAGATGGTCAGTCACACCTATTTGGGCTTTTTAGGAATTTGTTCACACTCTGGGAACGATGGATTTGATGTTTATACTCCAATTCACACTCTGGGAAGTTGGAGTCAGCCGATAGATGGTCAGTCACACCTATTTGGGCTTTTTAGGAATTCGTTCACACTCTAGGAACGATGGATTTGATGTTTATACTCCAATTCACACTCTGGGAAGTTGGAGTCCGTTCACGTAGTGGGAATGAATTATGGAATGTTTATACTCCAATTCGCGCTGTGGGAAGTTGGAGGTCGTTCGCGCAGTGGGAACGAATTATGAAATGTTTATACTCCAATTCACGCTATGGGAAGTTGGAGTCCGTTCGCGCAGTGGGAACGAATTATGAAATGTTTATACTCCAATTCACGCTGTGGGAAGTTGGTGTCCATTCGCGCAGTGGGAACGAATTATGAAATGTTTATACTCCAATTCACGCTGTGGGAAGTTGGAGTCCGTTCGCGCACTGGGAACGAGTTATGGAATGTTTATACTCCAATTCACGCTGTGGGAAGTTGGAGTTAGTTGTAGGGCTGTCATGTGTTGGTCCAGTTCAGCCTTTGATGTGATGGCTTACCCCCGAGCTGGGGTTTCACTTAGTGAGTGGCCGGTCGTATCACAGTCACTCGCTATTTGAATAAATTCCATTGTTTGATGGAATTTAGCTCTTCGTGTGTCGTGATTGTTGAACGTTGCATTCGGTGAATCACAGCTCTAGCTCGAAGAGATAATATTTTATTGCTGAAATAAGAGAATATGGCAAAGTCAGTGCCTTATTAAAAAATCAAATTTCAGAATGTGAAGGAAATTGCAAAGCATTCATAGATTGAACAGGGCCTGTCATGCGTGGCAATGGCGAAGGTCCTTGCTTTTCCAGGCTCTTGGCAAAATAGGACCGCCCAATGTTGACAGCAAGAACAAGTCATCCCCAAATTTTTGTTCAATTACACAGGGCCCTTCCCACGTTGGTTTTGCGTGCGGTGGTGTTGAGTGTACTCTTCTGTAGACTAAATCACCAATTTTGAAGGTTTGCGGTCGATCATTGACATCGTGCGACCGAAAAACTCGCTTTCGGAGTATGATGGTCCTTAAATCGGCCTGGTCTCCCATGACAACACCAACTCCTTTTTCAGTGGGGAATTTTAAGGTTAGGCACCATGGGGCGATAACAGCCCTAAATTCAGCAAGGGCTGGTCGGCCTAAGAAAGCATTGTACGGTGAATCTATGTCCATCACTACGAATTGCAACGTCCGAATTCTGCAGCGCTGTCTTGTTCCCAACTCTGTTGGTATTTCTAGTTCTCCAACGGGTATGACTGCGCTCCCGTTGAAGCCATAGATACTGGACCGGCATGGTTTCAAGTCTTTGGCCTTTAGATTCATTTGGTCGTAGGCTCGCTTAAATATTATATTCACGAAACTTCCGCTGTCAACCAGAATCCTTTTCATCCATACGTGGCCTATCTGAGCTGATATGACTAGTGGATCGGTAGTCGGGACTACGATTCTGTCATCATTGCTACACTGAAATACAATGTCATCAGTCATTGCTTTCTGTCGTTTGACCGGAACTCTATCTTCCAAATTTCTACAACATGAAAAATCCGCATGCCTAGCGGGACTGGCATACGACTTCATCTCATCCCAGCTTCGCTTTGTTGGGTGAGGGATACCCCCAACAGCATTTACTACTAACCTCCATCCGATGGGCGTGGAATCTTCCTGCATCAGTTGATTGCATTCATTATTTTGATTTGATGGGCCCGCTTCTCCCAGCTGCGGCGTCCGAACGAACTGTTCTAGCTTCTTTTCTTTAATCAATTTCTCAATGAGATCTTGTAAGCGATGACACTCATTCGTATTATGCCCGTAGCTTTCATGGAACCTGCAAAACTTTCCTGTTTGGATTTCTCTCTCTGACGACGGTCTTGGAGCAGGTTTTTCATATTGAATTGTATTACAGGTTTGTAAATACAAGTCCTCCAGTGAAGTATTCAAAGGAGTGTAACTGTCAAACATCGGATTCTTGCGTTGCGGGCCACGATTTTGATCTTGTTTTTTAGTTTGATTCACGCTCTCTCTTCGCCGAGCTTGTTTATTTTTGACGTTCAACTGAACTTTTTCGGAGCTCTCACCGGACTGTTTGATTGCAACATTGCTTTGGATCCCTTTCGCATTTGGTCTTGCATCAGTTTGCTTCCTAGACTGTTTCGCGTCTTCCCGTCTCAGGAATTGGGCCGCCTTGGCATGGAAACGGTCCAACGATGCAGGTGGTTTTCCAGCTAAGCAGTTGCCAAACTCAGAATCGGGGTCGATCCCCTTAGTCAGCGCCATAAGAATGGAGTTATCGTTTGGATTGCTGATCTCCGCACATGCTGTATGGAATCTCTCTAAGTAGTGTCTAAGCGTTTCTCCAGGAGCTTGAGTGACACTAGACAGAGTGTTGACATCTTTGGGCCTTGCGACGTGCATGCGGAATTGCTCAACGAATTTTGTGGCCAACTGTTTGAATGAAGAGATGGATCGAGGTGGCAGTCGGGTGAACCACATGGTAGCGATGCCCCCCAAGGATATGGGGAAACTACAACACTTCACCGCATTGTCGGCACGGGCAGCAGTCATCGACCATTCATATTTTAGAATATGTTGGTTGGGGTCAGAGTTTCCCTCATACATGGGTAGAGTTGGTGTTAACGCTAAAATTTGAACGCCAACACCCCGGTGTGTATAGTGTAGTTGTGAAAGCAGCACCCGATGACTCGGGAACAGAGTATAAGCAGAAAAAGTACAGAAAAGTGGTAAACAACAGCAATTTTATAGTGGTTCGGCTTAAGGAAGAGCCTACGTCCACTTTGAATATCTTTATTGATGATTTGATTACAAGTCGATACAATTGCACTTCGATTACAATACACTTCGGACTAGTAGCACAAACTTCGAAGGAGAACAATCTCTTGAATTCATTTTAAATGATGCAGATTCTTTCTTGAAGTTCGTTGTAGCGTCTTTGGAGTGCTTGAAGTCTTGCTCGAGTTGGTGAAAAATGGCAGAGTATCGTTGCCTTGAAGAAATGATCGGCCAAAAGTCCTTTGTATGTTGGAGCACCTGCCATATTTATAGAGTTTCCTAGACTAAGTCGTATGCGACTTTCAGGACTTCACGGGTTAGCTTAACCCGGCTGCGGCTTAAGGTTAGTCTTCACGAGATAGAGGACTTCACGAGGTAGAGGACTTCACGAGATAGAGGACTTCACGGGTTAGCTTGACTCGTACACAACTTAGGGTAAGTCTTCGCGAGTTAACGTGTTACATAGACACGGGTTACGACTTAACAGGTCGTGAACGACTTAAAAACAACAATCACTTGGTGACCGTTTTGGGATTAATTTAAGTCGCTCGGACCTCTCAATAGTTAGGTTGTTCATTTCCTAACACGTGAGCTTGTTAACTCGCTAACTCGCTCGCTGGCTTACTAACTCGTTAATTCGTTAGCTTTCTAACTCGTTAACTCGCTCGCTGCCGTAAACTCTAACTCGCTAAGTCGCTGAGTGCTTAACCCGTTAAGCCGTTGATCCACTGAGTTGTTACAAACCCTGAGTTGTTGAGTCGTTCCATTCCTCTAAGTCGCCTTGAACCTTAACTCGTTAGCTAACTGAGTCGTAACCAGTTGAGTTGGCCTGAGTCTTAAAGCGTTGGTAATAACGAGGTTAACATTTGCCCCTCGGAGTATACGCCTAAGGGTTAGGTCGTGTGCTTCGACATCTCTTAACTCGTGCTACCCTGAGTCGTTGAGTCGTTAGCGACTTATAAGAGGCTTGAGTCGTTCGTGTCGATTCGAGTTCCTCCGCTCGTGTATATAAGCTGGTGAGATGCCTTCTTCTTGCCTTTTACTTCACATTCATATCTTAACTTACTTAGCAGATCCCCAAGCTCCCTGAAGGAGAATTCGAATCAACCAGCTCCGATCCACCAATTATTCTCACAACGTAAGTGATTTCAATCATTATCGAACCACGATCTCGGTTGAATTGTAAATCTTCTAATTTCTGTTCCTACCTTGATTCCATTGAACCATGACCTCCACGACTTCCATTTAATCCGCCGCTTCCTTTCGATGTGAATCATAACTTTCAATCATTGATAGACGCTTTGTTACTGTGATTCGTGAGATCGTACTAGGCTTATGATAAATTAGTGGTGATTTGATTTTTAGATGATTTGGTGGCGTGGAGGAATGATGAATTTCATGGAGAGGATGGTGAATTTCCTTATGCAGCCATTAACGGGTTATCGGGTTATAGTTTGAGATAGTGGAATGATACGTGGAGGAGAAGTTAGTGAGTGAGCAGATCTGAGCGACTTAGCAAATTTGAACAGTTCTGAGCGACTTAGCATGTTAAGCCGTGCTCAGCTTAGGAGTTAGGATCTTTGAATAGTTTGGGTCCTTCCAACGACTTAGCAGCTTAGGACCTTCTAACGACTTAGGGAGTTAAGTCGCGTTCGACTTAGGACTTGACCGGATTTTTTGCTGCTGCACAGCCTTGTTTCTTGTGTCCTAAAACTTAGACAATCTTACTTTGCCTTGATTGGGAGCATTGAACTTTGACCCCTTAACTCATACTGTGACTTTAGGACTTGCACTAAGCTTGACAACTTCAAGACTTTGACGAAACTTGAACGAGTTTCCAAACTGAACAGCTTGAATTCGTTTATAAATTGCACCAATCAACAACCTGCCAAACACAATTTCTGCAGAGAACAAAGGCAAATATACTGCCATTGACTGCCTATATCAAATGACAGATTAGCCGATAAAGAATAATTATTTCAAATGAATTATGTGAATGAAGTGTTATTAATCAATCAAACTCAAATGGCGTATTAGAGAAAAGCTAAAACAATCAACTAAAGCTGATTAGTTTGCATCAATACTGCATTCAAACTTAGAAACAACAAGCTCTGAAATTTAATAATCGATAAGTATCGACTAATTTGATTTCAGTTATCTTTACTTGTCATTCTTATCAGTTTTGCACAACACTTCACACACTTTTAGGAAACGTGCACCTTCACATTTGAACATCCAGCTGCTTATGTAGAATGGCTTCTGAACAAGAAGAATCGACGGGCCAGGCTGAAGATGTCTTCCCAATAGCTAACCCATTGGATAACCCTCCGGAGAGAACTCCTACTACTCTGAATCAGCGGGTGTTCAACCAACTGAGCATCCAGTTTGGTATTGCTGAAGCTGATGCCTTACTCCCGGGACCAAATGATACTGCAGATAGGCCCCCTCTTGGCTTTATCGCTGTCAATCGCCAAATGTGCTTGAGTGGAGCTATTCCTCCTTTCAACGACTTCTTACGACAGCTTTTTCTTCTCTTAACTATCTCTCCATTTCAATTACACCCAAATGGTTATGCCATTTTAATGGGGCTATGTGCACTGTTCATGAGGACATTTAATCGCCTTCCCAGCTTCGAGGAGATTTGCTATTTATGATCATTCATAAAATTTAAGGACCATCCCTCTATTACACTCGTAAGAAGTGTGAGAGGCCGTAAATTGATTATGGGTCTCTCTGAAAGATCTCCTGGGTTTCTGAATCAGTACTTCTTTGTCCGTTGCCCCCTGGGTTTTATAGTACCTGGAGAGTTGGAAGTAAGTTTTGTTCTTTCGATTTTGGCTTTTTCGAAATTCCAGTTGTCGAGTGCTAACTTTGCTCTTTACCTTTGCAGCATTTCCTCCTCTTTCGAGAGATTCAAGACATAAGGCGACTTTTGAAAGATTGAGTGATGTGCCGGTGGAAGAGAGGAGCGCTAGGTTTTTACCGAGGGATGAGTATTTGCACCAACTCGGGCTTCTACATCCTTCTCGATCTATCCATCCTCGCGAAGTCCCTGATTCTCCGGCTGAAGCATTAGTTGCCCCAGCTCCCATTGAAGAGCCTGTGCGGAGTGAAACTACTATCGAAGCTTCACTAGTGAAGTGTTCAACTCCGAAGGATGTTGCGGGGCCATCTGATAAGTCTGTGCTTGCCCCAATCATTGAAGAAGAAGAGCTTCCGCATCGGGCAAAAAGGACCATCGAAGAAGGAGCTGATGGAAGGAGCCTTGCCGGGCATGATGGTGAAGACAACTTTGGGAATTTAAGCGACATAATAATTACTTCTCAAGAACTCTTTAAGGATGACTCTACCACTGCTAAAGTTATATCTTCGACGGCCGAAGCAACCTCTTCTCTTAAGCAAACTCCTTTAGCACAAGAACTGCCATTAGTTACAAAACCTGTCACTACCCCTCGACTGTCGAGCGGTTCGTCGTTCGGCGCGTGTAGTTTTCACGTCACACACACCTTAGGATTTTTCAGCACTTCTATGCACTTATCTTTTTATACTTTAAAGATTTCTAAAGCTTATCTTTTTATTTCAGATTCTCCGATGGGACGCAGCGGATCCTACTATGATGATTTCCAGCGCTACGGGGGGCGCAGTCAATATGATTACAGGCGCTACCTCTCCTCCTACAGAGAATCCGATGAAGAGAGGGCCGCCCGAAAGGCTCGGGATAGGTGGGCTCAAGAAGAGCGTCACGAAAGAAGAGAGAGGGAGGAGCGCCATGATTCTTTGCAAAGAGGCGACGACTCCCACAAGAGAAAATCCCATGATGACCGAGGAAAAGGTCATATGGTCGAAGACTCAAGCAAGCGAGCCCGTCATAGTGAGAAGCATGCCTCTACTACTCCTGAAAAGGTTACTGCCCCCGCCTCGCTCGACATTCCTTCTGACTCTCCCGCTCTTGGGAAAGCAGATATTCAAACAATAATTAGCAGGCCCAAATTCCAAGTTGGACCGGGTCCAGCCACTTTGCAAAGCCGGTTTCCATAGTGGTGCCTGAAGAGAGTGAGGTTCGACCTTGACCTGGTCCCTATTGACAAGTCTACCATGTTACGAAATCTCGATGCCGTCAAGCTTGATATTGAGAGGATGTCGAACTGGCAAAAACTTGTTGACGAGCTTCAAAGGGTTAACCGTGCCAATATAGAGGCCATGCTCACTATGGAAAATGATAAAGCCGAATGGAAAAAGGTTCTCGAGCAACACGACACTGAAATGAGGAGCATCGCTTCTTACAATGAAGAGCTTGAAGCAAAAGTTGAGGAACTGAAACAAGAGCTTGCTACTTCCTCTACTTCCTATTCTCAAAAAGAAGAAGTGCTCCTAAAACAAGTGAGAGATGCTCATGCCAGCCAAAGGGATGCCGAAGACAGGCTTGAAGTGCAAAAAATAATTAGTGAGGGCTATGTTGCTGAGGTTGAAGAGCTTCGGAAGAAAAACAGCTCCCAAGAGGCGGAGATTCAAATGCTTAAGCTTCAACTTTCCAAAGCTGAAAGGGAGCGTGATGAGGCCGTTGCCGGCAGAATTGCAGCTGAAGAATCTCATGAGGCAACGAAAACCAGCATCAGCTCAACATTATTTGACTTCTACTTGCACAGCATCCTGGGGCGCGGAAGCCTTGCCTTTCTAGGTCCCAAGTATGAAATTACCTTACCTGAAGTGTGGGAGGCCGCACTTGATATGCTTGGTGTTGCGGGCGCTGGTTATGCCGAATCATCCCTTGAGGAGCATTACTTGGACGATGATGCTCGCGCTGCTCTCGCCAAAGGAAGGGAACAACTCGCAAAATTAAGAGCTGAAGCGACAGAAGGGGACCAGTTGGGAAAAACCACTTCAACTATTCCAGCCCAGCCTCCTTCTTTGGCCGAAATCAACATTATTGGTCCCAGTTCCTATTTTGCATCTCCTACCAAAGTTACTACCGAGATCATAAGCATACAGGGTGGAGATGAAGGCGACGAGAGTGCTGAGGCGCAGGCTTATGAGGTTGATGTCAGGAAACCGACTTCTCCAGGTAACTCTACCGTTAATCTCGCTACTGTAAACCTCGCTCAAATAGACTGCTCATTTGTTTCTCATGGGTTCGATGAGCTTCTTGACTGTTTTCTAAATCTCAACGAGCCACCGTCTCCTCTTGTTGCGGGATTTACTGACATTTTTAACTTTTCCTTTGTAGAGAAAGCACCGAGCATCATTCAAACTTTTCCACCTCCAGCTACTGTTCCTCTGCCTTCCCCAGTCACTCCTACTCCTCATTTGGGATCACAGGAAGAGATAATAGGTGCCCTTTAGGGCTTGGATGACCCAGCTGCTTCGCAAGAGCAAAAAGACGAGGGACTTGAGGGAGGTGAGATATCTCCGGAGCGGACTCCTTCTGACGACATAATTTTGTCTAAACTTGTTACTCCAGGGAGTGAATCTTCTTCAAAGAGGAAGAAGAAGCGCGGAACATCAAAGAGGAGGAGGAAGAGCATCATTGCTACCGAAGAGGAACCGGAAGTTGGACCAGTTGTACCTCCCACTTCTTCGTCCCTCATGCCTATAGATCGACCCGAAAAGCTAACCATCCGGCCGGGTGAAGGGTCCAAAGGTGGCAAGAAGAAATGAAGATTCCAGTTTCCAGTTTTTAGCTTTTGGCATTTACTGGTCGGGTATTGTGCGGGCACCGGCCCCTGCTTTCTTTATTTCGAAACTTGTACCTGTAAGAAATTGTAATTGAATTGAATAAAATGATCCTTTATTTGTTTAAACTCTTGTTCATTTTTGAGAATGCATTTACTTATTCACTTTCGTACGAGTTTCTTTATGTGATATTGCAGCGGCATTGCAGTGGGCTTATGGCATGTTGTTTGAGCATTACTTTTGCCGATGTGGCTATACCATGTTGCCCCCATACCATAAGCTTGTTGCAATACTTTCAATTTCGAGGAGACTTGTACTTTTGTTTTCTTGAGAATAATTATTCCATACTTGGAGGAATATTATTTCGTTAAAAAAAACAGAGTACAACACCCTCCATATAAGTTTTTACGCTTCAACCTTCGAAGATGCCACTTTTCTTTTTGTGCAAATACACATTTTATCAAGTGAATTCTTCTATGTGGTAAAGCGGGCCTCTGAAGGGTACTTTAATTTCTTTTTCGAGGAAGAGTATTTTCCAGAATAGGTGAATTATTCTTCCTTTGAAAGTTAAAGAATGCCTTCGACGAGGGCCCTTTCTTTTTTTTTTAGAAAATTGTACCTCTGAGGAGGGATTTTTCACGTTTCAACACTTGGAAGTTTTATTTCAATCTTGGTGAAACGTGTACCTCCAAAGAGTTGTGCCTCTAAAGAAAGCCTTTTCACGTTTCAACACTTGGAAGTTTTATTTCAATCTCGGTGAAACGTGGGCTTCCTAAGAGGTCTTTTATTTTGTTTTTGCATTTCAACTCTGGTGAAGTGAAATTCCGAAGAGCGGATGTTACACTTCAACTCCTGGTGAAATGTGCCTCCAAAGCGGACTTTACTTTGTTTTGCATTTCAACTCTGGTGAAGTGAAATTCCGAAGAGCGGCTGTTACACTTCAACTCCTGGTGAAATGTGCCTCCAAAGAGGACTTTACTTTGTTTTGCATTTCAACTCTGGTGAAGTGAAATTCCGAAGAGCGGCTGTTACACTTCAACTCCTGGTGAAATGTGCCTCCAAAGAGGGTTTTCATTGCTTGGAAGTTACTCTCTCATGGTTGGAGGGTCATGACTCCTCCAATCTTTTTTATTGAGTAGAGAACTTTCTATTTTGTGGCATATGCCTTTTCAGAGGTCTTTATCCTCCGAAGAGTTGTGCCTCCGAAGAGGGCTTGTGCTTCTGATGATGGCTTTATTTGTTCCTTGTCCACTTGCTTATGCCTTTTCAGCGATCCTCCGTTTTTCTTTTCAAGCTCATACTCCCTTCTCTTACAAGTAGTTTGTTTAATCCAAGGAAGTGTACTTCATTGCCAGGCAAGTTCGTGAGAACGGGCATTAGCTTCTTAATTGGATGTTTGTTTGTTCAAACGATCTCAATTTATTAGCAAGGGCCCGTTTCCGGCGAAATCATAGGCCATTCAATTGAAGCACTTCCTATCTAGGATTTGAATTCAGGGTTTTTGTGACTCGAAATTTGTTTGTTGAATGATAACGAGAATCACTTGGTCTTATTATGTGCAAGTTTTATTTCCATTGTCTGCAAAAATTTAAATCGACATTTTAGCAATACATTTAATGTACTTTTCATATCGAAAACAAAGCAAACATGTAATAATAGTAAGGAACACAAGATTTATAGTGGTTCGGCCAAGAATTTGGGCCTACATCTACTTTATAGTCTTTCATTATTTACTTGCATCGGTTTTACAATTGCTTTCAATTACAAGAATCACACATTCATAATTCTTTTTACAATATTTCAACAAAGCTTTCAGGTAAAGTATGGACGCAAGTGATTACTGTTCCAAGCCCTTGGAATTTGATCTCCTTCAACAGTAGTGAGTTTGAATGTGCCGTCAAGAAGCTTCTGACCTATGACATACGGTCCTTCCCAGTTTGGCCCAAATACACCTGTTGCTGTCATAATTCTCTTCAGGACTAAATCTCCAATCTCAAAGTTGCGTTGGCGAACTTTGGAATTGAAATGTCTAGCTATCCTTTGCTGATGAGCTGCAATTCTGAGTTTAGCCTTTTCTCTTTTTTCATCAAGGAGATCTAGTACCTCAAACTGTAGTTTTTCATTCTCTTCTTGATTGAAATGGATTCTTCTATGTGAAGGGACCTCTGTTTCTACCGGGATCATTGCTTCTGACCCGTATGCCAATGAAAATGGAGTATGCCCAGTCGCAGTTTTGTGGGTGGTTCTGTATGCCCATAGTGCAAGCAGTAACTTGTCGACCCAACCACCTTTTGGTTTTTCCAGCTGCTTTTTGATGGTTGATTTGATGATTTTGTTTAATGCTTCCACTTGCCCGTTTGCCTGCAGATGAGCTACTGCTGAGAAGTTTTTCTGGATTTTGAATCGTTTGCAAAAATCTTGAAATTCTTCACTTTCGAACTGGGTACCATTGTCCGTGATTATCTTCTGAGGCACACCATACCTGCAAATGATATTTTTAGTCACAAAACTTATCATTTTCTTAGAGGTAATTGTGGCCAATGGTTCAGCTTCAGCCCATTTAGTAAAATAATCGACTGCAACAATAGCATATTTAATCCCTGATTTGGCAGTTGGTAGCGGCCCAATGAGATCCATTCCCCAAATGGCAAATGGCCACGGACTGACCATCTGTGTTAGCCCAGTAGAAGGCGCTCTAGGAATTTTAGCGAATCTCTGGCACTTGTCACATTTCCGAGAATATGCAGCAGCATCTTGATTAATTTCCGGCCAAAAATATCCATAACAGAGAATTTTCTTTGCTAATGTCTGACCACCCGTGTGATCCCCACATTCCCCTCCGTGTACTTCAGCTAGAATTGTCTGGGCTTCATCTTTCGTTACACATCGGAGTAATGGCATTGAAAAACCCCGCCTGTACAATCGGCCGTCTTGGACTACATATCTGGAGGCTTTCCTTAGAAGCTTCTGTCATCCTCTCGAATTTTCTGGCAAAGAACCTCTGAGCAGGTAGTCCAGTATTGGAGTTATCCATGATTCTTGTCCCTGAGATACATTCATAACCCAGTCTACATCCATCTAATCTGTACTTGGTGCTGATAGGACTTCTACGGGGACTAATCCTAATAGGTGAGCTTCACCATTACTTGAATACTTTGTGAGGGAATCTGCCTTCATATTCTCTTCCCGGGGAATATGGCTTATTGAATAATGATCGAACTCACATAGAAGCTCCCAGGCCTTTGACAAGTAGGCAGGAAGATTTCCTCCTTTCGTTTGAAATTCCTTCTTGATTTGGCATACAATAAGCTGAGAATCACTGAAGATCTGTAATGCTCGGATGTTTATTTCTTTAGCAATTCTCAAGCCTGCGATAAGAGCTTCGTATTCTGCTTCATTGTTTGTTGAAGGAAATTCCAATCTCAGCGCATAGCATAATGACCGACCTTAAGGGTTTCGAGTACTACCCCGACTCCAGAACAGTAGCCATTTTTCACGCCATCAACATATAACTTCCACTGGAATGGGGAATCATCGATCGTTTCTTCCTCACTGTTTCCCTTATCTGTGAATTCTGCAATGAAATCCGCTAAAGCTTGTCCGTTGATTGCTTTTCGGGGGTGATAAGTGATGTCATATTGACTGAGTTCAATGTTCCACTTTAGAAGACGACCCGAAGTTTCAGGGCGAAACAGGACTTGCTTTAGAGGTTGATCAGTGAGGACTCTGATAGGATGAGCTTGGAAATATTGCCTCAACTTCCTTCATGCAATCAGTAGACAATAGGCGAGTTTTTCCAACTTGGAGTAATTCAGCTCTGCCCCAGTGAGTCTTTTGCTGATATAGTAAACCGGATGTTGAATCCTCTTGTCTTCTCGTATCAGCGCTGCACTTAGAGCATGAGATGATACTGCTAAGTATATAAGAAGATCCTCACCATTGTCGGGCCTAGAAAGTATTGGAGGCGTTTCCATATGACGAATCAATCCATCAAAGGCTTTTTGGCATTCGAGAGTCCATTCAAAGTTTTTCTTTCCTTTCTTTAGAGCGTCAAAAAATGGGATGCACTTATCAGTAGCTTTGGAAATGAACCGACTCAAGGCGGCGACTTTTCCGTTCAGACTTTGCAATTCCTTCTTTGTTCTAGGAGCTTTGACTTCTTTTAAGGCGGTAATTTGAGCTGGACTAGCTTCAATGCCCCTAGCGCTCACGATGAAACCTAAGAACTTTCCGGACTCCACCCCAAACGAACATTTCAAAGGGTTAAGCTTCATTCTGTATTTCCGGAGGACTGCGAACATTTCTACTAAGTGTTCAATGTGATCCACTGCTTTCTTAGACTTTACTAACATGTCGTCGACGTAGACTTCCATAGCTTTGCCCAATTGCGGTTTGAACATAGCATTAACAAGCCTTTGGTAGGTTGCCCCCGCATTTTTCAACCCGAAGGGCATAACTCTGTAGCAATAAAGACCAACATCGGTGATAAAGCTCGTGTCCTCCTGATCTGGCTCATGCATCATGATCTGGTTATATCCGGAGTAGGCATCCATAAAAGATAACAATTCATGTCCCGCTGTTTCATCTACCAGTTGATCAATCCTGGGTAATGGGAAGCAATCTTTGGGGCAGGCCTTGTTTAGATCTGAAAAATCAATACACACTCTCCATTTTCCGTTGGCTTTCTTAACCAGCACTGGATTTGTAACCTAATTCGGATAGGTAGATTCCTTGATAAAATTATTCTCCATGAGCCGATCAACTTCTTCTTTTAATGCCGCTGACCTTTCTGGACCTTGGTTCTTCTTTTCTGTTTCACAGGCGTAAACTTTGGGTCAATATTCAGATCGTGTACTGCAACTTCTGGGGATATTCCGCACATATCGGCATGAGTCCAAGCGAAGACATCCAGATTTGCTTTCAAAAAAGATATTAAGATATTCTGAATTGACACATTAAGCTGTGAACCCACATTCAACACCTTATTTGGGTCCTTCGGGTCAACAGGTACCGGTACCGTCGTTTCCACCGGTACTACTCTATTCTCTCCTGCACTGGCTTTTCTAGGATCCATCTCTTTTCGTGCTCCGCTATGCTCGCCAGTGCAGGGTCCGCCCTGTAATTGCTACAAGGCTGGTTCTTCGATGCGGACTGGGGTTGCCGCATCCTTTCCCATTTCTCTTTTCCTTGCCTCTCGCAGCTCTGTCAGATAACACTCCCGCCCGGCATTTTGATCCCCTTTTATAACTCCTACTCCATTGTCTGTGGAGAATTTAATGGTGAGGCACCATGGGGCCATAACAGCTTTGAACGCTGCAAGAGTTGGACGTCCAAGGAAAGCATTATAAGAAGAAAATTCGTCAACAATCACAAAAGTTTGCTTGCGGACTACTTTTCTTCCTCCCTCTCCGAGTTCTACAAGCAAATCAATTGTTCCTATCGGCTGCTTTGGCTCCCCAGTGAAGCCAGCGATTTTCTGTGACGAGGCTTGCACATCAGCCATAGGGATCTTCATTTGGTCAAATGTTTTCTTAAAGAGGATATTACAGGATGCGCCACAATCAATGAGAACTCTTCTGACAATAGCTGGCCCGATACCAGCTGAGATGACTAAGGGATCCAAGGTAGGAGCTTCGACACCTGTGGAATCCCTGGCTCTGAACACAATATCATCATTGAAAGTTTTTTGTTGTTTCAGGGGCGTAGTGTCTTCCAAAACAAAGACATCTTCTTCGGCCGGTACATATTTCAAAGCCCGGGTATACCTCTCCATCTCACTCGGCACCTGCCTGTTGGGTGAGGTCCTCCCGTAATGACATTGATAACAGACCTTCCGGATTCATGCCCTGCAGCCTTCTCATTTGTTCTTGGTTGATGAGTAGGAATTTGTTGTCCCCGATTAGACGAAGCAGGATTGCTGCTATTCTTTTCCACAAATTGCTGCAGCTTATTTTCCCTTATCAACTCTTCAATCAAATTCTTCAATTGGCGGCATTCGTCGGTATCATGACCGGGTTGATTATGAAAGCGACAGAATTTCCCGCTTTGTACAGCTTTTTTCCCGGTTCTCAGAACAGGAGGTTTAGGATATTCAACAGAATCTTTAGTGGCAAGGTATATACGCTCCGGCGTATCTGATAAAGGTGTATATTCCGATGACTTGAAGGAACAAGGCTTCTTCAGATTTTTCTGTTTCGCATCGTTATTTTCCCTTTTCTGTCCTACAGATTCATTCTTGCGTGGAGCAGCAATGTTATCTTCAACTTTTTCCAACACTGCCTTTACCGGTACAGGACGGCTTTCCAGGCGTATGAACTCATCTTCGTTCTTGCAAAAATTTTCGAGGGAATTTGGTTCCTTCATGTTTAGCCATTTTCCAAATTCGCTCGACTTGTCGATAACCCTCATCAGATAAGTCAAGATCATCTGTGGTTCTGAATTGTCTACCTCGGCCAGTGCTATGTTAAAGCGATTCAAGAAAGATCTGATAGTTTCCTCTGGATTCTGTTCTAGACTTGACAGTGACATGATATCTTTGGCTTTTGAAGCATATAGTCTGAACTGCTCCTTGAATTTCCGGGTTAGGTCAGAAAATTGATCTATAGACCGGATTGGTAGCTTGGTAAACCAAAGCAGAGCTACACCTTCCAGATATACAGGAAAATATCGGCACTTTATTTCATCAGAAGCTCTGGCACCTGTCATGTGCCAGTCATACTTATACAAGAATTCGTTCGGATCGCTCGTCCCCTTGTAAGCTGGAATGGTTGGAGGGACGAACTTCCTTGGAAATTCAGCCTTTAAGATTCTCTCGGTAAACGGGGTTTTACTTGGAGCGAAACCCCATTCTTTCTCGTCTTCATTCCTCTGCATACTCTCTTTCATGATTTATCAAACCATTTCAGAAAGATAGCCTTCATCATTTCGAGCTTTAGATCCACCAACTTCAGGAAGTGTCTGCTCAAAAGGGCTGGCAGCCCTCTCAGGAGCGTTCCTTTCTTCAGCATCATGAACGTTGCCAGCAATGGTCCTTTCATTACCTGTTGGTTGATGATTTTCCCTAAGCAAATCGTTCAACTTATTCAAAATTAGAGCATTTTGGGCACTCTGAGCCTCCAATTGTGCATTTTGGGCATTTATCTGCTCGTTCAGCCCTAAGATTACAGCATCCAACTCCGCTTTTGTAACCCCAACAGATGGAGTGGGTTGATTAGGTACTGGGAAAGCGGAGGTTCCCTCTTGAACATTCCCAGATCTAACAGATCTACTCCTTCTCCCTGGAGCCATGATTTCAGATAAACTTCTAGTCTTCAGAGGGATTACTTCAACAAACTTTCATGGAGCAATGATGATAATTCCTTGAGTTCGATTCTCAGTGAAAGCACCAAAAATGTTAACGCTAAAATTTGAACGCCAACACCCCGGTGTGTATAGTGTAGTTGTGAAAGCACCACCCGATGACTCGGGAACAGAGTATAAGCAGAAAAAGTACAGAAAAGTGGTAAACAACAGCAATTTTATAGTGGTTCGGCTTAAGGAAGAGCCTACGTCCACTTTGAATATCTTTATTGATGATTTGATTACAAGTCGATACAATTGCACTTCGATTACAACACACTTCGGACTAGTAGCTCAAACTTCGAAGGAGAACAATCTCTTGAATTCATTTTAAATGATGCAGATTCTTTCTTGAAGTTCGTTGTAGCGTCTTTGGAGTGCTTGAAGTCTTGCTCTAGTTGGTGAAAAATGGCAGAGTATCGTTGCCTTGAAGAAATGATCGGCCAAAAGTCCTTTGTATGTTGGAGCACCTGCCATATTTATATAGTTTCCTGGACTAAGTCGTATGCGACTTTCAGGACTTCACGGGTTAGCTTAACCCGGCTGCGGCTTAAGGTTAGTCTTCACGAGATAGAGGACTTCACGAGGTAGAGGACTTCACGAGATAGAGGACTTCACGGGTTAGCTTGATTCGTACACAACTTAGGGTAAGTCTTCGCTAGTTAACGTGTTACATGGACACGGGTTGCGACATAACAGGTCGTGAACGACTTAAAAACAACAATCACTTGGTGACCGTTTTTGGATTAATTTAAGTCGCTCGGACCTCTCATTAGTTTAGTTGTTCATTTCCTAACACGTGAGCTTGTTAACTCGCTAACTCGCTCGCTGGCTTACTAACTCGTTAACTCGTTAGCTTTCTAACTCGTTAACTCACTCGCTGCCGTAAACTCTAACTCGCTAAGTCGCTGAGTGCTTAACCCGTTAAGCCGTTGATCCACTGAGTTGTTACAAACCCTGAGTTGTTGAGTCGTTCCATTCCTCTAAGTCGCCTTGAACCTTAACTCGTTAGCTAACTGAGTCGTAACCAGTTGAGTTGGCCTGAGTCTTAACTCGTTGGTAATAACAGGGTTAACAGTTGGCATCCTGAATCGCCGTGGGGGTTCAGCGGTAAGGATATCGTCCGTAAAAGGAGTGTGACTTTGGGTAACTCCCCAATCGTCATTTGTGAATCCCTGGCTCTCACGGATCTTTCAACGTATCATAGTTGAAAGATCCGGTATTTGCGCGTTTTGGGCGGTCTGCACCGGAGTTTGATTACGTTCCATGCTTTGGGGTTGGACCGGATATTGTCGACGGTCCAAGTTCTGCCTTCTTGGCTCATAGTCCTCTGGGACGTATTGTTCAAGAGTACGTCTGTCATGACGACGATCCAGGTCCGACTGATCTCGAATGTCGACCCCTGGTTCAGCTGCAACGTCGGTAGTGCGGTATTCTGTAGTGTGGTGAGGGACGGAACCGCCTCGGGAGGAGGGTCCGGCTTGGAAACTGGCTGATGGACCAACTCTCAGATGTCCAACGGTCATTGTTGGTTGACCTCCAGCAGCTGGCATACGATTCCCATCTAGTCGGGGTCGTGGAGATCGATTGTGATAATCAGAAGATGAAGACTCTCGCTGGAGGAACGAGACACATGGTCTCTCTTGGATCTCTTTCGCTTCTGGCGATCCAACTTGTTGATTAGTTCAGCGTAAGCGCGTAGCTGTTCTTCTAGTTGTTGCCGACTTTGGGTCAGCTCTTGGAGTAGCGACTGCAACTCTTGTCTGGTAACTGGAGCTGGGGGTTCCGAGTGTGCAGTAGCATCTTGATTAGGTGGAGGTAGAGGTGCAGGATTCTGTCGATCCTGTTCTTCTTGATTGATAGCGTTAGAGGTAGTTCTTGTGCTAACCATCCTGAAGGTTGGATTCCTTTCCTTAGACTTTTGCAAATCTGAATAGAATGGAAGGAATTTGAATTCAAAGATCTGGATCTCCCTCAAAGATTTATGCAATCCGGTATTGAAGACAAATCCAAGGAGCAGGAGAAAAAACTGGGTTTTTCTCAGTGAAAGCACCAAAGTGTTTGCACCAAAATTTGGCAACACCCTTCGGAAGTTTTTTTGAAGAGATAATAAATGAAGAACTTAAACTGAAAATGAGGATTATCTAATAAAAACTCCAAGTCACAGAAAAGTAAATTGCACAGAAGACAATAATTTAGAGTGGTTCGGCGATGCGCCTACGTCCACTATGAAGTTTTATCACTTTATTGCTTAATACTTGAAGGTTACAAATGTTTTGAAGCAAATTACAGCAGACAACAGACTTAAATTCGAAATCAGCAACAGTGAAGACGACAAGGAGCGTTTTTGGCAGCGTTTGGGCGTATTCTTTCTCTCCAAATTCTCCCACCCCCTTTCTGAATGACCAGGGGCTCTATTTATAGGTGTGGGAGGCTGAAATCCCGCCTAAAACCTGGTGAGGCCGCTTGGCACGTGAGGGGGGCCCATATGCCCGCGTTCTGGGAGTCCGTGCCCAATTTGGGATCGATTCGAAGTAAGTTTCGAATCGATCAAAAAAGCATCCAATTGAGGCGAAATTTGGTATGGACATTCTTCAGTGTGTAAGCAAGCTCCTATGAAAATTTCATAGCATTTGGATCAGAGGATTGAGAGTTATGATCGATTCAAGATGGTGCTCTTCG
This sequence comes from Allium cepa, assembly GCA_030765085.1. Lineage (NCBI taxonomy): Eukaryota > Viridiplantae > Streptophyta > Magnoliopsida > Asparagales > Amaryllidaceae > Allium > Allium cepa. The sequence goes on along the minus strand of CM060938.1, from coordinate 909,097,557 downwards.
GTACGCTGTTTGCTTCGACTCGATCCTATGGATTCGTTCGAATCGATCAATTCGAATCCATAGGGTCGAATCCATGCTCCTGCGACGTGGCGCACGTCCTTCGTGTCGATCTACCTACTTCTCCGCGTTGAATGGGGTCGACTCCGAGTTTGTAGCCGGGTTCACTTGATGGTTTCGAGTGTTGGATTCGAAGCTTTGGATGGATTCGAACTAAGACTTGCTCGGTGGAGTCGAGGCAAGGTTTAGTTCGTGGGTTCGAACCAATGCATGGACGATGGCGGCCACTTGGATATATTCGAAGGCAGGCCATCGTGATGGATTCGAAGCAGATGGAGTCGAGGCCGATGGAGTCGAAGTTGATGGATGCGAGGCCGATGGAGTCGAAGTTGATGGATGTGAGGCAGATGGAATCGAAGTTGATTGATGTGAGGCAGGCACTAGCTGATGGATTCGAACAACGTCCCTGCTTATGGATTCGAACTAGATGGTTTCGAACTTAGATGGTTTCGAACTAGATGGGTTCGAACTAATGAAGGGGTGATGGATTCTGTTATCCCGCTTTTTGGCAAAGCCGTGATATCAAAGGATCGATCAAAAAACAAAAGACAATTCGTCTCAGAGATTGGTTGTACTTCACTTCGCCATGGATATCGACGAATTTTGTCCAAGTCCGGATTGTGCCAGAATCGACAAGACATGATGAGCAAGGCCATGAAAGCCAATGTTTCAAGTTTCAAGTCAATCCGAGTTCGTATGCTCAAGATATGATGGGTTCAATTTGAGAGAGATAGCCCCTGTTCGGTTTGAACCCATAGGGCACCCATGGTTCGAATCGATGACCAGAGGTTATGTTCGAACCCACTGCTTCGAACCCATCTACTTCAAAACCATCCGATGTCCTTGCCTCGAAACCATCTGGTTCAAACCCATCTAGTTCGAACCGATCTGGTTCGAAACCATCCCGTAGCCTTCCTTCGTACCCACCAAGAGGAAGTACTTCGAATCCGCCCTCGTATGCCCTAGTTCGAATCCAACATGACAAAGTCCTTCGAATCCATGATGTCACCTAGCTTCGTATCCATCCAACTAAAGCCCCTCCGTATCCTTTCTTCGAATCCATGTGGAGCATCCTTACTTCGACTCCATCTCCCTTGAATCCATCACGATAACCAACCCTCAAACCCGTCCAAGTGGCCGCCATCATCCATGCATTGGTTTGAAGTCATGAACTTAACCTTGCTTCGACTCCATCATGCAAGCCCTTGCTTCGAATCCATCCTCACAAGTATGTTCGAATCAATTAAAACCCTCTAGCTTCGAATCCAAGTCACTTTGAACCGATCCTGTTCGAATCGATCGAGTTCGAACCCATGGGGACTCCTCGATTCGAATCGGTCGCGTTCGAAACCAGGAACGTTCGTTTGTTCGTATCCACCGAGTCAACTAGTTTGAATAACGTGTCACGCCACGATACGAAGTCGGCAAAATTCACGAAGGCGAAGCGTTCAACCTGGAGAGAAGACCGGATCGACTCGAAGGACGAGCGCCACGTCACCACTGAACCACGTGCATCCATGGATTCGAACTCATGATTTCGAAGTGATCGGTTCGAACTCAACAGCCAACCGAGAAACACCATTTCGAACCGATCGTATCTCTTAAACCACTGATCCAAATGCAATCAAATTTTCACAGTAGCTTCCATACAAGATAAAGATTGTTCCTGCCAAGTTTCAGCTCGATTGGACCATTTCTTGATGGGTTCGAAATCATTTCGAATCGATGTCAGATCGAGTCGAAACTTGGTGGGGTCGGTCGCGTGGGCCCACTCACGTGCCAGAAGAGGTCTCCCGAAGTTTCAGCGAGATCTAGGCCTCCAACGCCTATAAATAGCACCCTGAAGCCTTCAGAAAAGGGGATCTTTGGGGAGCTTCTTCCATTGAACGCCAAGACTCTGCCGAATTCAATTCTATTCATCATAATCGCTGTTGTATTCAGATTCCAAAGCTATTATCAACTGTAATCCGTTGTAATCGATCAAATCAAGCAAAGCAATAAAGAGAAAACCTTCAAAGTGGACGTAGGCACGAACGCCGAACCACTATAAATCCTGTGTCTGCAATTGTTATTTGTGAATTATTGTGATTGTTATTGCTTAGATCTGAGTTCTGTGTTGATTATTACTGATCTGTGTTGATAAACGGGTGCTTTCACGACATTGGGTGTTTGTGACCAATTTTGGCGCAAACATTTTGGTGCTTTCACTGAGAAGGCTAATTCAGGAGTTCTACCAATTGATAGTTGATTCAGAGAGAGTTTGAAAGTTCAGATTTGAGAAATTATGACGAGACAATCAAGCCGAAGCCAAGGCCAGAGAGAAGTGAACAACAAGGAAGTCAAGAGGCTTCCTCAGGAGCGAATCAACCGTCGATCTTCATCACTAGAGACGAGATGGAGACTATGATGTAGAAGCAAAAGGAGTTGATTCAGAGTTTATTTCAATAGATAGGACATCTTGGAGCACAGAATAGGGAAGCCAATGGAGTCCAGAACGGAGCAGGACCATCTGGCATAGCACCTGGATTAGGGGGCACACCCATGGAGAACGTTGGTCCAATTTCAGAAAGAGGAGCATCTGCGCAACCTAGGAGTAGTAGAGGAGTGAACGCTCAGTCAAGGGGGCAGATCCCAGAGTTCCCTCAAGAACTCGGGGGACGGGTTGAAAGTAACGAACGAAGATTACATCTTGGAGACAACGACAAGTTGGCAGAGATGGATAGGCGAGCAATGAGAGGCGGTTGGGTGAACAAAGACCTAGAGGATGTTAATAGGAGTCCTTTCACTCCAGCAATCTGACAAGCTAGAAACCCACCGGATTTCAAGTTACCATCGTTGGACATGTATGACAGGAGAACGGACCCCACGGTTCATCTGACGAAGTATATGAGGCATATGGAGGTGCTGGGGGCATCAGAGGAGGTTATAGCCCGGTGCTTTCCATTGTATTTGACGGATATTGCAGCATTGTGGTTTAGACAACTGGAGAATGGATCCATCGGAACGTGGAATAGTTTAATTGAGAGATTTATGAGGCAATTCAGGGTTCACATCACAAGCCCCAAGAATGTGATGACTTTGGCAACCCTAAAGCAGAAAACCGGAGAGACCTTGAGGAATTATCTAGCGCGATTCAATGCAGCAGCAGCTTCAGTGAATCAAGCAGATCCATCTATGGTGATGATGGCAGCTGTGTCCGGAGTAGCTGACGGCACAGAGTTCAAAAATTCATTGACTAAAGACCCACCTGTGGATCTAGAGGAATTCTACCACGAGGTAGAAAAGTTTTTACGATTAGAGGGTGCGAATGCAGAAAGAGAAGAAGGAGAGGGAATAGAAGTTTATGTGCTTAAGGACAAAAAGCCTCTTGAAAAGGACTGAGACAAGGATAAAGGAAAACGAAGGGCTGAGGATTATGAGGACAGGTCAAAACGGCAGCGGAGGGAGCCACGATTCACTACTTACGCCGAGCTGACTGAGAGTTTGGAACGTATTTATCAGGATACCAAGGAGCAGGTCCCATATCGTAAACCAATGCGAAGTGATCCAACCTCTAGCGAGAGAAAATCAGATAAGTTTTGTGTATTTCATAAATTAAACGGTCATAACACTAATGATTGTAGGCATCTGAAGGACAAGGTGGAAGGACATATCAGGAACGGTATGCTCCTTCAGTATGTGAGGAGGCGAGCTCCAGCGGTGGAGCTAGAGCGGCCACCGTCTACATCAGCCAGAGGCGACCCTGAATCAAGGCACTGTTTGATTATCAATTAGTTAAAATAACGATCAACAAGTCGCAAGCTTCCACTAACGCAATTGAATCATTTACACATGTACGAGATCGCGAACGTTCTCCAGGCATGCTCTGAGTGATCACTGATTGTTTCGTAGTGGGAACTTACACTTTGACATCGTTGCTTTGCTTCTATTTCATGTTGATTTGGACATTTGAACTTGATTTGTTTGAACACTTTTGTTTTTGAAACTCATCTGTTGAATAGATATTTGATTCTGATAACTTTGAAATGGCTAAGCTACTTGCACATGTACGGGGTCGCGAACGGTCCTTAGGCATGCTTTGAGATAGTGATATACCCTAACAAATGATCCGGGGACCAACTCGAACGCGAACCTGGTATCAACAATATCAAGCCCCCCCCCCCCCCCCCGGGCACACTGATTCGCCTCCAACAGGCACACAAACAGTCCAGGAATTCACCCGAACGTGATCCTGGCATCCATAACATCAAGCCCTCCCGGGCATGCAAACTCGCCACGAACGGCACCCAACTTCGAACAGTCACAAACTCGCCTCGAATGGCACACGATCGCGAACGATCACAATTCGCCTCGAACAGCACCCGACCGCGAACGGTCACAACTCGCCTCGAACGGCACAACTCACCTTACCTCAAATGGCTCGATCGCGAACGGTCGTCATTTGAGGTCCGCCACCTGATCGCTGACTGTTATATCTCGCCTCAAATGGCTCGATCGTGAACGGTCGTCATTTGAGGACCCCCACTTGACCGTGCACTGTCGCACTTTGCCTCGAATGACTCGATCCCGAACGGTCGTCATTTGAAGTTGAGCGCTTGACCTTGAACGATCACATTCCACCGCAGATGACTCGATCCCGAACGATGGACGCATGGATTTATACGCTTGACCGCGCACGGTCGCACTTCACCTCAAATGACTCGATCACGAACGATCGTCATTTGAAGTTAGGCGCTTGACCATGAACAGCCGCGCTTCATCCCAAATAGCTTGATCCCGAACGATCGTCATCTGAGGACATATGAAACTATCAAGTTTTTTGCAGGTTGATGACAGGATATGAACGTCCAACTCAAGGCATTACAAAACACACCTTCCTACCTCAAGGCATGTTTTGGGGGGCAAATGTTATCCCGCTTTTTGGCAAAGCCATGATATCAAAGGATCGATCAAAAAACAAAAGACAATTCCTCTTAGAGATTGGTTGTACTTCCTTCGCCATGGATATCGATGAATTTTGTCTGAGTCCGGATTGTGCCAGAATCGACAAGACATGATGAGCAAAGCCATGAAAGCCAATGTTTCAAGTTTCAAGTCAATCCGAGTTCGTATGCTCAAGATATGATGGGTTCAATTTGAGAGAGATAGCCCATGTTCGGTTCGAACCCATAGGGAACCCATGGTTCGAATCGATGACCAGAGGTTATGTTCGAACCCACTGCTTCGAACCCATCTACTTCGAAACCATCCGATGTCCTTGCCTCGAAACCATCTGGTTCAAACCCATCTAGTTCGAATCGATCTGGTTCGAAACCATCCCGTAGCCTTCCTTCGTACCCACCAAGAGGAAGTACTTCGAATCCACCCTCGTATGTCCTAGTTCGAATCCAACATGAAAAAGTCCTTCGAATCCATGATGTCACCTAGCTTCGTATCCATCCAACTGAAGCACCTCCGTATCCTTGCTTCGAATCAATGTGGAGCATCCTTACTTCGACTCCATCTCCCTTGAATCCATCACGATAACCAACCCTCAAACCCGTCCAAGGGGGCGCCATCATCCATGCATTGGTTCGAAGTCATGAACTTAACCTTGCTTCGACTCCATCATGCAAGCCCTTACTTCGAATCCATCCTCACAAGTATGTTCGAATCCATTAAAACCCTCTAGCTTCGAATCCAAGTCACTTCGAACCGATCCTGTTCGAATCGATCGAGTTCGAACTCATGGGGACTCCTCGATTCGAATCGGTCGCGTTCGAAACCAGGAACGTTCGTTTGTTCGTATCCACCGAGTCAACTAGTTTGAATAACGTGTCACGCCACGATACGAAGTCGGCAAAATTCACGGAGGCGAAGCGTTCAACCCGGAGAGAAGACCGGATTGACTCGAAGGACGAGCGCCACGTCACCACTGAACCACGTGCATCCATGGATTCGAACTAATGGTTTCGAAGTGATCGGTTCGAACTCAACAGCCAACCGAGAAACACCATTTCGAACCGATCGTATCTCTTAAACCACTGATCCAAATGCAACTAAATTTTCACAGTAGCTTCCATACAAGATAAAGATTGTTCCTGCCAAGTTTCAGCTCAATTGGACCATTTCTTGATGGGTTCCAAATCACTTTGAATCGATGTCAGATCGAGTCGAAACTTGGTGGGGTCGGTCGCGTGGGCCCACTCACGTGCCAGAAGAGGTCTCCCGAAGTTTCAGCGAGATCTGGGCCTCCAACGCCTATAAATAGCACCCTGAAGCCTTCAGAAAAGGGGATCTTTGGGGAGCTTCTGCCATTGAACGCCAAGACTCTGCCGAATTCAATTCTATTCATCATAATCGCTGTTGTATTTAGATTCCAAGGCTATTATCAATTGTAATCCGTTGTAATCGATCAAATCAAGCAAATCAATAAAGAGAAAACCTTCAAAGTGGACGTAGGCACGAACGCCGAACCACTATAAATCCTGTGTTTGCAATTGTTATTTGTGAATTATTGTGATTGTTATTGCTTACATCTGAGTTCTGTGTTGATTATTACTGATCTGTGTTGATAAACGGGTGCTTTCACGACATTGGGTGTTTGTGACCAATTTTGGCGCAAACAGATTCGAACCGGACAAGTTTTACCTCTCTCAACTCGAATCCATCATTACTTGAGCATACGAACTCGGATTGACTTGAAATTTGAGATGCGGACTTTTATGATCTTTCTTGTCATGCCCTATCAATTGTGGCCCGATCCGGACTCAGACAAAATTCATCGATATCCATAGCGGAGAGAAGTGCAACCAATCTCTGAGACGGACTGTCCTTTGTTTTCGATCAGTCTTTTGGTATCACGGCTTTACCAAAAAGTGGGATAACACAGTCGATCTCCAATCCTGATACCTATCCTTTCCATCCAATTTGTTGATATCCCGGCCTTGACCAAAAGGTGGGGAAACAAGGTTCATGTCAATGGAATGAAAAATGATAACATAAAAACTATAAATGCAATTTCATTTCCATTGGTAGTCATACATCTTTCAGTCATAAACAAAATAAAAGATAGGGCAAATTTTAATATTTAGATCGCTCATTTCTTGCTGGTCAGTAGACGAGGTACTGCCTTGGGACATTTCTCTTGTGATTGTGGATGATTTTCTTTTGATATCCATTGCATTCTCAACCTTTATATCAATGCTGCAAAATTCTTTCAATAGAAGAGTTGATGCTGGCATCAATTTATTTTGCTGCTTTTATGGATTTTGGGGAAAGGGCATTCTTAATATATTCCGAACGAGATAAGACTTGAAACCTGTCAGTTTCTTTGTTGCCTTCACTATGAGATACATCCAGTTCCAAATTTTTGACCATGAGCGCATTTTTATCTGTATCCATTTCCTTGGGTAAACCATTATCAGCTTTGACTCTTTTTTGAGAATTGGGATGACGAATTGTTAAACTTTCAATTTCTAGGTGCATTGTAAGCCCATCTACAGTCTCTTTCATGTCTTCAGGTTTATGTTTGAGTTATGAGGAGCTTTTTTCTTTCTCAATCTCATTCTTTAGTAAGGTGATATCAGCTTCAACTTCATCAGAGACGCTGAAGCGATGAACTGATGGTGATGAAGGTACTACTAAACTGTCATTCGCGAATGACTTCGGTCCATTAATAGTCTCTTTTTATAATTCAATTTCTGTTTAATAAATGTATTCATTGATTGGTCTCATTCAGCTCAAAACATATAAAGTGTTACATGGATCAATATATATATCGGTTTATAGAAAAAGACATATATGTATAAAGAGAAAATAGGTTGGGAATCACGAACTGCACATGTAAACGAAAAGAAATGAATGTACTTTTTTTTCTTCTAACTTCAGGTAATTTTGGAATTTTATTACGGGTCATTTACTATTTTTGTTCGTGAAATGCAACGAAGACCTAATCTTTATTATAAAAAATTCATGTGCTTTTTGTCATTAAGTCCCTGTATAAAAATTTATTGTTATATAATAAAAATAATTGTTATCATCCGATATGTGGGATGCATCCAATGCATTTACCTTAAATTTTCTAGTCCTCGCATAGAGGAAACTTAGCAAAGAGCTCACCTGTTCCAGTTCCATATACGGTCGTCAAAAATGGGATGGAACACCCTATATACATGTGTAAAACTACAAGAATATGGATTATATACTAATTTTGTACACTTATACGGTTGCAAGGGGTAAATCAAGCTCAGTCGCGTTTAGTTATTAATTAGCAAATCCATAAGGGAAATTTTTTTAGACTCGTTTTGAAAGGTAAAATTGCAACAGTATATATATATATATATATATATATATATATATATATTGTTTGCGCCAAAATTGGTCACAAACACCCGATACCGTAAAAGCACCAGTGTATGAATATAAATTAGTGATATTCAAACACAAATAACAAATCTCAGCAAATATATGACAGCAATCCAAAAGTAAAGAACAGAGACACAAGTTTTATAGTGGTTCGGCTATCTCCGGCCTACGTCCACTCCAAAATTTTTTTATCCTTTTTATTGATTATCCTTGATGATTACAGCGATTACAAAGTCCCAATCTGAAAGAAAATAGCTATAATGATGCTATGGAATGATCCTAGCAGCGTCCGGGCATGCTTTTCCTTTCCCAACTCTCCGACCCCCCTTTCTGAATGACCAGGGGCTCTATTTATAGGCGTGGAAGGCTGAAATCCTGCCTAAAACCTGGGGAGGCCGCTTGGCACGTGAGGGGGGCCCACAGGCCTGCGTTCTCGGAATCCGTGCCCAGTTTGGGATCGATTCGAAGTGACGCTCGAATCGATCAAGAATCCATCCAATTGAGCTAAAATTTGGTGTGAACATCCTTCAACGTGTATGTAAGCTCCTGTAAATATTTATTGCATTTGGATCTACGGTTTGGAAGATATGATCGATTCAAGTTCAAAGTTCCGTGCGTTCTGCCTGTCTCGAACCCATGCTTCGAAACCATCCACTCCGAACCCATGTCCTTCGAACCCATCTCCCTCGAGTCCATCTTCTACGAATCCACCTCTACTTCGAATCCATAGTCCTCATATCCATCGCTTCGAAACCATCATCTTCGAATCCAAGTTCATTGCTTTGAGACCACTCCCTTCGAATCCATCCCCTTCGAAACCACTCTTTTCGAATCCACGTCCTTCGTATCCATCTCTTTCGAATCCTAACCCTTCGACTCCATGACCTTCGAATCAATCTCCAATCCTTCGACTCCATGACCTTCGAATCCATCTCCAATCCTTCGACTCCAAGACCTTCGAATCCATCTCCAATCCTTCGACTCCAAGACCTTCGAATCCATCTCCAGTCCTTCGACTCCATGACCTTCGAATCCATCTCCAATCCTTCGACTCCATGACCTTCGAATTCATCTCCAATCCTTCGACTCCATTACCTTCGAATCCATCTCCAATCCTTCGACTCCATGACCTTCGAATCCATCTCCTTCGAAACCACTCTTTTCGAATCCACGTCCTTCGTATCCATCTCTTTCGAATCCAAACCCTTCGACTCCATGACCTTCGAATCCATCTCCAATCCTTCGATTCCATGACCTTCGAATCCATCTCCAATCCTTCGACTCCAAGACCTTCGAATCCATCTCCAATCCTTCGACTCCATGACCTTCGAATCCATCTCCAATCCTTCGACTCCATGATCTTCGAATCCATCTCCAATCCTTCGAATCCATGACCTTCGAATCCATCTCCAATCCTTCGACTCCATGACCTTCGAATCCATCTCCTTCGAAACCACTCTTTTCGAATCCACGTCCTTCGTATCCATCTCTTTCGAATCCAAACCCTTCGACTCCATGACCTTCGAATCCATCTCCAATCCTTCGATTCCATGACCTTCGAATCCATCTCCAATCCTTCGACTCCAAGACCTTCGAATCCATCTCCAATCCTTCGACTCCAAGACCTTCGAATCCATGTTCTTTGTATCCATCAAGTCCCCATCGATTCGAAGTGCCATCGATGTGAACTTGGTGGGTTCGAATCCATCCTGATGGGTTCGAATCTGCTGGATTCGAACCGAGCACTCCATCTTGATGGATTCGAACAGCATACCTCTCCCACCTTGAATCCATCATATTTCCTTCATACGAACTCCGATTAACCTGAAATGTGAAACATAGCCTTTTCTAGCCCTTATCATCGTCTCCAATCAATTTCGTCCCGATCGGAGTTTAACAAAATTTTGACGATATCGATCACAGCCTTGATTCCAACTGATCTCCAATCCTGATATCCATAATTCCTTGCCAATTTGTTGATATTCCAGTTTTGACCAAAAAATGGGATAACATTTTGCCCCCCAAAACATGCCTTGTGACAACAAGGCGTGTTTTGAATAATTCCGAATCCAATACCCGAAGTCCAAAGCCATATTGCCAGAGTATATCGTCCTTGACTGCTTCGAGTCGATGTCCAATTCCAGATCCAATAACCAAAGCCTTAGACAATTTTGTATCCATTCGAACTCGACAACCGAGTTCCAATCCATCCTTATCCAATAGCCAATAACCGAATCCAGGATCTCTCCGGGTCGATATCCAAATCCATAACCTCTCTGGGCTCCTTCCAAGCGTAATCCACATCTGACGACCGTGGTCCAGTTTCCCTGGACGTTGAGTTGACCTTCCGGTTCTTTTCAAGCGCAATCCATACTTGATGTCCTTGGTCCATTATCCCTGGGCGCTGTAAAATTCCATGGCTTAAGTCCTAAGCCGAATCCTGGTCTCTCCGGACCCTTGCCGAGCATAGTCCATACTCAACGACCTGAAAATAATAATTGATAATTGAGGGCCTAAGTCCTAGGCCGAATCCTGGTCACTCCGGACCCTTGCCAAGCATAGTCCATACTTGATGACCTGAATGAGCCAACTCACCTTGTTCGGGCAAAGTGACTCACCCCTTGCCAGGCATAATCCATACCCGACGACCATTTATCAAAAACCAGATAAAAGTCTAACCAAAATCCAGTCCAAAATCCAAATCCGAAATTCAAATCTGAAATCCAAATCCAAAAGTCAAATCCAAATCCAAAATTCAAATCCAAAACCAGAAAACCAGAAATCCAAACCAGCATCCAAAACCAAGAACAATCATCCAAAGGAAAATCCAAATAAAAAAAGCAAGAAAAACCAGGAGCTCAATCCAAGCTCCAAAACCAAATTCAAAAAGAAAAGCAATGTCCTATCTAAAAGCAAGAAATAAATTTCACAAACCATAGCATCCCGGTTTATCATCATTCAGAGCATGCCTAGGGGCTATCTCCGTCGCCGTACATGTGTAAATGACTTTACCGTTTGCTAGTAGCTTGTTACTTATTCCATATTATCCTGGTCAATGGATGATCAATCGACGATCATCTTTAGGCCTCCCATCATCACGGCGTGAGGTGGTCGGTGGTTGCTCCTGCTCCACCGTTGCATTCCGAGTTCCAACGTATTGTTGTAACTGTCCATTCCTTACATGCTCCTCGATTATATCCTTTAGGTGCCTGCAGCTGTTGGTATCGTGTCCATCCAGATCATGGAAGAGACAGTGCCTTTCTGATGTCCTTTCCCGTTCTGTTGTTTCACTCCTAGCCGGCCTTCGGTAGGGAAGGCGATTCCGAGTTTCCAGGTATATCCGCTCCAGCGTCTCGTTCAATCCTGTGTACGTGGAAAACTTTGGATCCTTCCATCGCTTCCTAGCGTTTCCAGATTCGTCATCTAACTTCCTTTTTCCTTTCTCCTTATCCAAACCGTTTTTGGATACCGCTCCAACCTCGATTGCATTAACCTTCTTCAACTTTAAATCCGTACTTGCATCTTCTTGCCGAAGGAACCTTCCCGCCTCGTGAAAGAATTCGTCGAGATTTTGCGGGGGATCGCGTATCAGAGATATCTTGAAATCCAAATTCTCCCTGACTCCTGATACTGCTGCCATTAAAACCATCGATGGATCCGGCCGATCCACCGAAGCGGCTGCCGCACTGAATCGGGTTAGAAAAGCTCTAAGCGATTCGTCCATCTTTTGCTTTACCGATGTTAAAGTCATCACGTTCTTCGGCCTCCTGACGTGAACCCGAAACTGTCCCAAAAACCTTTCCACCAATTCCTTCCCAGTCCTGATAGATCCTTCTTCCAGCTGCCTAAACCACATCGCAGCTAAGTCCGTCAAGTACAAAGGGAAACATCGGGTCATCACTTCCTCCGATGCCCCCAGCACCTCCATGTGTCTGGTGTACATCATCAAGTGATCCGTAGGGTCTGCCTTGCCATTGTATACCTCCACGCTAGGTAGCTTGAACTAAGGAGGGTTCTGAGCCATCCTTATCTCCCGAGCGAATGGACTTCAATTCATTCCTTCCAAATCCCCGTTGGTCAGACCACCTCGCGCAGTTTTTCTGATGATCTCTGCTAATCCAGTGTTGTCTGTTAGGGGTTGCCCCCCATGCCCCCGAGGGAACTCTGGCACATATTCCTCGTGTGGTTCACTAGTGGGAATGTTAGCTCTAGCTTGTTGAATTCCTTCCAAAGGTTCTCCTGTATTGAATCCTGTGGGCCTGCCCCCAAGCCCTTGTCGATTGCCTTCTAGTTCCGTATCCTGTCCTTCATTGGGTTCCACAACCCTAGCTCCTTGTCCTGCATCCGCAGCCGTCGTAGCTGTTCCTAAATTCTGCATCCCTGCGGCTCTCATTTGTTCCAAGAAAGTTTGCATCATTTCCTGTTGACTTTTCAACAACCTCTCCTGTAAAGAATTGGCCATAGCTTCCATTTCATCCCGAGTTATGTAGATCGAAGCCTGTCCCTCCCTATCCCCAGAGGATGCTTGTTGACTTTCTTCCTGTTGGCTTCTCTCAGCCCTTTGCCTTCTGCTATTCTGCCTAGTCATTGTCTTCCAAATCCAAATTCCTCAAACTCTTCAAATCCGATGTAGCGGGTGCTAGTCGTTCTCAGTGGAAGCACCAAAATGTTTGCGCCAAAATTGGTCACAAACACCCGATACCGTAAAAGCACCAGTGTATGAATATAAATTAGTGATATTCAAACACAAATAACAAATCTCAGCAAATATATGACAGCAATCCAAAAGTAAAGAACAGAGACACAAGTTTTACAGTGGTTCGGCTATCTCCGGCCTACGTCCACTCCAAATTTTTTTTATCCTTTTTATTGATTATCCTTGATGATTACAGCGATTACAAAGTCCCAATCTGAAAGAAAATAGCTATAATGATGCTATGGAATGATCCTAGCAGCGTCCGGGCATGCTTTTCCTTTCCCAACTCTCCGACCCCCCTTTCTGAATGACCAGGGGCTCTATTTATAGGCGTGGAAGGCTGAAATCCCGCCTAAAACCAGGGGAGGCCGCTTGGCACGTGAGGGGGGCCCACAGGCCCGCGTTCTCGGAATCCGTGCCCAGTTTGGGATCGATTCGAAGTGACGCTCGAATCGATCAAGAATCCATCCAATTGAGCTGAAATTTGGTGTGAACATCCTTCAACATGTATGTAAGCTCCTGTAAAAATTTCATTGCATTTGGATCTACGGTTTGGAAGATATGATCGATTCAAGTTCAAAGTTTCGTGCGTTCTGCCTGTCTCGAACCCATGCTTCGAAACCGTCCACTCCGAACCCATGTCCTTCGAACCCATCTCCCTCGAGTCCATCTTCTTCGAATCCACCTCTACTTCGAATCCATAGTCCTCGTATCCATCGCTTCAAAACCATCATCTTCGAATCCAAGTTCATTGCTTTGAGACCACTCCCTTCGAATCCATCCCCTTCGAAACCACTCTTTTCGAATCCACGTCCTTCGTATCCATCTCTTTCGAATCCAAACCCTTCGACTCCATGACCTTCGAATCCATCTCCAATCCATCGACTCCATGACCTTCGAATCCATCTCCAATCCTTCGACTCCAAGACCTTCGAATCCATCTCCAATCCTTCGACTCCAAGACCTTCGAATCCATCTCCAATCCTTGGACTCCATGACCTTCGAATCCATATCCAATCCTTCGACTCCATGATCTTCGAATCCATCTCCAATCCTTCGACTCCATGACCTTCGAATCCATCTCCAATCCTTCGACTCCATGGCCTTCGAATCCATCTCCTTCGAAACCACTCTTTTCGAATCCACGTCCTTCGTATCCATCTCTTTCGAATCCAAACCCTTCGACTCCATGACCTTCGAATCCATCTCCAATCCTTCGATTCCATGACCTTCGAATCCACCTCCAATCCTTCGAATCCAAGACCTTCGAATCCATCTCCAATCCTTCGACTCCATGACCTTCGAATCCATCTCCAATCCTTCGACTCCATGATCTTCGAATCCATCTCCAATCCTTCGACTCCATGACCTTCGAATCCATCTCCAATCCTTCGACTCCATGACCTTCGAATCCATCTCCTTCGAAACCACTCTTTTCGAATCCACGTCCTTCGTATCCATCTCTTTCGAATCCAAACCCTTCGACTCCATGACCTTCGAATCCATCTCCAATCCTTCGATTCCATGACCTTCGAATCCATCTCCAATCCTTCGACTCCAAGACCTTCGAATCCATCTCCAATCCTTCGACTCCAAGACCTTCGAATCCATGTTCTTTGTATCCATCAAGTCCCCATCGATTCGAAGTGCCATCGATGTGAACTTGGTGGGTTCGAATCCATCCTGATGGGTTCGAATCTGCTGGATTCGAACCGAGCACTCCATCTTGATGGATTCGAACAGCATACCTCTCCCACCTTGAATCCATCATATTTCCTTCATACGAACTCCGATTAACCTAAAATTTGAAACATAGCCTTTTCTAGCCCTTATCATCTTCTCCAATCAATTTCGTCCCGATCGGAGTTTAACAAAATTTTGACGATATCGATCACAGCCTTGATTCCAACTGATCTCCAATCCTGATATCCATAATTCCTTGCCACTTTGTTGATATTCCGGTTTTGACCAAAAAATGGGATAACATATATATATATATATATATATATATATATATATCAAAGCGGTTAGTAAATGTTCATGGCAAAAATCTTTTATTTTATTTTATTTTTTTTTAACATAAGGAAGATTTTTATTAAAAAACACCAAAATCTGTCAACAAGCCTGACAGGTAACCAACAGAAGAGGAGGCAACCATCTTTTAACTAATAGTGAAACAAATGAATTTCTTGCTCTACCATTGAATAAAGGAATTTTTAGCTCTTTCCTTAATTCTTTATAGATATTTTATTTCCAAATCCCTATAATTTTCCATTATTATAATTATTATTAACTTTATAAATTCTCTTCATTAACATTTTACATTTAAAAAAATAATGTCAATAATTATTTACAAAATTCTTCTAGGTATTATCGTACTATTTTACATTCAAGTCCATATATTTAAATTTTTTAAGCGATCTGAAACTTGGATTTTTAAAATTAACCAAATTAACAAATAATTATTATTTGATCTAATAAGTCTTAAAAAAGATAATTCAACGCAATGTATACCACACTTATATTGACAATAATTGTAAAACTAATATTTCATTCATGTCCATATAACTTAAAATTCCATACCAATTACCTTTAGTTCTCTTACATTATTCTACATCCAAATTTACGTGATTAATTTATTTCTATAACTAGTACATTATTACAATGGAAAATATACGTAAATTTCCTTTTTGAAGTTGGTGTTTTGTTATAAGTAAACATACTGTTTTTTTTTCTTTGATTGACATTTTTTTTAGACGTTAAATACATATTTTATTTATCTCTTTGATAGTGTAATATATTTATTTCTGATGATATTAACTGCAAAAGCTTTAATCATAAAATATACTGATTCATTACTATTACACTTTCATTTTAGGGTATTATTTCTTACATCAAGCAATATCTGAAATTAATCTATATACCTTGTAAACAAATGTACCAAACATTAAAGGTTAAAACTCAAAATCTATTCATATAAATATTTATCCATTGAAATTTGTAAAAATATTAATTATAAAGTTGATTAAAAATACTAACTTTCATTTATTTTCCTAATAAATACGTAATAGTAGAAATTAATAAATCAGTAATTAACTCACTATAATCTATAAAAATGACAATTTATATTTTTACTATAATACAATATATATATATATATATATATATATATATATATATATATATATATATATATATGTTGCATAACAAAAATTACATAATTAAAAATATTAGGTTTAGTACGTAATGTTATTATCTTAACAAATTCTCATCGTATATTGCATAATAAGCAACTCATGGAATACACTAGTTAATGCGAAGGCCAACCAAAAGTCTTAAATTTGTGTTTGTGTGCTGACAGCCTGACATTAGATTTGAGAAAGAAGCTGAAAGGTTTCAAACTACTTTATTTCTCTCACCGAATCTCTATCAATAAATAAACAAAATGCAATTCTATATCAGTAATGGCGAGGATAGAAAAGAATAAAAACACCAACAGATACTCATGCGCAAACAGGAATGAAATGAATAAAAGCAAGAGAAACCGTACATCCCAATATATCACGGTTCAAAACATAAAATAAGGATGCGAGGCCAACCAATTTTAATTCCAAATTGGACGAGACATAAAACATTGATATCAATAATAGCCAATATCCGAACAAACCGTACAACACAGTAGGTCTCATAAACAGTATGGTGATTTGGACAAGCATCAAACTGTTGCTTTCATATATATAGTTCCCGGAAAGTACGTATATCTATTCGCATTGTTGTACATAATATAATTGGAAGAACTGGTTGAATCCAAACCATACAATTTGGAGTCATTTCATTTTGCAGTATGCTGAAGAAAACAATCACACACTCACACTTACTGAGCAATTTTTAGGAAACAAGGCACAAAATCAAGCACTGAATATCGCATCACCAATTACACACGCAATAAAATCCGATCTTAGTAGAAGTGGAGGAGACTCCATTATTCGGCAGCATGCATTAACTGTTGAAGTTGAAGTTAATCATATGTCCACACGAGGGATGGGAGAAATGGTTTTGTGAAGTGGGCCATCCTCCTTATTGTAGTTCACCTTCAATTTAGGACATGCTGATATGCTAATCAACTGGAGGGGTTTAGGCAAATTTGGCAGCAACTCAACATCAGGGCAACCATCTATATACAGCTCTTTTAGGGAAGAGAGCTTCTCCAGATTCGGTAGGGTCTTAAAACCATCTAACCACAGACAACCTAGGGATGAAAATTCAGGAAAATGGTTCTCGAGCAACTGTGGGAAGGGTTTTACCTCTGTACAAACAAAATAAAGACTTCTAATAGAACTGAAGGCTTGTTGCTGAACAAATACTAGGAACAATAATGGTTCGTCTGTAAAAAAAGTTTCTGCTTGCAAAAAGCATTTGGCTCTCTCTCTTTGTGCAACTTCTTCCACCAGTAAACTAGCTTCTTCAGTTATTAGCATTGGGCATTTTTCTACTTCTAAATGTTTCAAGGATGGGGAATTGTTAGGCATTAATTGTAGCCTCCTCAACACTGGACAATCTTTCAACTGTAGATGCTTAAGAGTGCCATCAAAAGGGGGAAGCTGCGTCAGTTCATCGCAGTGTTGAACATTTAGTCGTTGCAGACCAGAAGGAAGAAAATAAATTTCTCTAATATTCCTGCAATACAATAGAGTTAGAGAATGAAGACGCAGAGGGCAACTATTTCTTACCATCCACTTTGCAATCTTAACACCTTGGTAGCCTTTAATTGCTAGTGATTTAAGATTCTGATGCGGTTCAAGTCCTTCCAAAACACTTTCACAAGATTCTATATCATTGCTGCTACCTGCAGTGTTGCTTCCCCATATTAATATGAGCTCTTTCAAATTTCTTTTTTCAATTAGCATTGCCTTTTGAGCATCTTCTTTACTTTTCACGTTTTCTAGACAACATACTCTCAGCAATCCACGAAAGAGATAAATTTTTCAATGGCAACATCCCATTGATGTTATCCTTTTCAGGATAAAAACACGGCACATTTTGTAGTGATTTAAGTTTTTCTATATTGATAGCCTTTGAATTCCATTTCAAATAATCCACTTCATTTCTGCCACAAAGAAGATTTAAAGTTCGTAGATTGATCAAATTTCCAAAACCTTGAGGCAAAGTATTAGACAACAAACACAAATGGCCATCTGAATACCCACGGCTTGTATTTGAATCAAGTATCAAATTAAAAAACTGCAGGTGATACAGTTTGGTTAACAATTTGGGTAGCTTGTCATATTGAAGATGCAAATATCGAAGATGCTTTAATTGATCTATATGCAGATTACTCAATACTTCCATATTTGGATCAGATTTAACGTACAATGCACGTAATTTAGATAGAATTTGACATATATTGGTATTTTCTCTGAAAATATTTGTATAACTAGCGTTATCCAAAATGATTAAGCTACGCAAATTTCTTAATTTCGCTATGTCAGAAATTTCAATGTTTCTGAAGTCTACGGTACTGAACATTGAGAGATGAATGCATTCTTGAGGGATATTCGTCAGTGAGCCAAGGTGCTCAACTCTGTGACATAATCTACTCGAAGCCCTTTCCGCTAAGTCATGAAGTAAATCATGTATGACAAAGTAATCATCAGAATACTTCTTTTCGAAAAAAGAACAGGATAGCAGGTCCGCAATACATATATTTCCTTCTTCCTCAAGTGTCAACTTAAAGCTTGTGTTTTTAATATATCCTTGTGCAATCCATAAATGCACCAAAAGGTGCTCTTTGTAAACATAACCTTTAGGAAACAAGCTACAATACACAAAACATTGTTGTAGATGCGAAGGTAGACGCTGGAAACTAAATGAAAGGAGATCCATAGTATTCTTTAATATATCACGTTTAAGAACTTTCTCCCATTCATCAACACTCACTACAAAAAAACAGGACATTAAAGACTGAATATTCCGGTCTTTAATAAAGCAAATCAGTCTTTAAATTATATTTAAAGACTGATCAAAGACTAAAATTTCAGTTTTTGAATTACTAGTCCCAAACAAAATTTAAGACTTAGATTTCAGTCTCAAGATGTAAAGACTGATATTTCAGTCTTAAATATATTTAAAACTGAATTTTAAAAACAGAAATTTTGTCTTTAGTCAGTCTTAAATTTGCATGATTCAGCAACATATGATACCCACAATAATAAACGGGAGAATATAACCAAGAATTTAAAATATCAGCGTCATAATTTCATACATGTCAAAATTTATTATGTATTATATAAAAACTACATACAAACTAACAACACCCAAATTAATGATAAAGTACTCAATTTAACATAAGACATGCATTCACTAGGATATATATACACACACATTATTTTAACAAGAAAGTTAAGATAACATGTCCAAACATATTACATTAACAAAAAGGTAATTCAACATGTTCGCTAAAAGTACACATGTTACTTTAGAAACAAAAAACAAAGCAAATAAGTCCACTAACATATATGTACATATATTATTTCGACAAGGAAAAGAAAACAAACAAGTGAAATTGAGAACACTAATCACTCCATACCGCCATGATGTTGATGTTCTTCGAAATTACGCGATGACTGATAAGGCGGAGAAGACATTGATGGTCCTAAAAACGGTTGCATATGTGAATATTGTTGCACTTGTGGCAGTTGTTGTTGCATTAGATCAAAAAATTGCATGCTTTGTTGCGCAGTCCCGAATGTGTTGGAATGCAAAGATGATTGTTGTGATGGATATGCTCCAGACGACATAGATCTGTGACCTGCTACGTAAAATACATGCAAATTAAGACATTTAATGGAAATAAACATGGACGTCATCAAAAAGATAAGGCGTTACAACGTGGATAAGTTTGACGGTAAATCATTTATCAAAATACAGTAACTCTTGCCTAATTCAAAATACACAGATAGTGAAACAGGATAGACCACCCATTCAGATACCCAGTTTGTTGCTTTATGAAACAAATTTCTGTGTTTATACAAATTTTAATTAGGCAAGAAATTTACCATAAGGTTGAGTTATTGTATTTTTTTTTTTTTTTTGACAATAACAACCTATCACCAATGACTATCAACACTAAAGTACTACACATGGCCATAGCAACATGAACACAGATTAGCTACAAAGAAAATGAGCACCCAAAAACCTTCCAGAGCTAAAGACAAGAAAAATACCCAGCATACTCCACAAATCACCGTCCACAACCATTGTCAAGGAAAACAACAAACATCATTCTAGCATACAAGAGTTGCAAAGGCAATCACCATGTAGGGTCAAAGATGCAGATGAAAATGGAAAGCTTTAGGATGAAGAGCACAAAGGACGTAAGCTGAACAAGCTTAAGGAAGCATCATAACAAGACAACAAAAAGCATAGCTAAACAAGATGAAAATACAGAATAATAGCTCCAAACAGAGACGCCAAACCAACACAAAATCCAAACACACCAAATAAGCCACTCGACACCTCCAAGCGCCACCAGAAAGGACTTCCACAAACCATAGCCTGACATAAAGCCCCAACACCTCAAGGTTGAGTTATTGTAGTTGGTTTGACTAGATGCCAAATTGTTTACTGCTTTATCTATCTCTTTATCCAATTTGTTGAATTACTGAAATTGGTTTGACTAGATGCCATATCGTTTATACTGAAATTTGTATAAAGAGATTAATGAAGAAACAGCTACAAGATTGAATTAGGCAAGAAATTTACCACAGGTGGATAGACCACCTGTTCAGATATTTTACAAGTTTAATTTTCTAAATTTCGTACTCATTCTCTTCTCTTTATACAAATATTTTACTTCTCATCATTTTTCTCAAATAGCAAGTCAGTTCTGGATCATGTCTAATTGAGAACACAAATAGCACACAGCAAGTCTCAATTACAAATAGCACACAGCAAGTCTCAGATAATGATACTGTTACCAAGATGTGCAGTTCAATGGTTACACTAAATAGTTTGTCTTGGACTTTTGGAATAAGATATATCATACCAAATAATCATTTTTTTCTTACTGGTTATCGTCATGCAAGTTTGTATCTATAATGAAATTGTTATGTTGGAGCTTTTTAGTGAAACTTGGTATCCAGATAGCTATAGTTAACTAACTTTTTTTGTAAGTTTCACATATAAAAAACTAAAAGTACATGTTTAGTTTTAGAATATCATCCATAAACCAAAATTTATGTTGTTTTTGTCACTCTTAAGTCAATGAATATCATACCAAGTTTTTAAAGGCATGTGTTTTGTAAATTAAATCAGTTCCTTCTATTATATTCATTGAATAACATGAACAGAACATTGATATGGTTTATAAAAATATTAAAAATATACTTGATCTTGATATACAAGTAATACAAGATTTCTAAAGAATAAGCATTCATTTGTTAAAAGAGAGACAATATTTTTTATACAAAAAATTTACATGGTTCAAAATTTTTAATTATCTCTTTAGTTTGAGTTTACAAATTTGATCTCAGTACTTTGGGATATATTAGTGCAGTTCGTTTAGGTAGATCTAGGATAACGATTTAGTACTATAGCTATGTAGAAATTAGATGTATACTGTTTGCACAAAAAATGGACAAACACCTCCAAGTCGTATTATTTAGTTGATTATATGTGATTTTCAATGATTTTAGATGAGTATGTAAATATGAGAAAAGTAGGGGCTGAAATGTAAAAGACACACAGATTTATAGTGGTTCGGCCAGAATGTGCCTACGTCCACTTTATATGTTATTATCTTCTTTCTTTCAGGTTACAAGTACAATGCGTTGTATACAAGTGTATGAAAGTAGTTTGAAAGTTCCTTCCTTGCTTGAGCTCTCAAACTTGTCTACCATTGTTGTACCCCTGCCCCTCTATTTATAGAGTGAGGTAGGGGGCAGGGGTCTTGGAAGTATATAGCTGCTAGCGGGCCTGGGCTGGAGCAATCTGGCCTGGTGGCATTCTGGTTCGGCGAGCTTCATTCGGCTGTGCATGGAGCTTGGTTCGGAGGGGAGAGGAGCGGCATTGGCTGTGGAGAGTAGTGGTTGGTCCGGTGTTGGTTTGGACCGGCATGGAGTAGAGTGGTGTGTGGGTGGTCCGGCTAAAGCGTGGTTCGGCGGAGTTCGTGAGAGGAGCATGGTTCGGCATGGTCTCATTCGGTAGTTGGGGATGTGTGGTTCGGCGGAGCTCGTCCGGATGCCCTTGTGCCGAATGGACATGGGTATATGGAGATGCCGAATGAGGTATAGCCGAATGAGCTATTGCCGAATGACACATAGGAGGGGTTTTGCCGAATGGAGGTTGCCATGCTCTATTTGCGAATGCCGAGTGAACTGTGGCCTTGCCGAATGAAGTGCAGGATGTGAACATGAGTGAGACTGACGCTCTTTGGTCTCGAGATCCTCTGGGTGAGAATTCGCCCAACATTTGCCCCCCAAAGTGGGGCACGTGCTTGCATGTGTCGCGCTTTGTTTCCTTGTTGTAGGGAGGCTTGTTTTTGTAATGCCATGGGTTGGATGTTCATATCATGTTGATGTCCTGCAAAGGAATTTACAGTTTCAGTATGATTTCAAATAACGACCGTTCATGATCGAAATATTCGAGATGAAGTGAACTGTGCCGTTCAGGACGAGAGAGTGAGCCCCGAAGGGGCTTGGCATCGTCGATGCCCGGTTTATGTTTGTGAAGATGGTTTATTGCCAGCTCAGAGCATGCCTAGGGATCGTTCGCAACCCCGTACATGTGTAAGTAGCTTAGCCATTTCATAATTATCAAATATCCATATGACCGCTGGGCTTAAGAATGCGTGTCAAAGTGTAAATTCCCACGATGGTAGGGTTAATAACCATTCAGAGCGTGCCTATGGACCATTCGAGGTCGCGTACACGTGTAAACGATTTAATCCACGTCGGTGAGGATTTTACGACTTATTCACCGTTATCATAATCTTATTTTATTAGTTATTCTGGAGTTCGGTACTTATCTGAGTGAAGCGCCTGCGTGCCCCCTGTTTCTGGTTTCTGCTGGTAGAGGTAGCTTCGTTCGGGTTCGAGTTGGCACAAGTTTCATTCGGTTGGAGGCTGGTCCGGTATGGATAGTTCCATTCGGCTTCCATTCGGTCCGGTATGTCGAATGCCTTGGTCCGGTCCTGAGCTCGCCTATATATAGAGGCCGCACCCCCCTCGTTTTTCATTACCGAACGAGTAGAGCCGAACCATATTGTGCTGCCGAACCAAAGTCTTCGCCGAACCAGCTTATACCGAACCAGGTATGTATACTTTCTGCCGAATGAACCTTTGCCACCGGATGGCCCTGTTTGCCGAATGTGTACGGAGTGTACTGAATAGCCGAATGAGGTATGCCGAATGACATGTATGCCGAATGACATGTATGCCGAATGAGCATTGGAGTTTGGTGCCGAATGAACTCGTCTTGCACCGCCGAATGAGACTTCATACTTGAACCTTGAGCGGAATCTTATGCTTTTATATGCTTTCTTTAGATACTTGCTTGTTTATCTTTCTATACTTCTTGCTCTAACACCGTGTTTTTCTTGTGCTGCAGAAAATGTCTCGCAAAGCGGAAACACGATCAGACAGAAAGAAGTCTAGAGGCACAAGAGAGCCCTCCTCTTCCTTGCCCCCAGTCCAATCAGGATCCGAGCAACATCGACCCATTCCAAGGTCTCTAGTGGATGGATATGGTCCACAGGAACTTTTGATCTCCCCCCCTGATTGCTTTCCTAGCTCCTTAAAGGAGGAGCAACTCGACGTCATATCCCGTTCCTTTGGGATAGATAGGGCTCTTATGCTGCTGCCAGGAGATGGGGTGATGCCATATAATCCTCCCGAGGGCTACTTCGCTTTTAGCAGATACCATTGCATGTGCGGCGCTATCCCCCCTATCAACGCTTGGATAGTAAGCTTCACCACCTATTTGAAGGTGGCTCCTTTCCAGCTCCAGCCTAACTCATACGCCATCCTGGTGAGCCTCTTTGTTATCTTCCAGAGGAGGTACGGGCGTCCTCCTTCTAACCGGGAAATCCGATACTTGTACAACCTGAGAGGCTATAAGAAGGGGTCTCCGTATATTAGTCTGGAGGCGGCCGTGCCCTTCAAACCAGTCCTGGACCTATATTCCAAGTTTACCATGTTCAAGAAAGAGTGGTTCTTCATCAAGGACGATGCTGTTTCTTTCCGCCTTTTCACTTCCGGATGTAAGATGGATTTCATTTATATTTTCCATGTCTTGACTGTAGTGTTTTTTCTGACATGCTTCTATTTCTGGCTAGCGACAGGTGGTATTGCAGTTGTGGAGGATGATTCCTTGGTGCGAATGGCTGCTGAACTAAAGGCTATTCCGGCACGGGACCGGTCGGCCTCCTTCTTGATCAGGAACGCAACCCTCTTGGAGTATAATTTGATCTTACCGCACCAGTCCGTGGTTAAGCAAAGAGACACGGCTGAGGAGAAGGCTGCTAAAGCTAAGGAGGGGGATAAGGTAAAGAGCGGTAAGAGGGAGCCTTTCGCAGAGCGTCCCGTGGTCGGGGGGAAGAAACTGAGGAAGTCCGATGGCCCTTCTCCAAGTACTTGCCCGATTGTCCCGGAGGAGGAAGGTGTAGAAGAGGAGGAAGGAGGCGAAGTTGGAGAAGGGTCGGAGGGTGGAGGAGATGGCGAAGGTCAAGGTGGTAGTGGTGTTGCTGCTCTAACCTCTGAACAAGACCTCGAACTGGATGAGGCTCTCCGTCGGGCCTTCGGGGAGTCGGAGGGAGAGTCGGAAACGGAGAAGGGAACGGAGAAGGCAAAGGAAACCGGCAAAGCTGTGGCTGGCACTGACCCATCCTCTAAGGGTTCCTCAGCTAGGGTGATTCCGGCGATGCAAGGTGAACTTTTGTCTTCTGCCGATTCTATTTTCGATAAGGACTTAGAAATTTTTTACGGTTCACTTCCGTCCTGGAATGAGATCCAGGACTTATTGCAATATCCCACTCCTCCGCCGGGTTTGTATAACAGATGTGTCTCCTCACTTTTCTTTCTTTTTAACTTAGCACATTTTTTGAATTGCGGATTATTGTATGTTCGTAACACTTGTTCTTTATTCCAGGGGCAGGCCAGGCGGGTAAAACGTCGGATGTTCGACACCGCCTTGAACAATTTAAGTCGAGGAGAGCTTCCGCGAAACCTTCTACTGATCGCACTGGGGACGTAGTCAAGTACCGCCCTCTTCTTGGGGTCATCGAAGAGGGCATTCAGAAAAGGAAGCGGAGCCGTTCCTTATTTGAGTCTTCTTCTGCTTCGCAGCTTCCTACTCTGTCTCCCCCTACTCAGCCTCCTCGTGATACTACGGAGGAGAGCACGGAGCCCTGCCCCCTCCTCCTCCTTCCAAGAGTTCTACTGTCATTCATATAAGGCGTCCCGATGTGCCTCGCCCCGTGCCTCGTGACCCTTTTGCCGGCCATCCTGATTTAGACCCAAGTTTTCGGGACATTTCATTCGATGAGACCACGGGCGAGCACCTACTTCCCCGCAACCCCATGGTAAGAGTGCTGGACGAGGCCAAATCTTTAGATCTTGATTTACTTACTACACGGGTAGTCACCATGGGGGATGAGGCCAAGGCTAATATCGACCGGGTGGCCGCAGAGACCAAGAAGTTAATGGAGCATCATGCTAAGTTGGTCAAGGCCGGGGAAGAGATCGGGAGTGCTAACATTCGGTTGAGGTTAAAGGTTGCCGATCAGGCCAAGCAACTCGCCGACCAAGCCATCCAGATTTCCCAGCATGAGGAAGCCTCCCAGCGTCTGAAAGAGACCATGGAGAAGGCCAGTAGGGCGGAGTTACGGAAGATGGAGGTTACCTGCAGGGAGCGGATTAACATGGCCATTACAACGGTGGATGAGGTTCGAAATGCGGATCTCGAGCGGGTAGAGGAGTTGTCGGGGAGACTCGAGGCTGCGGAGATGGCTCAGGCTGAGTTGAAGGAGGAGATGGAGGAGATGAGGAGGTCCCTTAGGTTGAAGGAGGAGGAAATGAGGAGGAAGTTCCAGGCTGACTGCTTAAGGTACCAATCAGAGAGGGACGCCGCTGTTGCCAAGTTGCAAGCTTCTGAGGCCCGGGTGAGGGAGTTTGAGGAGAACGAGGGGATGATGGATGAGATGCTGCAGGACATGTACTTCCACACTTGGAAGGAGGGTGGCTTGTCTTGGATGGACGACTATCCTCGGGTCATGGCCAAGGTATATCTTCAAGCTTTGGAGGAGGCCAGGGTTAATGCGGGTAAGGAAGGTGGAGCAGCTTTCAGTCTTGATGCGGTCACTGCTCAGTTCTCGAAGGAGGAGCAAGCGGCGGTGAAGGAGGGGATGCGGCTGCTTGCTGCAGAGGAAGCGGGTGTACAGCTGGATGATGAGGATCAAGCGGCGGGTGCCGGTGAGTTATTTTTTTCCCTTTCTTTTCTTTCCGTGTTTTCATAACTTGATCGTTCGTTCAATGAATTCCTCTTCTGATCTGGACAGGTGGGACTTCAGATCCACATGCTGGGGGCCCTGATCCTGCGGCTAAGTAGGCTGGGGGAGTTGGTGACGGAGTGTGGATGCATCCGCCATCTTTTTGTTTCTTTTTTATCACTGTTTATGTTAGTCTAAAAAATTCATGTGCTGTAATAAGATTATCTGTGACGAATAATTTCGTGTTATTACTATCTTGTTGTGCTGTGATTATCTTGATATGTTGTGTGAGAAGTATAGTTACGTATATGCCTGTGATTCTAGTTGTGTTTGATGTTAAGTTTTTGCTTGAAATATAACTTCACGTGTTGCAATGTCAGTGTATGAATGAGCTATAGTTACACATTTATGTACAAGAGAAGAGAGTACCGCCCTTTATGTTTTATTCGCAGGCGGTAGCTTTGAGTGTCTTGTGTAACTGTTCACAGGCATAGCTGAGCACCCTGCCACCCAGTACGCAGGCTTAGAGCCTCATGAGTGAATGCTTCCTATTCGGTTTCCTGTACTTGAGAGTTTGTTATACAGGATAGAAGAAAAACATTTAAATGGAATGGAAATATGGTGAAAGTAAAACTTCCAGTCACGGAAGGCCGTCGATGTGCTTAAGTTCGTGGCAAACGGGTTTTGTAGTCACTTTCCCTAGCTGTGGGTCTTGGAGACATTTGTCACCCATCTTACGCCTCCGCGGGGAGTTTTCTTTTTTACCACAGCCGCACTTAAGACACATCGGAGCCGAGATCGCGCACGGTAACTACCCGAACCATTATGGTCCGTAATCGTGGGTATTATTCGATTTACCGTGGCCGGCTAGCGTGGGTGCCGTTGGCCGTGAACTACCCCTGGCTGGCCACACCTTATGTTGGGGCTTAAAGTAGGTTCACAGTTACCGGCGAGCCGAACGCCGTAATGAGCTGCCATCGGCTATAGTCGGCCTTTATGATGACTTATAATCGGCTCATTACAGTTGGCTTTGAGGGCAGGCGCACAATGAGTTAACCCGCAGCAGAGGGATGCTGGAGCAAAAGTGTCTCATTGGCGAGTGCATAGAATCGTAGCGTACCTGTTAGGCCTAGTCCAGATGAGGCCGCGGTGCATCTTGAGTGGAGATGCCATAGGATTTTGTTCAACAGAAAGGGATAAAGCTTAACAAGCAGCCAAGATATGAAGGCACAAGGTAACAAGAGATAAGATTTTTAAAGTGGTTCGGCACGATAATGCCTACGTCCACCGTGTTAATACGCTTCATATGGGCGGTACGTGTTAAGCAAAGTATCGACGGAGGTGTCGGATGTTCCAAGCCCTCTGGAACACCACTCCGTCCACTGTTGACAAAATATAAGCTCCGTTGTTGTGAAGATCTTGATGAATTTCATATGGTCCGTCTACTGGTGCTTTCATGGTTAGGTAGCATGACAGGCTCAGCTATATCCGACCCCTGCCTGGCACCTCCCCCGTTGGGTTTGGTTCCAAGTGTTTCCTCAGGTCGGAATTCGGGCTGAGTCCGGGCTCGGCTCCTACCATGACCATTTCTTTATTAACCTCTTCGAAGAAGAAAGGTCATTGTTGTCTCACAGATCCTCCAGATTGGGACTCGGTCCATGATTCGGTGTTGCGGGAGGATCCGCATGAGGATAAGATCTCCCTCTTGTAAGCTGCGATGCTTGATTTTGGAGTTGCATTGTGCTGCCACTTTTTGCTTGTGGGCTTCTGCTTTTAAGTGTTGCATCGTTTCTCCTCTCCTCAATCGGATCCAAAGACATGAGGAGGAGTTCTTCGTTTTCTTCTGGGTTGCAGTGGGTCCCATGGTGAGATGGCGCTACAGTTTCAACTGGGGGCATGGCCTCCAATCTGTATGCCAAAGAGAAAGGAGTATGCCCCGTTGATGTTCTATGAGAGGTGCGGCAGGCCCAGGGTGCCGTAGGAAGTTCGTCCACCCAAGCGCCTTTTGACTTTTCAAGCTTCTTCTTGGTTAGGGTTTTGAGAATTCTGTTGACAGCTTTGACTTGTCCGTTTGCCTGAGGATAAGCTACAGATGAGAAGCTTTTGTGAATTATGTGCTCTTGGCATCGGTTGGTAAACTCTTTGTTGTCAAACTGGAGTCCGTTGTTTGATATGATCTTGAGTGGGACTCCGTACCTGCATAGAATATTTTTTGATCAAGAAGTTGATAATTTATGTAAGAAGTTGATAATTTATGCCAAAGATATTTTATTTTAAAGGGTCCGCTTCCACCCATTTGGTGAAATGATTAAAAACATCCTTCTAGCCATCCAGGACAAAGTTTAAAGCAAGGGAGGGGGGCAAGAGTCAAATCTCTGTCCTGGTTGATATAAACGCTTTCCTCCCTTCTTGCCCCCAGCGTTATCTCTAGAGTCATTTCTTCAAACGTCCTTTGTTGCAGCGGGAGTGTCGCCATGGGTAGTCTTAGCCTGTTGTCCTGACTGTCTTTTAGCGGTAGCGTTTTCAAGCCTCATATACTTCCCAGCTTCATGGAAGAAGTCAGGTAACGTAGCTGGTTTATCTTTTGTTAACCTCCTAGCAAACTTGGTATCCGGATGCACGCCACTACAAAGGGCCGTTAGGATAAGTTTCTCATTGGCATCTTGAACTGTTGCTGCTGTGGCGTTGAACCGTGTTAGATATTGTTGCAGCGTCTCTCCGGATTTCTGTTTGATATTGGATAGAGAATAAGCATCCTTGGGTTGTTCCACATGGATGAGGAACTGGCTAATAAACCTTTCTTTCAACATCTCCCATGAGCTGATGGATCCTCGGGGTAGATGGCAGAACCAGGAGGTAGCTAGATCTGCTAGGAATAGCGGAAAGCATTTACATAATACTCCTTCTGTTGCTCCACTCATGAGCATATGCTGGGTGTATCTCTGTAAGTGTACGATGGGGTCGGAAGTTCCTTTGTAAGGTTCCATGGTTGGCATTTTCCATTCCCGGGGGGCGATGGTAGTTTCGATATTTCGGGTAAAGGGGCTGGTGACCCTAGCGCCTATCCCCCGGTCCCTTTGCTCTCGTTGGACACATTCTCTGAATAATCGTGCCATTCGTTCGTCAGAACTTGGAGCGGACAAAAATGAGCTTAGTTCTTCCCTGCGGGATCTATCTCGTCCAGATGACCTGTAGGGATGGTACAATCTATCACTTCTTGCATTATCCAGTGGTTGTCTCTGGCTGCTCGGATGCATGCTAGGACCAGCTACAGTTGCCCCCTGCCTTGATCTTACCCGGTGGGGTTCTGCTTCGAGCATTTCCATGGGGCCAACTTCGGGCTGGGTTCCAGCTTGGCTCCGTTCAGCGGGGTTTCTATGATTCCTGTCGATAGTTTCTTCGAAGAAGGAATACCTTTGCTGTCTCCGAGATCCTCCAGATTGAGACTCATCCCATGATTCAGTGTTGCGGTTGGATTCTTCAGCATCCCTTAAGCGTGACATAAGTTGGTCCACTAAAGCTTCTTGTTGGGATGTGAAGCGGTTGGTTACTTCAGCCACAACTCTGTCTAGATCTGCCCTAGTTATTGGTTGTTCGGTGGCAGGAGCTATCAGATTTGCCTGGTATCCATCTGGTGCTGCTGTTGAAATTGGATGATCCTCTTGATCTGGGGCTACTGGATCCGGAAGACTGCTAGTTGCGATGTTCTTTCCTTTGTTAACATCCTTCCGTTGCTTGGAAGGCATGATTTCTAAGCGACGAACGTCGTTATGAGGAAGAAGGTTGAGTGGGAGAAGCTGAAGCTTCGAGTTCAACTCTCAATGAAAGCACCAAAAATGTTTGCACAAAAAATGGACAAACACCTCCAAGTCGTATTATTTAGTTGATTATATGTGATTTTCAATGATTTTAGATGAGTATGTAAATATGAGAAAAGTAGGGGCTGAAATGTAAAAGACACACAGATTTATAGTGGTTCGGCCAGAATGTGCCTACGTCCACTTTATATGTTATTATCTTCTTTCTTTCAGGTTACAAGTACAATGCGTTGTATACAAGTGTATGAAAGTAGTTTGAAAGTTCCTTCCTTGCTTGAGCTCTCAAACTTGTCTACCATTGTTGTACCCCTGCCCCTCTATTTATAGAGTGAGGTAGGGGGCAGGGGTCTTGGAAGTATATAGCTGCTAGCGGGCCTGGGCTGGAGCAATCTGGCCTGGTGGCATTCTGGTTCGGCGAGCTTCATTCGGCTGTGCATGGAGCTTGGTTCGGAGGGGAGAGGAGCGGCATTGGCTGTGGAGAGTAGTGGTTGGTCCGGTGTTGGTTTGGACCGGCATGGAGTAGAGTGGTGTGTGGGTGGTCCGGCTAAAGCGTGGTTCGGCGGAGTTCGTGAGAGGAGCATGGTTCGGCATGGTCTCATTCGGTAGTTGGGGATGTGTGGTTCGGCGGAGCTCGTCCGGATGCCCTTGTGCCGAATGGACATGGGTATATGGAGATGCCGAATGAGGTATAGCCGAATGAGCTATTGCCGAATGACACATAGGAGGGGTTTTGCCGAATGGAGGTTGCCATGCTCTATTTGCGAATGCCGAGTGAACTGTGGCCTTGCCGAATGAAGTGCAGGATGTGAACATGAGTGAGACTGACGCTCTTTGGTCTCGAGATCCTCTGGGTGAGAATTCGCCCAACATATACAAAGAAAAATGCAAATTAACTTCCATTTTGTTGTAAAATAGTATGAATAAATGCGCATAAAATCTCGTATCATTTTTGTTACATTAAATCCCATGTCACTTTTCTTACATCAATGTTGTCATTGTGTAAATAGCCCATGTCATTTTCTTGCATCAAACCCCAAAACTGTACGTATTAGATTTCAATGTGGATATAACTAAAGTTTTGTAGTTGTTGCACTAAAATATTAATTTATTGACAAATTTGTGCACACCGTTTAACTGATGTGCCTAGTACTTTAGAATAAATTATTTTACACTAAATAAATTTGTTTTCGATTTTTTTTGCATACGTCCAACGGATGTGTGTAACGTACTGGTATCTATAAATAAATTCGCAAAGGAATAAATTAAAGCTGATATATTTTAAGCAGCAAGTAAACGAACTTCAAAACTGCCGGACTTCAAAACTGCGTCGATTCTAAGAAGAATAAAGCGAGCAATTATATTGGTTGATTATAATCTATAAAACAAGTAAACTTGCTAATGCAAAGTTTTTCGATGCAAAATTTATTTACTGGAATGCATTTGATTTGCTATAGTTTTTTTGAATCTGATGAACTCTTCCAATCTAAATATAGTAATTGTACATAAATCCAACATTACATGGATATAACTGTACATAAATCCAACATTATATTTGATTTACTGGCATGCATTTGATTTGCTATAGTTTTTTTGAATCTGATGAACTCTTCCAATCTAAATATAATAACTGTACATAAATCCAACATTATATTGGTTGATTATAATTTATAAAACAAGTAAACTTGCTAATGCAATGTTTTTCAATGCAAAATTTGTTTACTGGCATGCATTTGATTTGCTACAGTTTTTTTAAATCTAAAATTTATTTACTGGCATGCATTTGATTTGCAATGTTTTTCAATCCAACAATCTAAATATTTACTGGCATGCATTTGATTTGCTGTAGTTTTTTTGAATCTGATGAACTCTTCCAATCTAAATATAATAACTGTACATAAATCCAACATTATATTAGTTGATTTTAATTTATAAAACAAGTAAACTTGCTAATGGAATGTTTTTCAATGCAAAAATTATTTACTGGCATGCATTTGATTTGCTATAGTTTTTTTGAATTTGATGAACTCTTCGAATCTAAATATAGTAACTGTACATAAATCCAACATTACTTGGATATAAAACCACTGTTTTATGATTTATTATTTTTATTCAAAGAGGATGGGATATATGATATTCACAATGCAAACATCTTTTACTGACGCATTGTAAAAGATCACCGGATTTTTTTCATTCATTATATATTGGTTCATTATAATTTATAAAACAAGCAAACTTGCTAATGCAATGTTTTTCAATGCAAAATTTGTTTACTGGCATGCATTTGATTTGTTATAGTTTTCTAGAATATGATGAACTCTTCCAATCTAAATGTAGCAACTGTAAATAAATCCAACATTACATAGATATAAAGCCACTGTTTTATGATTTATTATTTTTATTCAAAGACGATGGGATATATGATATTCACAATGCAAACATCTTTTATTGACGCGTTGTAAAAGATCACCGAATTCTTTCTCATTCATTATTTTTTAAGTTCACATTGTAAATCGTGAATTTTATTACTGACGCGTTGTAAAAGATCACTCTTCTTAGTAAAATTTACTGACATGATAGTAATAAATCATAAATTGAATCACAAATTTTACCGACGCATTGTAAAGCCATTGTTTTATGATCTTAGCATCCTCCTTATAGCATTGTAAAAGACCACTCTTTGTAGTAAAATTTACTGACATGATAGTAATAAATCATACATTGAATCACAAATTTTACCGGCGCATTGTAAAGCCACTGTTTTATAATCAACACATACTTCAGTCCAAACAGTAATGTTATGCTTTTTCATTTAATCAAGTAAATTATTATCGACTCATCTAGTTGGCATAGTATATAATATAAATAGATAATCAGCAATTGCAACAAGGCTAGCGCTAAGAATAATCGAAATAATGAGAAAATATACTAACCCGTGAAATGAGGAAATGTACCATTAAATGGAGAAAATCCCATTTGTTGTGACTGTGTAGGCATGGTGGCTTGTGTAGGCACGGTCGCCTTTGTAGGCATTGTGGACTTATCAGGAATATAAGGCGATGTTGGCACAGCCGGTTGCGAAGACACTGCAACATGATCAGTTGTCTGCATATGTACAGTGGACTGCATAGGTATACCAAGGGACTGCGTTAATTTATCCAACACCCTATTTAAAGATAATACATGCATTAAAACAAACAACTACATAATCATTAAACATTAATTGCATATTTGGGATTTATAGCTCTAACCGTTGAACAATTTCTTCCAATGAAAATTGTGTATGTATTGGTTGAGTAGATGGAGTTGGAGTAGAAGTACATCCTTGATGAGCACTGGCTGAAGAAGACCTAGAAACTCCATGTAAACTACTAACGTCTACATGAGGCGCTCCATACAACTTTCCTTTTGTAAGTCCCCCTGATGAATCCACCCAATGTTGTGGATTAAAAACATCCATTTCTTCTTCTGACTCGGCCTTTTTGCTGAGATATTTCTCCTGATCAGTAAGTAAAATCAATCGACATTGCGTGCATATTAACAATTTAACTGAATAAAATAATTACCATTGTTTTCGCAGATTCGTTATCCACATATCTGCTACTCCTACATATTTTTTTGGTATTTTTTAAGGAGTTCGATGGATCTTTCAAAACGTGCCAATATCGAAATGCCTCATGAAATGCTGGTTCCTTTCCCGTCACCACTTTCTGCATTCATTTATATAAATATTATATAATTATGGGTATTGGTAAGGGTGAAATTCTACATCCTTACATTATTTATACATTTATATTGCTCAATATCATGCTCGAATGGTAAGCAATATGTTGGATATGATTATAACTAAAGGATAATACTAGCTCGATGACTTACCGTACTATGATTATGAATGGTTTAACATATGTATTTATAAATCATGTTAGATTTATCAATTGATATAATTTCAGGTTCGCTACTGATATAGGGATAGCAAGATGTACTACAAAATCTAATTTCTGTAGCATACAAAATCACAAAAATTGGTGTGTATAGGCAAAGCTTAGAATTTCATCAAAGCCTAGTGCATAGTTGAAATATATTGGCAACAACGTCACAAACACTATAGTTTTTAACATATTGATTCAACAGTATTTACAAACAGCTGCTAAGAGGTAGGAAAAAATGCCGCCACGACAACAGTACATAACTGCAGTTGAGGCAATAATGACTCGTTCCTCCTCTAGGGACATGCAAAGTGATATGATACATACACACATCTTCTTAGTTTTATCTATTTATTAATTCAAAATTTTTAGCATATATACTTAACTGGCATAGTTAGTAGTTTATTCGATGAAAAACAATTTGAAGAATATTTGACTTACAACTCGTTCATTATGCGAGGCTATCGAAACTGAACCGGCACAATGACGAGTAAATGTCCCTTCTTTCGATGTAAGCCGATTCTTTCTCATTGTTTCTCTTCTTTTCTGAAATTCCTCTTGCGCCCAACGAATATCAATCATCTCATTCCAAATATCACGACGAATCCAAACTGGTGGATGATCCTTGCACTCTGCTATACTTGTTGTCTTATTAGCTATTTTTGCTGCTTCTCGTGCACGATTTAATTTTTTCTTTAAATTGTCTTTTGCCGTAGTCTCCCATATTCTTCGGATTGTCGGTCCATGAGTTTCATCATATGAGAAATGCCTCTGCATAAAACATAGTATTATGCTCAAGAAAAACACATCATTTGAGAATGATACATGACTAATAAGGCAGCATATTAATATTATGTTGCACAATCTAGTTTCAGTTGATCTAGTTAAATAAACTGTAATTCTTTTCTTTTATGAAACAATCATAAAATAAATAATGCAAGATTATTCAAGTTAGATTTGAACAAATATGACTAGCTGGGTGGTTGTTTGAATGTTTCTTTGATCATTATGAGGTATGAACTAGATACACTTTCTAGCGTTCACAAAAAATGAAGGAGAGTTCACACTTAAAATAGAATTTATTTGTCCATGAAGCCGATATTGTTGAATACCTGACAACTATACCTAAACTCGTTGAGACTTAAAGCGCTCATGAAAAAAAAACAATAATATAAATAAACTTACAGTTTGTTATGGAAAAAATAAATGTATAAAGAAGCGATACCTTAAACTCATCAAAGAGTACGCTTCTAATTTCTGGAGGTACTGACTTAAATTCAAACCATGGTCCAGTAAACCGTCTAGACCATATTTGTCCAATTATACGCGAGGCTTTTTGGTTGAGGAAACTAAAAGAAAAAATATGTTAGATTCATTAATTCCTTCAATAGTCTATTGTTACATAAACAAATATTCAAACTTAATATAAAAGAATTATTACCAATTGTCTTTCCATTCCAATGGAGGTTTCTTTGTAATAGGATCAACTGCAGGATTGTAACCTTGAGTGGGAATGGTTTCAAAATTTTCTTCTTCTTCAACTTGATCTTCCCCTTCGTCAACATTGGTTGTCCTCTCTAAATCTTCTTCACATGATGGGCCACTGCTATGTTGAGAATTAGATATGGCAACATTGTTTGATTGATTTGAATAAGTTCTTCTTTGAAAAAGACGTCTAGTTACGGATCCACCAAGCATTATTTATATAACAAAATTAGTCGGAGAAAATGAAAAAGACAAACAAAAGATAAAAGATAGTTGAGATTAGTAGTTAATATGGATACCCAGCAGCTAATATCAACCAGCTTATCAAACTAACAGCGTTAGACGTTCAGTCTTAGTTCTTGCAATCACAGTCATCTCCACTCACTCATGTTAATCATCCCACTCACTCATGTTAATCACCCCACCCACTATGTGTTATTGTAAGCAACTAAAATGTTGACTCGGCTTGTATAAACAACTCTTTTTCAATCAATCACTAGAATGGAACCTGTACGTTAAATGTGAAGTACATTTGATATACAAAGCATGTTGATGTAAAAAAATAGAACAAGTTTTTGTATAATATTTGACAATCCATTTAAAAGAAATTACATTGCATTTGACATAATAAACATTCGTTGTATGCATATACAAAGGTATTGACATAATGATCATAATGATTATCATGTATTCCCTTCATCTTTGCTGCTTTTAAATAGCAAATTACGATTATCCTGAATATATATTTGCAAGCATACAATGCACCTTATTAGAAATTAAGTATGTACATATTATCAAGTACAAATTCAAAGAAAAACTTAATTCAAGTGTGCATATGTACACAGAGACATAAGTATTAAATTTACAGTTCAATACATTTTATTATTATTTGGAGCAACTTAACTAAATCCAATACAATAACACCTCAAACCAACAATATCATGTTACTGCATATTCACAGTAGCATAAGGAAAAAGAATGAAAGTCTAATATTTTTTTGCTATAAATAACCATAAACAAAATAGATGAAAATGTAAGATCTGTTACTAAAAATAATGCCATAAAACAACCTAGCATCACCATCAAGAAATTTACACAGATCATTAAGTTTATGAAATTTACTTTGTAGTTATAACCTAGTTAGGATCCAAGGTACTATGATAAATTGATAGCAAAAGGAGACAATATAGAAAAAATATAAATTGAAGGTTAAGCGGTTTATTTTGTTTTATTTCATCAAAATCTTTGCATGACTATTAATTTGACTTGAATAGAAATTTTACAAACATTTCTTTGATTAACTGAAATAGGTCCATAGTGGTATCCCAAATATAACAATCAATAACCAATAACCCAAAAGTTTTTTAAAAAAATACCACACACATTATTAACAAAGTATGAATAATTAGAAACCAAAAACCTTGATAACATAGATTAAATGTTAGATGTGCATTAAGATGACATTTTGTACAAAATGCAAGTAACTTCCCATAAACCTTAAATTTGCTTATATGTTTATAGTAATATTCTCTACTCTTTAAATAAAAAAACAAAATACATAAATAGTATAAACATAGGATTTATCAAATTAGCCAGCAAAAAAAGTTACCATATGCAGCAGATTAGAGAATAGTAATTACTTATTACTAATACAGAAGGGAACTGAAGAGGTTAAGCACAAATGATTTACAACATGAAATCAAGGTGGTATATTATAGGAGGAATTAAGTGTGCATTATAACCAAATCATTAGCTCAATAATAATAATTTTTTTCAATAGGTAGATAGATTATATTAACAAAAGAAAAAATAAAAAAAGGTAGATCATGTAGTAAGTCCAAATTGTATAGAAAACACAATTAACTAATTTCTTCCCACAAATTTGAAATTTCCTTATCTGTCTATAGCATGCGGTATTTGTCCATAATTTAAATCAAATCATAGAAACATCAATGTATTGAAATTATCTCAATATTTACTTCATGCCACTATTTAGAAAGTTATTTTTGACGGGGTAAAAGGTAAAGAACTATATTTTCTGTATATTTACATTGGACTGTACTATGCATGCATTCAATTTAAAGAAACCAACAAGATATATGAAATATCGACTAGAATTTAAAACCGATATTAATATTTATCGTGTACCCTTTTAACTTGAAAAATTAAATTCATTGTTTGAGACTGTATTTCAGAAATTAAACCACAAATTAAATCATGGTCGCACTTACCTTTTCATGTGCATAACTACATTATATTGAGCAAGGAAACAAGCATACTTAAGCTGTCAGTTTATTTACCCATTAAAAGGTCAAATTTGTATGCTTAAGAAAGTGCAATTAAAATGGAATTATAGTGTATGACTTATCTCCATGCAACTTCCAAAACAGTAAAATAAAAGTTAATGGTATCAGTGTAAATAATCCTTCCACATTCAAAATTAAAGGCTTAACTTTAGAAAATGCATCAAGTTAATAAATGAACATTTTGATAAATCACCATAAAAACATCTTAACATTAATGTAAACTAATGTAAGTTGCATAAACTTTATTCAACGCACAATATTTTCGGTAGATTATAATGCAAACTCATCTTCAGTATCTTCATCATTAATATTTTTATCTTGATCGCCATCTTTATCCTCATCATCAAGGTCAGCATCTTCATTGTAATCTACCTCAACATCATACACATTTTCATCATCATCCGAGCCAGAATAATAAACATCATTTGGTCGCATTACACGTTCCAACTCATCATCATCAACTGCATCAAAATGCTCCATAATAAATGGTTGATTGGAGTTATCATCGATACTGACAATGGAGGGTTGACATATCTCATCTACTTGATCTACGTCTAAACCGTCCTCCGTTATGTTAGGGCTTAACACATCACTTGCAAATCGGCTTCTAGCTACCGTTTTAATTACTGTTACCCATTCATTTGATTCACTCCCAGGCTTGGACAGTAAATAGATTTGTTGGCATTTTTGGGCGAATACAAAGACATCATCAGTTTGTAGCCGAGAATTTTTATTCAATTCTATTAGCCCATTTGTATGGTGCACTTTCATTCCATTTCTACTCAACGTATCAAACCACTCACAACTAAATATGAATATCTCATTTTTTTCTCCAAGATATCTAACCTTTATGATTTCCTTTAACAATCCACAATAATCGTTTTCCAAATCATCGTAACAACTCCCTTTCACACAAACACCGCTATTCATCGTCGCCTTGTTTTTTTCCATAGTTAAGTGTATGAAATTTAAAGCCGTTGACATAATAACCATTATAGCACTCAACTATATAATCCGGTTTTTGTGCAAGTAAGTATAATAGATGTCCAATACCACTCGGTTCAAATGGAATCTATTTACAAAAAATGGCATAGTCATCGTTAGTGTTCAAATTATTTATTTTTATTAGAAATCACATCATACTAAAAATACTTACACGATTTTTTAACCAATCAGGAAATACAGATTCAAGCTTTGTAACAATAAAACTTTCACTTTCTGTAGGGTATTGGCTAATTAATCCATTTTTACATTCACTGTAAGCAACAAAAGTAGAGTTAAATCAAAAAATATATGCTTTAACTACTTTACTATAAATCTTAAAATACGTACTTCACATACTCTTCTACTTCGGTGCAGTTGAAAAGCACATACTTATGGATGGCATGATGTTCAAATTCAGAGAGATTCCGCCTAATAAATGCATTAGATAATACTTTTCCTGAATGAGAAAATATAGACAAATGTCCATTAAATCTAACTTCTCCTCCATCATCATTTCGAGGAGGTCGATTCCAAATTGTTTCTACATTCGGATCAAAATAACATGATGAGAAGTTTGAAATCTCATCAATGACATATGCTTCAGCAATGGATCCCTCAACATGTGCTTCATTTCCTACTTTTCTTTTTAAATAAAATAGATACCTACATCGTATTAAAAGAAGTTATTGGAATATCAATAGTAAAGTACTAATAAAGATTCAACATTATTATAAAAACATACCGTTCAAATGGATACATCCAGTGATATCCAACCGGACCACAAAGCAAAGCCTCATATGGCAAATGTACAACTAAATGTTCCATAGAATTAAAAAAACCAGGCGGAAATATCTTCTCAAGTTTGCAAGTAATCTCAATGATATTCTTTTTTAGAAGCATCATGCTTTCAATATTTAAACTTCTTGCACAAAGTTCACGAAAAAAGTTGCTTAACTCCACCAAAGTTTCCCATACATTTCTTGGTATAAATGGTTGGAAGGCTGTAGGAAGAAGTCTTTGCATAAACACATGACAATCATGGCTCTTGAACCCACTTATTTTTGTTTCAGTCTCATTAACACATCTTCTTATGTTAGAAGCATATCCATCGGGAAATTTTATTGATTTAACCCACTTGCAGACATCTTTTTGATTGTCTTTTGTAAGGCAATAAGGAGCTTTCGGCTTGAAATAACGACCATTCTGATGTTTAACTAAGCTCATCCATCGTGTTCGACTACAATACTTTTCTAGATCAAATCTAGCTTTTAAGTTATCTTTTGTTTTATCGGTATCCATTAGTGTCTCAAATATGTTAACAAAAAAGTTTTTCTCCACATGCATTACATCTATAGTATGACGAATCAAATTATTCTCCCAGTATGGAAGATCCCAAAATATACTTCTACGAAGCCAATTGTGTGTTTCACCAAAACCTGCTATTTTTTTATTTCCTGATTTAGACCCAGATGCAATATAAGGCAACTGAGACACAATGTTTTTCAAATCAGTGCCAGAACGTTGGATGGGAGCACTATCTAATTCAACTCTATTCTTCATGAACTTGTCCTTTTGTTTTCTAAATGGATGGTCAAATGGTAGAAAACATCGATGACAATCAAACCATGAAGGTTTACCACCATTATGAAGAGTGAATGATTTTGTTTGTTCCATACAATAAGGGCATGCTAATCTACCATGTGTACTCCAACCAGACAACATTCCATAAGCTGGAAATTCACTGATGGTCCACATCAATGAAGCTCTTAAAAGAAAATTTTCTTTTTTATGCACATCGTAAGCCGTTACACCTCGCCATAAATCCAATAACTCGTCAATCAAAGGTTGTAGGAAAACATCCAAGTTTTTTCCTGGACTTTTTGGACCTGGGATAATCATGTTTAAGAACATGAATGGCCTCTTCATACACTTCCATGGTGGCAAATTATACACTGCCAAAACCACAGGCCAACATGAGTAAGTCGTCGATCTAGTTCCAAATGGGCTAAACCCATCTGTACAAAGTCCAAGCCTAACATTTCGTGGAGAATTAGCAAAGTCGGGATAACAATGATCAAAATGCTTCCATGCTTCACCATAAACTAGGTGAGCCAATTTACCACAGGTGGAACGATTGTAATAATGCCATGTCATGTCTTTAGCATGCTTCGAAGACATGAACAGTCTTTTTAGACATGGTATGATAGGATAATAACGTAGTTGTACTTCAGATTTTTTTTTCCTACAACTACTAGAATTATCAAACTTATATCTTCGCTCTTTGCAAATATCACAAACAATCTTTGCCTCATTCTCTTTATAATATAACATGCAAAAATTATGACATGCATCGATTTTTTCATAACCAAGTCCTAAAGGTTTCAACATTTTTTTTGCCTCATAAAAATTAGCAATTAATTTATTATCTTCGGGTAAAAAGTTTTTGATCATGGAACTAGCATAATTAAAACCTGCATGTGTCAATCTTGTTTGCGCCTTTAATACCATCATATTCACACATGCTGACAACACTGTCTCGGTTTTGCAACCACTATATAAAGGCTCGTTAACATCTCTCAACATATCAAAGAATTTTTTAGCTTCAAAATTAGGTGCTTCTTCATTTGTGTAATCATATTCTTCATTTGGATGGATATTACTTTCACCAATTGCATCCATAATCATTTCCCTATATGGGTTAACATCATTCACATTATTATTATTTAAAGATCCTGACGTTGACGTTTCTTCTATATCCATCTCCCCATGGTATATCCAACGTGAGTATTGTGGAGTAAAGCCTTTTTGTAGCAAATGTGCTATGACAACCTCTTTATTTTGAAATTTTCTATTATCGCATTTCACACATGGACATCTAACAACCCTTTCTGGTAATGCTTGAGAAAATGCAAAATTAACAAATCTTTGAACACCATCATAAAATTCTTGAGTTACAAAACCTTCACAAACCCTATGATACATCCATAGTCGATCGTCCATTTATATATAATAATCCTACAATACAACGGATTTGTACCATTAAAATAGATTGGACAAGTAACTTAGTACTATCAAATTAGAGAAATCTATAATTTTCATATTAAAATAAATTGTCACAAGCAATTGCACATGATTAGGTGTAAACTAAGTATCTCGTAAGTACCATGTTGAAATATTTTCTATATTTCACATCCTACAATTAATTGTTTCAATGGACTAAGACTTGTTTATTGCAAGTTTTCCTGTTTGGTCTACTAAGGTGCGGGTTGACAGTTAAAGTGCCATTCGACCTATGGATATAGAGATCAATAACTTTAAACAAAACTTCTATCATGGTTTCCTTGAAGAGTACATCACTAAATTAGAGAACTTGCACTTAAAATTTTATATAAATATATCCCATTAACATAACAAATTTTTTTCCTAACTTATTCATTTAATGCATTTGTTGTTTTTTATAACATTTATTGATCTACATACTTATATAAAAGTTGATTTGTTTGAATAAACTCATTCCAACGACAGAAAGTCGCATGTTATTATATATGATTATAAAAAAGTACTCTTTACAAATTATATATTGTCAATTTTGTTAAAACATGTATGTGTTAAATCAAAATTGCGAGACTAAAATCAAATTATTGTTTGCTTTATTCTGCAGGAAATTGTTGTTCCTGAACGATAACGACCAAACTTGGTTTGTTGCTAGTTGTTGTATCACATCGCTAATAACTATAAATGGTACATCAGTACCTATTTATAAGTCCAACCAATCTAAGATCACAAAAAAGGTTAAGATATAAATGAATACATAACTATAAGGCTAACATGTTATGTTTCAAGATCATTCTAACCTAAAATGTGTTTGTGGATCAATTCTCAATAGTAATTTCGAGAAAATAAATTTGCAAAAGGAAGTTTATAAAAGTAACTTGGCTAAAGAAGGGTTGGGGGAATACTTTTTCCGCAAACATAAGTTGGAGAATATGGTCAGTGACACTTGAGAATTGAGATTGAAAGTGTCATTAGTATTAATTATTTGGAATTCTTTTTATTGTGTCATTATGTTGTATTTATTGGACAGTTGAACGTATTATTTACTTTTTATTTTATATTTTTGTAATACATATAAGGAAGTAAACTAAAAATATTTTTCCCCCTGCATTTTCAGAATTAGGCTTTTACAAAGCATGTCTGATTTGTATATGCTTATAAGTACAGGTGTTAAGAAACTACCATGGAAACCTCCTATACAACAACAGGCAATATGCCCCAGGTAATATCCTATTACAAGCTGTAACCTTTTTATATCTAATGATTAATACTGCATATATTTGGAGATATACTATATATTTTGCTTTGGACTTCATGTTAAGTACAATTGCAATTATAAACTGTTAAGAGTAATTGCTGGCAACACAATAACTCATGTCTTTGACACAAGATAATGGTTTGAAATAACCAGAGAGTTGGATGTATATTTTCTTGAAGTAGAGGTATAGGTTCCCTTCAGGTTAACAAGATAGAACAAAACAAACAATCTTTCATTAATTTCAACCGTATGATTAGCTTTTGTATAATAACTGCTCAGTGGCATCTAAAAATATGAGCGATGAAATCTTAATTAGGCAACAGAAGAATTACAACTTGAAGATTCTAGCTTCTTGAAATTTATCAAAAACACAGCACAATATAAACATAAAATAAACCCTTTGTTACTCTACTAATTCATTCATTATATGTTTAACTTATAGTTGTTTTCCTAGCTTCAATGTTACTAAATCAACAG
The DNA here is from genome assembly GCA_030765085.1 of Allium cepa. NCBI lineage: Eukaryota > Viridiplantae > Streptophyta > Magnoliopsida > Asparagales > Amaryllidaceae > Allium > Allium cepa. The sequence goes on along the minus strand of CM060938.1, from coordinate 909,053,670 downwards.
CACAGAATTGCATTGACAAATACTCACAAACTAAGACAAAACAAGATATAAGCATATGTATACCGCTTTTTGAAACCTCCTACTGCTTCATGAAGTCGAGCATGGGTTCCAACATCAACCCTAAAACGCAAACATGAAGATCTATTAATAAATCTCAATTTCAACCAATATGAGAATATTTTTCACTGTAATTCAGAAACCCTACAAAAATAAGCTAATTTTGCACGAGAACAGAAACAAAGATAGAAAAAAATACCCAGTGATTAAAACTCGGAGAAGATGAGAGAAAATTTCTACGCGATTGAGGAGAACTGGGGTGAGTAAGAGTCGTGCAGAAGGGGGAAAAATTCTTTGAGCGCTTGAGAAGAAAATATCTGCGTATTTTGGTGATTTGTTGGGAACGAGAAAGGTTAGTCACGGATCTAATTGGGATGCGTCTTACATGGCATTAAATATATTATTATTTCAAATAAATTTAAGGAAATGAATTTGTACATCTCATAATGACACAAATGTATAACATGGTAATTTGTCATTAATAGCCCTAAAATTAGGATATCAACACTAAGTTTCACAATAAGGAATTCCTATTAAAAAAATCAAGATATATTTGGGAACATAAAAAATTTGAAATCGCTTAAAAATAGATACAACTTGTGATATTGAATTAAATAAGGAAAATTCTATTCTTTCAAAAATTTAATATTTTAACATTTTAGTAATCAAAAATCTAATTTACATTTCTATATACAAGGAAATAAATCATATACAATTCCATTTAAAGTAAATGAATTTCGAAATTGAAATTTGTAAAGTTTAATTTGGGAAATTAAACCACCTGTTAACCCTAACTCGTTCACGAGTTAACAGGTCCACGAGTTAAGGCATGTACGACTCAAGGCATGTACGAGTTAAAGGATACATGAGTCAGTAACTTCCTACGACTTAAAGACCTCTACGAGTTGGCAAGCTTACGAGATAAGCGGCCTACGAGTTAAGGAGTACCCGAGTTAAGCTACTTGCGAGGTAAGCCTTTACGAGATTAGCAGATCTGCAAATTAGCAAGTGTACGAGTTAAGATCATCCACGAGTTAAGCCTCTACGAGATAAACAGGAACCCGAGATAATAGGCTTACGAGATAAGCGGCTCACGACTTAACGAAATGGATGGCCTACGACTTAATGATAACTGCAGTTTGTATGACTTAAGACCCTTACGACTTAAAGAGGATACGACCTAAAGACACATCTCTTAACTCGTCTACGAGTTAAGACTTGCTTTAAACCATTTGCAATTAGTTAAGTCGACTACGACTTACGGCATAGAAAGAGTCGTATACGACTAAAGAAAGGAAATTAGCAATTGCAGCCAGATAACTCATACACGACTTAGAACTTAGGGATGGGTTCAAAAAAGGCGAACTGCCATAGACTCAGCTCAGTGACTCGGGGACGACTTACCTTAAGTCGAACACGACTTATCTTAAGTCGGCCACGAGTTAGGACTTTGCACTTTTTTTCGCCCAGAACTCTCTATAAATATGCAACCATCTCCAACATGCGGAGGACTTTTGGGGCTCATTCTCTTCAAGCGCCATTACTCTGCCGAATTCCAGACTACTTCAAAGCTTTTTAGATCCAACAAACTTCTAAAGGAACTCCATGAAGGAATCATCCACATTCGCCATGGATTTGAAGATGATTGTCAACATCAAAGCTTGAGCTACTTGTTTTACATATCCTATCACTTGAAGTGTGTTGTAATTGAAAGATCTTGTAAAGGATTGTAATCAAACTAGTGATAAAAAGATTAAAGTGGACGTAGGCTGGATTATAAGCCGAACCACTATAAATACTGTGTCTCTTACTGTTTTTCTGCATACTTTCTGCTTATTTCTGTTTCCCGTACGAACGGGTGGTGCTTTCACAATCACATCTTATACACCAGGGTGTTAGCGTTTAAATTTGAGCGTTAACATTTTGGTGCTTTCACTGAGAATTGAACTCAGGACATCTATCATCATTGCTTCAGAAAGATTTGTAGATAAAGTTTCTTTAAGAACCAGAAGTTTATCCGAAATCATGGCTCCTGGAAGGAAAAGTAAATCTGTGAGATCTGCAAACGTTCAAGAGGGAACCTCCGCTTCCCCAACACCAAATCAAGCTACTCCAACTGTTGGGGTTACGAAAGCAGAGTTGGATGCCGCAATTTTGGGGTTGAACAGACAGATACATGCTCAAAATGTGCAAATGGAAGCCCAGAATGCCCAAAACGCCTTAATCCTGAATAAGTTGAACGATTTGCTCGGGGCAAACCGTCAATCAACAGCTAATGAAAGGAATTTTGCTGGTAATATTCATGAAACTGAAGAAAGGAATGTTTCCGAAAGGGACACTAACCCCGCTGAGCAAATACTTCCTGAGGTTGGCGGATCTAGGGCTCGCAATGATGAAGAATATCTCTCTGGAATGGTTCGCCAAATTATGAAGGAGAGCATGCAAAGAGTCGAAGATGAGAAAGAATGGGGCTTTGCTCCAAGCAAGACTCCATTTACTGAAAAAATTCTAAAGGCTGAATTCCCACGAAAATTTGCTCCTCCAACTATCCCAGCTTATAGGGGGACAAGTGATCCAAACGAATTTCTGTATAAGTATGATTGGCATATGACGGGTGCCCGAGCCTCAGATGAAGTAAAATGCAGATATTTCCCCGTATATTTGGAAGGCGTAGCTCTGCTTTGGTTCACAAAACTACCTGTCCGGTCCATCGATCAGTTTTCAGACCTAACCAGGAAATTTAAAGAGCAATTTAGGCTATATGCTTCAAAGGCAAAAGACATCATGTCGTTATCCGGTTTGGAACAGAATCCGGGGGAAACTATCAAGTCTTTTTTAAATCGCTTTAATATAGCGTTAGCTGAGGTGGATAATGCAGAACCCCGCATGGTCTTGACCTATTTGATGAGGGCCATAGATAAATCTAGTGAGTTTGGAAGATGGTTGAATATGAAGGAACCAAGCTCTCTCGAAAAGTTCTACAAGAAAGCAGACGAGTTCATGCGTCTGGAGAGCCGCCCTGTATCGACAAAAGCAGCATTGGAAAAGGTTGAAGCTAACACCAATGCTCCACGCAAAAATGAGTCTGTGGGACAGAAGAGGGAGAACAACAATGGAAAACAACAGAATAATCAGAAGAAGCATAGATCCTTCAAGCCATCAGAATACACACCTTTGTCAGATACTCCAGAACGAATCTACCTGGCTACCAAAGATTCTGTCAATTATCCTAAACCCCCAGTCTTGAGAACCGGGAAAAAAGCTGTGCAAAGTGGGAGGTTCTGTCGCTTCCATAATCAGCCCGGTCATGACACTGATGACTGCCGTCAATTGAAGAATCTAATTGAAGAATTGTTAAGGGAAAATAAACTACAACAATTTGTGAAGAAGAATGATAATAATAATCCTGCTTCGTCGAACCAAGGACAGCAAACTCCTGCTCATCAATCTGGGACTAATGGCAAAGATGCAGGTTTTGAGTCTGGAAGGCCTGTTATCAATATCATTACAGGCGGACCTCACCCAGCGGGCAGAAGCTGGGGTGAGATGGAAAGGTATTCCCGGGCCCTGAAATATGCACCGGAGGAAGAAAATGTTTTTGTTCTAGAAGACACTTCGCCTTTGAAGCAACGAAAGACATTCAATGATGACATTGTATTCAAAACCAGGGATTCCATCGGTATTGAAGCCCCAACCTTGGATCCTTTGGTCATCTCGGCTGGCATTGGGCCAGCCATCGTCAGAAGGATTCTTATCGACAGCGGCGCATCCTGTAATATCCTCTTTAAGAAAACCTTCGACCAGATGAAGATTCCTATGGTTGAAGTGCAGGCATCATTGCAAAAAATTGCTGGCTTCGCAGGGGAGCCAAAGCAACCAGTAGGAACCATTGACTTGCTTGTGGAACTCGGAGAAGGAGAAAGAAAAGTAGTTCGCAAGCAGACTTTTGTGATAGTAGATGAATTTTCTGCTTATAATGCTTTCTTTGGTCGACCTATTCTTGCTGCATTCAAAGCTGTCCTTGCCCCATGGTGTCTTACTATTAAATTCCCTACAGACAATGGGGTAGGAGTTATTAAAGGAGACCAGAACGCTGGGCGAGAATGTTATATGACAGAGCTGCGAGAAACAAGGAAGAGAGAAATGGGAAAAGATGCGGCAACCCCAATCCGCATCAAAACGCCAACCCTATAGCAACTACAGGGCGGACCCTGCACTGGCGAGCATAGCGGGGCGCGAAAAGTGATGGATCCTAGAAAGGCCAGTGCGGGGGAGAGTAGGGTGGTACCAGCAGAAACAACGATACCGGTGCCCGTTGATCTGAAGGACCCAAACAAGGTGCTGAATGTGGGTTCACAACTTAATGTGTCAGTTCAGAATGCCTTGATATCTTTTTTGAAAGCAAACCTGGATGTTTTCGCTTGGACCCATGCCGATATGTGCGGAATATCCCCAGAAGTTGCGGTACATGCTCTGAATATCGACCCAAAGTTCACGCCGGTAAAGCAGAAAAGAAGAATCCAAGGTCCAGAAAGGTCGACAGCATTGAAAGAGGAAGTTGACCGGCTCATGGAGAATAATTTCATCAGAGAATCTACCTATCCAAATTGGGTTTCAAATCCAGTGCTGGTTAAGAAAGCCAATGGTAAATGGAGAGTGTGCATCGACTTTTCAGATCTAAACAAGGCCTGTCCCAAAGACTGCTTCCCATTACCCAGGATCGATCAACTGGTAGATGGAACAGCGGGTCATGAATTGTTGTCTTTTATGGATGCCTACTCAGGATATAATCAGATCATGATGCATGAGCCAGATCAGGAGGACACAAGCTTTATCACCGATGTCGGTCTTTACTGTTACAGAGTTATGCCCTTTGGGTTGAAGAATGCGGGGGCAACATACCAAAGACTGGTCAATGCTATGTTCAAACCGCAGTTGGGAAAGACTATGGAAGTTTACGTTGATGACATGCTAGTAAAATCTAAGAAAGCAATGGATCACATCGAACACTTAGCAGAAATGTTCGCAATCCTCCGAAGATACGGAATGAAGCTTAACCCTTTAAAATGTTCTTTCGGGGTAGAATCTGGAAAGTTCTTGGGTTTCATCGTGAGCGCTAGGGGCATTGAAGCTAGTCCAGCTCAAATCACTGCTTTAAAAGAAGTCAAAGCTCCTAAAACAAAGAGGGAATTGCAAAGTCTCAATGGAAAAATTGCCGCCTTAAGTCGGTTCATATCCAAAGCTACTGATAAATGCATTCCATTCTTCGACGCTCTAAAGAAAGGAAAGAAAAACTTTGACTGGACTCCCGAATGCCAGAAAGCTTTTGAAGAATTGATTCAACATGTGGAAAAGCCTCCAATACTTTCTAGGCCCGGCGATGGCGAGGATCTTCTTATATACTTGGCAGTTTCATCTCATGCTTTAAGTGCAGCGCTGGTACGGGAAGACAAAAGGATTCAACATCCAGTTTACTATATCAGCAAAAGACTCACTGGGGCAGAAATGAATTACTCCAAGTTGGAAAAACTCGCCTATTGTCTATTGATTGCCTCAAGAAAGTTGAGGCAATATTTCCAGGCTCATCCTATCAAAGTCCTCACTGATCAACCTTTAAAGCAAGTCTTGTTTCGCCCCGAGACTTCGGGCCGCCTTTTAAAGTGGAATATTGAATTGAGCCAATATGACATCACTTATCATCCTAGAAAAGCGATCAACGGACAAGCTTTGGCAGATTTTATTGCAGAATTTACAGACAAGGGTAACAGCGAGGAAGAAACAATCGAGAACTCCCCAATCCAATGGAAGTTATTTGTAGATGGCGCAAGAAATGATTACTGTTCAGGTGCTGGAATTGTTCTTGAAACTCCTGAAGGCCGGTCATTATGCTATGCGCTAAGATTAGAATTTCCTTCAACAAACAATGAAGCAGAATATGAAGCTCTGATTGCTGGTTTGAAAATTGCTAAAGAACTAAACATTCGAGCGTTACAGATCTTCAGTGATTCTCAGCTTATAGTATGCCAAGTCAAGAAGGAGTTTCAAACGAAAGGAGGAAATCTGCCCACTTATGTGTCAAAGGCTTGGGAACTTTTATGTGAATTCGACCATTACACGATAAGTCATATTCCTCGAGAAGAAAACATGAAAGCAGATTCTCTCACAAAATACTCAAGTTCTGGCGAAGCCCAATCCTTAGGGTTAGTTCCAGTGGAAGTTTTGTCAAATCCAAGCATTGATGAAATGGATATCGATTGGGTTATGAGTATGTCGCAAGAGCAAGAATCATGGATGACTCCAATAACAAAGTATCTACTCAATGGCTCTTTACCAGAAAACTCTAAAGAACGACAAAAGCTACTGAGAAAAGCTTCTCGATATATAATCCAGGATGGTCAATTATACAGACGAGGATTCTCAATGCCACTACTTCGATGTGTATCCAAAGAAGAAGCCAAAATAATCCTATCAGAGGTACATGGAGGAGAATGTGGGGATCATTCAGGTGGTCAAACTTTAGCAAAGAAAATTCTCCGATATGGATATTTTTGGCCAGAAATTAATCGAGATGCTGCAGATTACTCTCGAAAATGTGACAGATGTCAAAGATTTGCCAAAATTCCTAGAGCACCTTCTACTGAACTCACACAAATGACCAGTCCGTGGCCGTTTGCAATTTGGGGAATAGATTTGATCGGACCTTTACCAACCGCCAAATCTGGAATCAAATATGCCATTGTTGCTGTAGATTATTTCACTAAATGGGCTGAAGCTGAACCATTGGCAACCATCACCTCCAAAAAGATGATAAATTTTGTGACTAAGAATATCATTTGCAGATACGGTGTGCCTCAAAAGATAATTACAGATAATGGTACTCAATTTGAAAGTGAAGAATTCCAAGATTTTTGTAAACGATTCAAAATCCTGAAAAGCCTCTCAGCAGTAGCTCATCCGCAGGCAAACGGGCAAGTGGAAGCAGTAAATAAAATTATCAAGTCAACCATCAAAAAGCAACTTGAAAGAGCTAAGGGTGGTTGGGTCGATAAGCTACCACTAGCACTATGGGCATATAGAACTACCCACAAAACTGCAACTGGGCATACTCCGTTTTCATTAGCATACGGGTCGGAAGCAATGATTCCGGTAGAAACAGAGATCCCTTCACATAGAAGAATCCACTTCAGTCAAATGGAAAATGAAAAGTTGCAATCTGAAGCACTAGATCTTCTTGATGAGAAAAGAGAAGAAGCAGAACTCAGAGTTGCAGCTCATCAACAAAGAATAGCCAGACATTTCAATTCTAAAGTTCGCCAACGCAGCTTTGAAATCGGAGATCTAGTCCTGAAAAGAATTATGACCGCGACAGGTGTGTTTGGGCCCAATTGGGAAGGACCGTATGTGATAGGTCAGAAGCTTCTTGACGGCACATTCAAACTCACTACTGTTGAAGGAGATCAAATTCCAAGGGCATGGAACAACAATCATTTGCGTCCATATTTTACTTGAAATTCTTGTTGAAATATTGTAAAAAGAATTGTGAATGTATGATTCTTGTAATTGAAAGCAATTGTAAAACTGATGAAAGTGAATGATGAATGAATATAAAGTGGATGTAGGCCCAGATTTTTGGCCGAACCACTATAAATCTTGTGTTCCTTACTTTTATTACATGTTTGCTTTATTTTCGATATAAAAAGTACATAGAATGTATTGCTAAAATGTCGATTTAAATTTTTGCAGACAATGGAAGTAAAACTTGCACATAATAAGACCGAGCAATTCACTCCATCATTCAACAAACAAATTTCAAGTCATAAAAAACCCGAATTCAAATCCTAGATAGGAAATATTTCAATTGAACGGCTAATGATTTCGTAAAAACGAGCCCTTGCTAATAAATTGAGATTGTTTGAACAAACAAACATCCAATTAGGAAGCTAGCGCCCGTTCTCACGAACTTGCCTGTCAATGAAGTATACTTCCTTGGATTAAACCAGCTACTTGCAAAAAAGGGGAAATGACGACTTGGAAAGGAAAAATAGAGGAATTGAAAGGCATAAGCAAGAAGACGAGGAAACAACCAAAATCCATCATCAGCAACACAAGTCCTCTTCAGAGGCACAACTCTTCGGAGGATAAAAGGCCTCTAATGGGTCATATGCCACAAAAAAGAAAGTTCTCTACTCAACAAAAAAGATTGGAGGAGTCATGACCCTCCAACCATGAGAGAGCAACTTCCAGGCGATGAAAACCCTCTCTGAGGCACATTTCACCAGGAGTCGAAGTAGTTGCTCTTCGGAGTTTCACTTCACCAAAGTTGAAATGCAAACAAAATAAAGACCTCTTCGGAGGCACATTTCACCAGGAGTCGAAGTAGTTGCTCTTCGGAGTTTCACTTCACCAAAGTTGAAATGCAAACAAAATAAAGACCTCTTCGGGGGCACATTTCACCAAGAGTTGGGGTAGTTACTCTTCGGAGTTTCACTTCACCAAAGTTGAAATGCAAACAAAATAAAGACCTCTTCGGAGGCACATTTCACCAGGAGTCGAAGTAGTTGCTCTTCGGAGTTTCACTTCACCAAAGTTGAAATGCAAACAAAATAAAGACCTCTTCGGGGGCACATTTCACCAAGAGTTGGGGTAGTTACTCTTCAGAGTTTCACTTCACCAAAGTTGAAATGCAAATAAAATAAAGACCTCTTCGGAGGCATATTTCACCAGGAGTTGAAGTGTAACAGCCGCTCTTCGGAATTTCACTTCACCGGAGTTGAAAGACAAGCAAAATAAGGACCTCTTCGGAGGCACAATCAAGAAGAAAGACCTCTTCGGAAGCCCACGTTTCGCCGAGATTGAAATAAAACTTCCAAGTGTTGAAACGTGGAAAAGCTTTCTAAGGCAAAACTCTTTGGAGGTACACGTTTCGCCGAGATTGAAATAAAACTTCCAAGTGTTGAAACGTGAAAAAATCCCTCCGTAGAGGTACAACTTTCCATATATAAAAAAGAAAAATCCTCATCAGGGGCATGCTTTAACTCACAAAGGAAGAGTAATTTACCTATTCTGGAAAATGATCTTCTTTTTTTAAAAAAAAAAAAAAAAAAAAAAAGGGAAGAAGAGAAGAGAAAAGGAGTTAAAGTACCCTTCAGAGGTCCGCTTTGCTACATAAAAGAAATCACTCGGTAAAAAAGAAAATGTACTTAAGCAAAAAAGAAAGAAGTGATTTCTTCAAAGGACAAAGCGCGTAGAAACTCATATGAAGGGGGTTGCACTCTACAAGAATTCTTTTTAAAATAAAAATAAAATAATTATTCTTTAGCAAATAAGAGTGCAAGTCCCCTCGAGGTATAGAATATTGCAGCATACTTATGGAATGGGGGCAATATAGTATAATTACACACGATATGGTATAACTAAACCAGCAAAAGGTAACGCTCAAGTAACATACCATAAGCTCGCTGCAATATCAAATAAACTCATGCCAAAACGAATAACAAATGTATTCTTTAATTCAAACAAAAGTTTGTACAAACGAGGAATCATTTTATTCAATTACAATGCAGGTACAGGTTTCAAAATAAAGAAAAGCGGGGGCCGGTACCCGCACAATTCTCGGCCAGTACATGCAAAACACAAAAAACTAGAAACTGAAGATCTTCACTTCTTTTTGCTGCCTTTAGACCCTTTACCCGGCCGAATGATCAGCTTATCAGGGCGGTCGGTGGGCATAAGGGAAGTGGGAGAGGAAGGCGCAACCGGTCCAGCTTTCAGCTCCTCTTCAGTGGTGGTGACTATCTTCCCCCTCCTCTTTGGTGTCCCACGCTTCTTTTTTCTTCTTTTTTTTGAGGAAGACTCACTCCCGGGAGTGACAAGTTTAGATAGAACAATCTCGTCAGAGGGAGTTCGCTCTGAAGATGTGTCACCTCCCTCAGGCCTTTCATCTTTCTGCTCTTGTGAAGCAATGGGATCATCCAAGCCGTGAAGAGCCTCTATTTGTTCTTCTTGTGACCCAGGTTGCGAGGCAGAAGGAGGCGCCACTTGAAGAGATGGAGGAAGGATCACCGGGGGAGAAGAAGCTTGAGTTTGGCTCGGTGCTTTCTCTACAAAGGAGAAAAAACTTAAAATATCAGTATCTTTCGAAAAGAGAGGGGATGACGGCTCGTCAAAAGTCGGGAATTCTTTGACATTTGAGGAATAATCAAAAGTCGGGAATTCATTGACATTTGAAAAATAATCAAGAAGATCGTCAAGTTCACAAGGAGCGAACGAGCAGTTCACCACTTGGGCTGGTCCGGTGTCAAGTTTACCTGGAGCAGTTGGATCTCTGAGGCTGATTTCATATCGCGGTGCTTCGTTGCTTTCACCACCTTCATCCCCGCCTTGTGCACTTGTAGTTTCAGTTACTGTCTTAGTTGCAGGCGGAGTATAGGAGCTAGAACCCGTGATGTCAACCACAGGAGAAACTGGAGGTTGGACAGAGGAAGTAAGCGTTAATTCCTTTCCAGAACGTTCCTCTTCCGCCATTCCAGTTCTCATCCTGGCAAGTTGTTCTCGCCCCTTCGCAAGAGCAGCGCGAGCTTCCTCATCCAGGTAACGCGCCTCAAAATCTTCATCGCCATACCCGGCGTCTTTAAACATGTTAAGAGCAGCTTCCCACACCTCGGCCAGGGTGATTTCATACTTAGGACCAAGAAAAGAGAGGCTGCCGCGTCCCAAGACACAGTGTAAATAAAAATCGAATAAAGTCGAATTGATATCGGTTTCCATGGTCTGAGCAGTTTCTTCGGCTGCAATTTTGCCAGCCATGGCCTCATCTCGATCTTTTTCGGTCTGAGCAAGTTGGGCTTTTAGCGCTTCAATCTCCATGTCCCGGGCGCTCAGTTTATTCTGCAACTGGGTGACATCAGTGCGGTGGTTCTCTACAGCTTGTTCTAACCTCTCAGCTTTAGCTTCAGCGTCCCTCTGGCTGGCGTGCGCATCTCGCACTTGTTTTTGCAATACCTCTTCTCTTTGGGTGTAAGTATTAGTAGAAGAGGCAAGATCATCTTTGAGCTGCTTTACTTCAGCTTCGAGTTTTTCATTGTATTCGGCTATCTCCTTCATCTCAGCGTTGTGTTGATCAAGAATCTTCTGCCATTCTGATTTGTCATTTTCCATGGTCAGCATTGCTTCGATGTTAGCCCGATTAACTCTTTGAAGTTCATCAACCAGCTTTTGCCATCCAGACATTCTATCGATATCAAGCTTGACAGCATCGAGATTTCTGTACATAGCTTCTTTGTCAATGGGGACCAAATCAAGGTCGAAGCGTACCCCCCTCAAACACCAGTTCGGGAATCGGCTCTGCAAAGTCGGGGGGCCCCTTTCAACATGGTATGAAGGCCTGTTGAGAAGTGTTTGGATGGCACTTCCTTCAAGAGCAGGAGATTTGGAAGGGATGTCAATAGAAACTGAGGCGCCAGGTCTCTCAGATGTCACGGGCACGTGCTCCTCGCCAAGTTTGGTCCGCTTTCTCGAATCCTCAATATGGCTCTTCCCCCTATCATCGTGCGTTTTACGTTTATGGGAATCATCATCCCTTGGGAAGGATTCATGTCGCGTGCCCGCTCCCTCATGACGTTCTTCATACCTTCTCCTCTCTTCAGCTTTTCGCGCAGCTCTCTGCTCATTGGTCTCTCTGGGATCGGTATAGTATTGCTTGTAATCATAGCTGCCACGCCCTCCATAGCGTCGAAAGTCTTTGTAATAAGAACCGCTGCCGCTGCGCCCCATAGAGGAATCTGAAAAGGCAAAAATAGCAAGTCTTAGAAACTTCCGGAGAAAAGAAGTTAAATGTGAACAAATGCCAAAAAATCCTAAGTGTTGTGTGATGTGCAAGCTACGCGCATTAAGCTACAAACCACTCATTGGTGTAGAGGTGATGATAGCTTGGGTATGAGGAGTTGGTGTTTGTGTTGGTGTTAGTCGAAGAAGGGACGTCGCCTCAATTATAGGAGAGATAGTTTTAGACACGTCATCTCTAAAAAGCTCCTGTGAGGTCACTATTATGTCGCTCAACCCATCATAAACATCGTCACCATCATGCCCGGTGAGACTTGTTTTCTCAGTTCCTACATCAGCTAATCCCCCGAGAGGCTGTGAAGGTTCTTCTTCTTCCTCAATCGGGGCAAGTGCCGTCTTACTAGATGACCCCATAATGTCGGTAGGGGTGGAACATTTCACCAATGAAGCTTCGATGTTAGACTCTTTTGATGAGGGTTGTTCGATAGTAACGGGGGCATCCGATGCTTCAGTCGGGGAATCGGGAACTTCAGTCGGGGCTTCACGAGGCTGAGTATAGCGAGAAGAGTGAAGAAGCCCGTATTGATGTAAAAAGTCATCTCTCAGCAAAAACTTTATACTCCTCTCTTCTACTGGCACAGCATTCAATCTTTCAAAAATTTGCTTATAGCCTGGGTCTCTAGAAGGAGGTGGAAGCGCTGAAAAGTAAAAAGGGAAATTAACATCTAACTACTCAGGCTATGAAAAGATTTTATAAGGAAAACATGTGTCAGGAATAAAGCTGAACGCCCTTACTTCCAACTCTCCACACACCATAAAACCCCGGAGGGCAACGAACATAGAAGAATTGGGTTAAAAACCCGTGAGCAGTATCAGGGAGGCCAACAATCAGTTTGCGGTTTCGGGCGCTCCTCACAACAGTAATGGAAGGATGATCCTTAGTCCGAGTAAAAGAGCATAGATAACAAACTTCACCAAAGCTTGGAAGTCGATCAAGTGTTCTCCTAAAAAGCACACACAACCCCATTAGAATGGCATAGCCATTGGGGTGTAGCTGGGATGGAGCAATGGCCAGTTGATGGAGAAGTTGTTGGAAAAAGTCGTTGAAAGGAGGAATGCCTCCACTTAGGCACATTTGCCGGTTAATTGTCACAAAGCCAGAAGGAGCTATATCGGCAGTGTTATTTCTTTCGGGAAGAATGGCATCTGATTCAACGATACCAAACTGAGCACACAACTGGCGAAAAACTTTGTATGATAGTGAAGTAGGAGCTCTTTCGGGAGGATTAACCAGTGGAGCCGGAAGAACAGTTACCTCTCCAGTCCGAACTGTTGCATCACCTTCCTGAGAAGTCATTCTACACAAACAATTGGATATTCAAATATGAAGGTGCACGTTTCCTAAAAAAGTGTGAAGTGTTGTGCAAAAAACTAATAAAAAATAACAAGTAAATATAACTGAAATAAGACTAGTCGACGATTGATCGATTACAAAAATTTCAGAACTTGTTAGTCTTTAGTTCAAGTATAATATTAATGCGAGCTGGTCAATTTTAATTGACTGTTTCAGTATTGCTTTAGTATTTTACTTGAAGTTAATAAGTTGAGCACTTCATTCACACAATCTGTTTAAGTTTAATGACTGTTATTAGCTAATCTGTCATTCGAAGAGGGCGATCAATGGCAGTATATTCGCCCCGGTTTTTCTGTAAATGTTGTATTGGACAGGTTGTTAGCTTGCGAGTCAAAGTAATTTGTAAAAGAAGGCATCAAAGTTCAACAGTTCAACATCACTGCAACAATTCAAGGTTTAAGCAGATCCTAAAAAACACAAGTGCTAAGTCGTATCGGACTCAAGTACTAAGTCAAAACCGACTCAAGTACTAAGTCGTAACCGACTCAAGGGATGAGTCGTTCCTATCCTAAGTCGTCAACACATCAAGCTGGTAATCCCCTAAGTCCTAAGTCGTAACTCGAGGAACAAGAAAAAGGCTATGATGCAAATCAACTGGAAATCCTTTAAGTCTTATCTCGGCTACGATTCATGGAATTCGCTAGGTCGCATGGAGAATCTCTGGGTTGTATATGAGACAATTCTTCACTCTATTCAGTCAAATTTCTCAACCAACCTGCCTTCCTCTCCAATTCCCAACCCGAAAACCTAATAACCTCACAATAAACAACGACCTAAACCTATCACATTACAGGTCGCCTCAAATCACAAATCGCCATAAGTCAAGCCAAACAAGTTTGAATTCATCAGTGATCGATTTGGCAGAACTCGTAGGGTTTGAAGGGGCAGGCCAGAAACGAAGAACTGAATACATAAAGTAACAATGGTTAACGGTCGAAGTTTGAAGCAAGATCGCTTACGATTGTTTGATGCTAGAAAGAATCGGAGATGAATCGGGACGAAATCGCCTCGGAGAGCTTGAAGATGCGTTAATGGCAGAAAGCGGTTTAAAAGGTTAAGTGATGAGAAGAAGGACGACTCAGGCTTTTATATCTAGAAAGGTTGGGATTTGAAACGACATGACCGAGTTATGATAAGTCGAAGCACACGACTTACGATTTAAGCGTGTGCTTCGAGGGGCAAATGTTAACCCTAACTCGTTCACGAATTAACAGGTCCACGAGTTAAGGCATGTACGACTCAAGGCATGTACGAGTTAAAGGATACATGAGTCAGTAACTTCCTACGACTTAAAGACCTCTACGAGTTGGCAAGCTTACGAGATAAGCGGCCTACGAGTTAAGGAGTACCCGAGTTAAGCTACTTGCGAGGTAAGCCTTTACGAGATTAGCAGATCTGCAAATTAGCAAGTGTACGAGTTAAGATCATCCACGAGTTAAGCCTCTACGAGATAAACAGGAACCCGAGATAATAGGCTTACGAGATAAGCGGCTCACGACTTAACGAAATGGATGGCCTACGACTTAATGATAACTGCAGTTTGTATGACTTAAGACCCTTACGACTTAAAGAGGATACGACCTAAAGACACATCTCTTAACTCGTCTACGAGTTAAGACTTGCTTTAAACCATTTGCAATTAGTTAAGTCGACTACGACTTACGGCATAGAAAGAGTCGTATACGACTAAAGAAAGGAAATTAGCAATTGCAGCCAGATAACTCATACACGACTTAGAACTTAGGGATGGGTTCAAAAAAGGCGAACTGCCATAGACTCAGCTCAGTGACTCGGGGACGACTTACCTTAAGTCGAACACGACTTATCTTAAGTCGGCCACGAGTTAGGACTTTGCACTTTTTTTCGCCCAGAACTCTCTATAAATATGCAACCATCTCCAACATGCGGAGGACTTTTGGGGCTCATTCTCTTCAAGCGCCATTACTCTGCCGAATTCCAGACTACTTCAAAGCTTTTTAGATCCAACAAACTTCTAAAGGAACTCCATGAAGGAATCATCCACATTCGCCATGGATTTGAAGATGATTGTCAACATCAAAGCTTGAGCTACTTGTTTTACATATCCTATCACTTGAAGTGTGTTGTAATTGAAAGATCTTGTAAAGGATTGTAATCAAACTAGTGATAAAAAGATTAAAGTGGACGTAGGCTGGATTATAAGCCGAACCACTATAAATACTGTGTCTCTTACTGTTTTTCTGCATACTTTCTGCTTATTTCTGTTTCCCGTACGAACGGGTGGTGCTTTCACAATCACATCTTATACACCAGGGTGTTAGCGTTTAAATTTGAGCGTTAACACCACCTTAGTTCGATTACTGTATAAGGAAAGAACGTTTATGAAATAAGATAAGTGTATTGATTTATGCAAATTAGGAGTAGTTTTGTAATATGTATGATATATATTAAGTAAAATGTGATGTATAACTTTTAACAAACGGTATAAATTTATTTATTTTATGAAATAAAAAAGGTAAACTCTATTCAAACATTAAAAACACTCACACACATCATTATTTTGCTAAAAAAATGTATCGCTACATTACCATTCATTCCTAATTGCATTTTTTGTCTTTTTCATCTTACCTATCGAACAAAACGACTAAATTGATAATATTTGATCAAATCCATACATTTTGAGGAAGAAGTTAATGATCTTTTATCATGAAACTTAAAGCATCAGTTAAGACAATTTTCACAACTAATTACTTTATTTTAAAAGCATTTAACTATTTTTTCACACTATGGTTGATTTTATTAACATTAAGAACAGTTGTAAAAATAAAATAAAGAAGTTACAATATTAGTGCCAAAATATAAAGTTCATTTCATTGAATTTTAACTTAATGTTTTCAATTTCAAGTTTGCATAAATGGGTTTCAGTTTTAAGTGGAAAGATAATGAAGGTGTAATCATGGATGATTTTGTAAAAGAAATGTTGTACATAAAGTAATGTTTTATGTGTGATAATTTATTACACTTCCATATGTACGCTAAATGCTTATTGCTGTATAGATAGAATTAGCCATAAAAAGTCTTTGGATCTTGCATAGAGGGGTGTTTGAGTTAACCGACGATAGACTTCAGTGCACAGTAACGGAATTCAAAGGAGGTAGGTTTAAAATCATGTGGTGGCGGGATCTAGAGATAAATTGAAAGTGATTAAGCTGTCAAGGTAGAGAAAAACAGAATCGTCAAAGTTCTAGACAACTCAGAAGAGCAGGAGATCATTTGTCACAACTGCAATAAACCTGGTCATATCAAGCCAAATTGTCCTCAAAATCAATTCATCAAAGGAAAGAAATCAAAAAGGAAAAGTTTTGCAGCTACTTGGGATGAAAGTGATAAAAACACTGGCAGTGAAAGTGAAAAAGCAAATATGTGTTTTTCAAGAGGAATAAGTGACAGCGATGATGATGAACCAAGCGAGATATTAAAACTTACTCATTCCCAGTTATACTTATATATTTTCATGAAGTAAATGGCTGTTTTGAACGACTTAGGGAGAAGTACGCTAAAATTGAATCACAAAGAGATAATTTGATATAACAAAATAAACAGCTTGATCAATTGGTTCGAAATTGTAGAAATAAAAGCCCTAACTGCGATAAGTGTCCATCATTAGAGGAGGAAATAAAAAAAATTAGAGACTAGAATTAAAACGCTTGGAAATGAAATTCTGATTTTGAAACAAGTGAAATTACTAGGAGAGAAAACTCCATTAAATAGTGCACGTTGTTATTGAATGAAAATGATTCTCTCATGTCATAAGTTCAGTAATTGTCTACAACTTTAGAAAAATTCTCCAAAGGAGAAAGATTACTAAATATGCTATTAGGGAAACAATTTATTAACACTGCAGGACAAGGACATGGGTATACTCAATCTGAAATAGTTAGAAGTGAAACTAATCATGTCAACTCCAAATGCACGATTTGTAGAAAAAATGGACACAATCAAAACAATTACTGGTTGAGACCTAAACACGTTAAAACCATACAAATTCGGGTTCCTAAAGGCACGAATGTAAAATCTCTTAAAGTTAAACAAATCTGAGTGCCAAAATGAACAAACATAAACTTTTTTAGTTCTACGCAAACTTGTTTTTCAAAATCGTCTGTCACTAACAATCATGGACCTATAAAAACAAACAGGTAACAAAAATCTTTCCATGTGTAGGTGTGTTGATAGGCTAAGGAACAACAATAGTGGTATATGGGGATTCTGGCTGTTCCAAGCGCATGATGGACGACAAATCAAAGTTCCTTAACCAAGAGATGTACAAAGGTGGCAGAGTTAAAATGGGCAACAAACGATGTATTATATGTTGAAAATCTGCACCATAATCAGATTTCAATCGGCCAGTGATCAACTGAGAAAATTTGAGCACCACAATTAAATTTGACAATGATGAAAAAGGTAAGGAAGTTGGTCAAAAGAATTATGGAGGTATGATTTATCACTTCTTCACTTAAAAGTCCTTATGGTTATGCATGTACGGAACACGTAACAATATTGATTATTAAATAGGCGAGTTGATTCTAACCTCATTAAGTAGGCGAGTTGATTATTAAATAGGCGAGTTGATTATAAATTTATAAATAATAAAGCGCTTATGTTTATTAATGGATTAAAGATCCTACATTAGAGATCCTACATCAGAGCATTCAAGAGTTTGAAGACGCATATTCAAGGGGGAGTGTTACAATATATGTAAATAATGAAGTGGATATGCTGTTATGTTGTTTTGTTTAGTCTAACATCGTGGGATAAATTCAATCCTTAGCTTTATAGCCTTTATATAAAGTAGGTCATGTAATATAAATATATTACTAATCTTTGAAGAATGAATAATATTTCTTCTGTCTCTTTCTCTAATTGCTTATTTGTTTATAACACTTTATAAAGATAATGATGCCACTTGTACATTATAGTATGTAGGTTGTTATTTGAATTGTAATAGGTTTCAACCGCATTCACGTGAATTACCAAAATCAAATGTTAGATTTAATTATATGTCTAGCCAATGAAAGTAGTTTTTTTTAGAAAAAAGATACATTAAATGCATTTTGTTTTAAGACTTCTTAAAGACTGAATTAAAGACTGAACTAAAGACTGAAATTTGGTCTTAGACTAGTCTTAGTTCTTAAAAACCGATTCAAGACTGAATTTCAGTCTCTAATTCGGTATTTTAAAGACTTTTTTTTTTTAGTCTCTAATAAGTTTGAATTTAAAGACTAACTAATTTCAGTCTTTATTCTTCAGTCCTTATATGGATGTTTTTTTGTAGTGACTTGTTATATCGCGTAATGAACTTCCTACAACTTTTCAAGCAAGAGGAGAAGATCTTGCCTTGCTTATAATTTGATTTCCAACGCTCACCAAGCCTTGATCTTCAATAACATGTTTAGAATTATTGAATGCATAATACTTTAGTATCGACCAACAATCATCAGCTTCCAATTCATCTAAATCGATAACGTTTTCTTTTCCTGCATGCAAACGCGCTACTTGTGCCAGTCGAGTTGTTATAATAATCTTGCTTCCATGCCCCCAGCTTCGTTCAAAGGACCTGCAAGTCGATCCCATTTTGTCTTGTCTTCGCACCAAACATCATACAAAACTAAAAGAAATTTCTTTCGTTTTTTCAACGATTCCTTCAGCGATATTTGAAGTACACCAAGGTTCGTAGAATGACATTTTTCATCGTTTGCAGACTCAACTATTTTCTTGGTAAGTTTGTTCACATCAAAATCGGGTGTAACATGAACCCACATTGGTTTGTTAAAACAATTTGTAATTCTTTTATCGTTACAGACAAGTTGAGCAGTAAGACTTTTACCGGACCCTCCAATTCCTTTTATGGTGATTATTGGTACTTCATTTATCCTTCTATCCGAGTTACCATGTGACTCGTCTAGCAACAATTTAATGATACTTTCATATTGCTCATCTCTTCGGAAATAAGCAGACGAAAGGGTTGAAGTTGTTGTTTCTGAGCTTTTATACTTTTGTTGTGTTGGATCCTTTGTTTTAGCTAATTTTATAAATGGATGTTTTTTTTCAATTTGGTCAACAAGGTCTAATAGTTTTTCTAAATCAATCCTTAGTGAAGATTTAGGAAGAATACATGTGAACTTTTCCTTTAATATGGGTATGAGTTTCTTAAAGAGGTTGGTAGAAGAAGAGTTGACCAGGTTTTTGATTTGATTGTATGCATACAGATCGAGCAGATCATCGATTTGTAAAGCAGCTTCTTGCAGTCTCTTCAACAGTGGTCTCGACTGAACGAAATCATTAGCCTTGCCTTCTTCAATAAACACCGAAATATGGATATGTCAATTATATTCCCCAATATGCATGGAGCACGTGGATAGGGTATCAATTATGTTCGCGTGTCCTGCCACAGTTTTGTCTCATGTGCTTGTCATACATACGTATTTTATATATGTTCAACATAGTGTGTGGTTGCAGGGATCCATTTACATTAATTTAGTCTACTTTAGTCTACTGTTGTTGAAATGTCAGCGTCGAAGGTAATTTTGGCTTCCCCTACACCAATGGCTGATCTAACACATGGGCAAAATTTTCATCTGTACCGAATAAAAAAAATGAAGAGTTCTTATACTTTGTTACTTGCAAGCGCTGCTCCATTCAAGTCAATATAATCATATCCATTTAAATCCGTAACTATACCACTCGGAACACATGCACCTCACCGATTGTACGTGGTTCTACCTTCCCGACCACCACCTTACCCTTTACGTCCACAGGCATTGCTTTCTTCCACCCTCGCACAGCCTAGATGTTCTAAAACATCTTCGATCCCAACTTTTCATTCATACAGCAAAATGTCGGACTCAACATTTCCATTACATCTTCCTCCACCTATATTCAAACTGTCACCACCACTACAAGAAGCTACAGTGTTTCCGATGGCTAATATCCATCAAAAGCCGACAAAAAAAAACATTGAAATGGTAGACGTCGACCAACGGTCATTCCAATGGCTATTTGATACCATCCGTCAATATATTTTCGTTGGCTATCATCACTCTTTCCAACTGTTATCCCATTTTTTGGACAAAACTGGAATATCAACGTTGTGTGCGTTTCCACCACGACCGAAGAAAAAAGAAGCAAGCAAGCGTACATCAGTCAGGGATTTCACTCAAGGTTCAAATATAAAAGTTCATTCGGCGCTCCAACACTCAAGCCCATTCGGCATCTACAACATAAGGTTCATTCGACAATCATCACCAGAGTCATTCGGCAGATCTAGGTTAAGGCTTCATTCGGCAGCTTAATCCGGCATTCCCAATAACAAAGTCCATTCGGCATTCCCAACCCCCCAAGCCAAGCCGAACTGTAACGACCCGTATTTTACGTGTCGATAGATCGTAGAATTTACAGGTCGTTAGTGTTGTTTATGTTGTCTCTAGCCTGAGTCGTATAGGAAGTTGACTCGTGTGTTAAGTGTTGAGTCGTTAACAAGTTAACTAGTGGACCGAGTTGAGAATCTGACTGACTCAATGATGACCGACTCATAGAGGTAGCGACCTATAGGTTTGACCGAGTTAGTGAGTTGCCGAGTTAACAGGTTAAGGGTTAGACCGACTCATAGGGGTTAACGAGTTACGACTCAAGGCTGGGACGAGTTAGTAGATGTGACCGGGTTAAGCTCTTCACCGACCTATAAGCTTGCGCGAGTTAGCGTGTTAGCGGGTTAGGAGTAAGCATAGCTAACAAGTTAGCGACCTAGAAGTTTTAGACGACTTAAGGATGCTAAGTCGTAAGTCGTTAGCGGCTTAGTTAGGTCGTAGGGTCATCTGGGCCATTGGATCTGTTAGGTCGTGAGCCTATTAGCGTTAGGTCGTGACATTGATAAGTCGTTTCCCAGTTGAGTCGTTGGGTTCGATAAGTCGTAAGCCGTTGAGTCGTAGCTCGTGTATGAGTTAGGCCGCGCATAGGATAAGTCGTTTGGTTCGGTGTGTGTTAGGTTGTAGTACCTGTTGAGTCGTGGGAATGGCTGAGTCGTATGTCGCTAGGTTGTTGAGTCGTATACGAGTTAAGGATAGGTTGGCTGGGCTCGATGAGTCGTATATCGTGTTGTTTGATGAGTCGTGGACGACTCATGGGATAAGTCGTGACCGACTTAAGGGGCGACGACTCATGGGGTTTCCAGCCTATAAATAGAGGGGTTTGACTCACTTTTTGGCACCAGTTTTTGAAGCGACGAAGTGCTGCCATTTTGAGAGCTCGACTACAACATTTCTTCATCTTATTCTCTCCATTCCAATCTAGTTCTAACATCCATCCAAGATCGAAGATCCAGATTGAAGATTGAAGAGCCAAAGTTGAAGATCTTCATCCAACGAAGCTAGATTTCATCGTTTCAAGCGGGATTTCGACGAATCAAGCTTGAATCTTCGCTGTCCAGATCTGGAGTTGATAGTTTTTGAAGTGTTTGGGTGATTTGGTGAGTGGTGGTTATCTCTCACACGGACCCAAAGGAGTATATTGGATCGGTGGCTTGTTTAAGTGTTGTAGATAGTGGTTACGCATTTTTCCTTAGATCCAAGTGTAGATCCATTACTTATGAAGATGTTTACTTTTGCAAGTTCATTTACCAAGTTGTAGAGACAAAACCCATGATTTATATTTGTTAGATCTATGCTAAAAACCCATGATTCATGTATGTTAGATCTATGCTCATTTATTTACGAAATTGCCATTGTTGTTCTAATTGCCTATTTAGATCTTGATTGACTACTTATTTGTTTGGATTAATGTTTGCCTTGTTTGATTGTTGTGAATGAGTTATCTAGTTGATAGATTTGGACAAGTATGGTCAAAGACGATTCAAAAGCTACGGAAGAGGCTCTTGAATGGTGAAAACTGCTTAAGACATATGTAGCGGATGTTGAAGCTCATATGTATGGATTGGATGATGTTGAGATGGAACTTTGCCATGATGCGATGAGGCAAACCATGTTGTTGAGTTGAGACTTTGCTATGGTGTGATAAAGCGAAGTATGATGTGATGTAGACTTGGCGTAATCCAGGCAGGGATCATTCCAAGCATGTTGATAACTCGAGGGATGGTTCGAGTTGGTTGATAATGGATTGCTCGAGAGGTAGCTTGAGCTAGTATGAGAATAGTCGTCGAGGAGGATGACTAGGAGGCTTGGATCTCATCGTTGTTGAAGGTTCTAGCATGCTCAAAAGCAAGAGTACATGGGGTGCCAAAAACGACTACAGATAGGTAGTCGGGACACCCAAAAGACTACAGGTAGGTAGTTGAGTACTCTGGGCAGAGTAGGTAAGTCCTAGGCACGGGTCACGATGACGTGCGGAGTTATGTCTAGAACCGGGGTTACCATTAGCCCTTGACGGATGGTCATTCAATTAACGGTGAAATCAAGGCAAGGATAACAGTGATAGCCAGAGTCATGGATGTTTGGACGTTTGGTTGTATCATCATTCGGTCTCAAGAGCGGTGTTTTCTGGGTGCTTATCTGATCTTGGTTTAGGCCTTGGGGGTTTGTATTTGGAAAACATCGTCCTTGACTCGAGTGGTTATTGCTTTACCTTAATTGTCTGTTATGTTATGCTTGCTTCTCCTTAGTGTGTGTCTGGGGGCTATCACTGTAGTAAGAGGTGGAGTGGGATGGTTTGGTTCCTATTCCTTTTATCCCTTATGCTCTTTTGGTATGTTTGATAGTTGATTTACTGCTCACTAAGACTTTGTCTGACTCAAGGTTTTATGTCTCCTCTTATTACCTTGGGCTGTTCATCCATGTTGGGATGGGCAGACTAGGTAGCAGGTGACAGGTGCTGTTCTTGGAGATCTACGCGGATGATGACGAAGACGAGCAGGAGGCTTTTGCATATTATTTCTTATTATATGTACTGGGTGTTCCGCTGCTGTATTTGTTTGAGTGCTATGTAGTGAGGCTTTGATGTATGGATGATTCATATGTTTGTATAA
Source organism: Allium cepa (assembly GCA_030765085.1). NCBI lineage: Eukaryota > Viridiplantae > Streptophyta > Magnoliopsida > Asparagales > Amaryllidaceae > Allium > Allium cepa. Next base: position 909,030,406 of record CM060938.1, on the reverse strand, counting down.
AACTACTATGATGCTTATATGATGATGTTCTGTTCTATGGAGCTTCACTATATTATATTTCTCTACTGTATTTTAACCATGCGCTGTGAGTTGTACGTTGGAGTTTGCTGTTTTATTTTACCCTGACTATCGTCCATGGCTGCCTGGCACGCCTTTCAGCGCACGTTTTCCTTGTTTTGGTGCGGGAGTCATGGGCGGTCGTCACATTTGGTATCAGAGCTTTGGTTAATCGATTTTAGCCAACGCTCGCTGACGTAGCTACGTAAGAGAGACGTAATTGTATTTTGATGGATGATTACTATATATAATATATAGTAGCTTAGATGGATTTGAACTCCTTATGCAGTTGTTTCTCAAAGTGTTCTAATCATTCTTTTTACAGATATTAAGGATGAGTCGAAGTGAGAGACGAGATGCTAGGGAAAGCCGTGCTGCTAGGGAAGCTGTTGATTATGCTCCTATGTTTGAGGCCATGATGACTTCAATCATGAGGAGGATACCAGTTTCAGGATCATCAGTGGATGTGGGAGTTCAAGTTCAAGCTCCAAGACCGGTGGATTTTGCTAAGCTTTGCAAGGACTATACTTCTCTTGGAGGAAAAGCTTTCTTAGGGACAGAGTCGACCATTGAAGTACAAAGATGGACAGATGCATGTCGAAGGATCTTTGGTGACTTAGGGATTGAGGATGCAACTAAGAGGAAGCTTGCATCGAGACAGCTTCAGGGAAGAGCTGCTGATTGGTGGAATTCTATCACCATCGATACTCCAGGAGAAGAGATTACTTGGGAGCAATTCCAAGTTAGATTTGAAGCTAAGTTCATATCTACGGCTCAGAAATCTGCCTTGTTTAAGAAGTTTGTGGAGCTCAAGCAAGGTGGGAGGTCGGTTCTTTAGTATGTTTCGGAGTTTGAGGCTTTGCCCAAGTATGCCAGATCGTATATTGATTCTCCCTACCAGAAGAACGAGAAGTTTGTGACCGGTTTGGACGCTTATCGTGGGAGGCAGTTGGTGGATCACTTGGACGATCCGTTTGAGAAACTTGTGGAGAAAGCTCTTAGGCATGAGAGTTTGTTTCCTAAGGAAGGGTCTGTTGTTGCTGTGACCAAGGAGGAGTCTAAACCGCAGCAAGGTGGAAACAAGAAGAGGAAGCAGCAACAACAGAAGGGAAAGAATGGCCAGAAGAAACCGAAGGGCGAAGTGACCTGCTATAACTGCCAGCAGAAGGGTCATATCTCCAGAGATTGTAAGAATCCCAGGGTGTCGGGAAAGTGTTATAACTGTGATAAGCTGGGACACATCAAGAAGGATTGCCCAGAACCAAAGAAAGACAGGCAGATTGTGCAAGCTTATGCTTTGGGAGCTGTGCCGTCGTCTTCAAAAGCTCCTACCGCTGAAGAGAATGGGAAGAGTGTGGTAGTTCAAGGTACTCTTTCCATTTGTGGTGTTCCAGTTAGAGTGTTGTTTGATACTGGAGCGTCGCATTCTTTTGTTTGTGATGATCTTGTAGGCCGGTTAGGTTTGGAACCGGATATTGTTGATAGACCATTGGTTGTGACTAATCCAGTCGGGGGTTCGTCATGTTTGTGTATGATATGCCGTGGTCTAGTTGTGTCGAGTCATGATTGCTCTTTTGTTTGTGGTTGCTTTGTTCTGAACTTTGCGGGGTTCGGAATTATTTTGGGTATGGACTGGCTTAGGAAGTATGCGGCAAGGATTGATTGTGAGAGGCTGGAGGTGACAGTCGGGAATGTGGAAGGACGAAAGGTTGTGATACGATGTAAGCATGAAGAAGGCGTCTTCATGAGCTTCATGTATTCGCTGGTTGTTCCACGGGATGGACTATCATCGGTGCCTATTGTGAATGGATTTGAGGATGTCTTTGACGAAGTCAAAGGGTTACCGCCGCATAGGGAGATCGAGTTTCGTATCGATCTAGTTGAGGGAGCCAGACCTGTGGTGATGCCTCTTAGGCGGATGGCGCCTAGGGAGCAGCAAGAGCTGAAGGTGCAAGTTGATGACCTTTTGCCGAAAGGATTCATTCGGCGTAGTGTGTCCGAATGGGGTGCACCAGTTGTGTTCGCAACCAAAGCGGATGGATCGTTGAGGTTGTGTGTGGATTATCGTGAGCTGAATAAGGTGACTAAGAAGAACAAGTATCCATTGCCAAGAATAGATGACTTGTTTGATCAGCTTCATGAGGCTAAGGTGTTTTCTCAGATCGATTTGGCAACGGGATTTCACCAGCTGAGAGTGGCTAAGGATAGTGTGCCGAAAACTGCTTTTAGGACACCATCCGGTTTTTATGAGTGGCTGGTAATGCCGTTTGGATTGACTAACGCACCAGCATATTTTGTGGATCTTATGAATAGAGTATTCAGAGATCAGTTGAATAAGTTCGTGCTTGTGTTCGTGGATGATATTCTGATTTATTCCAGAACTGAGGAGGAACACAAGACACACTTGAGGATTGTTTTGGAAATCTTGCGGAAACATCAGCTGAAGGCTAAGTTTTCGAAGTGTCACTTCTGGAAGAGTGAAGTGAGGTTCTTAGGCCATGTTATCTCTGGAAATGGAATAGCGGTTGATCCCGCTAAGGTGGCAGCAATCCAGGATTGGGTTAGACCTAATAATGCATCTGATGTGAGAAGTTTTCTTGGATTAGCAGGATATTATCGTCGGTTTATCAAAGACTTTTCCAAGATAGCTGCACCATTGACAGGATTGACGAAAAAGAACCAAGTGTTCAGATGGGATGATAAGTGTGAGCAAGCTTTCGTAATCCTGAAAGAGCGACTGACGAGTGCTCCTGTTTTGACTATTCCAAGTGGGAATGATGAGATGGTGGTTTACACCGATGCATGTGGTACTGGACTTGGAGCAGTGCTAATGCAGAAGGATAAAGTTGTTGCGTATGCTAGTCGACAACTGAAGCCGCATGAAAGGAATTATCCGACTCATGATTTGAAGTTAGCGGCGATTGTGTTTGCTTTGAAGATGTGGAGACATTATCTATTGGGAGTTCGATTCGAGTTGTTTACAGATCATAAGTCGTTGAAGTATCTTTTCTCCCAAAAGGATTTGAATCTTCGACAGCAACGGTGGCTAGAATTTTTAGCATCGTATGATTTTGGTATAGCCTATACTCCGGGAAAAGGTAACCCAGTGGCAGATGCGTTAAGTCGAAGACATGCAGGATTGGGAGCCATGTTTTCAGAATGGAAGAATCTTGAGTATTTGGCTGGATTTGATTTCAGGCCAAGATGTGAATTGGAACCTGAGATGTTGGCAAACTTATCGATAAGACCTACTCTTGTGGAAAGAATTGGCGAGAGCCAAAAGCGAGACGATAAGCTTGTCAAGATTATCCGTGATTTGGAATCTGGATTGGACCCAGAGAAGGATAATGGATTCGAGGTCGATCAAGAGGGTTGGCTTCGGAAACAAGGACGACTAGTTGTTCCCAATGTAGATGGATTGAGAGATGAAGTTCTGAGGGAAAGCCATCACTCGAAGTTGACGATTCATCCAGGTGGAAATAAGATGTATCGGGACATGAAGAGAACTTATTACTAGGAAGGCATGAAGAAGGATGTTGGAAATTTTATTTCCAAGTGTATGAACTGCCAGTTGGTGAAAGCTGAGCAGAAGAAGCCCAGTGGATTACTTCAGCCATTAGAGGTTCCTACATGGAAGTGGGAGCAAGTGTCGATGGATTTTATCGATGGCCTACCTAGAACCAGGGCAGGGAATGAAGGGATTTGGGTCATCGTAGATCGGTTGACCAAGAGTGCAAGGTTCATTCCTGTTCGATCAACTAGGACTGCATCGAAGTTGGCTGAGTTATATGTTAAGTGGATAGTTCGATTCCATGGTGTTCCGAAGAGTATAATGAGCGATCGAGACCCATTGTTCAGTAGTGGATTTTGGAAGAGCTTCCAGGAAGTTTTGGGAGCCGAGTTGTGTTTGAGTACAGCTTATCACCCTCAAACAGATGGTCAGACTGAGAGAGTCAACCGAGTTTTGGAAGATCTTCTCAGAGCTTGTGTTTTGGACTTCGGAGGATCATGGGAAGATCACCTTCATTTGGTGGAATTTGCGTATAATAACAGTTATCAGTCAAGTATTGGTATGGCACCATATGAAGCACTGTATGGAAGACCGTGTAACTCTCCGACATGTTGGTTGGAAACTGGAGAAAAGCTGATACTTGGGCCAGAGATGATTCGACAGACTTCGGAGTGTATAGAGATCATTCGGCAACGAATGAAGGCAGCCCAAGATCGTCCGAAAAGTTATGCTGATAATCGTCGTAAGAATTTGGAATTCGACGTGGGTGATATGGTTTTTGTGAAGATTTCTCCATTAAGGAATGTTATTAGATTCGGGAAGAAAGGGAAATTAACTCCGAGATTTGTTGGACCATTCCCGATTATCGAGCGAATTGGAAAGCTCGCATATAGATTGGAGTTACCGGAGAAGATGGCGGGTGTGCACAATGTTTTTAATGTGTCATATCTACGGAAGTATGTGCACGACCCAACTACAGTGGTTTCTGCTGATAGCTGTGAAGATTTAGAGGTTGATCCAGTGGTTAGAAGACCTCGTAAGCCGCTTCGTGTTATTGGAGCTGACACGAAACAACTTAGAAGGAAGACGATTACGTTGCTCAAGGTACAATGGAGTGATGATGTTGACGACTGTACGTGGGAGGAGGAAGAGAGGATGAAGGCAGCTCATCCTGAACTCTTCGAGGTATGGCCCTAAGGTGTCGTGACATCTCATGAATTTGTAACTTGTTCTAATCTTAGAATTCTGCATGCTAGGTTGGAATTGGATGCATGGTTTGTTGATTGCTATGGATGGTAGGCATGCGGAATAATTTTGATTGCTCTTGTTTGCTTGGAATTTCGGGGGCGAAATTCCTAAGGGGGAGAGAATGTAATGACCCGTATTTTACGTGTCGATAGATCGTAGGATTTACAGGTCGTTAGTGTTGTTTATGTTGTCTCTAGCCTGAGTCGTATAGGAAGTTGACTCGTGTGTTAAGTGTTGAGTCGTTAACAAGTTAACTAGTGGACCGAGTTGAGAATCTGACCGACTCAATGATGACCGACTCATAGAGGTAGCGACCTATAGGTTTGACCGAGTTAGTGAGTTGCCGAGTTAACAGGTTAAGGGTTAGACCGACTCATAGGGGTTAACGAGTTACGACTCAAGGCTGGGACGAGTTAGTAGATGTGACCGGGTTAAGCTCTTCACCGACCTATAGGCTTGCGCGAGTTAGCGTGTTAGCGGGTTAGGAGTTAGCATAGCTAACGAGTTAGCGACCTAGAAGTTTTAGACGACTTAAGGATGCTAAGTCGTAAGTCGTTAGCGGCTTAGTTAGGTCGTAGGGTCATCTGGGCCGTTGGATCTTTTAGGTCGTGAGCCTATTAGCGTTAGGTCGTGACATTGATAAGTCCTTTCCCAGTTGAGTCGTTGGGTTCGATAAGTCGTAAGCCGTTGAGTCGTATCTCGTGTATGAGTTAGGCCGCGCATAGGATAAGTCGTTTGGTTCTGTGTGTGTTAGGTTGTAGTACCCGTTGAGTCGTGGGAATGGCTGAGTCATATGTCGCTAGGTTGTTGAGTCGTATACGAGTTAAGGATAGGTTGGCTGGGCTCGATGAGTCATATATCGTGTTGTTTGATGAGTCGTGGACGACTCATTGGATAAGTCGTGACCGACTTAAGGGGCGACGACTCATGGGGTTTCCAGCCTATAAATAGAGGGGTTTGGCTCACTTTTTGGCACCAGTTTTTGAAGCGACGAAGTGCTGCCATTTTGAGAGCTCGACTACAACATTTCTTCATCTTATTCTCTCCATTCCAATCTAGTTCTAACATCCATCAAAGATCGAAGATCCAGATTGAAGATTGAAGAGCCAAAGTTGAAGATCTTCATCCAACGAAGCTAGATTTCATCGTTTCAAGCGGGATTTCGACGAATCAAGCTTGAATCTTCGCTGTCCAGATCTGGAGTTGATAGTTTTTGAAGTGTTTGGGTGATTTGGTGAGTGGTGGTTATCTCTCACACGGACCCAAAGGAGTATATTGGATCGGTGGCTTGTTTAAGTGTTGTAGATAGTGGTTACGCATTTTTCCTTAGATCCAAGTGTAGATCCATTACTTATGAAGATGTTTACTTTTGCAAGTTCATTTACCAAGTTGTAGAGACAAAACCCATGATTTATATTTGTTAGATCTATGCTAAAAACCCATGATTCATGTATGTTAGATCTATGCTCATTTATTTACGAAATTGCCATTGTTGTTCTAATTGCCTATTTAGATCTTGATTGACTACTTATTTGTTTGGATTAATGTTTGCCTTGTTTGATTGTTGTGAATGAGTTATCTAGTTGATAGATTTGGACAAGTATGGTCAAATACGATTCAAAAGCTACGGAAGAGGCTCTTGAATGGTGAAAGCTGCTTAAGACATATGTAGCGGATGTTGAAGCTCATATGTATGGATTGGATGATGTTGAGATGGAACTTTGCCATGATGCGATGAGGCAAACCATGTTGTTGAGTTGAGACTTTGCTATGGTGTGATAAAGCGAAGTATGATGTGATGTAGACTTGGCGTAATCCAAGCAGGGATCATTCCAAGCATGTTGATAACTCGAGGGATGGTTCGAGTTGGTTGATAATGGATTGCTCGAGAGGTAGCTTGAGCTAGTATGAGAATAGTCGTCGAGGAGGATGACTAGGAGGCTTGGATCTCATCGTTGTTGAAGGTTCTAGCATGCTCAAAAGCAAGAGTACATGGGGCGCCCAAAACGACTACAGGTAGGTAGTCGGGACACCCAAAAGACTACAGGTAGGTAGTTGAGTACTCTGGGCAGAGTAGGTAAGTCCTAGGCACGAGTCACGATGACGTGCGGAGTTATGTCTAGAACTGGGGTTACCATTAGCCCTTGACGGATGGTCATTCAATTAACGGTGAAATCAAGGCAAGGATAACAGTGATAGCCAGAGTCATGGATGTTTGGACGTTTGGTTGTATCATCATTCGGTCTCAAGAGCGGTGTTTTCTGGGTGCTTATCTGATCTTGGTTTAGGCCTTGGGGGTTTGTATTTGGAAAACATCGTCCTTGACTCGAGTGGTTATTGCTTTACCTTAATTGTCTGTTATGTTATGCTTGCTTCTCCTTAGTGTGTGTCTGGGGGCTATCACTGTAGTAAGAGGTAGAGTGGGATAGTTTGGTTCCTATTCCTTTGATCCCTTATGCTCTTTTGATATGTTTGATAGTTGATTTACTACTCACTAAAACTTTGTCTGACTCAAGGTTTTATGTCTCCTCTTATTAGCTTGGGCTGTTCATCCATGTTGGGATGGGCAGACTAGGTAGCAGGTGACAGATGCTGTTCTTGGAGATCTACGCGGATGATGACGAAGACGAGCAGGAGGCTTTTGCATATTATTTCTTATTATATGTACTGGGTGTTCCGCTGCTGTATTTGTTTGAGTGCTATGTAGTAAGGCTTTGATGTATGGATGATTCATATGTTTGTATAAAACTACTATGATGCTTATATGATGATGTTCTGTTCTATGGAGCTTCATTATATTATATTTCCCTTTTGTATTTTATCCATGCGCTGTGAGTTGTACGACAAAGTTTGCTGTTTTATTTTACCCTGACTATTGTCCATGGCTTCCTGGCACGCCTTTCAGCGCACGTTTTCCTTGTTTTGGTGCGGGAGTCATGGGCGGTCGTCACACGAACCAACTCACCTCTCATCTACCACCGAATCACCACAACTCCATGCACTACCGGACTAACTGCTACCGGACCAACTCCATGCCAAGTCAATCCACTCACCACCGAATCATGTCCCACCGAACCAAACCAAGACCGGACCACCCAACTCCGAACCAGGTGACCACCGAACCAAGGCTTCTCCATCGTTCTCTTCTAGCACGACCGAACCAAGCTCCGCCGAACCAGATGTGCCAGTGCAGATTGCATCAGCCCAGGCCCACCAGCAGCTATATACATCCAAGACCCCTGCCCCCAGCCTCACTCTATAAATAGAGGGGTAGGGGTACAACAATGGCAGACAAGTTTGAGAGCTCAAGCCTGGAAGGAACTTTCAAACAACTTTATATACTTGTAATCAAAGATTTGTACTTGTAATCTGAAGAGAAAAAGGAGAATAACATATAAAGTGGACGTAGGCACGTTCTGGCCGAACCACTATAAATCTGTGTGTCTTTTACAGTTTAGTCCCTGCTTTTTATATATTTGCATAAATCGCCCAAATCACTAAGAACAACATAAAATCAGTTAAATCACACGACTTTGGGGTGTTTGCCCATTTTTTGCGCAAACATTTTGGTGCTTTCACTGAGAAGAACCAGCTCCCGCTACATCGGATAGAAGTTGAATTTGAAAATCTAAGAGTTTAGATCTAAGAGTTATAACGAGACAAACAAGTAGAAGGCAAAGACCAGAGAGAAATGAACACCAAGGAAGCCAAGAGGCTTCCTCAGGAGTAAACCAAGCTTCAGCCTTCATCACCAGGGATGAGATGGAGGCTATGATGAGAAGACAAGAAGAGATGATCCAGAACTTACTTCAACAAATTGGGCAAATTGGAGCACAAATCCAAGGAGCAACTGGAATTCAGAACGGAGCAGGACCATCTGGCATAGCACCAGAGCTACGGGGCACTCACGCAGAGCATGTTGATCCGACCCCGGGAAGAGAGATGGGGGCATCCGAGCCACCTGGCAGCAATGGAGGAATGAACGTTCAGCCAGGGAGGCATACACATGAAAACTCCCACGGACTCGGGGGGCAGGTCGAAGGCAGTGAACGAGAACTACAGGTTGGAGACAATGACAGATTAGCGGAGATGGTTAGAAGAGCTATGAGAGGCGGTTTAGTAAACAGAGACTTGGAAGTTGTAAACAGGAGTCCTTTTTCTTCTGCGATTAGGATAGCAAGGAACCCACCGGATTTTAAGTTACCATCGTTGGACATGTATGACGGGAAAACGGACCCCACGGTTCATCTAACGAAGTATATGAGACATATGGAAGTGCTGGGGGCACCAGAGGAGGTTATGGCCCGGTGCTTTCCATTGTACTTGACGGATATTACAGCATTGTGGTTTAGAAAATTGGAGAATGGATCCATCGGAACGTGGAATGATTTAATTGAGAGATTTATGAGGCAATTCAGGGTCCACATTACAAGACCCAAGAACGTGATGACTTTGGCAACCCTAAAGCAGAAAACCGGAGAGACTTTGTGACGACCGCCCATGACTCCTGCACTAAACAAGGAAATAATGCGCTGAAAGGCGTGCCAGGCCGCCATGGACGATCATCAGGGTAAGATAAAACAACAAACTCTACCGTACAACTCACAGCGTATGGATAAATTACAATAGAGAAATGTAAATATAGTGAAGCTCCAAAGGACAGAATATCATCATATAAGCATCATAGAAGTTTGATACAAACACCTAAACAATCCATACATCAGGCCTCACTACATAACACTCAAAACATATACAAGCAGCGGAATATCCAGTACATGTAGTAGGAAAACAATATGTAAAAGCCTCCAGCTCGTCTTCGTCATCAGCCGCGTCAATCACAAAGAACAGCACCTGTCACCTGCTACCTAGTCTGCCCATCCCAACATGGATGAACAACCCAAGGTAATAAGAATTAAACATAAAACCTTGAGTCAGACAAAAGTCTTATTGAGCAGTAAATCAACTATCAAACGTACCAAAAGAGCATAAAGGGTAAAAAGGAATAGGAACCCAACAATCCTACTCCACCTCTTTCTACAGTGATAGCCCCCAGACACACTAAGGAGAAGCAAACATAGCAATTCAGACATTCAAAACAAAGTAATTATCACTCGACTCAAGGTCGGTGTTTTCCGAGCACAAACCCCCAAGGCCTAAACCAAGATCAGATAAGCACCCTGAAAACATCGCTCTTGACCCAAGTAACGATACAACCAAACATCCAAACATCCATGACTCTGGCTATCACTGTTATCATTGCCTTGACATCACCGTTAATTGAATGACCATCCGTCAAGGGCTAATGGTAACCCCGGTTCTAAACATAACTCCGCACGTCGTCGCAGCCCGTGTCTAGGAATTTTCGCAACTAGCTAGAGTACTAGCATGTCGTCGCAGCCCGTGCTTGGAACGTCGTCGCAGTCCATTCCAACGTACTCTTGCTTTGAGAATGCTAGAACCTTCAATAACGATAAAATCTCAGCCTCCTAGTCATCCTCCTCGACGACTATTTCCATACTAGCTCAAGCGCCTCTCGAGCCATCCATTATCCACAAACTCGAACCATATCACCGAGTTATCAACATGCTTGGAATGATCCCGTCTGGATTAAACCAAGGCTTTCTCACATCATGCTTTGCTTCATCGCATCATAGCAAAGTCCCATCTCAACATCATGGTTTGCCTCATCGCATCATGGCAAAGTCCCATTTCAACATCATCATTTAATCTATCCATATGAGCTTCAACATCCGCTTCATATGCCACAAGCATCTTTCCTTATTCAAGAGCCTTTCCACTTAGCTTTTGAATGATCATCGACCATACTTGTCCAAATTAAGCTATCAATCAACTAATCAATCAAACCAAACATTAATCCAAGTAATCAAACATTCAAACAAGATCTAAATAAACAATTAACAATAATGGTAATTTCGTAAATAAAGGATCCAAATCTAACATGTAATCTAACAAGCATGAATCATGGACAATATCTCTACAACTTAATGAATGAACTTGCATAGATGAACATATAGTAAAATAGGTGTCAAATCATCATGAACTATAGATCTACATGCAGACTTAAGGAAAATGCACGAAATCATTATCTTTAACACACAAACAAGCCACCGATCCAATATACGCCTTTGGGTCCGTGTGAGAGATAACTACCACTCACCGAATCACCCAAACACCTCAAAAGAAACCCACTTCAGATCTGGAAAGCGAAGAACTAAGCTTGATCCGGCAAAATCTCGCTTCAATCGATGAAATATCTCTCTCAAATGGATGAAGATCTTCAATTTTGGCTCTTGGATCTTCGATTTGATCTTCAATCTAGATGGATGGAAGCATTTGATTAGAGTGGAGAAAAGAAGATGAAGAAGTGTTGTAGTCGAGCTCTCAAAATGGCAGCACTTCGTCGCTTCAAAATTCGGTGCCAAAAAGTGAGCCAAAGCCCTCTATTTATAGGCTGAAATCCCCATGAGTCGGCCGTCCCCCCCATGAGTCGTCCACGACTTATAAGCCCCACGACTCACGGCTCAATACTCACGGCCCACGACTCAACACTCAAGCCCATACGCGACTTACGACATAACCCTTACTGACCGAACGACTCAACAGGACTCATGACACACTGCTGCATTTCGTCTCAAGTCCTAAGTCGTATGACGACTCAATTAACACGCCGACCTAACACGCACACACCAATCATAAGTCGGTAGCGACCTAATGCTATACACAGGGCCACACGGGTTAAGCCTTATCTCGTCTACCACTTATCACCTAGCCGACCCAACGACTTAAGACTTATCCTAATATCCTTAAGTCGCTCCAACACACGACCTAAGCCTTAACTCCTTAAGTCGGTCACTACTATAGGTCTCTAATTCTATAAGCCGTTCACCCCTTGAGTCGGTCATTACCATAAGTCGCCACTTGCAAACCACTAGGTCGTACTGTCTTAAGTCGCTCTAACCCTTAAGTCGGCCAACGACTTAAGCTATCACACGGTCTAACTTCTATAGGTCGCTGCATGCCACTAACTCGCTCACGACCTATCTTTTAACTCGTTCTAACACTAACACGCTAACTCATTCAATACCTTAACTCGTCCCATCTTAGGTCGGCCCAACTCCTTAAGTCGTTCAACACCTATGAGTCGGTCACCCCTATAAACCGTTGACCGTATGAGTCGGCCACCTACCTTAAGTTGCTCCATCCTCTAAGTCGGTCACGACTTAAGTTCCATACGACTCAACTCCTAAACGACTTAACGGCATTAACAATCTAATAACAAAAATTCTACGATCCTTCGATCCGTAAAAATACGGGTCGTTACATTCTCTCCCCATTAGGAATTTCGCCCCCGAAATTCCAAACAAACAAGAGCAATCAAAACTATTCTGCATGCCTACCATCCATAGCAATCTACAAACCATGCATCCAATTACTAGCCTAGCATGCAGAATTCTAAGACTAGAACAAGTTACAAATTCATGAGATGCCACGACACCTTAGGGCCATACCTCGAAGAGTCCAGGATGAGCTGCCTTCATCCTCTCTTCCTCCTCCCATGTACAGTCGTTAACATCATCACTCCATTGTACCTTGAGCAATCTGACTACCTTCCTCCTAAGCTGCTTCGTGTCAGTTCCCACAACACGAAATAGCTTACGAGGTCTTCTAACAACTGGATCAACCTCTAAATCTTCACAGCTATCAGTAGAAACCATTGCATTCGAGTCGTGCACATACTTCCGTAGATACGATACATGAAAAACATTGTGCACACCCGACATCTTTTCTGGTAACTCCAATCTATAGGCGAGCTTTCCAATTCGCTCGATGATCGGGAATGGTCCAACAAATCTTGGAGTCAATTTTCCTTTCTTCCCGAATCGAATAACATTCTTCAATGGAGAAATCTTCACAAAAACCATATCGCCTACGTCGAATTCCAAATCCTTACGACGATTATCGGCATAACTTTTCTGACGGTCTTGGGCTGCCTTCATTCGCTGCCGAATGATCTTTATACAATCAGAAGTCTGTCGAATCATTTCTGGCCCAAGTATCAATTTTTCTCCAGTTTCTAACCAACATGTAGGAGAGTTACACGGTCTTCCATACAATGCCTCATATGGTGCCATACCAATACTCGACTGATAACTGTTATTATACGCAAATTCCACCAAACGAAGATGGTCTTCCCATGATCCTCCGAAGTCCAAAACACATGCTCTGAGGAGATCTTCCAAAACTCGGTTGACTCTCTCGGTCTGACCATTTGTTTGAGGGTGATAAGCTGTACTCAAACACAACTCAGTTCCCAAAAATTCTTGGAAACTCTTCCAAAATTCACTAGTGAACAATGGGTCTCGATCGCTCACTATACTCTTCGGAACACCATGGAATCGAACTATCCATTTAACATATAGCTCAGCCAACTTCGATGCAGTCCTAGTTGATCGAACAGGAATGAATCTTGCACTCTTAGTCAAACGATCTACAATGACCCAAATTCCTTCATTCCCTGCTCTAGTTCTAGGTAGACCATCGATAAAATCCATCGATATTTGCTCCCACTTCCATGTAGGAACTTCTAATGGCTGAAGCAATCCACTTGGCTTCTTCTGCTCGGCTTTTACCAACTGGCAGTTCATACACTTCGAAATAAAATTTCCAACATCATTCTTCATACCTTCCCAGTAATAGGTTCTCTTCATATCCCGATACATCTTATTTCCACCTGGATGAATTGTCAACTTCGAGTGATGACTTTCCCTTAGAACTTCATCCCTCAATCCATCTATATCAGAAACAACCAATCGTCCTTGCTTCCGAAGCCAACCCTCTCGATCAACCTCGAATCCTTTATCCTTCTCTGGGTCCAATCCAGATTCCAAATCGCGGATAATCTTGACAATCTTATCGTCTCGCTTTTGGCTCTCGCCAATTCTTTCCACAAGAGTAGGTCTTAACGACAAGTTTGCCAACATCTCAGGTTCCAATTCACATCTAGGCCTGAAGTCAAACTCAGCCAAATACTCGAGACTCTTCCATTCTGAAAACAAGGCTCCCAACCCTGCATGTCTTCGACTTAACGCATCTGCCACTGCGTTACCTTTTCCCGGAGTATAGGCTATACCAAAATCATATGATGCTAAGAACTCTAGCCGTCGTTACTGTCGAATATTCAAATCCTTTTGGGAGAAAAGATACTTCAATGACTTATGATCCGTAAACAACTCGAATCGAACTCCCAATAGGTAATGTCTCCACATCTTCAAAGCAAACACAATCGCCGCTAGCTCCAAATCATGAGTCGGATAATTCCTTTCATGCGGCTTCGGTTGTCGACTTGCATACGCAACAACTTTATCCTTCTGCATTAGCACTGCTCCAAGTCCAGTACCACATGCATCAGTGTAAACCACCATCTCATCATTCCTACTTGGAATAGTCAAAACAGGAGCACTTGTCAGTCGCTCTTTCAGGATTACGAAAGCTTGCTCACACTTATCATCCCATTTGAACACTTGGTTCTTCTTCGTTAATCCCGTTAACGGTGCAGCTATCTTTGAAAAGTCCTTGATAAATCGACGATAGTATCCTGCTAGTCCAAGAAAACTTCTCACATCAGATGCATTCTTAGGTCTAACCCAATCCTGGATTGCTGCCACCTTAGCGGGATCAACTGCTATTCCATTCCAAGAAATAACATGGCCTAAGAACCTCACTTCACTCTTCCAGAAGTGACACTTCGAAAACTTAGCCTTCAGCTGATGTTTCCGTAAGATTTCCAAAACAATCCTCAAGTGTGTCTTGGGTTCCTCTTCATTTCTGGAGTAAACCAAAATATCATCCACGAACACAAGAACAAACTTGTTCAACTGATCTCTGAACACCCTATTCATAAGATCCACAAAATATGCCGGTGCATTGGTCAATCCAAACGGCATTACTAGCCAGTCATAAAAACTAGATGGTGTCCTAAAAGCAGTCTTCGGAATACTATCCTTTGCCACTCTCAACTAGTGAAATTCCGTTGCCAAATCCATCTGAGAAAACACCTTGGCTTCGTGAAGCTGATCAAACAAGTCATCTATTCTCGGCAATGGATACTTGTTTTTCTTAGTCACCTTATTCAGCTCACGATAATCCACACAGAACCTCAACGATCCATCCGCTTTGGTTACGAACACAACTGGTGCACCCCATTCGGACACACTTCTCCGAATGAATCCTTTCTGTAAAAGGTCATCAACTTGCACCTTCAACTCTTGCTGTTCCCTAGGCGCCATCCGCCTAAGAGGCATCACAACAGGTCTGGCTCCCTCAACTAGATCGATACGAAACTCGATCTCCCTATGCGGCGGTAACCCTTTGACTTCGTCAAAGACATCTTCAAATCCATTCACAATAGGCACCGATGACAGTCCATCCCGTGGAACAACCAGCGAATACATGAAGCTCATGAAGACGCCTTCCTCATGCTTACATCGTATCATAACCTTTCGCCCCTCCACATTCTCGACTGTCACCTTAAGCCTCTCACAATCAATCCTTGCCGCATACTTCCTAAGCCAGTCCATACCAAAAATAATTCCGAACCCCGCAAAGTTCAGAACAAAACAATCACAAACAAAAGAGCAATCATGACTCGACACAACTAGACCACGACATATCATACACAAACAAGACGAACCCCCAACCGGATTAGTCACAACCAATGGTCTATCAAGAATATCTGGTTCCAAACCCAACCGGCCAACAAGTTCATTACAAACAAAAGAATGCGATGCTCCAGTATCAAACAACACTCTAACTGAAACACCACAAATAGAAAGAGTACCTTGAACCACCACACCTTTCCTTTCTCTTCAGCAGTAGGAGCTTTCGAAGACGATGGCACAGCCCCCAAAGCATAAGCCTGCAAAATCTGCTTGTCCTTCCTTGGTTCCGGACAATCCCTCCTGAAATGCCCTGGCTTGTCATAGTTGTGGCACTTCGCCGGCACTCTCGGTTTCTTGCAATCCCTGGAAAGATGGCCCTTCTGCTGACAGTTGTAGCAGGTCACTTCGCCCTTCGGCTTCTTCTGGCCATCCTTACCCTTCTGTTGCTGCTGCTTCCTTTTGTTGTTTCCACTCTGCTGTGGTTTAGATCCTTCCTTGGTTACAGCAACAACAGGTCCTTCCTTAGGAAATAGACTCTCGTGCCTGAGAGCTTTCACCACAAGCTTCTCAAATGGGTCATCCAAATGATCCACCAACTGCCTTCTAAGATAATTGTCCAAGCCTGTCACAAACTTCTCATTCTTCTGATAGGGAGAATCAATATACGATCTGGCATACTTGGACAAAGCTTCAAACTCAGAAACATACTCAAGAACTGATCTTCTACCTTGCTTGAGTTCCACAAATTTCTTGAACAAAACAGATTTCTGAGCTGTAGAGATGAACTTAGCTTCAAATCTGACTTGGAATTGCTCCCAAGTAATCTCTTCCTCTGGAGTATCAATGGTGATAGAGTTCCACCAATCCAAAGCTCTCCCTTGAAGCTGTCTCGATGCAAGCTTTCTCTTAGTTGCATCCTCGATTCCCAAGTCACCAAAAATCCTCCTACAAGCATCTATCCACCTCTGGACTTTAATAGTCGACTCCGTCCCTAAGAAAACCTTTCCTCCAAGAGCAGTATAGTCCTTACACAACTTAGCAAAATCCACTGGTCTTGGAGCTTGAACTTGAACTCCAACATCCACTGATGGTCCTGAAGCTGGTATCCTTCTCATGATCGAGGTCATCATAGCTCCGAACATCGCAGCATAATCAACAGCTTCCCTAGCAGCACGGCTTTCCCTAGCAGCTTGTCTCTCACTTCGACTCATCCTTAATATTTGTAAAAAGAATGATTAGAACACCTTGAGAAACAGCTACATAAGGAGCTCAAATCCCTCTAAACTACTATATTATATATAGTAATCATCCATCAAAATACAATTACGTCTCTCATACGTTGTTACGTCAGCGAGCGTTGGCTAAAATCGATTAACCAAAGCTTTGATACCAAATGTGACGACCGCCCATGACTCCTGCACTAAACAAGGAAATAATGCGCTGAAAGGCGTGCCAGGCCGCCATGGACGATCATCAGGGTATGATAAAACAACAAACTCTATCGTACAACTCACAACGCATGGATAAATTACAATAGAGAAATATAAATATAGTGAAGCTCCAAAGAACAGAATATCATCATATAAGCATCATAGAAGTTTGATACAAACACCTAAACAATCCATACATCAGGCCTCACTACATAACACTCAAAACATATACAAGCAGCGGAATATCCAGTACATATAGTAGGAAAACAATATGTAAAAGCCTCCAGCTCGTCTTCGTCATCAGCCGCATCAATCACAAAGAACAGCACCTGTCACCTGCTACCTAGTTTGCCCATCCCAACATGGATGAACAGCCCAAGGTAATAAGAATTAAACAAAAAACCTTGAGTCAGACAAAAGTCTTAGTGAGCAGTAAATCAACTATCAAACGTACCAAAAGAGCATAAAGGGTAAAAAGGAATAGGAACCCAACAATCCTACTCCACCTCTTTCTACAGTGATAGCCCCCAGACACACTAAGGAGAAGCAAACATAGCAATTCAGACATTCAAAACAAAGTAATTATCACTCGAGTCAAGGTCGGTGTTTTCCGAGCACAAACCCCCAAGGCCTAAACCAAGATCAGATAAGCACCCTGAAAACATCGCTCTTGATCCAAGTAACGATACAACCAAACATCCAAACATCCATGACTCTGTCTATCACTGTTATCATTGCCTTGACATCACCGTTAATTGAATGACCATCCGTCAAGGGCTAATGGTAACCCCGGTTCTAGACATAACTCCGCACGTCGTCGCAGCCCGTGCCTAGGAATTTTCGCAACTACCCAGAGTACTAGCACGTCGTCGCAGCCCGTGCTTGGAGCGTCGTCGCGGCCCGTTCCAACGTACTCTTGCTTTGAGCATGCTAGAACCTTCAATAACGGAAAAATCTCAGCCTCCTAGTCATCCTCCTCGACGACTATTTCCATACTAGCTCAAGCGCCTCTCGAGCCATCCATTATCCACAAACTCGAACCATATCACCGAGTTATCAACATGCTCGGAATGATCCCGTCTGTATTAAACCAAGGCTTTCTCACATCATGCTTTGTTTCATCGCATCATAGCAAAGTCCCATCTCAACATCATGGTTTGCCTCATCGCATCATGGCAAAGTCCCATTTCAACATCATCATCCAATCTATCCATATGAGCTTCAACATCCGCTTCATATGCCACAAGCAGCTTTCCTTATTCAAAAGCCTTTCCACTTAGCTTTTGAATCATCATCGACCATACTTGTCCAAATTAAGCTATCAATCAACTAATCAATCAAATCAAACATTAATCCAAGTAATCAAACATTCAAACAAGATCTAAATAGACAATTAACAATAATGGTAATTTCGTAAATAAAGGATCCAAATCTAACATGTAATCTAACAAGCATGAATCATGGACAATATCTCTACAACTTAATGAATGAAATTGCATAGATGAACATATAGTAAAATAGGTGTCAAATCATCATGAACTATAGATCTACATGCAGACTTAAGGAAAATGCACGAAATCATTATCTTTAACACACAAACAAGCCACCGATCCAATATACTCCTTTGGGTCCGTGTGAGAGATAACTACCACTCACCGAATCACCCAAACACCTCAAAAGAAACCCACTTCAGATCTGGACAGCGAAGAACTAAGCTTGATTCGGCAAAATCTCGCTTCAATCGATGAAATCTCTCTCTCAAATGGATGAAGATCTTCAATTTTGGCTCTTGGATCTTCGATTTGATCTTCAATCTAGATGGATGGAAGCACTTGATAAGAGTGGAGAAAAGAAGATGAAGAAGTGTTGTAGTCGAGCTCTCAAAATGGCAGCACTTCGTCGCTTCAAAATCCGGTGCCAAAAAGTGAGCCAAAGCCCTCTATTTATAAGCTGAAATCCCCATGAGTCGGCCGTTCCCCCATGAGTCGTCCACGACTTATAAGCCCCACGACTCACGGCTCAATACTCACGGCCCACGACTCAACATTCAAGCCCATACGCGACTTACGACATAACCCTTACTGACCGAACGACTCAACAGGACTCACGACACACTACTACATTTCGTCTCAAGTCCTACGTCGTATGATGACTCAACTAACACGCCGACCTAACACGCACACACCAATCATAAGTCGGTAGCGACCTAATGCTATACACAGGGCCACACGGGTTAAGCCTTATCTCGTCTACGACTTATCACCTAGCCGACCCAACGACTTAACACTTATCCTAATATCCTTAAGTCGCTCCAACACACGACCTAAGCCTTAACTCCTTAAGTCGGTCGCTACTATAGGTCGCTAATTCTATAAGGCGTTCACCCCTTGAGTCGGTCATTACCATAAGTCGCCACTTGCTAACCACTAGGTCGTACTGTCTTAAGTCGCTCTAACCCTTAAGTCGGCCAACGACTTAAGCTGTCACACGGTCTAACTTCTATAGGTCGCTGCATGCCACTAACTCGCTCACGACCTATCTTTTAACTCGTTCTAACACGAACATGCTAACTCGTTCAATGCCTTAACTCGTCCCATCTTAGGTCGGCCCAACTCCTTAAGTCGTTCAACACCTATGAGTCGGTCACCCCTATATACCGTTGACCCTATGAGTCGGCCACCTACCTTCAGTCGCTCCATCCTCTAAGTCGGTCGCGACTTAAGTTCCATACGACTCAACTCCTAAACGACTTAACGACATTAACAATCTAATAACAACAATTCTACGATCCTTCGATCCGTAAAAATATGGGATTCAATGCGGCAGCAGCTTCAGTGGATCGACCAGATCCATCCATGGTTATGATAGCGGCTGTGTCCGGGATAGCTAACGGAACAGAGTTCAAAAATTCATTAACTAAGGATCCACCAATGGATCTAGGAGAATTCTATCATGAGGCAGAAAAGTTCCTACGATTGGAGGATGCGAACGCCGAAAGAGAAGAAGAACTTGATATTTATGCGATCAAAGAAGGAAATCCACACGAGAAAGGCACGGATACTAGTAGGGGAAAAAGAAAGACTGAGAACGACGGGGACAGGTCAAAGCGGCAACGGAGGGAGCCGCGATTCACCGCCTATTCAGAGATGAATGAGAGTTTGGAACGAATTTATCAGGAAACCAAGGAGCAGGTTCCGTATCGTAGACCAATGCGAAGGGATCCAACCTCTGACGAAAGAAAATCAGATAAGTTTTGTGTATTCCATGAATTAAACGGTCATAACACTAATGATTGTAGGCATCTGAAGGACGAGGTGGAAGGACATATCAGGAACGGTATGCTCCTTCAGTATGCGAGGAGGCGAACTCCAGCAGTGGAGCCAGAGCGACCACCGTCTACATCGGCTAGAGGTGACCCTGTATCGGGGCACCGTTTGATTATCCATTGATTGCTTGATTGAAATAACGATGAACAAGTCGTAAGCTTCCACTAACACAATTAAATCATTTACACATGTACGAGATCGCGAACGATCTCCAGGCATGCCATGAATGATCATTGACTGTTTCGTAGTGGGAACTTACACTTTGACATCCTTGCTTTGCTTTTGTTTCGTTTTGATTTCGACATTTGAACTTGGTTTGTGTGGACATTTCTGTTTTAAAATTCATCTGTTGAATAGATATTTGATTCTGATAATTCCGAAATAGCTAAGCTACTTACACATGTACGGGGTCGCGAACGGTCCTTATGCATGCTCTGAGATGGCGATAAACCACCCTGACAAACGATCCAGGGACGCACGCGAACGTGAGCCTTGCATCAATAATATTAAGTCCCCCCGGGCACACTCATTCGGCTCGAACGGCACCCGACCTCGAACGATCACAACTCGCATCGAACGGGACCCGACCTCGAACGGTCACAACTCGCCTCGAACGGCACCCGACCTCGAACGGTCACAACTCGCCTCGAAAGGCACCCGACCTGGAACGGTCACAACTCGCCTCGAACGGCACCCGACCTCGAACGGTCACAACTCGCCTCGAACGGCACCCGACCTCGAACGGTCACAACTCGTCTCGAACGGCACCCGACCTCGAACGGTCACAATTCGCCTCAAACGGCACCCGACCTCGAGCGGTCACAACTCGCCTCGAACGGCACCCGACCTCGATCGGTCACAACTCGCCTCGAACGGCACCCGACCTCGAACGGTCACAATTCGCCTCGAACGACACCCGACCTCGAACGGTCACAATTCGCCTCGAACGGCACCCGACTTCTAACCGTCATAATTTGCCTCGAACGGCACCCGATCGCGAACGATCACAACTCGCCTCGAACGGCACAACTCGCCTCGAACGACACAACTCATCTCGCCACAAATGGCTTGATCGCGAAAGGTCGCCATTTGAGGTCCACCCCCTGACCGCCAACAGTCGCACCTTACCACGAATGGCTCGATCTCGAACGATCGTCATCCGAAGTAAGGCGCTTGACCGCGAACGGTCCCACTTCATCTTTTGCCGCGAACGGCACCGGCCGTGAACGGTCACATTTCACCCCAAGTGGCTTGATCGCGAACGGTCGCAATTTAAGCTCTGCCCTCTGACCGGGCTCGGTCGCACTTTACCTCGAATGGCTCGATCCCGAACGGTCGTCATTTGAAGTAAAGCGCTTGACCGTGAACGATCACATTCCACCGCAAATGACTTGATCTCGAACAATCGTCGCATGGATTTAGACGCTTGACCGCGAACCGTCGCACTTCACCTCAAATGACTCGATCGCGAACGGTCGTCATTTGAAGTTAGGCGCTTGACCATGAACGGCCGCGCTTCATCCCAAATAGCTCGATCCCGAAATCGTTGGGGCCATATAAAATATCAAGCTCTTTACAGGTTGTCAACAGGATATGAACATCCAGCTCATGGCATTACAAAACACGCCTTCCTACCGCAAGGCATATTTTGGGGGGCAATGTGTTATCCCATTTTTTGGACAAAACTGGAATATCAACGTTGTGTGCGTTTCCACCACGACCGAAGCAAGAAGAAGCAAGCAAGCGTACATCAGTCGGGGATTTCAGTCAAGGTTCAAATATAAAAGTTCATTCGTCGCTCCAACACTCAAGCCCATTCAGCATCTACAACATAAGGTTCATTCGGTAATCATCACCAGAGTCATTCGGCAGATCTAGGTTAAGGCTTCATTCGGCAGCTTCATCTGGCATTCCCAATAACAAAGTCCATTCGGCATTCCCAACCCCCCAAGCCAAGCCGAACCAACTCACCTCTCATCTACCACCGAATCACCACAACTCCATGCACTACTGGACTAACTACTAGTGGACCAACTCCATGCCAAGCCAATCCACTCACCACCGAATCATGTCCCACCGAACCAAACCAAGACCGGACCACCCAACTCCGAACCAGGTGACCACCGGACCAAGGCTTCCCCATCCTTCTCTTCTAGCACGATCGAACCAAGCTCCGCCGAACCAGATGTGCCAGTCCAGATTGCATCAGCCCAGGCCCATCAGCAGCTATATACATCCAAGACCCCTGCCCCCAGCCTCACTCTATAAATAGAGGGGCAGGGGTACAACAATGGCAGACAAGTTTGAGAGCTCAAGCCTGGAAGGAACTTTCAAACAACTTTATATACTTGTAATCAAAGCTTTGTACTTGTAGTCTGAAGAGAAAAAGGAGAATAACATATAAAGTGGACGTAGGCACGTTCTAGCCGAACCACTATAAATCTGTGTGTCTTTTACAGTTTAGTCGCTGCTTTTTATATATTTGCATAAATCACCCAAATCACTAAGAACAACATAAAATCAGTTAAATCACACGACTTTGGGGTGTTTGCCCATTTTTTGCGCAAACACCAACGACTTCCGACACCCCATCTAGTACGCGTGCAATGCAACACCTTTACCAATTAATCGTCATTAGGTTGCTATCATTTTGGTGTCGCTAGCCTTCGGAAGCCAACAGAATGTTGCAACAAGGAGGCTGCCGCTAGCCGTCGGCATTTTGGAATTTTTTTATTTTATTACGGCAACCATTTAACCTCAAAGAACAAATATATATATATATATATATATATATATATATATATATATATATATATATATATATATATCACATCTCAATTTCACACATATAAATCATATATAACAAAGCCTAGATCACATACATCACATCAATAATAAAAAAAATCAGCATACACAATAAACCAACCAACAACAATCTACTCAAACATCTAGCAATATATAATTAACCAACCTTAAACCGATCAACATGTCAAAATACATCTAACACAACATCAAATCAATCACACAAGTCCAACAACATCTCCAAATGTATCATACATATTAAATCACATCAACCTCTTCCATCATATAATATATGTAACTCTCAAACTACCTACCAACAAAGTCAAACTATCACAACCATCTTAAAGTGCATATATGTACAATGTCTCAACACAAATAGAAAAAATTCAAATCCATCAATCCTGATCATTGCACCCGGATTCTACCGATGAAAGAAATGTGTTATGTTGTTGCATATATGCAGCAATGCGCTCGTCCAGTTACTGGATCTTCTCCATTGACCGATGCCTTTCTCATTCCTCTATCTCCGCAATCCTATCTCTTCACTTTACAATCTCCATGTGGTCTTGAGCTTTTTTATAGTTGCTTTACCCGCGTCTAGCCTGTGACATTGTGTAACAAAGTATATAAGTTTCATATAATATGATTAATAAGATTAATGTGTTATACATAAACATCACCTCTTGGTTTCCAAAACAATAACGCCTATTCCGCATTGACGCCTCCATGGTAGAGTCAAAGATCTGGTCCTTCTCGTCAGTAGCTAGCTCTTCCCGCCTATACCCTCGAGCAGTTCTCTCATCGTTGCATGAATTTATCCTGTGATTACAAATAGAATTGCACTAAAATTCATACTACATTATTTTAATTATTTATAACTTATTATTTAAAGCGATTATTAATAACTTATAATTTAAAATATGCTTACCACGGCCTCTTATGATTTCATGTCATGCCATGTGTATGTTATTGTGCCATCTTCATTAACATGCTCAATGGCGTGAGTATGAGTAAACATGTCCACGTAGAAGGTGGGACGATCACGCTCTCATTCTTAAAATAATTATTATGTATTATTATTATGTATATAAAATTATACAATTTAATAATATGTATTTATAATCATAGATAATAAATTTATCTGCTTTTGACGGTAATGCTGAAATGACTACGAACCACCGCGGTGCGCGATCGAATTTTTATTTCTATTTGCAGAATTCATCTTTGACTTTACCTATTAATTTATAATGAACATTATATTTCATATTTGTAAATTGATGCAATTATTATGCTAATGTGCTAAATTTTCAATAAATAGATTATATTAGCAAACTTACCTTCACTTCTGGAGTTTTCCAAAAATCAACCTAACCTTGTCGTACGCTTCCACTCATCCAGTCAGGCTTTTTCCCCTTTATTTATGCTTGACATCGTATCGCAGTAGGTTTTTCATATTTTTTTCATCCAGTAATTTCTGCAAAGTATAAGGTCGAATTCCTGTAATTCCATCGCCCTTTGCACATTGGAAAAAAAAAGTTATATGTTTATACTTAGTCAACAAATTATATAGTGGTTATATGTAAATGAAATACAGATTTTCACTTACGATGAAATCCTTCCAGATACACTCTGAAATGTGGGGTGGGATATTATTGTTGAATATGCTAGTGTATAATTTTTGTTTGATAATAATAAACATGTATATACTTGTGTAAATGTATTTGTTATTGTACTATTTTATTTTTTACATAATTAAATAAATATTTTTTGAATAAAATAAATAAATCAGAATTCATATTTAACCAAATATTTTATTCAAATAAATATTTTATTACAAATTCATATAGTACAAGTTTGATCTCTCACTACATTTATACATTTTCAATCATAATACAATTTCAATTACATCACAATTTTCAATTTACAATTTTCACCTCACTACATATTCACTCTCACTCGTATTTGATCTTCAACTCCATTCCATCATGTATCCAACATTTAAATTATCTGCAAAATAAACACCGTCACAGTAAAATTGAAAAAGAAAATATTTTGTAGTGTTCAACAAAGTGTGTATTTTGAAAATATTATTTGCCTCAGTTATTTGGCTTGTTCGTCGTCATTTTTGTTAATTCATCTTACACGAACAACATGTGACATGCACAGTGTATAACTGTACATGTCATACGGTCGTACATACCGATATACACATGCTTGGTAAAATTGCAGGGACAGGTGAGCACAAGGTCAAACCCAATTCTAGGCTGGATTCAACTCAGGTGCAAATACAAAAACAAAACAAAACAGAATAGCAGTTCAAAGTGCAGACTTCATAGTGCACCATGCTCATACGTGCACCATAAATGCATATGTAATCAGAACCAGCATCAACCACTTGAAGACTCAAATTTATACACAAAACATATAACCAGAGATGCAAGCCAGCAAAATGAACCAGACCAGACCAGACCAGACCAAGGCAACTCAACATGAAGTACACAAACCAAAATAACACAGCAATACAAAAGCGCTTCAATGAAACCAACATACATATTTACATGAGTGAACACACATGTATACATATATGCAATGACAACCAGACCAAGACAACCCAGTTCAATGAAATGCAACATGAAGACCAACATCAAAACAGGCAATTACACCAGACAGAATCAAGTGCACAGGGGCTCGAAGCAAATGCGACCAACAAGACATGTACAAAGTTCTCATGAAACAAGACTTCAAAAAAACCATACCAGACCAATGTAGATCACAAGCTCAGATGAGTTAACATGAACATTGGAGCATGCAGCTCAACATATCAATGCAACAAGACTTCAGAACAAAACAAAACAGAAAATGAACCAGACATGTACAGAGAACCAGAAATCAACATGAAACCAAACATGCTCTGTTCAAATGGGTCAGCATGACTACATCAACACTAAAAACAAGAATGAAAGTTCGATTTCAACATGAAAAAAATGATGCACCATAATATATGCATATGCAACAGAGGAGACAACAAAACATTGAAGCATACATATGAAACAAAGGAGACCAGAACCAAGTGCAACATGAACAAACCAATAAAATGAAAACTCCAGACTGCAATTAAAAAAACACAGAACCAGATCAGACACAACAGTAGTGAACACAATTGAACATGAACACATTAGAGCTGCACCAATCACACACATACATAAATATATGTATGTATGTATATACATGGATGAAAGTTTGTGTGGATCGGTTGTATGGATAAATATTCTAGTTTAAAAAAAGTTGTCTGATATAACAGCGGAAAATAGTCGATAAATAAAAGAAATGTAAAGCGGTAAGTAAACGACACCAGATATTTTTATGTGGAAATTAGCCACAAGGGCCTCTTAAGCAAGTGCAATTAGTTTGTAGGACACACAACTGAAATAATTTCTTTTGAGGACAAAATGTCAAATAATTAGTTTCCACGGCCTAAAAACCTATGAAATTATGTCCTTGAAAGTAACTGGACTGTTGACTTTATCTTTAAAAGTAATTATTCTGCTGACTTTGGCCTTAAAATTAATTTCTGTGGATGTGTGTCCTTGTTTGCACAAAAAATGGGCAAACACCTCCAAGTCGTGTGATTTAGTTGAATTTATGTGATTCTTAGTGATTTAGATGAGTTACGCAAATATGAAAAAAAAGCAGGGGCTAAAATGTAAAAGACACACAGATTTCTAGTGGTTCGGCCAGAACGTGCCTACATCCACTTTATATGTTATTATCCTCTTTCTTTCAGATTACAAGTACAGAGCTTTGTATACAAGTATATGAAAGTTGTTTGAAAGTTCCATCCGTGCTTGAGCTCTCAAACTTGTCCGCCATTGTTGTACCCCTGCCTCTCTATTTATAGAGTGAGGCTGGGGGCAGAGGTCCTGGGAGTATATAGCTGCTGGTGGGCCCGGGCTGAAGCAATCTGGTCTTGCAGCGTTCTGGTTCGGCGAAGCTTGGTTCGGTCGTGGTTGGAGAAGGTTGGACCGGTGGAGCCTTGGTCCGGTGGTTGTTGGTGGGAGATGAGGCCTTGGTCCGGTAATGGTATGGTCCGGTATTGTATAGAGGAGGATGGTTCGACCGAAGCTTGGTTCGGTGGGACGTTGGTTCGGTGGTGAGTGGACGTGGGCTGGTTCGGCAGGTTGGTTCGGTCATGGGACCGGATCGGTGTTGGGTGGAGAGGCTTTGGACCGGCAGTGGATGGAAGGTGGTGGTTCGGTAGTGGGTTCATTCGGTAATGGGAGGAGTGGTAGTTGGTTCGGTGGTGTAGGGAAGTGGAGTTGGACCGGTGAGGAGGTCCGGTGGAGCATGGTTTGGTGATGGAGTGGGGAGGCTTTGGTTCGGCTAGGCTTAGATACCGGATGGACATGGACACCGTATGTAAATGGTGATTCTGGACGAAATTGATGCTCCTTGGCCTCGTGATCTCATGGGTGAGAATTCGCCCAACATTTGGCCCCCAAAGTGGGGCACGTGCTTGCACGTGTCGCGCTTTGTTTTTCTTTCAGCTGTTGTAGCTATATTCGGTTTTCAGTGCCGAACCATCTGGTTCGGTTGTCCTGTGTACGTCTATAAATAGGGGGTACACGCCTTCGTTATTCTTTACCGAATCCGAGACAGCCGAATCAAATCCTAGCCGAATCAAACCCTTTGTCAAATCAATCTCGTGCCGAGCCAGGTATATATCCTTTTGCCGAATGAACATGAAATGTTTTTTAATGCCGAATGCTACATGGTATACTACCGAATGAGCTTGTGCCGAATGAATTGTGGTCTTGCTTTACCGAATGGGCTTTTTAGCTCTGTGTGCCGAATGGACCCTGCTTTGTCTTACCGAATGAACTTGTGCCATCGGTACTTGAGTGCCGAATGGGCCAAGGGAAGTTGATTTGTCGAACGAATTTTTAGGCCTTTCGCGCTCGTGTTACCGGATGTGCTTGGGGACCCAAATGAACCTGAAAATCTTTATCCCTTGAGTCTTGAATTCAAGCGGCATTCCAGACCATACCCCTTTGTTTACTTATGTCTCTATACTTCTCGTGTTTCGACCTACGAATAAAACTCTAGATTGCATGTACTTGTTTGTTTGTATTTCCACACTCTTTATTCTAATACCATGTTTTTCTTGTGTTGCAGATAAATGTCTCGCAAAGCTGAAATTCGATCAGATAGAAAGAAGTCCAAGGGTAGAGAAGAGTCTTCTTCCGTGCCCCCAGCCCAACCAGGACCGGCGCAACATGGACCTGCCCCGAGGTCGTTAGTGGATGGGTATGGTCCCCAGGAACTTCTGGTCTCCCCTCCCGATTGCTTTCCTAGCTCCCTAAAGGAGGAGCAACTTGATGTTATATCTCGTTCCTTCGGGATAGATAGAGCGCTTATGCGGTTGCCGGGGGACAGAGTGATGCCGTACAATCCCCCTGAAGGATATTTTGCGTATAGTAGGTACCACTGCATGTGTGGGGCCATTCCTCCCATTAATGCATGGAAAGTCAGCTTCCTTACCTATCTGAAGGTGGCCCCTCTCCAGCTCCAGCCCAATTCCTACGCCATTCTGGTGAGCTTATTCGTTATATTCTAGAGGAGGTACGGGCGCCCTCCTTCTAATCGTGAAATTCGATACTTGTACAATCAGAGAGGCTACAAGAAGGGGTCTCCGTATGTTAGTTTGGAAGCGGCCATGCCCTTCAAACTGGTCTTGGACTTATACTCAAAGTTCACTATGTTCAAGAAGGAATGGTTTTTTATTAGGGATGACTCTGTTTCCTTCTGCCTCTTCACTTCTGGCTGTAAGTTGACCTTTATTTACAATTTCCTTGTTCCTACTGCAGTGCTTCTTCTGATATGCTTCTATTTCCTGCTAGCGACAGGTGGCTTTGCAGTCGTAGAGAGTGATTCCTTGGTCCAGATAGCTACGGAAATAAAGGCCATTCCGGTACGGGACAGGTCAGCTTCTTTCCTGTTCAGGAATGCTACTCTCCTGGAGTACAACTTGATCCTGCCACACCAGTCCGTGGTTAAGCAGAGGGACACGGCTGAGGAGAAGGCTGCCAAAGCCAAGGAAGGGGCCACGGTGAAAAGTGGCAAGAGGGAACCTTTTACAAAGCATCCCGTTGTTGGAGGTAAGAAACTTAAGAAGTCTGATGGCCCCTCTCCTAGCACTTGCCCGATTATCCCGGAGGAGGAAGGTGTGGAAGAGGATAGAGGCGAGGGCGAAGGAGAGGATGTAGGAGGAGAGTCAGAGGGTGGAGGGGATGGCGATGGACAGGGCGGTAGTGGCACTGGTGCTTTAACCTCCGGGCAAGTGGGGGAGCTTCAGGAGTGGACGGATGAGGCTCTCCGTCAGGCTTTCGGGGAATCGAAGGGAGAATCGGATTTGGCGGAGAAGGCGAAGGAGACTGGCAAGGCCGGGGCTGGTGCCGATCCATCCCCTAAGGGCTCCTCAGCTAGGGTGACTCCGGCGGTGCAAGGTAAACTTTTGACTTCTGCAGATTCCATTTACGATAGGGACTTAGGAATATTTTATGGTTCACTTCCGTCCTGGAATGAGATTCAGGACTTATTGCAGTATCCTACTCCTCCGCAGGGTTTGTATAATAGATGTGCCTTCTCACTCTTTTTAACTTAACATTTTTCTTGAATTATGGATCATTGTATGTTCGTAACACTAGTTCTTTATTCCAAGGGCAGGCCAGGTGTCTAAAACGTCAGATGTTCGACACCGCCTCAAACAATTCAAGTTGATGAGAGCTTCTGCGAAGCCTCCTACTGGTCGTCCTGGGGACGTCGTCAGCTACCGCCCTCTCCTTGGAGTTATCGAGGAGGGTAGCCAGCAGAGGAAGAGGAAACGTTCCTTGTTCGATTCTCCACCTGGTCTTCAGCCTCCTACTCAGCCTCCTCGAGATACCACGGAGGAGAGCACGGAGTTTGTCCCCTCTCCACATCCTTCCAAGAATCCTATTGTTATCCGCATAAAATGTCCTGACGTGCCCCGATATCCCTTTGCCGGTCACCCTGATTTGGATCCAAGCTCTCAGGATATTTTGTTTGACGAGGCCACGGGCGAGCATCTTCTCCCCCGCAATCCCATGGTTCGGGTTCTTGATGAGGCTAAGCCCCTAGATTTGGATCTGCTCACTACTCGGATAGCTGCTATGGGGGACGAAGCCAAAGCCAATATTGACCGGGTCGCGGAGGAGGCCAAAAAGTTAATGGAACATCACGCCCGATTGGCCAAGGCCGGGGAGGAGATAGGGAGTGCCAATATAAGGCTGTGGTTAGTGGTCGCTGATCAGGCCAAGCAACTTGCCGACCAGGCTATTCAGATTTCGCAGCATGAAGCCGACTCCCAACGACTGAAGAAGACCATGGAAGAGGCTAGCAGAGCCGAGTTGCGGAAAATGGAGGCCGCTTGCAAGGAACGGATTGATATGGCCATTGCGACAGTGGACGAGGTTCGGAATGCGGATCTCGAGCAGGTAGAGGAGTTATCTGGGAGGCTTGAGGCCGCAGAGCTTGCTCAGGCCAAGCTAAAGGAAGAGATGGAAGAGATGAGGAGGTCTCTCCAGGCTGAGTGCTCGAGATACAGGCGGGAGAGGGATGCTACCGCCACTAAGTTGCAAATCTCCAAGGCCCGGGTGAAGAGGTTTGAAGAGGATGAGGGGATGATGGACGATATCCTGCAGGACATGTACTTCAACACTTGGAAGGAAGGCAGCTTATCCTGGATGGATGACTATCCCCGGGTCATGGCCAAGGTATATCTTCGGGCTTTAGAGGAGGCCAGGGTCGATGCGGGTAAGGAAGGTGGAGCGGCCTTTAGTCTGGTTGTGGTCACTGCTCAGTTTTCGAAGGAGGAGCAAGCGGCGGTGAAGGAGGGGATGCGGCTGCTCGCTGCGGAGGAAGCGGGTGTGCAATTGGAGGATGAAGATCGAGCGGTGGATGCTGGTGAGTCTCTCTCCCCTGTTTCTCTTTTCTCTTTAGGTCTTCATAACCTGATCGTTTACTGTTTATCTGATGGATTCTTTTCCTGAATTGGATAGGTGGGACTTCTGGTCAACATGCTGGGAGCTCCAATCCCGCTGTTAAGTAGATTCGAAGAGCTGGAAGGATGAGGGCGGAGCACTGATGCAGTTAGCTACTTGATCCGATCCGTATAGTTTTTGGTTTTCTTGACTTTCCTGTTTATACTTAGTCAAAAACATTAGTGTATTTTCGGATTGTAATTATGTCATTGAACAACTTTATGTAAGTTTATAACACAAGCTGATTCTGTTGTATTTTGAATGCTGTTATTATTTTGATGTGCTGCATAAGAAGTATAACTATGCATATGCCTGGGATTTAGTCGTGTTTGATGCTAAGCTCTTGCTTGAAATATAATTTCGTGTTTTGCAATGTTAGTGTGATGCATGAATAAGTTACGGATACATGTTTATGTACAAGAGAAGAGAGTACCGCCCTTCATGTTTTAGTTGCAGGGGGTAGCCTTGAACGTCTTGTGTAACTAACCATGGATTCGGCTGAGTACCTTGCCACCCAGTATGCAGGCTCAGATTCTCATGAGCGAATGCCTCCTATTTGGTGCCCTGTACTTTAGAGTCCGTTATACAGGATAGGAGAAAAGTATTTAAATGGAATGGAAATATAGAAAAAGTAAAACTTCCAGTCATGGAAGGCCGTCGATGTGCTTAAGTTCGTGGCAAACGGGTTTTGTAGTCACTTTCCCTAGCTGTGGGTCTTGGAGACATTTGTCACCCATCTTACGCCTCCGCGGGGAGTTTTCTTTTTTACCACAGCCGTACTTAAGACACATCGAAGCCGAGATCGCGCACGGTAACTACCCGAACCATTATGGTCCGTAATCGTGTGTATTATTCAATTTACCGTGGCCGGCTAGCGTGGGTGCCGTTGGCCGTGAACTACCCCTGGCTGGCCACACCTTATATTGGGGCTTAATGTAGGTTCACAGTTGCCGGCGAGCCGAACGCCATAATGAGCTGCCATCGGCTATAGTCGGCCTTTATGATGACTTATAATCGGCTCATTACAGTTGGCTTTGAGGGCAGTCGCGAGCAATGAGTTAACCCGCAGCAGAGGGATGCTGGAGCAAAAATGTCTCATTGGCGAGTGCATAGAATCGTAGCGTACCTGTTAGATTTTGTCCAGGTGGAGTTGCGCTGTGGTGCGTCTTGAGTGGAAATGCCAAAGGATTTTGTTCAACAGAAAAGGATAAAGCTTAACAAGCAGCCAAGATATAAAGGAACAAGTTAAAAAGAGACAAGATTTTTAAAGTGGTTCGGCACGAAAATGCCTACGTCCACTGATTCTCATTGTTAATTCACTTCATATGGGCAGTACAAGTTAAGAAAAGTATCGACAGAGGTGTCGGATGTTCCATGCCCTCTGGAACACCTCTCCGTCCACTGTTGACAAAATATAAGCTCCGTTGTGGAGATCTTTATGAATTACATATGGTCCGTCCCAGATGGGGTCCAGTGCCCCGGGGCATGGAAAGATTCGCCTGAGGACAAGATCTCCTTCTTGTAAGCTGCGATGCTTGACTTTGGAGTTGTATAGTGCTGCTACTTTTTGTTTGTGAGCTGCCGCTTTGAGTGCTGCATCGTTTCTCCTTTCCTCAATCAGATCCAAAGGCATGAGGAGGAGTTCTTCGTTTTCTTCTGGATTGTAGTGGATCCTACGGTGGGAAGGCACAATAGTCTCAACTGGGAGCATTGCCTTCGATCCGTATGCCAAAGAGAAAGGAGTATGTCCTGTTGATGTTCTGAAAGATGTGCGGTAGGCCCAAAGTGCCGTAGGAAGTTCGTCCACCAATGCGCCTTTTGACTTTTCAAGTTTCTTCTTGATTAGTGTTTTGAGAATTTTGTTGACAGCTTCGACTTGTCCGTTTGCCTAAGGATAAGCTACTGATGAGAAGCTTTTGTGAATTCCATGCTCTTGGCACCAGTCGGTGAATTCTTCGCTATCAAATTGAAGTCCGTTGTCTGATATGATCTTGAGTGGGACTCCGTACCTGCATAGAATATTTTTGATCAAGAAGTTGATAACTTTCGCTGAAGATATTTTATTTAGGGGTTCCGCTTCCACCCATTTGGTGAAATAGTCAACTGCCACTATAGCATATTTGGCTCCGCCTCGGCCCGTTGGCAGTTCGCCAATCAAGTCAATCCCCCATACAGCAAAGGGCCAAGGCTGGTCATTTGAGTAATCTCATTCGTGGGTAGTCGAGGAATCTTGGCAAATTTCTGACATTTGTCACATCTCTTGACGAAGTCTAAGGCGTCTTTGTTTAAGGTGGGTCAGTAATATCCATATCGGAGTATCTTTTTTGCCAGAGTCTGCCCTCCAGTGTGATCTCCGCAACTTCCTTGATGGATGTTGAATAAGATTTCCTTGGCTTCCCTTCCAGCGACGCATCTGAATAAGGGGCTAGAGAAGCCACGCCGATAGAGGATGCCTTCTTGTATTGTGTAGCGGGAAGCTTTCCTCAAGATTTTCCTGATTTCATCACATCTCTCTGGTAGCGTGCCATCTTGCAAATATTTCTGGATAGGAGTCATCCAAGTTTCTTCTTCGATTGCAGTCATCAAATTCACTTGTTCGAAGCTTGGGGCTAGCTGTCTTGAGATGGTTAATGCTCCGGAAATGGTGCTGTTCTTCGTACTAGCTTGTTTTGCTAGTTCGTCGGCCTCTTGATTCTCTTCTCGAGGAATGTGTTTGATTAGATAGTAGTCCAATTGATCGAGCAGCAGCTTGGTCTTCTTTAGATATGCTGTGAGACGTTCTCCTCGGGTCTAGAACTCTCCTAGTACTTGGTTCACGATAAGTTGAGAATCACTATGAAGACATAAAGAATTGACTCCAATTTCTAAGGCCAGTTCCAATCCCGCTATTACTGCCTCATACTCTGCATCGTTGTTAGTGGAAGCGAATTACAACCTTAAGGCATAATACAGCTTCCTTCCCCTGGGGGTGATTATCACAATACCTGCCCCCGAGCCCTGTTCGTTTGCTGCTCCATCTACAAAGAGATTCCACTTGATACCTTTCTCCATTTCAGATTGATCCTTACCTTCGTTAGTAGTGAATTCGGCAATGAAATCGGCCATGGCTTGTCCCTTGATGGCGGTGCGAGGATGGTAGGTGATATCATACTGACTTAGTTCAGTGCACCATTTGAGGAGTCGCCCAGAAGTGTCAGGACGATGGAGCACCTGTCTTAGCGGTTGATCGGTTAGAACTCTAATGGAGTGAGACTGGAAGTAGTGTCGCAGTTTTCGTGACGCGATTAATAAACAATATGTTAATTTCTCAAGTTTAGGATATCTGGCTTCTGCCCCTGTGAATCTCTTGCTTACAAAGTATACCGAGCGTTGCGTGCGGTCTTCTTCTCTTACCAAGGCGGCGCTTAGAGCATGAGATGATACAGCGAGGTATAGGTATAGCTCTTCGCCTTCATTTGGAGTTGAGAGTACTGGAGGTCTCTGAAGGTGTTCGATCAGGTTAAGGAAGGCTTTTAAGCATTCATCAGTCCACTTGAACCTTCCTTTGTCTTTCTTGAGAGCTTCGAAGAAAGGGACGCACTTGTCAGTTGCTTTAGAGATGAATCTGCTTAGGGCGGCCACCTTCCCGTTTAGGCTTTGCATTTCTTTTCGAGTGGAAGGTATCCTTATTTCTTTCAGAGCCCGGATTTGTTCAGGGTTTGCTTCGATTCCTCTGGCATGGACGATGAATCCTAAGAACTTTCCTGATGATACTCCGAAGGAGCACTTTAGAGGATTCGGCTTCATTCCATATCAGCGAAGTATCTGAAACATCTCGCCCAGGTGGCTTACATGATCGTCGGCTTTCCTCGACTTTACCAGCATGTCATCCACATACACTTCCATAGTTTGTCCTATTAGTTTTGCGAACATTTTGTTGACGAGGCGCTGATAAGAAGCTCCAGCGTTTTTGAGTCCAAAAGGCATGACTTTGTAACAATATAATCCCCGGTCAGTGATGAAGCTAGTGTGATCTTGATCGGGAGCGTGCATGGGAATCTGGTTATACCCGGAGTAAGTATCCATAAAAGATAAAAGTTCATGTCCGGCTGTGCTATCCACAAGTTGATCGATTCGGGGGAGGGGGAAGCAGTCTTTCAGGCAAGCGTCATTTAAGTTGGAGAAATCGATGCATGTTCGCCACTTCCCATTAGCTTTCTTTACCAGTACCGGGTTGGCGATCCATTTTGGGTAGATGGCTTCACGTATGAAATCATTGGCAAGTAAGTTCTTTACTTCTTCCTCTAGGGCTGCTGATCGTTCTGCCCCCATGCTTCTCTTTTTCTGCTTTACTGGCACCTTCGTGGGATCGATGTTCAGTACGTGGCATGCTACATCTGGGGAGATTCCTGTCATATTGGCATGCGTCCATGCAAATACATCTAAGTTGTGACAGAGAAAATCAATGAGTTGATCCTTCAATTCTGTTTTCAGCTGAGATCCGATTTTCAATAGTCTACTCGAGTCATGTTTATCTACAGATACGGATTCCATAGCCTCTGCAGGCTCGGCGGTGGCCTCCTCCTCTTCGTCCCTGGGGTCTAGTTCGTTGAAAGGATCACTGGTATATCGAAGAGGAGGGGCTTTCTTTAATTGCTATGCTTCTAAGCTTTTTATGCAGAGAGGAATCTCTGCATCTTTCCCTTTATCCCTTCTGCGGTTATTGCGAAGTTCAGTTACATAGCAGTCTCGAGCAGCGTCTTGATCTCCTTCTACTTCTCCTATTCCATTATCTGTTGGAAATTTCATCTTCAGGCACCACGGGGCTAGGACAATTTGGAAGTCAGATAAGGCTGGTCTTCCCAAGAAGGCATTGTAGGCCGAGTGGTTTTCTATTAGCACGAACGTTTGTTTTCGCACGACAGAGCGGGGATGACTGCCTATTTCGACAAAGAGATCCAGTTGCCCGAGGGGTAACTTTGCATCTCCAGTGAAACCGTGTAGTGGTTTGTCGCAGGGAGACACATCCTTCATTGACAGCTTCATTTAATCGAAAGCATGCTTGAATAGGATATTTACTGAACTTCCCATGTCTATTAAAATTCGAAAAACTTTGGCTGGACCGAACCAGGCAGAGATGACCGTAGGGTCCATGTGTGGGTATTGTCTACCCTCTAGATCACGTCTACTGAATGTTATGTCGTCACTCTCTTTCCGTTTTGGGTGGCGTTCTTCTGTAACAGAATTAACGTAGCCTTCATTGTTTCTAAGTGACTTGCCGTATCTTTCCATCTCTGCCCAGCTTCTGTCGTCGATGTGTGGTCGTCCCGAAATGGTATTGACCACTATCTTTTCTTGACTAGAGCCACTGGTGTTGCGATTTCCTCCGCCTACTTCTGGGAGGGGTCGCCTTGAGTCTTCATTAGCGGGAGCTGGAGTCCTGTTCTGGCTTTTCACATAGCGTTCCAGTCTCCTTCTTCTAATGTGTTCTTCGATCAAGTCCCGGAGATGGTGGCATTCATTGGTGTCATGTCCATCGGACTCATAGAAGCGACAGAACTTTCCAGACTTGAGTGCGTTGTCTGACTCCTTCTTGTGCGGGGGGCGCTTGTATCTGACTTCGTCCTGAGTGGCTAGGAAGATGTTTTCGATGGTTTCATTCAAAGGAGTGTAGGAGTCAAATCTTGGTCCTTGCCGATATTGGCACTTTTCAACCTTCCTGCCCCCTGCATTGTCTCTGGAGTCGTTTCTCCGGATGTCCTTTGCTGTGGCTGGGGCGTTTCCATGAGCCATCTTAGCCTGTGGTCCTGTCTGCCTTTCAGTGGCAGCCTCTTCGAGTCTCATGTATTTCCCTGCTTCATGGAAGAAATCGGGCAAGGTAGCTGGTTTTTCCTTAGTTAGTCTTCTAGCAAACTTGGTATCTGGACGCACACCACTACATAGGGCCATTAGGGTGAGTTTCTCATCGGCATCTTGGACTGCGGCCGCTGCGGCATTGAACCGGGTTAGATATTGTTGCAGTGTCTCTCTAGATTTCTGTTTGATATTGGATAAGGAATAAGCGTCCTTGGGTTGCTCCACATGAATGCGGAACTGGCTAATGAACTTTTCTTTCAACATCTCCCATGAGCTGATAGATCCTTGGGGTAGATGGCAGAACCAGGAGGTAGCTAGGTCTGCTAGGAATAGTGGAAAGCATTTACACAACACTCCTTCTATTGCTCCGCTCATGAGCATATGCTGGGTGTATCTCTGTAAGTGTACGATGGGGTCAGAGGTTCCCTTGTAAGGTTCCATGGTTGGCATTTTCCATTCCCGGGGGGTGATGGCAGTTTCGATATTGCGGGTGAAGGGGCTGGTGACCCTAGCGCCTATTCCCCGATCCCGTTGTTCCCGTTGGACGCATTCCCTGAATAATCGTGCCATTCTTTCATCAGAATTTGGAGCTGACAAAAATGAGCTTGGTTCTTCCCTACGGGATCGATCTCGTCCAGATGACCTGTAGGGATGGTATAGTCTATCACTTCTGACGTTATCCAGTGGCTGTCTTTGGCTGCTCGGATGCATGCTAGGACCAGCTACAGTTGGCCCCTGCCTTGATCCTCCCCTGTGGGGTTCTGTTTCGAGCATTTCCGTGGGGTCAACTTCGGGCTGGGTTCTAGCTCGGCTCCGTTCAGCGGGGTTTCTATGATTAGGCGGCATGACTGGCTCAGCTATATCCGACCCTCGCCTGGCGCCTCCCCCACCGGGTTCGGTTCCAAGCGCTTCCTCGAGTCGGAGTTCGGGCTGAGTCCGGGCGCGGCCCCTATCATTGTAGTTCCTGTTGATAGCTTCTTCGAAGAGGGAAGGCCTTTGTTGTCTCCGAGATCCTCCAGATTGAGACTCACCCCATGATTCAGTGTTGCGGTTGGATTCTTCGATATCCCTTAAGCGTGACATGAGTCGGTTCACCAAAGTTTCTTGTTGGGATGCGAAGCGGTTAGTCACTTCAACTACAACTCTGTCTAGAACTGCCCTTGTGATTGCTGCCGGTTGTTCCGCGGCAGGGGCTGTCGGAATTGCCTGATCTACATTTGGCACTGCTGTCGTAGTGGGATGGTTCTCTTGATCTGGATCCACTGGATCTGGAGCGCTGATGGTTGCAATGTTCTTTCCCATGTTGGTGTCTTTTCTAGGCCTGGAAGTCATGTTTCCTAGGCAATGAAGAGTGCTATTGGGAAAGAAGGTTGAATGAGGGAAGCTGAAGCTTCGAGTTTGAGTCTCTCAATGAAAGCACCAAAAATGTTTGCACAAAAAATGGGCAAACACCTCCAAGTCGTGTGATTTAGTTGAATTTATGTGATTCTTAGTGATTTAGATGAGTTACGCAAATATGAAAAAAAAAGCAGGGGCTAAAATGTAAAAGACACACAGATTTATAGTGGTTCGGCCAGAACGTGCCTACATCCACTTTATATGTTATTATCCTCTTTCTTTCAGATTACAAGTACAAAGCTTTGTATACAAGTATATGAAAGTTGTTTGAAAGTTCCTTCCGTGCTTGAGCTCTCAAACTTGTTCGCCATTGTTGTACCCCTGCCCCTCTATTTATAGAGTGAGGCTGGGGGCAGAGGTCCTGGGATTATATAGCTGCTGGTGGGCCCGGGCTGAAGCAATCTGGTCTTGCAGCGTTCTGGTTCGGCGAAGCTTGGTTCGGTCGTGGTTGGAGAAGGTTGGACCGGTGGAGCCTTGGTCCGGTAATGGTATGGTCCGGTATTGTATAGAGGAGGATGGTTCGGCCGAAGCTTGGTTCGGTGGGACGTTGGTCCGGTGGTGAGTGGACGTGGGCTGGTTCGGCAGGTTGGTTCGGTCATGGGACCGGATCGGTGTTCGGTGGAGAGGCTTTGGACCGGCAGTGGATGGAAGGTGGTGGTTCGGTAGTGGGTTCATTCGGTAATGGGAGGAGTGGTAGTTGGTTCGGTGGTGTAGGGAAGTGGAGTTGGACCGGTGAGGAGGTCCGGTAGAGCTTGGTTTGGTGATGGAGTGGGGAGGCTTTGGTTCGGCTAGGCTTAGATACCGGATGGACTTGGACACCGTATGTAAATTGTGATTCTGGACGAAATTGATGCTCCTTGGCCTCGTGATCTCATGGGTGAGAATTCGCCCAACAGTCCTTAAAACTAATTGGACTGCAAAGTTTGTCCTTCTAGTGAAATGCCCCTATTTTTGTAATGGTTCGAACTTCCTGTTCCACGTCCAGTCCCAAACTCCTTATGGATTTACTAACATCCTCACTTCACCCGGAGGAGTAGCTACCTGAGCAACCGAACATGATTTCAACATTCCACTTTGGAGAGATTTTAACATATTCTAAGATATGTGTCAATTTTGTTTTGCAACATACCACTTTGGAGAGATTTTAACATATTTCTAACTAGACTCGAAAATAATAAAACATCTAATCTATCTTCGCGTATTTCTGAATCCATCCTTTAAAGATTTATCTTCTCCAGCAAATTTGGTTAGTATACAATAATAATATAGCTTATATAGTTGTCACATTCAAAATCGAAGATTTCTGAATCTTAACATTCTCCCCCTTTTTGATGATGACAACTATGTAAGTATAATGCAATATAATTCAGAATATATTCCCACTGATTTGTTGCTCCCCCTATCGATATGATTTACCTTCTCCCCCTTTGTCATCGACAAAAAGGAGTAGTCGATAGAAGGTAAGCATGGATATGATAAATAGAAATATCTTAAGCACATAGCACATCACAATATTCAGCACTTATAAATGGCATTTTTACCATAGTTTTGAAATTTAGCATAGTTATATATATATATATATATAACTATGTAGTAAAACATCACATGACTAACAATATATCAACATCATAGAAACATCAAAAAATATTATAGAACAAGCATAGACGGATGCTTTTTTTCAACATTAAAGATTGTCACAAATTAAACATACACATACAACATAATAATGTTAAATCACAGAAGTTTACAACTAAGTTATCACAAACATTTTAATCAAAAGGCCATGAAAGAAATACTTAAAAAGTTAAAAAAGAGATAAAAATAAGGTTCATACCAAAATGTTTCATTTTTATGTTTCATAAAAAATGTCCAAGTGAATCTTGAAAAATCATCAACAATTACAAAAACATATTTATTACGATTTATTGACTGAACTTGAGTTGGTCCAAATAAGTCTAGATGTAATAGCTCAAGTGGTTGTAATGTTGAAATGGTTTTCTTTGATTTAAGAGATGCATTTGTTAACTTTCCTAGTTGACAAGCATCACAAATGTTTTTAACTTTAAAGTTCATTTTTGGTAATCATTTTACCAAGCTGTTTCTAGGTAGTTTACTTATAGCTTTGAAATTTATGTGACAGAATCTTTTGTGCCATACTAAGGATCATTTTCTTTAGCTATTAGAAACATATCAGTGTTGTGATTAATTTTAATATTTAAAACATATATATTACGTTCTCTAATTCCTTCAAACATAAGATTTTTTTTGATCAGAAACATTGCATTTATTTTCTAAAAAGGATATACTAAATCCCTTATCGCAAAGTTGACTTATACTAAGCATATTGTGTTTTAAGTTTTTAACTAATAAAAAATTTGTAATAAGAGGTAAGTTAGACGTACCATCATTGCTCACATCGCCTTTGTCGATGATATATCCTTTGGAGTTATCTACAAAAGTGACAGAACCTCCATCTGAGTAGATAATATTTGTCAGCATTTCTTTATTTCCTATCATGTGTTTTGAGAAACCACTGTCCAATATCCACTTTTTTCTTTTCTTATTTGGTACTTTATTTTTAGATGCCATGAAACACACATTAGCTTGTTCGGTGTCGCTATCACTATCATATGACGAAGAGTCGGAATCATCCGAAGTAACCGAAAAAGCTTGCCTTTACTTTTTGAACTTTTTCTCACTTTTGTTTTTCTTGAGTTTCGGACAGTTCTTTTTGATGTGACCTGATTGATTGCACTCGTAGCATTTCGGAGACGAGTTTGAAGGAAAGTTGTTTTGACCTTTATTGCTTCCAAAGTTTTTCTTCTTTTTGACTTTCAGGAATTTTCTGAAATTTTTGGCTATGAATGCCATATCGTCAACGTCTTCATCGTCTAATTCTTTTTTCTTGGCTTGAAATGCTATTGTTTTATGGTCTTGTGATTTTATTTTTCTTGCCTGCAAATTTATTTCATATGAGATTATATTTCCTATCAACTCCTCTGGTTTTATGGTTGAAAGATCGTTAGCGTCTTCGATAGCTAAGACTTTTCTTTTCCATTCATCCGTGAGAGAGTTGAGTATTTTTGACACAATATCAAAATCTGTATATTTTTCTCCTAGTGCCAAAAGTGAATGATATATGTCTTGAAATCTAGAGTACATATCATTTATGATCTCATCTTACTTCATTCTAAAGTTTTGAAATTGATTCTTAAGCACAGATATCTTTCTCTATTTAACTTTGTTAGTACCTTCATGTGTAACTTTAAGTGTGCGTCATATTTCATATCCAGTAGTACACATACTAACTCTATTGAATTCATTCTTATCTAGTGCACAAAATAACATGTTCATTGCTTTCACATTTTCAGAAGCATCTAATTTTTGAGTATTAGACCATTCTGCAAAATCATTAGTAGGAACGTGATATTCTTGTTGGATAATGTTCCATGCATCAAACCTGTTTGATTATATATAAACTCTCATCCTAGTTGACTAGTAAGCATAGTTTAGACTACTAAGTAGTGATGGTCGTGCAGTGGATTGTCCTTTAGTAAATTAGAGTGACTATTGTTATCCATATTAATAAATATCAGATAACTTTGTTATGGTTATGTGATGACCGTGCTCTGATACCAAATGAAAGTTTGTGTGGATCGGTTATATGGATAAATATACTAATTTAAAAAAATTATGTGATATAGTAGCGGAAAATAGTCGATAAATAAAATAAATTTAAAGCGGTAAGTAAATGATACCAGATAATTTTATACTGGTCCGAACTTCCCGTTCTACGTCCAGTCTCAGACTCCTTCTGGATTTACTAACACCCTTGCTTCACCCGAAGGAATAGGCACCTGAGCAACCGAACATGATTTCAATAGACTTGCTCGAGCAACCGAACGGGACTTCTAATACAAAACATTTAGTTTATTGACTTGATGTTTCTTGAATAACAGTGATTAGTCGATATAGTATACCCTTTCTATAATCTTCTCCTTTGTGGTATGTAGTGTTTGTACGTGGAAGGAATGGAAGATTTAAATATAATTCTCAATAGAATGCTTGTATGAACGTTTTAGAAAGCAAAGATTATAGAGAGTAGAATCAAAATAGGATAGAAAGAATTGTAATGATTGTTGTTAAAAATAATTTGATTCTTGGCTATATTTATAATGAATCAAGAGTTGTTTTCTTTCACGAACAATAGTACTGAAAAGAAACAAAAACAACCCTTGAAGTTGATATGTTTCTCTTCATTGAAGAGATGCATCTCTTCATTAAAAACTAACCATTATATGAATTCAGCAGGCTAACTACAGAAGATTCATCCGTCTGATTCAAAACCGAAAATAAATAGTGCAAAAGACAGTACATTCAGCCGGTGACATAGTGGATTCAGCCGGTTGAATATTGTGGTAAATTTAAATCTACGTAGTATTCTGCCGGTTGAATAGCTGTAGTCAGCCGGCTGAAATCTGTGTCTTGTGCATGTGCATACTTCTAAGATAGGTGTCAATTTTGTTTTGCAACATACCACTTTGGAGAGATTTTAACATATTCCAACTAGACTCGAAAATTATAAAACATCTAATCTATCTTCGCGTATTTCTAAATCCATCCTTCAAAGATTTATCTTCTCCTGCAAATTTGGTTGGTATACAATAATAATATAGCTTATATAGTTGTCACATTAAAAATTGTAGATTTCTGGATCTTAATAATGGAGACCACAATTTAAATTAAAGCAAGCATGCAAGACTAATAAGACCAGAACAATGCATATGTGCAACAAGAATAGTCATCAATACACCAGACATGCTCAGGTCTAAGACGATTAACATGAATGCATCAAGCTACATTCAGAGAATCAACACATACATACACGTACATACATACATGTATGTATATACATGATGACACATATCAAATCAGATTCCAACCAAAATTTATGGCTAAAAAATCACACATATGAACATATACGAAATCAACCAGTTCAAAAACAAGTTCAAATCAATTCAAGCACAGTTACATATATATGTATGTAGGTATGTATGCATGTATATGTATACATACATATACCATCAACACTTAGAGCTTTCGAGATCAAAGGAATACTTCGAAGAATTTCACGAAGAAACCACACATCTTCAACATGAGTTCAAGGACTTTAATCGACATTGAAGCTTAAGCTACTTGTTCCAAATCACTTGTAACTTGAAGTATATTGTACTCGAGAGGAATTGTATCAGCTTGTAACGAGATTATTAATAAAAGTACCTAAAGTGGACGTAGGCTATACCCTTAAGCCGAACCACTATAAAATTGTTGTTTCTTACTGCTTTTCTGCTGTTTTCTGCTTATAATCTGTTCCCGAGCTATCGGGTGGTGCTTTCACAACTATAACTCATACACCGGGGTGTTAGCGTTCAAATTTTAGCGTTAACATTTTTGGTGCTTTCACTGAGAATTGAACTCAGGAATACTTTCACCATTGCTCCGCGAAAGTTTGTTGAAAGAATCTCTCAGAAGTTTATTGGAAATAATGGCTCCTGGGAGAAAGCGAAGTTCCGCAAGATCCGACAATGTTCAAGAGAATACCGCTACCTCTCCTCCTTCAAGTCAAGCAGCTCCAACTGCTGGAGTTACACGAGCAGAATTAGACGCCGCAGTTTTGGGACTGAATCAGCAATTGAATGCTCAGAATGCGCAGTTGGAAGCCCAGAATGCCCAGAATGCCTTGATTATGGATAGGTTAAACGCCCTACTTGAGGCAAATCACCAACGACAGGATAATGAAACAATCTATGCTGAAGATGCCCGTGACCCCCAAGAGAAAAGTATTCCTCAAAAAGCAGACAACACCACTGCAAGGGGACCTTCTCAAGCTGAAGGTTCAAGGCCGCAACCAACTTTTCGTGAATATTCGCCAAGGCAAACTTCCAAAAGAACAGCGGACGCGGACGTCTGCCCGGCAAGACCTCTAAACGATGAGGAGTACCTATCAGGGATGGTTCGCTCGATTATGAAAGAAAGCATGCAAAGGCAAGAGG
Source organism: Allium cepa (assembly GCA_030765085.1). NCBI lineage: Eukaryota > Viridiplantae > Streptophyta > Magnoliopsida > Asparagales > Amaryllidaceae > Allium > Allium cepa. The sequence continues at coordinate 908,986,010 of CM060938.1, read as the reverse complement.
ATGAAAACGATTGGGGGTTTGCTCCAAGTAAGACACCGTTCACCGAAAAAATCTTGAAGGCAGAGTTTCCAAGGAAATTTGTACCTCCTACTATCCCGGCCTACCGAGGCACAAGTGACCCTAATCAATTCCTGTACAAGTACGATTGGCATATGACCGGGGCAAGAGCAACAGATGAGATCAAGTGTCGTTACTTTCCGGTATACTTAGAGGGAGTGTCCTTGCTTTGGTCCACAAAGCTGCCAGTTAGATCCGTGGATCAATTCTCTGACTTAACACGAAAGTTCAAGGATCAGTTCAGGCTATATGCTACAAAAGCCAAGGATATAATGTCACTCTCTAGTCTAGAACAAAACCCCGGAGAACCTACCAGATCATTCTTAAACCGTTTCAATATAGCCCTAGCTGAAGTCGAGAACGCAGAGCCAAGGATGGTTTTGACTTATCTAATGCGGGCTATCGATAAATCAAGTGAATTCGGTAAATGGCTAAAAATGAAGGAGCCAAACTCACTTGAGAAATTCTATAAGAAGGCTGATGAATTTATGCGTTTGGAAAGCTTTCCTGCGACATCAAGAGCAATCGAGGCCGAAATTTTGAATGTCGGTGTTACTTCTGATAAAAGAGAATCTAGAGGACAGAAGAGGAAGAGGGATGGTGGAAAAAAGCAGAGAGACTTGAAGAAAGCTCGCCGCTTTAAACCTTCAGACTTTACTCTCGTAACTGATACTCTGGAGAACATCTTTCCCGCAACCAAGGATGCTTTTGATTATCCTAAGCCACCTGAGTTGAAGGTTGGGAAAAATGCTATGCATAATGGGAGGTTCTGTCAGTTCCACAACCAACCTGGTCATGACACCAACGAATGTCGTCATTTAAGGAGTTTGATTGAAGAACTATTGAGACAGAACAAACTCCAGCAATATGTCAAAAGAGACAGGAATGACCCATCCTCATCCACTCAAGGGAGGCCCTCACCCGGCGGGCAGGAATCATGATGGGATGGAAGGATGCGCTCATGCTCTAAGAAAAGCCCCGAAGGGAGAGAATGTTCCTGTTCTCACACCGGAGATTCGATCCAGCGGGAAGCTTGGGACAGCAATGACTTGCATCCATGTTTTACTTTAAGGCTTTGTTACAAATTTGTAAAAGAATGATGGATTTATCATTCTCATATTAAAAGTCATTGTAAAAACATTGCAAATGAAATATAGGAACTATAAATCTTGTGTTTTCTATTACTATAAAGGACCTGTTTCATTTCGATATGCCAAATATCTTGAATATATTGCTAAAATGTCGATTTAATATTGCAGGCAATCAAAGCAAAGCTTACCTAGTCAGCACATCGCAAAGCAAAGCGATTCCTATAAGTCATTGAGCAAATAAATGTCAAGCCAGAAAAGGTTCCAAATTGAATTCCTGCATAAGAAATGTTCCTCACGAACAGTTGATACAACCAAAAGGGCACCTTCCCAACGCGAAGGTTTCAGGACCTCGCTAACCGACAAAGATCGTTTGTGCAAATAGACATCTAGTCAGGTAGTTTGGGTCTGCCCTATGGATTCACTTAACAATGAGGAGCATTTCTCTGGAAAAGAGACAAATAACTGGCAAAGAAAAGAACATGGCTATGGAAATGATAACGAGGAATCGCTAAGGAGCAGATGGTGAAGAGGCATGGGCAAGCAGACAGAAAACACACAAGCCCTCTTCGGAGGCACAAGTCCTCCAATGAGGCACACTTCCCAAGTTTGAAGTGCAAACTAAAGTCCTCCAATGAGGCACACTTCCCAAGTTTGAAGTGCAAACTAAAGTCCTCCAATGAGGCACACTTCCCAAGTTTGAAGTGCAAACTAAAGTCCTCCAATGAGGCACGCTTCCCATGTTTGAAGCACAAACTAAAGTCCTCGAATGAGGCACGCTTCCCAAGTTTGAAGTGCAAACTAAAGTCCTCCAATGAGGCACGCTTCCCATGTTTGAAGCGCAAACTAAAGTCCTCCAATGATGCGCGCTTCCCATGTTTGAAGCTTAAACTAAAGCCCTACTCAAAGGCACAACCCTTCAGAGGATAAAGACCTCTTCGGGGGCACATTTCACCAGAGCTGAAGTGCAAACTCTTGGGAGGCCCACTTCTCCAGAGCTAAAGTGCCAAATAAAGACCTCTTCGGGGGCACATTTCACCGGAGCTGAAGTGCAATCTCTGTGGAGGCCCACTCCTCCAGAGTTGAAATGTAAATCAAAGCCCTCTAGCGTGGCGCAACAAACAAAAAAAAAAGAGAGGAAAAAAGGCTTCTCCAATACAAGGCGCACTCTACCAGAGCAAGAATAATATTTCCTCAAAAATGCAAATTTATTCTCTAAAGAAAGAGTGCATGCCTTCTCAAAATGGAAGGGTTATTCTCTAAAGTAAGAGTACAAGTCTTCTAAAAACAGAAGAATTGTTCTCCAAAAATCTCCTCAAAATGGAGAATATTACAATGAGCTGTGGTATGGGGCAATATAATATTGCTACGTTAATAAAAGCAGAACCCAAGCAACGTACCACAAGCTCGCTACAATATCATGAAAATAGAATAAAGAAACTTGTATGAAAATGAGGAATAAATACATTCTCAAATACAGACAAAAGTTTCTTTAAAATTTGTTATGCACGTGCAGGTTTCAAAAGGCAAAACAAGAAGGATGACCCCACATCGTCAAATGGAGTAAAACATTACACCAATAAGGCTTCTGCAATAGGTTCCATTGATGCAAGTTCCTTTGCGAAAGCTGGGGCATCTGAAGTTTCTGCTTGAAAACCAGGGACATCGTGAAGCTAAGTCGACCAAAAGGAGGGCAAAAGTCCGAATTAGTGCAAGAATTCATCTTTCAGCAAAAATTTAACGCTCCTCTCCTTAACCGTCACAGCACCTAGTCTTTTAAAGATTGACTTGTGACTGGAATATTCAAAAAGAGGATGGAAGTGCTGCAAAAGTAAAGGATGAAATTAGAACCAGACAACTCGGATTTTGAAAATCCCAGAAATGGAAAGATCCAGTTTGCCCCACTACTCTTCTTATCGAAAAGATATTCTATATGAAGAACTGAATATTCAAAAGTAAAGGTGCACGGTTTCTAAAAGCGTGTGAAGTGTTGTGCAAAGCTACTAAAATAACAAGTAATTAAAGCAATACTTGAAATAATACTGGTTGGCATATGTCAATTCAGAAAAATTCGAGGCTTGTTATTTGAAAGTAAGTGCGGTGTCAATGCAGATAGCAGTTATAACTGTGTAAACTTTGTGTTGATACTTCATTCAAGACAGTTGATTCGCAACACTTCATCAAGACCGTACTAATTTGCTTACAGTAAAATACCAGTTCTTTGATCTAATCCATCACTCGATATGGGCAATCGGTGATGAGTATATTCACCCTGTTTTTCTGCAAATGTTGCGTTTAACAGGTTGTTAAAATAATCTGTAAAGAGATGCAGAAAGTTTAGGTCAAAGTTCCATTGAATCGCATTGGTCAAGTTTAAAAAGCTTCAGGTCGAAACAAAGAAAAGTTGCCTAAGTACAAGCTCAGCAGCTCAGTAAAGCACGAGTTAAGAAGAATCGAAGCACACGACCTAGTCCCTAGGCGTATACTTCGAGGGGCAAGTGTTAACTCCACTTTTTCAGCAAGGCCGTGATATCAAAAATCGACCGAGAAGCCAATGATAGTTCATCTCGAAGGATGGTCAACTTAACCTCCCAATAAAGCAAGTTCTGTTGAATGAATTTTCAGATAAGATCCCCTACGGAGGGGGGGTCCAGGGGGGGTGCCAACCCCCTAAGGTGGGGGTGTGGGGGCAACGCCACCGCCTACGGTGTTCGACCTGACCGGTCAGGTCGCAGGGGTCCAGGGGGCAGCGCCCCCGGCGGGGTGCGGGGCAGCGCCCCGACCAAAACGGTATACGACTTAAAGAGTGAAGTAAGCCAGCGACTCAACTAGTCAGCGACCTAACCAATGAAGCGACCTACCGGCTCAAGAAAGACACGACTCAACTTATCTGGTTGCCGACTCAACAGCCTTGAGGAGTTACCGACTCAACGGCCTTGAAGGGTTACGACTCAACGACTCGGGAGGGATAACGACTCACCGGGTTATAACCTTTGCGACTTAAAGGTGCTGGCCGACTCAATGGGTTAACGACTCATGGAGTTAGCGACTCATGGGGCAGACCGACCTAAGGATTTCAACGACCCAAGGTTTGTAACGACTCAGTGGATCAACGACTCAACTGCTATGCGACTTATGGGTGTTACCGACTCAGCGACTCAGAGCTTACAACGACTCATGGTTCAACGACTCAATAGGTTCGCGACTCATCTTATGGAATGACACAGGGGAAGTGACGACATAAGAAAGTGGATCCCTGTGCCGCTTCATTTATATACCGTCACCTGATAAGTCGTTAACGGCTGAACGACTCACAACTAATGACTCGTTCACGACTCAGAGCCATTGAGTCGTAATCCATTGCCATAGTGTCTATGCCAAGGGAGGTTGACTCGTAAGCGACTCAGGACTTGGCGTATAATCCAGCAGAAGAATGAACCGTGGAGCAATCAAGGGTTGGTTCAATGAGTCGGCCACGACCTAATTTGACTCGGCCACGAGTCAAGCATGAGTCGGGTACGACTCACGACTCAAGGCTGAAAAATCATATAAATACACGGCCACCTCCAACATTCAGAGGACCTTGGGCACATTCTCTTGAGAGACCGTTACCTTGCTGCATGGAGAACTCCATCAACACTTAGAGCTTTCGAGATCAAAGGAATACTTCGAAGAATTTCACGAAGAAACCACACATCTTCAACATGAGTTCAAGGTCTTTAATCGACATTGAAGCTTAAGCTACTTGTTCCAAATCACTTGTAACTTGAAGTATATTGTACTCGAGAGGAATTGTATCAGCTTGTAACGAGATTATTAATAAAAGTACCTAAAGTGGACGTAGGCTATACCCTTAAGCCGAACCACTATAAAATTGTTGTTTCTTACTGCTTTTCTGTTGTTTTCTGCTTATAATCTGTTCCCGAGCTATCGAGTGGTGCTTTCACAACTATAACTCATACACCGGGGTGTTAGCGTTCAAATTTTAGCGTTAACACATACATATGTCAGTTCAGGTATGAAGGCAACACATGATAACCTAGCAAAACACTGAAAGGAACGCAAGGAAATGGATATGAAATTCGACGGCAACTAACACAAAAATAACAATGCAACATGTTTCGAAAAAGTCATAGAGGGTAACACGAATTGAACAAGTCAAGCTTAAAGTCCATATTGTCTCAAAATTCAAAATGCCAAAGTCGTAGGAGCAAAAAGAATGGAACAAAATTCAAACATATTCAGCCGATGATTAGATGAACAAGTCAGAATCATCACCATCGTTCAAGCAATAATCTAACTGTCGAGAAAAATATTTGAAAATTTCAAACTCAAATATACGAACGTAGTTATAGGGTTTCATTCCCTATAAATTAAACCCAATTTCATCGCTGGCGGATCATCGAGTTCGAGCATAATCAAATATTCGAACACATACCAAGTCAAAGCACAAATCAAACTCAACATTGAAGCCGCAGTAAGCAAAATGAGGAAAGAAAGCATCGGGCAAACAATTTGAACTTCTACTTCAAGGCAGTGACTTCAATTGAGAAACACTGATTCCAGAATCACGAAGAAACAAGGCGGCATGAAGGAAGAAAAACACAAAAAAGAGAAATGCATTTATCATCTTTGTTTTTGGACCACACTTGTTAACTGGGTCATACTTGTTCTATAACTTTTAATTGGGCTGAATAGTTGATTAGGTTTTTACTAAGTTCTTTTGTTGTTTTTTATTTTTTTGAGTCAAACTCTAGATTAATTGGTTTATGAACTACGGTTTTGTAGTTCGAGAATTCGCAACTCAGTGGCTGAGTTGTGGCAGAGTTTTGAGTTTAGAGTTAAGTTAATAGAGTTAGTGGGTATCGTGAGTTTACTTGCGTTCGTAAGCGTTTGATTATTTAATTTCTAGTAGAAACCTAGGAGGCAGGACGTAGGCAGGTTTTTGCCGAAGCTGGGTAAATTTGTATATGATCTCAACTGCATTACTTTCTGTTTTTGTTTTTGTTTCCACATTTATTTTTATTTTTATTAGTACACCTTATTCACCCCCTCCTCTAGGATGAAAACGATCCTATACGTGGTATCAAAGCAAGGAACAAAAACAATTTTTTTTAATTTTAATTTTTCAAAATGGCTTCTTTTAATAATGCTTTTAAGGGCCAATCCATGGCTAGACCACCAATGTTCAATGGTGAATATGCATATTGGAAAACTAGAATGAATTTAAAAAAAAAAAACCATAAATGCATGGGATATTGTTGAAACAGGATATAGCACATCAAATATAATGGTAGATAAAAAGAAGTTGAAAAACCTATGGATCAATGGACAACTCATGAAAATAAACTGCAAAATGCTAATGTTATGAATTATATTATTTGTACATTATATCAAATTGAATTTAATTGTGTCTCACATTGTCAACTGTGCAAGAAATTTGGCACATTCTTGAAGTGACTCGTGAAGGAACCTCCCAAGTTAAAGAATCTCGTCTTTCCATGCTTAATAGCGAGTATGAGAACTTCACAATGGAAAGATGAAAGTGTCAAAGAAATGTATGGACGGCTTTCTAATCTTCTATACAAATCAAAATCCCTAGGAAGACCATACACAGAGCTGGAAATAGTATGAAAAATAATTAGAATTCTTCTACGAAATTTTGAAGCAAAAGTGACTGCCATTTAAGAATCAAAGGATCTAAAACAAGTTAAAGTCGAAGAACTCTTTGGAAATCTCACCACTTATGAGCTAGAAATAAAATTCAAGGAATAACATGAAGGTGGTGATACGCGAAAGAATCAACAGCTCTTAATGAAACAATGAAAAGTGAAGATGATGATGGAGCAACTAAACTGGCACTGATAATAAAGAGATTCAAAAGGTGGAACCGCAAATATGGAAATCCAACCCTAAATCAACAACTAAAGAGTAGAATCATTAAAGTTCTAGATAACTCAGAAGAATTGGAGATCATTTGTCACAACTGCAATAAACCTGGTCATATCAAGCCAAATTGTCCTCAAAATCAATTCAATAAAGGAAAGAAACCAAAAAGGTGAAGTTTCGTAGCTACTTGGGATGAAAGTGATGAAGTTGATAAAAGCATTAGCAGTGAGAGTGGAAAAGCAAATCTGTGTTTTTCAGGAGAAACAAGTGACGACGATGGTGACGAGCTAAGCAAGGTATCAAAATTTACTCACTCTCAATCACTTATATATTTTCATGAAATAAACGGCAGTTTTGAAAGACTTAAGGAGAAGTGTGCTAAAATTGAATCATAAAAAGATAGTTTTATAGAACTAAATATGCAGCTTGATCAATTGGTTCAAAACTATGGAAATAAGTGCACTAAGTGTGATAAGTGTCCATCATTTGAAGAAGAAATAAAAAATCAAAAATCAAAATTAAATCTCTTGAAAATGAAATTATGATTTTGAAAGAAAGCGAAAATACTAGGAGAGAAAATTCTATTAAAAAGTGCACGTTGTTATTGAATGAAAATGAATCTCTCAAGTCACAAGTCCAATAATCGTCTACAACTTTAAAAATATTCTCCAAAGGAGAAAAATCACTAAATATGCTATTAAGGAAACAAATTGTTAATACTGTCAGACAAGGCTTGGGTATACTCAATATAAAAGAGTTAGTAGTGAAACTAACCATGTCAATTTCAAGTGCAAGATTTGTAGAAAAATCGAACATAATTGCTGGTTTGGACCCAAACACAAGAAAACCATACCAGTTTGTGTTTCTAAAGGCATGAATGTAAAATCCTTTAAAATCAAATAAATCTGGGTACTAAAAGGAACAAAAATATATTGTTTTTGTTCTACGCAATTTGTTTTTCAAAATTTTCTATCACTAACAATCATGAACCTATAAAAACTAATAGGTCACAAAACTCTTCTCTCGTGTAGGTATGTTGGCAGGCTAAGGCATAGTTAGAGTGGTACCTGGATTCTGGCTGTTCTAGGCATATAATGAGCGACAAATTAAAGTTCCTTGGCCTAGAGAAATACAAAGGTGCCAGAGTCACAATAGGTAACAAAAATGTATTATATGTTGAAAATCTTCACTATAATCTGATTTCAATCAGCCAGTAAGAGGAAAGGTGATCAATTGGGAAAATTTAAAAAAAATCTTTTTTTTATGTCATGAACACTTAAGTACCTCCAATGTCCTTGAATTAGTTCATATGGATTTGTTTGGACTTAACGATATTGCAAGTTTAGGTGGTAAGAGATATTGTCTTGTATTGGTTGATAATTACTCTAGAACTTCTATATCTTACTGCTTCTAGACTAGACATTATGTTCTCTGTTTGTTTATGTGCACAGTTTCAATCAAATCAAACGTGTCTCATTTAAAAGCTATAAAAAGGATTATAACGTATTTGTTGCACACCTCACTGTTTGATCTGTGGTATCTAACTAATGATAACTTTGAGTTAAAGGGGTATTCAGATGCAGATTATGCTGATAGTCTAGTTGATAGAAAAAGTACTAGTGGAACGTGTTTTATGTTGGGGCATTCGTTAGTTGCATCACATTTCCAAATAAAATATCTATATAAATTTCATTTCAACTAATTTTCAATTGGAAGACATTTTTACAAAACCCCTTCCGTGTTTTTTTTCGGCTTCATCTCAATTTAGGCATTTTAGAAATTTGATTTTATATTTTTTGATTTGATCTTAAATGTCTATATTAACTAATCCGACTCTCTATTGATTATCGAAAAGATAAATAGTGACAAAAAAAGTGATGAGTGTTGATCTTGATAATAAATTATGACCCGAGACTGTATATTTAGTAAATTTCTTTAAAAAAATTTAGAAAAAAAGATTGTAATGACTTTAGTTGGTAAAAATTCTATGGCCATCTCTATTTCTATCATATTTCTAACGATCATCACTCATCAAAATTCAATATAGTATGTTAAAATGTGGTTTTTAAACAGGAAATTATTCATTTTTTAATTAGCCATAAAATCATCCGAAAGTACCCACTCTCATTTAAAAGTCCTCACGGTTATGCATGTGTGAAGTACTTGGAATTTTTGATTATGTGCTTTCATGCTCATTTAAAAGTCCTCACGGTTACGCATTTATGGAACACATATCGAAATTGATTATTAAATAGGCGAGTTGATTCTAACTCCATCTAAAAGTCCTCACGGTTATGCATGGATAGTAGATACTTGGGATACAATTATTGATAGAAATTGGAAATACTACTAATCTCATTTGAAAGTCCTAATGGTTATGCATGGTTAGTATATATTCAAAGTCCTGTCATAAATATACCACAAATGGACACGTCTATATGGTTTTCTATGCCGATATCACCCATATTACTCTAAAATGGAATATGCGCCTAACAGAGTATCAATGATTTTAGTTTGATTTTTTATTGAAATTTAATATTTTACTCCATTAGGTAATAATGTTGTATTAATGTCCATCACTTTACACTCTTTTCTAAGGTACTCTTTTGCTGATAAGAAAAGGGGGAGAGGAGTTAAGATTTTGGCAAAAAGTTAAATTTTTTGTTTGCATATTCCCATCTAGGTTCATTGCATTTTTTATTTGCATATTTTTTAATATTTACATGTATATGTGAAGGGGGTGCTTTGTTGTAGGGGGAGATTCAAATGGGGGGAGCTAACAGAATTCATCAAGACCAAATACATTTAATAAATTCAAAATCTTAGTATATGTTTGTTATCGTCGAAAGAGGGAGATTGTAGAATATGCTAGTGTATGATTTTTATTCGATGATAATAAACATATATATATATATATATATATTAGTTTAAATGTATTTGTTATTGTACTATTTTATTTTTTTCCACATAATTAAATAAATATTTGTTGAATAAAATAAATAACTTATAATTCATATTTAAAAATTATTTTATTCAAACAAATATTTTATTACAAATTCAAATAGTAAAAATTTGAGCTCTCACTACATTTACACATTTTTAATTATAATACAATTTCAATTACAACACAATTTTCAATTTACAAATTTCACCTCACCACATATTCAGTCTCACTCATATTTGATCTTCAACTCTGTTCCAGCCCGTATCCAGCATCTGAACTATCTGCAAAATCAATATCGAAGCAGTAAAATTGGAAAGAAAATATTTTTCAGTGCTCAATAAAGTGTGTGTTTAGAAAATTTATTTGCCTCAATTATTTGGGTTGTTCGTCGTCATTTTTTTAATCATCTTACATGAACAACTTGTGACATGCACAGTGTATAACTGTACATGTCACAAGGTCGTGCATACCAATATACACTTGCTTGCTAAAATTGCAGCGATAGGTGAGCACAAGGTCGAACCTAAGCCTAGGCTAGATTTAACTTAGGTGCGAATACAAAAATAAAATAGAATATCGGTTCAAAGTACAGACTTCATACTACACCATGCTCGTATATGCACCATAAATGCATATGTAACCTGAACCTGCATCAAATACATGAAGACTCAAAACTACACACAAAAAATACAATCATAGATTCAAGCCAGTGGAGCAAAATGAACCAGATCAGACCAGACGAAAGCAACTCAACATGAAGTACACAAATCAAAATAACATAACAATACAAAAGTACTTCAATGAGACCAGCATGCATATGTGCATGCATGAACACACATGTATACATATAAATGTAGTGACAACCAGACCAAGACAACCCTGTTCAATGAAATGCAACATGAAGACCAACATCAAAACATGCAACTACACGAGACAGAATGAAGCGCAAAGAAGCTTGAAGCAAATGCAAGACCGACAAGACATGTACAAAGTTCTCATGCAGCTAGACTTCAAAAAAACCAGACCAGACCAGTGTAGATCACAAGCTCAGATGGGTTAACATGAACATTGGAGCATGAAACTCAACATATCAATGCAACAAGACTTCAAAACAAAAAAAACAAAACAAAAAATGAACCAGATATGTACAAAGAACCAGAAATCAACATGAAACCAAACATGCTCTGTTCAAATGGGTCAGCATGACTACATCAACACTGAAAACAAGAATGCAAGTTCAATTTCAACATGAAAAAAGTGGTGCACCATAATATATGCATATGAAACAGAGGAGACAACAAAACATTGGAGCATACATATGAAACAAAGGAGACCAGAACCAAGTGAAACATGAACAAACCAATAAAATGAAAACTCCAGACTGCAATAACAAAAACACAGAACCAGATCAGACACAACAGTGGTGAACACAATTAAACATGAACCCATTAGAGCTGCACCAATCGGACACATATATACATACATATAAGTATGTATGTATACACATGGAGACCACAATTTATCTCAAATCAAGTATCCAAGACTAAAACGAGCAGAACAATGCATGTATGCAACAAGAATAGTCATCAATGTACCATACATGCTCAGGTCCAAAACGATTAACATGAATGCATCAAGCTACATTTAGAGAATCAATACAGACACACACATTTATAAGTATATATGTATATACATGGTGACACACATCAAATCAGAATCCAACAAAATTTATGGAAAAAATTCACAAACATGAACATATATGAAAGAAAGCAGTTCAAAAACAAGTTCAAATCTATTCAAGCACAGTTACATACATACATACATACATATATATATAGACACACACACACACATACACATGTCAGTTCAGGTATGAAGGCAACAAAAGGTAACCCTTTAAAATAGTGAAAGGAATACAAGGAAATGAATATGAAATTCGACATCAACTAACACAAAAAATCACAATGCAACATGTTTAGAAAAAGTCACAAAGGGTAACACGAATTGAATAAGTCAAGCTTGATTGTCTCAAAATTCAAAATGCCAAAGTCGTAGGAGCAAAAAGAATAGAATAAAATTCACACATATTCAACCGATGATTAGATGAACAAGTCAGAATCATCACCATTGTTCAAGCAATAATCCAATGGCCAAGCAAAATATTTGAAAAATTCAAACTCAAATATACGAACGTAATTATAGGGTTTCGTTCCCTATAAATTGAACCCATTTTTTTCATTGGTAGATCATCAAGTTTGAGCATAATCAAAAATTCAAAACGGGGAAAACAAATACCAATTCAAATCACAAATTGAACTCGACATTAAAGCCGCGGTAAGGCGAATTAAGGAACGAAAGCATCAGGCAAACAATATTAATTTCTACATCAAGGCGACGACTTCAATCGAGAAACCCTAATTCCAAAATCATGAAGAAACAAGGCTGCATGAAGGAAGCAAAATAAAAAGGGAAATGCATTTATCACCTTTATTTTTGGACATGCTCATTAGCTGGTTCATATATGTTCTATAACTTTTAATTGGGCTGACTAGTTGATTAGGGTTTTTATTTAAGTACTTCTGTTGTTTTTTTTAATTTTTTAATCAAACTCTAGATTAATTGGTTTACGTACTACGGTTTTGTAGTTCGAGAATTCGCAACTCAGTTGCTGAGTTGTGGTAGGGTTTTGAGCTTAGAGTTTGGTTAATCTAGTTACGGACATCACGAGTTTAATTGTGTTTGTGAGCGTCTGATTACTTAATTTTTAGTAGAAACCTTGGGGGCAGCACGTAGGAAAGTTTTTGTCGAAGCTGGGAAAATCTGTATGTGATCTCCATTTTATTACTTTCTGTTTTTGTTTTTATTTCCGCATATATTTTTAATTTTGTTAGTACACCCTATTCATCCCTCCATCTGGGGTGAAAACGATCCTACAATTATCGCACCAGGCCAGCATGTGATCAATCTACTTTTATAAGCAGCCTTGGAAACATTGAGAACAACATCAAAAGCTCCAGCTCAAAGCCCTTATATTAATTATGATATAGGCATTTAATAAATCATAAATAATATATCATATACAAAATATTTATAATGTTGTAATAAATTTGATACTTATCTACTCGTTTTACCTACTAATACTACGATTGGATACTCTAGTTATGACGAGCCACGACCATCGTCTCCATGTCTGACTAGAACAGGGAGAACCTGATGAATAGGACGATCTCCAACCTCGAAACATAATATCTATCATAGAAATATAATTTTATTATGAGAGAACATTTCATTTAATTACGAGAAAACATATCCTCTTTATATGAGAAAAATGTAACCTTAATAATCATATAAACTACCTTCGACAAAAATGCACATTAATAATCATTCTTCATTGTTTTTTTTCTAGACTCGATCTCGTACTCTATATAGTTTTCCGAAGAAGTCTCAAATGGTTCTACTAAAGCATCTGATTCATCATTTAGAGGCACAATATCAGCACGGTCGTCGGTTATTATTAGTCCATTATTTTGCTCAAGATCTGCCTGATAAGCTTGTGCCTCCAGAATATTCATTCCATCAAACACAAATCTTGCTTTTACTTTTAAAACTACCGATAAATCTGCTTTGTCTTTTTTAAAGAAGGGCATGGAGCATAATAAACTTGAAGTACTTTTTTGGCTAGTACAAAAGGACCATACTTATGGTACTACGAGTTATGTTTTATTTTAATTAGATTATAACCTATGTGCACATTGATTTCAGAACCTGCAACGTTGCCGAACAAATTGTATCTAAATTAAAAAAAACTTTCTCCAAAGATCATATAGATATGTCAGTTCCAAAATCTAGGTTAACACCCTATAAAAATCGTTTATATGATCATCTGGATCATTACTACCACAAATAGACTTGTATTGTTAGTTAATTATTCAGCAATGTATTCTTTGGTGTTAAATTAAATCCATTGATGAAGAACATTGGATATGTCATGAAATTATTTTAGGTGCCAACACAAGTTGTTTAAATCCTTCATCGGCTGCATAATTTTTCGGCTCATAAATGTTGTCTGAAAACCAATCAGGGGATTTTTTATTGAGATCACCATGTGAATGTTGTGATTTGTAAACACTACAAAAATTATATTGCACATATTTTTAAGCACGATTGAAATGAATTTAAATTTAAAAATTGACATGTCAACAATTATTAAGTAACAATACCTAATAAATGGTGCAACTTCGGCGCAATTAAGAAGTATGTATGTTTTTGGTACATTGTAATCTTTGTCGTCTAACCATGTTATCGTACATTCTCCTCTAGGTCCACCATGTTGTCTAAAAATAGATAATGTTGCATGAGAAGAATTATGTTCAACAACTTCATCATTATGTTGAACATCAAATGATAAGTTCATACGGTCGCTGAAATAATGAGAGAAAAATAATGAAGCATCTTGTTCGATATATGATTTGCAAATCGATCTTTCATCTCATGCTTTTGGCTAACTTTTTTGTTCAGATGATTTAAGTACCTACTAAAAAATTATTTCAAATTAAAATTTACTCATGTATTAATTAATATTTATCATTCTCAATATTACTACCCCCTCCCAAATGGATACATCCATCCATATTTCACAGGACCTCGAAGACGTGCTTTGATGAAAGAAGGATAGGTAAATGCTTCATTACAACAAAGAAACCTTAAGGAAATATTTTCTCTAGTTTGCAGAGTGGTATATGGATATCTACTTCAATAACGTAAACATTCAACTTTTAACATAGTCAAACAAAGCTCTTTATGAAACAAACTAAGTTCAGTTATAACTGTCCAAAATTTTATGGGTAAAAGTTCTTTGAAAACGACGGATAATGAATTTTCCATCATTATGTGGCAATCGTGACCTTTCATCCCACTCAATTAGTTGTTTTTAAAGTCGACATATCTATGAAGACTAAAAGAAATCCCATCGAGAAATTTGGACCCTTTCAACAATTTTAACACAAGCTTTACTTGGTTATTGTCTAACTCATAACATGCTTTGAGCTTTTTAGTGTCATTGGCTTGGTATAACGATCGGGGTGCTTAATTCCTCTATATCATATATTGATTTCAAATCATCCTTAGTCTTCTCCTTAACATTCAAATTGTATTAAACACGTGATCAAACACGTTCTTATCACTGTGCATCACGTCAATATTATGACAGAGCATGATATCTTTCCAATAAGGTAACTTCCAAAATAAAGTTTGTTTGCACCAATTTTAAATCATCATTTACCTAAAATTTCAATTTGTACTCCATTTTCCTATATCTTTGGATACACTTTACAGGATCGTATATTTCTGCGCTTAACCAAATCGTTTATGGTTGTCTGGTCTCCGTTTAATCAGCTATAACGTTTTTTTACCTCTTTTAAAAGTATGATTAACATGGAGAAAACATCAATGACAACCAAACCATGAAATTTTCTTCCCACGTAGTAAAGAAAATGCTTGTATTTCTTCCATGCAATAAGGACAAGCTGGATGGCCCACCGTACTCCAATCTGAAAGCATTGCATAAGTTGGAAAATCACCAATAATTCATAATAGAGAAGCGAATATATGAATTTGTTTTTCAAAATGTTGTATGTTTCAACTCCTTCATGCCATAAATGTTTTCAACTCTTCAATCAATGGTAGTAAATAAACATCGATTCCTTATGCTAAATCATTAGGACCATGGATGATAATAGTGGGAAACATATATGGAGTTTTCATACATATCCATGGAGGTAAACTATAAGATGGATAATAGACCAAGATGAATATTTCTATCCAAATTGAGAGAATGGTGAAAATCCATCTGTACACAAACCAAGTCTAACAGTTCGGTTCTCTGTTGCAAAAGCGAGATAAGACTTATCAAAATGTTTCCATGCTTCTCCATCAGCTGGATTTATTAAATTACATTCTTCCTATGTTCTCACACTGTGCCATCTCATATGTGGTGCGATAAAAGATGTACATAACCTTTGAAGTTTGGGGGTGATCGGTAAATAATGCATTCTCTTATATAGAACTTACATTTCCTTCTTTTTTCTTGGTTTATATCATTCCTTGTTACATAATCTACACTTCCTAAGATTGTAGTCCTCTTTCCAAGATAACATGCAACCAATTAAACATATATTTATCTTTTGGCATGGCAAACCGAAAGTAGATATAATTTTTTTCACTTTATAATGATTTTCGCATATTAAATTATTGGGTGGCATATATAGTTTTGCGGCATGTGCATTCGACTTCTGTAAAGTTGGATTTAGATTTCATAGCAAGGTATTTTGCAATTACTAATAATCAAGTGTCGTTTTTGCAGCTATCCCAAAGTGGTTTCTTAGTAGCATCCAATAAATCATCGATTTTCTTTGCTCTAATATTTGGTTCTTCTTCAACATTTACATCTTCATCATCAAATTGAATAGTAGGAAATATTGATCGTACTGCTTCATCAATCATATTTTCCATGGGATTCAACTTTACATTGACATTATACGCCTTCTCATCTAACATTATAGAATTAAGTGTAAAACTTCACTAGGATGATCCTACGCATATTAATCTGGCGTAAAACTGTTTTGACACAAATGTGCTATAACAATTTGCGATTTCCAATGCTTTAAATTCTTGTGTTTACTACATGGGTAACAAATTTCTTCGTTGTTTCCATTATTACTTTGAGCGAATTTAATAAATCCATGTACACTATTATCAAAATGTTTCGTTATTGAGCCTTTATTCCTTTTCGTTGATACATCCACCTCTTCTAAACGAAGTCGATAGAATAATTGATCTTATTTCATATTTTAAAAAATATGATGGAAATTTAAAAACTTAGAGCAAGATTCGAAAAAATTCTAATTTTTTATTTTCTTTTTATTTTTCATTCATACATTTTACTATTTTATTAATTATTTCATCTATTACTCTTTTTTACTTTTCTATAAAAAAATTCAATTTTAAAAACTATAAAATATAATATTATATTTTCACATTACTATTTTAAACTTTTGATGGTCGGTCATCCTACTTCCCATTACAAACATAATATAACAATTACATTTTGCAAATCATTACATCTTAAACGACAACAACACTTTCTCTTTGTTTCTTGTATCGTACACAAATGCATGTACGTAAGGAACGAAAGTAACTACTATCCAAATTTTGTGAACCGTTTAAGATGAAATGATTTATGAAATATAATATTATGTTGTGTTTGTAACTCATCCAATACAGGAACTAACCCGACAGATACTATATCAAATGGTTATTTATGTCCATTTTGTAGTAAAAACGAATATTTATATAATAATCATATACAATACTTGTTAGTCGGGGTTAAGAAATCTAAGAGATTTAAAAAATAAAGTACATTATACAATAATCTATTTATATTAACCTTATACACTTCCAATATTTAATTTTCCTAATGATTAAAAATTAATAAAATATGTTTTTTTCCAATATTTTTTAGCTAAAACTGAAATTTTACACTATTTTGTTTACATATGTTACCACATACATGCAATGTAGATTTTGTAACAGTATAAACTAATGTTAGCAAGAAATCTTGTTAACACCCTGAAGTAGAGTTCAAAGACTAGGTTAATCCCATTTTCGTTTCCTTTAGGTAAGTTAAGGAGAATGGAATATGTATGTTCACTTTAGCTACTCATTCGAATAGGCTGTTGTTGTGAAAAATTATTCAGATTAACCTTTCGACCCAGTTGAAACGATTAATTCCTTCTCTTATCTGCCTTTCAAGCTTGTTGAGATGGTATAGCAATCCCTTTAAAAGCCTTTCTTTTCGAAGCGGTTGTAGAACAAAGAAGGATGACTGTAACGACCTGGAATTTTGGATATTTGAAATTGGAATATTTAATTGATTTTAAATATTCAAGTGTTGGTTCTTAACTTGAATTTCAAAATATAACTATTTATGGGGTAATTAAATCACTGAATTTAATAATTGGAAATTGGGTAAAATATTGAATTTGGAGTTTCAAGCTTGATAAAAATAATTAAAGGCTTGTAAAATTTATAGTAATAGTACTGAAGACAATGCAACTTTTAAAATTGAATTTGGAGGTGATTTGTTCAGTTTTAAAAATATATCGTTTAAAAAGACATTTAAAAATAGCCTTTCGAGGCGCAGTCTCGGATTTCGACCAAACCAGTTCCATTGGATCCGTAATAGTGTATTATTATCAGATTTAAAATTTCGTAGCTTTTGGAGTTATTGTGTGGTCATACAGAATATAAACGCGCTGAAAGTTATATCAAAAATTCAGTATAATAAATGGGTCCAAAACGCTATCTTCTCCATACGATCAAATTAGGACTCGAACTCTGTTCCAATGCGTTCAAAATAGGGGTATAACATTATGAACGCCTAGTGGCAGGCCTTGATAGGAAGTCAAAATTTCATGTTGGGTAAATTGAGACAAATTGAATTTAATTAATATATATTATATACCCTAGTCAGCCTACAACTGAAATTCTTTCCCATCAACCGCCATTCTTTCATCTCAGCCCTCCTATCATATACCTACGCAAGCCATCCTAGCCGACCAATCTTGTCCCCTTTTCTTGTTCAAGCACGCTACCCAGCAGCCTTAAATCATGCTTTTCCCCTCTCTTCAAAAATCTGTTCACGAAAGCATGAAAAGAAAAATTAATGGCCAAATAGGAATTCCTTCATTTCTTTTTATAAGAGAAAATTCCTTTCCTTTACCTTCCATTTCCAGTTCAAACTATATCCCCAAATCTCGTTCCTCATTCAATTAAAAAAAGGAAAAATATTGTGCAATCGAAATCATTCGAGGCTGCCTAGGCATCGCGCGTGAGGAAGGGAATGGCCGCCGCTGTGAGCTCTAATGGGGTGTCGTAGGGGATAGAAGCGACTTCATCTTGAGCGAACAACAGCGTGTACCAGACAAGGCATGTACGAGTTCTTACAGTCGCGACTTTGGGGTCGATAGAGCCAAGGTGGTGATCGATCGGCTCTGTCTTCGCGTGGGAACAGAGTTATTTATTGGCGATGGTTCGTTTTCGAGAGCAGGATGCCTGAAAGGAATCTGAATTTAACAGCAAGGTATATATGTATACAATTTATTTATTTTAATTTAAAATTTAATAATATATATAGGAATATATAATATAACAGAGAAGAATATATATGTAGATAAGATCTAGAAAAATAGAAACTTTAAATAGTAATATAGATTATTTTTATAGGTATATGTGTTTTCAAAAATAAAAATAAATGTATATGTACATGTACATATACATATTTTAACCTACTAATTTAATTTTAAAAATACGTATTAAGGTGATTAATTTATTTAATTATTTTAGTTACTAAGAATTATTTATTATGGGAAAATTAGTTTAAAATTAAATTATTAGTTTGAAACCAAATTTTTAGTTTAAATTAAAAAAATAAATGGAAATTAATTGTTCGATTATTTCAAATATTAATAAATCATATAATGTTTATGCAAGGTTGAAAATCGCGAAACCAAGTCGAGATTGAAGTGGATGGCAAATAAAAATAAAGGTGAGATTTTCTCACTCATTTGGATTACCTTGTTAAAATTAAATGTTAAATTTAAATTATTGGATGCCGGACTTGATTTATAAAATTTATAATTTATCTTTTGAATGATATTATATATATTAGAGTGACCGATATTCCCCCATTATATAGCGGATGAGACCCTATGCGCCCCGCATAATAGCGGATGACCCCTTATACCGCGATACTCCCCCCCGAAGTGGGATTGGTATTTTATTTGTTGACTAGCATCTGTAGATGTAGGGAAAAATAGGTTGGAGGTATCCAACTGGATTTTCTAAAAAATTTTATTGTTCACATATATGTTGATATATGATACGATGATAAATTGATATGGATCGAGTGCGAATTAAATCAGTAAATGTTAAATGGCATGGAAATTAAATTTGGCATTTTTAAATACCATAAACAATTAAATTGAAGAATTTAAAAGGAAATTTGAATGAAATTATTTATATTGAAAATTTGATTTATTCTAAAGGAAATTAAGTAGAATAAAATTATGTCTACTAACTGGGGTTTATACTTAACTATTTGCAAATTAGTTTAAGTAAAGACTTGAAATAAAAATTATATATTAAGTGCTTGAAGAGATATTGGAATCAATAAATAGATTTGAATAAAATGAATTTTATTAAGGGATAAATTATAATATAGATTTATAAATATAATTTGTTTTTATAAATAGAAAAAAAGCTCAAAGGAGTTTAAAAATTTATAAACGGGGTTTATAAATAGGAGGGAATAATATAAGTGGATATGGGGAAATATAAGTTAATGGTGTGAAAATATATCGAAAAATGGAAATTTTTTTGAAATAGTAGAATATATTTTAAATAAGAGAAATGGTGATTAATTTGGATATAGTCGATGTGATATGAATCAAGAGGAATTTATGAATCGAATTGGTGAATATTCGATTTTCTAAAAAAAGACTTTTGTCAAGTAAATAGAAATTGTTTAAAAGGAATTTCTAAAATCTATTATACTGTATAAAATTGTTATTTGAATTTAGGATATTCCAAAAGTTAGTTATTATAGTCTTAATAATTATTGAAATAAATACTAAATTTATAATCTGCTTTGTAAATTCAATTATAAAATCCTTTCGAGGTGGGAAGCGAAGTTTAATAAAAACGCATAAGACTATAGAGGAAAGATTCTTATAGAGGCATTATGGAAACTTAAATAAATTCCAAGCATAAGTTAAGAAAACTACGGAAGGTGAAATCAAATTCATGGAAAGTAGAAGTGAAACTGGAGTTTTAAATAAGCATAAATGGCTTTGAAAATATTAAAGGAAATTAACTAAGGAATTATGGGATTTATAGAATTCGTGTGAAATGAGTTGGGAGTTTAAAAATACAATTGTAATCATTTTTGAGGAAAGAAATAGGGAATAAAAGAAATATTTTCCAAGTGTTGGGTTACTAATGAAGTGGGAAAAATATTCTAAGTATTGGGTACAGATTGAAATTTGTTCCGTGAAAATAAAAAAGGATTTGGAAAAACTATTTTCAATTGTGGAAAAAAGAAATAATATCTTGAGTAGATATTTTTAAATAAATAATTTGGGAAATTATTTAAAGCCTAATGTTTGCTTGTGAATGTTATTTGATAGTTAAGTAACCGACTATCAATATTGGCCAATGCGCCGATCGTTTTGAAGAGACCGGGATCAGATTTAATTATCCGAAAACCACTTCGATCTGGTTTGAACGTAGTGAATGAAGGCCGTGAAGATGATGAAGACGGTGATTCCGTTTGTCTAGACCCAAGACAACTTGTATGGATGAATGCTATCAGACCATGTCATTAGAGGACGATGAGCATTCTAAGTAAATGTGTTATAAAAAGGTAACGCATAGCCTCAAGCCTCATCAACCAGGAATGGCTAAAACAGGGGAGGTGCAGCAAGACTAAGTGGGTAGCACCCAATTAGGGTAAGATTTCCCCTTCCAGATGTCCCTTTATTCGGCTGTGTGGGCGGTTGTTGACCCCAACCGTGGGGTGATCTTATTCAGACTATCCAGTAAAGGGTAGCTCCGGTCTTGTGTTGCACGGGATCAGGAGTAGTCCTCGGTACTTTGAAGTTTGATGGGCGGTACCCCAGTAGCCCTGCCATTGTATGGAATCCAATCTACAATAAGCACCCGTACGGTTTTGATTGTGCCCATCTATAGCTGGAACGTAAGATGCAAGCATTTCAGCTGGATTCAATTTTATTTTCTATAGATGTTGTTATAATATCAGAGGTATTTGATAAAAATGTTTTGGTTATCGTAGGGTAAAACCCCGACATATTTATTTGTGGCGTGATCTTACGAGATATCTTTGTTTCAAAGGATTTTCAAAAAAATATAATAATTTAATTGGGTGTGATTTTCTCACGCTAGTTTTCCAAACTGACTCGGGTGTTGTTTTATTATGATGCTCGAGTCAGACCAAGTTGAACAGATCCAGGATAATGTGCTATGGAGCTCACGATGCGAGCTAGAGGACAGAGACGTATCTCCATACTTGAATTATTATTTCCGCTCTGTAAGGACAACTAATAAGCTTTCCAAAGTGATGGATGATTGTTGTACTATGATAATGGTATGTATATATGACAGTATAGATTTTTTTTGTATTTAAAAGCTGCTATTATATTTTATATTTTTGTTCCGCTGTGATTATGAGACTCTGATGTTGTTTTATCTTCTTCTTCTACCTTTTTCTTAATCTTTTACCCCTAGTTATTCGCTCTTTCGTACACTTTGGGTTGAACGAGGAAGAATTATTATCAACTTAAGGGGTACGGAACTGCGGGTCGCTACATTGTGGTATCAGAGCTGAAGGTTAAGCGAGAATCTTGGCTCTGGTGGGGATTACTCATTAGAGATAGAGTCATGTGTACTCTAGAATGAGTTTGAGTGTGTTAATAAATATGAGCGTGTATTGGTCAGTGAATATAAATGTTTTAATATCGTATAGACTTATTGGTTGAGTGGTATATAAATTCTTGTCGAGTAGGGGGACGCCGCTATTAGGATAGGAGTTTATAAACACTTGAACACAATAAACCGACACAATGTGGTTTTGAAGTGGGTGAATGAAATAATTTTACCCAAAAATATATTTTGATATAAAAGGAATAATTTCTGAAATTATTATATATAATGGAAGTGTTTGGATTATAATATTATTGTAAAAAAGATTATAAAATTTGAAATAGTTCATACAACTAATATGGCAAAATTGTATAAGCATAAATTATACATAAGAAGAAGAAAAAAATGAAATTTAACTTGGATTAAGGTGAAAAAATTAAAATTTGGAAATTAAATTAATGGTGATTTGAATAAACTAGTGAAGTAAAATAGTTAAATGAATAAAATGGGGATGTGATTAAATCGAATCAAATTAAAATTAAAAACTAAATAAAGTTGAGTTGAAAATAGAATTGGATTGAAATGAAATTGAATTGAGTGGTAGATGATACTGAATGAATTTAATTCTTACCTAAATAAATTCAAGGAATGGTATGAAATTGAATATATTGTAAAAAATGAATTGGAATAAATAAAAATATGCTTGGGCTATAAATAAGTGGTGTGACTTATAAAGTTTTTTTGAAAAGTATGATAAGAAACCCAAAATAAAATAGTTTGAAATTTTGGAAAATGAAGGAAAATCCAAACGAGAATTATAAAATAAAATTGAACTCAAGAAAATTAAATGAAGTGATTTTTGAAATAAAAATTAAATATTGAATTATTAGTTGGGAGTGAACTAATTAGGTAATTAATTAGTTAATGATATTGGATTAAAATAGAAATGGTTTGAGTGCAAAAAAATCCAATTCAAGTATAAATAAATTAAATATGACCTTGTTATCATTCAAATAAATTCGAAAATGAGTTGAGAAGGTGAATTAAAATTTTGAATGGGTTGAATAAATGGATTAATTGAATTAATTTAGTAAATGGATGAAATTTAATTAAATAAAAACCAAATCAGAGTTTAAATTGGAATTTGGTTATCAGAAAAATAAACTTAAGCTGTGAGGCGAATTAAATCGAAGTAAATAAAATAACTTGAGTAAATATTTGAATGGAAGCTCGGCTTAAGTGAATATGTGAAATGGCTATAGCATGGAATATGTCGAGCTTAATAAAATGTTTTTGAATGAAACTTATTTGGATATGAAATAAAATGCAATGAAAGGATTGTGAATAAAGTTAAAATGGAATGGGGTTAAATGTAAATTGAGTTGGAATCAATTTTAAGGAGCTATAGGCTTAAGTGGTTATTTATTTGAATGAATATCGTCGAATTGCGTTGGAAAAAATTGGTCATTCGACATAAGTAGAAGTAGAAAAAAAAGAAAAAAATCTATGAATTGATAGAAGCAAATAAAATTGATTTTGAAATCCATTGGGACGAATATGAGTTCGTTTGGTTTAAAAATGAATTGATTGTAAGCAAGTGAGTTATAAACCATTCAAAGTAGATGAAAATGGTATATGAATTGGTTGAAAGCAATTAAAATTAAAGTCGGAATCTTATAATTGCTTATAAATATTGTTTGGCATGCATTACTTACAGAATCCATGTGTTTAGTTATCCAAATTAGTGAAATGTTATTAGATTTCATATATATGGTACTTACGTGTTTAAATCGAGTAAGTACATATACATGGAGGCCATTTAGCTGGATTTTGGTCGTGCTAATTGCTAAGCCGCTTGCTTAAAAATGCAAAATAGAGGTACGCCTACGCAATAAAAGGAATAAAAATATAAAATATTGTTGTATTTTTGTTTTTTCGACCATGTAGGTCGATGTATATATATTTATCTTTCTTGTTAAATTGCAAAAGCTCCTCCGTATAAGAGAGACTCTGCCAAAAAATTTCGAAAATTTTGCGAGTTACGAATTTTTTTAGAATTTTTGGAAATTTTTTGTTAATGATGAATTGATTTCAAATTGGAATTGAAATAAAGGGATTTTGGAATTGGAATTGGAATTGAAACTAATTTTTTAGTTGGAACTAAAGGATTAGAAAAGTGAATATAGGATTTTCACTAAATGGGTTTTAGTAAGTGAATGGGTTTGAGGCACTCTTCTTCCTTAGCAATTTTGGAGACGAAATTCTTTTAAGGAAGGAGGAATATAACGACTCAAAATTTTAGATATTTAAAATTGGAATATTTAGTTGATTTTAAATATTCAGGTGTTGGTTTTTAACTTGAATTTCAAAATATAGCTATTTATGGGGTAATTAAATCATTGAATTCAATGATTGGAAATTGGGTAAAATATTAAATCTGGAGTTTCAAGCTTGATAAAAATAATTTAAAGGCTTGTAAAATTTATAGTAATAATACTGAATACAATGCAACTTTTAAAATTGAATTTGGAGGTGATCTGTTCAGTTTTAAAAATATATCGTTTAAATTGACATTTATAAATAGAGTTTCGAGGCGCAGTCTCGAATTTCGATGATACTAGTTCCATTAGATCCGTAATAGTCCATTATTATCGAATTTCAAATTTCGTAGCTTTTGGAGTTTTCATGTGGTCATACGGAATACAAACACGCTGAAATTATATCGAAAATTCAATATAATAACTGTGTCCGAAAAGTTATCGTCTCCATTCGATCGAATTAGGACTTGAAACCTTTTCCAATGCGTTCAGAATAGGGGTATAACATTATAAACGCCTAGCGGCACGCCTCAATAGGAGGTCAAAATTTCGTGCTGAGTAAATCGAGACAAGTTGAATTTAATTAATACACACACACACACACACACACACACACACCCTAGTCAGCCTAAAGTTGAAATTCATTCCCATCAGCCACCATTCTTTCATCTCAGCCATCCTATACTATAGCTATGCAAGCCATCCTAGCCGATCAATCCTGTCCCCTTTTCTTATTCAAGCACGCAACCCAGCTACCTTAAATCATGTTTTTCCCCTCTCTTCAAAATTCAATTCACGAAAGCAACAAAAGAAAAATTAATGGCCGAACGGGAATTCCTTCCTTTCTTTTTGTAAGTGCAAATTCCTCTCCTTAACCTTTCTTTTCTAGTTCGAACTAAATCCCTAAATCTCGTTCCCCATTCAATTACAAAAAAGGGAAATATCGTGCAATCGAAATCATTTTAGGCTGCCCTGGTCATCGCATGGGAGGATGGGGAGGGCCGCCATTGTGAGCTCTGATGGGGTGTTGTAGGGGATAGAAGCGACTTCGCCTTGGGCGAACGGCAGCACGTACAAGATCGACATCAATGCAAGGGGAGTAGTTGCTCCGGTGAGGCGCGATGGTGCTCCAATGAGGCGTGTACGAGTTCTTACAGTCGCGACTTTGGGGTCGACAGAGCCTTGGTGGTGATCGATTGACTCTGTCTTCACGTGAAGGAGTAGAGGTATTGGCTGGCGACGGTTCGTTTTCAAGAGCGGGATGCCTGAAAGGAATCTGAATTTAAGAGCAAGGCATATACGTATACAATTTATTTATTTTAATTTAAAATTTAATAATATATATATAGGAATATATACAGTAAAAAAGAGAAGAATATATATGTAGATAAGATCTTGAAAAATAGAAACTTTAAATGGTAATATAGATTATTTTTATAAGTATATGTGTTTTCAATAAAATAAAATAAATAAATATGCATGTACATATTTTAACCTACTAGTTTAATTTTAAAAATACGAATTAAGGTGATTTATTTATTTAATTCTTTTAGTTACAAAGAATTATTTATTATAGGAAAATTAGTTTAAAATTAAATTATTAGTTTAAAACCAAATTTTTTAGTTTAAATTAAATAAATAAATGGAAATCAATTGTTCGATTATTCAAATATTAAGAAATCACATAATGTTTATACAAGGTTAGAAATCGTGAAACCAAGTCGAGATTGAAGTGGATGGCAAACAAAAATAAAGGCGAGGTTTTCTCACTCATTTGGATTAACTTGTTAAAATTAAATGTAAAATTTAAATTATTGGATGCCTGACTTGATTTATAAAATTTATAATTTATCTGTTGGATGATATTATATATATTGGAGTGGTTGATATTCCCACATTATACAGCGAATGAGACCCTATGCTCCCGAATAATAGCGGATGACCCTTTATACCGTGATATCCCCATCGAAGTGGGATAGGTATTTTATTTGTTGACTAACAACCGTGGATGTAGGGAAAAACAGGTTGGTGGGATCCAACTGGATTTTCCAAAAATATTTATTGTTCATATATATGTTGATATATGATATGATGGATTAATTGATATGGATCGAGTGTGAATAGATTTAGTAAATGTTAAGTAGCATTGAAATTGAATTTGGCATTTTTAAATACCATAAATAATTAAATTAAAGAATTTAAAAGGAAATTTGAAAGAAATTATTTATATTGAAAATTTGATTTATACTAAAGGGAATTAAGTAGAATAAAATTATGTGGACTAACTAGGGTTTATACTTAACTATTTGCTAATTGGTTTCAGTAAAGGCTTGAAATAAAAATTATATATTAAGTGCTTGACGAGATATTGGAATCAATAAATAGATTTGAATAAAATTAATTTTATTGAGGGATAAATTATAATATGGATTTATAAATATAATTTGTTTTTATATATAGAAGAAAAGCTCAAAGGAGTTTATAAATTTATAAACGAGGTTTATAAATAAGAGGGAATGATATCAGTGGATATGTGGAAAATATAAGTGAATAGTGTGAACATATATCGGGAAATGGAAATTGTTTTGAAATAGTAGAATATATGTCAAATAAGAGAAATGGTGATTAATTTGGATATAGTCGATGTGATATGAATCAAGAGGAGTTTATGAATCGAATGGGTGAATATTGGATTTTCTAAAAAAGACTTTGTTGAATAAATAGAAATTGATAAAAGGAGTTTTTAAAATCTACTATACTATATAATTTTTAAAACTATTATTTAAATTTAGGATATTCCAAAAGTTAGTTATTATAATACATAATATTTATTGAAATAAATACTAAATTTATAATCAACTTTGTAAATTCAATTATAAAATCCTCTCGAGATGGGAAGCAAAGTTTAATAAAAAAGGATAAGACTTTAAAGGAAAGATTCTTATAAAGGCATTATGGAAACTTAAATAAATTCCGAGCATAAGTTAAGAAAACTACGGAAGGTGAAATAAAATTCAAGGAAAGTAGAAGTGAAACTGGATTTTAAATAAGCATAAATGGCTTTGAAAATATTAGAGGAAATTAACTAAGGAATTCTGGGATTTATTGTATTCATGTGAAATGAGTTGGGAGTTTAAAAATAAAATTTTAATGATTTTTTTGCAAAGAAATAAGAAATAAAAGAAATATTTTCCAAGTGCTGGGTAACTAATGAAGTGGGAAAAATATTCCAAGTATAGGGCAAATGTTGAAATTTGATTCGTGAAAATAAAAAGGGATATAAAAAAACTATTTTCAAGTGTGGAAACATAGAAATAATATCTTGAGTAGATATTTTGAAAGAAATAATTTGGGAAATTATTTAAAGCCTAATGTTTGCTTGTGAATGTTATTTAGTAGCAAAATAACCGACTATCAATATTGGCCAATGCGCTGATCATTTCGAAGAGACCGGGATCGGATTTAATTATCCGAAAATCATTTCGATCCGGTTTGAACGTAGCAAATGAAGACCGTGAAGATGATGTTTTATTTTGTCCAGACCTAGGACAACTTGTATGGATGAATGCTATAGACCATCGTCATTGAAGGACGATGAGCATTCTAAGTAAATGTGTTCTAAAAAGGTAATGCATAGTCTCAAGCCTCATCAACCGGGAATGGCTAAAACCAAGGAGGTGCAGTAAGGCTAAGTGGGTAGCACCCAATTAGGTAAGATTTCCTCTGTCTAGATGTCCCTTTATTCGGGTGTATGGGCGGTTGCTGATCCAGATCGCGGGGCTATCTTATTCGAACTATCCAGTAACAAGTAGCTCTGGTCTTGTGTTGCAAGGGATCAAGAGTGGTCCTCGGTACTCTGGTCTAGGCCAGTTACTGTGGCGGACGGTACCTTAGTAGTCCTACCATTGTATGGAATGCAATCTCCAATAAGCGCCCATACGCTTTTGATTATGCCCAACTATTGCTGGAATGTGAGATGCATGCATTTCAGCTAAATTCTAATTTACTTTCTATAGACACTTTTATAATATCAGACGAATTAGATAAACATGTTTTGGTTATCATAAGGTAAAAACCTGGCATATTTATTTGTGGCGTGGTGTTACGAGATACTTTTGTTTCAAAGAATTTTTAAAAAAAATTATAATAATCCAATAGGGTGTGATTTTCTCATGCTAGTTTTCCAGACTGACTCGGGTGTTGTTTTATTATGATGCTCGGGTCAGACCGAGTTGAACAGATCCAGGATAATGTGCTATGGAACTCAAGAGGCGAGCTGGAGGACAGAGACGTATCTCCATACTTGAATTATTATTTTTGCTGTGTAAGTACAGATAATAAGCTGTCCAAAGTG
Organism: Allium cepa; assembly: GCA_030765085.1. Taxonomy (NCBI): domain Eukaryota; kingdom Viridiplantae; phylum Streptophyta; class Magnoliopsida; order Asparagales; family Amaryllidaceae; genus Allium; species Allium cepa. The sequence continues at coordinate 908,956,865 of CM060938.1, read as the reverse complement.
ATGGATGATTGTTGTACTCTGATTATGGTATGTATATATGACAGTACAGATTTCTTTGTATTCAAAAACTTTTATTATATATTATATTTTATTCCGCTACGATTGTGAGACTCTGATGTTGTTTTATCTTCTTCTTCTACCTCTTTCTTCTTCTTTTACCCCTAGTTATTCGCTCTTTCGTGCACTTTGGGTTGATTGAGGAAGAATTATTATCAATTCAAGGGGTATGGAACTACGGGTCGCTACAATGGCTCTAAGAATCCAAGATTAAGACTTAATTTGGCGATTTTCAACCCTGTCGAAGGTTTAACTCGTTTAGTGGTTATAGCTTGGGTCAGGAATCTTGGATTGAGGTTTCGATTCCATCGAAAGCTGTAGTCTTAAATGTCTTGAGATTAGGTTGGGAATCTAAGGTTTGAGTGGACTAGTATAAAGTTTCGACCTTGTCGAAGGTAGAAGTCTTGTGAAAGGTGGCCTAGAGTCTATAACTGGTATTGTTTGAAAATATAAAGGCTTCGACTTAGTCGGAAGAGACTTTTCGATATGGTCGGCACCTGCGACACAATATTAGACCTGATAAAAGCTTGTGAAACAATTAAGTGATTAAGAATATATGAAGATTTTCCTTTCTCAACTCGATGAAGATTTTATTGATTAATCTCCCCTAATTCAATTTACGAATTAGGGTTTATAGCTTTTAGAATTAAGTAAATACAAGTATAGAATGTCTGAGTTTGGATCCCCAAATCTAGACCCCTTGGATCTTATTTATAGATGTGGGTCAGCAACTTTCAACCCCAATGATTTCGATCTGGTCGAATGGTGTCCACCGTGTTGTCTTTGGAATGTTCCCGCCTTTGTCGAATGGGATGGTTACACTTTTCTTGCTTTGTAGGAGCTTCCAACTCCTTCAGTAGACTTCATCCAATAGTTTCGAAGGTGTTGCAATATTGATGGTTTCGACTCTGGTAGTCGCTTTTGAACTTTTTCTTGTGACTTGATGCGAAACCTCCCTGGATAATAATTGCTTGAACCGTTTTGAAAGGCTTAGTTTGGCTTTCGAAAGGATTGCTCGAGCCAACGCATGTTTTGAGTGGTTTGAGTGAAGGCGAAACTTTTGGTTTCGAAAGGGTTGGTGCATACATGAAGAGTTGCCCTCCTTTGCCTTCGAAAGGTGTTGCTTTAACTCATTCAAAAGGTCTTCATGTATATGGAATCGTCTACTTCGAAAGGTGGGCACTGAAGTGGAAAGGTGCTTTCAACCCTTTCGACCCCATCGAAAGGTTGTGAAACTTCTGGACTTTGGCTTTAGCATCCTTTCGACCCCTTCGAAAGGTTGTGAGACTTCTATAATTTAGCTATAGCATCCCTTCAACTACTTCAAAAGGACCTATTGAGCTCCTATTTCTTTATCTTCTTCTTTATATACAAAGTGGTTGTGAAACTTCTATACTTTATCTTTGGAAAAGTTGTGAAACTTATGTAATTTATCTTATGCTAAAACTTTTATACTTCTATCGAATGTTACTATCAAAATTGCTTTCGACCTTGTCAAAACCACATTGAGTAGAAGGTAAAGAAGAACGAACTCCAGACGGTCCTTTCAAAAGAGTCAAAATGATGTTATAGATAGAATATAGAAGTTTCACAACCTTTCGAAGGATTCAAAAGGATACTGCAGCCAAAATCCAGAAGGTTCACTACTTTTCGAAGAGGTCAAAAGTGTGAGAAGCACCCTTCCTCTTTTGTGTCCGCCTTTCGAAGCAGATGATTTCGCATACATGAAGACCTTTTGAATGAGTTAAGGCAACACATTTCAAAGAAAAAGGAGGAAAACTCTTCATATACATGCCAAACCATTTGAAACCAAAGGTTTCGCCTTCGCTCAAACCACTCAAAAACATGCAGTTGCCAAAGCGATCCTTTCAAAGCCAAACCAAGCCTTTCAAACCAGCCGAAGCCATTATTATCCAGGGAGGTTCCGCATGTCACAAGAAAAAATTCAAAAGCGACTAACAGAGTCGAAACCATCGGTATTGCAACACCTTTGAAACCATTGGTTAAAGGCCACCGATGGAGTCAGAAGCTCCTACAAAGCGAGAAAGGTGTAACCATCCCATTTGACAAAGGTGGGAGCATTCTAAAGACAACGCGGTAGACACATTTCGACCAGATCGAAAGCATAGAGGTCAATAGGTAGTGACCTGCATATATAAATAAGACCTAAGAGGTCTGGTTTTAGGGATATGAACTAAGTCATTCTGTACTTGTATTTCCTTAATTCTAAAAGCTGTAAACCCTAATTTGTAAATTGAATTTGGAGAAATTAAAAGATAAAATCTTATTCGCGTTGAGAAAGGAAAGTCTTCATATATTCTTAATTACTTAGTTGTTTCATAAGTTTTTATTAGGTCTAATCTTGTGTTATAGGCAAAGACCATATCGAAAAGTCTCCCGACTAAGTTGAAGCCCTTATATTTTCATGCAATACCAGTTATAGACTCCAGGCCACCTTTCACAAGAATTCTACCTTCGACAAGATTGAAACTTTATACTAATCCAGTCTAACCTTAGATTCCCAGCCCAATCTCAAGACATTTAAGACTATAGCTTTCGACAGGGTCAAAACCTCAATCCCATATTCTTGACCCAAGCCTTAACCACTAAAGGACTTAAGCTTTCGACATGGTCGAAACTCGCCAAATCAAGTATTGCTCTTGGATTCCTAGAGTTATCCTTCTACATTTTGCAACCGCTTCAAAAAGGAAGGCTTTCGAAGGGATTACCATACCATCAAGCTTGAAAAGGTGATAAGAGTTGGATCTAAACATGTTTTCACTATAGCAACCTGTTTGAAAGGGTAGCCAAAGAGAACATACATATTCTATTCACTTCAACTTACCTAAGTGAAACCAAAAAGAGATTAACCTAGTCCTTTAACTCTACTTCCAGGTGTTGACAAGATTTCTTATTAACAACTAATAAAGGGGTTATGTAAATAATTTTTTTTCGACATTTTGGCTAACATATACACTATTTAACACTAAATTATGTTACACTAATGCACATATGCACTAATGACACAAAATTAGCCTTAATTGTGGATTAATTATCGGATTTTACACCAATAACCTTAACTAACATTTCCCAGTCGACCAATATAAAACAATAAATAGTCACAAATTAACATTAATTTTACCATTATTTGGAGTGATCAGTTTAGGGGAAGAATATACTTGATTTTTGATTAATTGAAGGTGTAGATAGTTGGAGATCGCAAATTGATAAATATTCCAATGAGTGTTGACTAGGGGCGATGGCCGGGCGACAAAGCTTGGTTGCATTTGGGGGAGAATTGTCGGGTTTTAGGGAGGAAATAATGAATTAGGTTGGGCTCGAATGAAGGTATAATTGCTACATTCCAACTGCTACCGACACTCGTCGATGGCTATGTTTAATGGTGGTTTTTGACGAATTCCGGCTATTTAATTAAAATTTCACTCCATTTAAAATAAATTCAGTTCAATTTAATTTATTATGAAAATTTAATCTGCTATAAATTTTGTAGAAAGTTTACAATAATTGGTTTTTGTTTCTAACTATTAAAAATGTTGTTTTTATTCATTATACAATAATTTTTGAACGATTTGATAATTAATTATGAATTTTAAATGTGTTTAACATAATAAATTCATATAAAATAAAATATTGGTAAAAAAAATTGTTGAACCATATGTCCATCAAAGGTATTTTGGACATACCATCAAAACATGAAGAAAAAATAAATCGGTTTAAGGTATCAATCTTGATTTTTCAAATTTATAGCCATTCATCGACATTTAGAATAAATCTTTCGTTCGAATGTCAAACAATCTTCGAACGAGATGAAATTTAAACCCTAATATAAAATATTATGCACTTATCCAATTTGTAAGGTTGGATTTAAAAAAACATGTAGAAAAAAAATATAGACATCAAACAGGTCATTTTCATTGAGTTATCCTAACAATATATATCAAGCGTTTTACAACTCCATGGAAAATCATACATTTTAAGTCTAATTTTTGTTTCCATCATTTTTATCAATTTTAGCTATATGGGTTGAATAAATTAATACATTATATGTGACCTGATTTTCATCTCATTTAAAGATCATCTGGACTTCAACTGGAAGGTTTATTTTCGAATGTAGACGAACGACAATAAATTTAGGAATCAAGAACGTCATCCTAAATTTATTTACCTTTTTACCATATTTTCAAAGTAAGTCCAAAAAACTTTAGATCGACATAAGAATGAAAAAAAAATTGTGCAGAATATTTTCTTTTATTTGAATTTATAATTTTAAATACATTTAAAAATTCATAATTGGTTACACAACAATTAAAAAATATATTTAGATTCATAATACAACTACGTATCATAAATTTCACCGAAGTAGTATAATTAACGGACTAGAAGTTACAAAGACAGATCGATTGAGTTTGATTTTCAATAAAATTAAATATCGAATTACATAATAAAAGGTTATCAAAAACACTAATTTAATTAACCACAAACCATCGTAAAATTTAAGAGTTGAATGAAAATAAATTAGTATTTTTAAGCATATTTTAAACTTCTATAATTGATAACTTAAAATAACGTGGTGAACTAAATTAACTAAAATAATGAGTAGTCGAATACAGTCGAAAATGATGTGATAAAGCCATTAGCGGCCGTCGGAACGGACAGTTGATATTTACCACTTTTCTAATATTGCACTACTTCATTATCTACTTCATTATGCTTACATAAACCTTTTGAATTTGCTACTAATTTTAAACCACGTAGGATTATAAAATATTTTATTTCAAAATTTTTTGAGTCAAAAAGTGGTTGGAAAAAATGGATGGAAATTGGAAAAATATGAGTAACAAATTGCTACGATAGCTGAAAAATGACATAAGAGGGTTTGTGCGCTATTTTGGTATGGAAAAGAAGATGGAATGGAATGGCAATTAGATTTCCATTGTATATAAAAACGGACAATCTAATTGCCATTTTATTTACCCCTGAATTCTTTGAAAAATGAATTAGGCAGTTGGTTCATGTGCATCTAAGTGCATAGGCTGTTTTGTTCGGTTTTTACAGTACAAACAAAATAGATGTTGAGAATGTTCTTAAGAGATTACATACGTACCGTAGAAAAATATAATTATTCTTTTCATTTGAAGAAGCATTAATTCTTTAGACGACAAGCACTGTGTGCAATTCTCGTTCTCTTTGTTGTTTTATGTCACCTATGTATGATTACTGTGAACATTTTGATCGTAAGTACCATATAATAATCTGATTAATCACTCTAATAATAATTGGAATGAATGTGAAATGCAGAAAAAACAACATTTGAAGTCCGACATTCAATAATCCCCTATGCACGCTAATAGAATAAGGAGCTCGTTACCTTAGTAGAAAATGTAACATTTACCTACATGATGTTACATATGACATTCAAACACTTATAACTAAGGCGTTGATGGGGCGTTGGAATAAAGTTGGTGTATACCCTATGTAAAAGCACTGATGCCCTTTAGATGCCTTTGTCATGGCATCGACGTGGTGTTTGCTTTGCGCCGACCCTAAATATAAGACCCCCAATCAACGTTCTTTCTTTCCCACTTTCCTAATAATAGGAAAAAAAGAAGATTTCCATCCTCCTTCCTCGACTTCGACAACCGTAAGTCCCCCTTCTATTCTATCGACTTTGATACCTGCAAGTCCTCAACATCGATAGCAGCTATCCATTGATTTCAAATGCCATGTAATCCTCCTCCTCCATCAACTTTGATAGCAGCAAGCCTACGACCTCCTTTTGCATGGACTTCTGACGTTGTCACCTCCTCCTCCCTTGACATTGCTGCAAAGCATAAGCCAATATCCCTATGTCACGGCCTGTTTCTCCGTACCCTTTGAATCGACAATAAACCACAAATTTCCAACTCAAATTGCATGAAAAGATGGAACATGAAAGGTAATAAAGAAAATAAGATAGAACAGAATCTCACACAAATGGAATAATATATAATATTGAAAAAAAATCTTTACAGCGGAAAACTTTTACATTACATATATCAGAGTCTAGCTTAAATTCAGCTTTGGACAGTTATAAGCATATGTCCTTACAATTGCTGACAAACATCAAACTAAAACTAACAAACCATAGCGGATAGTATAATATGTCCATACGTAGATGAATATCTCTAGCTCTCCTCTGAAAACTCCAACCGACTTCAACTAAACCCGAAACTACTCGGATCTGACACGAGTATTAAAAAACCTGGATCAGGCATGATAAACTAGCGCGAGATACTCGAAATTTAAAATGACTATATTATCAAAACCGTTGAAAAGAAGGGTACCCCATAAGACCACGTCCACACATAAACATAGATAGGTTTTTACCTTATGGTAACCAAAACACTTTATACCAAAATACACTTGATATTATTTTTAATGACATTCTTTTGAAAACACTTTTCAAATAAACTTATTCAAATAATGCATCAATGCCCAGACTATGTCTAAGGTAATATGTTTGGACTAGGTCAACGGAATATATTGAACGGAATATATGATACCAAAAAGGGGTAGCTGAAATGTTTGTAAGTCATTACGGCTATTTAGGGAATACAATCAAAACCATAAATCTCCTATTGTGATTGGATTTCCAACATGATAAGAAACTCGTGGAAAGATCAATCTGTATCCACGGCTTATGTCCAAGACTCAGACGCTGTTATACAACAACACAAATGGCTAAAAGGGGATACAATCTCCGAATAACACCAAGGACTCGGACTTCGCGCATCCTTGCCATGAGGCCTAGACGTATCTGGTATCTAGGGTTCAGAACATTTGATAACCCAAATCACTACCATCCGAAATGCGAGCATACATCTGACCATATAGAATCCCATCATAATCGGGGTATGAGGCTTGCGAGGCTATGCTCAATTTCTTCAAAACCATGCTTTTCATACAAAACCATGCTTTTATCATAACATGTTCCACTTTGAATGCCACATTGTCATTCCTTTGATCAATATTTGACACACACAAGCATACAACCTCTAAGCTCGTATGTATCAGAGAAGGGTGTTTAGCTAAGAGAAGTTGCCTTCTCCACCACCAAGCAGATGTACATTTGTAAAAGTCAAACGTTATGTCTCAAAAATGCAATATTAAACATTCATCCATACAAGTTCGTTTTGAAACTGAACAAAACGAATGAACTTTCCTCGGCCATTGCTAGGTGAGAAGCCCTTGTGGTTTTGAGGTTTTTCACAACAAAGAGACCATTGCTACAATATAGTAAATCGGTAGTTCATCCCTAATTAATCAACAAGTAGTCCCTCGTTATTATTTGTCTCAATATCTCCGTCTTCAATAATCTTCATTCTTCGAACACATAAACTGGTTCCTAGTGGTTTTTTTATAGGAATCACTCAATCCGACCTCGGTTCCTACGAAACCAATTATCACTTTAAAAGATGTTAAGTTCATATGTGTATATCAATCATTAATCAATTACTTCAACTTTTGTAAAATATCTTTCTTAGGTCTATTCTTTTCTATTTATTCTATTTTCTTTTCAAATGTATATGGAATCATTATGCCTCATTTATCAGATCATTTGTTTTATATAAACCTGGAATAATTCCAAATCATTTTCGCTTTTACTTAGGAAAACTTTTCTAAATCATTCTTTTAATCTTAATCAAAGATTTCTTCTATTCAAGCTATAAATTTTAACTTAGGGAAAATATGCTCAAATCATTCATTAAATCTAAGTTAAAGATTCCTTTCTTAACTTCAAATCATATTTTTTCAAATCGAAGATTATAGTAACTGAGCACAACTGCCACTTTAAATTTGGTAAATTTCACCTCCAAGGACTAATGGCAAATAATCCTACGTCATGAAGATCTTCACTTTCAATGATCTTTGTCTTCAGTATGTTTTATTTTGAAAATTAGTTTGAAGGGGTTTTCAGATAAGAATCACCCAAATTCAATCCCGGTTTTTCGGATATGAATCACCCAAATCTGATCCCGGTTCCTTCGTGCTATTCATCGAATAAATGGTGTTAAGTGTTTAAATAACGTTCAAATAATTTGTTTCTTTTATTTTATTTTGGAAAAACTTAAATATGATCTTTTAGAGCATCCGGGCTTTCCTTTCGATATGTTTCAACCCTCGTATAAAAAGAGAAAACATAGGTCAGGTATGCTTAAGGCATTGGTTGTTCCATTCCTAACTTTAGTCAAACACCTTGTTTTATCTTCCCAGATCTCACAAGCGGGACAAATGGACTAGTCGTTTCCGCATACTCAGTTATGTAATACATTTAATAAACTTTACTTTTTTGTTTAAGTGGTATAAACAATTCCACTTAACCGTTTATTCAAACTCATAATTAAAACTTCCAAATCATTTTAAATTACTTAATTATTATTTTAAAATTATTCATAAAAGACTTAGGAAAGAATTGTTTTAAAACTGCATTTCAAAAGTTATTAAAAACTGCTGCAAAAAGCATTGCGAAAAGTGTAGCAAATAGTGTTTTAAAAGCTATATTCTTCAAAATGACTTTTATATCATTTAGAAATCCATATTTTCAGCTTAAATCTCTTTTAAAACATTTTAAAAGATTTATCAAATTTATTTCATATTTTTATCATTTAAAAATATCATTTAAAGAAATTCCTTTTTGGATTCTAAACTGCAAAATCGCGATGTTTTTAGAAAATTGTTTTGAACATATTTCAAACTCTACTTGATGAAAATTTTATTTTCTTTCTTTGTTGGAGAACTATTATCATTGTGGACCAAAGAATTTTTATTTTAAAGAAATTCGACTTATAAATCATTGTCTACGTTAATTTGAAGCTAAGGGCCAAAATTTATGAACTACCGTTACGGGGCGAGCTCGATTTTGATCAATTTTGTGGATTGCTTTGGAACTTGTCTGAAACACTTCAAATTTGTTTTAAACCATATTTAAACTATTTTAACTTGTTTAAAACAATATTTTCATCATTTCAAACTTATTTTTCAATTCATTTCATATTATATTATTATATTATTATAATATCATTTCAAATCTTTTTAGATATTTTGAAACCATTAAAAGGCTAAATAATTTCCATACACACATTTATCTAGATTTAATTCTCATTTAATTAACTATGCTTACTAACCATTTCTCTTATCATTTGATTTTATCAAACCAAGTTATCATCCATATCACAAATATACAATTAGCCATGATATCAACCAAGTTTTCAACCATTAAATCATCCAACATATAATAAAATTTTCATGTTATTAACTTGAAATATTTTAAGAAATTAGTAACTTTAAATATGAGTACTCACCTTTAACCCAATCTTTTAACTTCCTACCAACATTCATTTAATCCAACACTTCACTAAATACTCTTATCTTCACCAAATCATCACCTAGACAACTCTAACTCGCTTTTTATTACTCGACCAACACTTTACTTCCACTTGCTCTCGACCATAAGTCTTCCCCTCTTCCATAGGTTCGGCTGCACCTTTATCCTCCCCTTCCTCCATCATTTCTTCAGTTCTTAGATGCTAAACCATGTTTTGGTGATATTCAAAGATCCTTGGCATAGTTTGGTGATGTTTGGAGTTGATTTGATATGATTTCGAGAAAAGTTAGTAAGGAAAAGAGAGAAGAAGAAGCCAATAAAGAAGTGGAGAAAATCTTGTACAAGGAAGAAGAAGAAGTGAAAAAGTGAGAAAGTGGATGCTTATTTATAGAATTTTTTTTTGGATTAGAATAATATTTTGTAAAAGACCAAAATACACTTTACTGCTTTTTAAGCAACCTTTTTTTCCAACACTTAACATAACATTTCAAATCATTACTTTATGTCATTTTCACTTAATTACTAAGTAAAAAATGTAATAATTATGTTTGATTTGATTTTTACTTTTTGCTTTCAAATGACAAGTTTGTCTTTTTGTGCTTACTTTTTCTTATTCATATTCTATAATTTTCTAAGTATGTTTATTAAAAGTAAACTTGATTACAGAATTAATTAATACTTCTACTATTTGAATATATGTTCCTATATAAGAAAATAAAGATGCGACGATGTTGCGATAACTTTTAATCGGCAAAACATTGATTTTTGAAAAAATGTTTTGCGGTCATGTTTTGATGTTTTAGTTAAACTATTTAATTATGTAAATCAAATTTAAAAATAAATTTGTATAATGCTATTTAAAAATATAAACACACATAAATAAATTAAAATAATTTATTTAACTGTTGAAACTTACTTTTCTAAAATCAGCATTTTGTCACTTTTGTCGATATAGGCAAATGTTACTATTTTTGTGCATACTTCTCTTTCCAAATCCTATCTAATATTATATAAATCATATAACCTTACCTATTCTATATTTAAAATCACTTTAAATAGTATATTTTAAAGTGGTCAAACTCTGGGTTATTACATTCTCCCCTTCTTAAAAGAATTTTTTTCTCGAAATTACCCAGAACGAAAGTTTGTCTAAAACATTTATCTTTAAACTTAATTCCATATAATATACACAAGTATCCGTATGAAATATCTTATTCGATCTCCAATTCGAATGCACAACTTTATTTCCAAACTAGTATCGATCCCTTGATCATCTAATGAGGACTCTGATCAGGCTCTTTGCTCAGAAACATTTGCTTTCCTTCCATAGCTCTCAACTATGATAGAAAATACAAGTACCCAACCATAAACCCTAATTAATGTTCACCGTCAAGAATTGAGTGATAAATCCTTCTTCGGACTAGTATAAACACCTTAAAGTTCCGAATTCGAATCTTAAATCAAAACTAGTGTGATGAGATGTTGTACATATAACATGTGTATTTATTAACCCTAAAATACATTCATAAAAACTTTATCTTAAGCTCAACCACTTTATAAATGTGCTTCTTTATATAATCTCTTTTATCATTTATTTTCAAATATTTTTATTAAAGGAAAATATTCAAAAGAAACCATTTTTCACTTAAAAGATCATTTATCTTTTTAAAAAGTTTTCCCATAATCTTTTAACTTGGTATATTTCCTTTAACACAAATATTATTTATGAATCATTTCGTAAACTATTACTTAAGTTTATTTCATCTTATAATTTATGTAAATCAATCACTTTAAAGAATCCTTAATTAATGCTGGAACTCATTAATAAAATATTTTCCCAGTTATAATTGCCTTTTCAAAGAGTCGTGATTTTACGTAAGCGTATAGATAGTTCATGGCTTAAATCTATATTTGTATGATATACCTTTACATCCTAAGAGTATATACGAATCCCAAATTTCAAATTGATTTTACTTAAATCCGTCTCTCTAACAAATTTAAACTTTGTTGTAATTTACTATTATCTCAAATTCATAAATTATAAAACTTATTTCTTATTTAATACTATTATTAATTTTCTAGATTTGAATTCTTTTTATAAAAACAACCCTTATTTAAATCCTCAAACTCTTAACTCTTAAGTTTTCTTTATAAATCAGATTTATAAATTATCTTTATCTTATTTCATTCACTTAAAGTATTTCACAATGGTTTATCTTTTACCGGAATATTCCATAAATTCTTTAGCTTTGAGATTGGTGTGATTCAAAAAAATTTGACTGTCCAAAATCGTTGAGAAATTTGTTTTATTTATCAATTAGCGATCCTAATTTATCTTTGGTTTAAACACTTTTACAAAGATTACTAATCAATGATTCACATTATTTATTTAACTTAAGAAAATTATATAGATCGAGTAACTCAAAAAACAATCCAAGGAACTGGGTACTACCAATAGTATCATATACCCTCTTAACGAGAGGAGTAATACTTCAGAGAAGTGCTTACCATCTGAACACATCACTTGCCTATTTTTAGTTTATTTTCGAGTCAATCGAATTAGTTATCATAAAATATCTATTTTTGTTTAAAATAATACCATAATCAAAATCCTTTAGAGATTACTTTATAAAACTTATTTTATAAATTCATTTTATCTTATATTAATTAACTTTATTTTAATTACCACAACTCTTTAAATTAGTCGAATTTAAATTCTCATTCCTTTTATGTTTATCTTTTTAACAATCATTTAAATACATTTTTATCTTATGTGTTCATTCCTTAAACAAATCTTCTTACCAAACACCTTATAGTTAAATTGTGAAACTTAATTCACAAGGTATCTGTACTAAACTTTTAAATCAAACAATTGATCAATTTATGATAGTAACTTAACATTATCATTTATTAATTTATTATTTTGGAACAAGTATTAAAGATCTTAATTATCTTATCCGGTTTCTTACTTATCGATTATCTTTATGAAACATCTTATAGTCAAATAGTGAAATTCTAATCACAAGAAGTTCATATTTAAATTTCACTAATCCCGATTTCTAATTATACAACATTTCAAAATATATACTTTATATTTAAAATATAATCCTAGGTAAAATTATTTCATTTACCAATTTTTTTTAAAATCAATGTGTCGATTCGTCTTGTTTAAATGTTTTGGAACCCTCATCGATAACGGTGAACAGGCACATCAATCAGAATCGATAAATCACTCAACAGTTAAATCAACACAAATTAATTTATTAGTCACTAACAAATACGCACTCATATATAATATACTCAAACTCATTCTAGGGTGTTACTAACCTTATCTCTAATGAGTCACTCATTCTAGGGTATTACTAACCCTATCTCTGATGAGCCTTTACCCTACAAAGCCTCGGTTCTCGCTTAACCTTCAGCTCTGGTACCAAATGTCATGGCCCGTTTCTCCGTATCCTTTGAATCGACAATAAACCACACATGTCCAACTCAAATTTCATGTAAAGACGGAATATGAAGGGTAATAAAGAAAATAAGGCAGAACAGAATCTCAAACGAATGGAATAATATTGAACAAATATCTTTCCAGCGGAAAACTTTTACATTGCATATATTAGAGTCTAACTTAAATTCAGTGTTAACGTAAGAATTAGACGCTAACACCCCGGTGTAAGTAGAGTAAATGTGAAAGCACCACCCGTTAATATGGGAATTGGAAACAAGCAGAAATCGCAGAAAAACAGTAGCGAGACAACAGTTTTATAGTGGTTCGGCTCCGAGTTGAGCCTACGTCCACTTTAATCTTCTTTATTGCCGAATCGATTACAACTTTACAACAGTCTTCAAATACAACACTACAAAGACAAGTAGTTAAAACTTCGATGCGGAAGAACTCTTTTAATCCATGTCGAAGGAGTTAGATTTCTTCTTGAAGTTTGATGAAGTGTCTTGCGTGTTTGAAGTGTCGGGTGAGTTGAGAAAACAGCAGAGTATCGGCGTTCCTAAAATGAGCCAAAAGGTCCCCCCATTTGGTGGTGTAGGCATGATATTTATAGGAAATTTCTGGAGTAAGTCGTAGATCGTGGGCGACCTAGGGTAGGTCGTAGGTCATAGGTCGTAGGTCGTAGGTCGTCAGCGACCTGAGAGATGCGAGCTACAGCTTATTTTGGTTACACTTGGTCTTCTCTGAGAGGATTAGTAGGTCGTGGGCGACCTAATGAGGAGGCAGTATGTATGCGGCCTCACACTATGTTGACCCGCTAGGTCGTTAGGTCGCTAGGTCGCTAGGTCACTAGGTCGCTAGGTCGCAAGGTCGCACCTCTCATGGAATCACCAGAGTCTTTAGCCGTTAAGTTGTAGGTCGTTGAGTCCTTTAACAGGTTAAGTCTTTAGATTGCTGTCTTCTGTAAGTCGTTAAGTCGTGGTACCTTTTAGGTCGGTACTCCGCTTCAGCAGTTAGGTCGCTAGCCCGCTTCATTGGTTAGGTCGCTAGCCCGCTTCATTGGTTAGATCGCTAGCCCGCTTCATTGGTTAGATTGCTAGGTCGCTTCATCTTTAGGTCGCTTACTTCAGTTAGGTCGCTGAGTCAAGAAATTGTGGAGTTAACATTTTCCCCTTGAAGTACACGCTTATGCCGTAGGTCATGTGCTTCGACCTAATTCCTCTAGGACGAGAGCGACTCAACTAGCTCGCTAGCTCGCGTGCCGATACGTCTTCCTCTCTCTCCCCTATATAAGCCGTTACGTCGTTTCTTCTTCCTTTATCTTACTGCTTGTATTCTGCCGCCGCCATTACTATCTTTGAGCTCGAGATTCATCACAGCAAAACTCACTTCTCCAATCACCACTCCTAACAACAATTTTAGGTAAATTGATCACCTCTCTGTTGTATTCGCCATCGATTTCCCTGTAATCACTTCCATACGGTTCCTGTCACCCCGCCGTAAGACTTCCTCTTGATTCGTCCTCCGATCACCATTAAATTGTTTGCAATTGCTCTTAGAAATGATTCGGCCTATCATTTCTTACAACTTTTCCTGGAAACTTGGAGGAGACAATGGAGTTTTAGGCGTTCAAGTAGGTGTTAGGTTAACGGGTTAGTGGATAGCGAGTTACGTCATGGTGCCTTTGGATGATGCAATGGTGATGGACATATGGCAGCACTTGAGTGGAGGACAGATTTTAGAGTTTCTGATGAGAGACAGCTCTGTGTTGCCGAGTTACTTCGGAAGCGACCTAGTAGATCTTGAGCGACATACACCCTTTACGACTTAAGAGATCTGACCGTCCTAACAAACCGGCCGACTTAAGAATCCTTACGACCTAAAAGGAACTGAGCGACTTAACTCATAGCGACTTAACCTTTAGATCGTGTGAGCGACTTAGTCTTTAGGTCGTATGAGCGACATAGCACTTAAACAACTTCTCACTGCCGAACTGCTTCTTGCGACCTAGACCAATTTCAATCCAACTTGTTAGGTCGCGAGCGACCTAGGACTTAGATTCAAACTGCCTTGCCTTGAAGCATTACTTTAACTTAAATTCCAACTTGAACTGTCTAAATAACTTGCCTGAACTTATTGTGCCCCTTTACAGATTATATTATCTTTAATGCTAATAACCTGTTAAACATAACATTCGCAGAAAAATGGGACGAATATACTGCCACTGATCGCCCACATCAAATGACAGATTAGTCGATAAAGGATAATAACCTTAAAGAAATTATATGAAATGTTGTGAATCAACAAATTCAAGTGAAGTATTGAAGCAAAGCAATCTTAATTAATTAAAGCTGATTTGTTTGCATCAACGCTGCACTTGTATTCGGACTTAAAGCAACAAGCCTTGAAATTTAATAATTGACAAATGCCTGTTAGTTTAATTTCAGTTATATTTTCTTGTTGTTTTATTAGTTTTGCACAACACTTCACACATTTAGGAAACGTGCACCTTCATATTTGAATATCCAGTTCCTTGTGTAGAACGTCTTCTCAACAAGAGGAAATGGTAGGACAAGTCGGAGAGGCCTTCCCGATAGCCAACCCACTGGATAATCCCCCAGAGAGGACTCCAACTACCCTGACTCCGCGGGTGTTCAATCAACTACGCATCCGGCTTGGAATTGCTGAAGCGGATGCTATACTTCCTGGGCCAAATGATACTACTGACAGGCCACCCCTCGATTTTGTCGCTGTTAACCGCCAGATGTGCCTATGCGGCGCTATTCCTCCCTTCAATGAATTCCTTCAACAACTCCTTCTCAGATTAACCATCTCTCGCTTTCAACTGCATTCCAATGGCTACGCCATCTTGATGGGATTGTGCGTCCTATTCAGGAGGACGCTTGACCGTCTTCCGAGCTTCGAAGAAATATGTTACTTGTGCAGATTCGCAAAGAACAAAGATCACCCCTCCATCATACTTGTGAGAAGTGCCAGAAACCGCAAGCTTATCTCTGATCTTTTTGAAAGCGCTCACATTTTTTTGAACCAAATTTTCTTCGCCCGCTGTCCCCCATGGTTTTATGCCATCTGGAGAGCAGGAAGTAAGATTGATCATCCCCGTTCTTTCCATTTCCGAGTTTTTCGAGATCCGAATTGCTAAGTGCTAACTTCATTCTTTACTTTTACAGCACTTCCTCCTCCTTCTAGAGATTCTAGCCATAAGCCAACTTTCGAACGATTAAGGGCCGTGGCAGTTGAGGAAAGAAGCATCAAATTTCTGTTAAAAGACGAATTCCTGCACCAATTCGGGCTTCTGCACTCTTCCCGTTCTACTCAGCCTCATGAAGTCCCTGATTCTCCAGCAAAGACACAGGATGCCCCAGTTTCCGCCGAAGAACTTACTCCGAAAGAAACTACTACTGAGGCATCATTGGTAAAGGTTCCACTTCAATCGATGTTGCAGAGTCATCTGGCAGACCTGCATTTGCCTCGGTCGTCGAAGAAGAGGAACCTCCTCAACATCCTGGGGAATCTGGCGATGAAAGAACTGAGAGAACGAGTCCGGCCAAGCAGAGCGGAGATGATATTTTTGAGGGATTGAGTGACCTGATGATTACTTCACAGGAGCTCTTTATAGATGATCCCATCATGCTAAAATTGCTTCTCCAGTAGTTGAAGCAACATCTACCATACAACAAACTCCGTCGACCCAGGAGTTGACACTAGCTGTAAAATCTATCGTTACCCCCCAGCCGAAGAGTGGTTCGTAGTTTGACGCGCGTAGTTTGCACGTTACACACACTTAGGATCTTTTCTGCACATGTATGCACCTTGCTCTTTTTTACTTCAAAGATTTTTAAGACTTGCCTCCTTCTCATTTTCAGGTTCTCCAATGGGACGAAGTCGCTCATACTATGACGACTTCCAACGCTATGGAAGGCGCGACTACTATGATACCAAGCGCTATCTCCCCACCTCCAGGGAGACTGATGAAGAAAGAGCTGTAAGGAAAGCTCAAGAAAGGAGAGCCTACGAGGAGCGTTACGAAAGAAGAGATGAGCGACACGACTCTTCTCAAAGGGGTGATGACTCTTATAAGAGAAAATCTTATGATGATAGAGGAAAGAGTCACATTGTTGAAGATCCCAGCAAACGGGCCAAACATAGTGAAAAGTCGGCATCTGAAATTCCTGAAAAGCCCGCTACTTCCCTGCCTTTAGAGAACCCTTCTAGTTCTCCCGCTCTCAAAGGAGCTGATATCCAGTCAATTATTAACAGGCCTCAGTATCAAGTCGGGAATGCTTCGCCTACACTCCAAAGTCGATTTCCAAATTGGTGCTTAAAGGGAGTGCATTTTGACTTGGACCTGGTTCGCATTGATAAGCAGGCCATGCTAAAGCACCTTGACGCTGTTAAGCTTGACATTGAGAGAATGTCTGGATGGCAAAAGCTGGTTGACGACTTTCAAAGGGTTAATCGTGCTAATCTTGAAGCCATGCTGACCATGGAAAATGATAAGTCTGAATGGCAAAAGGTTCTCGAGCAGCATGATACAGAGATGAGAAGCAGTGCTTCTTATAATGAGGAGCTCGAAGCTAAAGTTAAGAAGCTTGAAAATGATCTTGCCGCCTCTTTTATTTCTTTTACCCAAAAGGAAGAGGTGTTACAAAAGAAAGTGAGAGATGCTCATGCCAGCCAAAGGGATGCCGAAGATAGGCTTGATGTGCAGAAAAGAATTAATGAGGGTTATCTTGCTGACATTGCAGAGTTACGAAAGAAGACCGGCTCCCAGGACGTGGAAATTGAGATGTTAAGAGATCGACTCTCTAAAGCTGAAAAAGAGCGTGATGAGGCTGTCGTCGGAAAAATGGCAGCCGAAGAATCTCATGAGGCGACTAAAGCCAATATCAGCTCTACTTTATTCGATTTTTACGTTCACAGCGTCTTGGGGCGCGACAATCTTTCGTTCTTGGGCACAAAATATGAAATTACATTGGCCGAAGTGTTGGAGGCGACTATGGATACTTTCAAAGACACCGGCTACGCCGAGGCAGAGCTTGAGGCGTTTTACTTGGATGATGAGGGTCGTGCCGCCCTCGCTAAGGGAAAAGAGAAACTTATTAAAGAACGAGCCAGAATAGTGGAAGGGGAGCATTCAGGGAAGGAAATAACTTTGACCGACCCTATCCATCCTTCAGTTTCGGCCGACATTGATATTACTGGGTCTAGTCCCCATTCTTCACCTCCTGCCAAAGCCGAAGCCAGAGCTGCTACTGCTCACACTGAAGTCGAGGCCCAGGAGGACATCGAGGCCCAAGGTTTTGAAGTCGAAGTGATAAAGCCTACTTCTCCTGGTAACCTCAACGTCGATCTCGCTCAAGTGGACTGCTCGTTTGCTTCGACCGAGTTCGATGAGATTCTTGCTTATTTCTTAAGTGTCGATGAGCCATTATCCCCTCTTTTTATGAGGAATATTGACTTTAACTTTTCTTCTTCTGTAGTGAAAAGTTCAAGCATTGTTCAGACTTCCCCTCCTCCAGTTATTCCCCCTTTGTCTCTTCAGGTCACTCCTCCTTCTGCTTCTCAACCGGGCTCGCAAAAGGAGCAGATAGAAGCCCTTCGAGACTTGGATAATCCCATTGTTTCTCAAGAGCAGAAGGCTGAAGAACCTGAAGAAGGCGAGAGAACTCCGGAACAAACTGCCTCTGATGACATAAAGTTATCTGCACTTTTTTCTCCAGGCAGTGAGTCTTCTTCAAAAAAGAGGGGGAAACGTGGAGTTTCAAAGAAGAAGAGGGAAGCTTTCGTTGGCGAAGAGAAAGCGGTGGAAGATCCAATTGTGCCCCTTTCTCCTTCTTCTCCTACTCTTACAAGCCGTCCCAAAAAGTTAATCATTCGGCCAAACGAGGGCTCGAAAGGTGGCAGGAAGAAGAAATGATTGGTCTGGTTCTACGCTTTTTGTCTTTTTTGCTTGTGTATATAGGGGCTTGTGTTGACCAAAGATTGTGCGGGCACCGGTCCCCACCTTATTTTTATTTTTAAAACTGCACATGTACGAAATTCTCATAGTATGGAATAAAATGATTCTTTAACTTGTACAAACTTTAGTCTGTATTTGAGAATGTATATATTTTTCATTTCCATGCAAGTTTCTTTATTTTCTTTGTGTGATGTTGCAGTAAGCCTGTGGTATGTTTCTTGAGCATTGTTTTTATGAATGAATGTAACTATATTATAATGCCCCCATACCACGGCTTATTGCAATCTCTTTCACATTGTAAAAAATTTAGAGAACAACTCTTCTGTTTCAAGAGGACTCGTACTCTTTCTTTGGAGAATGACTTTTCCATTTTGAGGAGGCTTGCATCCGTACTCTTAGAGAATAATTTTTCCCTTTTTAAGGTATTATTTCTCTGATTTAGCAGAATGTGCCTTGTATTGGAGAAGTTGTTCTCTCTCTTTTTATACACTTCAACTCTTGGAGATGATCACTTTCTTCTTGTTTTTTTTTAAAAGAAAAGTAGCGAATTCTCCAGTGCGGTGAAGTGGGCTTAAAAAGAAGACTTTGATTTGGTACTTCAACTTTCGGAGAAGAATATTTTTATTGTAGAGAGATTGATCTCCTCCTTAAGAGTAGAAGTACGCCTCTGAAGAGGGCTTTTTCTTTCTTTAGTTTTTCATATTTGTTGTGCCTCGTTAGAGGGCTTTCTGGTTTGCTCGCTTGAGTGCTTCTCACAGTTAAATGGATCCACGGGGCGGACGCAAGTTACTTGGATGTTTGTTTGCACAAATGATTTCAGCTAGTTAACAAGGGCTCTGTGCCTTCATTTTGTGAAGGTGCCCCTCCGGTGGTTCCACCAACCTTGTTGGTTGAGAAAAGCATTTTTTTCTTGGGACGTGCCTCATAAGAGGGCTTGTTGTGCCTCGGGAGAGGCCTTCTGCCTCCGGAGAGGGCAGGTGTGCCTTTGGAGAAGGCTTGTGCCTCCGAAGAGGTCTTGTGGTGCCTCGGGAGAGGGCTTTATTGCATTTCAACTCTGGTGAAATGGGCCTCCGAAGAGGTCTTTTATCATTTCAACTCCTGGTGAAATGGGCCTCCGAAGAGGGCTTTTCACATCTCAACTCTTGTGAAGTTTGCACTTCAGATCTTGGTGAAATGTGTGCCTCCAAAGAGGTCTTGTTATCATTTCAACTTTGGTGAAATATTTCAACTCCTGGTGAAATGGGCCTTCGAAGAGGGCTTTTCACATTCCAACTCTTGTGAAGTTTGCACTTCATATCTTGGTGAAATGTGTGCCTCCAAGTATGCATGGAAGTTACTTTCTCATGGTTGGATGGATTCACGGGGCGGACACATGTTACTTGGATGTTTGTTTGCGAAAACTATCTCAGCTAGTGAACAAGCGCCCTGTTCCTTCCACTTGGGAAGGTGCCTCCGGTCATTCTATGAATTCACAGAGAAGACGCAAGTTACTTGGATGTTTGTTTGCGCCAACTATCTCAGCTAGTGAACAAGCGCCTTGCCTTCCAATTGGGAAGGTGCCTACGGTCATTCCACCAATCTTTTTTGTTGAGAAAGAGAACTTTCGTTTTCTGGCATGCCCAGTTTGAGGTCTTTATCCTCTGAAGAGTTGTGCCTCCGAAGAGGGCTTTTGTTTGCCGGAAAGCTACTTCTCACAGTTGAATGGACCCACGGGGCGGACGCAAGCTTCCCGATTGGATGTTCGTTGTTATCCCATTTTTTGGTCAAAACTGGAATATCGACAAGTTGGTAAGGAATGATGGATGTCGGGATTGAAAATCGATTGGAAGCAAGGCAAGAGTTCGTTCGACACTCCACTCCCCGAGTTCATCTGGTAATAAGTGTCATCCGGTACTTAAAACCCCTCGGTTTCGTCCGGAAGTCAAGTGTTTGGACTCCCCATGGTTCATTCGGCATTCTCACATATGAAGGCTCATTCGGCATTCCCAACACAAGGTATCATTCGGCAGATCCA
This sequence comes from Allium cepa, assembly GCA_030765085.1. NCBI lineage: Eukaryota > Viridiplantae > Streptophyta > Magnoliopsida > Asparagales > Amaryllidaceae > Allium > Allium cepa. Next base: position 908,935,981 of record CM060938.1, on the reverse strand, counting down.
TTCGGTAGTACCGATACCGAATCAACTCCACTTCCTTTCCCACCGAATCAACTACAACCGAAGCTCCATCTTTCACCACCCACTACCGGTCCAACGTCTCCACTAAACCAATGCCGAACCGATCCCCACAGAATCAAGCACCGGACCACCCTAACCGGATGGCTTCCCACCGATCCAAGCCTCACAAAACCAAGACCGGACCAACCATCACCGGATATCTCCCCACCGAACCAAAAACCACCGAACCAAACCAAGACCGGACCAACCCTCTACACACCACCGAATCAAACTCCACCAAGCAACGACCGAACCGGATCATGCCGAACCAAAGTTGCCGGTCCAGATTGCATCAGCCAAGGCCCACCAGCAACTATAAACATCCTAGACCCTGCCCCCAACCTCACTCTTTAAATAGAGGGGCAGGGGTACAACGATGGGGACAAGTTTGAGAGCTCAAGCACAGAAGGAATTCTCAAATAACTTTCATACACTTGTACTAAAGGCTTTGTACTTGTAATCTGATCGGAAAAGTAGAATAACATATAAAGTGGACGTAGGCACATTCTGGCCGAACCACTATAAATCTGTATGTCTTTACAGTTTATTCCCTGTTTTTTACATATTTGCATAAACCACCCAAATCACTACGAACAACATAAAATCAATTAAATCATACAACTTGGAGGTGTTTTCCCATTCTTTCAACAAACATTTTTTGGGTTATTTGCTGAGATTTGTGATTTGTGTTTGAATATCGCTGACTTGTATTCATACATTGGTGCTTTCACGGTATTTGGGGTGTTTGCCCATTTTTTGCGCAAACATTTTAGTGCTTTCACTGGGAAGAACCAGCTCCCGCTACATCGGATAGAAGAAGTTTGGATTTAGGAGACAATGACTAGGCAAAACAGTAGAAGGCTAAGGGCTGAGAGAGGCCAACAGGAAGGGAGTCAACAAGCATCCTCCGGAGGTGAGGAAGGACCGGCTTCGATCTACATAACCCGGGATGAAATGGAAGCCATAACAAATTCACTGCAAGAGAGGTTGTTGAAGAGTCAACAGGAGATGATGCAAACTTTCTTGGAGCAAATGAGAGCTGCAGGGATGCAAAATTTAGGAACAGCTACAGCGGCTGTGGATGCAGGACAAGGAGCTAGGGTTATGGAACCCAATGGAGGACAGGATACAGAGCTACAGGGCAATCGACAAGGGCTTGGGGGCAGGCCCGCAGGATCCAACACAGAAGGACCTTTGGAAGGAGTTCAACAGGCTAGAACCAACGTTGCTGACGAGCCACATGAAGAGTATGTACCGGAAGACTGTGCGAGGTGGTTTGACCAGCAGAGACTTGGAAGGAGTAAACAGGAGTCCGTTCACTCGGGAAATAAGGATGGCTCAGAATCCACCTAAGTTCAAGCTACCTAGCGTGGAGGTATACGATGGCAAGGCAGACCCTACGGATCACTTGATGAGATACACCAGACACATGGAGGTGCTGGGGGCATCGGAGGAGGTGATGGCCCGATGCTTTCCTTTATACTTGACGGACTTAGCTGCGATGTGGTTCAGGCAGCTGGAAGAAGGATCTATCATGACTTGGAGGGAATTGGTGGAAAGGTTTTTGGGACAGTTTCGGGTTCATGTCAAGAGACCGAAGAACGTGATGACATTGACATCGGTAAGGCAAAGGATGGATGAATCGCTTAGAGCTTTTCTAACTCGATTCAGTGCCGCCGTTGCTTCGGTGGATCGGCCCGATCCGTCGATGGTTTTAATGGCAGCAGTACCAAGAGGTAGGGAGAACTCGGATTTCAAGGTATCTCTGATACGAGATCCCCCACGAGATCTCGACGACTTCTTTCATGAGGCAGAAAGGTTCTTCCAGCAAGAAGATGCGAGTACGGATTTAAAGTTGAAAAAGGTTAATGCAGTTGAGGTTGGAGGACCATCCAGCAAAGGTCCGGATAAAGACAAAGGAAAAAGGAAGTTGGACGGTGATTCTGGAAATGCTAGGAAGCAATGGAAGTATCCAAAGTTTTCCACATACACATGATTGAACGAGACACTGTAGCGGATATACCTGGATACTCGAAATCGCCTTCACTACCGGAGGCCGGCTAGGAGAGAACCAACAGAACGGGAAAGGACATCAGGAAGGCACTGTCTCTTCCATGATTTGGATGGACACGACACCAACAGCTGCATGCACTTAAAGGACTTAATTGAGGAACATGTAAGGAATGGACAACTGCCACAATATGTTGGACCTCGGAATGCAACGGCGAGGCAGGAGCAACCGCCGCCTACCTCAAGCTACGATTGTGGAAGGCCCAGGAATGATGGTCGGTTAATCATCCCTTGACCAGGTTAATATGAAATAAGTAGCAAACTATTGGCAAGCAACCAAGTCATTTACACATGTACGGGGACGGAGATAGCCCCTAGGCATGCTCTGAATGATAATAAACTGCGATGCTATGGTTTGTGAAATTTATCTTTTGCTTTTGGATTGGACATTGCTTTTTTTTTTCGGTTTTGGAGCTTGGATTGAGCTCCTAGTTTTTCTTGCTTTTTGATTTGGATTTTCCTTTAATGATTGTTTTCGGTTTTGGATGCTGATTTGGATTTCTGGTTTTCTGGTTTTGGATTTTGGATTTGGATTTTGGATTTGGATTTTGGATTTGGATTTTGGATTAGATCTTGATCGGATTTTTATCTGATTTTTGATAAACGGTCGTCGGGTATGGATTTTGCCTGGCAAGGGGTGAGTCGCTTTGCCCGAACGTGGTAAATTGACTCATTCAGGTCGTCGAGTATGGACTATGCTCGGCAAGGGTCCGGAGTGACCAAGGCTCGGCCTAGGACTTAGGCCCTGTATTATAAATTGATATCACCAGGTCGTCGAGTATGGACTATGCTCGGCAAGGGTCCGGAGAGACCAGGATTCGGCTTAGGACTTAAGCCATGGCATTGTACAACGTCCAGGGACACTGGACCAAGGTCATCAAGTGTGGATTATGCTTGGCAAGAACCCGGAGAGGTTAGCTCAACGTCCAGGGACATTGGACCAAGGTCGTCATGTGTGGATTACGCTTGACAAGAACACGAGGAGGCTAGCTTAACGTCCAGGGGCACTGGATCACGGCCGTCAGGTGTGGATTGCGCTTGGTAAGAGCCCGGAGAGGTTATGGATTTGGATATCGACCCAGAGAGGTCCTGGATTCGGTTATTGGCTATTGGATAAGGATGGTTTGGGGCTCGGTTGTCGAGTTCGGATGGACATGGAATTGGCTCAAGCTTTGGTTATTGGATTTGGAATTGAAAATCGACTCAGAGCAGTCAAGGATGATCTACTCTGGCAACATGGCTATGGACTTTGGATATTGGATTCGGAACTATTCAAAACACGCCTTGTTATCACATGGCATGTTTTAGGGGGCAAAGTGTTATCCCATTTTTTGGTCAAAACTGGAATATCGACAAGTTGGTAAGGAATGATGGATGTCGGGATTGAAAATCGATTGGAAGCAAGGCAAGAGTTCGTTCGACACTCCACTCCCCGAGTTCATCTGGTAATAACTGTCATCCGGTACATAAAACCCCTCGGTTTCGTCCGGAAGATCAAGTGTTTGGACTCCCCATGGTTCATTCGGCATTCTCACATATGAAGGCTCATTCGGCATTCCCAACACAAGATATCATTCGGCAGATCCATTCGGTAGTACCGAGACCGAATCAACTCCACTTCCTTTCCCACCGGATCAACTACAACCGAAGCTCCATCTTTCACCACCCACTACCGGTCCAACGTCTCCACTAAACCAATGCCGAACTGATCCCCACAGAATCAAGCACCGGACCACCCTAACCGGATGGCTTCCCACCGATCCAAGCCTCACAAAACCAAGACCGGACCAACCATCACCGGATGTCTCCCCACCGAACCAAAAACCACCGAACCAAACCAAGACCGGACCAACCCTCTACACACCACCGAATCAAACTCCACCAAGCAACGACCAAACCGGAGCACGCCGAACCAAAGTTGCCGGTCCAGATTGCATCAGCCCAGGCCCACCAGCAGCTATAAACATCCTAGAGCCTGCCCCCAACCTCACTCTATAAATAGAGGGGCAGGGGTACAACGATGGGGACAAGTTTGAGAGCTCAAACACGGAAGGAATTCGCAAACAACTTTCATACACTTGTACTAAAGGCTTTGTACTTGTAATCTGATCAGAAAAGGAGAATAACATATAAAGTGGACGTAGGCACATTCTGGCCGAACCACTATAAATCTGTATGTCTTTACAGTTTAGTCCCTGTTTTTTACGTATTTGCATAAACCACCCAAATCACTACGAACAACATAAAATCAATTAAATCGTACAACTTGGAGGTGTTTTCCCATTCTTTCAACAAACATTTTTTGGGTTATTTGCTGAGATCTGTGATTTGTGTTTGAATATCGCTGACTTGTATTCATACATTGGTGCTTTCACGGTATTTGGGGTGTTTGCCCATTTTTTGCGCAAACATTCGTTTGGACAAACGATCGCAACCAGTTAGCAAGGGCCCTGTGCCTTCCACTTGGGAAGGTGCCCCTCCGGTGGTTCCACCAACCTTATTGGTTGAGAAGAACACTTCCACTTTTTGGCATGCCTCTCAGTAGGGCTTTGTTGTCTGCTTGCCTATGTCTTTTCACCATCCGCCCTCAAGCGATTTCCAGTCATCATTTCCAAGCCAATGCTCTTTTCATTGCCAGTCATTTGTTCCTTTCCCGGAGAAGTGCACTTCATTGTTGAGTGAACCCACAGGGCAGACGCAAGCTATCTGACCGGATGTCCATTTGCACAGACAATCACAATCAGTTAGCAAGGGCCTGGAACCTTCACGTTGCGAAGGTGCCCCTCCGGTGGAATCACCAACTATTTATGAGAAACACTTTTGATGTAGGGATTGGATGTGGGATTCTTGTGACTTGACATTTTTTGTTGAGCAGTTTACAGGAATCGCTGAGCCTTGTGATGTGTCGAACGGGTAGGCTTTGCTTTGATAGCCTTCAATAGTAAATCGACATTTTAGCAACAATTTTTTTTAAAAAAAAATATTTGCATGTCGAAATGAAACATGCATTTTATAGTTAATAAAAGAACACAAGATTCGTAGTTCTTATTTGCATTGATTTTAAAATGGCTTTTTATACAAGAATGACATATCCATCCTTTTACAAATTTGAAGCAATGTTTTTAGGTAAAACGTGGACACAAGCAATTGCTGCCCCATGCTCTCGGAATTGAATCTCCAGTGTATGGAGATCTTTATTTCCGCTGGAGTCACCGCTTCTGATCCGTATGTTAATAAGATCGGAGTTTTTGAATTTTTTGCTTTCGGACTGGATGGCGGCCACTTTTAGAACAGAAACATTTTCTTGCTCCGAGCCTTATCTCAATGCGCGGGCATATCTTTTCATTTCACCCCAACTTCTGCCCGCTGGGTGAGGGCCCTCTGTGATGACATTAATGATAGGCCGCCCAGATTCCTACGCTACAGTTCTTTCATCCGAGTCATAGAGATGAGCAGGAACTAGTTGCCCCTGAGTAGATGGAGACGGGTCATTTTTGTTTCTCTTGACATATTGTTGCAATTTATTCTGTCTCGGTAGTTCTTCAATCAAACTCTTTAAATGGCAACATTCGTTAGTATCATGGCCAGGTTGATTATGGAACCGACAGAATCTCCCACTTTGAACGGCCTTTTTCCCAATCTTTATCACAGGTGGTTCAGGATATTCGATGACATCTTTGGTAGAGAAAAATATATTCTTTGGAGTATCAGTTAGGGGAGTAAAATCTGAGGGTTTGAAGTAGCGAGTTTTCTTCAGATCTCTCTGCCCTTTCCCACCATCATTTTCCCTTTTCTGTCCTCAAGATTCCTTTTTATTAGAAGCAATGTTGTTGTTTTTAATCTTGGCCACGACAGCTTTTGTTGGCAAGGGAAGTTTTTCTAAGCGCATAAATTCGTCAGCTTTTTTATATAACTTTTCAAGCGTATTTGGCTCTTTCGTCTTTAACCACTTGCCAAATTCACTAGATTTGTCAATAGCTCGCATCAAATAAGTCAAATCATTTTGGGCTCAGCATCATCCACCTCCGCCAAGGCTATGTTAAAACATTTTAAGAAAGATGTGAGAGGTTCTCCGGGATTTTGTTCAAGGTTGGAGAGTGACATTATATTCTTGGCCTTCGAAGCATATAGCCTGAACTGGTCTTTGAATTTTCGAGTGAGGTCAGAGAACTGATCCACCAAACGAACTGGCAGCTTCGTGAACCAAAGCAGAGCTACTCCTTCCAAATACACCAGAAAATATCTGCACTTGATCTCATCTGAAGCCATGGCACTAGCCCTATGCCAGTCGTATTTGTATAAGAATTGATTAGGGTCACTCGTTCCTCGATAAGATGGAATAGTGGGAGGAACAAACTTCTTTGGAAATTTGGACTTTAGGATCCTTTCGGTAAATGGAGTTTTGCTTGGAGCGAACCCCCGTTCTCTTTCATCTTCTTTCCTTTGCATGCTTTCTCTCATAATTTTTCGAACCATTCCCGAAAGGTATTCTTCATCGTTTAGGGGCTTCGCGGGGCATACGTCAGCCGTTTTCTCAGAAGTCTGCCTGGACAAACGTTCGCGGAGAGTCGGCTGCGGCCTTGATCCTCCGGCTTGGGGAGGTGCCCCTTCGGTGGATCCAGATGTTTTTTGAGGAATACTCCTTTCATGGGAATTATGAGCGCCTTCGGCAAAGGTTTCTGCGTTGTTTTCTAGTTGTTGGTTAACCCCAAGCAAAGCATTTATCCGATCCAACACCAAAGTGTTATGGGCTTCCATTTGCTGATATAACCCAGACACTACGACATCTAACTCAGCTCGTGTGATTCCAACACTTGGAGTTGTTTGACTTAATGGAACAGAAGCGGCAGTATTTGTTATCCCGCCTTTTGGCAAGGCCGAGATACCAGAAAACTGACTGGAAAACAAGGGTTGTACATCCTAAGCATTGAATAGCTATTGGGTAACCACGGACATCGATGAATTTTTCCAAAGTCCGGATCGGCCCACAATTGATGAAACATATCGAGCAGAGACGTGAAAGCCAACGTTCCAGTTTTCAAGACAATCCGATCGTGTGCTCAAGTTATCACCAGTGAAAAGTGAAGGAGATAGCCCCTGCTTCGAATCCATCAGAGCAGGCCCCGTGTTCGAATCCATAGAACCAAGCCTTGGTTCGAACCCATCGGACGTCCCTTACTTCGAATCGCTCAAGGCAAGATACTTCGAATCCATGGGACTACTTCACTTCGTATCCTTCAGGATGAAGACCTTTGAATCCAATAGGGCAGAGTACTTCGAATCCATGCAGTTGATTCACTTCGAATCCATCCTGTGACCTCACTTCGACTCCATCCCATGACTTGCTTCGAAACCATTCGGTTGGGAAGCCTTCGTATCGATCAACTATGGTATACCCGGATCGATACGAAGGAACATCCATTCTATCGATTCGAAGGAACATATCTCCGAACCCACTACCTCGAATTCACTAAGTCAAGGCGGCTAAAACCATGGATTCGACCCAGTAAACTCGGAGAAAAAGATGGATCGACCCGAGAAGTGCACGCCCCACATCATCATTCACATGCGCCCACCATCGATTTGACCCTATCGATTCGATCGGGATCGATTCGAACCAAGCATGACAACCAGAAATACAATCTTGAATCGATCATAACTCTGGATATACAAGTCCAAATGCTATGAAATTTTCACAGGAGCTTACGTACACGCTGAAGAATGTCCACACCAAATTTCACCTCGATTGGATGCTTTCTTCATCGATTCGAACCTGAGTTCGAATCGATCCCAAAGTGGGCCCGGATTTCCAGAATCCGGACGTGTGGGCCCCCCCACGTGCCAGAAGCGGTATCCCCGGATTTTAGGCGAAATATCAGCCTCCTACACCTATAAATAGAGCCCCTGGTCATTCAGAAAGGGGATCAGAGAATTTTTAGAGATAAAGCACGCCCGGGCGCTGCCAGAGTCACTCCATATCGTCATCACTACCGCTGATTTCGAATTTAAGTCTATTATCTACTGTATTCCGCTCTAGAACACTTGTAATCTTCAAGTATTAAGCAATAAAGTGATAAAACATCATAGTGGACGTAGGCAAATCGCCGAACCACTCTAAATTATTGTCTTCCGTGCAAGTAACTTTTCTGTGACTTGGAGTTTTTGTTAGATAATCCTCATTTTCAATTTGATTTCTTTATTTACTATCTCTTCAAAAAACTTCCGAAGGGTGTTGCCCAATTTTGGTGCAAGCACTTTGGTGCTTTCACTGAGAAAACCCAGATTTTCTCCTTCTCTTTGGATTTGTCATCGATACCGGATTGAATAAATCTAAGAGAGAGATCCAGATCATCAAATCTAAGTCCCTTCCATTCTACTCAGATTTGCACAAAGTCTAGGAAAGGAATTCAACTTTCAAGATGGTTAGCACAAGAACCACCTCAAACGCTGTCAATCAAGAAGAACATGATTGACAGAATCTTGCTCCACTACCTCCATCTAATCAAGATGCTACTGGACACTCGGAACCGTCAGGTCTGGTTACCCAACAAGAGTTACAGTTGCTACTCCAAGAGCCGACCCAGAGTCGGCAACAACTAGCAGAACAGCTACGTGCTAATGTCGAGCTGATCAATAAGCTGGATCGCCAGAAGCGAAAGGGATCCATGAGAGACCATGCTTCTCGCTCCTCCAGCGAAAGTTCTTCATCTTCTGATTATCATAATCGATCTCCACGACCCCGGCTAGATGGAAGTCACATGCCAGCCGCTGGAGATCAACCAACACCCATCGTTGGACAACTGAGAGTTGGTCCATCAGCCAGTTTCCAAACCGGACCCTCCTCCCGAGGAGGTGCCGTCCCTCACCACACCGTAGAACACCACACCACTAACGTTGCGGCTGAACCAGGGGTCGACATCCAAGATCAGTCGAACCTGGACCGTCGTCATAGCCGACGTACTCCTGAACCGTATGTCCCAGAGGACTATGAGCCAAGAAGGCAAGACTTGGATCGTCGACAACATCCGGTCTAACCCCAAAGTATGGAACGTAATCATACTCTGGTGCGTGCCGCACAAAATGCACGAACGCCAGATATTTCAACTATGATACGTCAGATGATCCGTGAGAGCCAGGGATTCACAAATGACGATTGGGGAGTTTCCCAAAGTCACACTCCTTTTACGGACGATATCCTTGCTGCTGAACCCCCACGGCGATTCAGAATGCCAACTCTACCTATGTACGAAGGAAACTCCGACCCCAACCAACATATTCTGAAATATGAACGGTCGATGACCGCTGCCCGTGCCGACGATGGTGTGAAGTGTCGTAGTTTCCCCATATCCTTGGGGGGCATTGCTACCATGTGGTTCACTCGACTGCCACCTCGATCCATCTCTTCATTTGACCAGTTGGCCACAAAATTTGTTGAACAATTCCGCATGCACGTCACAAGGCCAAAAGATGTTAATACTCTGTCCAGCGTCACCCAAGCTCCTGGAGAGACGCTCAGACACTACTTAGAGAGATTCCATATTGCATGTGCGGAGATCAGCAATCCAAACGATAACTCCATCCTTATGGCGATGACTAAGGGGATCGACCCCGATTCTGAGTTTGGCAACTGGTTAGCTGGAAAACCACCTGCAGCATGGACCGTTTCCATGCCAAGGCGGCTCAATTCCTGAGAAGAAAAGACGTGAAACAGTCTAGGAAGCAAACTGATGCAGGACCAAGTACGAAAGGTATCCAAAGTAATGTCGCAATCAAAGAGTCCGGTGAGAGCTCCAGAAAGTTCAGTTGAACGTTAAAAACAAACAAGCTCGGCGAAGAGAGCGTGAATCAAACTAGAAAACGAGATCAAAATCGTGTCCCGCAGCGCAGGAACCCAATGTTTGACAGTTACACTCCTCTGAATACATCACTAGAGGACTTGTACTTACAAACCTGTAATACAATTCAGTACCAAAAACCCGCATCAAAACCGTCGTCAGAGAGGCAAATCTAGACAGGAAAATTCTGCAGGTTCCACGAAAGCTACGGGCACAATACGAACGAGTGTCGTCACTTACAAGATCTCGTTGAGAAATTGATCAGAGAAAAGAAGCTGGAACAGTTTGTTCGGACGCCGCAGCCAGGAGAAGCGGGCCCATCAAATCAAAGTAATGAATTCAATCAACTGATGCAGGAAAACTCCGCCCCCACCGGCTGGAGGTTAGTAGTAAATGCTGTTGGATGTATCCCTCATCCAACAAAGCGAAGCTGGGATGAGATGAAGTCATATGCCAGTCCCATTAGGCATGCAGATTTTGCATGCTTTAGAAATTTGAAAGATAGAGTCCCGATCAAACGACATACAGCAATGACTGACGACATTGTATTTCAGTGTAGTAATGATGATAGAATCATAGTCCCGACTACCCATCCACTAGTCATATCAGCTCAGGCAGGCCATGTGCGGATGAAAAGGATTCTGGTTGACAGCGGAAGTTCCGTGAATATAATATTTAAGCGAGCCTATGACCAAATGAATCTGAATGCCAAAGACTTGAAACCATACCAATCCAGTATTCGCGGCTTCGACGGGAGCGCGGCCATACCCGTTGGTGAGCTAGAAATACCGATGGAGTTGGGAACTGGACAGTGTTGCAGAGTCCGAAATTTGCAATTCGTGGTGATGGACATAGATTCACCATACAATGCTTTCTTAGGTCGACTAGCCCTTGCTAAATTCAGGGCTGTTATCGCCCCATGGTGCCTAACCTTAAAATTCCCCACTGACAAAGGAGTTGGTGTTATTATGAGAGACCAGGCCGACTTAAGAACTGTCATACTCGGGAAGCGAGTTTCCCGGTCGCACGATGTCAATGTTCAACCCCAAACCTTCAAAATTGGTGATTTCGTCTACGGAAGAGTACACCCAACACCATCACACATGAAACCAATGTGGGAAGGGCCATGTGTGATTGAACAAAAACACGGGAATGACCTGTTCTTGCTATCGACATTGGGCGGTCCTAGTTTACCAAGAGCCTGGAGAAGCGAGAACCTTTGCCATTTCTACGCTTGACAGGCTCTATTCAATCTATGAATACTTTACAATTTCCTTTACATTCTGAAATTTGAACTTGTAATAAGGCACTGACTTCGCCGTATTTTCTTATTTCAGCAATAAATTACTATCTCTTCAAGCTAGAGCTGTGATTCATCGAATGCAACATTCAACAATCACGATGCACGAAGAGCAAAGTTCCATCAAATAATGGAATTTATTCAAATGGCGAGTGACTGTGATACGACAGGCCACTCACTAAGTGAAACCCCAGCTCGTGGGCAAGCCATCACATCAAAGGCTGAACTGGACCAACACACGACAGTCCTACAAATAACTCCAACTTCCCAGAGTGTGAATTGGAGTATAGACATCCAACAACTCGTTCCCAGAGTGCGAACGGGCTCCAACTTCCCAGAGTGTGAATTGGAGTATAAACATCCAACAACTCGTTCCCAGAGTGCGAACGGACTCCAAATTCCCAAAGTGCGAATTGGAGTATAAACATCCAATAACTTGTTCCCAGAGTGCGAACGGACTCCAACTTCCCAGAGTGTGAATTGGAGTATAAACATCCAATAAATCGTTCCCAGAGTGCGAACGGACTCCAAATTCCCAGAGTGCGAATTGGAGTATAAACATTCAATAACTCGTTCCCAGAGTGCGAACGGACTCCAACTTCCCAGAGTGTGAATTGGAGTATAAACATCCAATAACTCGTTCCCAGAGTGCGAACGGACTCCAAATTCCTAGAGTGTGAATTGGAGTATAAACATTTAATAACTCGTTCCCAGAGCGCGAACGGACTCCAAATTCCCAGAGTGCGAATTGGAGTATAAACATCCAATAACTCGTTCCCAGAGTGCGAACGGACTCCAAATTCCCAGAGTGCGAATTGGAGTATAAACATCAAATAACTCGTTCCCAGAGCGCAAACGGACTCCAAATTCCTAGAGTGCGAATTGGAGTACAAAACATTCAACAACTCGTTCCCAGAGCGCGAACGGACTCCAACTTCCCAGAATGCGAAGTGGAGTATAAACATCAAATCCATCGCTCCCGGAGTGTGAACAAATTCCTAAAAAGCCCAAACAAGTGTGACTGACCATCTATCGGCCAACTCCATCTTCTCAGAGCATGAAGTGGAGTATAAACATAAATTACAGGTTCCCGGAGTGCGAACTCAAACATGCATGCTATCTCCAAGTTCCCAGAGTATGGATTGGAGCACATATACCAAGTCAAAATTCCCGGAGTGCGAACTAAAATATCAATACTAACTCCAAGTTCCCAGAGCATGAAGTGGAGTATAAACATCAATTCCAAGTTCCCGGAGCGCGAACCGTGTTACAGACATTGACAACTCTCAAATTCCCATAATGCGAATCAGATTATCGATCTCAAATTATCCTAAGTCCCCAGAATGTGGACATGTGCTTAAGATTTGTGATAAGTGTGATCAACCACCAAAATACGAATGTTGTTCCCCGAAACTTGGGGGCCAAAAAAAAGCTTAAGTGTTAATCGCTAACTGAAGCAGTACAATGCCCGGAGTTCAACTCATTCATCAATCACGACACGTAATTGTGTTTTTCAGACTTGGCAAATAAAAAACGAACTCTACTTAACGGTAAAAAAGGCCACAAGTACACCAGATTGAAAGCCAAACACTGCAGACACTTAAGTAGAAGAAAAGAACAACTTCCCATTCCATCAACTAACAAAAAGTGGTTTGATTACATGGCAAATCAAAAAATTTCGATTAAGTGGAGGCCGAATCCACACTTATACACGGCTCTAAAAGAACGAAAGAAGAAGTAAAAGAATTGCTATTTACAACTAATTGACAATTCAAGAAGCTCAATCCTTCTTCTTCCGAGGCTTCTTCTTTGGAGTTGAGCCGCTAGACCCACTACCCGGTTTCCTACGAGATTTCTTGCCCTTCTTTGGTTCATCCTCTAGATCTAGCATAATATCAACATCTTCCTCGGAGCTGGAGCGGACAGAGATCCTTTTGGAAGGGCGAACTGAAGGCATAGGAGTTATGACAGGTGTCTGTTCTGCAACGCTTGGGACGGTCAACGTGCCGCCGGGAGAAATCACCATTAAAGAAGATAAGCTTGAGGGGCCAGTGTCGCTTCCAGAATCGCCGACCGTTGTCACCGTGACCATCTCAGCACTTATCTCAGCAAAAATCTCTTCTTCTCGGGACAACTGAGCTGCGCTGGATACGCTGGTGGTCGTCATGACAGAACTGAAAACTGGAGCAACTCCACTTGAAGGATCAGGAATAGGGTCGAGAGAATGACCAAGTAGCTCCTCAATCATTTGTGCATCGAACGACATCGAGCTCCCCTCTCCAATATCGCCGGCCATGGCAGCAGTTGAAATCTCTTCGGTGACAATAACTCCATGCGTAGGATATAGGACCGGAGGAACTGGGGGCACGGGCGCGGCACTCTCAGTCACTGAACAAAGGAGAGCGAGAAAGGGAACGGTACCTCCGATCTCTGTCCGAGCGCTCTTGACTAGAGTAACTACGGGGATGGTCCCTTGCATAATATTCTTGGTCATGATACCTCCGTTCGCGATCGCGATCGGAGTCCCCACGTCGAAATTCATAGTAAGACGAAGGATGATGCACTCTTCGGAGTTTGTCTAATGTATATTGACGGCCAGACATAGCACCTGAAAAAGAGAAGCAACTCAGTTAAACACCAGGTGAAAGCAATAAGATCTATGCGGAAGTCATGTAGTGTTATGAAAGTGTATGCAAATGTGCAAAACCCCCGACCAACCAGAAGTGTCGACTACACTAACGGGTAAAGGCTCGCTTATTTCTAACGCTTCCCGGAGTTCATCCAACCCGGACTCGTGGTGGAGAGATACGTACTCCGGGATGGGAATGTCATCCAGTCCTATAAAAGCATTTCCTGATTGACAAGGAGCAGTGTCAGAGATAGTAATTCTGGGGATCAAATGAGATACAACTACAGACTTCCGTCTCTTAAATTTAGGGACAATAGCCTTGCCTTTCCACTTCTCTTCTATTTGGGAAAGATCAACCGCTAGCTCGGTATCTGTGGGCGTCCTTTCATCGTCGCTCGCTTCTCTTATAACTATGACAGGTTTTATTTTCACCATTTTCTTCTTTGTCTTCGAAGCCGGTTTCGCCAACCCCTCAATAACAATGCTCTAGTTCATCTCTATTAAACCCAGCATCATTAAGTTATCGTCAGTTAACACCGAGTCGATGTGTCTTAATTCGCTCGGGATCCCTTGTAAGATCCGAACGATGCCTTTGTAATATCCACCGTCAGGCCTCGAAATGATGGATGTAAGAAGGACAGAGTATTAGTACAAGTGTTAAGAATAGCTATTCAAGGGAGACTTGCGACACTTACGTCTAGACAGCCATCGCCTAACCAACCCTTGGGGGCACCGAACAAAAAACCATTCGGCTTTGAAGTAGCTAAGTCTGGTCCATGCCCCGGTCATGACTTGGCAGTTCCCGACTGCTTCGAGAAAAGTAAAAGATGGGCTATCACCCCTACTTTTGAAGTTAAATATGTGCCTAATCTCAGACGGTCGCGGCGGGCGATAGAAACAATCCATAAATATGATGAAGGCACTGTTCAACAACGCATGTCCGTTAGGATGAAGCTGTGAGGGTGCAATTCCTCAGAATGATAACATCTCCCTGATATACTGGTTAAATGGAGGGAGAGTTCCAGCCGCACAGGCATGACGGTAGAAAGCAGTATACCCTTCGGGCGGATTGGGAGGTCTGTCGTCAACACCCGGTAGCAAAACGTCATCCGGGGATAAGTTATGTTTCAAGCAAATCCGGCCCAGTAAGGCTTCAGAAATACTGGACGGAACGGATTCGATAGGATCCTCGATAAATATGGCTTTCGACACTTCGTCCGGAGCCGAACCAACTACTTCGGGAGGAATGTCAGGGATTTCAAGCATAGGAGGAGGCGAACTCTGTACCTCTTGTTGTTGAGAGCTCGAAGATTCCATAACTAACTAACTCATCAAAAAGCAACATTAAGCACAAAGAAAACCCGTTCATTCCCAGTGTAAAGTTTGTGCGGTGCAGTGCAGTGTTGTGCATTACTTAGAAAGATTCTACAGAGTTAGAGAAAATTTGCAAACAGCAAGATGTACGAACAACAAAACTCTGAAAATCGAGACCAGGAATGACCGTCATCGCTGACCGTCACATCCTCGTCATCCAGAAGCTACCGATCGATTCAAGAATAAATCTGTTATATTTTTGGTTAGGCCACAGTTCCATCGATGGGCTTTAAAAGGCAGTCAAGTGTAGTCCTATAGTCAAGTTCAGTTATGCAAGGTAGAAGCTCGTCGGAATCAAGTATGCAGAAATTCATTAAGTTCGTCAAATTTCAGCTTGAAATCAGTCGTAGTTCAGACGTTAGAGCAAGTCAGAAGAGTTATATTCTCAGAATTGAGGAAGGTCGAATCGATCGCCTGGGATCGATACAGGTCGACTCGATGTGCTTCGAATCAATAAGAGTCGACTCGATCACTTCGTATCGACATGGGCGCCTGGAACGATATCCATAGCATCAAATGAAGGAGCGCTTCGAGTCCATCAAAAGAGCATTCATATCAACCCAGGAAAGCAACTTCGTATCGATCGAGCTCGATACCTTCGAATCGATCGTGAAGTCATTAGTTCGAATCGATCGATACGAATCACGTCACCTCACAAGCATCAATACGAAGCCCCATCCATCGATTCGACCAGTTTCGTCCAGATCTCACAACCTTCCAAAAATTGATTTTCGAAGAAAAAATTAAGGGTGATGGAGAAGATTTCCAATTCGCATCGTTCTATGCTAGGCCTAATCCTTTAGTTACCTGATTTTTTTATTATGATCGAAGGATTGAAGGCAAGATCGATTCGAAAGAGTGTCTTTCTCGAGCCTGGAGATCGATGCGAAGAGGAAGGCAGAGTAACAGTAAAAAGTAAAAAATGAAAGTGAGCTAAGCCTCGCGTATTTATATGGATCCAAGGGAGGAAAAGAGATGCTTCGCCTCTCGGTCGACCTGACCGATTGTTACCAGTCAAACACTGATCAATTGGAACGATCACGTTCGAATCCATCAAGGCAGCATCGATACTGTTAACGCTAAAATTTGAACGCTAACACCCCGGTGTATGAGTTATAGTTGTGAAAGCACCACCCGATAGCTCGGGAACAGATTATAAGCAGAAAACAGCAGAGAAGCAGTAAGAAACAACAATTTTATAGTGGTTCGGCTTAAGGGTATAGCCTACGTCCACTTTAAGTACTTTTATTAATAATCTTGTTACAACCTGATACAATTCTTCCCAAGTACAATCTATTTCAAGTTACAAGAGATTTGGAACAAGTAGCTCAAGCTTCAATGTCGATTAAAGTCCTTGAATTCATGTTGAAAATGTGCGATTTCTTCATGAAGTTCTTTGAAATATTCTTTGAATCTTGAAGGCTCTAAGTGTTGATGGAGTTCCCAAAGTAGCAGAGTAACGGTGTATGAAGAGAGCGTGCCCCAAAGTCCCCCCTTAGTTCGAGTTAGGGCTGTATTTATAGGCTTTTATCGGAGTTAGGTCGTAGGTCGTGACCGACCTAAGTAAGGTCGTAGGTCGCAGACGACCTAAAAAGCACTAGCCCTCCTTCCATAAGAACATATGTGCTGATTTGTACAAGTCCAAGGTCGTGAACGACCTATCCCCTAGCAGCATGCAATAGGCGACTTCTTTATTCATGCAGATAGGTCGAGAGCGACCTATCCTAGGTCGTTAGCAACCTATCATAGGTCGTGGGAACTTTCCTGTAGTCATGGCTGGAGTCTTTAAGTCGTTGAGTCTCTTAGGTCGTGACCTTCCTTAGGTCGAAGTACTCCGTTAGGTCGTTGGGCAGTATCTTTATCTCCAAGTGCTAGGTCGTCTTCGACCTAAAGTAGGTCGTAGGTGGGCAACGATCTAGGGGATGGGATCTGACTTATCTCAATTGTGCTCGGCTCTCTTCTCAGCGAGTTGATAGGTCGCGTACGACTTATTATGGGTCGTAAGTCGGCTGAGGCTTAGGTCGTTGAGATCACTTCGTCCTTAGGTCAGTAGGCTATGGCTTTGTTTAGGTCGCATATGATTTAGGTCGTGAAGCTACAAGAGCCTTTAGGTCGCTGATCCTCTTAAGTCGTTAGGTCGTGGAGCCCTTAAACCGCTAGGTCGCGGCCTTCCTTAGGTCGCTGGGAGTCGTTAGGTCGCAGCATTCCTTAGGTCGCTGAGAACCGCTAGGTCGCGGCCTTTCTTAGGTCGTAGCTTCTTGTTAGGTCGCAAAGCCTGATAGGTCGCCCCCCTTCCTAGCTCGAGACATCTTTAAGTCGCTAAGTCATTCCTGTTGTTAGGTCGCTCCATATCTTTAGGTCTTAGGTCGCTAATAAAGAGCAGTTAACATTTGCCTCTCGAAGTATGGGCCTATGACATAGGTCGCGTGCTTCGACTCGACTTAGCTAGGTCGTGAGCGACCTAACACTTGTATCAATCATGCGTGCCTATTTGCCTCATATAAATATGTTAGGTCGCTTTAATTCTTCTTCACCTCATTGCTCTGACCTCCTACCGCCATTAACGATTCTCTGAACTTCAAAAGGCGAATTCAAGTTTACTCATTCTCCGATTCATCCTTGCTACCAAATTACGTAAGTGTCTTCGATTTCTTTCTACTCCACGATCATCATTGAATCCCAAGCTCTAACCTCTGAACCCCAAATCAATTTTGTACGTCGTGCTCCACTTTGAGCCGCGTTGTGATCGATTTTTGATTGTCAGTGATTATTGTTGTAGCAGCGATTCACAAACGCAAAATAATGAATTTGATTTATGATAGATCGGAGGTATTTTGAGTCAGTTTTCAAATGGTTTAGTGGTATGGAAAGATGATGGATCTCATGAATAGGATGATGGGTATGAGTGTAGTGGATAGCGGGTTATAGGGTCTGGTGAAGCATTGCGTGGAGAGGAAGTTAGTGACCTAGTGAATGTGAGCGATTCAAGACAATTTGCGATCTCAGAACTCCTGCGACCTAAGGAGTAGTCTCGACTTACACTAGGTCGCTGATCGACCTAAGATTTTCCATGAGCTAAGAGCTATACTTAGCCAGGACCTGCGCGACCTAACTTTCTTGCGACATAGACTCTAGGTCGCGGCCGAACTAACACTGTCTTGAAATGCCTCATCCTTTATTTTGTACAGCACGACTTAAGAAGGCTTCGACCTATGCTAGGTCGCTGAACGACCTATGACTTGTGAAATTCTTGTGAAGACTTGGTTGAATTGAACTGGATTGTTTAATCTCGAATTCTGTTGCACTTTGTTGTAGACTATCTCTAATGCTAATAACCTGTTAAACATAATATTTGCAGAAAACCGGGACGAATATACTGCCATTGACTGCCCACATCAAATGACAGATTAGTCGATAAAGAGTAATTAACTTAAATGAACTGTGTGAATGAAATGTTGTGAACCAATGAACTCAAGTGAAGTGCTAAAGCAAAACTTAAAATATCCAGTTAAAGCTGATTCGTTTGCATTAACACAATACTTGAGTTTTAGATTAACAAGTCCTGAAATCTCATAGTCGACTAATCGTCAACCAGTTTAATTCCAGTAACGTTTGAATTCCTCTTGTTTTCCTTTTTTTTTTTTTTGTTCCGCACAACACTTCACACTTTTAGGAAACGTGCACCTTCATATTTGAATATCCAGTTGCTTGTGTAGAATGACTTCTCGACAAGAACATGAAGAGATTACAGAATACGCCGAAGGGACCTTTCCGATTGCTATTCCAATAGAAAATCCTCCAGAAAAAACTCCTACTCTTCTGAAACAGCGGACGCTTAATCAATTATGCATTCAATTTGGCATTGCCGAGGCAGAAGTTTTACTTCCTGGACCAAATGATTTCGCTGACAGACCGCCTTATGGTTATATTGCCATAAATCGCCAAATGTGCTCAAGTGGAGCAATTCCTCCTTTTAATGAATTTCTTCGACAAACCTTTCTCCGATTGACGATCTCTCCTTTCCAGTTGCATCCCAATGGTTATGCCATTTTGATGGGATTGTGCGTTCTATTTAGAAGAACACTTGACCGACTTTCGAGCTTTGATGAGATTTGTTACTTGTGCACGTTTGCAAAGAACAAGGACCACCCTTCAATTGTACTCGTAAGAGGTGCGAGGAACCGCAAACTTATTTTAGATTTGCCGGAGAGTGCACATGGCTTCCTGAATCAATACTTCTACATTCGTTGTCCCGCAGAATTTTACGCAAGCTGGAGAGTAGGAAGTGAGATCTTTTTCCCTTCTTCCTTCAATTTCACTCTAAATTTTTTGTTGTTCATATTGCCAAGTGCTGATTCCATTTCTTATCTTTACAGCACTTCCTCCTCCTTCCAGAGATTCTAGCCATAAGTCAGTTTTTGAGAGGCTAAGTGCTGTGGCTGCTGAAGAAAGAAGTGCCAAATTTCTATTAACAGATGAGCTACTTCATCAATTTGAGCTTTTACACCCTTCTCGTTCTACCCAGATTCATGAAGCCCCAACAGAAGTTCCCGATTCTCCGACGAAAACCCCTGACGCCCCGGTCTCTACTAAAGAGCACATACAAGGAGAAACTTCTGTAAAAACTTCACTAATAAAGTGTTCTGTTCCAAGAGATGACATGGGGCCATCCGAGAAACCCGCACTTGCCCCCATTACTGAAGAAGAAGAGGAGCCCCCTTCCCAAACCAGGAAGAGTGCCGATAAAGGAACTGATGGAGGGAATCAGGCTGGGCATGATGATGATGACGTCTTCGGGAATTTAAGTGACTTAATTATCACTTCCCAAGAGCTTTTTAAAGATGACCCTGCCCGTGGTAAAGCTGTACCTCCGACGATTGAAGCGACATCTGCCCTCCAACAGATTCCAACTCCTTTATCTCAAGAATTGTCACCGACAGTGAAATCTATTACTTCCCCCCAACCGAGGAGTGGTTCGTTAGTCCAACGCGAGTAGCTTGCACTTCACACACAACTAAGGATTTTCCAGCACATTTATGCACTTATCTTCTTATACTTTAAAGATTTCTAAATCTTATCTCTTTTATTTCAGATCCTTCAATGAAGCGCAGCGGATCATATTATCAGGATTTCCAACGCTACGGGGGGCGTGGCCAATATAATTATGGGCGCTACTTCGCCTCCTATAGAGAGTCTGACGAAGAGAGGGCTGCTCGAAAGGCTCGTGAAAGAAGGGGTGAAGAAGAGCGTTATGACAGAAGGGATAGGGATGAGCACTACGATTCTTTGCAGAGAGGTGACGATCCTCACAAAAGGAAATCTCACGATGACCGAGGAAAAGGTCATGTAGTCGAAGATTCGGGCAAACGAGCCCGCCATGGTGAGAAACGTGCTTCCATTACTCCTGAAAAGATTACTGCCCCTGCTTCTCTTGACATTCCCTCCGACTCTCCTGCTCTTGGGAAGACGGACATCCAAACAATAATTAGCAGGCCCAAATTTCAAGTTGGACCGGGCCCAGCCACTTTACAAAGCCGTTTTCCACAGTGGTGCTTAAAGGGTGTAAGGTTTGACCTTGACCTGGTTCCTATCGACAAGCCCGCCATGCTACGAAATCTCGACGCCGTCAAGCTTGATATCGAGAGGATGTCGAATTGGCAGAAACTTGTCGATGAGCTTCAAAGAGTTAACCGCGCCAACTTAGAGGCCATGCTTACTATGGAAAACGATAAGGCTGAATGGCAAAAGGTCCTTGAGCAACATGACGTTGAAATGAGGAGCATTACTTATTATAATGAGGAGCTTGAAGCAACAATTGAGAAATTAAAACACGAGCTTGCTGCTTCCTCTACTTCATATTCTCAAAAAGAAGAAGTGCTCCTGAAACAAGTAAGAGATGCCCATGCCGGCCAAAGGGATGCCGAAGTCAGGCTTGAGGCGCAAAAAAGAATTAGCGAGGGCTACATTGCTGATGTTGCAGAGCTTCAGAAGAAAAACGATTCCCTAGAAGCGGAAATTCAAATGCTTAAACTTCAGCGTGACGAGGCCGTTGCTGGCAGAATTGCTGCTGAAGAATCCCACGAGGCGACAAAGAACAACATCAGCTCAACTCTGTTTGATTTCTATTTGCATAGCGTCTTAGGGCGCGGGAGTCTTGCTTTTCTTGGTCCCAAATATGAGATTACTTTAGCTGAAGTGTGGGAAGCCGCACTTGAAATGCTTGGTGCTGAAGGTGCGGGCTATGACGAATTAGACCTTGAAAAGCATTACTTGGATGATGACGCTCGCGCCGCTCTTGCCAAAGGAAAGGAGCAACTTGCCAAACTAAGAACCGAAGTGACAGAAGGGGGCCAGGTTGAAGGAACTACTTCAACTACTCCAGTTCAGCCACCTTCTTCATCTGAGGTCAACATTATTGGCTCCAGCTCCCATTTTGCATCTCCTACCAAGGTCACCACCAAGATTACAGACACGCAGGGTGGAGATGAAGGTGACGAGAGCGCTGACGTACAGGCTTATGAAGTTGATATCAGGAAATCAACTTCTCCAGGTAATTCCACCGTTAAACTTGCTACTATAAACCTCACCCAAGCAGACTGCTCACTTGTCTCTTATGGGTTCAACGGGCTTCTTGACTACTTCTTGGACCTTGACGAACCTTTATCTCCTCTTTTTACTGACTTTAACCTCTTTCCTTCTGTAGAGAAAGTACCTCCTCAGGTTATACCTCCTCCATCTCTTCAGGCGACTCCTCCTTCTGCCTCACAGCCTGGATCACAAGAGGAGCAGATAGAGGCTCTTCATGGCCTGGATGATCCTACCGCTTCACAAGAGCAGAAGGGCGAAGGACACGAAGGAGGCGAGATCTCTCCGGAGCGGACTACTTCCGACGACATAGTTTTGTCTGCTCTTGCTACTCCGGGGAGTGAGTCTTCCTCTAAGAGGAGAAAGAAGCATGGAACGCCGAAGAGGAGGGGAAAGAGAATTACTGCAGCCGGGGAAAAGCCAGAAGTTGGACCAGTTGCCCCTTAGACTTCTCCTTCCCTTATGCCTACAGACCGACCAGAAAAGTTAATCATTCGACCGGGCAAAGGGTCCAAAGGCAGTAAGAAGAAATGAGGACTTCAGCTTCTAGCTTTTTGTGTTTTGCATGTACAGGTCGAGAACTGTGCGGGTACCGGCCCCCGCTTTTTCTTTATTTTGGAAACCTGTAACTGTAATGCAATTTGAATAAAACAATCCTTTACTTGTACAAATTCCTGTTTGGACTTGAGAATGCATTTATTATTCATTTTGGCATGAGTTTATTTACACGATATCGCAGCGAGCTTATGGCATGTTACTTGAGCGTTACCTTTTGCTGGTTTGGTTATACCATATTGTGTGTAATTATACTATATTGCCCCCATTCCATAAGTTTGCTGCAATATTCTATACTTCGAGGGGACTTGCACTCTTATTTGCTAAAGAATAATTATTTTATTCTTTAAAGAAAATTTTTGTAGAGTACAACCCCCTTCGTATAAGTTTCTACGCTTTGTCCTTTGAAGAAATCACTTCTTCCATTTGCTTAAGTACAATTTTTTTACCAAGTGAATTCTTTTATGTGGTAAAGCGGACCTCTGAAGGGTACTTTAACTCCTTTTCTCTTTTTTTTTTTTTTTTTTTTGAGGAAGATCATTCTCCAGAATAGGTAAATTACTCTTCCTTCGGGAGTTAAAGTATGCCCCTGATGAGGATTTTTTTTTATATATGGAAAGTTGTACCTCTGAGGAGGGATTTTTTACGTTTCAACACTTGGAAGTTTTATTTCAATCTCGGTGAAACGTGTACCTCCAAAGAGTTTTGCCTTAGAAAGCCTTTCCATGTTTCAACACTTGGAAGTTTTATTTCAATCTCGGCGAAACGTGGGCTTCCGAAGAGGTCTTTCCTCTTGATTGTGCCTCCGAAGAGGTCTTTATTTTGTTTGTCTTTCAACTCTGGTGAAGTGAAATTCCGAAGAGCGGCCATTACACTTCAACTCCTGGTGAAATATGCCTCCGAAGAGGTCTTTATTTTGTTTGCATTTCAACTTTGGTGAAGTGAAACTCCGAAGAGTAACTACTCCGACTCTTGGTGAAATGTGCCTCCGAAGAGGTCTTTTTCTTTGTTTGCATTTCAACTCTGGTGAAGTGAAATTTCGAAGAGCGGCTATTTCACTTCAACTCCTGGTGAAATGTGCCTCAGAGAGGGTTTTCATCGCCTGGAAGTTACTCTCTCATGGTTGGAGGGTCATGACTCCCCCAATCTTTTTTGTTGAGTAGAGAACTTTCTTTTTTGTGGCATATGACCCATTAGAGATCTTTTATCCTCCGAAGAGTTGTGCCTCTGAAGAGGACTTGTGTTGCCGATGATGGTTTTTGGTTGTTTCCTCGTCTTCTTGCTTATGCCTTTTCAGCGATCCCTCTTTTTTTCCTTTTCAAGTTTTCATTCCCCTTTTCTTGCAAGTAGCTTGTTTAATCCAAGGAAGTGTACTTCATTGTCAGGCAAGTTCGTGAGAATGGGCACTAGCTTCCTAATTGGATGTTTGTTTGTTCAAACAATCTCAATTTATCAGCAAGGGCTCGTTTCTATCGAAATCATTAGCCGTTCAATTGAAGTATTTCCTATCTAGGATTTGAATTCAGGGCTTTTGTGACTTGAAATTTGTTTGTTGAATGATGGTGAGAATCGCTCGGTCTTATTATGTGCAAGTTTTATTTCCATTGTCTGCAAAAATTTAAATCGACATTTCAGCAATACATTCTATGTACTTTTCATATCGAAAATAAAGCAAACATGTAATAAAAATAAGGAACACAAGATTTATAGTGGTTCGGCCAAGAATTTGGGCCTACATCCACTTTATATTCTTTCATTATTTACTTGCATCAGTTTTACAATTGCTTTCAATTACAAGAATCATACATTCACAATTCTTTTTACAATATTTCAACAAAATTTTCAAGTAAAGTATGGACGCAAGTGATTGCTGTTCCATGCCCTTGGAATTTGATCTCCTTCAACAGTAGTGAGTTTGAATGTGCCGTCAAGAAGCTTCTGACCTATGACATATGGTCCTTCCCAATTTGGCCCAAACACACCTGTCGCTGTCATAATTCTTTTCAGGACTAGGTCTCCAATTTCAAAGCTACGTTGACGAACTTTGGAATTGAAATGTCTGGCTATCCTTTGCTGATGAGCTGCAATTCTGAGATTACCTTCATCTCTTTTCTCATCAAGGAGATCGAGCGCTTCATTTTCTGCTTGATTGAAATGGATTCTTCTGTGTGAAGGGACCTCTGTTTCAACCGGGATCATTGCTTCCGATCCGTATGCTAATGAAAAAGGAGTATGCCCAGTCGCAGTTTTGTGAGTAGTTCTGTATGCCCATAGTGCAAGTGGTAGTTTATCGACCCAACCACCTTTTGCTCTTTCAAGTTGCTTCTTGATGGTTGATTTGATGATCTTGTTCACTGTTTCCACTTGCCCGTTTGCCTGCGGATGAGCTACTGCTGAAAAGCTTTTCTGGATTTTGAATCGTTTACAAAAGTCCTGGAATTCCTCGCTTTCAAACTGAGTACCATTGTCTGTAATTATTTTCTGAGGCACACCGTATCTGCAGATGATATTCTTGGTCACAAAACTTATCATTTTCTTAGAGGTGATAGTAGCCAATGGTTCAGCTTCAGCCCATTTAGTAAAGTAGTCAACTGCAACAATAGCATATTTAATCCCTGATTTGGCAGTTGGTTGCGGGCCAATGAGATCCATTCCCCAAATTGCAAACGGCCATGGACTGACCATCTGTGTGAGTTCGGTAGAAGGTGCTCTAGGAATTTTGGCGAATCTTTGGCATCTGTCGCATTTTCGAGAGTAATCTGCAGCATCTCGATTAATTTCTGGCCAAAAATATCCGTATCGGAGAATTTTCTTTGCTAATGTTTGACCACCTGAATGATCTCCACATTCTCCTCCATGTACCTCAGCTAGGATTGTTTTGGACTCTTCCCTGGATACACATCGAAGTAAAGGCATTGAGAATCCCCGTCTGTACAATCGGCCATCCTGAATTACATAGCGAGAGGCTTTCCTTAGTAGCTTTTGTCTTTCTCTCGTATTTTCTGGCAAAGAACCTCTGAGTAGGTAGTCTAATATTGGAGTCATCCACGACTCTTGTTCTTGAGATACATTCATAATCCAGTCTATATCCATCTCATCTATACTTGGTGCTGAGAGGACTTCTACGGGGACCAATCCCAATAGTTGAGCTTCGCCAGAACTTGAATATTTTGCGAGGGAATCTGCCTTCATATTCTCTTCCCGAGGAATGTGGTTTATTGAATAATGATCAAGCTCACACAGAAGTTCCCAAGCCTTTGACAAGTAAGCAGGCAGGTTTCCCCCTTTCGTTTGAAATTCCTTCTTGACTTGGCATACAATAAGCTGAGAATCACTGAAGATCTGTAATGCTCGGATGTTTAGTTCTTTAGCGATTTTCAGACCTGCGATGAGAGCTTCATATTCTGCTTCATTGTTTGTTGAAGGAAATTCCAATCTTAGTGCATAACATAAGGACCGACCTTCGGGAGTTTCAAGTACTACCCCGGCTCCAGAACAGTAGTCATTTCTTGCGCCATCAACATATAACTTCCACTGGATTGGGGAATCATTGATTGCTTCTTCCTCACCATTACTTTTCTCTGTGAATTCTGCAATGAAATCAGCTAAAGCTTGTCCGTTGATTGCTTTTCGAGGGTGATAAGTGATGTCATACTGACTGAGTTCAATGTTCCACTTTAGAAGACGACCCGAAGTTTCTGGGCGAAATAGGACTTGCTTTAGAGGTTGATCAGTGAGGACTTTTATAGGATGAGCTTGGAAATATTGCCTCAACTTCCTTGATGCAACTAATAGGCAATAGGCGAGTTTTTCCAACTTGGAGTAATTCAGCTCTGCCCCAGTGAGTCTTTTGCTGATATAGTAAACCAGATGTTGAATCCTTTTGTCTTCCCGTATCAGCGCTGCACTTAGAGCATGAGATGACACTGCCAAGTATATAAGAAGATCCTCACCATTGCCTGGCCTAGAAAGTATTGGAGGCGTTTCCATATGACGGATCAACTCAACAAAGGCTTTCTGGCATTCGGGAGTCCATTCGAAGTTCTTCTTTCCTTTTTTCAGAGCATCGAAGAATGGGATGCATTTATCAGTAGCTTTGGAAATGAACCGACTTAAGGCGGCTACCTTTCCATTAAGACTTTGCAATTCCTTCTTCGTTCTAGGAGCTTTAACTTCTTTTAAGGCAGTAATTTGAGCTGGACTAGCCTCAATGCCCCTAGCACTGACGATAAAACCTAAAAACTTTCCGGATTCGACCCCAAATGTACATTTCAAAGGGTTAAGCTTCATTCTGTATTTCCGGAGGACTGCGAACATTTCTGCTAAGTGTTCAATGTGATCTGCTGCTTTTTTAGACTTTACTAGCATGTCGTCAACGTAGACTTCCATAGTTTTGCCCAATTGTGGTTTGAACATAGCATTCACAAGTCTCTGGTAAGTTGCCCCTGCGTTTTTCAACCCAAAGGGCATAACTCTGTAGCAATAAAGACCAACATCCGTGATAAAGCTCGTATCCTCTTGATCCGGCTCGTGCATCATGATCTGATTATAACCGGAGTAGGCATCCATGAAAGATAACAATTCATGTCCCGCTGTTCCATCAACCAGTTGATCAATCCTGGGTAATGGGAAGCAATCTTTGGGGCAGGCCTTGTTTAGATCAGAGAAATCAATGCACACTCTCCATTTTCCATTAGCTTTCTTGACCAGCACAGGATTTGAAACCCAATTCGGATATGTAGATTCTTTGATGAAGTTATTTTCCATGAGTCGATCAACTTCTTCTTTTAATGCTGCTGACCTTTCTGGACCTTGGGTTCTTCTTTTTTGTATAACCGGTGTAAACTTTGGGTCAATATTCAGAGCGTGTACTGCAACTTTTGGAGATATTCCACACATGTCGGCATGAGTCCAAGCGAAGACATCCAGATTTGCTTTCAGGAAAGATATCAAAATATTCTGAATTGACACATTAAGCTGTGAACCTACATTCAACACCTTATTCGGGTCCTTTGGATCAACAGGTACCGGTATTGTCGTTTCCACCGGTACTACTCTATTCTCCCCTGCACTGGCTTTTCTGGGATCCATCTCTTTCCGTGCCCTGCTATGTTCGCCAGTGCAGGGTCCGCCCCGTAATTGCTACAAGGCTGGCTCTTTGATGCGGACTGGGGCTGCCGCATTCTTTCCCATTTCTCTTTTTCTTGATTCTCGCAGCTCTGTCAAATAGCACTCTCATGCAGCATTTTGATCCCCTTTTATAACTCCTACTCCGTTGTCTGTAGGGAATTTAATAGTGAGGCCCTGTTATCCCAATTTTTGGACAGAACTGGAATATCAAGATTGTATGCATTTCCACCACGACCGGAACCAAGAAGAAGCAAGCAAGCGTACATGAGTCGGGGATTTCACTCAAGGTTCAAATATAAAAGTTCATTTGGTGAAACAATGCGAGAGTCCACTCGGAATCAAAGGTCTAAAGTCTCATTCGGCAATCTCATTCGGCGCTGTTCATCCGGCATCCTACTCAGTTCATTCGGTATTTCCCATGTAATGCCGGTCCAAGCATTGCCGGACCACACCCACTCCAAGCCAATGCCGAACCAAGCCTCTCCACCTCAATACCGAACCAAAGCTTGCCTCCTCCATCACCAGACCAAACACCCCCCGAACCAGTGCCTCTCCACAAGCCACCGAACCATGCCACCACCGAACTAGCTCCAAATACTACTGCCGGTCCAACCCACCACCGGATCAAACGACACCCCACACAACCTATAGCCGAGTCAACCTCTCTCCCTACCACCGAATCAACCTCTCTCCCACTAATTGCCGAACCAAAGCTTCGCCGAACCAGAAAGTTGCCAGTCCAGATTGCTTCGGCCCAAGCCCGCTAGCAGCTATAAACATCCAAGACCCCTGCCCCCAGCCTCACTCTATAAATAGAGGGGCAGGGGTACAACAATGGCAGACAAGTTTGAGAGCTCAAGCCTGGAAGGAACTCTCAAACAACTTTAGATACTTGTAATCAAAGCTTTGTACTTGTAATCTGAAGAAAAAAGGAGAATAACATATAAAGTGGATGTAGGCACGTTCTGGCCGAACCACTATAAATCCGTGTGTCTTTTACAGTTTAGTCCCTGCTTTTTATATATTTGCATAAATCACCCAAATCACTAAAAACAACATAAAATCAACCAACTCATACGACTTTGGGTGTTTGCGGCCATTTTTTACGCAAACATTTTGGTGCTTTCACTGAGAAGAACCAGCTCCCGCTACATCGGATAGAAGTTGAATTTGAAAATCTAAGAGTTCAGATCTAAGAGTTATGACGAGACAAACAAGTAGAAGGCAAAGGCCAGAGAGAAGTGAACACCAAGGAAGTCGAGAGGCTTCCTCAGGAGGGAATCAAGCGTCGATCTTCATCACTAGGGATGAGATTGAGGCCATGATGAGAATACAAGAAGAGATGATGCAGAACTTACTTCAACAAATTGGGCAAATTGGGGCACAAATCCAAGGAGCAACTGGGGTTCAGAACGGGGCAGGACCATCTGGCGCAGCACCAGAGCTAGGGGGCACTCACGCAGAGCATGTTGATCCGACCCCGGGAAGTGAGATGGGGGCATCCAAACCACCTGGTAGCAATAGAGGAATGAACGCTCATCCAGGGGGCAGGTAAAATTCCCTCCTAAACTCGGGGGGCTGGTCGAAAGAGATGAACAAGTCGCAAACCTCTCACTAACACGGTTAGATCATTTACACATGTAAGCGATTGCGCATGATCCATAGGCATGCTCTGAATGACTACTGACCGCACCATAGTAAGAGTTTACACTTTGACATCCTCGTCTTGCTCTTGCTTTGATCTTGACTTGAACATTCCTGTTGTGGAATTCGTATGATTATTGCTTTGATATTTGCAAAATTACTTG
This sequence comes from Allium cepa, assembly GCA_030765085.1. Classification (NCBI taxonomy): domain Eukaryota; kingdom Viridiplantae; phylum Streptophyta; class Magnoliopsida; order Asparagales; family Amaryllidaceae; genus Allium; species Allium cepa. Next base: position 908,906,638 of record CM060938.1, on the reverse strand, counting down.
TATGCCCGTGGATCGCGAACGGTCCACGAGCACCTCTTGCATGGCAGCGAACTGCCGAAGTCTTTGATTCGGAAACTCCCCCAAACAATAACTCCAACACTGATAATATTAAGTCCCCCCGGGCACACTCATTCGCCTCGAACGGCACCCGACTTCGAACAGTCACAATTCGCCTCGAACGGCACCCGACTTCGAACAGTCACAATTCGCCTCGAACGGCACCCGACTTCGAACAGTCACAATTCGCCTCGAACGGCACCCGACTTCGAACAGTCACAATTCGCCTCGAACGGCACCCGACTTCGAACAGTCACAATTCGCCTCGAACGGCACCCGACTTCGAACAGTCACAATTCGCCTCGAACGGCACCCGATCGCGAACGATCACAACTCGCCTCGAACGGCACAACTCGCCTCGAACGGCACAGCTCACCTTACCTCAAATGGCTCGATCGCGAACGGTCGTCATTTGAGGTCCGCCACCTGATCACTGACTGCTACACCTTACCTCAAATGGCTTGATCGCGAACGGTCGTCATTTGAGGACCACCACTTGACCGCACACTGTCGCACCTTACCTCGAATGACTTGATCACGAACGATCGTCATTTGAAGTTAGGCGCTTGACCTTGAACGGTCACATTTCATCACAAATGGCTCGGTCTCGAGCGATCGACGCGTGGACTTACAGACTCGACCGCGCACTGTCGCACTTTACCTCGAATGACTCGATCCGAACGGTCGTCATTTGAAGTAAAGCGCTTGACCTTGAACGGTCACATTTCATTGCAGATGACTCGATCCCGAACGATCGGCGCACGGATTTATGCGCTTGACCGCGCACGGTCGCACTTCACCGCAAATGACTTGATCACGAACGGTCGTCATTTGAAGTTAAGCGCTTGACCATGAACGGCCGCGCTTCATCCCAAATAGCTCGATCCCGAACGGTCGTCATTTGGGGCTATATAAAATATCAAGCTCTTTACAGGTTGTCAACAGGATATGAACATCCAGCTCATGGCATTACAAAACACGCCTTCCTACCGCAAGGCATATTTTGGGGGGCAAAGTGTTATCCCAATTTTTGGACAGAACTGGAATATCAAGATTGTATGCATTTCCACCACGACCGGAACCAAGAAGAAGCAAGCAAGCGTACATGAGTCGGGGATTTCACTCAAGGTTCAAATATAAAAGTTCATTTGGTGAAACAATGCGAGAGTCCACTCGGAATCAAAGGTCTAAAGTCTCATTCGGCAATCTCATTCGGCGCTGTTCATCCGGCATCCTACTCAGTTCATTCGGTATTTCCCATGTAATGCCGGTCCAAGCATTGCCGGACCACACCCACTCCAAGCCAATGCCGAACCAAGCCTCTCCACCTCAATACCGAACCAAAGCTTGCCTCCTCCATCACCAGACCAAACACCCCCCGAACCAGTGCCTCTCCACAAGCCACCGAACCATGCCACCACCGAACTAGCTCCAAATACTACTGCCGGTCCAACCCACCACCGGATCAAACGACACCCCACACAACCTATAGCCGAGTCAACCTCTCTCCCTACCACCGAATCAACCTCTCTCCCACTAATTGCCGAACCAAAGCTTCGCCGAACCAGAAAGTTGCCAGTCCAGATTGCTTCGGCCCAAGCCCGCTAGCAGCTATAAACATCCAAGACCCCTGCCCCCAGCCTCACTCTATAAATAGAGGGGCAGGGGTACAACAATGGCAGACAAGTTTGAGAGCTCAAGCCTGGAAGGAACTCTCAAACAACTTTAGATACTTGTAATCAAAGCTTTGTACTTGTAATCTGAAGAAAAAAGGAGAATAACATATAAAGTGGATGTAGGCACGTTCTGGCCGAACCACTATAAATCCGTGTGTCTTTTACAGTTTAGTCCCTGCTTTTTATATATTTGCATAAATCACCCAAATCACTAAAAACAACATAAAATCAACCAACTCATACGACTTTGGGTGTTTGCGGCCATTTTTTACGCAAACAGGCCCCACGGGGCTAGAACAGCTTTGAATGCTGCGAGCGTCGGACGGCCAAGGAAAGCGTTATAAGCAGAATATTCATCGACGATCACAAAGGTTTGCTTTCGGACCACTTTCCTTTCTCCTTCCCCAAGTTCTACAAGCAGATCGATGGTTCCTATTGGTTGCTTTGGCTCCCCAGTGAAGCCAACGATCTTTTGCGATGAGGCTTGTACATCGACCATAGGGATTTTCATTTGGTCGAATGTCTTCTTGAAGAGGATATTACATGATGCTCCGCAGTCAATGAGAACTCTTTTAACAATGGCCGGTCCAATACCAGCCGTGATGACCAAGGGATCTAGGGTAGGAGCTTCGATACCTGTGGAATCTCTGGCTCTGAAAATAATATCATCACTGAAAGTTTTCTGTTGCTTCAGGGGCGTGGTGTCTTCTAGAACAAAGACGTCTTCTTCGACTGGAGCATATTTCAAAGCCCTGGAATATCTCTCCATCTCACCCCAGCTCTTGCCAGCTGGGTGAGGTCCTCCTGTAATGACATTGATAATGGGCCTTCCAGATTCATGCCCATTAGCTTTCTCACCTGCCCCAGGCTGATGAACAGGAGCCCGCTGCCCCTGACTTGACGATGCAGGATTGTTGCTATTCTTTTTCACAAATTGTTGCAGCTTGTTTTCTCTTAGCAACTCTTCAATCAGATTTTTCAACTGGCGGCATTCATCAGTCTCATGACCGGGTTGATTGTGGAAGCGGCAGAATTTTCCACTTTGTATGGCCTTTTTCCCGGTCCTCAAAGGGATAGGTTTAGGGAAATCAACGGAATCTTTGGTGGCAAGGTAGATGTGCTCCGGGGTATGTGATAATGGAGTATATTCTGACGGCTTAAAGGAGCGAGGCTTCTTCAAATTACCCTGTTTCTTCCCATTATTATTCTCCCTTTTTTGCCCCACCGATTCATTCTTTCGTGGAGCAACAGTGTTATCTTCAGGTTTCTCCAACACTGCCTTTACTAGTAAAGGACGACTTTCCAAGCGAATGAATTCATCTGCTTTTTTGTAGAACTTTTCGAGAGAGGTTGGCTCCTTCATATTTAACCATTTTCCAAATTCGCTTGACTTATCAATTGCCCTCATCAGATAAGTCAATATCATTCGTGGTTCAGCATTGTCCACCTCAGCCAGCGCTATATTAAAGCGGTTCAAGAAAGATCTGATGGACTCACCAGGATTCTGCTCTAAACTGGACAACGACATGATGTCCTTGGCCTTCGAAGCATATAGTCTAAACTGCTCCTTGAATTTTCTGGTCAAGTCTGAAAACTGATCAATAGATCGGACTAGCAGCTTGGTGAACCATAGTAGAGCCACACCTTCAAGGTATACGGGAAAATATCGGCACTTTATCTCGTCAGAGGCTCGGGCACCTGTCATGTGCCAATCATATTTATACAAAAATTCATTTGGATCACTCGTCCCTTTGTAAGCTGGAATGGTTGGAGGGACAAACTTTCTTGGAAATTCCGCCTTTAAGATTCTCTCAGTAAATGGAGTTTTACTTGGGGCGAAACCCCATTCTTTTTCGTCTTCAACCCTTTGCATACTTTCTTTCATGATCTGCCGGACCATTCCAGAAAGATACTCCTCATCATGTCGGGTTCCAGATCCACCAACCTCGGGAAGCGTTTGCTCAAAGGGACTAGCAGCCCTTTCAGGAGCATTCCTTTCATTAGCACTATGAATGTTACCAGCATAATTCCTTTCATTACCAGCCGGTTGATTGTTTGCCCCAAGTAAATCATTCAACTTATTCAGAATCAGAGCATTCTGGGCACTTTGAGCCTCTAATTGTGCATTCTGGGCGTTTATTTGCTGGTTTAACCCCAGAATCACAGCATCCAATTCCGCTTTCGTAACTCCAACAAACGGAGTAGGGATTGGTACAGGGGAAGCGGAGGTTCCCTCTTGAACGTTCCCAGATCTGACAGATCTACTTTTCCTTCCAGGAGCAATAATCTCAGATAGACTTCTGGTTTTCAAGGAAATTCTCTCTACAAATCTCTGTGAAGCAATGATGACAGTTTTCCTGAGTTGGGTTCTCAGTGAAAGCACCAAAAATGTTAACGCTAAAATTTGAACGCTAACACCCCGGTGTATGAGTTATAGTTGTGAAAGCACCACCCGATAGCTCGGGAACAGATTATAAGCAGAAAACAGCAGAGAAGCAGTAAGAAACAATAATTTTATAGTGGTTCGGCTTAAGTGTATAGCCTACGTCCACTTTAAGTACTTTTATTAATAATCTTGTTACAAGCTGATACAATTCTTCCCAAGTACAATCTATTTCAAGTTACAAGAGATTTGGAACAAGTAGCTCAAGCTTCAATGTCGATTAAAGTCCTTGAATTCATGTTGAAAATGTGCGATTTCTTCATGAAGTTCTTTGAAATATTCTTTGAATCTTGAAGGCTCTAAGTGTTGATGGAGTTCCCAAAGTAGCAGAGTAACGGTGTATGAAGAGAGCGTGCCCCAAAGTCCCCCCTTAGTTCGAGTTAGGGCTGTATTTATAGGCTTTTATCGGAGTTAGGTCGTAGGTCGTGACCGACCTAAGTAAGGTCGTAGGTCGCAGACGACCTAAAAAGCACTAGCCCTCCTTCCATAAGAACATACGTGCTGATTTGTACAAGTCCAAGGTCGTGAACGACCTATCCCCTAGCAGCGTGCAATAGGCGACTTCTTTATTCATGCAGATAGGTCGAGAGCGACCTATCCTAGGTCGTTAGTGACCTATCATAGGTCGTGGGAACTTTCCTGTAGTCATGGCTGGAGTCTTTAAGTCGTTGAGTCTCTTAGGTCGTGACCTTCCTTAGGTCGAAGTACTCCGTTAGGTCGTTGGGCAGTATCTTTATCTCCAAGTGCTAGGTCGTCTTCGACCTAAAGTAGGTCGTAGGTGGGCAACGATCTAGGGGATGGGATCTGACTTATCTCAATTGTGCTCGGCTCTCTTCTCAGCGAGTTGATAGGTCGCGTACGACTTATTATGGGTCGTAAGTCGGCTGAGGCTTAGGTCGCTGAGATCACTTCGTCCTTAGGTCGGTAGGCTATGGCTTTGTTTAGGTCGCATATGATTTAGGTCGTGAAGCTACAAGAGCCTTTAGGTCGCTGATCCTCTTAAGTCGTTAGGTCGTGGAGCCCTTAAACCGCTAGGTCGCGGCCTTCCTTAGGTCGCTGGGAGTCGTTAGGTCGCAGCATTCCTTAGGTTGCTGAGAACCGCTAGGTCGCGGCCTTTCTTAGGTCGTAGCTTCTTGTTAGGTCGCAAAGCCTGATAGGTCGCCCCCTTCCTAGGTCGAGACATCTTTAAGTCGCTAAGTCATTCCTGTTGTTAGGTCGCTCCATATCTTTAGGTCTTAGGTCGCTAATAAAGAGCAGTTAACAGATACGAAGCTTCATTGATTCGAGGCAGTTAACAAAAGCTGAATTGAAGTCACTATACCCCATCGATTCGAAGTACCAGCTACACAGCCATCGATTCACAGCAATTCGAGGTCTATCGATTCGAACGATTAATTCGAATCCATCGGGAACCATCGATGAGAACGAACGCACCGCTTCGATATGAAGAAATTACTTGTCAACCTTTTTCATCGATTCAGGAGAGGGTCGATACAAGAGGATGACCATTGACAAACAACAATACGATGTATTAACTCGAATTACAAATCGATTCAGGAGAGGATTGATACAGAATTCGATAACAAACTGAACTGACAACGACTTGCAAACACGCAACGTTAACTAAAGTCAAGGTAACACATATATGCACATATGTCTGACTAATATTTGATCTTTGACACTCACAGGGATCAAAGGCTCATCTCATCATGATTTCGACGACAAACAGGCAATCACATTCACACAACGGTCAATTACAGCAATACAGAATACAACTTTCAACGAAACATGTCACAGTTGTCCAATGTGAGACTGCAGCTTTTCAAAGCACGTCATGTTTACACAAGACGTACTTTGGGGGGCAAATGTTATACCGCCTTTTGGCAAGGCAGAGATACTAGGAAACTGACTGGAAAACAAGGGTTGTACATCCTAAGCATTGAATAGCTATTGGGTAACCACGGACATCGATGAATTTTTCCCAAGTCCGGATTGGGCCACAATTGATAAAACATATCGAGCAGAGCCGTGAAAGCCAACGTTCCAATTTTCAAGACAATCTGAGTTCGTGTGCTCACGTTATCACCAGTGAAAAGTGAAGGAGATAGCCCCTGCTTCGAATCCATCAGAGCAGGCCCCGTGTTCGAATCCATAGAACCAAGCCTTGGTTCGAACCCATCGAACGTCCCTTACTTCGAATCCCTCAAGGCAAGATACTTCGAATCAATGGGACTACTTCACTTCGTATCCTTCAGGATGAAGACCTTCGAATCCAATAGGGCAGAGTACTTCGAATCCATGCAGTTGATTCACTTCGAATCCATCCTGTGACCTCACTTCGACTCCATCCCATGACTTGCTTCGAAACCATTCGGTTGGGAAGCCTTCGTATCGATCAACTATGGTATACCCGGATCGATACGAAGGAACATCCATTCTATCGATTTGAAGGAACATATCTCCGAACCCACTAACTCGAATTCACTAAGTCAAGGCGGCTAAAACCATGGATTCGACCCAGTAAACTCGGAGAAAAAGATGGATCGACCCGAGAAGTGCGCGCCCCACGTCATCATTCACATGCGCCCACCATCGATTCGACCCTATCGATTCGATCGGGATTGATTCGAACCAAGCATGGCAACCAGAAATACAATCTTGAATCGATCATAACTCAAGATCTACAAGTCCAAATGCTATGAAATTTTCACAGGAGCTTACGTACATGCTGAAGAATGTCCACACCAAATTTCACCTCGATTGGATGCTTTCTTGATCGATTCGAACCTGAGTTCGAATCGATCCCAAAGTGGGCCCGGATTTCCAGAATCCGGGCGTGTGGGCCCCCCACATGCCAGAAGCGGTCTCCCCGGATTTTAGGTGAAATATCAGCCTCCTACACCTATAAATAGAGCCCCTAGTCATTCAGAAAGGGGATCGGAGAATTTTTAGAGATAAAGCACGCTCGGGCGCTGCCAGAATCACTCCACATCGTCATCACTGCCGCTAATTTCGAATTTAAGCCTATTATCTACTGTATTCCGCTCTAGAACACTTGTAATCTTCAAGTATTAAGCAATAAAGTGATAAAACTTCATAGTGGACGTAGGCAAATCGCCGAACCACTCTAAATTATTGTCTTCCGTGCAATTTACTTTTCTGTGACTTGGAGTTTTTGTTAGATAATCCTCATTTTCAATTTGATTTCTTCATTTATTATCTCTTCAAAAAACTTCCGAAGTGTGTTGCCCAATTTTGGTGCAAACAGTATTCTCACGAACATCATCGGATCTCACAGGTCTGCGCTTTCTTCCAGGAGCCATTATCTCTGACGGACTTCTGGTTTTGAGAAAGATTCTTTCAACAGACTTTTGCGAAGCAACGATGAAAGTAGCCTGAGTGCAATTCTCAGTGAAAGCACCAAAAATGTTAACGTAAGAATTAGACGCTAACACCCCGGTGTAAGTAGAGTGAATGTGAAAGCACCACCCGTTAATACGGGTATTAGAAACAAGCAGAAATCGCCGAAAAAACAGTAGCGAGACAACAGTTTTATAGTGGTTCGGCTCCGAGTTGAGCCTACGTCCACTTTAATCTTCTTTATTGCTGAATCGATTACAACTTTACAACAGTCTTAAAATACAACACTACAAAGACAAGTAGCTAAAACTTCGATGCGGAAGAACTCTTTCAATCCATGTCGAATGAGTTAGATTTCTTCTTGAAGTTTGATGAAGTGTCATACGTGTTTGAAGTGTCGGGTGAGTTGAGAAAACAGCAGAGTATCTGTTTTTCTGAAATGAGCCAAAAGGTCCCCCCATTCGGTGGTGTAGGCATGGTATTTATAGGAAATTTCTGGAGTAAGTCGTAGGTCGTGGGCGACCTAGGGTAGGTCGTAGGTCGTCAGGGACCTGAGAGATGCGAGCTACGGCTTATTTTGGTTACACTTGGTCTTCTCTGAGCGGATTAGTAGGTCGTGGACGACCTAATGAGGAGGCAGTATGTATGCGGCCTCACACTGTGTTGACACGCTAGGTCGCTAGGTCGCTAGGTCACTAGGTCGCTAGGTCGCAAGGTCGCACCTCTCATGGAATCACCAGAGTCTTTAGCCGTTAAGTTGTAGGTCGTTGAGTACTTTAACAGGTTAAGTCGTTAGGTTGCTATCTTCTGTAAGTCGTTAAGTCGCAGTACCTTTTAGGTCGGTACTCCGCTTCAGCAGTTAGGTCGCTAGCCCGCTTCATTGGTTAGGTCGCTAGCCCGCTTCATTGGTTAGATCGCTTGCCAGCTTCATTGGTTAGATCGCTAGGCCGCTTCATCTTTAGGTCGCTTACTTCAGTTAGGTCGTTGAGTCATGAAATTGAGGTGTTAACATTCAGCTTTGGACAGTTATAAACAACTGTCCTTATAATTGCTGACAAACATCAAATTAAAACTAACAAACCACATCGGATAATGTAATATGTCCATATGTATATGAATATCTCCAACTCTCCTCTGGAACTCCAACCGTCTTCAACTAAACCTAAAACTACTCGGATTTGACCCGAGTATTAAAAATACCCGGATTAGGCTTAATAAACCAGCGTGAGATACTCGAAATTTAAAATGACTATGTTAACAAAACCTTTGAAAAGAAGGGTATCTCATAAGACCATGCCCACACATAAACAAGGACAAGTTTTTACCTTACGATAACCAAAACACTTTATACCAAAATACAGTTGATATTATTTTTAATGACATTCTTTTGAAAACACTTTTCAAATAAACTTATTCAAATAAGATATCAATATCTGGACGTCTAAGGTAATATATCTGGACTAGGTCAACGAAATATACCTAACGGAATATATGATACCAAAAAGGGGTAGCTGAGATGTTTATAAGTCATTACGGCTATTTTGGGAATACAATCAAAACCGTAAATCTCGTATTGGGATAGGAAACTCGTGGAAAGATCAATCTATATCCCCAGTTTTCATTCATGACTCAAACGCCGTTATACAACAACCCAAATGGTTAAAAGGGGATATAATCTGCGAATAATATCCAAGGACTCGGACTTCGTGCATCCCTGCCATGAGGCCCTGACGTATCTCGTACCTAGGCCACAAAACATCTGGTAACCCAAATCACTACTATCCGAAATGCGAGCATACATCTGACCACAAGAACCCCATCATAATCGGGGTGTGAGGCCCGCGAAGCTATGCTCAATTTCTTCAAAGCCACGCTTTTCATACAAAACCACAATTTTATCATAACATGTTCCACTTTGAATGCCACGTTGCTATTCCTTTGATCAATATTTGACTCCCACCAGTGTAAAACCTCTGAGCTTGTATATCTCAGATAAGGGTGTTAAGCTAAGAGAAGTTGCCTTCTCCGCCACCAAGTAGATGTACATTTGTGAAAGTCAAACGTTGTGTCTCAGAAATGCAATGTCAGTCATTCGTCCATACAAGTTCGTTCCGAGACTGAATGAAACCGAAGAAACTTTCCTCGGCCATTACCAGGTGATAAGCCCTTGTGGTTTTGAGATTCTTCATAACAAAGAGATCACTGCTATAATATAGTGAATCGGGAGTTTATTCCCAATTAATCAACAAGTAGTCCTTCATTATTATTCGTCTCAATATATCCTTCTTCAATTATCTTCATCCTTCGAACACGTAAACTGGTTCGAAGTGGTTTTCGGATAGGAATCACCCAGATCCAACCCTGGTTACTTCGAAATCAATTATCGCTTTAAAAGATGTTAATTTCGTATGTGTGTATCAATCATTAATCAATTACTTCATCTTTTAAAATATCTTTCTTAGATATATTCTTTTTAATTTATTCAATTTTCTTTTAAAATGTATATGGAATCATTATGCCTCGTTTATCAAATCTTTGGTTTATTTAGACCTGGAATAATTTTAAATCATTTTCTCTTTTACTTAGGAAAACTTTTCCAAATCGTTCTTTTAATCTTAATCAAAGAGTTCTTATATTCAAGCTATAACTTTTAACTTAGGAAAAATATTCCCAAATCATTCATAAAATCTAAATCAAAGATTCCTTTCTTAACTTCAAATCATATTCTTGCAAATCAAAGATTTTCATAACAGAGCACTACTACCACTTTAAATATAGTGAATTTCACCTCTAAGTACTAGTGGCAATTAATCCTACATCACAAAGATCTTTATCTTCAATGATCTTGGTCATCAATATGTTTTATTTCGAAAATTAGTTTGAAGGGTTTTTGAAACAGTAATCACCTAAATCCGATCCCTGTTTTTCAGATAAGAATCATCCAAATCCAATCCTGGTTCCTTCGTGATATTCATCGAATAAAAGGTGTTAAGTGGTTAATTAACATTCAAAGAATTTGTTTCTTTTCTTTTACTTTTGAAAAACTTAAATATGATCTTTTAGAGCATCTAGGCTTTTCTTTCTATCTGTTCCACCCTTCGTCTAAAAGGGAAAACATAGATAAGGTAAGTTCAGGGCATCGGCTGCTTCATTCCTAACCTTAGTTAAACACCTTGTTTTATCTTCCCAGATCTCACAGGCACAATAAATGAACTAGTCGTTTGTGCATACTCAGTTCGGTAATACATTCAATATTCTTTACTTTTTTAGTTAAGTGGTATAAAAATTCCTCTTAACCATTTATACAAACTCTTAATAAAACTTCCCAATCATCTTTAAATTACTTAATTATTCTTTTAAAATTATTTAAAAAAGAGTTAGGAACGAATTTTTTTAATACTACATTTCAAAAGTAATTTAAAACTGCTGCGAAAAGCATAGCGAAAATTGTTGCAAATAGTGTTTTAAAAGCTATATTCTTCAAAATGACTTTTGTATCATTTAGAAATCCATTTTTTCGGCTTAAATCTCTTTTAAATTTTTTTTAAAGATTTATCAAATTTATTTCATATTTTTATCATTTAAAAATATTATTTATAAAGAAATCCCTTTTTGGATTCTGAACTGCAAAATCGCGATGTTTTCAGAAAATTATTTTGGACATATTTAAAACTCTACTTGATGAAATTTTGATTTCCTTTCTTTGTTGGAGAACTATTATCATTGTGGACCAAAGAATTTTATTTTAAAGAAATCCGATTCATAAATCATTCTCTATGTTCACTTGAAGTTAAAGGCCGAAATTTACGAACCGCCGCTACGCGACGAGCTCGATTTTGATCAATTTTGTGGATTGCTTCGAAACTTGTCCGAAACACTTAAAATTTATTTTAAACCATATTTAAACTATTTTAACTTGTTTAAAACAATATTTTCATCATTTCAAACTCATTTTTCATTTCATTTCATATTATAATGCTATATTATTATAATATCATTTCAATCTTTTTAGATATTTTGAAATCCTTAAGAGGCTAAATAATTTCCATATACACATTTATATGGATTTAATTCTCATTTAATTAACTATGCTTACTAATCATTTCTCTTATCATTTTTCAAACAAGTTATAATCCATATCACAAACATACAATTAATCATAATATCAACCAAGTTATCATCCATTAAATCATCCAACATATACTAAACTTTTCATGTTATTAACTAGAAAAATTTCTACAAATTTGTAACTTTAGATATGAGTACTCACCTTTAACAAAATCATTTAACTTCCCACCTACATTCATTTAATCCAACACTTCACTAAATCCTCTTATCTTCACCAAATCATCACCTAAACAACTCCATCTCACTTTTTAGTGTTTGGCCATTACTTTACTTCCACTTGCTCTCGACCACAAGTATTCCCCTCTTCCATAGGTTCGGCCACACCTTGATCCTCCCCTTTCCCCATCATTTCTTCACTTCTTAAATGTTAGACAATTTTTGGTGATATTCATGATATTTGGCAAAATTTGATGGCGTTTGGAGTTGATTTGATATGATTTAAGAAACCTTAGGGAGGAAAAGAGAGTAGAAGAAGCCATTAAAGAAGTGAAGAAAAGCTTGAAAAAGGAAAAAGAAGAGGTGAAAGAAATTGAGAAAGTGGATGCATATTTATTGAAAAAGTTTTGGATTAAAATAATATTCTGTAGAAAGACCAAAATACCTTTTAATTACTTTTTAAGCAATCTTATTTTTTCAATACTTAACATCACATTTCAATTCATTACTTTATGTCATTTTCACTTAAGTATTAAGTAAAGAATATAATAATTATGTTTGGTTTGATTTGATGTTTACTTTTGGCTTTGAAATGACATATTGTCCTTTTGTGCTTACTTTTTCTTAATTATAATCTAAACTTTCTAAGTATGTTTAGTAAAAGTAAAGTTGATTAATGAATTAATTAATACTTCTACTATTTGAATATATATTCCTATATAATAAAATAAAGGTGCGACGACGTTGCGGCAACTTTTAATCGACAAAACATTGGTTTTCGACAAAATGTTTATGGTCTTATTTTGACGTTTTAGTTAAACTATTTATTTATATAAACCAAATTTAAAAATAAATTTGTATAATTCTATTTAAAAATATAAACACTCATAAATAAATTAAAATAATTTACTTAACTATCGAAACTTACTTTTCTAAAATCAGCATTTTGTCACTTTTGTCGATATAGGCAAATGTTACTATTTTTGTGTATACTTCTCTTTTCAAATCTTATCGAATATTGTATGAATCATATAACCTTTCCTATTTTATATTTAAAATGACTTTAAATAGTATATTTTAAAGTGGCCTAATTTTGGATCGTTACACCCAACCTCATTTACCACAACAAACCCAAGCCACCATCTTATTGATCCCCACAAGCCCAAGCTATAAATCCTTCCTCTTAGTCACTATTCAAGCTCCCTCAATGAGATTTATTGTTCTAATTTTTTTATGCAGTGCTCTAATTCAATTATCTTCGTATATGATATAGATTCGTTTGTTCATATTCTTTGTTACTTATATACATTGTTATAAAACTTTGTCATTCTTATATTTTCGTTGGTTTATATTTGTATTTGACTAGCTTTGTATATTGATATAAAATTTTCAATATGCCATTATCATTTGGTGTCAAAAATCACCTCAACTTTTCCAAAATGTTAAAGAATGCAGAAGGAGGATCCATGAAGATTATAGCAATAGCAAGACCTTTTGAAAGGGTCGAAGGGATGCTTATGCAAAATATTAGGTGAGCAGTGGACTTTCGAAGAGGTTGAAAGGGGATGAAGCAACCCTTTCACTTAATTTAACACCTTTCGAAATATTAGGGTCCACATGTGAAAAGGAGATTGCAACATCCTCTACTTAAGGCCTGAATCTAAGCACTACAGCTGTTGCAGTCATCCATAGTATTAACTTCTGGTGACAAAATACGACAATATTAACGGTATCCATAATATCATAAGCACTTGAATATGATAAAATCATTAGAGATTAAAATAAATTTTTTGACTATGTTTCAAAATAATATTTCATTTTCAAATTACATCATCCCATATACAATTCCTAGATTTTGATCGAATATAATTATTAGAAATTACGCCAAGAGAGATACATGAAAATGCCTCCTTGGATGAGTTGAGTACTAAATAGAAAAACTGTCTTAATACAACACAGCTGAATTTAAAACAAAATAGCTACAACATATTGCTAGCATTGTCTCCTGCATGTCTTCAGAAGCTTTATTCCCCCAACCAACTAAATCTAAAAAACCTTCAACTCTCAATCTATTCAGATCATATTTTGAGCACTCGAGAGTTTAAGGGGGAAACATAAACTTCCAGTCAGACATAAAGGATGGTGTGATTAATATTAAACATCTTGGTTATTAATATTAAGTGAGACTATGCCACTTACCTGAACGAGTTTCCTTTACTAATACCCATTTAAATCATATCTTTTGCAAATCAAAATCCTGCAATCAAAGTGACTAAATAAATCATAGAGATATCATATGCGCATATAAAATAGGTAAAAAATGGACTATCTATCTGAACGATATAGTTTTGTTTGACTAACTACTAAGCTTTTGCTGACTCGAGCCTACCAGAAACAACAAATAAACAATATAACTTCTGCTTGAGGTAATTCTGGACGGCTTGTCCCTTACTCACTTCTTTCAAGGTTAACTAATCCTAATGGTTGCAGGCTCACCAATAACATATCTTTCTTTGTATACTCCTTTCTGTGTATAACATCATTTTAGTTTTACCGGTGACAAAGCCCTAGACACGGGAGTTTTTGACTTACATTAACTAGAGGCTACTAGCTAAAATATAAGGAGAGACACTATACCAAACCCATCTTGTATTCCAATATCCGAGTCGTTTACTTAGGGCCAACTACCTATAAATTTTCCTTGAAAAAGTTTCTTTCAAAATGATTTCACGCTTTTAAAATATACTTAAACAGGGAAAATATACTCTTCGCTTTGCTCAAAGCTATTTTCCATGTTATATATACTTTACATAAAAAATGTTGATGAAACAGATTGAGGGTTACCTATCCCTTCAAAGTAAGTTAAAACCCTTTTTAACTTAAAAGATCTTAGGACATAAAGCCAAGGTAAACTTTTTGAAACCTTTGTCTGAAAACTGTAAACAACCCTTACGAAACCAGTGAAAGTACCCTTTTCAAAATATATTAATTATATATACCTTGAAACATAAGGTCGGAAGGCCAAAACAAACCTTTTGAAACTTCTATAACAATGAAATCATTGAAGATACCCCTTCGAAACCTTTATAAACCTTAGACATCCTCTTTTCAAAACACTATAAAACTTGCCTTTCGAAAGCAGTTGAAAACCTTCCATTTAAAGAAATTTAAGTACCACTCGAAACCATTAAGGGATCTCCCCTTCAAAACCTTCATCTAAACCTTTCAAAAGAATCAAAGTTCTTTACTCAAATCAAACCTTTCTAAAGCAATAGGTTAAAGAAAAGCTTGTGGAACATAGTTTTGAAACCATTAAAACCATTCTATTCGAAATCTATGGGCTTATCTTTCAATAGTACAAAAGGGTCTGAAAATAACTAAGTCGAAAACACTCTTTTCAAACCAATTTCCTAAGTAAAAGAAAGTATATGGTTTCGACACCGTCCCTTTCGAAAGCGTTGGAGAAGCGGCTTCTTTATCAAAAGCGAAAACACTCTTTCAAAACCATGCTTTGAGGCAAAGTGGCCTCAATTTGGTCGAAAAGCAAAATGTGACAACAATGTTTCGACGCTGTCAAAAGCTAGTTTAAAACAATAGGTAGAATCCTCTTTCGAAAGCCATATTAAAACCCTTTCGAAACCAAATTTTTAAAACTATGCAAGCGGCATTTGCTTTAGATGGCAAAACAAGGTCTCGACCCCTTCGACGACACTATTTCGAGCTTATACCTTTAGCCTAACTCCAATCCTGTGACGACCCGCAAATCGATACGCTTTGAATCAACAATAAACCATACATGCCCGACACAAAAAAGCAAAGACTGACGGAAAGTCGGGAGAAAGAAAAGAAGAGAGAAGAAGAGAAGAGAAGAAAGAGAGAAGATAGAACCAAATAGAACAATACATAATCTCACAACACAGCGGAAAACATATAATATCATATCATATCGGTGACCTTTAAAAACAAAAATTGTATATATATATATATATATGTATACACATCAATCAGCATTCAACAATTAATCAATAGTTATCAGCCTGGATAGTTATATAACCTGTCCTCACAATTGCTGATAATATACAACAACTAAGCACAATGGATATTAATAAACAAAACAAATATGCGTATACGAAATGAAGATCTCCAGCTCGCCTCCTGAAGCTCCACAAACACCAAATCTGAACCTATAAATATAGTCGGTCTGACCCGAGCATTGAAAGGGAAGAATGCCCGAATCGGTCTGGTAAACCAGCGTGAGAAACACACTTAACTGAATTTATTAAATTACCAAACTTTTCCTTTATCAAAACAAAAGTATCTCGTAAGACAATTCCACACATAAATATGGACATGTTCTTACGTTACGACAACTATAACATCTCATATCAAATCATCTGATATTATGCTAATGTCTAGTATACAAATAATGTTAATCATAGCCGAAATTGTTACATAGATTAAATTCCAGCATATAGCCCAAAATGGGTAATACAATCAAAATGGCAGGTACGTAGTGGAGTTTGGATTTCCATACAAATGACCAGAAGAAGGGACTACCTTCCAAATGGGTACACCTCTAGATGGATGTCCCGAGGCAAAGAAAATCTTCCCTCTAACAACACAAGACCGACACAGCTCTATAACTAGATGGTACCGAATATGTCATCCTTCGGTCGTTACCAACCTTTATCAAGGGCCCTCTAGCATACAAACCACAATAATCAGATACATGACGTCATAGCGTGTAAAGATATATCTAGAAGAGGATGATCATACCCTACTTAGGAGCGACCAACTTTGCCTTGCTACATCTAACCCTATTTTGGTCATTTCCTGTTGATGAGGCCTGAGGTAACGATTACCTTTCAGAAATCACAATCATATCACTTTAAATGCCACATGGCAATTTCCATTGACTACTAATTGCCTTCCACAAAAATACAACCCTTAAGCTCATACATCTCAAGGAGGGTGTTAAGCTAAGAGAAGTTGCCTTCTCCGCCACCACTGATGTACATTTGTAAAAACTAATGTACATAATCTTCAGAAATGCAATGTCAGACAAACATCTAGAAGTTGTCCAGGAACAGAACAAACCGAAGGTACTTTCCTACCACATCCTCTCGAGAAATCCCTAAGTTTAGTAGCGAATCGTCCTTGCATTGGATATTTCGCAATGAAAAGACCATTGCTACTATATGTTTATTGGGATTTTAACCCCAAACGATCAACAAGCAGACCCTCGTAATGAAAATCCGGAATATCAACATCATCACAAGCAACCTGCACAAATCGTCGCATATACGTTGGTCCGAAGTGGTTTTCGGATAAACCGATCCCGGTCTCTTCGCACCAACAACGCAAATGCATTTCTCAACCTCACACAGAAACTAAGTCTGATAGACTTATCACGTCTCCAACTTTCAACTTGTTGTCCTTCGGGCCAAGAGGGAAGCTCGATAGATTGGAATAATACTCCGCATTACACGAATCAACATTCTCAACATAAATAATAATCAAGCCTACACAGAAGGCTACGTATTAAGTGTACAACTAAATAGTTTCCAAAATCAAGCCGAAGAACTAAAATGGCAAATTTGATAGTCGATTATTTATATCAAAGCAAACAAACAAATATTTAGCACCATATACAATCACTGGGCCCTTTTAATTAATCTTTTATTAATTGCATCACTTGCCAAATATTTACTTCAAATTATCTTTAAAAAGATATATTCTTAAACCATTTCACTTATATATTGGAAAACATTTCCATATACTTATTTGATAATAAGTAATTCACAACTCAGTTTATTTTCAACACTTAGAAAATATCCCATATACTTAAATCACGATTAAGTATATATTTTATTCTTTAAGAAAAACGTTCTCTTTAAACACATTTATTTGGGCCAAAACGAATGTTGCGTAAAGCATCGTTATGACAACCCAAAATCACTAGTATAGGGATTCGAAAATTAGATAGATATATAAATCCCATATACTATACAAATATTTCCTCTTGAAAATCATTTACTATAGCAACAGTGTTATAGTCCATCATTTCCTTACTTCTCGAAAACATCTATTTCAACAATGAATGTTGAAATCTAAGTATTCAATATTTACACATTTTAAAACATCTTCTAACCATTTACCTTCATTTAAAATATCACTTCCCAAAACATTTGTTTATTTTGAAAGATTATTCACTGTCCAAAATCATGAATACATTTACCACTTTCATTACTTCTACACATTTATTAAAGACAATCCATTGTCCAAAATCGTCAATATAATTCAATTACCAAATTCATTGCTTCTATACATTCATTAAAGGTATATCCACTGTCCAAAATCGTGGATAAATCTTCTTTAATAAACTTCTATATTTAACTTATCGAAATAAGTCGATTTTGGATTTGTAAAACAATGCTTATAAATTCATATTTATATTTTATACAAACTTCAATTTATAAATTACTTCATTAACAAATTCTATTTATTCCCGTTTATATTCCAAATTCCAATTATAAGTTAATTTGCTTATAAAACTCTTTATTTACAAAATCCTTCCTTTATAACTGCTTCAGTTATAAGTCTATAAATCCTATTTACTTATAAAATCCTTTTATACTTCATTTTAACATTTGCAAAACTCCTTTCAATTTCATCATTTTGATTTACAAATATTCAATTTTATAAATCTTATATTCATACCACTTATAATAAATTCAAAATTCTCCTTTTAAACTATTTTACAAAAATTGTTAACTCTATATTTCAAAAGTCACATTTCGATATATTTCACAAAAATCGTAATTTTTATAACAATAAAAATTATAACTTTCATTTATTTAAAATAAATTCCTTCTTTTAACAAATTCCAAAATCAATAAAACATCTAATTTCGAAAATCAATTTAAAATCATTTTTAATTTGAACTCATCACTTTAATATTTTTAAATTATCAAAAATTGGCCAAATGTTGCAACAGCCTTAAATACATCAATCACGGCATCCAAAACATCATATATCATTTGATAACAGCATATATATCACAATATCTGTAAATAAATCAATATAGTGTGGAATACAATTGGATCCTTCCAAACTATCACCTGCAACAGATATACATATTAGAAATTATGTACAATGTCCGCTTCGAGGCCGACGCGCGTACAAAGGGTCATCCGCTCAAACACGGGAATGTATAGGTCTGATCTTCTCCAATAGGCAGGAATATGTCCAAATACCAATCAATATATAGATAATATATCATCCAAACAATCATCTATCATCACGGAATAAATTTATTCTCACTCATATAAAAATATCAGTGAGTCAAAAAGAGTGAGTTGTACTCACAATCCAATAGCAGTCGTAGTGTTTTATTCTGAATAAAATTAAACAACCATTTAATTTTACCTTAAATTTAAACTAGCTCCAATGAACTCCAAACTAGCTCTAAAATGTAGTGCTCGTCAATACGGATCCAACGCAACTTGTTTCGTCAAAAACGGACCTCGTATGAAGAAGTTATAGCATTATAAAGTTTATACGATTTTTTATAATATAATAATTCAATTTCTTTTTTAATTTTTCATTTTAAACCTTAATTATTTTTGTGCCAGTTTATTTTGAGATTTCAGATCCAAGCCATGAATTCTTTTTCTTCTCCCAGGCTATATTCGAACGCCACAAAACACATCGCCACCCCTTTCTACCATTTATCGCAACCGCCGCAGGCCGCTTGAAGGTAATCGGACCACCTCACGTCGAAGCCCCTTCCACGTGCCACCATCGGCCAAGGACTGGTCATGCTCAATCGTGCCTCCTTCTTGAGAAACGGGCCCAAACGCATGGCCTTTGCATCGAGATCCGCACCAATCCGTGGCTCTAAAATCGATCACATCCGTATGGATTTATAAATCTCGTCGTGCTCTTTAATGTTGCAGTTGAGAGTTTTTGAAAATGGTTACTGGATTGGAAGATATTGAAGGAGAAAGATTGAAGCATTTTCGGCCATTGAACTATAATCGGCGGCTTGGGTTCCTAACCCTAGATTTGTGAAAAAAGTGAAAAACTATGGCCTTTTGTAGAAAATTTAACGACACTATTCATCCGAGATTTTTCCGAACTCCAAAAGAAGCATGCCGCCTGGCGTTTATAATGTTTTACCCATATTTCAAACATAATGGAATATATATTGGGGGCTAATTGATCATATTTGGAAGATAGGTTTTGAATCGACAATTTAAATTTAAAATCCACTTAAACAAATTCCTACGCGTTTTAGCTTGCCCCGAACAAACCGTAAATCCGATTGGCACGAAATTTGAAATACTACAATAACATGACATTACGGATCCAACGAAATTGATTGCATCGAAATTCGAGACTATTTCAAAAAATGACTATTTTTATACGTTAATTAAATATTAAAATATTCAATTTCTACAAATTGACTTTTAATTCAATTTTAAAAGTTGTCTAACATCATTCTAATTGAAATAAGATTTAATTCAACTTTGTAAATCATTTTCATTCACATCAAATTCGAATTTCAATTATTTACACAATCTCAAACATTAAATTAACAACGTTATTATCCAATTAAATCCTTATATTTGAAATATAAGTTATTCATCTTATAAAATTTAACTTGTGAATATTTAAAATCAATTAAATATACGAATTTCAAATGACTGAAATTCTGGTTGTTACATTCTCCTCTACTTAAAAGAATTTCGTCCCCAAAATTACCAAGTAAGAAAATGTCACAAAATCCATTAACTTTTCAAAAATCCATTCGTCAAACTTCTTATAAATACTTTACTAAGTTTTCAAATCATACCTAGTTATCTTTCCAAAACCAACTAATATCGTTTCAAATTTCAACCCAATAATATAAAAAATTAGTTTTCACAAATTTTTCCAATTTTCCCAAAATTTTCTAACACTTAATTTTCGAAAAAATTCGCCAGCGTCTCCTTTGTAGGTTCAATCGTAGTTGGACCACAACATATATATCTTACAAATATACATCTCATCTTCGAGGATGAGGCATCCCGTAGGGAAAAAAGTGTAAAAATACGATATGTAATTTGAGATGTGTACCTTATATATTGTTAGCGCGAATATACGGCTAATGTAGAGCGAAAGCGAGCTCCAAATGCGAAGCATACGCCATCCGCACCTATTAAACACCCAAAACAATGCAAAACATGTATATATGAAAAGTAATATCAATATCCAACATATACCAATACAACAACTATATATGCCAATATAGCAAATGCAAACGATAAGCAACAAATCTAACCATCAAACTGTAACGACCCAGAATTTTGAATAATTTAATTTGAGAATATTTAATTAATTTTAAATATTTTAATGATGGTTTGGATTGAAATTTTCAATATAACTTTGAATTTGACGATTAAATTATAGAATTTAATCTATTGAAGTTGAATAAAAATTTGAATCTTCAATTTTAAGCCAATTAAAAAATATTTCAAAGGCTTGTAAAATTCATATTGATAATATTGAAGATAATAGAAGCTTCGGAATTGAATTTGGAAGTGAATTGCTCAGTTTTGAATTAAATCGTTTGAATCGATATTTAAAAATAGCCGTCCGAGGCACAGTCTCGGAATTCGACGAAACCAGTTCCATTGGGTCCGTAATATTGAATTATTGCCGGATTTCAAATTTCGTATTTTTCGGAGTTAATATGTGAGTACACGGTGAGAAAACGCATTGAAATTTAATCAAATTCAATTTGAAATTAATATTTTAATTGGTCAACGACATCACGTTATCTTCCCTAAACACACGCCTAGGATCACGCAGAAAATCACGATAGAAATCGTGATGCCCATGTTCTTCACGATTTTAAATATTCATTCCCTCTTCAGTTCGAAAATCAATTCGAACGAGAAACAAAAAATTTAATGGCCGAAGCCGTTCTCCACTCCTCTTCTATTCCTTCTTCCCCCTTTCTCTCAAACGAACCCAAATCGAATTCACGAAATCAAAATCATGGCCGCAGCCGAGCAAATAAAAAAAAATTTTGAAATCGATCGCGCAAAGCAATCGAGCGCGAGTCAGTGGGGGCGGCGCGCGATGTCGTGGCGCGCGCGATGGGGCTCGTGTGCGCGCGAGGTGATGGAAAGTTCGATCGAGTTGAAGCGGCGGCAGCGACGTCGAAGATCGCGTGGGTTCACGCGATTCGAAGGCGGCGGCGTTATCAGGTGGGAGTGCTCGCGCGTGAGACGAGGCGAGCGGCGCAAGTTGGAGACGAGCGCGCGCGCGCGTGGGCTATTGGGCCGCGTGGAGAGGTGGATCGTGACTGGCATTCACGATGGCAACGAAGCTAGGGCTTCGTTCGAGAGTTCGACAGTAAGGTATTGATTTTATTTTTAATAATTTATTTAATTAAAATTTTTAAACTGCAGTAAGTTAATTTTCAAGTTTTAAAATTTTAGTGATTTCAAATTTAACTTAATTTAAGTAAAATGTATATAGATTAAAAATAGGATTTTAAAAGTTGAAGATTTAAAAAAAAAAATGCAGTTCAATATATATACAGTTTTAAGTTAAATTTGATTTAAA
The DNA here is from genome assembly GCA_030765085.1 of Allium cepa. NCBI lineage: Eukaryota > Viridiplantae > Streptophyta > Magnoliopsida > Asparagales > Amaryllidaceae > Allium > Allium cepa. The sequence goes on along the minus strand of CM060938.1, from coordinate 908,884,201 downwards.
TAGAAAAATTATATAGTTACAGTAAAGAAAATTTAAAACAGTAAAGCTATTCTTGTCTATTTTTACAGAAATTTCTAATATTAAATATACATACTGTTTGGATTTAAAATATGTACAACAGGAAATAAAAATAAATATCATACAGATTGATTTAATTTTAAATGCAGTAAGATATTTTTGGATATATATACATACAGAAAAGTTTTTACAGCAAACATATGTATATAAGTTTTATTTTTAAAGTATAGAAATTTAAAAAAAAAACAATATCGAGTTTATAAAGACTAGATTTTTAAAAGAAAAGAATTAGTTTAAAACTAATTTTTAGTTAAACAAATTTATTAAAAGGAAATTTAGTTCAATTGGAAATCTCTAGTTAAAATTATTTTAAAAAGGACAAAATTAGTTTAAATAAATTTATTAAAGAAGAAAATTAGTTTAAATAAATTTATTAAGGAAGAAACTGATTTAAATAAAACTATTGATTTATTTAACAATCAAGAACGAAAATTTATTATTCGATCTGTTCGAATAATAATAAATTGTGTATAATATTTATACAAGGTATAAATGAAGAAAACAAGTTGAATTGGGAGTGGATTGCAAACGGGAATAAAGGTGAGAACTTCTCACTCAAAAGGAATTTTGTTATTTATTTAAATTTTAAATAGATAGATTTAAAATTGTTTGACTGTGTTGATTGGATGTTTGAATGATGATTGTTATATATATATTGGATGTGAATAGACCCTATACGCCGTTAGTAAGCGGAGGTTATTTATTACACACATATACCGCGATATTCCACCTTGAAGTGGAATTGGTATTATATTATATATATAGCAATATATATATATATATTGGCATATGTATATATTGCAGTTGATTGATTTCCCGCATTTTCTTTTAGCGAATGAGACCCTATGCGCCGTTAGTAAGCGGATAATATTTATAAAATACCATATACCGCGATATTCCGTCTTGAAACGGAATTGGTATCGTGCTAATGTCTGTGGATGCAGGGAAACAGGTTGGTGGGATCCAACTGGATTCCTCACAAATATTTATTTGATTTCATATATTGTGATATTTGATTGTTTATCATGGATGATATATGATGTTTGAAAGTCGTGATTGACTATTGATGCGTTGCATCATCAGATCCAATTTTTGAAGTTTAAAAATAACGATTTTAGTTTCTAAAGTGATTTTTTGAAATATACGTTTATAAAAATATTTTTTGAATTGATTCATCTTAAATAAATAAATGTTATAATTTTAATGTTATAAAAATTATGATTTTTGAGAAATATAGTTAAAAGTTGATTTTTGAAAATATGGGGTTAATGATTTTATAAAATAGTTTAAATCGGGATTTTTGAAGTTATTGTAAAAAGTTTAAATATAGGATTTATAAAATTTGACTATTTTATAAATCAAAGAAAATGGTGAAATTATAAAGGAATTTAAAGATGTTTTAAAAGAATGATATAAATTGATTATATAAAAGATTTATAAAGTGATATTTGTAAATTGAAATATTGGAATTATAAAACGAAGTTTTTATAAGAGTTAGAATGAATGGAAAATGAATTTCGTAAATGAATGAAATTTATAGAATTATAACGATGAAGTTATAAATAGAATTTTATAAACAGTAGGTTTATAAAATTTGTAAAGGAAAATAAAATAAAATTCATAAAGTTATTAAAGGAATGGATTTGGATAAATAAATGAATTTTATAAGTTATAAGATTTATAAAATTTATGAAGTTTAAAGGAACGATTTTATAAACAAATAAGTTATAAGTATTTGACTTATAATAAGAATTTTTAGTATATCATTGTGATATGAATTGAGATGGGTTAATAAAGGAATTTATAAAAGGAATTGATATAAAATAAATAGAATAGAATTTATAAACGTTGTTTTATAAATTCGAAACGACTTACTTTGATAAGTAAATAGTTGTAACTTGTTAATAGAGTTATATTCACGTTTTGAATAGTGAATAATCCTTTAAAATAAAATAAATAGAAGTGATGAAATTTATTAACAAGGTATATTCACGTTTTCGAATAGTGAATATTATGAAAAAGAAATTATTTAGAATGTGATGTTTTAAATAGAATTAAAACGATCTAACGATGTTTTAAAATATGTTGAGATTCGAAATCATAGATTTCAACATTTATTGTTGAAATAGATGTTTTCGAGAAATAAAAGGAAATAGTAGATTATAACACTGTTGTTATAATAGATGATTTCCGAAAGAAAATGTTTTTGTATAGTATTGGGATTTATATATCTATTTTAATTTCGAATCCCTATACTAGTGATTTTGGGTTGTCGTAACGATGTTTTACGCAACATTCGTTTTGGCCCAAATAAATATGCTTAAGTGAATGATTTCCTTAACGAATGAAATATATACTTAATTTCGATTAGAGTATATGGAATATTTTCCAAGTATAGAAAATAAATAAAATCTGTGAATTACTTATAAATAAATAAGTATGGAAATATTTTCCAATATAAAGTGAATATGTTGAGAATTTATCTTTTTGAAGATAAATTGAAATGAATAATTGAAATCGTTTATTCATAAATATTTTTGGAAATATGAATTCAATATGGAATTTATAAATGAAATTGGGAAAATGGGTTTAAAAACAAATATTGATTTATTTTTGAAGTATGGAAACTATATATCTTCTAAAGATATTTTGGAAAATAAATAATTTGGAAAATTATTTGGAATCTGGTGATGTTGTGCATATCCATGGATAGTTCAATAATCGACTATCGATATTTACCTTTAAATAGGTATTTGTTGTGATTTGCTTGAAATTGAATGCCACACTTATTTTTTTAAAATAAGCGCTCACTATTCGGGTTAACCGGGAAAGGACCTTGGGGTCGTATAACCCATTCCGAATATGTGATACGTCGTTATGAATTGCATTCGAAGAACGGTGTTGAAGACCGGATATTTTCGAAAACGAAAGGGTTTCTTGTCGAATGTCTCTGCACTGGCTGATCCCCGGTATAGAGATCTCCATATGTGATGGGAAATCCGAACGTGATTAGAGATTATTCGGATTGCAAGGACTTCTTTGTAAGTGCCTTCGGTTCTGTTCGAGCCTGGAACAGACTTGTATGGATTGTATGTCTGACATTACAATTTGAGATATAAAGCCGATTTCTTTCAAATATATTTCTGTTGGTGGCGGAGAATTTATTCTCTTAGCTTAACACCCTTCTCTGAGACGTTCGAGCTCAGAGGTTATATAGTTGAAGTTATCAGCAATATATTCCCAATTTTGGTAATGTGACATGCTAAGTGTTGCTGTGAAATGATCATTGTGTTGATTATTTGTGATAGGATCATTTATTTGATCGTCTATCTTGGTGATCATTTCTATGATCATTTGTTGACCCAAAGCACGGCTTTTGTATAAAGTGTGTTTTTGTGGACGTGAATTCGTCGAGCCTCACAACCCGGTAATGGTCGAAACAGGAATTGTGCGGCAAAGTTTTCAGGGATCGCTTCCCTAGGGTATGACCATTCCTTCTGGAAAAGGGTAGTATCATGGTATGGAGTCCAGATACTTACTCATGTTGAAACACTTATTATTATGGTGTGAATTGATTACGAGCGCTCAGTTGAAAGGTTCCAAAGGACCGGAGGTGGCATATCTGAGGGTTTGTAATATCCCTTGGGCAAAGGGATTCCCGGCTTTGTTTGGTATAGGACGGTGGTTCTCGGGGCGTCCTTCCAGAGGCGTTTCCATGTGGCAATGGGAAGTTCCTTGACCTGACTATTTGTTGGAAAAATCCATTCATCCAATACGAGACTTGTACGGATTTAGTTGTAGAACCTATCATTCACTTATGGTGGTAACCCACTGTTTGGATGGTAGCTATAGTAGGCATAAGTGCGAAATGTCTATGCTGGCTAAGATTTATATCTTTATTTTCGAAATAAATTTTTACTACACTATGCACTAGTAATAATATCAAATGTTTCTTTTTAATGCGTATCAAGCATCTTTGACTATCATAAGGAGAAATCTCCTCCGATTCTGCGTTCGCATTGTGTGTGTGTGCGGGAGGCCTTATGGTAGTCTCATTTTTAAAAGCATTGCGAATCTATTTTAAAAATATTCCTCTATTTTTATTTTAAAGAAAATAAACTGTTTTGAGTTCTCACAACAGTCACATGGCTGACTCGGAGTTTATTGTTTTCCTTCCTAAACTCTGGGTGCCCACCAATTTCCACACGGGCAGTCAAGAGTTAGGTTTATCAGGATATTCTGGAATTCAGGAATTGTTGGAGGCAAGCTGGATGGCATGGCGTATTACTAGTATATAGTATTTCTTTTCCGCTGTTTAAAATTGTATGATGTTGTACACTCTGATGATTTGATGTAATGTAATATAATGTGATGTAATAACTGATATAGTTCTTTATTTAAAGATTATTCATTTATCATTATATGTTGTTCCGCTGCGAATTGTGAGATTCTGATGTTGTTTCTTTCTATTCTGTTTCTGTTTCTCTTCTTCTACCTCTTTCTTCTTTCTTAAAACCCTAACATTTCGGTTTTTCGGCCTTCGATTTCTCGGCAGTCGATAAAGTGAGTATCGATGTTGAATTTTCGAAAGTCGAAAATTTCCGTTTGTTACATTTGGTATCAGAGCTGTTGGTTAAGCGACAACCATGGTTCTGTTGGGTGTTACTCATTAGAGATAGAGTCAGCAGTACTCTAGAATGAGTTTGAGTGTAATAATAGGTACGAGCGCGTATTTGTTAGTGAATATAAAATTGTTTTTGAATCGGGTAAATAAGATAATTTTGCCCAAAACTATTTTTTATAAATAAAGGAAATGATTTTCTATGAATTATTATAGTATATGGTTGCATGATTGTTAGGAAGTGATAATATTAAATTATTATCATTAGTATATGGAATTAGGTAAAATAGATTGAATTCAAGTAAACTAACTTGATAAATTATTTAATTCTTGGACTAATGAATTGGAATTTGAATTGGTTAAAATTAAAAGTTTAGTCGTGAGCTAAATTTGAAGATAAATTTGAATTTGTATATAAATTCAAGTAATTAAAAGAAATAAATTGAAATTCCCTTTGTTAGTAATTAAGTAAAATCGAGATAAATTGAAATATTGAAATGAATTAGTGAATGAAACTAATTTAAGGTAGTAATATGAATTACTAAATAAAAGTTAATCAATTGAATTCGAATGAAATTTAAATTGAGAATTGAATTCAATGGAATTGAAATTGTGAATTGAATTGAAGTGTAAAATTAAATGAAATTGGATATGCAACTTCAATAGTGAAGTAAAAATGTATAAGAAACATATGTTGGAAATTTTGTAATAGAATTAGCAAAATGGTTTGAATGATGGATTTGGATGCTACTACTAGCAGGTTATACAGGTGTATAAAGGAATTGAGATTTTGATTTCAAAGATAAAAATTGAATTGCTCGACAAAAAGGTACGTATTTCAATTTCAGTATGAGATTTGATGACTTTCTTCTCTAGCCACTTGGCTTTTCTCTTTTCTTTTTGATTCTGAGGGGCCGTGGTGCCATTTTGTAATCGTACCGATCGAGCCGCGCAAAGGAAACGCTGGCGAAATTTTTCGAAAATTTAGGGTGTTAGAAAAATTTGAAAGTTTGAAATTTGAATTTGAATTTAAATTTAAATTGTTAGGAAAACAATATTGTTTGAAACTATAATTGAAGTTGGAAAGTTAGTTGAAATGATAGTGAATCTTTAGTAAAAAGATTTGTTTTAGAAAGTTGATAAAACTATTTGGATTGTGAAAAACAATAGACGGGATAAGGGCATTCTTCTTAACTGGTAATTTCGGGACGAAATTCTTTTAAGGGGGAAAGATTGTAACGACCCGGAATTTTGAATAATTTAATTTGAGAATATTTAATTAATTTTAAATATTTGAATAATGGTTTGGATTGAAATTTTCAATATAACTTTGAATTTGACGATTAAATTATAGAATTTAATCTATTGAAATTGAATAAAAATTTGAATCTTCAATTTTAAGCCAATTAAAAAATATTTCAAAGGCTTGTAAAATTCATATGGATAATATTGAAGATAATAGAAGCTTCGGAATTGAATTTGGAAGTGAATTGTTCAGTTTTGAATTAAATCGTTTGAATCGATATTTAAAAATAGCCGTCCGAGGCACAGTCTCGGAATTCGACGAAACCAGTTCCATTGGGTCCGTAATATTTAATTATTGCCGGATTTCAAATTTCGTATTTTTCGGAGTTAATATGTGAGCACACGGTGAGAAAACGCATTGAAATTTAATGAAATTCAATTTGAAATTAATATTTTAATTGGTCAACGACATCACGTTATCTTCCCTAAACACACGCCTAGGATCACGTAGAAAATCACGATAGAAATCGTGATGCCCATGTTCTTCACGATTTTAAATATTCATTCCCTCTTCAGTTCGAAAATCAATTCGAACGAGAAACAAAAAATTTAATGGCCGAAGCCGTTCTCCACTCCTCTTCTATTCCTTCTTCCCCCTTTCTTTCAAACGAACCCAAATCGAATTCACGAAATCAAAATCATGGCCGCAGCCGAGCAAATAAAAAAAAATTTTGAAATCGATCGCGCAAAGCAATCGAGCGCGAGTCAGCGGGGGCGGCGCGCGATGTCGTGGCGCGCGCGATGGGGCTCGTGTGCGCGCGAGGTGATGGAAAGTTCGATCGAGTTGAAGCGGCGGCAGCGACGTCGAAGATCGCGTGGGTTCACGCGATTCGAAGGCGGCGGCGTTGTCAGGTGGGAGTGCTCGCGCGTGAGACGAGGCGAGCGGCGCAAGTTGGAGACGAGCGCGCGCGCTCGTGGGCTAGTGGGCCGCGTGGAGAGGTGGATCGTTACTGGCATTCGCGATGGCAACGAAGCTAGGGCTTCGTTCGAGAGTTCGACAGTAAGGTATTGATTTTATTTTTAATAATTTATTTAATTAAAAATTTTAAACAGCAGTAAGTTAATTTTCAAGTTTTAAAATTTTAGTGATTTCAAATTTAACTTAATTTAAGTAAAATGTATATAGATTAAAAATAGGATTTTAAAAGTTGAAGATTTTAAAAAAAAAATGCAGTTCAATATATATACAGTTTTAAGTTAAGTTTGATTTAAATAGAAAAATATATATAGTTACAGTAAAGAAAATTTAAAACAGTAAAGCTATTCTTGTCTATTTTTACAGAAATTTCTAATATTAAATATACATACTGTTTGGATTTAAAATATGTACAACAGGAAATAAAAATAAATATCATACAGATTGATTTAATTTTAAATGCAGTAAGATATTTTTGGATATATATACATACAGAAAAGTTTTTATAGCAAACATATATATAAGATTTATTTTTAAAGTATAGAAATTTAAAAAAAAAACAATATCGAGTTTATAAAGACTAGATTTTTAAAAGAAAAGAATTAGTTTAAAACTAATTTTTAGTTAAACAAATTTATTAAAAGGAAATTAGTTCAATTGGAAATCTCTAGTTAAAATTATTTTAAAAAGGACAAAATTAGTTTAAATAAATTTATTAAAGAAGAAAATTAGTTTAAATAAATTTATTAAGGAAGAAACTGATTTAAATAAAACTATTGATTTATTTAACAATCAAGAACGAAAATTTATTATTCGATCTGTTCGAATATTAAAAAATTGTGTAATATTTATACAAGGTATAAATGAAGAAAACAAGTTGAATTGGGAGTGGATTGCAAACAGGAATAAAGGTGAGAACTTCTCACTCAAAAGGAATTTTGTTATTTATTTAAATTTTAAATAGATAGATTTAAAATTGTTTGACTGTGTTGATTGGATGTTTGAATGATGATTGTTGATTGGATGCTTCAGCACGCACTAATGCTCGATTCCGTCTCCCTCTTCTTGGTTGTTTCTTCTTCGTTCCTTTCCAACGCCTTTCTCTCCCGCCGCTCTTTCCTTTCCTATGCATAGCCTTTCCCCTCGTCTTCCTAACCGCCCCGATGCTCCACTCTCTTCGCTCTCAGCAACTAGATCTGGAAGAGTTTTCAAGCATTCTGTGCCGTTGCCTCCTTTGCTTACTGATGACGAGTATCCTCCTCTGCCTTTGATGAAGACTACGCTACTTGCTCCTGTTGTTTGCCCTGGCTTGCAACCTGTCGTTAGCCCTGGTGTGCATCCTGTGTTGGGGTCTGTTGATGTTCATGTTTCATGCGATTCTGTGCCTTTGGGTGCGAATGTTGACGTTGCAGTTTGTGGTGATAATGATGTTGACTTAGGAATTGTTTCTGTTGCTAATGGTGGTGTCTCTGTGGTGATGGGTGGTGAGTCAATGCATAATACTTCTGATGATATTTTTTGTAGTACTCGATGCACCTCTGTTGTTCGACAGAATGCACATGAGAAAGATGTTCCCAGTATTGCTGTGTTGAGTTCTGGTGGAACTATGAATGCAGCCTCTCCCCCTCTTGCAACCTCTGCTGGTCTAGTGGGTTGTTCTGCTGCCCCTTCCTCTATTACTTCCAAACCTTGGTCTTCACTTTTTACATCGTTACCCCGTAATGCGGGTGTTTACGAACCAGTCGAGTTTGATATCGTTGAGGAAAATGGAGTGATGATCCCTCCTCCAATTGTAATGCAAGCTGGTATCGACTTTTGGTCAGAATATTTGGTTGGTTTCTTCTTGGACCCTAAACAACGCCTTCTTGACGCGTCCGCTGTTTGTCGTAAGGCCTGGCGGCTGCGTGGTAACTTACGCGTTAAGTTGGTTGACTCCATGTACTTCTTATTGTTCTCCTCCCCTGAGGATCGCAGTCGTGTACTTGAAGCTGAGCCTTCCTTTTTCGATGGGAAACCATTTATTATTACTCCCTGGTCTCCAACTGTTGCAAGTGCCCGTGAGCAAGTTCTCTCTATCCCTGTTTGGGTATATTTTTCTCATATTCCATCTGCTCTCCAATCGCTGCTTGGTTTGAACTGGATCGCTTGCAATGTTGGTAAATTAAAATGTTTTGATTCTAATACTGTTGCGCGTGATAAGCTTGTGTACGCTAAAGCTCTGATAGAGATATCTCCTTTTAAGCCTCTTCCATCCTCCATTCCTGTCCAACTTGCTGTGGGCCACGTGGTGGATGTCCGTGTTCGATATGGATGGGTCCCTGACATTTGTACCATCTGTCACTCTTTTGGCCATTTGGATACTTCATGCTTGCATTCAGCTGTTTCCCCTGCACCACCTAAGATCCCTCTTCCACGGCCTCCGCTCAGGATATGGGTACCCAAAGTCCCGGTTCCCCCACCTGATCCTTTTTCTGACCCTGATCCGCCGCCTACTCATGCTCGCCCTTCAGCTTCTGTTCCTGGTGATTTTACTTCTGATGCCCTTGTTGTGCCTGATCCTTCTCTGCCTCATGTTGTTTGGGCTGAGACTGAGAGTTGTTGGGTTGATCTTCGATCTGACATGCGATTCAACCCGGTGGATAAATCTTATTTTAGATATGTTTCTGACAATCCATTGGACGATCGATGCCTTTATTATAGTCCTTCTGGTGACTCCTTGGTTCTTGACTTGGACGGTTCGTATGCTGGGGTTAATTCCGTCGTGTTAGCTGATTCATCTTGGGATCGATCTTTTATTTACACTTCTGATGCTGTGATTTATGATCCTTCTCTTGCAGTTCTGTTTCGCCCTTTCTTTGGTCTACTTGGGAATGTTTCTTCCCAGGTCGATGATGTTGCTGGTGTCTCTTACTCTTCGGAGCAGTCGTAGTCTAGTTAGTTACTTTAGTAGTTGTGACTGGCTGTCACACTCCTGTGCTGTATTTTATTCTTTCTTTTTCTAGTAGTTAAGGTGCCTCTACCTTACTCCTGTACTTCAAATTTTATTACGTTCGTAATAAAAGTGGACGGCCCACTATAAAACCGGCTGGCCTTGCCAAAAAAAAAAAAAAAAAAAAAAAAAAAAAAAAAAAAAAAAAAATAGACCCTATACGCCGTTAGTAAGCGGAGGTTATTTATTACACACATATACCGCGATATTCCACCTTGAAGTGGAATTGGTATTATATTATATATATAGCAATATATATATTGGCATATGTATATATTGCAGTTGATTGATTTCCCGCATTTTCTTTTAGCGGATGAGACCCTATGCGCCGTTAGTAAGCGGATAATATTTATAAAATCCCATATACCGCGATATTCCGTCTTGAAACGGAATTGGTATTGTGCTAATGTCTGTGGATGCAGGGAAACAGCTTGGAGGGATCCAACTGGATTCCTCACAAATATTTATTTGATTTCATATATTGTGATATTTGATTGTTTATCATGGATGATATATGATGTTTGAAAGTCGTGATTGACTATTGATGCGTTGTATCATCGGATCCAATTTTTGAAGTTTAAAAATAACGATTTTAATTTCTAAAGTGATTTTTTGAAATATACGTTTATAAAAATATTTTTTGAATTGATTTATCTTAAATAAATAAACGTTATAATTTTAATGTTATAAAAATTATGATTTTTGAGAAATATAGTTAAAAGTTGATTTTTGAAAATATGGGATTAATGATTTTATAAAATAGTTTAAATCGGGATTTTTGAAGTTATTGTAAAAAGTTTAAATATAGGATTTATAAAATTTGACTATTTTATAAATCAAAGAAAATGGTGAAATTATAAAGGAATTTAAAGATGTTTTAAAAGAATGATATAAATTGATTATATAAAAGATTTATAAAGTGATATTTGTAAATTGAAATATTGGAATTATAAAACGAAGTTTTTATAAGAGTTAGAATGAATGGTAAATGAATTTCGTAAATGAATGAAATTTATAGAATTATAACGATGAAGTTATAAATAGAATTTTATAAACAGTAGGTTTATAAAATTTGTAAAGGAAAATAAAATAAAATTCATAAAGTTATTAAAGGAATGGATTTGGATAAATAAATGAATCTTATAAGTTATAAGATTTATAAAATTTATGAAGTTTAAAGGAACGATTTTATAAACAAATAAGTTATAAGTATTTGACTTATAATATGAATTTTTAGTATATCATTGTGATATGAATTGAAATGGGATAATAAAGGAATTTATAAAAGGAACTGATATAAAATAAATAGAATAGAATTTATAAACGTTGTTTTATAAATTCGAAACGACTTACTTTGATAAGTAAATAGTTGTAACTTGTCAATAGAGTTATATTCACGTTTTGAATAGTGAATAATCCTTTAAAATAAAATAAATAGAAGTGATGAAATTTATTAACAAGGTATATTCACGTTTTCGAATAGTGAATATTATGAAAAAGAAATTATTTAGAATGTGATGTTTTAAATAGAATTAAAACGATCTAACGATGTTTAAAAATATGTTGAGATTCGAAACCATAGATTTCAACATTTATTGTTGAAATAGATGTTTTCGAGAAATAAAAGGAAATAGTAGATTATAACACTGTTGTTATAATAGATGATTTCCGAAAGGAAATGTTTTTGTATAGTATTGGGATTTATATATCTATTTTAATTTCGAATCCCTATACTAGTGATTTTGGGTTGTCGTAACGATGTTTTACGCAACATTCGTTTTGGCCCAAATAAATATGGTTAAGTGAATGATTTCCTTAACGAATGAAATATATACTTAATTTCGATTAGAGTATATGGAATATTTTCCAAGTATAGAAAATAAATAAAATCTGTGAATTACTTATAAATAAATAAGTATGGAAATATTTTCCAATATAAAGTGAATATGTTGAGAATTTATCTTTTTGAAGATAAATTGAAATGAATAATTGAAATCGTTTATTCATAAATATTTTTGGAAATATGAATTCAATATGGAATTTATAAATGAAATTGGGAAAATGGGTTTAAAATAAATATTGATTTATTTTTGAAGTATGGAAAATATATATCTTCTAAAGATATTTTGGAAAATAAATAATTTGGTAAATTATTTGGAATCTGGTGATGTTGTGCATATCCATGGATAGTTCAATAATCGACTATCGATATTTACCTTTAAATAGGTATTTGTTGTGATTTGCTTGAAATTGAATGCCACACTTATTTTTTTAAAATAAGCGCTCACCATTCGGGTTAACCGGGAAAGGACCTTGGGGTCGTATAACCCATTCCGAATATGTGATACGTCGTTATGAATTGCATTCGAAGAACGGTGTTGAAGACCGGATATTTTCGAAAACGAAAGGGTTTCTTGTCGAATGTCTCTGCACTGGCTGATCCCCGGTATAGAGATCTCCATATGTGATGGGAAATCCGAACGTGATTAGAGATTATTCGGATTGCAAGGACTTCTTTGTAAGTGCCTTCGGTTCTATTCGAGCCCGGAACAGACTTGTATGGATTGTATGTCTGACATTACAATTTGAGATATAAAGCCGATTTCTTTCAAATATATTTCTGTTGGTGGCGGAGAATTTATTCTCTTAGCTTAACACCCTTCTCTGAGACGTTCGAGCTCAGAGGTTATATAGTTGAAGTTATCAGCAATATATTCCCAATTTTGGTAATGTGACATGCTGAGTGTTGCTGTGAAATAATCATTGTGTTGATTATTTGTGATAGGATCATTTATTTGATCATCTATCTTGGTGATCATTTCTATGATCATTTGTTGACCCAAAGCACGGCTTTTGTATAAAGTATGTTTTTGTGGACGTGAATTCGTCGAGCCTCACAACCCGGTAATGGTCGAAACAGGAATTGTGCGGCAACGTTTTTAGGGATCGCTTCCCTAGGGTATGACCATTCCTTCTGGAAAAGGGTAGTATCATGGTATGGAGTCCAGATACTTACTCATGTTGAAACACTTATTATTATGGTGTGAATTGATTACGAGCGCTCGGTTGAAAGGTCCCAAAGGACCGGGGGTGGCATATCTGAGGGTTTGTAATATCCCTTGGGCAAAGGGATTCCCGGCTTTGTTTGGCAGAGGACGGTGGTTCTCGGGGCGTCCTTCCAGAGGCGTTTCCATGTTGCAATGGGAAGTTCCTTGGCCTGACCATTTGTTGGAAAAATCCATTCATCCAATACGAGACTTGTACGGATTTAGTTGTAGAACCTATCATTCACTTATGGTGGTAACCCACTGTTTGGATGGTAGCTATAGTAGGCATAAGTGCGAAATGCCTATGCTGGCTAAGATTTATATCTTTATTTTCGAAATAAATTTTTACTACACTATGCACTAGTAATAATATCAAATGTTTCTTTTTAATATGTATCAAGCATCTTTGACTATCATAAGGAGAAATCTCCTCCGATTCTGCGTTTGCATTGTGTGTGCGCGGGAGGCCTTATGGTAGTCTCATTTTTAAAAGCATTGCGAATCTATTTTAAAAATATTCCTCTATTTTATTTTTAAAGAAAATAAACTGTTTTGAGTTCTCACACCAGTCACATGACTGACTCGGAGTTTATTGTTTTCCTTCCTAAACTCTGGGTGCCCACCAATTTCCACACGGGCAGTCAAGAGTTAGCTTTATCAGGATATTCTGGAATTCAGGAATTGCTGGAGGCAAGCTGGATGGCATGGCGTATTACTAGTATATAGTATTTCTTTTCCGCTGTTTAAAATTGTATGATGTTGTACACTCTGATGATTTGATGTAATGTAATATAATGTGATGTAATAACTGATATAGTTTTTTATTTAAAGATTATTCATTTATCATTTTATGTTGTTCCGCTGCGAATTGTGAGATTCTGATGTTGTTTCTTTCTGTTCTGTTTCTGTTTCTCTTCTTCTACCTCTTTCTTCTTTCTTAAAACCCTAGCATTTCGGTTTTTCGGCCTTCGATTTCTCGGCAGTCGATAAAGTGAGTATCGATGTTGAATTTTCGAAAGTCGAAAATTTCCGTTTGTTACATCAAACAGCTGTCATCCAACTAACATCCAACAACTATCCAATAAATCCATAACCAAATCAATATAAATTCACTTCTCATTAATATTCATTGAATTGGTTTTACAATTTAAATCACATTTGATTCGTTAACATTGGATTTTACTAACATTCATTTATTCATATTTAATTAGTTTACATTCACTAATTTATATTCAAGTTTGTTTACTTCCAATTTGAATTAAATTATTTATCTTTCAATTTCATTAACTCAATTCCATATGAATTTCAATTCAATCAACTAACAACCAATGCATATTCAATATAACCAAATTTATTTACTTTACTTTACATTAAATTTGGTTTAACACATTTAATTAATATTCAATTCGGATTGAATTCTAGTATTTTCTATATTCACATTTCTTTACAACACTTCCAATATTATTATTAATTCACAACTTCTTAACAACAACATTTTTAATGCTAATTCGTTTTTCCACTAAAGTTGAATTTTCTTATATACCTCGAGTTCATATTCATTTAACTACTTCAGTTCATTAACTTCTTATTATTCAACTTTACTTTGCATATTCATTTTATCAATTCATTTTGATATCAAATTCAACTTCATTCAACATTACTTAAGTTATGTTTCATTCATTCTTACTTGCATTTACTCTCACTATATAACTTAAGTTCACTTTAATTCAATTCAAATTCTATTTTATTTAACTTTTAAATAAGTCAATTTCATATCACTATTCAAATACAGATTTTGTTTTGCTTAACAATTTTTTTTAACCATTTTAATATTTGGTTTTACTTACCTTTTCCCATTTTATAAGTTATAGAAATTATTATTTAAACTCCAAATTCATATTATATAATCATTAACCACTTAAGTTAAATTTCCATTTCAATAACTTATAAAATCGGGTTCAAATTATTTAACCTTCCTTTAGTTAAATTTCAAATCGTAAATTTTATTATACAAACTCAAATTTATTCTACTTTATCAAAGCTGAATTTTTTTTGCCTCATACTATAAGTTGAAAACTCGTTCTACTTATATTTATCAATTTAACTTGGATTTCAAATTCAAATTTGTTTATCATAACAAAATTTAAATTTTTAATTTACTATTGATAGCAAATCAATCACACAGAAACCTGAAATTATACTGATGATGCTACAGTTATCACCCTTATTATTTTCCAGCAACAGTAGTGAATTCAGTGCTATATATTCTTTTAAAAATTTCCTTTTATTTATAAATCACATTTGTAAATCTCTACTTATATAGCTTCACTATTTTACTACATTTAAATAAGATCATTCAAATTTATTTATCTTATTTAGAGTTATAACAATATAACCACTTTAAATTTGAAAAATAACTTTCAAAATCAACGGGATTCAAATTTTGAATTCTTAGTTCAAATTCATTTTCATTTACAAATCAAATAGTTTCATTCTTATATATAAGATTATTTCACAATTGTATATCATATTAATTATAATTCCATACTTTATAATTCATTTGCTTATATAATTTATTCTTTTACAATTGTCGTTTCGATTATTCAAACATCTTTATTAACTTATATATTTACAATTTCAAACAACCAAACAATACATTTATTTACAATTTGATATTTTCTGAAATATTGTTTTTTTTATATATGAAATATAATTGAGGTAAAATTATTTCATTTACCCTTTTTAAAATGATACTATGTCGACTTGCATTGTTTAAGTGTTTAGAAATCACTACCGATGATATTGCGTCCCACATACCAACCAGAATTCACAAATAACTCAACGGATAAGCAAACACAATATAAAATATTTTATATTCACTAACAAATATGTGATCATATATATAATAAAATCAACTCAATCTAGGGTGCTACTATCCCTATCTATACCGAATACACATCAAAGCTTAGGAATATACAAAATCTAAGCTTTGATACTGGCTGCGATGACCCGCAAATCGATACCCTTTCAATCGACAATAAACTACACATGTCGGACCCAAAAAGCACAAAGTGACGGAAAGTCAGGAGAAAGAAAAGAAGAGAGAAGAAGAGAAGAAAGAGA
This sequence comes from Allium cepa, assembly GCA_030765085.1. Classification (NCBI taxonomy): domain Eukaryota; kingdom Viridiplantae; phylum Streptophyta; class Magnoliopsida; order Asparagales; family Amaryllidaceae; genus Allium; species Allium cepa. Next base: position 908,868,122 of record CM060938.1, on the reverse strand, counting down.
GAAGATAGAAACAAACAGAACAATACAGAATCTCACAACGCAGCGGAAAACATATAATATCATATCAGTGACCTCTACAAAACAGAACTGTATATATATACATCAATCAGCGTTCAACAATCAATCAATAGTTATCATCCTAGACGGTTATAATAACCTGTCCTTACAATTGCTGATAATATACAACAACTAAGCATGGTGGATAATCAATAAACAAAACAGATACGCGTATGCGAAATGAAGATCTCTTGCTCGCCTACTGAAGCTCCATAAGTACCAAATCTGAACCTATAAAATACTCGGTCTGACTTGAGTATTGAGAGGGATGTGTGCCCGGATCAGTCTGGTAAATCGGCGTGAGAAACACACTCAACTGAATTTATTAAATTACCAAACTTTTCCTTTATCAAAACAAAATTATCTCGATAGACAAGTCCCTACATAAACACGGACAAGTTTTTACCTTACGATAACTAAAACATCTCATATCAAATCATCTGATATTATACTAGTGCATAGTATACAAATAATATTAATCATAGCCGAAATTGTTACATTGATTAAATTCCATCATATAGCCCAAAATGGATAATACAATCAAAATGGCAGGTAGGTAGTGGAGTTTGGATTTCCATACAAATGACCAGGTGGAAGGACTACCTTCCGAATGGGTACATCTCTAGATGGATGTCCGGAGGCACATGACATATGCCCTCTACCAACACAAGACTGGCCCACCTCTATAACTAGATGGTACCGAATATGTCATCCTTCGATCGTTACCGACCTTTACCGAGGGCCCTCTAGCACACAAACCACAATAATCAGATACATGACGTCATAGCATGTAAAGATTTATCTAGAAGAGGATGATCATACCCTACTTGGGAGCGACCAACTTAGCCTTGCCGCATCTAACCCTGTTTTGGTCATTTTCGGTTAATGAGGCCTGAGGTGACGATTACCTTTCACAAATCATAATCATATCACTTTGAATGCCACATAGCCATTTCCGTTGACTACTAATTGCCTTCCACAAAAATACAACCCTTAAGCTCATAGGTCTCAAGGAGGGTGTTAAGCTAAGAGAAGTTGCCTTCTTCGTCACTGGTGCACGTTTGTATAATTTATTATAATTCATTTGCTTATATAATTTATTCTTTTACAATTGTCGTTTCGATTATTCAAACATCTTTATTAACTTATATATTTACAATTTCAAACAACCAAACAATACATTTATTTACAATTTGATATTTTCTGAAATATTGTTTTTTTTATATATGAAATATAATTGAGGTAAAATTATTTCATTTACCCTTTTTAAAATGATACTATGTCGACTTGCATCGTTTAAGTGTTTAGAAATCACTACCGATGATATTGCGTCCCACATACCAATCAGAATTCACAAATAACTCAACGGATAAGCAAACACAATATAAAATATTTTATATTCACTAACAAATATGTGATCATATATATAATAAAATCAACTCAATCTAGGGTGCTACTGTCCCTATCTATACCGAGTACACATCAAAGCTTAGGAATATACAAAATCTAAGCTTTGATACTGGCTGCGATGACCCGCAAATCGATACCCTTTCAATCGACAATAAACTACACATGTCGGACCCAAAAAGCACAAAGTGACGGAAAGTCAGGAGAAAGAAAAGAAGAGAGAAGAAGAGAAGAAAGAGAGAAGATAGAAACAAACAGAACAATACAGAATCTCACAACGCAGCGGAAAACATATAATATCATATCAGTGACCTCTACAAAACAGAACTGTATATATATACATCAATCAGCGTTCAACAATCAATCAATAGTTATCATCCTAGACGGTTATAATAACCTGTCCTTACAATTGCTGATAATATACAACAACTAAGCATGGTGGATAATCAATAAACAAAACAGATACGCGTATGCGAAATGAAGATCTCTTGCTCGCCTACTGAAGCTCCATAAGTACCAAATCTGAACCTATAAAATACTCGGTCTGACTTGAGTATTGAGAGGGATGTGTGCCCGGATCAGTCTGGTAAATCGGCGTGAGAAACACACTCAACTGAATTTATTAAATTACCAAACTTTTCCTTTATCAAAACAAAATTATCTCGATAGACAAGTCCCTACATAAACACGGACAAGTTTTTACCTTACGATAACTAAAACATCTCATATCAAATCATCTGATATTATACTAGTGCATAGTATACAAATAATATTAATCATAGCCGAAATTGTTACATTGATTAAATTCCATCATATAGCCCAAAATGGATAATACAATCAAAATGGCAGGTAGGTAGTGGAGTTTGGATTTCCATACAAATGACCAGGTGGAAGGACTACCTTCCGAATGGGTACATCTCTAGATGGATGTCCGGAGGCACATGACATATGCCCTCTACCAACACAAGACTGGCCCACCTCTATAACTAGATGGTACCGAATATGTCATCCTTCGATCGTTACCGACCTTTACCGAGGGCCCTCTAGCACACAAACCACAATAATCAGATACATGACGTCATAGCATGTAAAGATTTATCTAGAAGAGGATGATCATACCCTACTTGGGAGCGACCAACTTAGCCTTGCCGCATCTAACCCTGTTTTGGTCATTTTCGGTTAATGAGGCCTGAGGTGACGATTACCTTTCACAAATCATAATCATATCACTTTGAATGCCACATAGCCATTTCCGTTGACTACTAATTGCCTTCCACAAAAATACAACCCTTAAGCTCATAGGTCTCAAGGAGGGTGTTAAGCTAAGAGAAGTTGCCTTCTTCGTCACTGGTGCACGTTTGTATAATTTATTATAATTCATTTGCTTATATAATTTATTCTTTTACAATTGTCGTTTCGATTATTCAAACATCTTTATTAACTTATATATTTACAATTTCAAACAACCAAACAATACATTTATTTACAATTTGATATTTTCTGAAATATTGTTTTTTTTATATATGAAATATAATTGAGGTAAAATTATTTCATTTACCCTTTTTAAAATGATACTATGTCGACTTGCATCGTTTAAGTGTTTAGAAATCACTACCGATGATATTGCGTCCCACATACCAATCAGAATTCACAAATAACTCAACGGATAAGCAAACACAATATAAAATATTTTATATTCACTAACAAATATGTGATCATATATATAATAAAATCAACTCAATCTAGGGTGCTACTGTCCCTATCTATACCGAGTACACATCAAAGCTTAGGAATATACAAAATCTAAGCTTTGATACTGGCTGCGATGACCCGCAAATCGATACCCTTTCAATCGACAATAAACTACACATGTCGGACCCAAAAAGCACAAAGTGACGGAAAGTCAGGAGAAAGAAAAGAAGAGAGAAGAAGAGAAGAAAGAGAGAAGATAGAAACAAACAGAACAATACAGAATCTCACAACGCAGCGGAAAACATATAATATCATATCAGTGACCTCTACAAAACAGAACTGTATATATATACATCAATCAGCGTTCAACAATCAATCAATAGTTATCATCCTAGACGGTTATAATAACCTGTCCTTACAATTGCTGATAATATACAACAACTAAGCATGGTGGATAATCAATAAACAAAACAGATACGCGTATGCGAAATGAAGATCTCTTGCTCGCCTACTGAAGCTCCATAAGTACCAAATCTGAACCTATAAAATACTCGGTCTGACTTGAGTATTGAGAGGGATGTGTGCCCGGATCAGTCTGGTAAATCGGCGTGAGAAACACACTCAACTGAATTTATTAAATTACCAAACTTTTCCTTTATCAAAACAAAATTATCTCGATAGACAAGTCCGTACATAAACACGGACAAGTTTTTACCTTACGATAACTAAAACATCTCATATCAAATCATCTGATATTATACTAGTGCATAGTATACAAATAATATTAATCATAGCCGAAATTGTTACATTGATTAAATTCCATCATATAGCCCAAAATGGATAATACAATCAAAATGGCAGGTAGGTAGTGGAGTTTGGATTTCCATACAAATGACCAGGTGAAAGGACTACCTTCCGAATGGGTACATCTCTAGATGGATGTCCGGAGGCACATGACATATGCCCTCTACCAACACAAGACTGGCCCACCTCTATAACTAGATGGTACCGAATATGTCATCCTTCGATCGTTACCGACCTTTACCGAGGGCCCTCTAGCACACAAACCACAATAATCAGATACATGACGTCATAGCATGTAAAGATTTATCTAGAAGAGGATGATCATACCCTACTTGGGAGCGACCAACTTAGCCTTGCCGCATCTAACCCTGTTTTGGTCATTTTCGGTTAATGAGGCCTGAGGTGACGATTACCTTTCACAAATCATAATCATATCACTTTGAATGCCACATAGCCATTTCCGTTGACTACTAATTGCCTTCCACAAAAATACAACCCTTAAGCTCATAGGTCTCAAGGAGGGTGTTAAGCTAAGAGAAGTTGCCTTCTTCGTCACTGGTGCACGTTTGTAAAAACCAATGTACGTAATCTTTAGAAATGCAATGTCAGACAAACATCCATACAAGTTGTCCAGGAACATGACAAACCGAAGGTACATTCTTACCACATCCTATCGGGAAATCCCTAGCATTAGTAGCGAATAGTCCTGGCATTGGATATTTCATAATGAAAAGACCACTGCTACTATATGTATATTAGGAATTTAACCCCAAGCGATCAACAAGCAATCCCCCACCATGAAAATCCAGAATATTGATATCATCACAAGCAACCTACACAAATCATCGCATATACGTTGGTCCGAAGTGGTTTTCGGATAAACCGATCCCGGTCTCTTCACACCAACAATGCAAAAGCGTTTCTCAACCTCACATAGAAACTAAATGTCATAGACTTATCACATCTCTAACTTTCAACCTGCTATCGTTTTAGCCAAGAAGGAAGATCAATAGATTGGAGTAATACTCCGCACTACATGAATTAGCATCCTCAACACAAATGATAATCAAGCCTACAGAAAAGGCTACGTGCTAAATGTACGACTAAATAGTTCCCATATCAAGTCGAGGAACTAAAATGGTCAAATTTGATAGTCGGTTATTTAACTATCAAAGCAAATAAACGAATACTTAGCACCATATACAATCACTAGGCCCTTTTAATTAATCTTTTATCAATTACATCACTTGCCAAATATTCACTTCAAATTATCTCTAAAAAGATATATTCTCAAACCATTTCACTTATATATTGGAAAACATTTCGATATACTTATTTGATAATAAGTAATTCACAAATCAATTTATTTTCAACACTTGGAAAATATCTCATATACTTAAATCACGATTAAGTATATATTTTATTCTTTAAGGAAAACGTTCTCTTTAAACACATTTATTTGGGTCAAAACGAATGTTGCGTAAAACATCGTTACTGTAACGATCCAGGAATTTTATTAATTAAAATTCGTATATTTAATCAGTTTTAAATATTAATAAGTGAAATTTATAAGTCGAACAAATTTATTTTGATTTATTGGATTTAATTGGATAATTAAATCGATAATTTAATATGTTAAATTATGGAAAATATTGAAAATTGGGTTAAATATGATTGAAAATGATTTGTAAAATTTTATTTTATCATATTAAAGTTAGAATGATATTTTAGAACTTTTAAAATCGAATTAAAAGTTAATTTGTGAAAATTGAATATTTTAATATTTAAATCGACTGTGAAATTAGCCAATTTTCGAACAGTCTCAGAATTGAAAGAAACCAGTTCCATTGGATCCGTCATAGTTAGTTATTACCGGATTTCAATTTTCGTGTCAATCGGAGCTATCATTTGATCGTGGCAGCTCGAAACGCATCGAATTATTTTTAATATTAATTTGGCGAGTTAAAATAGCCATTTTTCAAAAAGTCTCGGATTTCGACGAAACCAGTTTCATCGGATCCGCAATGTGATATTATTGTAAGGTTTTAAATTTCAAGTCGATTGGATTTACCGTTTGTCCGGTACGAATTAAAACGCCTAGAAAATCGTTTAAATCGGTTTAATTTAAATTGAACGTTTATTGCCATGACTCGCACATATGATCGAATTAGCTTCCGAAACCTGTTTCATTGTGTCCGGAACGCGGGATAAACTTTAGGAACGTCAGTTTCGGCGCGTAAATCAGAGTTTGGAATTCCCGGATGAATAGTGATTGAAAAATTTCCTACAAATAGACCATCTACTTCATAAAAAAAAAAATTAGGTTAGAAACCCTAGCCGCCTCCCCCTATTTCGAAGGCCATAAACGTTCGACCCTTCTTCCATTAATTTTTCTAAATCCGTGAATCGATTCTTGAAACACTCAACTGCAAAGTAGAAGAGGATCGTGAGATCTACGGATCTATAAGGTGATGATCATCGATTGGTCATCGGGTTGGTCGCGTTTTTGCCGTGAAGCCGCACGTTTAGGCACGACTTTCGAGAGGGAATAGGTGGCCGAGTTTTTTGGCCTTGCAGCCGAAGGCGGAGGGAGGTAAGGCGGTCAGGATGGCACTATCTGATCGAGTTAAAAACAATGGTATGAGGTGTGGCCTTAAACCCTAAGTGGAAGGGGATGGGTTCATGATTGTCTGGAAGATGCGAACGCAAAAGAGGAGAGAAGGGGGGGACGGTCCAGATGAGGGGTGTTGAGATCCAGTGGCCGTGATTAAAGAGAGGTTTACAAATTAGTTAATTATGTTGTAAATAGTTTATATAAATCGTGTACAAACTTCAAAAATTCATAACTTTTTCATACGAGGTCGAAAACGCGCGAAACCAGTTGCGTTGGAATCGTGTGGACGAGCACTACGCGATGCAATTGGATTGGAGTCTTTTGGAGTTAGTGAGAATTTTGGATAAAATTAAACGCACGTTTAATTTTATTCGAAATAAATCGCTAAAACGAAATTGAAATCAAGGTGAGAACTTCTCACTCAATCGAATCAGTTTCGATTAATATTTTAAATAGTTAGATTTAAAATACTTGAATGCATGTTTGAATGATGATTGATATCTATTGATTGTTAAAATAGACATTATGCGCCGTTAGTAAGCGGATGTTATTTATTAAAAACATATACCGCGAATATTTCATAAACAGTGAAATTGGTATTATAAATAATATCAATATATATATATTGGCAGATGTATATATTGCAGTTGTTGATTCCCCGCATTTTTTAGCGGATGAGACCCTATTGCGCCGTTATTAAGCGGATAATATTTATTAAAATCATATACCGCGATAATTTCGTACTGGAACGAAATTGGTATTGTACTAATGTTTGTGGATGCAGGAAAACAGGTTGGAGGGATCCAACTGGATTCCTCAACAGTTTTTATTTGATTTCAGATATTTTGATATTTGATGGATTATCATATTGATATATGATATCGTTGTAGTCGTGATGGACTATTTGGTGTGTAGTATCATTGGACCAAATTTTGGAATTTTAAAATGATTTTAAAGTGATTTTTGAAAATATACTTTATTTTTTGGAATTGATCCATTATAAATAAATAACGATATAATTTTTAAAGTTAAAAAAATTATGATTTTTGAGAAATATAGTTAAAAGTTTATTTTTGAAATTATGGGGTTAATAATTTTATAAAATAGTTTAAATTGGGAAGTTTGAATTTATTGTGAAAAGTTTAAATATAGGATTTATAAAATTTAATTATTTTATAAATCAAGAGAATGGTGAAGTTATAAAGGAGTTTAAAGACGTTTTAAAGAATAATATAAATTGATTTATATTAAGAGATTTATAAATGGATATTTATACATTGAAATATTGATATTATAAAACGAGTTTTTATAAGTGTTTGAATGAAGTGAAAATGAATTTCATTAATGAATGAAATTTATAGAATTATAAACGGTGAAGTGATAAATGGAATTTTATAAGCAGTAGGTTTATAAAATTTGTAAAGTTATTAAAAGAATGGTTTTAGATAAATTAATGAATCTTATAAGTTATAAGATTTATAATTTTGAAGTTTAAAAGGAACGATTTTGTAAAATAATCGTTTTATAAGTATTTAACTTATAATATGAACTTTTAGTTTATAATTGAGTTATAAACTGGAATAGATTAATAAAGGAATTTATAAAAGGAAGTTGTTATAAAATAAATAGAAATGGAATTTATAAACGTTGTTTTATAAATTCACAAACGACTTATTTTGATAAGTAAATTGTTATAACTTATTTATGGAGTTATATTCACGTTTTTAGACAGTGAATAATCCTTTAAAATAAAGTGTATAGAAAGGATGAAATTTGTTAATAAAGTATATTCACGTTTTTGAATAGTGAATAACACGTTAAAGAAAATGTTTTGGATTTGGTGTTTTAAATAGAATTAAAACAATCTAACGATGTTTTAATTGTGTTGAGATTCGAAACCATAGATTTCAACATTTATTGTTGAAGTAGACGTTTTCGAGAAATAAAAGGAAATGGTGGACTATAACACTGTTGTTATAGTAAATGATTTCCGAAAGGAAATGTTTTGTATAGTTTTGGGATTATATATCTATTTTAATTTCGAATCCCTATACTAGTGATTTTGGGTTGTCGTAACGATGTTTTACGTAACATTCGTTTTGGCCCAAATAAATATGTTTAAGAGAATGATTTCCTTAAAGAATGAAATATATACTTAATTTGATTTAAGTATATTGAATATTTTCCAAAGGTTGAAAATAAATAAAATTTGTGAATTACTTATTGAATAAGTATCGAAATGTTTTCCAATAATGAAGTGAATATTTAGAATTTATCTTTTTGAAGATAAATTGAAATGAATAATTGAGAACGTATATTCATAGATATTTTGAGAATTATGAATTCACTATGGAATTTATATAAGAAAGTGGAATTTGTTAAAAATAAATATTGATTTATTTTTGACGTATTGAAATTATATATCATGTAAAGATATTTTGGGAAAATAAATAATTTGGAAAATTATTTGGAATCTGGTGATGTGTGCATATCTAGTGATAGTTCAATAGCCGACTATCAATATTTACCTTTGAATAGGTATTTGATGTGATTTGTTTGAATTTGAATGTACACTTATTTTTGAATAAGCGCTTACTATTCGGGTTAACCGGGAAAGGACCATGGGGTCGTATAACCCATTCTGTGATACGTCGTTGTGAATTGCATTTGAAGATCGGTGTTGAAGACCGGATATTTGCGAGAGCGATAGGATGACCTATTGATTGACTCTGGACCGAGTAGCTACGGTATAGAGTTCTCCATATGTGATGGGGAATCCGATCAGGATTGTGGATATCCGGATTGCAAGGACTTCTTTGTAAGTGCCTTCGGTTTTGTTCGATCCCAGAACAGTCTTGTATGGATTGTATGTCTGACATTACAAGTTGAGATATAAAGCCGATTTCTTTCAAATATATTTCTGTTGGTGGCGGAGAATTTATTCTTTTAGATTAACACCCTTCTCTGAGACGTACGAGCTCAGAGGTTATATAGTTGAAGTTATCAGCAATATATTCCCAATTTGGTAATGTGACATGCTGAGTGATGCTGAAATGATCATTGTGTTGATTATTTGTGATAGGATCATTTGTTTGATCGTCTATCTTGGTGATCATTTCTATGATCATTTGTTGACCCAAAGCATGGCTTTTGTATAAAGTATGTTTTTGTGGACGTTACATTTGGTATCAGAGTTGTTGGTTAAGCGACAACCATGGTTCTGTTGGGTATTACTCATTAGAGATAGAGTCAGTAGTACTCTAGAATGAGTTTGAGTGTAATAATAGCTATGAGAGCGTATTTGTTAGTGAATATAAAATTGTTTTATATTGTGATGATTGGTTTATTGAGTGGCATATGAACCTTCGTCGGCGCAGCTCGAAACTGAATCGAAGTGGTTTCTAAACACTTGAATAGAACAATTCGACATAATATTGTTTTAAAAATTGGATAAATGAAATAATTTTACCTTGATTATATTTTATACATAAAGGAATAATTTTTCAGAATTATAAAAGTGTATGTAAGTTGATTGTTAGGTTGTTTGAATAATCTAAGTAAAAGAATAATTGTATAAGCAAAAGAATTATAAGAATTGAATTATAATTAAAGTGATTTACAATTGTGAAATAAACATATATATATAAAAAGTGAAACTATATGGATATATTTATGAATGTGAGTTGTAAATAAAAATGAATTTAAAGTTAAAAGGAATATAACTTAAGTGTTGTTGAATGGAATTGATTTTGGTATCGAAGTAAATAATCAAGTGGATTAAATGAATATAAACTTGAGTTATATAAATGAAATTCAACTTAAGATGGTTGAATGAATTACCAAATGGATTGAATGAATGAATTGAATGATAATCAATTGAATGTAAATTAAGTTGATATGAAATAATGAATGTAAGTGTTAATTCATTAAAATCTAATGTTATTGGAAGTTGAATAATTGAAATTCAATTGAAAGTAAAAGGTGTTAAACCAAATTGAATGAATATAAGCAAAGAAATTTTGTTGAAATGAATATACATTTGTTGATATATGATTGTTAGTTGATTGTATATAATTCATTAAGTGTTAATGAAAGTGAATTAATGTAATTGAATTCAAATTAGAAGTAAATAAATTTGAATAAAATTGAATTGAATTGGAAGTGAACCAACTTGAATATGAATTAGTGAATATAAACTAATTGAAAATGAATGTTAGTAAAAACATCCACTGTTAATGAATCAAAGGTGATTTAAATTGAAAACCATTTCATTGAATATTAATGAGAATATAAATGAATATTTATTGGTTATGGATGCTAGTTGGTTGATGGTTGAATATATATTGCTATTGAATGCATTGCTATGTTGGCATATATAGTTGTTATGTTGCTATATGTTGTATATTGAGATTATTTTCATATATGCATGTTCTCATGTTGTATGTTGAGTGTTTAGTAGGTGCGGATTGCGTTTGCTTCGCATTTGGAGCTCGCTTTCGCGCTATATTAGCCGTATATGCTCTCTAATAAAATATAAGGTACATATCTCGGTTTAAATATCGTACTTTTACATTTTTTCCCTGCGGGATGCCTCATTACTTGATGAGATGTATATTTGTGATATATATACTGTCATTTTTTTTTCGGATCGAGCCGCGCAAAGGAGACTATGGCGAATTTTTCCGCAAATTTAAGGCGTTAGAATATTTTTGAGAAAATTTGGAAAATTTTGAAAACTTAACTTTGAATTGGAGTAGAAAGTAAACAATAGTAATTGTTTTTGAAAAGATAACTAAGTATGATTGGAAAACTTAGTAAAGTTATTGTAAGAAATTTAATTATGGATTTTGGGAAAGTTAATAGATTCTGTAACTTTTCTTACTTGTTAATTTCGAGGTCGAAATTCTTCTAAGGGGGGAAGATTGTAACGACCCGGGAATTTTATTAATTAAAATTCGTATATTTAATCAATTTTAAATATTAATAAGTGAAATTTATAAGTCGAATAAATTTATTTTGATTTATTGGATTTAATTGGATTATTAAATCGATAATTTAATATGTTAAATTATGGAAAATATTGAAAATTGGGTTAAATATGATTGAAAATGATTTGTAAAATTTTATTTTATCATATTAAAGTTAGAATGATATTTTAGAACTTTTAAAATCGAATTAAAAGTTAATTTGTGAAAATTGAATATTTTAATATTTAAATCGATTGTGAAATTAGCCAATTTTTGAACAGTCTCAGAATTGAACGAAACCTGTTCCATTGGATCCATAATAGTTAGTTATTACCGGATTTCAATTTTCGTGTCAATCGGAGCTATCATTTGATCGTGGCAGCTCGAAACGCATCGAATTATTTTTAATATTAATTCGGCGAGTTAAAATAGCCATTTTTTAAAAAGTCTCGGATTTCGACGAAACCAGTTTCATCGGATCCGTAATGTGATATTATTGTAAGGTTTTAAATTTCAAGTCGATTGGATTTACCGTTTGTCCGGTACGAATTAAAACGCCTAGAAAATCGTTTAAATCGGTTTAATTTAAATTGAACGTTTATTGCCATAACTCGCACATATGATCGAATTAGCTTCCGAAACCTGTTCCATTGTGTCCGGAACGTGGGATAAACCTTAGGAACGTCAGTTTCGGCGCGTAAATCAGAGTTTGGAATTCCCGGATGAATAGTGATTTAAAAATTTCCTATAAATAGACCATCTACTTCATAAAAAAATAAAAAAAAATAATTAGGTTAGAAACCCTAGCCGCCTCCCCCTATTTCGAAGGCCAGAAACGTTCGACCCTTCTTCCATTAATTTTTCTAAATCCGTGAATCGATTCTTGAAACACTCAACTGCAAAGTAGAAGAGGATCGTGAGATCTACGGATCTATAAGGTGATGATCATCGATTGGTCATCGGGTTGGTCGCGTTTTTGCCGTGAAGCCGCACGTTTAGGCACGACTTTCGAGAGGGAATAGGTGGCCGAGTTTTATGGCCTTGCAGCCGAAGGTGGAGGGAGGTAAGGCGGTCAGGATGGCACTATCTGATCGAGTTAAAAACAATGGTATGAGGTGTGGCCTTAAACCCAAAGTGGAAGGGGATGGGTTCATAATTGTCTGGAAGTTGCGAACGCAAAAGAGGAGAGAAGGGGGGGACGGTCCAGATGAGGGGTGTTGAGATCCAGTGGCCGTGATTAAAGAGAGGTTTACAAATTAGTTAATTATGTTGTAAATAGTTTATATAAATCGTGTACAAACTTCAAAAATTCATAACTTTTTCATACGAGGTCGAAAACGTGCGAAACCAGTTGCGTTGGAATCGTATGGACGAGCACTACGCGATGCAATTGGATTGGAGTCGTTTGGAGTTAGTGAGAATTTTGGGTAAAATTAAACGCACGTTTAATTTTATTCGAAATAAATCGCTAAAACGAAATTGAAATCAAGGTGAGAACTTCTCACTCAATCGAATCAGTTTCGATTAATATTTTAAATAGTTAGATTTAAAATACATGAATGCATGTTTGAATGATGATTGATATCTATTGATTGTTAAAATAGACATTATGCGCCGTTAGTAAGCGGATGTTATTTAATAAAAACATATACCGTGAATATTTCATAAACAGTGAAATTGGTATTATAAATAATATCAATATATATATATATTGGCATATGTATATATTGCAGTTGTTGATTCCCCGCATTTTTTTGCGGATGAGACCCTATTGCGCCGTTATTAAGCGGATAATATTTATTGAAAACATATACCGCGATAATTTCGTACTGGAACGAAATTGGTATTGTGCTAATGTTTGTGGATGCAGGAAAACAGGTTGGAGGGATCCAACTAGATTCCTCAACAGTTTTTATTTGATTTCAGATATTTTGATATTTGATGGATTATCATATTGATATATGATATCGTTGTAGTCGTGATGGACTATTTGGTGTGTAGCATCATTGGACCAAATTTTGGAATTTTAAAATGATTTTAAAGTGATTTTTGAAAATATACTTTATTTTTTGGAATTGATCCATTATAAATAAATAACGATATAATTTTTAAAGTTATAAAATTTATGATTTTTGAGAAATATAGTTAAAAGTTGATTTTTGAAATTATGTGGTTAATAATTTTATAAAATAGTTTAAATTGGGAAGTTTGAATTTATTGTGAAAAGTTTAAATATAGGATTTATAAAATTTAATTATTTTATAAATCAAGAGAATGGTGAAATTATAAAGGAGTTTAAAGACGTTTTAAAGAATAATATAAATTGATTTATACTAAGAGATTTATAAATGGATATTTATACATTGAAATATTGACATTATAAAACGAGTTTTTATAAGTGTTTGAATGAAGTGAAAATGAATTTCATTAATGAATGAAATTTATAGAATTGTAAACGGTGAAGTGATAAATGGAATTTTATAAGCAGTAGGTTTATAAAATTTGTAAAGTTATTAAAAGAATGGTTTTGGATAAATTAATGAATCTTATAAGTTATAAGATTTATAATTTTAAAGTTTAAAAGGAACGATTTTGTAAAATAATCGTTTTATAAGTATTTAACTTATAATATGAACTTTTAGTTTATAATTGAGTTATAAACTGGAAAAGATTAATAAAGGAATTTATAAAAGGAAGTTGTTATAAAATAAGTAGAAATGGAATTTATAAACGTTGTTTTATAAATTCACAAACCACTTATTTTGATAAGTAAATTGTTATAACTTATTTATGGAGTTATATTCACGTTTTTAGACAGTGAATAATCCTTTAAAATAAAGTGTATAGAAAGGATGAAATTTGTTAACGAAGTATATTCACGTTTTTGAATAGTGAATAACACGTTAAAGAAAATGTTTTGGATTTGGTGTTTTAAATAGAATTAAAACAATCTAACGATGTTTTAATTGTGTTGAGATTCGAAACCATAGATTTCAACATTTATTGTTGAAGTAGACGTTTTCGAGAAATAAAAGGAAATGGTGGACTATAACACTGTTGCTATAGTAAATGATTTCCGAAAGGAAATGTTTTGTATAGTATTGGGATTATATATCTATTTTAATTTCGAATCCCTAAACTAGTGATTTTGGGTTGTCGTAACGATGTTTTACGTAACATTCGTTTTGGCCCAAATAAATATGTTTAAGAGAATGATTTCCTTAAAGAATGAAATATATACTTAATTCGATTTAAGTATATTGAATATTTTCCAAAGGTTGAAAATAAATAAAATTTGTGAATTACTTATTGAATAAGTATGGAAATGTTTTCCAATAATGAAGTGAATATTTAGAATTTATCTTTTTGAAGATAAATTGAAATGAATAATTGAGAACGTATATTCATAGATATTTTGGGAATTATGAATTCACTATGGAATTTATATAAGAAAGTGGAATTTGTTAAAAATAAATATTGATTTATTTTTGACGTATTGAAATTATGTATCTTGTAAAGATATTTTGGGAAAGTAAATAATTTGGAAAATTATTTGGAATCTGGTGATGTGTGCATATCTAGTGATAGTTCAATAGCCGACTATCAATATTTACCTTTGAATAGGTATTTGATGTGATTTGTTTGAATTTGAATGTACACTTATTTTTGAATAAGCGCTCACTATTCGGGTCAACCGGGAAAGGACCATGGGGTCGTATAACCCATTCCGAATATGTGATACGTCGTTGTGAATTGCATTTGAAGATCGGTGTTGAAGACCGGATATTTGCGAGAGCGATTGGATGACCTATTGATTGACTCTGCATCGAGTAGCTACGGTATAGAGTTCTCCATATGTGATGGGGAATCCGATCAGGATTGTAGATATCCGGATTGCAAGGACTTCTTTGTAAGTGCCTTCGGTTTTGTTCGATCCCGGAACAGACTTGTATGGATTGTATGTCTGAAATTACAAGTTGAGATATAAAGCCGATTTCTTTCAAATATATTTCTGTTGGTGGTGGAGAATTTATTCTTTTAGCTTAACACCCTTCTCTGAGACGTACGAGCTCAGAGGTTATATAGTTGAAGTTATCAGCAATATATTCCCAATTTGGTAATGTGACATGCTGAGTGATGCTGAAATGATCATTGTGTTGATTATTTGTGATAGGATCATTTGTTTGATTGTCTATCTTGGTGATCATTTCTATGATCATTTGTTTACCCAAAGCATGGCTTTTGTATAAAGTATGTTTTTGTGGACGAGACTTCGTCGAGCCTCACACCCCGGAAATGGTCGAAACAGGAATTGTGCGGCAAAGTTTTCAGGGATCGCTTCCCTAGGGTGTGACCATTTCTTCTGGAAAAGGGTAGTATTCTGGTATGGAGCCCAGATACTTACTCATGTTGAAACACTTATTATTATGGTGTGATGTTGGTTAGAGAGCTCTCGTTTAAAGGTCCCAAAGGACCGGGGGTGGCATATCTGAGGGTTTGTAATATTCCTTGGGAAAAGGGATTCCCGGCTTTGTTTGGCAGAGGACGGTGGTTCTCGGGGCGTCCTTCCAGAGGCGTTTCCATGTGGCAATGGGAAGTTCCTTGGCCTGACCATTTGTTGGAAAATCCATTCTTCAATTACAAGACTTGTACAGTTTTAGTTGTATAACCTGCTATGGAATGTGGCAGTAACCTGCTGTTGAACATAGTAGCTATAGTAGGCATACGATAATGGTCGTATGTTGGCTAAGATTTATATCTTTACTTTCGAAGGGATTTGATCTACACTATGCACTAGTAATAATATCAAATGTTATTTTAAATGCGTATCAAGCATCTTTGACTATCATAAGGAGAAATCTCCTCCGATTCTGCGTTTGCATGTGTGTGTGTGCGGGAGGCCTTATGGTAGTCTCATTTTTAAAAGCATTGCAAATTGAGTTTAAAAATATTCTTCTATTTTTGATTTTAAAGATAAATAAACTGTTTTGAGTTCTCACACCAGTCACATGACTGACTCGGAGTTTATTGTTTTCCTTCCTAAACTCTGGGTGCCCACCAATTTCCACACGGGCAGTTAAGAGTTAAGGTTTATCAGGATATTCTGGATATTCTGGAGTTGTTGGAGGCAAGCTGGATGGCATGGCGTATTACTAGTATATAGTATTTCTTTTCCGCTGTTTGTTGTTGTATGTTGTTGTACACTCTGATGATATGATGATGTAATGTAATGTAATGTAATGTAATAACTGATATAGTTCTTTGTTTAAAGATTATTCATTTATTATTATATGTTGTTCCGCTGCGAATTGTGAGATTCTGATGTTGTTCTGTTATTCCTTTCTGTTCCGTTCTATTTGTTCTATTTTCTATTTTCCTTTTTCCTCTATCTCCTATCTTTTCTCTCTTCTTTCTTTTTCTTTTCTTTCTTAAACCATAACATTTCGGGTTTCCGGCCTTCGATTTCTCGGAAGTCGATAAAGTGAGTATCGATGTTGAATTTTTGAAAGTCGAAAATTTTCGGGACGCTACAGTTACGACAACCCAAAATCACTAGTATATGGATTCAAAAATTAGATAGATACGTAAATCCCATAAACTATACAAAATATTTCCCCTCGAAAACATTTACTATAACAACAGTGTTATAGTCCATCATTTCCTTATGTCTCGAAAATGTCTATTTCAACAATGAATGTTGAAATCTATGTATTCGATATTTACACATTTTAAAAGATCTTCTAACCATTTAAATTCATTTAAAATATCACTTCCTAAAACATTTATTTATTTCGAAAGATTATTCACTATCCAAAATCATGAATATACTTATTTTACCACATTCATTACTTCTACACATTTATTAAAGACAATCCACTGTCCAAAATCGTGGATGTAATTCATTTACCAAATCCATTGCTTCTGTATATTCATTAAAGGATTATCCATTTTCAAAAATCATGGATATATCTCCTTTAATAATCTTCTATATTTAAGTTATCTAAATAAGTCGATTTTGGATTCATAAAACAATGTTTATAAATTCACCTTTATATTTTATACAAAATTCAATTTATAAATTCCTTTATTAACAAATTCCATATATATCCCATTTATATTCCAAAATCCAATTACAAGTTAATTTGCTTATAAATCTCTTTATTTACGAAATCCTTCCTTTATAACCGCTTTGGTTATAAATCTATAAAGCATATTTACTTATAAAATCCATTTATGCTTCATTTTAACATTTACAAAACTCCTTTCAATTTCATCATTTTGATTTACAAAAATTCAATTTTATAAATCTCATATTCATACCATTGATAATAAATTCAAAATTCTTATTTTAAACTATTTTACAAAAATAGTTAACTCCATATTTCAAAAATCACATTTTAATATATTTCACAAAAATCTTAATTTGTATAACAATAAAAATTATAACTTTCATTTATTTAAAATAAATTCCTTCTTTTAACAAATTCGAAAATTAATAACACATCTAATTTCAAAAATCACTCTAAAATCCTTTTTAATTCGAACTCATCACTTTAAAAAAATTAAATTATCAAAAATAGGCCCAATGCTACAACAGCACTAAATACATCAATCACGGCATCCAAAACATCATATATCATATGATAACAGCATATATATCACAATACCGTAAATAAACAATACTGGTGAGGAATCCAGTTGGATCCCACCAACCTGTCACCTGCAATAAATATACATATTAGAAAATATGTACAATGTCCGCTTCGAGGCAAACGCGCGTACAAAGGGTCGTCCGCCCATACACCTGAATGTATAGGTCTCATCTGCTCCAATAGGCAGGTGTAACGACCCATAATTTCAGTCATTTGAAATTCGTATATTTAATTGATTTTAAATATGCACGAGTAAATTTTATAAGTTGAATAACTTATATTTCGAATATCTAGATTTAATTTGATAATTAAATTGTTAATTGAATATTTGAAATTGCAGAAATAATTGAGATCTCGATTTAAAATGAATAAAAATGATTTATCAAGTTGAATTAAATCATATTTGAATTAGAATGATGTTAGAGAACTTTTAAAATCGAATTAAAAGTTAAACTGTAGAAATTGAATATTTTAATATTTAATTGATGTGTAAAAAATAGTCATTTTTCAAACAGTCTCGGATTTCGACGAAACCAATTTCGTTGGATCCGTAATGTTATATTATTGTAATTTCAAATTTCATGTCAATCGGATTTACGGTTTGTCTGTGGCAAGCTAAAACGCATAGGAAATCGGTTTAAGTGAATTTTAAATTTAAATAGTCGATTCGAAAACCTATCTTTCAAATATGATTGAATTGGCTCCCGATATATTCCATTGCATTCAGAATAAGGGTAAAACATTATAAATGCCAGGCGGCAGGTTCCGTTTCGAGTTCGAAAAATTTCCGGATGAATAGTGTCGTCGAATTTTCTATAAAATCCCCTAACTTTCTCCTTTCTTCACAAAACCCTACTAGGGTTAGGGCTAGCCGCCATTTACTTTTCTATGGCCAGAATTTCATCTTCTTCTCCTCTTAATCTCTTTCAATCCGTGAAGAATTAGCAAATATTCTCAACTACAAAAATGTTAAACGCCGCGAGAGCTTCGAATCTATGCGGCTGTGATCGTCATCGGAGCTTTGATGGAGGTGCAACAGGCCAAGGAAGTGCCAACGTTTGTGCATGAATTTCTTGTAGATGGCGTGACCGAGCTCCAAGCGGTTCTAGGCGAAGGTCATGCTCGCGAAGAGCTTTCAAACTATGGTCCTCGATCGTCGTGAAGTTGGTCGCAGGATGCGCATTAATTAGGGTTTCACGGCGGCAATTGGGTTACTTGCGTTCGAAAATCACGAAGGAGAGAAGAAGAGAACGCGGTCAGCCTGGATCTGGAATGTTGAAAGCAACGGCCGAGATTAAAGGTTGAAAAATAAAGTAAATTTGTGATTAATTTATATATATATATATATATATATATATATATATGTATAAAAATTCGTTTAAACCTTAAAACGCTATAACTTTGTCATACGAGGTCCGTTTCGCACAAAACGACTTGCGTTGAATTCGTATTGTCAAACACTATGCGATGGAGCTAGTTTGGGGTTGATTGGAGCTAGTGTGGATTTTGGATAAAATTAAACGGTCGTTTAATTTTATTCAGAATAAAACACTGAAACTGCTATTGGATGCAATGTGAGTACAACTCACTCTTTCTGACTCACTGATATTTTTATATAAGTGATTAATAATTTATTATATGATGATTGTTTGGATGATATATGATATATTGATTGGTTTTTGGATATATACCTGCCTAGTGTAGCAGATGACCCTATACGTTCCCGTGTATATGACCGGATGACCCTTTGTACACGGCTCTGCCTTGAAGCGGACATTGTACACATATTCTAATACGTATATTTGGCGCTGTTGCAGCATTGGGCCTATTTTTGGAAATTTAAAAATGTTAAAGTGATGATTTCAAAATTTAAAAGGATTTTAAAGTGATTTTTTAAAGTATACGTTTATTGAATTTTGGAGTTGATTTGTATTAAATAAATGAATGTTATAATTTTTGTCGTTATAAAAATTGTGATATTTGTGAAATATAATTGAAATTATGGTTTTTGAGAAATATAGTTGAAATGTGATTTTTGGAAATATGAAGTTGGTTTTTACAAAATAGTTTAAATGGTGATTTTTGAATTAATTATAAAATCATTATATATAAGATCTATAAAATTGGATTTTTATAAATCAAAGTGATGAAATTATAAAGGAGTTTTGAAAGTGTTTTAAATGAAGTTATAAATGGATTTTATAAGTAAATAAGATTTATAATTTGTGAAGTTATAAAAATGAATGAAAATTGTAAATAAATAATTTATAAGGAATTAACTTATAATTTGGATTTTGGGCATGTAATTGAGTTATAAATTGAATTGGTTAATAAAGTGATTTCATAAGTTGAAGTTCTTATAAAATAATAAATGGAATTTGATTTTATAAATGGAAGTTTTTATAATATAAATGGAATTTATAAACATTGTTTTATAATTTTGAAATCAATTGAATTTGATAAGTTAATTATTATAGTTTATTAAAGGAGATATATTCACGATTTTGGACAGTGGACAATTCTTTAATTAAATATATAGAAGTGTTGAATTTGGTTAGAGATTTACATTCACAATCTTGGATAGTGAATAATATATTAAATAAAAGAAATGTTTTGGAAAGAGATATTTTAAAATGAAGAAAATGGTTTAAAGTTGTTTTAAAATGTGTTAAGTATCGAAACCATCGATTTCAACATTCATTGTTGAAATAGAGTTTTCGAGAAGTAAGGAAATGATGGACTATAACACTGTTGTTATAGTAAATGATTTTCGAAAGGAAATGTTTTGTATAGTATTGGGGTTTATATATCTATATTATTTTCGAATCCCTATACTAGTGATTTTGGATTTTCGTAACGATGTTTTACGCAACATTCGTTTTGACCCAAATAAATGTGTTTAAAGTGAATGTTTTCCTTAAAGAATAAAATATATACTTAATTCTGATTTAAGTATATGGGATATTTTCTAAGTTGAAAATAAATTGATTTGCGAATTACTTATTATTAAATAAGTATTTGGAAATGTTTTCCAACATTGAAATGGTTTTGAGACTATATCTTTTTAAAAGATAATTTGAAGTGAATATTTGACAAGTTATTTAATTAATAAAAGATTAATTAAAAAGGGCCTAGTGATTGTTATAGTGCTAAATATTTGTTTGTTTGTTTTGATAGCTAAATAACCGACTATCAGACTTGGAAAAATTTTAGTTTCTCAACTTGAAGTGGGTACTATTTAGTCGTACACTTAGTAAGTTGCCTTCTATGTTGGCTTGATATCGTTTGTGTTGAGAATGTTGATTCGTATAGTGCGGAGTATTACTCCAATTTATCAAGCTTCCTTCTTGGCCTGAAGGATACGAAGTTGGATGTTGGAGACGTGATATGTCTATTAGACTTAGTTGTTGGGTGAGATTGAGAAACGCTTTTGCGTTGTTGGTGCGAAGAGACCGGGAACGGTTTATCCGAAAACCACTTCGGACCAACGTATATGCGACGATTGTGCAGGTTGCTTATTGATGATACCGATATTCCGGATTTTCATAGTGGGGGACTGCTTGTTGATTGTTTGGGGTTAAAATCCCAATATACATCCAGTAGCAGTGGCCTCTTCATTATGAAATATCCAATGCGAGGACTATTCCCTACTAATCCTAGGGATTTCCCGACAGGATGTGGTAGGAAAGTACCTTCGGTTTGTCCTATTCCTGGACAACTTGTATGGATGTTTGTCTAACATTGCATTTCTATAGATGACGTACATCGGTTTTGCTTGATTATGTTCAGCCTGATAGGGGGTAGCGAACGGATGACTCTTGCCACTACATGTCCCTAGAGTGAAAGGGTTTGTTGTAGTCGAGAGGCTGGCCGTAAAAGCAAAGCGCGAGATATCAATGTGAGCTACGTTGGGTATTACCCACTGGCGCGTCCCGTCACACGTGGTACCAAAGCTTAGATTTTGTATATTCGTAAGCTTTGATGTGTACTCAGTATAGATAGGGACAGTAGCACCCTAGATTGAGTTTGAGTGTATTATATATATGAGCGCGTATTTGTTAGTGAATATAAAATGATTTATATTGTGTTTGCTTATCTGTTGAGTTGTTTATGAATTCTGGTCAGTATGTGGGACACCATGTTATCGATAGGGATTTCCAAACACTTAAACGAGGCAAGTCGACAAAGTATTATTTTAAATTGGGTAAATGAAATAATTTTACCTCGATTATACTTTATATATAAAGGAACGATTTTTCAGAAATTATTAAAGTGTATATAAATGATTGTTTGGTTGTTTGAAAACGTAAATATATAAAGGTTAATGAAGATGTTTGAATAATCTAAATAAAAACAACAATTGTAAGAGAATAAATTATATAAGAAAACGAATTATAAGTATGGAATTATAATTAATATGATTTACAATAGTGAAATAATCTTATATATAAGAAGTGAAACTATATGAATATATTTTCAAATACGTATTATAAATAAAAATGGCAAAAAAGCTCTCCCATGTCCGCTTCTTCCCATGTCCATGCCTCTCCTGTCCTACCCATCACGTCCACAACCATACCTGTTCCTCCCTGCCATAATGTACCTTTTTCTCCCGCAAATCTCTCCAGCTTTCCAGTGACTCTTTCCCCAACCACTGACAAACTCCTCCCGCCCTCCTCTGCCATCAATCCCGAACCCACTCGTTCTGTTCCCCTTCCTCTTCCTCTTCCTGACCCTCATCTTTCAAAGCCTCCTGATGAATCTGCTTTGCCTCTTCTCTCTGACCCATCTACCCCATACCATGATGAACGTAAATGGACTTCTTTATTCAAGCATAAGCCAAGTAATGCTGGGAAGTACATTCCCGTTGATCTTACCCCTTTGTATGAAGATGATGTGATGGTGCCTCCAACTAGTGTTCTTGATGCTGGTGAAAAGAATTGGTCAGACACAGTTGTGAGTTTTTTCTTAGACAAGCCTCTGTCGTATACTGCTGTGGTACAGAAGTTGAAAGGAATATGGAAACTTAAAGGCATGGTCAAAGTTAAATCTGATGGTATTGTGTTTTTATTTAATTTTTCTTCTGCTGATGATAGAAGAAATGTCTTACAGAAGGACCCAATCTTTATGAACAATAAGATGTTCATAATTAAGCCATACGATGTGTCTGTTAGTAATATATCTGGATCGGTAACCTCTGTTCCAGTATGGGTGCATCTCTACAATCTTCCTCTGTTTGCATGGTCTCCATTAGGAATTAATTGGTTGTGTAGTCGTTTGGGTAGATTACTATGTATGGACGAATTAACTGAGCAACAAAATAGGTTAACTTATGCTAAGTGTCTCATTGAAGTGAAACCAAATAAGGAGTTAGTTAATGAATTTAAAGTGAAACTGGTGGAAGGTGGCTATCAGAAGATATATGTTGAGTATCAGTGGAGGCCGGATGTTTGTGTGATTTGCAACAAATTTGGTCACTCAACTGATCAATGTGAGTATAAAGAAGAGGTAACAGTTACTAGAGGAGCTGAAGAACAAAATAATGGAGTGAAAGGAAACAGTAAAGGCAATAAAATTGAGACTGTGCATGATATAAAGAAGGGTATCCCCTTTCAGGTGAAAGTAGCGAGAAGATGGCAGTGTGTGAGTAGAAACAAAAAAGAATTGACTGTGACTAAGAATAACAAAGATAATAAAGAAGGAAGCATTGAAGTGGTAGACTGTGACAAAACCAGTGGAATGGATGTGGTTAAAATACATTATGCTGATAGTAATAGAAATGATAAGGAAAGTGAGAGAAGTAGTATGCCAATAAAGTCTAGTGATAAAACTACATTGCTTGATGAAGACAACAACCAAGATATTGATGTGTGTGCTGATAAGGGAAAGTATGGGAATGATAGTAATGAGGATAAGGAAACATCTGCCGAACTTATCATATCTAATAAGTTTGATGTTTTAATGGGTATGGAAAATGATGTTTTTACTGATATGGTAAATAGTGTAAGTGATAGTGATAGAAGATTTGACAGAGGTAAACAATTAGAAAACAGTGTGTCTGATGTTAACACAAATGTTGAGTTTGCATTGCAAAAGGAACAAATGAAAATAACCACACATGAAGATGAAACAACTCACTTATCACATATGCAACTACCTGAAAACATCACCTCAGACATATCCACAAGAAATGTAGGCATAATTGTGAATGCTACAGAATGTGAGTACATAAATGATAAAGGAAAGAGTTCTGATGAAGGTAAAAACAAACAAAGTAAAAGTGGGAAATCGAAGAATAAAAGAAAAGCATGGAAAAGCACTGACATGCACAAGAATGAAAAAGAAAACACTGATACATTAACATGTCCAACTGAAATTCCAAACTCCACAGCAGTATCTCCTCTTAACATTTACTCCAAAATTCTTCCTCCAATAGCTTTCAAATCTAATCACAATGCTTCTCCTCTTTCAACCAAACTCAAACATCTCCCATCTCCTGTCCATGCTCATAACCAGTCATCCACTACACAAATTCCTATTGTTACTGAAAATAATGAACTGACCCCATTATCAGCTACTATTCCAAACTACTTGTCTTCAACTCAGGCAGTAACTAGGAAAATGAAGATAGAGTTTCTTAATGCTAGAATTCCCCAATGATGTTACGCTTTGGAGCATGGAACATTAGGGGGGCTCACCACATCACAAAACAAGATCGGTGCAAACAACTTATCTCCTCTCAAAATTTATCTGTGCTGGCGATTCTTGAGACTAAACTAAATCTTAATTTAACTATTAAGGCTGCGGAGTATATCAGATTGGGATGGAAAATTATTCATAACCTTAATGAATCTCCTTATGGTAGAATTTTGATAATTTTCAATCCCCAAGTTGTTGAAATGTCTACCATTCTCTCCACCTCTCAACTAATCCACTGTCATGCTATTGATACAGCTGATCAAACCTCTTTCTACGTATCTTTTATATATGCTTTCAACTCTACTGCTGCCAGAATATCTTTGTTATCTGTCATTCCTTCTCTGAGACAATCCACTCATCCATGGATCATATTTGGTGATTTCAACTGTTGCCAAGCTATCTCTGATAGAGTGGGTGGTAACCCTCTGTCTTCTAATGAGATTCTTCCCCTCAATAATGTGATATCTGATGCAGACCTAATTAACATCAAATCAGTTGGAATGCAATTCTCATGGAACAATAAAAGAAAGCATGGCATCAGAACATTCTCTAGAATTGATCACTCCTTCTCCAATCATGCAGCTCTTTCTAAATGGCCACTTCTTTTCAACTACCTTCCTCCCCCTCTACTATCTGACCACTCTCCCCAGATCATTCATCTTCATGGAGTGGACATGAGAAGAAAAACTAATTTTAAAATTTTTAATTCTTGGACAACTGAAGCTGACTTTAAACCTACTGTTTTAAATGTGTGGAATTCTAATAAACTTGGTAACCCTCTCTTTGTCTTGCAGGAGAAAATTAGAGAAACCAAAAGCAAACTTAAAAATTGGGCACATAACAAATATGGCAATGGTGATAAGATGAGCTCCAATATTATGAGGAAACTTGCTGAAGTACAGAAGGCTATGATGGAAAATTATAATGATGCTAGTTTTTCTGCCTCTGAAGCTGTTTTAACTCAACAATACTCTGAAGCCCTTGCTCAAGAATGTGATATGATACGTCAAAAGTCGAGAATGAAATGGTGGAAAGAAGGAGACAAGAATAGTGCATTCTTTCATGATAGTCTTAAAGACAAACATAGAAGAGAGAACATTGCATCTATAATTGACATGAATGAGGATGTTCAAAATACTGCTGGTAAAATCAATTTAGCTTTTGAGCAATATTTTTCTTCTATATATTCCAATGCTAACAACTTCATCCCTGCAATTGATGATATTCCCATGGACATAATGCCAATGCTGGATGATGAGAACTACAAAATGCTCTGTGAAGAGGTCACCAAAGAAGAAATAGTCAATGCTATGTTTTCTCTCAACTCTAATTCTTGCAGTGGCCCTGATGGTCTGAACACTCACTTTTACACTAAATGCTGGAATATTGTGTCTACGGATGTTTGTAAAGCTATTTCTTACTTCTTCTCTAAAAGCAAGCTCTACAGGTCCTACAACTACACAAACATAGCTCTTGTCCCTAAAATCAAAAATGCACACCATGTTAAAGACTTTAGGCCCATATCATGCTGCAACACTATTTACAAATGTATTTCCAAAGTAATTGCTACTCGGTTAAAGAAAGTTCTTCCCTCTCTTGTTTCAAACAACCAAACTGCCTTTCTGCCTGGTAGAAATATTCTTGATCATATCCTTCTTGCGCATGAGATTATTAAAGGAAACCACAGAAGTAATACTCCCCCCAAAGCTATGCTTAAACTTGATATTATGAAAGCTTTTGATATGCTACAATGGGATAGTATTGTACGAATTATGGGGTATATGAACTTTCCTCCTCACTTTATTGCGTGGATTTATGAATGCATCTCCTCTCCTACTTACTCCATTGTTGTCAACGGTTCTCCTACTGGTTTTTTCAATAGCAGGCAAGGAATAAGGCAGGGAGACCCCATGTCAGCCTACATCTTCATTCTTGTTATGGAATTGCTCACAAGAATGATCAATAAATCTGTTTGTATGGGGAAAATCAAGCTTCATCCTGCTTGTAAAGACCCTCAAATCACCACTCTAATGTTCGCTGATGATTTAATCATGTTTTGTTCTCCTGATCTCGACACTATTGAAAACATTATGCTTACTCTTGAGCAGTTTCACGCTATGACTGGGTTAAAAATCAATATCCAAAATCTGATATTGTTCTTGCTGGTGTAAGCCCTGCTCATGCCAACATGATCTATCATGTCACTGGATTGAATAGGAATCTATCCACGGTCTCCTACCTTGGTCTTCCTCTGACTACTTCCAGAATTACTACTAACCACTGCTTACCTATGTATGAAAGAATCACAGCTAGATTAAGCTGCTGGACTGCGAGGAGGTTAAGTCAAGCTGGTAGACTCACATTAATAAAGTCTGTTATCTTCTCTATGCAAGTGTACTGGGCTAGATCTTTTGTTCTCCCTACAAAACTTATTAAAATGATAAGATGTGCTATGATGAAGTATCTGTGGAGTGGCAAGACTACTAGTAGATTCATTGCTCCTATAAAGTATGCTACTGTCGAGAAGCCACTAAACAAAGGAGGCCTTGGTTTGATTAATCTAAAACAGTGGAATAAGGCGCTTTTGCTAGACATATTGATACTTTGATCAATTGCCCTGACAGTCTATGGGCTGCATGGTCGATGAAGAAGTATATGAACTGTAGAGGGTTATGGAACATGTCAAACCAGCAAAATGTTAGCTGGACTTGGCGTAATATCCACAAGTTTAAAGAGCTGTTTCTCCCTATGATACAGATGAAGACTAACAGTGCGATTAATGTATATTTCTGGGATGACCTATGGCTTGAACAAGGCCTTATTCTTAGGAGACAGCTCACTTATAGTGAGATTCTACATACTGGAATACATGAACGTACGCTTGTCAGAGATGTGATACATAACTTTCAATCAAGGAACATTTTCACTTCGAACCAAAGAGTGCAAATTATATGGGATAAAATAAAGTCATTTACTGCTCTGCCTTCTTCATACAATAATCTTGTCTGCGGTAAGAAGAAAGGGAAGTATAAAACTGGTTTGACATATGAATTCTTGATGCAAAACAACTTGAACCAGAACTGGAGATGGTGGAAGAGAACTTGGAATACTGACAGTAGCAACAGGCACAACTTATTGTTATGGAAGGTCCTTAATGGAGCTCTACTGACTAAATCAAGACTTGCGAGGTACGGCATGAATGTTAATATGTCATGCACCTTTTGCAGTAATTTTCCAGAGACAATCGATCATATTTATTTTGAATGTACTGTTACGAAGAAAATATGGTCTGAGGTCACGAACAAATATTGACCTTTAAATGTCAACGTGGCGGAATGGGAAAGAATTTATTCAGAAACTGGTAACAAGCAAGAAAGAAAAAGAATCTTTGGTGTTGCTCTAAAGTGCTTTGTTGCTGTGGTGTGGAGGGAACGTAATAATAGGGTTTTTGATCCTACTAATGCCAAATCTGATGATGTTTTGAAGATATGTGTCATGCAAGAGATATATTCTGTGGTTAAGATGCTTTTTGCATTTGATCCAGGAATATCAGTGGCCTCTCTTTGCTAACTTTGTTATGTTTTGTCTGTTTTCTTGTTTTTTCCTTTTTGTTATTCCTTGTGTTTTGTAACACCTTAGTCTCCTCAGTATTCTATGAGCTTTTTGCTCTCTGTTGTATTTGTTGTTCTCTGGTGTTGCAATAAAATGGTCGGGGACCATCCAACCTCGTCGGCCTTGCCAAAAAATATAAATAAAAATGGATTTAAGCTAAGAATTTGGAAATTTTGAATCCTGTTAAATTCGGAAGTTGTTTTTCAAAGATTAAAAATGTTATACTATTATAATCTAAGTAAAATAAATAAATTTGAAACGAATCTTATATAAGTGAAGTGAATAGTGAAATTATATAAGTAAAAGATTTATAAATATGATTTATAAAGATAAAAAGAAGTTTTTTTAAAAGAATATAAAGCACTGAATTCACCACTATTGTTGGAAAATAATAAGGGTGATGACTACAGCATCATAAGTATCATTTTTGAGTTTCTGTGTGATGGATTTTCTACCAATAATAAATTAAAACTGAAGTTTTGTTATGATAAACAAATTCGATTTAAAATCCAAGTTGTAATTGATAAATATAAGTAAAATAAGTTTTGGACTTATAATATATGAGATAATAAAAATTTAACTTTGGTAAAGTTGAAATAAATGTGAGTTGGTATAATAAATATATGATTTGAAATTTAACTGAAGGAAGGTTAAATAAATTGATGGATTTTAACTGGATTTGATAAGTTATTGAAATGAAATTAAACTTAAGTGGTAAGTGATTATAATATGACTTTGGAAGTTTAAATAAACCTAAGTTAATAAAGTGAATTGGATATGAAATTATAAAGTATGAGTTTAGTGAATGGAAGTGAACTTAGGTAGATTTTCACGGAATTATGAATAAGTAAGTTTTATAACTTATAAAATGAGAAAAAGGTAAGTAAAACCAATTGTTAAAATGGTAAAACTGTTTTGCTAAGTAAAACAAGATATGAATTTGAATATCGAGATGAAATTTGACTTTAGTAAAAGGTTAATGAAATAAATTAGAGATGAACTTTTGTTATATAATGAAAGTGAAGGTAAATGAAGTTGAAATGAAAGATAACTTAAGTAAGGTTAAATGAAGTTGATTTTGGTATCGAAGTAAACTAATAAAGTGAATTAAATGAATGTGAGCTTGAGTTATATAAAGAAATTCAACTTTAATTGTAAAATGAATCAACATTAGAAATGATGTTGTTAAGAATTGAATAAAACTTAAGTTAAGAAGTTTGTGGATTGAATAATTGAATGAAAGTCAATTGAATGTTAAACCAATTTGAAATTAAAAGTATGGAACCATATTGAATGTAAGCAAAGTAAATAAATTCGGAAATGTTGGTTATGCATTGTTTGTTAGATGGATGCTAGTTGATTGTATAAAAAATTCATATGGAATTGAATTAATAAAATTGAAAGCTAAATAATTGAATACGAATGAATGAATGTTAGTAAATCCAATGTTAATGAATCAAATGTGATTAAATTGAAAATCAATTCAATGAATATTAATGAGAAGTGGATGAATATTGATTTGGTTATGGATTGATTGGATGTAGATTTTGGTTTGTTGGATGATAGTTGTTTGACGGTTGGATTTGTTGATATCGATTGCATTTTCTATTTTGGCATATATAGTTGTTGGTATATGTTGTATATTGATATTACTTTCATATATACATGTTTCTCATTGTTTGTTGTGTGTATAATAGGTGCGGATTGCGCTTTCTTTGCTTTTGGAGCTCGCTTTCGCGCTATATTAGCCGTACATGCTCGCTAATAATATATAAGGTACATATCTCGGATTACATATTGTACTTTACACTTTTTTCCCTTCGGGATGCCTCATCCTTGATGATGAGATGTATATTTGTCATATATATGTATATATATATATATATATATATATATTGTTATTTTTTTTGGATCGAACAGCGCAAAGGAGACTATAGTGAATTCTTTTGAAAATTTAAGGCGATAGAAAATTTTTGGAAAAATTGGAAAATTTTTGATAACTAAAGTTTTGACTTTTGAGAAATAAAAGTTAAAAGGTATAAGTTGGTTTTGAAAAGATAACTATGAATGTATTTGAAAACTTAGAAATTTTTTTATAAGAAGTTTAACTAATGGATTTGGGAAAGTTAAACACTTGGAGATTTGATAAATCTAATTTGAATGAATTGTTTTGAAAAGTTAATGGATTTTGTGACATTTTCTTGCTTGATAATTTCTAGGACGAAATTCTTTTAAGTAGGGGAGAATGTAACGACCTAGAATTTCAGTCATTTGAAATTCATATATTTTATTGATTTTAAATATGCACGAGTAAATTTTATAAGTCGAATAACTTATATTTCGAATATCCAGACTTAATAGGATAATTAAATTGCTATTTGAATATTTGAAATTGTAGAAATAATTTAGTTTTTTGATTTAAAATGAATAAAAATGATTTATAAAGTTGAATTAAATCATATTTCAATTAGAATTATGTTAGAGAACTTTTAAAATTGAATTAAAAGTTAAATTGTAGATGTAATGGCCTGTTTTTCCGTGCCCTTTGAATCGATAATAAACCACACATGTCCAACTCAAATTGCACGAAAAGACGGATCATTAAGGGTAGAAAGAAAAATAAAGACAGAACACAATCTCACACGAATGGAATAACATATATTATTTCAATAATAATCTTTACAGCGGAAAAATTTAGATACAATATCAGAGTCTAACCTAAATTCAGCATGGACAGTTATAAACATCTGTCCATACAATTGCTGATAAACAACAAACAAAATACACTAAACACAGCGGATAATGGAATACGTCCATACGATGGTGAAGATCTCCAGCTCTCCTCTGGAAACTCCAACCGTCTTCAACTAAACCTGAAACTACTCAGATCTGACCCGAGTATTGAAAATACCTGAATCGGGCTTGATAAACCAGCATGAGATACTCGAACTTTAAAATGACTATGTTATTAAAACCTTTGAAAAGAAGGGTATCCCATAAGACCACGCCCACACATAAACACAGACGGGTTTTTACCTTATGATAACCAAAAAACTTCATACCAAAATACAGTTGATATTATTTTAATGACATTTTTTTGAAAACACTTTTCAAATAAACTTTTTCAAATAAGATATCAATATCTGGACTAAGTCTAACGGAATATATCTAGACTGGATCAACGGAATATACCGAACGGAATATATGATACAAGAAAGGGTAGCTGAAATGTTTGCAAGTCATTACAGCTATTTTGGGAAAACAATCAAAACCGTAAATATCGTATTGGGTTTGGATTTCCAACATGATAGGAAACTGGTGATCTTTTCTCTGATCCACGCATAACAAACATAGTTCCCACGATGCCTTAATCGCTTTGCTCAAACTATTCACTTGGAAACTATACTTGCTACAATACAAATGATAACTTGTAGTTCCCTGCTTTTCTCAAGCTAACCACTTTATCCACATAGGGCAATAAATGTCTTGAGGCCCAGACGTATCTGGTACCTAGGGCTCAGAACATCTGATAACCCAAATCACTACTATTTGAAATGCGAGCACACATCTGACCACATAGAATCCTATCATAACCGAGGTGTGAGGCTCGCGAAGCTACGATAAATTTCTTCAAAGCCACGTTTTTCATACAAAACCACGCTTTGATCATAACAAGTTCCACTTTGAATGCCACACTGCCATTCCACGTCACACGACTGATTTCTAGAAAAGTATAACTTCCTGAGCTCGTATGTCTCGAAAAAGGGTGTTAAGCTAAGAGAAATTGCCTTCTCCGCCACCAACTGATATACGTTTATAGAAACCACTCAAATGTGATTTAGAATACAATGTCAGACAAACATCCATACAAGTTCGTTCTAGGACTGAACGAAACCGATGGCACTTTCCTCGGCCATTACTAGGAGGGAAGCCCTTGCAATCCGAAAAATCTCCATCACGAGGAGACCACTTCAATAAATAACTCTACAATGGTGGCCAACCAGAGCATTTTCAACAAGCATTCTTCACGCTATAAAGATCCACGGTCTTCAATAATCATCATCTTCAGCATGTCTTCGCTTTCGAACGTATACATTGGTTCGAAGTGGTTTTCGGATAGGAATCGTCCAAATCCGACTCCGGTTCCTTCGAAGCAAATCATCGCTTAAAAAAGATGTTAAGTTCATATGTGGATATCAATCATCAATCAATTACTTTATCTGTCATTTAAATCAAATATCTTTCTTAGATATATTCTTTTTAATTTATTCCATTTTCTTTTCAAATGTATATGGAATCATTAAGACTCATTTATCAAATCAATTGGTTTATTTAAACCTTTCTTAAATCTTGGAATAATTCCAAATCATTTTCTCTTTTACTTAGGAAAACCTTTCCGAATCATTTTCTCTTTTACTTGGGAAAACCTTTCCAAATTATTCATCAAATCTTAATCAAAGATTTCTTATATTCGAGTTATAACTTTTAACTTAGGAAAAATATTCCCAAATCATTAGTTAAATCTTAATCAAAGATTTTCTTTCTTAACTTCAAATCATATTCTTGCAAATCGGAGATTTTCATAATTGAGCACTACTGCCATCTTAGATATGGTAAATTTCACCTCCAGGGACTAATGGCAAGTTTCCCCTCCAGGGACTAATGACAAGTTTCACCTCCAGGGAATAATGGAAAATTTCACCTCCAGGGACTAATGGCAAGTAATCCTACATCATGAATATCATTGTCTTTTAACTTGGAAAAACTTAAATATGATCTTTTAGGGCATCCGGGCATTCCTTTCGATCTAATCCACCCCTCGCCAAAAAAGTGAAAACATAGGCCAAGTAAGTTCAGGACACTGGTTGCTTCATCCCTAACCTTAGTTAAATACCTTTTTATCTTCCCAGATCTCACAGGCGGGACAAATGTACTAGTTGTTTCCGCATACTCAGATTTTCAACTTTATTTTAAAATTGCTTTTAAATATTCTAAATTATCTTTCAAAATGCTTAATTATCATTTTTTAAACATTCACAATTGATTCTGGAAAACGTTGTTACATTTAAACTCATATTCCAAAAGTTATAGAACTTGCAACAGAAAAGTGCTGCGGAAAGTGCTATATAAGCCTATTTGATTTAAACAACTTTTAAATATTTGAAAATTCATATATTCCATTCCAAATCTATTTTAAACCATTTTAATAGATTTATCAAATTTATTTCATATTTTTTATCATTTAAAAATATCATTTGTAAAGAAATCCTTTTTTGGATTTCGAACTACAAAACCACGATGTTTTTAGAAAATTATTTTGGACATATTTCAAAATCTGCTCAATGAATTCTTGATTTTCTTTCTTCGTTGGAAAAATATTATCATTGCGGACCAAAGAATTTATATTTCGAAGAAATCCGACTTATAAATCATTCTCTACGTCAATTTGAAGTTACGGATCAAAATTTACGAACTGCCATTACGCGACGAGCTCGATTTTGACCAATTTTGTGAATTTCTTCGGAACTTGTCTGAAACACTTCAAATTTGTTTTAAGCCATATTGAAACCTATTTAAAATCATTAAGAGGCTAAATAACTTCCACACATATTTTTGTATGGATTTAATTCTCATTTAATTAACTACGGTTAATTTACTAATCATTTCTCTTATCATTTATCAAATAAGTTATCAACCACATAAACACTCATATAATCAACCAATTTTGCATCCAAATTATCAAACATTCAATCATTCAACATATTTAAACTTTTAAATCATGATACATGAAATAATTTATGGATTTATTAGTAAATTAGAGTACTCACCTTTTAACCAAATCGTTCACTTCCTACCAACATTCATATTATCCAACACTTCACTAAATCTCTTTATCTTCACCAAATCTTTTCCGTAGACTTTCCTTTTAATTTCGGCAGCACTTCTTTCTCTTTTTCTCACTTCAAAGCTTCACAACCTTGCTCCTTCTTCTTGATAGTTCGGCCTCACCCTATTCCATCACTTTCTCCATCATTTCTTCACTTCTTAGATGCTAAAACATATTCTAATGGTATTCTAAGGTCTTTGGCAAGTTTGGTGGTGTTTGGAGTTGATTTGATATGGTTTTGAAAAAGTTAGTAAGCATTTGGAAGAGAAGAAGAAGCCATTAAAGAGAGCTTCAAGAAGCAAGAAGAAAAAGGTAGAAATGTGTAAAGAAAGTGGAAGAATGATGGTCTTATTTATAGAAAAGTTTTTGAATTAAAATAGTATTTTGTAAAAAGACCAAAATACCCTTACTTACTAATAAAGTAATCTTATTTTTTTCAACACTTAACGTCACATTTCAAATCATTACTTTATGTCATTTTCACTTAGATATTAAGTAAAGTAAGTAATAATTATGTTTCTTTGATTTGATGTTTTGCCTTTTGCTTTGAAATGACATTTTTGTCTTTTTGTGCTTACTCTTTCTTAATTGTTTTTGGATTAAAATAATATTTTGTAAAAAGACCAAAATACCCTTACTTACTAATAAAGTAATCTTATTTTTTTTAACACTTAACGTCACATTTCAAATCATTACTTTATGTCATTTTCACTTAGATATTAAGTAAAATAAGTAATAATTATGTTTCTTTGATTTGATGTTTTGCCTTTTGCTTTGAAATGACATTTTTGTCTTTTTGTGCTTACTCTTTCTTAATTGTTTTCTAGAAGTTTCTAACCTTGTTTAGTAAAAGTAAACTTGATTAGTGAATTAATTAATACTTATACTATTTGAATATATGTTTCTATATAAGAAAATAAAGGTGCGACGGCGTTGCGACAACTTTTAATCGACAAAACGTCATTTTTCGACAAAATGTTTTACGGTCATATTTTGACGTTTTAGTAAAAATATTTATTAATATAAACCAAATTTTAAAATAAACTTTTTACTTCTTTATATAAATTAAAACATGTCTCTTTATATATTAAAATCATATTTAAATAATATCAAAATCTCTAATTTTACGGTGTATGTAAAACTGACAAAATACGATAAAATTTGGTTATTTTTGTAAAACGATTATTAACATACTTATAAATATTTTCATATAATTTTATTATCTTAATTAGATGTTTTCAATAAGATTTATCTTTTTAAATAAATATCTAAACCTTTTTATTTAAGCATTTATTTTATTTTTAACAAAACTTAACTTTTGTTGATTTGTTTT
Source organism: Allium cepa (assembly GCA_030765085.1). Classification (NCBI taxonomy): domain Eukaryota; kingdom Viridiplantae; phylum Streptophyta; class Magnoliopsida; order Asparagales; family Amaryllidaceae; genus Allium; species Allium cepa. Next base: position 908,832,397 of record CM060938.1, on the reverse strand, counting down.
AAAATCCAAATTTATACTTTTTAAGTTGTCTACGATAAGAATAAATAATTCCTTTATTATTATTATCTATTATCTATAATTTATTTATTTAAGTTTTAAACCTTTATAAATTTAAAACAAACGAAATTTCTTATTTTCGAAGTAGCGAAATTACGGGTCGTTACATTCTCCACTACTTAAAAGCATTTCGTCCTCGAAATTACTCAAACAAAAGTTTGCCTAAAACACTTATCTTTAAACTTAATTCCATATAATATACACAAATCATCAGTATGAAATATCTTATTCGATCTCCTATTCGAATACACAACTTCATTTCCGAAATAGTATCGATCCTCCGTTTCTCTAGTGCGGGCTTTAATCAGGCTCTTTGTTTAGAAACCTTTCCTTTCCTTGCATAGCTCTCAACTATGATAGAAAACTCAAGTACCCGACCATAAACCCTAATCAATGTTCGTAGTCAAGAATCGAGTGATAAATCCTTTTTCGGATCGATGTAAACTCCTCAAAGTTATGAACTCGAATAGTAGATCAACATTTGTGTGACGAAATGATCTACAAATAGTATATGTATTTATTAACTCTCAAAAACTTTCTAAACTTTTATCTTAAGCTCAAACACCTTATAAATGTGCTTCTTATATAATCCCCTCAATTATTTATTTTCAAATATCTTTATTAAAGGAAAATATTCTAAAGAAACCATTTTTCACTCAAAGGATAATATATCTTTAAAAATCTTTTATGAAACCATTTCACAAATTTTCAAATATTTATGCAGAATAGTTATATCTTCTTTTCTAAAGAAATATATTATCTTTTATTTGGAAAGTATCATTAAAATTTTATTTAAGCTCTCTATTATTTTGCCAATACATCTTATTATAGATTTCATTTCCAAAATTATGTTAAGTTTAAATAACTTTCCTTTATTTCTTTAAACTTTTTCAAAAGTCTATGATAAAATTTCCATAGTTTCATCCTTTTCTTTATTTCATACAATATATTTTTAAATAATTTTTCTAAACTTTAAATACTTTTTTTTATAAAGCTATTTCTTTCTAATATTCCTTTGAACTTTTATTTCTAAATATCTTATTAGAATTGATCGGATATAAGATTGAAGAAGTGCATCGAGAGGATAATCAAAAGGATGTTTATTAATTAACATCATATTCATACATCCATTTCCAACCTTAACTGGCATTACAAAATTTCATTGATAACTTTCCTAGGAAATACAGCCTATCACATACTACCATTATATAGATACTTAGACTACTACTATGTACTATTGTTGAATTCCTTTTGAGGTGGACGGTGTTTTATCTTGGGGGTCTAAATTAACCACTTTTATTCTTGGACAGTCCTTCATTAAGTGTTTCCCTTGAAAGCACCAAATACAAGTACGTTGGGGGCAATCTTTGACCTCATGTCTTAGGTTCTTGCATCGGTAGCAGCCTATTTTCTTCTTTTTAATTCTTGGTTTCTTCTTGGTTTTTGGACATTTATGTAGAAAATATCCCTTCTCTTTACACTTGAAACAGACTATATCATCCCGATCAAAATTTTTATTTTCCCTCTTCTGCTTCTTACTTCTCTTTGTTTCACACATAACCGCATAATGTCCTCTCTTACCGCAATAATAACAGTCGATGTCCGCAAAGGGTCCTAGTTTTGCTTTTTCTTCTGCTTCTTTTTGTGCACTTGCTCTTCGAGCTTGCTTTGGAGTCATCCAAAACTAATGACTCGACATATAATAAGTCATTCTGCCCCTAAGCAATATTCCAAGATTAGAATTGTTTATAACATTTCCATTTCATTTTTTGATCCAAATACTTAATTCAACTTTTTTGGATTTGAACTTGTCTTCATCCTCCAATGATAAGAAGAACAATTTACTAAGTGGTCAATACCGTTTGTCCAAGCCAACATATGATTGATACTTAGAAGATTATTTTAATCATCGCTAGACGGATCAAGACCTTATCCATGGGACTTCCCTAAGGGAACGTATCTTATAAATTTCCATAACCACACAAAATTTTATATCCTTTGAAAGACATTCCTTGATATGCAAAATATAATCTTTTCAAAACAGTGTGTCGATATGCCTTGTTAAGAGTTTAAAAATACCTATCGATACAGTTGTACTTCCCATATCGACCAGAATTTATAAACCGCTCAACTGATAAATCAACACAAAATATTTTTATTATCAAATAACAAATACGCACTCATATATACAATACACTCAAACTCATTCTAGGGTGTTACTAACCCTATCTCTAATGAGTTACTCATCCTAGTGTATTACTAACCTATCTCTGATGAGTATTTACCCAACCAAAGCCAAGGTTCTCGCTTAACCTTAAGCTCTGATACCAAATGTAATGATCTAGGCTTTTCAACCATCGACAACGGCCACTTTCCGCCATAGCTTACACTGGTACCTCACGCTTTGCTTTTACGGTCAGCCTCTCGACTGAAACCAACCCTTTGATACTCGATCTCAGGGACATGTAGGAGTAAGAGTCATCCGTTCGCTACCTAACAAGAAGCGAGAACCCCCTATCATGCACGAACCTTAATAAACAAAGCGGATAATAGAATACGTCCATACGATGGTGAAGATCTCCAGCTCTCCTCTGGAAACTCCAACCGTTTTCAACTAAACCTGAAACTACTCGGATCTGACCCGAGTATTGAAAATACCCGGATAAGACTTGGTAAACCAGCGTGAGATACTCGAACTTTAAAATGACTATGTTATCAAAACCTTTGAAAAGAAGGGTATCTCATAAGACCATGCCCACACATAAACACGGACGGGTTTTTACCTTATGATAACCAAAACACTTCATACCAAAATACACTTGATATTATTTTAATGACATTCTTTTGAAAACACTTTTCAAATAAACTTATTCAAATAAGATATCAATATCTAGCCTAAGTCTAACGGAATATATCCGGACTGGGTCAACGGAATAAACCGAACGGAATGTATGATACCAGAAAGGGTAGCTGAAATGTTTGCAAGTCATTACAGCTATTTTGGGAGTACAATCAAAAACGTAAATATCGTATTGGGTTTGGATTTCCAACATGATAGGAAACTGGTGACCTTTTCTTCGATCCACGCATAACAACATAATTCCCACGGTGCCTTAATCGCTTTTCTCAAACTAGTCACTTGGAAACTGTTTGCGCCAAAATTGGTCACAAACCCCCAAGTATTGTGAAAGCACCAGTGTTGGAATATAAATCAGCAATATCCAAACATAGATCACAGATTTAAGCAAGCAACACGCAGTAAAATAGAAATTATGAACGAGAACACACAATTTATAGTGGTTCGGCTATCTCTGGCCTACGTCCACTTCAAAGGTTTTAACTTTTATTGATGTTCTTCGCTGATTACTCTTGATTACAGCGGATTACAGTTGATGATAGCCTTGAAATATGAATACAACAATGATAATGAAGTATGTAATTCAATCCGGCAGAGTCTGGACGTTCAATGGTGGAAGCTCCCCAAAAGTCCCCCTTTCTGTTGGCTCTGGGGCTCTATTTATAGGCGTTGGAGGCCCAGATCTCGCTCAAACTTCGGGAGACTTCTTCTGGCACGTGAGTGGGCCCACGCGACCGACCCCACCAAGTTTCGTCTCGATCTGACATCGTTTCGAAGTGATTTCGAACCCATCAAGAAATGGTCCTATCGAGCTGAAACTTGGCAGGAGCAATCTTTATCTTGTATGTAAGCTACTGTGAAAATTTCGTTGCATTTGGATAAGTAGATTGGAAGATATGATGGATTCAAAATGGGGTTTATTGCATGGCTGTTTGGTTCGAAACCATGCTTTCGAACCGATGGTTTCGAATCCATGGTGGCACGTGTCTTCGTGTCGACGTGAAGCGCACACTTCGCTTCGATCCGGTTTTCGCTCCGAGTTGAATGCTTCGACTCCATATATCTCGGCAAATTCGAACTGATGGAAGACACGTCATCATGGTTGGTTGACCCGATGGGTTCGAACTGGACTTCGTGATGGGTTCGAACTGGACTTCGTGATGGGTTCGAACTGGACCTCGCGATGGGTTCGAACTGGACCTCGTGATGGGTTCGAACTGGACCTCGTGATGGGTTCGAACTGGACCTCGTGATGGGTTCGAACTGGACTTCGTGATGGGTTCGAACTGGACTTCGTGATGGGTTCGAACTGGACCTCGTGATGGGTTCGAACTGGACTTCGTGATGGGTTCGAACTGGACTTCGTGATGGGTTCGAACTGGACCTCGTGATGGGTTCGAACTGGACTTCGTGATGGGTTCGAACTGGACTTCGTGATGGGTTCGAACTGGACCTCGGTGATGGGTTCGAACTGGACTTCGTGATGGGTTCGAACTGGACTTCGTGATGGGTTTGAACTGGACCTCCGTGATGGGTTCGAACTGGACCTCGTGAAGGGTTCGAACTGGACTTCGTGATGGGTTCGAACTGGACCTCCGTGATGGGTTCGAACTGGACCTCAGTGATGGGTTCGAACTGGACTTCGTGATGGGTTCGAACTGGACATCTGTGATGGGTTCGAACTGGACTTCGTGATGGGTTCGAACTGGACCTCTGTGATGGGTTCGAAATGGACTTCGTGATGGATTCGAACTGGACCTCCGTGATGGGTTCGAACTGGACTTCGTGATGGGTTCGAACTGGACCTCGTGATGGGTTCGAACTGGACCTCGTGATGGGTTCGAACTGAGCAATGTCCATCCCTCTCAACTTGAATCCATCATAACTTGAGCATACGACCTCGGATTGACTTGAAATTTGGAATGCAGACTTCTATGATCTTTCTTGTCGTGTCCTATCAATTGTGGCCCGTTCCGGACTCGGACAAAATTCATCGATATCCATGGTTATCCTACAATGCATGGTTGATATTCATGAATAGCAATCATTGATTTCTAGTAAATTTTTGATATCTCAACTTTGCCAAAAGTTGGGATAACATTTTGCCCCCCAAAACATGCCTTTTTGTAAAAGGTATGTTTTGAATGGTCTAAAATCAAGTGTTATAAATTCATGTTTCACTCATAGCTGTGGCATTATCAATCAAGTTTGTGGCTGTTCGAAGCCAGATTAGCATTTGTTTGTTTTTCGTAGAAGTTGAGAATGAAGTTTCGTAGTCTATCTGGACTACTATTGGCTGCTCTTAAACCCTTACTGAGTCTGTTCTAGACTCAGTGATTGGATAGAAAGATCCCATTGCTCTCTGGCGTTGCCTTCTATCCCTTGCACTCTGGTCCCAGTTAGGACGTATAGCGATATCATGGTCGTTCTGGACCGATCATAGCCCCTCCGGGCTCTTGCTGGATCCCATTCTGTCACTCTCCGGTGAAGGGGAAACAGCGCTTAAGTGAGTTGATCCTGTCGCTCTCCGGTGAAGCAACTCACTTCCTGCACTCCGGTTCAGTGTATCTGAACATTAAGCGTTGTCATGGTCATTCGAGACCGATCATAGCCTCTCCGGGCTCTTGCTGGATCCCATCCTGTCACTCTCCGGTGAAGGGGAAACAGCGCTTAAGTGAGTCGATCCTGTCGCTCTCCGGCGAAGCAACTCACTTCTTGCACTCCGGATCCCATCTCTCCGGGTAGGGTCATAAAGCGATCATATTTATATGTAATGTTCATCCTTTGACTCTCCGGTCAAAAGGTTTATTGCAAGAAGTTCTAATTTATTTATTAAAATTCAAGTTCCAGATGTTCAATCTCAAACATCAGGAAAAAAACTAAGGATTGCCTCTCCGGGCGTGGCGGTTTATCTCCATCTCAGAGCATGCCTAGGGATTTTCTCCGGTTCCCGTACATGTGTAAGTGGAGTAACCGTTTATTCTGAAAATAAATCTAAATAAAATTATTCTACCGAAGCCCAAATCCTGGACTTGGCCCTTGCCATCTTTAATCAGTTGATGACGAGTCGTGATCCCGATCCAGGATCGTTCCTGCTAGGCGGAGGCGGTAGTTGTTCATGTCTCGTTGCTGCTGTCCGTTCTCTGACATATTGTGGCAATCTACCACCCCTAGCATGTTCTTCCACCTCATCCTTCAGGTGACGGCATTCATCTGTGGTGTGCCCATCAAGCTCATGGAACAGGCAATATTTTCCAGTCCTGCGCTCCCGCTCGGTGGGATCCCTTATAGGTGGCTTTCGATAGTGTAGTTGCCCCCTGGTTTCAGTGAAGATTCTTTCTAGGCTTGCATTCAGATCTATGTATTGCCTGAATCTTGGTTCTCGGGATTTCTTCCGTTTATCAGGACCATCATGTCTATCATCCTGTCTCCTTTTTCCCTTGTCCGCTCCGGACTGCTCTCCGGAGGTCCCTACGCTTTTCGTGGCATTTATTTCACGACTCTCGACTCGTGATTCTTCTAACCGAATGAACTTTTCAGCTTTATGAAAGAATTCTCCAAGATCCTGTGGTGGGTCTTTTGTTAGAGAATCTTTAAACTTGGTACCTTCCGCGACTCCTGCCACCGCCGCCATTAAAATCATTGATGGATCCGGGCGATCTACAGAAGTCACTGTCACGTTGAACCTGAGTAGAAAATCTTTTATGGACTCTCCGATCCTCTGCTTGATTGTTGCTAAAGTCATCACACTCTTTGGTCGCGTCACGTGGACCCTGAACTGTCTCATGAAGCAATCAACGAGCTCGCTCCATGTTCCGATTGATCCAGTCTCTAGTTGTCTGAACCATAGTGAAGCTAAATCTGTCAAATATAGAGGGAAGCATTGTGCCATCACTTCCTCGGATGCCCCCAGCACTTCCATGTGCCTGATATATCTTGTAATGTGCATGGTCGGGTCTGACCTTCCGTCATAAGGATCTAGCGCTGGTAATTTGAACTTTGGAGGGTTCCTTGCGTTCTGGATGTTTGGAGTGAATGGACTCCGACTAACTTCTTCTAGGCCACCGCTAGGCAATCCTCCTCTCATGATTCGCCGCATTAGGCCTATCATTCTCTCATCTCCGTCTAGGGGTTGGCCCCTTGTCAAGTTTCTGTCCTGCCCCCCGAGCCTTGAAGGGAATTCTGGTACATATTCTTCTGGTGGCTCGTTAGCGTATGCATTTGCTCCAGCTTGTTGAGCTCCATCTGTTGGTCTTCCGGTATCGGACCCTGAGGGTCTACCCCCAAGGCCTTGTTGACCTCCTTCAATCCCTGTATTCTGGCCTTGAGCCTGTCCTTCATTTGCTTCTGCAATCCTGATTCCTTGCCCCGTGCTCGTAGCCGTTGTAGTTGGTCCAAGGTTTTGCATATTCGCCGCCCTCATCTGCTCGAGGAAATTCTGCAGCATCTCCTGTTGACTCTTCATTATGCTTTCGCGCAATGAATTAGCCATAGCCTCCATCTCGTCTCTGGTGATGTAGACGGAAGCTTGTCCTTCTCCTGATCCTGAGGATGCCTCTTGGCTTCCTCCCTGTTGGCTTCTATCAACTCTTTGTCTTGTTTGTCGAGTCATTGTTTTCGAATAGGAAGTCTTCAAACTCTTAGATCTGAACTCTGAATCTGATGTAGCGGGTGCTGGTTCTTCTCAGTGAAAGCACCAAAGTGTTTGCGCCAAAATTGGTCACAAACCCCCCAGTATTGTGAAAGCACCAGTGTTGGAATATAAATCAGCAATATTCAAACACAGATCACAGATTTAAGCAAGCAACACGCAGTAAAATAGAAATTATGAACGAGAACACACAATTTATAGTGGTTCGGCTATCTCTGGCCTACGTCCACTTCAAAGGTTTTAACTTTTATTGATGTTCTTCGCTGATTACTCTTGATTACAGCGGATTACAGTTGATGATAGCCTTGAAATATGAATACAACAATGATAATGAAGTATGTAATTCAATCCGGCAGAGTCTGGACGTTCAATGGTGGAAGCTCCCCAAAAGTCCCCCTTTCTGTTGGCTCTGGGGCTCTATTTATAGGCGTTGGAGGCCCAGATCTCGCTCAAACTTCGGGAGACTTCTTCTGGCACGTGAGTGGGCCCACGCGACCGACCCCACCAAGTTTCGTCTCGATCTGACATCGTTTCGAAGTGATTTCGAACCCATCAAGAAATGGTCCTATCGAGCTGAAACTTGGCAGGAGCAATCTTTATCTTGTATGTAAGCTACTGTGAAAATTTCGTTGCATTTGGATAAGTAGATTGGAAGATATGATGGATTCAAAATGGGGTTTATTGCATGGCTGTTTGGTTCGAAACCATGCTTTCGAACCGATGGTTTCGAATCCATGGTGGCATGTGTCTTCGTGTCGACGTGAAGCGCACACTTCGCTTCGATCCGGTTTTCGCTCCGAGTTGAATGCTTCGACTCCATATATCTCGGCAAATTCGAACTGATGGAAGACACGTCATCATGGTTGGTTGACCCGATGGGTTCGAACTGGACTTCGTGATGGGTTCGAACTGGACCTCGTGATGGGTTCGAACTGGACCTCGTGATGGGTTCGAACTGGACCTCGTGATGGGTTCGAACTGGACCTCGTGATGGGTTCGAACTGGACTTCGTGATGGGTTCGAACTGGACCTCGTGATGGGTTCGAACTGGACCTCGTGATGGGTTCGAACTGGACCTCGTGATGGGTTCGAATTGGACCTCGTGATGGGTTCGAACTGGACCTCGTGATGGGTTCGAACTGGACTTCGTGATGGGTTCGAACTGGACTTCGTGATGGGTTCGAACTGGACTTCGTGATGGGTTCGAACTGGACCTCGTGATGGGTTCGAAGTGGACTTCGTGATGGGTTCGAACTGGACTTCGTGATGGGTTCGAACTGGACCTCGTGATGGGTTCGAACTGGACTTTGTGATGGGTTCGAACTGGACTTCGTGATGGGTTCGAACTGGACCTCGGTGATGGGTTCGAACTGGACTTCGTGATGGGTTCGAACTGGACTTCGTGATGGGTTCGAACTGGACCTCCGTGATGGGTTCGAACTGGACCTCGTGAAGGGTTCGAACTGGACTTCGTGATGGGTTCGAACTGGACCTCCGTGATGGGTTCGAACTGGACCTCAGTGATGGGTTCGAACTGGACTTCGTGATGGGTTCGAACTGGACATCTGTGATGGGTTCGAACTGAACTTCGTGATGGGTTCGAACTGGACCTCTGTGATGGGTTCGAAATGGACTTCGTGATGGATTCGAACTGGACCTCCGTGATGGGTTCGAACTGGACTTCGTGATGGGTTCGAACTGGACCTCGTGATGGGTTCGAACTGGACCTCGTGATGGGTTCGAACTGAGCAATGTCCATCCCTCTCAACTTGAATCCATCATAACTTGAGCATACGACCTCGGATTGACTTGAAATTTGGAATGCAGACTTCTATGATCTTTCTTGTCGTGTCCTATCAATTGTGGCCCGTTTCGGACTCGGACAAAATTCATCGATATCCATGGTTATCCTACAATGCATGGTTGATATTCATGAATATCAATCATTGATTTCTAGTAAATTTTTGATATCTCAACTTTGCCAAAAGTTGGGATAACAGAAACTATACTTGCTACACTATAAATGATAACCGGTAGTTCCCTGCTTTTCTCAAGCTAACCACTTTATCCACATGGGGCAATAAATGCCTTGAGGCCTAGACGTATCTGGTACCTAGGGCTCAGAACATCTGATAATCCAAATCACTACTATCTGAAATGCGAGCATACATCTGACCACATAGAATCCCATCATAACTGGGGTGTGAGGCTCGCGAAGCTACAATCAATTTCTTCAAAGCCACGTTTTTCATACAAAACCATGCTTTGATTATAACAAGTTCCACTTTGAATGCCACACTGCCATTCCACGTCACACGAATGATTTCTAGAAAAGTATAACTTCTTGAGCTCGTATGTCTCGGGAAAGGGTGTTAAGCTAAGAGAAGTTTCCTTCTCCGCACCAACTAATATACGTTTATAGAAACCACTCAAATGTGATTTAGAATACAATGTCAGACAAACATCCATACAAGTTCATTCTAGGACTGAACGAAACCGAAGGCACTTTCCTCGGCCATTACTAGGCGAGAAGCCCTTGCAATACGAAAAATCCCCATCATGAGGAGACCACTACTATAAATAACTCTACAATGGTGGCCAACCAAAGCATGTTCAACAAGCAGTCTTCACGCTATAAGGATCCACGGTCTTCAATAATCATCATCTTCAACATGTCTTCACTTTCGAAAGTATACATTAGTTCGAAGTGGTTTTCGGATAGGAATCATCCAAATCGAACTCAGGTTCCTTCGAAGCCAATCATCGCTTAAAAAAGATGTTAAGTTCATATGTGGATATCAACCATCAATCAATTACTTCATCTTTCATTTAAATCAAATATCTTTCTTAGATATATTATTTTTAATTTATTCCATTTTCTTCTCAAATGTATATGGAATCATTAAGCCTCATTTATCAAATCATTTAGTTTATTTAAACCTTTCTAAAATCTAAGATTAATTCCAAATCATTTTCTCTTTTACTTAGGAAAACCTTTTCGAATCATTTTCTCTTTTACTTGGGAAAACCTTTCTAAATTATTCATTATATCTTAATCAAAGATTTCTTATATTCAAGTTATAACTTTTAACTTAGGGAAAATATTCCCAAACCATTCATTAAATCTTAATCAAAGATTTTCTTTCTTAACTTCGAATCATATTTTTGCAAATCGAAGATTTTCATAATAGAGCACTACTTCCATCTTAGACATGGTAAATTTCACCTCCAGGGACTAATGGCAAGTTTCACCTCCAAGGACTAATGACAAGTTTCACCTGCAGGGACTAATGGAAAATTTCACCTCCAGGAACTAATGGCAAGTAATCGTATATCATGAATATCATTGTTTTTAACTTGGAAAAACTTAAATATGGTCTTTTAGAGCATCCGGGCATTCCTTTCGATCTATTCCACCCTTCGCCTAAAAAGAGAAAACATAGGCCAAGTAAGTTCAGGGCACTGGTTGCTCCATCCCTAACCTTAGTTAAATACCTTGTTTTATCTTCCCAGATCTCTCAGGCGGGACAAATGTACTAGTTGTTTCCGCATACTCAGATTTTCAACTTTATCTTGGAATTGCTTTTAAATATTCCAAGTTATCTTTCAAAATGCTTAATTATCATTTTTTAAACATTCACAATTGATTCTGGCAAATGTCGTTACATTTAAACTCATATTCCAAAAGTTATAGAATTCGCAGCAGAAAAAGTGCTACGGAAAGTGCTATATAAGCCTATTTGATTCAAAAAACTTTTAAATATTTGAAAATTCATATATTCCATTCCAAATCTCTTTTAAACCATTTTAATAGATTTATCAAATTTATTTCATGTTTTTAATCATTTAAAAATATCATTTATAAAGGTACCCCCTTTTGGATTTTGAACTACAAAACCGCGATGTTTTTAGAAAATTATTTAGACATATTTACAAATTTACTCAATGAAATCTTAATTTTCTTTCTTCGTTGGAAAACTATTATCATTGTGGACCAAAGAATTTTCATTTCGAAGAAATCCGACTTATAAATTATTCTCTACGTCAATTTGAAGTTACGGGTCGAAATTTACGAACTACCGTTACGCGACGAGCTCGATTTTGACCAATTTTGTGAAATGCTTCGGAACTTGTCCGAAACACTTCAAATTTGTTTTAAACCATATTTAAACTTATTTAAAATCATTAAAAGGCTAAATAACTTCCACACACATTTTTGTATGGATTTAATTCTCATTTAATTAACTACGGTTAATTTACTAATCATTTCTCTTATCATTTATCAAACAAGTTATCAACCACATAAACACTCATACAATCAACCAATTTTGCAACCAAATTATCAAACATTCAATCATTCAACATATTTAAACTTTTAATCATTATACTTGAAATAATTTATGGATTTATTAGTAAATAAGAGTACTCACCTTTTAACCAAATCGTTTACTTTCTACCAACATTCATATTATCCAACACTTCACTAAATCCCCTTATCTTCACCAAATCTTTTCCGTAGACTTTACTTTTTATTCCGGCAGCACTTCCTTCTCTTTTTCTCGCTTCGAAGCTTCACAAATTTGCTCCTTCTTCTTGATAGTTCGGCCTCACCCTATTCCATTACTTTCTCCATAATTTCTTCACTTCTTAGATGCTAAAACATGTTCTAATGGTATTCTAAGGTCTTTGGCAAAGTTTGGTGGTGTTTGGAGTTGATTTGATATGGTCTTGAAAAAGTTAGTAAGCATTTGGAAGAGAAGAAGACGCCACTAAAGTGAGCTTCAAGGAGGAAGAAGAAGAAGGTAGAAATGTGTAAAGAAAGTGGAAGAATGGTGGTCTTATTTATAGAAAAGTTTTTGGATTAAAAATAATATTTTGTAAAAAGACTAAAATACCCTTATTTACTTATAAAGTAATCTTATTTTTTTTCAACACTTAACATCACATTTCAAATCATTACTTTATGTCTTTTTCACTTAGATATTAAGTAAAGTAAGTAATAATTATGTTTCTTTGATTTGATGTTTTGCTTTTTGCTTTGAAATGACATTTTTTTCTTTTTGTGCTTACTTTTTCTTAATTGTTTCATAGAAGTTTCTAACCTTGTTTAGTAAAAGTAAACTTGATTAGTGAATTAATACTTATACTATTTGAATATATGTTTCTATATAAGAAAATAAAGATGCGACGACGTTGCGACAACTTTACTCGACGAAACGTCGTTTTTCGACAAAATGTTTTACGGTCATATTTTGACGTTTTAGTTAAACTATTTATTTATATAAACCAAATTTAAAAATAAACTTTTTACTAATTTATATAAATTAAAACATGTCTCTTTGTATATTAAAATCATATTTAAATAATATCATAATCTCTAATTTTACGGTGTATGTAAAACTGACAGAATATGACAAAAATTGGTTATTTTTGTAAAACGATTATTAACATACTTATAAATATTTTAATATACTTTTATTATCTTTATTAGATGTTTTCAATAAGATTTATCTTTTTAAATAAATATTTAAAACTTTTATTTAAGCATTTATTTTATTTTTAACAAAACTTAACTTTTGTTGATTTATTCTAAAATCCAAATCTATACCTTTTAAGCTATCTACTCTATTATTAGCTATTATATATAACTTATTTATTTAAGTTTTAAATATTTATAAATTTAAAACAAACGAAATTTCTTATTTTCGAATTAGCGAAATTACGGGTCGTTACAGTAGAAATTGAATATTTTAATATTTAATTGACGTGTAAAAAATAGTCATTTTTCAAACTTTCTCGGATTTCGACAAAACAAGTTTTATTGGATCTGTAATGTTATATTATCGTAAGATTTCAAATTTCGTATCAATCGGATTTACGGTTTGTCCGGGGTAAGCTAAAACGCGTAGGAAATCAGTTTAAGTGAATTTTAAATTTAAATAGTCGATTCGAAAACCTATCTTTCAAATACGATCGAATTGGCTCCCGATATATATTCCATAGCGTTCATAATAGGGGTAAAACATTATAAATGTCAGGCGACACGCTCCGTTTCGAGTTCGGAAAATTTCCGGATGAACAGTGTCGTCGAATTTTCTATAAAAGCCCCTAACTTTCTCCATTCTTCACAAAACCCTACTAGGGTTAGGTCTAGCCGCCATTTACTTTTCTATGGCCGAAATTTCATCTTCTTCTCCTCTTAATCTCTTCTAATTTGTGAAGAATTAGAAAATATTCTCAACTATAAAAATGTTAAGCATCGTGAGTGCTTCGAATTTATACAGCTGTGATCGTCATCGGAGCGTTGAAGGAGGCGCAACAGGCCAAGGAAATGCCAACGTTCGTGCACAAATTTCTTGTAGATGGCGTGACCGAGCTCCAAGTGGTTCTAGGCGAAGGTCATGCTCGCGAAGGGATTTCAATCTATGGTCCTCGATCGTCGTGAAGTGGTCGGAGGATGCGTTAATTAGGGATTCGCGGCGGCAAATGAGTTACTTGCATTCGAAAATCACGAAGGGGAGAAGAAGAGAACGCGGTCGGCCCGGATTTGGAATGTTCAAAGCATCGGCCGAGATTAAAGGTTGAAAAATAAAATAAATTTGTGATTAATTTGTACAAATTCATTTAAACTTTAAAACGCTATAACTTTGTCATACGAGGTCCGTTTCGTACGAAACGACTTGCGTTGGATTCGTATTGTCGAACACTACGCGATGGAGCTGGTTTGGAGTTGATTAGAGCTAGTGTGAATTTTGGATAAAATCAAACGGTCTTTTAATTTTATTCGGAATAAAACACTGAAACTACTATTGGACGCAATGTGAGTACAACTCACTCTTTTCGACTCACTGATTTTTATATAAGTGATTAATAATTTATTATATGATGACTGATGATTGTTTGGATGATATATGATATATTGATTGGTATTTGGATATATACATCCCTAGTGGAGCGGATGACCCTTTGTACGCGCCTGGCTTGAAGCGGACATTGTACACATATTCTAATATGTATATTTGTTGCAGGTGTCTGGTTCGAGGGATCCAACTGGATTCCTCACCAGTATTGTTTTATTTACAGAGAATATTATGATACATGATGTTTTGGATGCCGTGATTGATGTATTTGGTGTTGTTGCAGCATTGGGCCTATTTTTGGAAATTTGAAAATGTTAAAGTGATGATTTTCAAATTTAAAAGGATTTTAAAGTGATTTTTGAAAGTATACGTTTATTGAATTTTGGAATTTGTTTATATTAAATAAATAAATGTTATAATTTTTATCGTTATAAAAATTATGATATTTGTGAAATATAATTGAAATTATGGTTTTTGAGAAATATAGTTGAAATGTGATTTTTGGAAATATGGAGTTGATTTTTGTAAAATAGTTTTAATGGTGATTTTTGAATTTATTATAAAAGCTTTATATACAAGATTTATAAAATTGGATTTTTATAAATCAAAGTGATGAGATTATAAAGGAGTTTTGAAAGTGTTTTAAATGAAGTTATAAACGGATTTTATAAGTAAATAAGATTTATAATTTGTGAAGTTATAAAAATGAATGAAAATTGTAAATAAATAATTTATAAGAAATTAACTTATAATTTTAATTTTTGGCATGTAATTGAGTTATAAATGGAATTGGTTAATAAAGTGATTTTATAAGTTGAAGTTCTTATAAAATAATAAATGGAATTTGATTTTATAAATGGAAGTTTTATAATATAAATGGAATTTATAAACATTGTTTTATAATTTCGAAATCACTTGAATTTGATAAGTTTATTATTATAGGTTATTAAAGGAGATATATTCACGATTTTGGACTGTGGATAATCCTTTAATTAAATATATAGAAGTGTTGAATATGCTTAGAGATTTACATTCACGATTTTGGACAGTGAATAATATGTTAAATAAAAGAAATGTTTTGGAAAGCGATATTTTAAAATGAAGAAAATGGTTTAAAGTTGTTTAAAAATGTGTTAAGTATCGAAATCATAGATTTCAAAATTCATTGTTGAAATAGGCGTTTTCGAGAAGTAAGGAAATGATGGACTATAACACTGTTGTCATAGTAAATGATTTTCGAAAGGAAATGTTTTGTATAGTATTGGGGATTATATATCTATTTCGAATCCCTATACTAGTGATTTTGGGTTTTCGTAACGATGTTTTACGTAACATTCATTTCGACCCAAATAAATGTGTTTAAAGTGAATGTTTTCCTTAAAGAATAAAATATATACTTAATTCTGATTTAAGTATATGGGATATTTTCTAAGTTGAAAATAAATTGATTTGTGAATTACTTATTATTAAATAAGTATTTGAAAATGTCTTCCAATACTGAAATGGTTTTGAGATTATATCTTTTTAAAAGATAATTTGAAGTGAATATTTGGCAAGTGATTTAATTAATAAAAGATTAATTAAAAAGGGCCTGGTGATTGTTATAGTGCTAAATAGTTGTTTGTTTGTTATAAAAGTTAAATAACCGACTATCGGACTTGGCCAAATTTTAGTTTCCCAACTTGATGTGGAAACTATTTAGTCATACACTTAGTATGTTGCCTTCTGTGTAGGCTTGATATCGTTTGTGTTGAGGATGTTGATTCGTATAATGCAGAGTATTACTCCAATCTATCGAGCTTCCTACTTGGTCCGAAGGATAGCAAGTTGGAAGTTGGAGACGTGATAAGTCTATGAGACTTAGTTGTTGTGTGAGGGTGAGAAACGCTTTTGCGTTGTTGGTGCGAAGAGACTGCGATCGGTTTATCTGAAAACCACTTCGGACCAATGTATATGCGACGATTGTGCAGGTTGCTTATTGATGATATTGATATTTCGGATTTTCATAGTGGAGACTGCTTGTTGATCATTTAGGGTTAAAATCCTAATATACATCCAGTA
The DNA here is from genome assembly GCA_030765085.1 of Allium cepa. Classification (NCBI taxonomy): domain Eukaryota; kingdom Viridiplantae; phylum Streptophyta; class Magnoliopsida; order Asparagales; family Amaryllidaceae; genus Allium; species Allium cepa. The sequence continues at coordinate 908,815,911 of CM060938.1, read as the reverse complement.
GCAGTGGTCTCTTCATTATGAAATATCCATTGCGAGGAATATTCGCTACTAATCCTAGGGATTTCTCGACAGGATGTGGTAGGAAAGTACCTTCAGTTTGTCCTGTTCCTGGACAACTTGTATGGATATTTGTCTGATATTGCATTTCTATAGATTACGTACATTGGTTTTTACAAAACGTACATCAGTAGTGGCGGAGGGGGAAACTTCTCTTAGCTTAACACCCTCCTTGAGACGTATGAGCTTAAGGGTTGTATTTTTGTGGAAGGCAATTAGTAATCAACGAAAATGGCCATGTGGCGTTATAAGTGATGTGATTGTGCTTTGTGAAAGGTAATCATTACCTCATCAGGCCTCATCAACCGGAAATGACCAAAATAGGGTTAGATGCGGCAAGGCTAAGTGGGTCATTCCCAAGTAGGATATGATCATGCTCTTCTAGATATATCTTTGCACGCTATGACGTCGTGTATCTGATTATTGTGGTTTGTATGCTAGAGGGCCCTTGGTAAAGGTCGGTAATGACCGGAGGATGACATATTTCGTACTATCTAGTTATAGAGGTAGGCCAGTCTTGTGTTGGTAGAGAAACTTTTTGAGGGTTTCTCGATACATTCTTCTAGAGATGTACTACCGGAAGGTAGTCCCTTCACATGGTCATTTGTATGGAAATCCAAACTCTACTACGTACGTTCCATTTTGATTGTATTACCCAATTGGGCTATATGCTGGAATTTAATCAATGTAACAGTTTCGGCTATGATTAATATTATTTTTATAAGTAGACACTACTATAATATAATAGGATTTGATATGATATGTTTTAGTTATCGTAAGGTAAAAACATGTCCGTGTTTATGTGTGGACTTGTCTTACGAGATAATTTTGTTTTGATAAAGAAAAAGTTTGGTAATTTAATAAATTCAGTTGAGTGTGTTTCTGACGCTGGTTTACCAGACTAATCCCGCGCTCTTCCCTTTCAATGCTTGGTTCAGACCGAGTATATTTATAGGATCAGATTTGATGCTTTTGGAGCTTCAGCAGGAGACCTAGTGATCTTCATTTCGTATACGCGTACCTGTTTTGATTATTGATTATCCGTTGTGCTTAGTTGTTGTTTATTATCGGCAATTGTGAGGATAGGTTATTATAACTATTCAAGCTGATAACTATTGATTGATTGTTGAACTCTGATTGATATGTGTGTATATATATATACAGTTTCTGTTTTGAAAAGATCATTGATATGATATTATATGTTTTCCGCTGCGATATGAGATTCTGTATTGTTCTGTTTAGTTCTATCTTCTCTCTTTCTTCTCTTATCTTCTTCTCTCTTCTTTTCTTTCTCTTGACTTTCCGTCAGTCTGTGCTTTTTGGGTCGGACATGTGTGGATTATTGTCGATTCAAAGGGTACGGATTTGCGGGTCGTCACAGGAGGAATATATCCAAATACCAATTAATATATAGATAATATATCATATATAATCCAAAGAATCATTAATCATCACAGAATAAATTTATTTTCACTTATATAAAAATATCAGTGAGTCGGAAAGAGTGAGTTGTCCTCACATTCCAATAGCAGAAACAGTGTTTTATTCCGAATAAAATTAAACAGCCGTTTAATTTTACCTAAAATTTACACTATCTCCAATCAACTCCAAACTACCTCTAAAATGTAGTTCTCATCATTACGGATCCAACGCAACTTGTTTCGTCAAAAACGGACCTCGTATGAAGAAGTTATGGGATTACAAAGTTTATACGATTTTTATAATATAATAATTCAATTTCTTTTTTAATTTTAATTTTAAACCTTAATTTTTTTTTCTGGCCGTTGATTTTGAGATTTCAGATCCAACCCGTGAATTCTTTTTCTTCTTTCAGGTAATGTTCGAACACCACAAAACCCATCGCCGCCCCTTTCCACCATTTATCGCAACCACCACCGGCCGCTTAAAGGCGATCAGACCACCTCACGTCGAAGCCCGTTACGTGTGCAACCATCGGCCAAGGACCGGTCATGCTCGGTCATGCCTCCTTCTTGAGAAATGGGACCAAATGCGTGGCCTTTGCATCGAGATCCATGCCAATCAGTAGCTCTAAAATTGATCACATCAGTATGGATTTATAGATCTCGTTGTGCTCTTTAATGTTACGGTTAAGAGTTTTAGAAAATGGTTTGTGAGAAATCGTCGGTATTGAAGCATTTTCGACCATTGAACTATAATCGGCGGCTAGGGTTTCTAACCCTAGATTTGTGGAAAAAAATGAAAAACTATGGCCTTTTATGTAAAATTTGACGACACCAATCATCCGAGATTTTTTCGAACTCCAAACAAAGCATGCCGCCTGCCGTTTATAGTGTTTTACCCACATTTCGAACATAATGGAATATATATCGGGAGCCAATTCGATCGTATTTGAAAGATAGTTTTTCGAATCGACTATTAAAATTTAAAATTCATTTAAACAAATTCCTATGCATTTTAGCTTGCTCCAGACAAACCGTAAATCCGATTGACACGAAATTTGAAATCCTACAATAACATGACATTACGGATCCAATAAAACTGGTTTCGTTGAAATCTGAGAACGTTTCAAAAATGACTATTTTTATACGTTAATTAAATATTAAAATATTCAATTTCTACAAATTGACTTTTAATTCAATTTTAAAGGTTCTCTAACATCATTCTAATTCAAATAAGATTTTATTCCACTTTGTAAATCATTTTCATTCACATTAAATTCAAATTTCAACTATTTACAAAATTTCAAATATTAAATTAACAATTTAATTATCTAATTAAATCCTTATATTTGAAATATAAGTTATTTAGCTTATAAAATTTAACTTGTGGATATTTAAAATCAATTAAATATGCGAATTTCAAATGAATGAAATTCTTGGTCATTACAAATCCACTACGTACCAAGGCTGATACCATGTATATTGGTTTCAACTTGGTCGAAAGTGGAAGAATGAAGTCGAAAGCTTGCTGCCGATAGTGGTGAAACAAAAAATCCTTCCAAAACCTGTTTTCATTCTTTATAAAGTAATTTCTTTCCAACTAACTTGCTTATTTGTCAAAATATAATTGGTTGCCAATTTCTTCTCTAAAATCTTTTCTAAAATTACTGCCGAATTCATTATTTTATATTTTAAAACATTTAGCAAATTATCCCTTCTCCTATTTTAAACATGTAAAACATTTTAGTCTCATGCCTTAAATAATTTAATATACTTAATAAAACACATAGGAAAATTCCCTAAAAATTCACAAAAATCTTTTTTAATATGTTTTCTAACATATTTAAATTTCTTACCCAAAGTTAATATATAATAGTTGTAATAAATTTAAACCCAATTTAATTTTTTTTCTTCGCTATAAATTCATAATAAATCCACAATAATTCATAAAATTATGAAACTCGAAACCTATCTCTAGAGTTATGTTTCTGACCTCGTATAAAAAAGCAAGTCATTTGGGCGTCATTTAATATGTTTTCCAAATCAATTCTTATCATAACATCTATATGAAAATAGCCTAAATCATCAACAAGCATATATATTTATACATATATACATTTAAACAATCAAAACATGGCAGAACGTTTGCAAAATAGATTCGGATCTCAGTCTAGCAACCAAAATCATAAAATATAAGATGTGATGGCTCGGTATACTGGCACATGAGAAAGGCAGCAGCAAAGGAAAGGGGAAGGGAAGACCACTGGACGAAATATGCAAGCTGGAATGCCGAACCAAACACTCGAAAATGAAGGACTAGATATTTGATCCGGCACAACATTGGAATGCCAAACTAGATATCTAGCCCGGCACAACATAAGGATGTCGGACCAGATATCTGGTCCGACATAACATTGGAATGCCAAGACCGGATATTTGGTACAGCACTGCACTTAAACACCGAACCATACATTTGGTCCGGTGCATAGGCTTGCAGGACCAGATGATTGGTCCGAAAAATCAGCATCTCTACCTTAGGGCGGAAGCGACTCCAAGAACCCCCATCCCCTCTCACTACCGAATTGATGTGCATGTAAATGTGCATATTTTTACCACCATATTTATTCTATTTAAATTAAATAAATGATCATATTGGGTATTTTAACTTGTTTAAACCAAAAATTCAAATTATTCCAAATTGTCACATATTCATCTTCATATATGGGCAAAACTGTCATTTGTGTGCATATATTTCTTTGACAAAAATTAATTGAAAACTTGTATATATTTTTGTAGGAATTTGATCACAAATAGAAATGGTTTCATGAAGATATGCATGCAAAAAATTAATACAAAGGAATGAAGATGGAAATAATTCAAAGTGAAGAACATGGAGGACCCCACCTACCCACCTACCTTAATGTACAAATTAAAGGCTAATGCACATGCTTTTGGAATTAATGGCTTCATGTACACTTAATGGGGGATTAAGACATATTAATGATTACTTGGCCTTCACACTTCCTAAGGGGCATTTTGGGCATTCCCCAAAAAATGAATTAGGGTTTTAACACTTGTATAAATACCCCTTATGTTTCATGTAGCCATCTTCCTCTTAGTTAGTTAGTTTTAGTTTAGAAAAAAAATCAAAGCTCTCTTTCTTTCCATGGATACTTAGCCATTTTATTTCATGTAATTTTCTTTTCTTTTATGCAATGTTAATTCTCTTTTATTTACATGCTTCTTCTCTTCTTATGTAGTAGTGTAGATCTACCTTTATGTAATTAGATTAGTTGTCTTTTCCATTAGCTTTCATTTTTCTTTCTTTTTGATTTCATGTTGCTTTCTACATTTGTTGATTTGATAACAAATATGAGAGCTTAATCCCTACAATTTAGGGGTAATGAAGCTCTCTAGTACGTAGATGCAACATTTTGATGTTTATGCTCTCTTTTTGTGCTTTAATGGAAACACTTGAAGTGGTTTAATGATGTTGTTTAGCTTTGAATTTGATAGTGTATGTTGTTCATAACAAATAGGCTATGCTTAAACAAACATAACACAAATTTCCTCTTCATCTAAATATGATTATGGCAAAGAAGTGAATGTTGAAATTGAAATTTGATAGCCTATATTTCTAAACAATAGTTAATAGGCTATGCTTAAAATAGATTTTTATTTCAACTTTGTTGTCATATTTCATGAGAGTTAAATGTGTATTAGTGGTTGTGTTATAGTTTGATGGTTTATATTGAGCTAATTAATAGCACAAATATACCATACTTATGATAAGCACATCAACTAATTCACTAATGACAAGAAAAGAGTGACCATAACTTCATTTTGTTGATTTATATGATCTAGAGAGTGGATTTATCTCTAAATTGTTCTTTTAACTCTCATATTTTTATCATTTTCTTTTGCTAGTTTTTGTTAGTTTCTTACATTTCTAGCTAACCACACTTTCAAGTTTGGTTAATTTGATTGAATAGAATTTTAAAATCATCAATTCCCTGCGGATCGACCCGTATTTGCCGCGTGCTACATTCGTACACCGTGCGCTTGCGGTATAAAATTTTATTTCAAAATTCGTTCGACGGTTTTCTAAACCGATAGAATTTCCTTCGACGAACAAGTTTTTGGCGCCGTTGCCGGGGAATTCTTTTGATTTAATTTTCTATTCTTCGAATTATTTTTGTTTGATATTTGTGTGCTTTTTTTTTGTGTGTTTGCATAAAAAAAATATTGTGTGATTTTTGAGTGTTTATTGTTCTAGTTTTCTTTCCCATTTGCATTGCATTTCTATTCAAAAAAAACCATCAAAAAAAAATCAAAACACAAATAAAAATATTTTATTGCATTTGCATTTACATTTTTTTCCTTCTTTTTACATTTACAAAAAAAAAAGAATTTCAAACTGTGCATATAACACTGCACTGTTCACAGTGTAACAGTTGCTCTGTGCGCATTTGCAAGTGTGCTTTTGATCATCAAACAAACCACTGTTCCCTCTCATCCATTTCTGCCTGCAGAGCAACTCCCACAAACTGACCTTCCATTCACCAGACAGCAACTTCCCCACCATAACAGCTACAAGCACCAAATCATTGCCTCCATCCCCCTCTATCACTACCAGAAACCAACCCCTCAGCCACAGTTCAACTACACCATTCCAGACTTACTTCACTGCCTTGCTTTGCTTTGTCCACTGTCATTTCTACACTTCTACATTCTTTTCCTACATTTCCACATCCACACTTCTACCTGCTGCCATCAAAATTCACTTTAACTACAACTCTACCATCAACAATCTCAAAACTGCACACCTACTTCCCTTTACACTTGCATTCCTTCCTCCTGCCATATCGTCATCAACCGCATAACTCAATCGAACAATCTCCAGTAACTAAACCACCACTTCCACTGCTCTTCCATACAGCACTTCACATTGCCACACTTCGGCACCACCATCTCACATACCAACCTCGCCGACATCTATTGACCACTGCCAAAAACCCCCAGTTCAATCGCCTCCACAAACATTGTCTCCACCAACCATTCAACACTCATTTCTACAATTCACGTATCATAAACCACCACCCCAACCATCAAAAACAAAACATAAAAACTCACCTGTGCATACCATCTTGCCCCTCCATACTGACCACTAAACAACATCCTGCATTGCCTTCTTCAATATCCATCACCACTACAAATTCACAACCACAAATCACAACTGCACAAAGCCTTACCACTGCTGCCTTGTTCCACCCTGCATTCCCACTTCAACGACAACAAAAGTGCTGCCTACCCACTTCATTTCTGCTGCGATCAACTCCACTCCTCAACCTTCACTCCCCTTCATCATAAAACATCAAGCAACTGCCTCAAACCACCACTTCAGATCATAACTTCAGGCTACATCAATTGTTTCTCTCCTTCAAAACCCACTGTCAGTTTCAACCACATCAAACAAGCACTACATTCTGCCATATACCATCCTCTTCCTTCAGACCAACTTCATCACCTCAGACAACTTTCACAAGCCATTAACCCTCCATGTATACAGATCCCCGCTCCAATATTTTACTACAACTTCTCTACGGTTCCGCCTCCTCCTGCAATCTCCAAATTCTCAAACCAACGCGAACCACCCTTGCAAACCCAATTTCATCGCCTCGAGCAGTTGTAGATCGAACTGCTATACCCTTCGACAACCCAAACCTCTGCCTCAACAGTCGACATCACCATCAAATCACCTCAAACCGAAAATCCAATTGCCAACTCACCACTCACCGAAACGCCACCGCTCTACCATCACCTATCCCCTCTGCCATCACCTATCCCCTCTGCCATTCTCATCGCAGGCATCTACAATTGCCTCAACTTAAACGTTTGATTTGGGGACCGAGAGAAATTTTGTTTGGAGAAGCGGTCTTCGATTTGATTTTGGGAAATTCGATTTGATTTGAGAAATTCGACTTGTTCTGGGGGAAAGTCGATTTGCGTTTGGAAGAATTTTGGTCGGAGTTTTATTTTTACTTTGGGCAATGGATTTTGTTAGGCCGGGCCCTAGCGTTTTATAAAAAATTCCTGTGTTAGTTTTGTTTAGTTTGTATTTTCTTTTCTTTCTTTTTCTTTATTTTATAAAAAAAAAACTTTGCATATAGTTAAAAAAAAAGGGGGAAAAGAGTTTGCTTTTGTTTAGTTGTGTTTTATTAAAAAAAAAGGGGATTTTTGTTAATATTTTTCCAAATAAAATAAAGTTTTGTCTTTCGAGTTTGGGTAACTAATAAGAATTTTTAAGTTTTGTTTCTTTCAATTTCGTTTGTTTTGGTTTTTCCTTTGTTTTAGTTAGTTCTTTCATTTTTTTTTCAAAAAAAAAAACCAAAAAAAAAATATTTGTATATATCTTAGTTTTTAATTTTACGGTTGCCAAAGCAGGAAATAAAGGAAGAATAGCTTGCTGAAAATTGCTTCCTTAGCTAGACAAAATAAATTGCTCTGCTTGCTAAAAAATTCTGCTTTCATTTCTAGTTTTATTTGAATTGAATTGTTGGTTGCTTGCATTTGCATTTTAAAAAATAAAAAAAAATTCATTCGTAGTTGCATTGTTAATACACCTTTAGTTTCTGTTCTGCATTTCATCTTAGATTTTGATTAATAATAACGGTTAGACATTGATAACACTTAATTGTATATTGACAATTTGTCTTTTTTGAACAATTTAATTTCTTGGTGTCTAGGCTACGGCAGAGTAATAACCATTTATAAATATTACGGTGATTCATAAATATTATAGTGGTTGTTCCTCTAAAGGTACTTAAACCTTCGGCTGCATTGCTGCGGTGATTCGTGGTGCACCGATAAATCCTGCCCGTTACCTGGCTGAGAACTATCTAGTGTATCTAAGACAATTTGTGAATATACAATTTTGGGTTAACTTAGGATAAATCATTTGTAATTAACCCTTGCATTCATTTAGTTGCATTTGTTCATGCATGTTTAAAAAAACAAAAAACAAAAAATTTCAAAATACAAAAATAAAAAAAATTTAAATATTCCTTTTCTTTTTCTTTGAAATTTTTAAATCCTTTTCCTTTGAAATTTCAAAAATCGAGAAAAATTAGATAAACAAAAATCCAAAAAAAAAAATTATAAAATCTTTTCAAAAGCCAAAAAAAAATTGAAAATTCAAAAACAAAACAAAAATCAATTTCCATTTTGAAAAATAAATTCTACTTGTAAATATTTTTCTTTATAAAAAAAAATCTTGAAAATGTCCGAGTTTCCCCACTTACGTGAGTTTTACGATAGTTGTGAAAATCAATATAATCCATACGATTTCACTCCAAATTCTTATGGATATTTTAACACCAACTATTGTTTAAACGATTCAAATTTCGAACAACAAATTTGTCAAAACAATGATCAATCCTCAAATCTCGAAAATAGCGTTTCATCTTTACTTGAACTCTCTACATAACAAAATCAAAGTGTAAACGAATTGTGTAACTCATATTTGTGCAATAGTTCAAGTCAAAAAAATCAAAATTTGAATTCACTTCAAAATTCAAATGATTTCGAGTGTAACCCATGCCAATTCAATTTCGAGCTTCAAAATGAATTTCAAAATCAAGACGAAAACGTGAACAGATTTTCAAATAATTTTGGCAATGGGAATAGTTTCAATAACGATATGATTGAAACCTTTGGTTGTCAACAAATTCAAAATGAAAAATTTCAAATTAGTAATCATGAATTTGATTTTGTTGACCAAATGGAAAAAGATAACGGGGATTTATTACTTGAAAAATACAAAACCTTCCGTGAAAATCATAATCAAATCTCAACTTGCGAAGAATCAAATAATAATCTACTGTTTATCGAAATTGACAATTTTTGTTCTCAACAAATCCAAATTGAAAATTCTCAAGTTAATAACTATAAATTGGATTTTGTTGAGCAAATGAATGAAGTTTACGATGGTCACATGGATTTGTTGTCTGAAACATACATGAAACAACGTGAAAAACAAAGTCAAATTTCAACATGTGACGAGTCAAGTGATAATCCATCTTTTACCCAAATCGATGATTTTCAAACAACAACTTTGGAAACTGAAAATGATGATCTGAACGAAGTTGTTGAAAAGACGGTAATTGTGTTGGATTTCAATTCTTTTGAGGGTGAGAAACTCGATTTAAATTTCGATCTTCCTTTTTCTGAAAATTTGAATACAACAACTTTGGATTTTGAAATGGATACATGCGATGAAGTTGTTGATAATCCAACGAAGGAAGATGAATTTAACGAACACGAGTTTATGGACTTTTCGAAAATGAGTCATTAAATTCTGATGGGGAAGATTTCGATCACCATTTTGACTTTGAAATCGATAATTTGGAAGAAGTTTTCAATGATAAACTTCAATTTCAATTTGGTGAAAACAAATGTGAATTGCAATCAATTGTTTTATCAACCCCAAAAATCATTGAAAGCAAAACAACTTGTTCAATTTTTAATAAAACAAAATTCGTTTTTCCAAATCAACAATCAACTTCGAAATCTTTTACGATTTGGTTTTTCGAGCTTAAGCTGTGTCTCGCATACTTGACGAGACAAATGAATCGGTCTTTGGAAGACCGTTTCATTTACTTTTTGACTGTATACTTTCTCATCTCTTGTAAATAATAATCTTTCATGTAAATATAGGATTTTTATTTTATTTTTTTCTCCTTCCACTTGGGTTGACTGTGGGGACATAGTCAAAATCAAGTGTGGGGGGAGACTCGGCTTCATTTTTTATTCTTTTTCATGGTTTATTTTTGCCTTTTCTTTAAAAAAAAGCCCCAAAAACATCTTTTGATTTATTTTTAAAGAAACACTATAGGATAAATATATGGTTTTGGCTTATTAAATTGAAATTTTTGAAAGTATATTTATCATAACAAAAATAAAAATGAAGTCTGATTACAAATAACAATGGTTTAACTAGTATATAGGAAAATTCATACGTGTTAATTATGAAGTACATCCTAATTGAAAATCTTTATTTTAAAATGTGGTTGATTTAAAGTGAAGAATATAACATTTTTTTTGTCTTCCAAGTTAAATGGTGCTAAGATGATTTTGCAAAACTCTCTCTCTCTCTTAAAAAAATATATACATAAAAATAAAAAAAATGATAACATCCAAGTATTCACTCTCATTTAAAAGTCCTCACGGTTATGCATGGGTGATTACTTGGAATTTTTGATTATGTGCTTTCATACTCATTTAAAAGTCCTCACGGTTATGCATGTATGGAACACATGTTAAAAAAAAGACTTAATAAAAACCACCTACGGTCGATAGGTGTATGCACGAAAGTGTGTGCACTCGCCATGCTCCGTACTCCCCTCACATAAGTCCGAAAGGCAGTGCATGGGTGGTATATCTGGCCTCAATTTACCTAAGCTAGGTGTGTAATTTTTCTTGCAAATAATGAGAGAGCAAGCAATTGAAATCCTAGCACTAATTTTACTTAGTTTATTTGATTTGTTATTGAAAAGAAATGAAAATACCACTTTGATAAACTTTGATAATCAACTAAGGATCCATTTCATAGTTACACTTTGTTATTAACCAAAACAACGAGTTAAACTATAGTCTATTTGATATGATAACTTGATTTTTGTTGGAAATTTTGACGAGCAAATGACATAAATTTTCAAGATAATAACCAAAACCTATATTTAACTTATTCGTGTCAATTTAAAAATAAATCCTTCATTTGTAAATATTTTCATCCTGCATTTGGATTTTGTGGGTAGTATCCGCTGAAAACCCTCACGAGACAACACTCGTCCTACTGGGGACACCCAGAGGTTTAACGGCTTATTGCATACGCTCAATGCAATCGTGCTACCTACGAAAACGGATTTATCTTAGTTTTTTTTCTTTATTCGAGGACGAATAAAAAGATAAGTGTGGGGGTATTTGATGTGCATGTAAATGTGCATATTTTTACCACCATATTTATTCTGTTTAAATTAAATAAATGATCATATTGGGTATTTTAACTTGTTTAAACCAAAAATTCAAATTATTCCAAATTGTCACATATTCATCTTCATATATGGGCAAAACGGTCATTTGTGTGCATATATTTCTTTGACAAAAATTAATTGAAAACTTGTATATATTTTTGTAGGAATTTGATCACAAATAGAAATGGTTTCATGAAGATATGCATGCACAAAATTAATACAAAGGAATGAAGATGGAAATAATTCAAAGTGAAGAACATGGAGGACCCCACCTACCCACCTACCTTAATGTACAAATTAAAGGCTAATGCACATGCTTTTGGAGTTAATGGCTTCATGTACACTTAATGAGGGATTAAGACATGTTAATGATTACTTGGCCTCCACACTTCCTAAGGGGCATTTTGGGCATTCCCCAAAAAAATGAATTAGGGTTTTAACACTTGTATAAATACCCCTTATGTTTAATGTAGCCATCTTCCTCTTAGTTAGTTAGTTTTAGTTTAGAAAAAAAAATCAAAGCTCTCTTTCTTTCCATGGCTACTTAGCCATTTTATTTCATTTAATTTTCTCTTCTTTTATGCAATGTTAATTCTCTTTTATTTACATGCTTCTTCTCTTCTTATGTAATAGTGTAGATCTACCTTTATGTAATTAGATTAGTTGTCTTTTCCATTAGCTTTCATTTTCCTTTCTTTTTGATTTCATGTTGCTTTCTACATTTGTTGATTTGATAACAAATATGAGAGCTTAATCCCTACAATTTAGGGGTAATGAAGCTCTCTAGTATGTAGATGCAACATTTTGATGTTTATGCTCTCTTTTTGTGCTTCAATGGAAACACTTGAAGTGGTTTAATGATGTTGTTTAGCTTTGAATTTGATAGTCTATGTTGTTCATAACAAATAGGCTATGCTTAAACAAACGTAACACAAATTGCCTCTTCATCTAAATATGATTATGGCAAAGAAGTGAATGTTGAAATTGAAATTTGATAGCCTATATTTCTAAACAATAGTTAATAGGCTATGCTTAAAATAGATTTTTATTTCAACTTTGTTGTCATATTTCATGAGAGTTAAATGTGTATTAGTGGTTGTGTTATAGTTTGATGGTTTATATTGAGCTAATTAATAGCACAAATATACCATACTTATGATAAGCACATCAACTAATTCACTAATGACAAGAAAAGAGAGATCATAACTTCATTTTGTTGGTTTATATGATCTAGAGAGTGGATTTATCTCTAAATTGTTCTTTTAACTCTTATATTTTTATCATTTTCTTTTGCTAGTTTTTGTTAGTTTCTTACATTTCTAGCTAATCACACTTTCAAGTTTGGTTAATTTGATTGAATAGAATTTTAAAATCATCAATTCCCTGCGGATCGACCCGTATTCGCCGCGTGCTACATTCCTACACCGTGCGCTTGCGGTATAAAATTTTATTTCAAAATTCATTCGACGGTTTTCTAAACCGATAGAATTTCCGTCGACGAACACGATCCAAAACTAGTTGGTCTCTGTGTTGGTCCAAATTCTCGCGGTCGAACCAGATATAAATGCTCTATGCCGGACCAAGCTCAAGATGTTATAATTCCATCTCCACCCTTCACAACTTTACTCTATAAATACTGAAGCTTCTCAACAACAATGGGGACACTTTTAGAAAAGAAAGGGAAAACTTTGCTAAGATTCAATCACTCCAGCTACTCTAAGCTTTTGATCTTTTCAATCATACTTGTATTTATAACCAAATCAAAGAGGAATAATAAGATGGGTAGTGGACGTAGGTATGTTCAGGCCGAACCACCATAAAACTTTGTGCGATTTACTGCTTTTAAGTTACTTTCCTATTCTATGCCTGCGAATTGTTCTGTGACTGTGATAATTACTTGATAACGCATTGAGACATATAAAATAGCATATCAAACACTCTAATGGCAACTTAACTAAATTCAGACTCGGAGGTGTTTGCCTAATTTTTATGCAAACATTTTTGGTGCTTTCATTAGGAGGACAAACTCTCTTACCCACTCTCCTTCAAAACCTAAGACATCATTAGAGCATGGCTTCCTCTAGAAGGATGCCGAATAGAGTAAGAACGCGACCACTACTATTACGCCTAATGCCATTCAAGAAGATCAAGAAAATAAGGCCACCCTTGCTCAGCTACCAGGTTCAGCTGTCACCCGAGAAGACTTAGATAGGGCTATGAATGAGATGACTGACTACTTCACTTCCCAGCAAAAAGCTTTAGTAGACCAGCTCATGACACGCTTAAAGGCCACGAAAGAGTCCACTCAAAACATAGAATCTCAAAATGAATCTCAATCTGGAGAGTATGCTAGGTGAAACAGATCCCCTTCGAATGAGGAATTCAAACAAGAAGATACAAGTGCTCGAAACTGAGCCAGGACTCAGTTCGAAGCCGAGCTCGAAAGAGCGCCAGGAGCTGGGCCTAGCCAAGGGGTCACCAGGCAAGGACCAACTATAACTAACCCTGTCGTGCTTCGAGCCAGTCATTACCAATCCAATCTCTACCAAATTTCGAGACGTCATCAGTATCAAAGGATGCCCCCACTTCTCCCAAGACTACCCTAGAATCCGAGGAAAGAATGACGTGCCTCTTCAGGGAGTATCTCACGCATCAACGTCACAAAAGAAGTGTAGGAGCAAGGGTGTCTAGCCCATTCACTAGGGATATGGAAACAACAACCGCTCCTTGGGAATAGAAGATGCCACCATAGATCTTTACAAAGGCACGTTCGACCAAGTCATCCACTTATAGCGTTACACTCAATACGTGCTTATGAATGGATCAACAGAGGGTGTGCTGTGTAAACTTTTCCCATTATTCTTGTCATACCAAGCAACCATATTGTTTTGTCGCCTACCTCAAGGCTCTATCAGCTCTTGGGAAATGTTGTAGGAAAGATACATAAATCAATTCTGAATCCACGTGGAACAGCCTAAGGATGCCTATTCCTTATCATATGTGAAACAAAAGCCAGGAGAACCGCTATAACAATATCTTACTCACTTTAATGCTATCGCAGTAGCAGATGCACTACGTCGATGAGAGGTTTACATTATCGGTGCTATGCGGAGGCATCCACCTGGATTCCAAACTCGTAAGAAAGTTGACAAAGGAGAAACCCCTAATTCTTTACATTTCTTTCATGAGGCTGGGAAGTACATGAGATTGGAGGATATGGCGGCCTACCGACGTAGCGAGCAAATAGCAAAGGCTTCCAGCGTCCATGGAAACGTGGGTGCTCCACACCGAGGGGAAGGTGACAAGCAGAATAATGGGTGTGAAAAAGGCAATAACCCGTGATACCGACTCGGATCAAGATTGGACTCGTACACACCTATGAACGACACAGTTGAGAACATCTACATGGCTGCTTAACATGAGTTGAAATACAAATGCCATCTGTACAGAAAAGAATCAGAAGCCGCAATTAGAACAGGGAGATATTGTCACTTCCACGAGTCTCATGGACATAACACTGAAGAATGCACACATTTACGAGATCTCATCGAAAAATATATCCGAAAAAGGAAGCTGGAGAGATATGTGCAGAAAGACCAAAATACTCCTGCTCCGACCCATGAAGGATCTGGACAACCTCTGCAAGAAAATAATAGGGAGGAATAGGTGCTAGCCACCCTAACAAAGAAAAGATAATAGTCTACACCATATCTATTGTCTCGCATATAACTGACTGAAGTTGGGCTAAGATAAATAGATACGGATAGTCCTTCAAGGATAGGGAAGGGTACCTTCATTCCATAACTAAAGGTCGGATCACAAAGCGAAGAGAAAGAATCGACATAACCTTTAATGATGAAGATTTGGTTGGAAAACAATACACTCGCACTGACCCCCTGGTTATCTCCGCCTAGATCGCCCCGACCGAGGTGTTTTGCATCTTAGTCGATACAGGAAGCTCGGTTAACATTTTATTCAAACACGAATTCAACAAAATGTAGTTTTCAATGAAAGATGTATCTCAGTGCCATATACCTTTACGTGGATTCGCCGGAGAGACCACAATGCCTCTCGGACAGCTAGACTTTTTGCTGAGCTTGGAAGTCACCCTCGATCAGTTGTGTGGAAGAAAACATTCATATTGGTGGATAAGTACTCCGCCTACAATGCCTTCCTAGGAAGACCTGCATTGTTAGACGTCCAAATAGTATTAGCACCATGGTGCTTGAAGATGAAATTTTCGACCGATAACGGCATAAGAGAGGTGGAAGGAGACCAAGATGTGGCTCGCGATTGTTATGTGACTGAACTTCGCCAAAATAAGAAAAAGGAAAAAGGGAAAAGGCATGGGGGTCATCCTCTGCGCCAAAAATTCAAAAGCATAGAAATCTAAGAAGGCAACTCCTCTTAAATATACCAGCAACCCATTCAAAGAGGAGGAGGTTAACGCCGAGCCTGTTGAGGCTACAGAGCATGTGACAGTAGACGAACATGACAAAACAATGCTTTTAAAGATAGGTTCACAACTAAATTTGGACCTCAAAGTTCAGCTGATAGGATTCCTAGGAAGGAACTTGGATGTATTCGAATGGGCACACAAGGATATGGTGGGGATATCCCTGATGATAGCATGCCATGCTCTCGATGTTGACCCACCAAGGTCCCTGTCAAGCAAAAGAAAAGAAGCATGAGGGTAGAGCGATCAAACGCTCTCAACGAGGAAGTGAAGAACCTGCTCGCCAATGGTTTCTTCCATGAAGTCATTATCCAAAGTGGATCTCCGACCCAATGATACTGAAGAAACCTAATGGAAAGTGGGGAACGTGCATTGACTTCTCCAACCTCAATGATGCTTGCCCCAAGGACTGCTTCCCTTTGCCCCGAATCGACCGACCGGTGGACGGAACCGCGAGGCATGAATTATTTTCATTCATGGACATGTATTCGGGATACAACCAGATTCCCATGCATGTGCCAAATCAAGAACACACTAGCTTCATTACGGAACTAGGCGTGTACTATTACACGGTCATGCCCTTTGGGCTTAAAAATGCTGGTGCTACCTATCAACATTTGGTTAATAAGATGTCCGAATGGAAAATTGGTCACTCCATGTAAGTCTATGTTGATGACATGATTGTCAAGTCAAGAAGAGCAATGGATCATCTAAGCCACTTAGACAAGATGTTCCAAGTATTGCGAAAACCCCAAATGAAGCTAACCCACTAAAATGCTCTTTTGGGGTGTCATTGGGTAAGTCCTTAGGTTTTATCATACATGCTAGAGGGATAGAGACAAATCCTAAAAAGGTACAAGCTTTCAAGGATATTTAAATCCCAGTAACACAAAGAGAAATGCAAAGACTGAATAGGAAAGTAGCCGCTCTAAGCAGATTTATATCCAAAGCAACGGACAAGTGTGTCCCATTCTTCAAAGCCCTTAGAAGAGATAAAGGGAAATTTGAATGGACTGACGAGTGCTACTCTACCTTCCAAAATCTACTCAAACATCAGCAGAAGCCTCCAATACTCTCCACTCTGATGGATGAAAGCGCCTTTACTTATACCTGACTGTAAGTTCCCATGCCCTAAGGGAATCTCTAGTGCGAGAAGATGATCATATCCAGAGATCGGTATACTTCATCAGCTAGAGATTCACAAACATAGAAGCTAGATACCCTAAGATCAAAAAATTGGCTTACTGTCTACTCACAGTATCCAGGAAATTGCGGCCCTTCTTCGAATCTAACTCAATTAAGGTTCCGATGGATAAACCTCTGAGGCAAGTTCTGCATAAATCGGATATGTAAGTGCATTTACTAAATTGGTGCATTGAGCTTAGCCAATACGGCATCACCTACCATCCATGCACCGTAATTAAAGGACAAGTCTTGTTCGATTTCGTGGCTAAATCTACAACACGAGATGACGAGATGGAAGTAAAAATTGAGAAATCGGTCAAATAGAATTTGTTCGTTAATGGAGCACCAAATGAACTTGGCTCGGGGGTTGGAGACGTAATAGTCACACCCCAAGGAAGGAAGTTATGTTGTGCATTAACACTAGAATTCGTTGCAACCAATAATAAAGATGAATACGCAGCACTGATAACCGACATAGAGATCATTACAGAGATAGGAGTTAGGTTCCTGTATATTCACAGTGGCTCTAATTTGGTTGTGAACCAGATCCTCGGAGAATTCCAGATTCGTGGACAGAAGCTCACGTATTACCTCAAAAAAGATCACAACCCTCCTCAATGAGCTAGACTACTATGTTATCAAACACATCTCATGAGGAGAAAATCAAGAAGCCAACGCCATCACCAAAGAGGCAAGCATTTGGACAGAACTAATGCTTGGGGAAACCCCCGTCATAAGTCAAACCTCACCAAGTTTCGAGTGTCTTCAAATCACAGCAACCGCCAGCGGAGAGGAGACATGGATTACCCCTATCATTGGATACATACAAGATGGAACCTTATATGTAGAACAGAATGATGTCGGGGGGATCCCAAGGAAAGCATCCCGCTACACCATTCAGAACGGCATATTGTACATGTGTCACATTGGGCACAACACTCTTCGAAAGTGTTTGAAGAGATTAAGTGAAAAAATGAAATGTAAAATGAGGAAGTAATCTAACAAACACTCCAATAATAGAAAATAAATTGCACGGAAGACAACAATTTATAGTGGTTCGGCGTGTTGCCTACATCCACTGTGAAGTTTTTGCAGCTTTATTGATTCTCTTTCAATGATTAAAAGCTAGTACAGCAAACAACAGCGAAATACAACTGTAAATTCAAAATCAACAGCAAAGGTAAGGTACAACTCTTAATCCGGCAGAGTCTCGGCGCTTGGGAATCAAAAAGATCCCTCTTCTGTAGGCTCTGGGGCTCTATTTATAGGCGTAGGAGGCTGATATTTTGCTCAAACTTTGGAAGATTTGTTTTGGCACGTGAGTGGGCCCACGCGACCAATCTTAGGAAGTTTCGACTCGATCGACGATCGATACGAAGTCATTTTGTATCAATCAAGATGACGTCCAATCGAGCTGAAATTTGGAGTAGACATTCCTCGGCATGTATGCAAGCTCCTGTGAAAATTTCATGGTATTTGGATCAGTGGATCGCGAGATATGGTCGATACGAAATGGAAATTCTCGTTGGCTGATTGGTTCGAACCCATCATTTCGAATCGATCCCTTCGACTCGATAAACTCACGTGGACCTGTGATGACGTGGCACACACACTTTGCCTCGATCCGGTATTTGCTCCCAGTTGACCGTGTCGACTCCATATATCTCGCCTCGTTCGTATCGAGGGATGACACGTCACCCTGGTCTAATGACTTGTTGGATACGAAATGGTCAACAACCATGGATTCGAACAACTGTTACATTGATGGGTATGAACAAACAAAAGTTGATGGTTACGAACTAGCCTTTATTCGATGGATACAAGCTACATAGCTTCTCAATGGACTCGAAGTCAATCGACACGAACCGGGGCCTTCTGATGGATACGAAGTAGGATAACCTGATGGATACGAAATAGTTCAATCTGATGGATACGAAGAAGGGCAATCTGATGGATACGAAGTGCTCTGCCCATGATGGGTTCGAAGAGAGGCTTCCATGATGGATGCGAAGAAGACATTGGCTAATCGTCACGAGGCACAACCCTTGCTGATGGATTCGAAGCCCATCGATACGAACTCGATGGATTCGAAAACGGCCGACCTGATCGATACGAAGTGATGGGAGCCGATCGATGCGAATAGGATCGATACGAACTGAACGTACTTTGATGGATATGAAACCAACTGATCTGATGGATACGAACGTGAACGCTGGGTCGTTCCTTCTATATTGAATCGATCATAACTTGAGCATACGAACTTGGATTGACTTGAAATTTCCAACATTGGCTCTCTTGGCCTTGCTAGCCATGTTCTATCAATTATAGCCCAATCTGGACTTAGACAAAATTCATCGATATCCATAGCGAATCCGTGAATGTTTGGTATCCAGGAAAGGCGATCCTTGGTATCTCGACCTTGCCAAAAGGTGGGATAACATTTGCCCCCCAAAGTACGTCTTGTGGAAACATGACGTGCATTGAAAAGCTGCAATTTCTATTTGAATAATCGTCGTGTATTTCGTTGAAAGTTGTACTCTGTATTGCTGTAACTGATTACTATGTGATAGTGATTAGCTGTTTGTCGTCGTAATCGTAATGAGATGAGTATTCGATCCCTGTGAATAGTTAAAATCGAATATTAGTCCGACATATGCATATATGTTAAATTGACTTTCGTTAACGCTACACGTTCACGAGTCATTGTCAGTTTTTGTTTGTCATATAGAATTTCGTATCGATCCTCTCCTAAACCGATGTGAAATTTGAGTTGCAACAACGTTTGACAGTTGTTCTGTGGAGTTCCTTCGTATTGATCCTTTCCTGAATCGATATAGAAGGTTGAAAGGTTGACTTCGCATCGATGAATTAAAAATTTGCTGGATGCGAAATGCTCATTCGCATCGCTGCTAATGCTTGAGTCGTGATGGATACGAAACTGCTGTTCATATCGATGGTCTCAAACATCGGTGGGCCTTGCTTCGTATCGATGGTCTTTGGTTGTAACTTCGCATCGGTTCAACCGTGTAAGCCATAACGGATACGAAATTGCCGTTCGTACCGATATGTAGTGGATGGAGTCGTGACCCTGTTGAAGTAAACGGGGGCTTCGAGTCGATGTGTTCACTGTCCGTTTCGAATCGATAGGAACTTTGGTCTAATGGAGTTGAACGCGGCGTTCGACTCGACTCAGGGTTTGACCGGTGGCGACCGGTCAAATGGACTGGGAGGCGAATCGCCCGGTTGCTTCCTGAGTTGCATATATATACTCTGGACTTGGCCACTTTTTCACTTTTTACTTTTCACTGCCGTCTTCAATCTTCGCATCGATTCGAAGCATCAGAGAAAACAAAACTGCATCACGCCTTCGATACGAAAAGATTCATCCCTTAAATTCTTTGAATCCCACTTTCAAATTAGGTAATCAAACATGAATCCTAGCAACGAAACTATTTCAGATCTACTCTTTCTTCATCGATTATCCACTTTGGTAATTGGTAAAGCCATATCTGGTTTGGAGAAGAAAGAGTGGGAAGGACAAGATCGAATTGACCTGGGGACTTGTGTTCGAATCGATGAAGGCAGCAATATTTTTCTTTGGATTTCGCATCGATTCCTGGGATGCTCTAACAGAGATGAAGCGGTTCGTACCGATGGCTATGGATCGTATAGATACGAAATGATCGATACGAAAAGCAAGCTAACGGTCGATTCGAGGTCCTGAACTTAAGATCGATTACATCTTTATGATCGATACGAAAGGTATCGATTCGAACGTGATCGATGTCAAGTTGGGGCCTTCCTCATCGGTACGAACCAGGCAACCAAGGATCGATTCGAAGTCATTCTATACCGACGATACGAAACCGACCCTTGATTATCGATTCGAAACGTGCCCCCATGTATCGATTCGAACTGGTGTCCTGATGGATTCGAACGAGCTTTCTGATGGATTCGAATGAGTTTCCTATGATCGATTTGAACCTCTCCATGATGGATACGAAAATTTGACACTCTTTTAGCATAATTCCGACGAGCTTCATTCTTGCATATCTGGACTTGATAATTAAACTGCATATTTGACCGCCTTTCAAAGCTCGTTGATGGAACTATAACTTAACACCGTGACAATGAAGTTTAACTCGAATCGATTACCAACATTTGGACGGTACGGTTGTGATGATCAGCGATGACGGTCACTCCTTCTGGAATCTGACTATCTCTGTTGCTTGCAAGTTTTCTTTAATTCTGCAAAATCTTTCCAAGTAATGTACAGCACAACACACATTCTACACATAGGGAATGCACAGGTTCTTTATCGCCTAACGATAATTTCTCATAAGTTAGCCAGTTATGGAACCATCAAGTTCGCAGCCGTAAGAAATCCAAAGTAAAATTCCTCCAAGACTTGAAATTCCAGACATTGAGCCCGAAGTTATTGGTCCAGCCCCGGACGAATTACCCGATGCCTCTTTCATTGCCAATCCTTCAGACTCCGTTCGATCCAACGTCTCTGAAGATATGTTAGGGAGAATATGCTTAAGGCATGGCTTGTCAATGGACGACGTATTATTGCCGGGTCCAAATGACAGACCACACAATCCACCAGAGGGATACACCACATTCAATCGTCACGCTTGTTCAGCCGGAACGCTCTCTCCGTTCAATGAGTATATAAGAAAAGTACCGTCTTTCTTGGGGATCGCCCCATCCCAACTACACCCGAATGGGTATGCTTCGCTCAATAGCTTGTTTATCGTCTTTATGGAGTATCTTCATCGACCACCGATCCCGACTGAGTTTAGATATCTGTTCAACTTCAAAAGCCAAAATGATAACCTATCCTTTACATTCTTGGAAGCGGTAAGGAACTGTCAAGTGGTCACCGGGTCCTGGACCAGGCTAAGCTATTGCAGGACGGAGTGGTTTTACATTAGATGTCCCCCAGGGTTCGCCCGGCGATGGTTATTCAGACATGAGTATAGCTGAGTTCTCAAATAATTATTAAGGCAATTGCAGTTGAAATGAAACTTATGTCTTTTCCTTTTTAGAGCAATAATCCAGCGACCCGAAGGTGGACCCTTCAAGGAGATAGTCCGGGTGCTTCAAGAAGTCCCGAGTGAAGATAGTGATATTGAATTGCTCTTGACGGATAGGAATCTCGGAATTCTTGGGTTGATCGAGCGGAGACAAAGTACAATGCTCGACGGCGCATTAAAAACTGCCCCTAGAGAGCGAGTCAAACGAAAGAAGCCTAAAGTTGTCGTAATCGAGGAGGCTGACTCCGAGAGGACTCATACTGATGAGGAACCCCTGGGCGAACCTGCTAATGTAGCTCAAGACACTGAGGAACAAAGAAAAGGCAAGGCAGCCGTTTTTAAGTCGCCTAAAAAAGGGAGATGGAAATCCGTCATCATGTCCCGGCCCGTTTCTGGAATTAGAATTTCGGAGGTGTCTCCCTGAAGAACAGAAAATCTTTACGAAGGGCTTGCCGATCTTCCAATCCCGGACGATGTGCCTTTCCAGCATGATGCCAGGTTGGAGGAATTCCACCGCACTTTAGATTTGAGCGAACCTTTTCCTATTAGCGCGGTCGACTCTTCCGGTTGGTCGGGGGGTTGCACATTCATACACATTTCATGGCACTACACAACCCTTAACCATAAGTCATCTGTTTCGAAAAGCCACTAACTCTATTTTCATTTTGCTTTGTAGATACTATGACTGGACGAGGTTCAATGTTGGGCAGTCTTCGAAAGGCTCGTAGGTTTTCTACATACTATGAGTCACATAGAAGGGAAGGGGACAGAGATTATGACCATGGCTACTCTGGATATTCTAGCCAAAAGAGATATGATAGAGATAGAGATTACAGACGTCGGTCTCGATCTCGCACTCCTCCTCCCAGAGCTCCTATAGAACGCGGCACAAATCTGCTTCCCAGTCTTCCAGGTCTGAGTCCCGTCATCCCAGATCTGAGGCAATAACCCCTGTGGTCGCTGAACAGCCCCCTGTGGAAATTTCAGGGGAAGAAGCAATCAGACTCGCTCAGTTGAAAAATGACTTTTCGAACATTTGCTTCGATAACTACATCTTTCCTCCACACTTGAAAAGAAATCCGGTGGAAGCTGAACAGACGGTGCATGATTATGTGCATGATTTCTATGCCCAGTATAAGGCGTGGGCTAAAGCGGCTGAGAAAGCATCATCTTTAGCCTTTGAAGGAGCGGCCACCATCGAGAAGCTACAAGCCGAGTTAACTCAAAAAGACCGTATTATTCAAGTATTAAACACTGAAGCTGAGTCATCTCGAAAATCAGAGGTGTAGGCCCTTAAAAAAGCAGATGAAGTCCAGGCGGCGATGGACATAATGAAGAGAGAACACTATGTTATGGTGGAAGACATGGGCCACCGAAACACCATCGTGACCGCCGAGCGGGATGCGGCTTTGAAAGAGCTTAATGAGCTTAAAGCCAAGTTTGCTGAAATTGCTAAGGATAGGGACGATGCGAATAATGCGGCTCAGGAAGCGTGTGAACATGCTGTAGTGCTTCGGACTGAACGAGACGCGGCAATGGCTAAAGTACAGGCGGTTGAAGCCGAAGTCGATAGAAAAATTGAGATTGCCGAGTTCAAGCTGGAGGCCGACATCGAAGACCTCCTCATCACTTATAATGCTAATGTGTTAAGGCATAAAAATTTGGATTGGCTCGAAAATTATTCGGTACACCTTCACAGTGCGGGAGGCTGGTTTGTTGAGGAGGAGAAGGCGGCGCATCTGGATGAATCAATCGACCAATTTGAGCTTGAAAACCGGTTGCTAACCGAAGATGAAAAGAAAGTTCTTCATGATGCCATAATTTCTTACGAGAAGGAGTTGGTCGGCGCCCGACGCCAGGAGGTCAGGGAAGGTTCAGGTGTTGAACACCAAGCTACAGTTCTTGAGATCACCGCTCCATCCCCGTTAGCGCCTATATCTGCGGTTGATTGATAGTCTGTTCCAGCCTATAACCCGAAACAACCGCTATTGTCTCCTATCCAAGAGAAAGTTTCTGAGGCTGCTCAGTCATCAGCAGGCCAAGTTGAGGAAGGTACTCCGAACATATCTCAAGTGTGTTCTAAGTAGGGAGTTTATTTCGAAGCGATTACTAACATCTTCTTTCTATCTTTGCTCAGTGACTGGAATTATGCTGATTTCTGCGACTCAAGAATCAAGTCAAGGGCAGAAGGCCATCACTACCGAGACGACTGTTTTGACAACAACGGTGTCAGCTGAGATGACGCAGGGGAGCACACTATCTCTTGATGAGCAAATGGTGAGCGTGCTACTCGGCCAACATGGCGGCTCTTTCGCGGATATGCCGTTCATCATTAGTGGACTCCCGCCAGCCTCCAGTTCTTCAATGCAAACTACTGCTGCCCCAGCCAGGTCCAAACAATCCGTGAGGAAGAAATCTTGGCGAAGATTGATGCTGAATTAGAGGCTGCGGGGCAAGGTGGTAATGCTGGAAGTGATACGATGGTGCATAGCCGAGCACCTCTAAGGATAATATCACCGGGTGGTACTGTTGTTGATACCCGGGTGTCTGTCCCATCTTCCGTTGCAAGTCCAGTCCCTCCAACTCCCCCGACAGGTAGTATACATCTGGAATCGAGCTCGGAGGAGGACGTTAACATTATGCCCCCTGTTGGAGAGCAACCACCGGAGGGGAGAAGTTCAAAACGGAAGATTTCTAGTGAGTCCGAAGGTTCTCCGTTGAAGAGGAAACCAAGGAAGAAGAAATAAATTGTCCACTTAAGGAAATTTTTAATAGATGGGAACTTTTTTTTGCTTTTTATTAGTAGGCTGTGTATAGATGTAGGTTCGGCCCCTGCTAGAAGGAATTTTTTGAAAGAACTTGTATATAAGCTCTTATTTCCAGTTAGTTGAAATAAAATTTAGCTTTCTTCATTTCAACTGTTCTTTTCCATCTTACTTGCTTAAGTGTTATAATGATTGGCTCATGACCGCACTTATTACAGATCTTGTGCACATGTCCGCGTTCCAGGAACTTAGAATAATTTGCAAGCGATAATTTGGTTCGCGCTCTGGTTATCATTATAATTATCGATGTTTATGGCACAGTTCACACTCCGGGAACTTTGAATTGGTATTTATGCTCTAATTCGCACTATGGGAATTTGGAGTTAGTGTTTATACTCCGGTTCGCGCTTCGGGTACCTGGAGTTGGCCGATAGATGGTCAGTCACATCTGTTTAGGCTTTATAGGGATTCATTCACAATCTGGGAACGACGGATTTATCGGGAACGTGGATGGTCGAGTCACATCCACCGCTAGTTGACAAGCGAGGTCGTTAGACGGACGGATCCATCCTCCTCGAACTTGTCTAGGATATGGTCGAAGTCGTTAGGCAGACGGATCTACCCTCTTCGAAGCCGTATTTATAAGTTTTATACTCCAACTCGCACTCTGGGAGTTTGGAGTTAGGATTTATACTCCGGCTCGCACTCCGGAAACCAAGAGTGGATGTTTATACTCCAACTCGCACTCTGGGAGTTTGGAGTTAGGATTTTACTCCGGTTCGTACTCCTGGAACCAAGAGTTGATGTTTATACTCCAACTCGCACTCTGGGAGTTTGGAGTAAGGATTTATACTCCGGTTCGCATTCCGGGAACCAAGAGTTGATGTTTATACTCCAACTCGCACTCTAGGAGTTTGGAGTTAGGATTTATACTCCGGTTCGCACTCCGGGAACCAAGAGTTGATGTTTATACTCCAACTCGCACTTTGGGAATTTGGAGTTAGGATTTATACTCCGGTTCGCACTCCGAGAACCAAGAGTTGATGTTTATACTCCAATTCGCACTCTGGGAATTTGGAGTTAGGATTTATACTCCGGTTCGTACTCTGGGAACCAAGAGTTGATGTTTATACTCCAACTCGCACTCTGGGAGTTTGGAATTAGGATTTATACTCTGGTTCGCACTCCGGGAACAAGTTGTTGTTTATACACCAACTCGCCCTCTGGGAGTTTAGAGTTAGGATTTATACTCCGGTTCGCACTCCAGGAACCAAGAGTTGATGTTTATACTCCAATTCGCACTCTGGGAATTTGGAGTTAGGATTTATACTTCGGTTCGCACTCCGGGAACCAAGAGTTGATGTTAATACTCCAATTCGCACATTGGGAATTTGGAGTTAGGATTTATACTCCGGTTTGCACTCTAGAAACCAAGAGTTGATTGTTGGGTTGTCTTGTGTAGGTCCAGTTTTGCCTTTAATGTGATGGCTTGCCCCCGAGCTGGGGTTTCGCTTAGTGAATGGCCGGTCGTACCACGGTCACTCGCTATTTGAATAAATTCCATTGTACGATAGAATTTAGCTCTTTGTGTGTCGTGATAGTTGAATGTTGCATTCGGTTGATCACAGCATTGGCTAGAAGAATTGGAAATTTATTGCTGGAACGGGAAAACATGTCAAAGTTAGTGCCTTATTACAAATTGGAATTTAAAAATGCAAAAACAAATTGCAGAGGAATTAAAGACTAAGTAAGGCATGTCATGTGTAACAGTGACGAAGGTTCTCGTCATTCCAGGCCCCTGACAAAGTAGGTCCGCCACTAACGGCGTTTATGACCAATCTCCCGCCAATGCAGGCGGAATTTTCCTGTATCGGTCGATCGGGAGCATTATTTGGATTTGATGGGCCTGCTCCTCCAGGCTGCGGTGCCCGCACAAATTGTTCCAGCTTTCTTTCTCTGATCAACTTTTCCACGAGATCTTGTAAATGATGACACTCATTCGTATTGTACCCGTAGCTTTCATGAAACCTACAGAATTTTCCCGTCTGGATTTGTCTTTCCGATGACGGTTTTGGCGCTGGCTTTTTATATTAAATTGTGTTACAGGTTTGTAAATACAAGTTCTACAGATGTATTCAAAGGAGTGTAGCTGTCGATCATAGGATTCTTACGCTATGGGCCACGATTTTGATCTCGCCTTTTGTTTTGATTCACGTTCTCCCTCCGTTGATTTTCTTTATTTTGAATGTTTAACTGGACTTTCCCGGAGCTCTCACCGGATTGCTTGACCGCGACATTGCTCTGGATCCCTTTTGTGCTTGGCCATGCATCATCTTGCTTCCTACACTGTTTCGCATCTTCCCTTCTCAGGAATTGGGCCGCCTTGGCAAAGAAACGGTCCAACGATGCAGGTGGTTTTCCAGCCAACCAGTTACCAAACTCGGAATCAGGGTCAACCCCTTTGGTCAATGCCATAAGGATGGAATTATCGTTCCGATTACTGATTTCTACACACGCAGCGTGGAATCTCTCTACGTATCGTCTGAGCGTTTCTCCAGGGGCTTGGGTGACGCTAGATAGAGTGTTGACATCTTTCGGCCTTGCGACGTGCATGCGGAATTGCTCGACGAATTTTGTGGTTAATTGGTCGAAGGAGGAAATGGATCGAGGTGGTAGTCGGGTGAACCACATGGTAGCGATGCCTCCCAAGGAAATCGGGAAGGTTCGACATTTCACTGCGTCGTCAGCTCTAGCGGCGCTCATTGACCATTCGTATTTCAAAACATGTTGATTGGGGTCGGAGTTTTCCTCATACATGGGTAGAGTTGGCATTCTGAATCGCCGAGGGGGTTCAGCGGTAAAGATGTCATTGGTAAAAGGAGTGTGACTTCGGGAGATTCCCCAGTCATCATTTGTGAGACCCTGGCTCTCACGGATCATATGGCGTACCATGCTCGGAAGATCCGGCATCTGTACATTTTCTGTATGTTGAGCCAGGGTGTGGTCCGGTCCTACATTATAAGGACGGACCGAATATTGCCGACGGTCCGCGTCTCGCCTTCTTGGCTCATGGTCTTCTGGGACGTATGGTTCAGGAGTACGCCCATGCCAATGATGGTCCAAGTTTGACCGATTCTGGGCATCGAGCCCCGGTTCAATAGTGGCAGCTGCAGCGTGGTTGTCCGTGGTGTAGTGAAGAGCGGCTCCCTCACGAGAGGAGGGTCGGGTTTGGAAACTGGCCGATAGACCCACTCTCAGTTGTCCAACGGTCATTGCTGGTTGGTATCCAGCGGCTTGCATGTGACCCTCGTTTAGCCGGGGTTGTGGAGACCGATGATGTTGATCAGAAAAGGAAGAACTTTCGCTGGAGGAGTGAGAAGCGTGATCCTTTCTTGATCTTCTGCGCTTGTAACGATTCAATTGACCAGTCAGCTCGGCGTTGGCGCGGAGCTGCTCTGTTAGTTGTTGCCGACTCTGAGTCAGCTCTTGAAGCAACAATTGGAACTCTTGTTGAGTAACTGGGCCTTGCGAATCTGAAGGTCCAGCTGCGTCTTGGTTGGTTGATGGCAATTGCGTGGGATTCTGCCTATCCTGGCCTTCTTGATCGCCAACGTTGGAAGCGGTTCTTGTACTAACCATCTTGAACAATAGACTCCTTTCCTTTGACTTTCGCAAATCTGAATAGAATGGAAGGAATCTAGACCTGAGTTCTGGATCTCTCTCTTAGATTTATGCAATCCGGTATCGATGACAGATCCAACGAGCAGGAGAAAATCTGGGTTTTCTCAGTGAAAGCACCAAAGTGTTTGTGCAAAAATTGGGCACAACACTCTTCGGAAGTGTTTGAAGAGATTAAGCAAAGAAATGAAATGTAAAATAAGGAAGTAATCTAACAAACACTCCAATAACAGAAAATAAATTGCATGGAAGACAACAATTTATACTGGTTCGGCGTGTTGCCTATGTCCACTGTGAAGTTTTTGCAGCTTTATTGACTTTCAATGATTACAAGCTAGTACAGCAAACAACATCGAAATACAACTGTAAATTCGACATCAGCAGCAAAGGTAAGGTGCAAGTCTTGATCCGGCAGAGTCTCGGCGCTTGGGAATCAAAAAGATCCCTCTTCTATAGGCTCTGGGTCTCTATTTATAGGCGTAGAAGGCTGATATTTCGCTCAAACTTCGGGAGATTCGTTCTGGCACGTGAGTGGGCCTACGCGACCAATCTCAGGAAGTTTCGACTCGATCGGCGATCGATATGAAGTCATTTTGTATCGATCAAGATGACGTCCAATCGAGCTGAAATTTGGTGTAGACATTCCGCAGCATGTAAGCAAGCTCCTGTGAAAATTTCGTGGTATTTGGATCAGTAGATCGCGAGATATGGTCGATACGAAATGGAAATTCTTGTCGGCTGATTGGTTCGAATCCATCATTTCGAATCGATCCCTTCGACTCGATAAACTCACGTGGACCTATGATGACGTGGCACGCGCACTTCGCCTCGATCCGGTATTTTCTCCAAGTTGACCATGTCGACTCCATATATCTCGCCTCGTTCGTATCGAGGGATGACACGTCACCCTGGTCTAATGACTTGTTGGATATGAAATTGTCAACAACCATGGATTCGAAAAAATGTTACATTGATGGGTACGAACAAACAAAAGTTGATGGTTACGAACTGGCCTTTATTCGATGGACACGAGCTACATAGCTTCTCAATGGACTCGAAGTCAATCGACACGAACCGTGGTCTTCTGATGGATACGAAGTAGGATAACCTGATGGATACGAAATAGAGCAATCTGGTGGATACGAAGATGGACAATCTGATGGATATGAAGTGCTCTGCCAATGATGGGTTCGAAGAGAGGCTTCCATGATGGATGCGAAGCAGACACTGGCTAATCTTCATGAGGCACAACCCTTGCTGATGGATTCAAAGCTCATCGATACGAACTCGATGGATTCGAACACGGCCGACCTGATCGATACGAAGTGATGGGAGCCGATCGATGCGAATAGGATCGATACGAACTGAACGTACTTCGATGGATACGAAACCAACTGATCTGATGGATACGAACGCGAACGCTGGGTCGTTCCTTCTATATTGAATCGATCATAACTTGAGCATACGAACTCGAATTGACTTGAAATTTCCAATGTTGGCTCTCTTGGCCTTGCTAACCATGTTCTATCAATTATAGCCCAATCTGGACTTGGACAAAGTTCATCGATATCCATAGCTAATCCGTGCATGTTTGGTATCTAGGAAAGGTGATCCTTGGTATCTCGACCTTGCCAAAAGGTAGGATAATCGCAGTTGACGATCGTCACCCACGCACGCCGGCAATAATAAATTGAATAATATTCTTGACTTGGGCAATATCCTGAGTAATTATTGTTTGCAATCGGCTCTGAATATGGCAAAAATTTTATGGTTTACCGCATTTCATAATACAATGGCAATTAGCTAAGTCGTAAGAAGTTCACAAACAAGCAAGGCAAGCTATAAAATCATATGTCACAAAAATAATTTCATATAAACATACAAAGAACAAGAGTTGAACATTATAACACCAAGTCTGTATGTACAACATGAAAAAAATATACAAAACAACCTCTTATCCTCTAAAATAAATGTAACAAAAGATAGGGAAACTTTCTCGGCTCTGTAGCAGGGACATCCTTATCACTTGGCCTGCTTCCTTCGGCCATGTCTTTTAAAGGTCCGGATCGCCCAAGAGACTGCCTATTTTTGCAATGCCCCATTAGTACCCTTTGAAGGTAGAGTTGACATAGCTTGCCCTGATGTCATCCCAACATGAGGCAAGCGAGAATAGTCATAAGTCTTATAGTCTATGATAAGAGATAACGAAGCTAGAATAAAAGGAAAAGGTACCTGTGGCAATGTTTTGTGAACCACCGAGCCCCTTGTGATCCGAACCCTCTTCATCATCCTCGTCCTCCGCTACCAGCTTGTATCCTCTAGAAATGGCCTTAATCTCTTCCCATGAGCTGACAATTCATGATACCAACATCATACATGACTCCTTCTTCCTAGGAAAATGCGACTTTGGTCTCCTCGATGAGCCAAGTATGGATCCCAGCCATAACTTGAAGGTAATCATCCATCCACTGAAGGTTCTTATGCTTCAAGAACATATGGAAGGTGTCCTTCAGCATCTGATTTATAGCCTCATAAGAATCGCTAGACTTGTCGACTTCGGCTTGAAAGGACATCACCTTGTTCATGTACTGTTCTTTTTCTTTCCTCGGCCGGATATTCTCTACCTTCGATGCATCATTCTCAGCCTTGTAGGCATCTTTTTCCTTGTGCCTCTCACCATGGGCCTCCTTCAACTCAACCACGACTTCCCAGGACTTCTTCAACTTTTTTTTAAGTGATCGGATCTGCTACATGTCCTTCTACCTCGCCTCGTCCATTGAGCTCATAACTTTATCGATAAATACTTTGCACGATTTAGTGGCCTCCCTCATTGCTTCCTCCTTAGATTTCTTTATCTTAGCATCATGAGAACGCCTCAACCACCTCTAATTTCACATCCTTCTCCTTGAGTGCCGTACAGAGATCCTCCACCTCCAGGCGCAACCTCACGTTGACACTCCCGACTTCTTCACTGGCCTTGGCCATACTAGATTGATAATCAACAATTTTTCTGGTCTCATTAGTGATCTGGACCATTCTTGTTGTCAAGTTAGCAAAGTCGAAAGTTTTGGCCTTGTCTAAAATTCAAACCAAATGATTACAAGGCAGGAGAAATTCGATATCAAGATCCATAGGATAGCGATCCACATAACTAGAATTGATATCAGGATGATACACGAAAGGCTTCCTCTCCGGCATTTGAAAGTCTGAGAAGTAAGCATCGAAGTTTTCTTCCCCTTGGTCTTTAGGCATCTCACATACTTTGGGTCAGATGGATTTAGACAATGGCGTCAGGAGGAGGTATGAGAGCCTGGGAGGTGGCATCTTTGTTTGGACATCTTGGGCGATTTTGAGACGTCTCATGAGTTTACGCACTGTCCAAGCTAGGCTGAGTCTCCTCAACATTTTCTTATGCAGGCCTTTCCTTTTGGGAGGCAGTCTTAGGAGGAATGGAGGCTCCTTTCATCTGTATGAATTGATCAAGTCTCCTAGAAAACTCATTCCTTTTTGGATTCTCTGTTTTCCTACAAAATGGAAAATAACTTTAGAGCAAAGAAGTGAAGAGTGCATAAACAAAAGGTATGCAAGACACTTGGACATTGCAAGCTACTACAAACCCTTAGTGGAGACCGGATCAAATGGCTGGGACTAGGTCTCACTCAATTGGGGAATACACTGGGGCTGGACTCACTCAAAGGAAAGACACTACGACCGGACCTCATTTGACTGCAAAGCAAAGGGAGGCCAGGACTCATTTAAAAAGAAAAAGTTCTCAAGAGGTACCCCAAATTCCATACAGAAATCGAAATTACCTAGAGAAAGCCCGAACGTCTCACTGATCCCCGCTCCGCTTTGAATTGGGAGAATAGGCACTCCGCTGAGGCCGTTTGTCGCACATTCTCTTGAGGAAGGACAACAACCAAAGTTTGCCCGGATGCCAGCTAGGATTGATCTAGCTGCTCGAGCCACTCCCGCATGGCCTTGGTGTTCTTCAAAGGGGTTGTGCCTAGATCTTTGCTGCATATAAATCCTACATCTTGAGAAGCTTGAACCACTAAATCTATCTCCTTAGAATCTCTCTCCAAGACCTCCTTATCCTCGCCTTCATCCTCTAAAGGAGAACCCTCATTGCCTTTAACAGAAGGAGCGTCCCTTATGCACAAAGATTTCCTTCTAGGGGGAGGTTCTTGCACCTTAGTTTCTTTGAAGTGTCGGCTCCTTCGCCCACTCCCACTATTTCCTTCCCTTTGCCAGCGCCTCCCCCTCTTCTTCGGCTCCTTTAGCCCTTTCGGCAGAACTTGGCCTAATCTTAAACATAGTTTGACTAAGGTTAATTAGATTGTAGAAGTGAAGGTCGTATCGTGAAGAAATAATGAGGCTTCCCTCTCAGCTTCAAGGAAATCCAGGATATCTTTGGTCATCTTCTTAGACTATCATCCTCTGTAGCCTTTATGCAACCTAAGATAGGAAGCAATAAGAAGCCAAGCCGGCGAAAAATGTAGGTAAAAATATATAAAGGAAACTTATAGCTAGAAGTGAAAGCATGTTGAAGAACAATGTGGTCAAGCACGAAGAAATACTCCTTCTTAAATGTGCTAAATTTAGAATATAAGTCAAGGACAGGCTTGAACTTATGGATTTGCTCTAGGCTAATAAAGGGGCTCCCTTTTCGGTAACTTCTACATTGTATAAGTACCTGATCTCTCTGTGAGTGGAGGTCTCTAATAGAGCTTCATGAACATAATAGATAGGTAGTTCAGGATTGCATAAGAGTTAGTTTGAAGCTGCAGAGGAGCGATATTCAGATATAACACAAAATTGGAAATCCAACGGGTAAGCAGGGGAATTACACCACACATACAGTGGTATTTTCTATATGCCATATATCCCTCTAGGGGAGATCATGCTCTATCATTTGGCCCGGGTAGCAGCATGTCCTGGAAAGAAATTCCGAATTTCGTAGCTATAGAATTAAGTTTCTTAATGGTCAATACACTAGGGTAGCACTCAACAGGCTTCACCAGCATCTAGTTGGGGCAAAACCCTCTATCAAAGAATGCATAGAGTTAGGTTGTCTGGGAGGATTAGCAGGAACCTCAGAGGAAGAAATGCCAGCTCCGACAGGCTGCGAAGATGCATGCTTAGATCGAAGTTCATGATTAGACGACATTTTCTTTCCTGCACAAGGAGATAAAATGTAGGCATAAGTTCAACACCCCAATAGCTATGCAATCGTAACAAGAAAAACAAAAGCGTATGACGAGCGTCCCAATGTTTGGCCCGACATCGCCAATTTGCCGAACCAAACCGTGCGACACTTATGGTTAGCACTCTGATGTTTTCTCCCTTGGCTCTGCACATCCATAACCACTGAGCCAAATCTAAATCTGGTCTGGCATTACCCAGCCACCGGACCAAATCGAAGATCACCCCAAGTGCCGAACCAAATCACTATTGCAATACTTCGATTCAAACTCCAATATCCAAGCACAGAATCGACATCTCTTCTTCCTCCT
The DNA here is from genome assembly GCA_030765085.1 of Allium cepa. NCBI lineage: Eukaryota > Viridiplantae > Streptophyta > Magnoliopsida > Asparagales > Amaryllidaceae > Allium > Allium cepa. Next base: position 908,781,763 of record CM060938.1, on the reverse strand, counting down.
CTAAAACTCCGAAGGCCTATTGGGGATCCATATCGTGCCCTGGCCTAGCGCATCGAGGTTCTTAGCCCATCGAGGCATCGAACGAAGTGTAGACTATTCTTCGAATCGCCAACACAGTCGCCAACTTCTCTAGGGGCTCAGACACCCATCAACTCAAAAAAAGAGGTGTGGCATCTCACAGTCACCACTTCACTTGCCCTCGCTGACCTATTCCATAGCAGCAGCACTCGTGGCACCATCTCCACTTACAAAAACTGTGAAACTCCCTTGGAACAACGATTGGATTTAGGGCCTTACCTCAAGTAGTAGAGAAATGAAAAAATCAAGAAATCGAGAGCTTCGAAGGACTTGAAAGAGATTAAAGAACTTTGGATTCGAAAAGTAGAAGAAGGGGATTGAGAAAGAAAGGTGCGGTATTTAAAAGAAAACGAGGGGTAGCCGAATAGTCAAGGAGTTTCTCAATCTTCAGACCCGTTGATGAATTTTTTACCAAACCAAACAAGCCACATTATGTAGCAGCACAAGGTACTTTAGAGGGAAAGTGTTGGCTTGGTATATTGGCACACGAGAAAGACAACGGCAAAAGAAAAGGGAATGGAAAAGAACCAGACAAAGTATGCAAGCTGGAATGCCGAACCAAACATTTGGTTCAACATCCCCGAAAATGCTTCCGGCACAACATTGGAATGCCGGACCAGATATGTGGTACCGCGCAACATAGGAATGCCGGACTAGATATCTAGTCTGGCACAACATAAGGATGCCGGATCAAATATCTGGTACGGCCCAACATTAGAATGTCGGACTAGATATTTGGTCCGGCACTGCACCTAAACACCGAACCAAAAATTTGGTCTTATGCATAGGCTTGATGGACTAGATTTTTGGTCCGGCAAATCAGCATCTCTTCCTCAGGGCAGAAGCGACTCCAAGAAACCGCCTCTTGCTATCGAACTAAAACTAATTAGACTCTATACCGGTCCAAATTCTCATTGTCGAACCAGACATACTTGCTGCATGCCAGACCAAACCCAAGAGTGTTAGAAAATCCAATCTACGGTTTCGATTACAATAACTATACAATGGAAATCAAATATACATATATATTTACATATATACAAGTACTTGCTAGAACAATACACTAGAAAGACAAGAACATGGCTCAAAGGACACTACAAGAGACTACAAGTCGATAGGCACAACGAAGTAAAAGAAAGGATGCACAAAAACTGACATGCACCATATCAGACGTCTAAAATAGTTCTCTGGAACAACAAACAGGATAAACCAGATGTCTGGATATAGCACTCAGACATCTGATCCTCTACTATATTCAAAAAAAAAAATAGTATCAGAAGTCTGAAACAGATACCAGACTTCTGAATTCAAACTCGAACTTCATAAATGAACTGCAACTGCTACATGTGAATAGACATCTCAGCTACTCTTTACCACAGCTCTTCACCATCAACAGAAGCAACCTTAGAGGATTCATTAATGGATGTAACTACTCAAGATACCTATCTACAACTATATATATCATTAAGAATCAAGAGAACAAATTTACTTCACTTACTTACGCTTTCTAATTCTATACTCCATCCTATATTCTTGATCTCTGCACTCTAGCAATCTTTACTTGTATTCACTCTTCCATATACTTAGTTCTTCATAGACAATATTCCTTAGAAATATATTGGAAGCAATTGTACTAAATAGTCAACATCTGTGTTATATTAGAACACACATTTGACAAGAACAACTCATTGTAACTAAGCCTGTTCCTCCGGACGAAGCGAGGGTTTTTGATAGTCGAACTCCGAAGGGGAGCTTCGGAACTGGACGTAGGACAGGAGGTCCGAACCAGTATAAAATTTTGTTGTGCTTATTCTATATTTACTTAGATTAACATTAATTTAGTTACATCATATATTTTGTCACATATACTTGCATATACACTACATGATCCACCCTGTGGACTTTTAATTGGTATTAGAGTAATGTTTTATCAAAGTACAGTAACACGTATTTGAATCACTTTAATATGGCAATTATTTTTCAAGAAGGCCAATCCACAGCACGTCCCCCACTTTTTAATGGCTCTAATTATGCATATTGGTCAACACGTATGAGAATTTTTATGGAAGCTAATGGATTAGAAATTTGGTCAGCTACTCAAAATAAATATGGAGGACCTACCACTACTATGAACACATGGAATGATGCACAAAAAACCACAGCTTCTAATAATGCCAAAGCTATGAATGTTTTATTTTATTCATTAGATAAGAATGAATTTTCACGTGTCATGTTATGTAACACTGCATATGATATTTAGCATACCTTACAAGTTACACACGAAGGCCCGAACAAAGTTAAACAAACTAAAATTTCAATTTTACAAAATTAATTTTCATCATTTAAAATGAAACAAAATGAATCTATAGTGGACACGTACTCTAGATTCCAAACTATTCAACACGATTTAATGGCACAAGGAGTTAAATTCATAAATTTTGATTTAGTATCTAGAATACTCAATTCTTTAACTCCAAAGTGGGAAAGAAATGTATTAGCTATCGAAGAAGCTAATGACCTCTCAACACTCTTAGTTGAAGAATTGATCGAAAATTTTATGTCCCATGAAGCTAATTTGCAGGCAAGAAAGGAAAAAAATTCGAAGAAGAAAAACATAGCATTTCCAGCAACAAATGAAGACTCCGACTTAGACGAAGAAGAAATCGTATTTATTGCCAAAAATTACAACAAATTCAAGAAATTTAGGAAAATGGCCCGATTTCAGAAAGGAGGAAAATCAAGCTCAATGAATCAAACGGCAATCAAATGCTATGAATGTGGTCAATTTGAACATATGAAGAAAGATTGTTCCATGCTCAACAATGATAAAAAGAGGAATAAATTTGAAAAATTCAAAAAGAAGAAGCTTTCAAAGTAACATGGAATGACTTAGATTCTTTATCATCATCAGAAAGTGATAGTGATAGTAACAGAGAACAAGTTAATGTATGTTTTATGGCACAAACAGATGAGGTATGTCCCGAACTTAGCTATGATGAATTATTAGAACTTAGCATGGAATTAGATGAGAAATTTAGACAAATTAAAAAATTGAATAAAGAACACATAGCCAAAATAAATCGTTTAGAACTTGAAATAGGAATGTTAAAAGATGAAAAAAATATTTTAGAGGAGGAACTAGAATTATCTCAAGAAAAGAATAAAAGTAGTTTAGTTGAATATGAAACTATATCTATTGATTTTGAAAAGTTAAACTAGAAAAGGATAACTTGTTAAAAGAAAATATCAAATTGAAAAGTAATATAGAAACATTTAAATTGAAAATTTTGAATTAAAGGAAAAATTAGATTAAATTACAAATAATGTTTCAAAATTTAACAAAGAAAAATAAAATTTGGAAAATCTTATCAAAACTTCAAAACCTTTAGGTAATAGAAATGGAATAGGATTTAGAAATATTCCTAAACAAAAAGGGAATAAAATTAAGAAGAATAGTTTTATTTATCAAAAGACTAAAAGATCACCAAAGTCTAATACGAATACCAAAAACATAAAAATTTGGATTCCTAAGACAAATAATAATTTGATTAGACAAAAACATATTAATAATTTTCTAGATAATGTAGCCTATAATAAAAACTATGTTCATAAAGGTACTAAACCTTCTTGGGTGTGGCTACCTGCTCCTCCTAACATCTAGGACCCTAATAAATTATATGGATACCAACTAAATCATTATTATCTTGCAGGTACCCAAAATAAGAAATAAGGAGAAATGGATACTTGATAGTGGCTGCTCAAAGCATATGACTGGAAATGCAAAAAAGTTATCAAATATAACATGTATTGATGGTGTAACGATAACTTTTGGAGATAACTCAAAAGGATACGTCATTGGCATCGGAGAAGTCATCAACTCTGGCATTCCTAACTATCCTATTATTACAAATGTTTTGTTAGTAGAAAATTTAAAACACAACCTACTTAGCATTAGTCAATTATGTGATAAAGGTTTTCAAATTAATTTCGAAAAAGATTGATGTAATATTTTGGACAATAACAAACAACTTATCTTTGAGAGTTTTAGAAAGAAAAATATTTATGTCTTAATTAGGAATATAAATCGAAATTCAAACTTATGCTTAACCGCCAAACATGATGATCTATGGTTGTGGCATAAACGATTCTGTCATATTAATTTTAAATATATTAATAAATTAGCAAAATATGAGTTAGTTAGAGGTTTACCTAAAATAAATTATAAAGTAGAAAATTTATGTGACACTTGTCAAATCGGTAAACTAAATAAAGCTCTTTTAAATCTAAAAATAATATTTCTACAAAACAACCGTTAGAATTATTACATTTATATTTATTTGGTTCAACTCAAGTACGATCTATAAATAGCAACAAATATATTTTCGTAATAGTTGATGATTTTTCAAGATATACATGGATCATATTTTTAAAACATAAAAGTGACACTTTTGGTATGTTTAAATTTTTTGCTAAAACAAATAAAACTCAAATGGATTTGAAAATTAAGAATATTCGAAGTGATCATAGTGGAGAATTCGAAAAAGATCTTTTTACTATTATTTGTAATAAAAAGGGCATAAGTCATAATTTCTCTTTTTCCCGCACAACACAAAAAAATAGTGTAGTAGAAAGAAAAAATTGTACGTTACAAGAATATGCATGAACACTATTAAATAGTAGTGATTTACCAAAACTTTTTTGGGCTGAAGCCATTACTACGTTTTTGTTATGTTTTGAATCGAGTAACCATACGACATATGACTAAACGTACTTGCTTCAAAATGTTTTTGGAAGAAAACCTAAAGTATCATATTTTCATACTTTCGGATCAAAATGTTTTATATTAAATACAAATGGTAATTTAGGAAAATTCGACCCGAAGGCCGATGAAGGAATCTTTATTCGATATTCGGATCGTAGCAAGGCATATAGAATTTTTAATAAACGTACTAACACAATTGAAGAAAGTTTACATGTTTCATTTGATGAATATTTCCTTAACAATCATATTAATGACGATGAAGAAATTATTCCTATAACAAGTGCAACAAACTCATCTAATGATGTGACAAATGCACAAAATAATACTCTAGTGTCACCCCTAGAGTTCTAAAAGATCATCCAAAAGATAATCATTGAGGATCTTAATTCCAAAGTAACTACAAGTCAACTTAACCAAATAAGTCATATTGCAATTGTGTCAAATTTTGAACCAAAGAATTATAAAGAAGCTTCAAACGATGATTTTTGGATAATAGCCATGCAAGAAGCATGCAAGAAGAATTAAATCAATTTGAACATAATAATGTTTGGGAATTAGTACCAAGACCAGTAAATCAATCGGTTATTGAAAAAATAATTGGGTATTTAAAACAAAGCAAATGAAAGTGGAAATATAGTTAGGAATAGAGCATATTTAGTCGCTCATGGTTATAATCAAGAAGAAGGTATCGATTATGAAGAAACTTTTTCTCTAGTAGCAAGAATCGAAGCCATACGTACATTACTTGCTTTTGCAAGTCATCGCAATTATAAATTATTTCAAACGGACATCAAAAGTGCTTTTATAAATGGTTCTATTAAAGAAAACGTATATGTTGAACAACCTCCATTATTTGTTCACGGGAAATATCCCGATCATGTTTTTAAATTGTAAAAAGCCCTATATGGTCTAAAGCAAGCCCCCCATGCCTGGTACGAATGTCTTAAGAATCATTTAATTGCATATGGTTTTCAAATAGGTAAAATACATACGACTTTATTTATTAAATGAGAAAATAATGACATCGTAGTTGTACAAATTTACATAGACGATTTTATTTTTGGTTCAACTAAGGAAAATCTTTGTACTCAATTTTCAAATATTATGAAAAGTGAATTTAAAATGTCTCACATGGGTGAATTAAAGTTCTTTCTAGGTTTACAAATAAAACAACTTGAAAATGGTATTTTTATTCATCAAGAAAAATATTATAACGATTTATTATGCTATTTTGGAATGGATAAAACTTCGAGCAAACCAACACCCTGTGCAGTTAAAGCGCTCCGCAGATTCAAAGCAGTGGAGGTGCAAAAAGTCATAATGGAGATACAGCGAGGATATAGCGGAATATACCGGATAGCTCTAAAATAGCATATAAAACTCGTATTTAATGTTTTACAAATATATAAATGGTAATTAAATGAAAAATTATCATTCAATTGAATTATAATTAATACATAAATGATTTTAAACAAAAAACATATGCGAATATACTTTAAATAAATGTAAAACTGTTATATAACACAATTGAATTTAGTAGAATATTAGAGTATTTTCATTTCTGAAAATATATTAAAAATTAAATCAAATAAATTAGTTTCATAATTTCTATAATGTATAAATGCAATTTTTTAATTCATTTTATTAAAGAAGATATAGCGGAAATAGCAAATTATAGCGGGAATAACGGGATATAGCGGAAATAGCGGGGATTAAAGAGGAAAGGCTATATTTTGGGGCTATATGGAAAAATCGTAGCGGTAGAAATCCGCTATGAGATATTGCGGGGTTATAGCGGGGTAATAGCAGGGCATTAACTACACAACCAACACCAAATGAGTACTAGTGTTCACCTAGAAAAGGATGATAATGGAATAGATTTTGATGAAAAATTATATCATGATATGCTTGGCTCCTTAATGTATTTAATGACTAGTCGACCCGACATTATGATGTGCGTATGTCTTTGTGTCCGATTTTAAGCAAAACCAAAAGAGTCTCACCAAAGAGCTGTTAAACATATCTTATGATATTTATCTAGTACTAGAGATTACGGTTTGTTTTACCCTAAGGGATCTTCATTTGAACATGTTTCATATAGCGACGCAGATTTCGATGGATGTAAAACAGATCGTAAGAGTACTAGCGGAACATGTCATTTTATCGGACAATCGTTGGTTTCATGGTTTAGCAAAAAGCAAAACTGTGTCTCTTTATCAACTTGCGAAGTCGAATATGTTTCAGCGGCCTTAGCATGTGCACAAGTGATATACATGCAACAAACGCTTAAGGATTTCAGAAAAGTTATCGATAAATCACCAATATATTTCGATAATACAAGTGCAATAAATTTATCGAAAAACCCTGTAAATCACTCACGTACTAAACATATAGACATACGACATCACTCTTTACGCGACAATGTAGAAAAAGGAATTATTACATTAGAATACGTAAATCCTGAGAATCAAATAGCAGATATTTTCACAAAATCACTAAATGAACAAACGTTTGTTAAACTACGACGTGATTTAGCAATATGTTCTCTTAATGATCTTATCAACAAATTCTAATTTCATTCATCATATTTTTTGGTTAAAAAGTTTTAATCCACAAACAAAATCTTTTAAAAATGACCAACAATTTCTTTAGAATGTTTGTTTTCTGAAAATAACTATTTATAACCTTTTAAAACATGAATAAATAGATCCTCCTTTTAAAAATAAAATACAGATTTTATATTGGTTCCTTTTAAAACAAACAAAAGCAAAACAGAAACATGTCTTCTGAAAACTCTCACCTCTCTTTTTCAAAACCAACCTCAGATAGTTCAGCAAATACCCCTCATCGACTTCATACTCCTACACCAGGTCAAGAGCCGACCTATAAGTGGTCCTCCTACCACACGGGATTCACTCCTGACAAAAAACGATCCAAACGATCTCTATTTGTCTCTCCTAACACCAAGGAGAAAATCGATGATATACATCATTACCAAAAGCAACAAATGGACTTACAACGATAATATACTTCGAACAAAAGTAACTGTTAGATGACTGAGTTTTTTAGAGCAAGAAGCGAACAAAATTTGCAATTCATGAAAAAAAGGATGTAATGAACCACTTCCAATTCCTTGCAATCCTCTAGATCCTTCTGCCTCTTATCATACATCTTGGGATCCTCCACCTAGGCAATTCTCTGGTTCCCCAAGAACCAACGGACGTGGAAATATTTGGTCTCCACTTAAGCCATAGAAGGATAACAAATTTGAAGATCGCAATGTTCTATCTTCATCTAAATAAATTTATTTATTTTCATGGTATTTTCATCTAATTATATTTTTATTTTTTGAAAAATAATAATATTATGATTCGATATAATCAATCCCTCGAAAATCAAGCAAAACCTTCCAAAATAAGACTACTTTTAGACATACTGGAGATTTCAGACGTCTGACACCATTGTATCACACCATTTTTTTATCCTATGCATAAATTAGACATCTTATATATACAACCCGACTTCTGAAAATTGTCTCTGCCTTCTTAACATAAAAAAACAAGATAATTTCAAACGTCTGTATTATATCCATACGTTTGACAAAACTCTCTGTCTTCAAAATTTACAATTCTGCTTATTCCAGACGTCTGCCAATAACACCCAGATATTTGAAAATATTTATAGTCTTCAAACTAGGGTTAAACCAGACGTCTGATTCACTTCTCAGACGTTTGAAATTCAATCGACACCTATTCGTGAACTAAAAATAATTTTTTTTCCAAATTTTCGATTCGTATTTTATTTCGTTTCCTCTTTCAAATCTGAAACCCTATTTCTCCAAATCACTATCTCCATAAAAATTTTCGATTTCATGGCGCCAAAACCAAAAATCCTAGACTTTCTAAGAGAAGCAAGAACAAGCTACATCCTCCAACCCACAAGTATGCTCCAATTGAGAAGTGGATGAATCGAGTACCCATTCTATCAAAAAATATGAAGATATCCAAAAGAAAAGGCTACACATAGGTCCCTTCTATAATTTGCTTAAATTCCCTATATATGATTTGGATGAGATGTGTGAAAATGCTTGGTAGCGTTTGCGTCAAAATTGGCCACAAACCCCAAATACCGTGAAAGCACCAGTGTATGAATACAGATCAGCAATATTCAAACACAAATCACAGATCTCAGCAAATAATCCAAAAATGTTTGCACAAAAAATGGGCAAACACCTCCAAGTCGTATGATTTAGTTGATTTTATGTTTTTCGTAGTGATCTGGGTGGTTTATGCAAATGCGTAAAAAGTAGGGACTAAATTGTAAAAGACACGCAGATTTATAGTGGTTCGGCCAGAATGTGCCTACGTCCACTTTATATGTTATTCTCCTTTTCTATTCAGATTACAAGTACAAGGCTTGTAATACAAGTGTATGAAAGTTGTTTGAAAGTTCCTTCCGGGCTTGAGCTCTCAAACTTGTCTGCCATTGTTGTACCCCTGCCCCTCTATTTATAGAGTGAGGCTGGGGGTAGGGGTTCTGGATGTATATAGCTGCTGGTGGGCCTGGGCTGATGCAATCTGGCCTGGCAAAGTTGGTTCGGCAACACCTTGGTTCGGTAGTAGATGGTTGGAGTTGAGACCTTGGTCCGGTAGTACTTTGGTCCGGTAGTAGAGGAGAGAGGGGTTGGTTCGGTGTGGTTGATTCGGTGATGGTCAATTGGGGTTTGGTTCGGTAGGCGTTGGAGATGCTTTGGTTCGGAGCGTTGAGGTTTGGTTCGGCAACGTAGGGGAAGATGGCTGGTTCGGTGGTGAGTGGATGGAGCCTGGTTTGGCTGCGCTTTGGACCGGCATTGTTTGGAGATGGAGCTTGGACCGGCATTGTTTTGGACCGGTAGCAGGTAAAAACGTGCCCAGCAGATCATATCTTCTTCATACGAACTCCGATTATCCTGAAATTTGAAACATAGCCTCTCCTAATCATCATCTCCAATCAATTTCGTCCCGATCGGAGCTCAACCAAATTTTGACATCATCGATCGTAGTCTTGATTTCAATCGATCTCCAACCCCGATATTCAACATTCCTTGCTAATTTGTTGATATTCCAGTTTTTACCCAAAAAGTGGGATAACACTTTGCCCCCCAAAACATGCCTTGTGATAACAAGGCGTGTTTTGAATAATTCCGAATCCAATATCCGAAGTCCATAACCATATTGCCAGAGTATATCATCCTTGACTGCTCCGAGTCGATATCCAATTCCAAATCCAATAACCAAAGCTTGAGCCAATTCTATGTCCATCCGAACTCGACAACCGAGTCCCAAACCATCCTTATCCAATAGCCAATAACCGAATCCAGGACCCCTCCGGGTCGATATCCAAATCCATAACCTCTCCGGGCTCCGATTATCCTGAAAACTGAAACATAGCCTTTCCTAGTCCTTATCATCATTTCCAATCAATTTCGTCTCGATCGGAACTCAACCAAATTTTAATAATATCGACCGTAGCCTTGATTCCAGTCGATTTCCAATCTCGACATCCATCATTCCTTACCAATTTGTTGATATTCCAGTTTTGACCAAAAAATGGGATAACACTTTGCCCCCCAAAACATGCCTTGTGATAACAAGGCGTGTTTTGAATAGTTCCGAAACATATATCCAAAGTCCATAGCCATATTGCCAGAGTATATCATCCTTGACTGCTCCGAGTCGATATCCAATTCCAAATCCAATAACCAAAGCTTGAGCCAATTCCATGTCCATCCGAACTCGACAACCGAGTCCCAAACCATCCTTATCCCATAGCCAATAACCGAATCCAGGACCTCTCCAGGTCGATATCCAAATCCATAACCTCTCCGGGCTCTTGCCAAGCGCAGTCTACACCTGACAGCCATGATCCAGTGTCCCTGGATGTTAAGCTAGCCTCATCGTGTTCTTGTCGAGCGTAATCTACACATGACGGCCTTGGTCCAGTGTCCCTGGACGTTGAACTAACCTTTCTGGGTTCTTGCCAAGCGTAATCCACACTTGACGAACTTGGTCCAATGTCCCTCGACGTTGTATAATGCCATGGCTTAAGTCCTAAGCCGAATCCTGGTCTCTCCGGACCCTTGTTGAGCATAGTCCATAATCAACGACCTGAAAATAACAATTGATAATACAGGGCCTAAGTCCTAGGCCGAATCCTGGTCACTCCGGACCCTTGCCGAGCATAGTCCATACTCGACGACCTGAATGAGTCAATTTACCACGTTCGGGCAAAGCGACTCACCCCTTGCTAGGCATAATCCATACCCGACGACCGTTTATCAAAAATCAGATAAAAATCCAATCCAAAATCCACATCCAAAATCCATATCTAAAATCCAAATCCAAAACCAGAAAACCAGAAATCCAAACCAGCATCCAAAACCGAAAATAATCATCCAAAGGAAAATCCAAATCAAAAAGCAAGAAAAACCAAGAGCTCAATCCAAGCTCCAAAACCGAAAACCAAAAAGAAAAGCAGTGTCCAATTCAAAAGCAAAAGATAAATTTCACAAACCATAGCATTGCAGTGTATCATCATTCAGAGCATGCCTAGGGGCTATCTCTGTCCCCGTACATGTGTAAATGACTTGGTTGCTTGCCAATAGTTCGCTACTTATTTCATGTTAACCTGGTCAATGGATGATCAACGGACCATCATTTCTGGGCCTCCCACCATCGTAGCTTGAAATAGGCGGCGGTTGCTCCTGCCCGCCGTTGCATTCCGAGGTCCTACATATTGTGGCAGCTGTCCGTTCCTTACATGCTCCTCAATTATGTCCTTTAGGTGCCTACAACTGTTGGTGTCGTGTCCATCCAAATCATGGAAGAGACAGTGCCTTCCTGATGTCCTTTCCCGTTCTGTTGGTTCTCTCCAAGCCGTCCTCCGGTAGGGAAGGCGATTCCGAGTATCTAGGTATATCCGCTCCAGTGTCTCGTTCAATCCTGTGTATGTGGAAATCTTTGGATCCTTCCATTGCTTCCTAGCATTTCCAGAATCATCGTCCAACTTCCTTTTTCCTTTGTCTTTATCCGAACCTTTGCTGGATGGTCCTCTAACCTCAATTGCATTAATATTTTTCAACTTTAAATCCATACTCGCATCTTCTTGCCGAAGGAACCTTTCTGCCTCGTGAAATAATTCATCGAGATCCCGTGGGGGATCTCGTATCAGAGATACCTTGAAATCTGAGTTCTCCCTGACTCCTGATACTGTTGCCATTAAAACCATCGATGGATCAGTCCGATCCACCGAAGCAACTGCGGCACTGAATCGAGTTAGAAAAGCTCTAATCGATTCATCTATCCTTTGCTTTACCGATGTCAATGTCATCACGTTCTTCGGTCTCTTGACATGAACCCGAAACTGTCCCAAAAACCTTTCCACCAATTCCCTCCAAGTCCTGATAGATCCTTCTTCCAGCTGCCTAAACCACATCGCAGCCAAGTCCGTCAAGTATAAAGGAAAGCATCGGGCCATCACCTCCTCTGATGCACCCAGCACCTCCATGTGTCTGGTGTACCTCATCAAGTGATCCGTTGGATCTGCCTTGCCATCATATACCTCCACGCTAGGCAACTTAAACTTAGGTGGATTCTTAGCCATCCTTATTTCCTGAGCAAACGGACTTCTGTTCACTCCTTCCAAGTTTCCGTTGGTCAAACCACCTCGCAGTCTTCCTGATTATATCTACCAATCCAACGTTGTCTGTCGGGGGTTGCCCCCGAGGGAATTCCGGTACATACTCTTCATGTGGTTCGCCAGCAGCAAATTTTGTTCTAGCCTGTTGAACTCCTTCCAAAGGTTCTCCTGTGTTGGATCCTGCGGGCCTGCCCCCAAGCCCTTGTTGATTGCCTTCTAGCTCCATGTCCTGACCTCCATTGGGTTCCTCAACCCTAGCTCCTTGTCCTGCATCCACAGCCGCTGTAGCTGTTCCTAAGTTCTGGGTCCCTGCAGCTCTCATTTGCTCCAAGAAAGTCTGCATCATTTCCTGTTGACTCTTCAACAACCTCTCTTGCAGTGAATTTGTTATGGCTTCCATTTCATCCCGGGTTATGTAGATCGAACCCGGTCCTTCCTCACCTCCGGAGGATGCTTGTTGACTCCCTCCCTGTTGGCTTCTCTCAGCCCTTAGCCTTCTACTATTTTTCCTAGTCATTGTCTTCCAAATCCAAACTTCTATCCGATGTAGCGGGTGCTAGTCCTTCTCAGTGAAAGCACCAAAGTGTTTGCGCCAAAATTGGCCACAAACCCCAAATACCGTGAAAGCACCAGTGTATGAATACAGATCAGCAATATTCAAACACAAATCACAGATCTCAACAAATAATCCAAAAATGTTTGCACAAAAAATGGGAAAACAGCTCCAAGTCGCATGATTTAGTTGATTTTATGTTTTTCGTAGTGATCTGGGTGGTTTATGCAAATGCGTAAAAAGTAGGGACTAAACTGTAAAAGACACGCAGATTTATAGTGGTTCGGCCAGAATGTGCCTACGTCCACTTTATATGTTATTCTCCTTTTCTATTCAGATTACAAGTACAAGGCTTGTAATACAAGTGTATGAAAGTTGTTTGAAAGTTCCTTCCGGGCTTGAGCTCTCAAACTTGTCTGCCATTGTTGTACCCCTGCCCCTCTATTTATAGAGTGAGGCTGGGGGTAGGGGTTCTGGATGTATATAGCTGCTGGTGGGCCTGGGCTGATGCAATCTGGCCTGGCAAAGTTGGTTCGGCAACACCTTGGTTCGGTAGTAGATGGTTGGAGTTGATACCTTGGTCCGTAGTACTTTGGTCCGGTAGTAGAGGAGAGAGGGGTTGGTTCGGTGTGGTTGATTCGGTGATGGTCAATTGGGGTTTGGTTCGGTAGGCGTTGGAGATGCTTTGGTTCGAAGCGGTGAGGTTTGGTTCGGCAACGTAGGGGAAGATGGCTAGTTCGGTGGTGAGTGGATGGAGCCTGGTTCGGCTGCGCTTTGGACCGGCGTTGTTTGGAGATGGAGCTTGGACCGGCATTGTTTTGGACCGGTAGCAGGTAAAAACGTGCCCAGCAGATCATATCTTCTTCATACGAACTCCGATTATCCTGAAATTTGAAACATAGCCTCTCATACCATATCATCATCTCCAATCAATTTCGTCCCGATCGGAGCTCAACCAAATTTTGACATCATTGATCATAGTCTTGATTCCAATCGGTCTCCAACCCCGATATTCAACATTCCTTGCCAATTTGTTGATATTCCAGTTTTTACCCAAAAAGTGGGATAACAGGTTACAAAAGTTGATTTCCAATAATTCGAATAATGTCCAAATCAATCAGCTTGCAATATTCTTTTTCTACGCTAATCTAGATAGCATTGCCATATGGAATACCGATAATGATGATAATTGGCTTTGGTCGGGTGTTTATGGCAACACTGCTCGACTTACTTCGAGAATTATAGGCTTCTCTAGGTTGTTCCAACTTCAGAGAAGATTTAAATGACATTCTGGATACGTGCTTCAAACCAAGGAATAATATTACCCATCAAATTTGGGAAGATGAAATGTCACGATTTGCTTCAAAATACCTATGAACTAACACAAGGCTACTCACTAGGATGATTATCAACACAATCATTCCTCGACTTGGCAGCCATGAGCAAATAACAAAGTTGGATGGACAAAGCTCTATATGCTATTTTTTGTGGTACGAGGGTAAATTGGATGAAATTTATATTTGACGAGCTTAAAAATTATTGGATTCGATCATGTCCAACAATCATTTACCCTACCTACATCATGCACCTTCTACAAAGCCACAACATTCCATCATATTTATCGACTTTTGAGGAGATTGCCCCTAAGTACGCCTCCATAAAATTCTTCTCTCTTATACACTTACCAAAAAATCCCCCGGATTTTATTTCATTTGAAGAATGGATGCACGTCGTCAACAAGCTGGACAAGTTAGGCCTCAACCCCAACAAAAACCACCACAACCATCCCTAGAAGAAGAACAACATCACGAACACACTCCTCCTCCTCCTTCATCTTTTGATTATCCATGCCACGACGACATTTTGGAGACTCGCACTGAAACTAATCCAAATAAAGCATTCGAGATTTAACTCTCTAAAATCAACTTATCTTGTCAAGAAATCAAAAATTATTGGTTAAGCATATCGATAGCTTCGCAACAACATTTGCTTCTCACCTAGCCACAGTTGAGACATTGCTTTCAATCCCATTATCTGTTCTAAAAGAGGTTCTCCAATGAGTCCATGGCCCTACACCACCTTCGAAAGATTGGCCAACTCCAACGCCTTCACCTCCTCCTTCAAAACATTCTAAACTCCTTGAAGAGGAAAAAGAACCTATAGAACATACTCCAACATCTTCTAGAATACAAGCTAGTTCTTCCAAGAATGAAGATGAAGGAGATAATCAAGCCAAAGTTTTCTCCAAAAATCCTTAGATATTTTTATAGGTTCCATCTTTTGTATTGTAATGAAATAAGAAATCTATGTATGTAATCACTATGTTTAATTGTTATAAAAAAAATTAGTTTGTTACTTATGCGTAATTAGTTACCTTTTGTCTATTCATGATAATTTAGTAAATAGATATATTATATCCTTCCGACGGTCGGTAAAAATTCCAAACTAATAATGTGTACATACTATCTAAATGAATAATTATTGATTATATCATTCATATTCTTGTACTAATGCTTTTTGATAATGCCAAAGGTGGAGAAATAATGGTAAGCATATATTCAGAGGAAGATTTATAAAATTATATATAAGTACATTGTATAGTTGTCATCATCAAAAAGGGGGAGAATGTTAGGAAGTCCAATCTACGATTTCGATTACAACAACTATACAATGGATATCGAATGTACATATATATTTATATATATAGGTACTTGCTAGAACAACATCACTAGATAGACAAAAACGACGCACAAAGAACACTACAAGAGACTACAAGTCAATAGGCACAAAAATAAAGGATGCACAAAAACTGACATGCACCATATCAGACGTCTGGGTGCATAAGCCAGACGTCTGAAATAGTTCTTTGGAACAACAAACAGGCTAAACCAAATGCCTGATAATAGCACTCAGACGTCTGATCCTCTACTATATTCAAAAAAATATATAGTATCAGATGTCTGAAACAAATACCAGACATCTGAATTCAAACTCGAACTTCATAAATGAACTGCAATGGCCACATATGAATAGACATCTCCGCTTCTCTTCGCCATAACACTTCACAGAAGCAACCTTAGAGGATTCATTGATGGATGTAACTACTCAAGATACCTATCTACAACTATATATATCATCAACAATCAAGAGAACAAACTCACTTCACTTACGTACACTTTCTGATTATATACTCTATCCTACATTCTTGATCTCTGCACTCTAGCAATCTTTACTTGTATTCACTCTTCCATATACTTAGTTCTTCATAGACAATATTCCTTAGAAATATATTGAAAGTAGTTGTACAAATTAGTCAACATCTGTGTTATATTAGAACACCCATTTAACAAGAAAAACTCATTGCAACCAAGTATGTTCCTTCGGGAGAAGCGAGGGTTTTTGATAGTCGAATTTAGAAGGGGAGCTTCGGGATTGGACGTAGGACGAGAGGTCCAAACCAGTATAAAATTCTGGTGTGCTTATTCTGTATTTATTTAGATTAATATTAATTTAATTACATCATATATTTTGTCACATATACTTGCATATACACTACACGATACACCCCGTAGACTTTCAAGGAGGTTATAACTCCACTTCCACTCTTCACAACTTCACTCTATAAATACTAAAGCTTCTTAACAACAATGGGGACACTTTTGGAAAAGAAAGGGAAAACTTTACTAAGATTCAATCACTCCAACTACTCTAAGTTTTTGCTCTTCCCAATCATACTTGTATTTATAACCAAATCAAAGAGTAATAATAAGATGGGCACTGGATGTAGGCATGTTCTGGCCGATCCACTACGAAACTTCGTGTGATTTACTGCTTTTAAGTTACTTTCCTATTCTAAGCCTGCGAATTGTTCTGTGACTATGATTATTACTTGATAACACATTGAGACATATAAAATAACATATCAAACAACCTAAAGGAAATATAGCTAAATTCAGAATCGGAGGCGTTTGCCTAATTTTTGTGCAAGCAAGATGTAATCTATTATTCTTCTTTAGCATGTGAAAAAGAGGTTGAGATTTTCTTTAAAAACTAATTTGATTAGTCTTCCTTCTTGAAATCTTTCTTTTCTCCTTCTTGTTATCTTATAATGGTGGCCGACCTTGCCTGATACGTAGTTTTAATTTGTAAATGTTGTAAATGAAAGTTGCTTAAGGGTTTAGGGTATAAGAATATAACATATTCCTATTTTTCCCTTATCTCATTCCCTTTATATATTCATTCGTTCATTCCTTAACTGGGCACTACTACCTTATGTTTTCATAAATCACAATCTCTTATCCACTTAAACTTTACATTATCCTATTTAATTTTCTAATTAAATCTCCTAAATAATGTTACTTAAAATCAGGGGTGTTACATGGATTCATATAGGTTAAAGCGCCATTTGAAGGTGTCAAATAACAAGCTTCCATATTTGCGCCAAACCTTTCGAAACATTAGGCTTCGCCATTGTTTACCTTCCGTAGAAGAACATTTTTCTAAGCTGACCTCTTCGAATGCAAAGATCAGCCTTTCGAATTGGTTGAAACCTTCCATAAGTATAAAGGAGACCTTACATGTATCCAATATGGCTTCATCAAATACTAGAATATGGGAGTTTTGCATTAGTCAACAAGAATGGCTTCGAAGGCTACCTTCCGCAACTAAGCCTTCTACTATTTTTCAACTCAATCGAAGCACAAAAATATCCCTTTCAACAGTATCAAAAGCCAACATCCTTCCCTACTTAAATACCACATCAACAACAAGGTAAAGCATGTTTCTATACCTTTTGATCGAGTCGAAATCCCCCACATTCCATTCAAAAGAAAAGATAAAAGGACGTCCTGAATTCAACAGAGATGAAAGGACTTCAAGACCCCTTTGACCAAGTCGAAAGGACCGATGCAAAAGGTTCCAACGCGTGCCTATAAATAAGACCCAAAGGGTATTAAAAAGGGGATCTGAATTCATCCTTTCGAGACTTGTTCTTTTCTTGAATTTATAAATCCTAATTCTTAAATGAAATTAGGGATTTTATTTCTTTGTAATACTTAAGCTTCTTGTATTCAAGAAAATTATTAATAAACCAAGTGCATGGCATCTCCAAATACATTGATTCTGATATGTTGGTTCCATACGGTTCTGGTTGTGGATTACATGTATTGATACCAATCGAAAGGTTACCTTTCGAAGAAGTAGAAATCTATTGATTCAATTAAAACCCTTAGATTCATTAGGTCCTAACCTTTAGTGACCTCAACCACTTCGAAAGAAGGTTTCAAAGAGGATTTAAACCATTTCTACTAATTCGAAAGGTAGTTTCGAAGAAGTTCCTATCGCCATGACCATTTTGAAAGGTGGATTCAAAAGGGTTATAAATTACTGTGATTGATTCGAAAGGTGGTTTCAAAGAGGTTATTCACACTCTTAATCCTACTTTAGGGTATTGAAAAGATTTCTTGTTAACATTTTTGGCACTAGAAGGATGGCTCGAACCCCCGACCTTGTTAAATTCCCAACCTTACTTTTCTTTATCCTTATTTCACTCAAGTTAACAATTGATCCTAGATCACAATGCTTAGCAAAGTCAAAAAATCCAAGCAAGGACCTTCAGAACCACATTTGGCTAGGTCTTTTAATATAGTTGTTGAAGATTCAAGGCTATATGAAGAACAAATGTTGAGAATGGAGGCTTTAAGAGTCATGAAAAAGAAGAGAGAAGATTCTTATGATCCAAACAGTTGGAGCATAAACGTACTCCATATTGACCCTATACCCATCTTTTCCTTAGAAGAAGCAATAAAGGTGATAATTTGTTTGTTCAAATGAAGAAGGCCACCCAGTGTTATGTGGAAGGAACTATCTTTGAAGAAGGAATGATGGCTGGTTATTACACCTTTGCTAAAAAACGGCATCCAGTAATAAGTGGATCATTACCTACATACAAGCTTCAAAAGGTTTTAAAAAAGAAATTGGCCATTAAGAACAAAGTTCACGAATCAAGTAATAAAAAAGTTAGGAATCAACCACAAAAGTCAAGCTTCAAATCAAGACTCCCTAAAGAGTGCAACTTGACTACATCAATTGAGAACATCTACGTATTTAACAAGGGAGGAACTTAGCTATTGGCCATCCAAAAAGAAAAATCCCAAATATGAAAGGAACATGGGAGGATCTTATTGTCACTATCATATGATTAATGGGCACAAAAAATCAATGCAGAGCTCTCGAAGCAATGGTCATCAACTTTTTCAAACAAGGAAATATCAATAGAGTTGTAAGAAACCCTAGAGAAATTGAATAAAGCACCTCTTTTCTAATAAAAAATCTACACGGTCAGGAGAAAACTTCTCCTTAAACTTGGAAATTGCCTTAAACGGTCATAGGCCTTTGTCTGAGCTGATTTGGCTAGGTCAAAGCGCCTTCTAGAGGGAGGTTAGAGTAAACCTTTATTCGCGCCACGCTATAGCCAGGTTAAAGTATTTATAAGCCCTTGATTGCGTCATGCTATGGCCAGATCAAGGCGCCCTTTGGAGATGGAATGGAGTAAGCTCTTGAACACACCATGCTACCGCCAGGTCAAGGCACAGACCAACCTTCAGTCTTGCTTATAACGCCTGGCTAGAGGACCTCTTGGTGGAAGGACGGAGTAATCCCTTGATCCTGCAATGCTATGGCCTGGTCAAGGTACTGAACAAGCCTTTAGTCCCACTTATATAGCTTGGCTGGAGCGCGTCCTAGAGGGAGGTCAATTAAGTCTTTAGTCCCTACTTGTGGATAAGCTAACCAAGCATCCAATAACAACGGAGTAAGGAGTCCAAGCCCTAAAAGTGGCACACAAACCATTAATAATATACAAAGCCTATGATATGGAACATATAGAAGGAATCAAGTTCCATGAATTAAAGAAGCAACACAAAGCAAAAGATTTAGATAATCAAAGTCCGAAGAACGACACAAAATAAAAGACTCAAATAAGGATTTCTAAACTTCTGTTATTGCCATGAGCGGATTTCTAATCTTTTGTTATTCCTGGATAATTACTTTCGGATTACACATGAATTCATTGCTATCAGCTAATTTCTAGAAAGATGATTTCTAGACTTCACTCATCAATACCCGAATCTGAGTTTCAGATCTCTTATTATGAACTAAAAGGTTGTGGTTATATTCGGAAAATGATTTTCGAACTTCAGTTAATAATTCCCGAATCTGATAGGGTCTCACGTTATTTCAAGCCTTAGGTTATGGGTTTATGGTCTTCTACTAATTTGCAAATAATAATTTCTAGATCTCCCTTAGTACTCAAATCTGGGTCTCGGGTCTACAGCTATTAACCTTTGGACTCCACTTGTCAAATCATTACACAGATCTAAGTGTTGGATCTTTTATTATTTCAAGAAGAAGAATTACGAACTTCTATTATTAATACTAGATCTAAATTTACGATCCTTTAATCAGGTTTCTTGTAACATCCCCTATCTAATGGCCTAAACCTAAGCGCTACAGTTGATGCAGTCATCTATAGTATTAGCTTCCGACGACTAAATGCGGCTATGTTAATGGTATCCATAATATCAGAAGCATTTGGATATGAAACAAAACACGGATTTCAAAACAATAATTTCATTATTACACTTAAAACAGATGTTCCATACTCAACTTACATAATCCCAAACATGTTCCCAAGCATAGATTAAATACATTATTATAAAATACGCCAAGAGCGGTATATGAAGATAACCCCTTGAATGATCAGAGTCATATTGTCATAAAAGACCTATAACAATTACAGCAGAAATACATCAAAACATAAATAAAAACTACAGCTCCTAAGTAGCTATCTGTTTTCCTCCTTGATGTGCACGTAAATGTGCATATTTTTACCACTATATTTAATATATTTAAATTAAAAAAGTGATCATATCGGGTATTTTAACTTGTTGAAACCAAAATTCAAATTATTTTCAAATTGTCACATATTCGTTCTTCATATTGGGACAAAATGGTCATTTTTATGCATTTGTTAATTTGTGAAATTTACTTCGAATTTTCTATGTTGTTTTTTAGGAATTTTAGTGAATTTTCAAGTGATTTCACGAAGATATATGCATGCACAAGAGTGAAGAGAATAAATGAAGATGGAAATAATTCAAAATCATGGATCATGGAGGACCCCACCTACCTACATATCTTAATGCACAAATTAGAGGCTAATGCACATGCTAATAGAGTTTAAAGCTTCATGCAAATTTAAATGATGATTATTTAATGCTATTGATTATTTGGCCTCAACACTTCCTAAGAGGGTATTTTGAGTATTTTCCAAAAAAGTGGATTAGCGTTCTATACATGTATAAATATCTCTTATGCTTCATGTAACATATCCTCTTTAGTCTCTCTTAGGCTCTCTACTCTTAGTAAGTTAAGATCAAAGCTGATATGAGAGCTCTCTTTCTTTTCATGGCTGCTTAGTCATTTCTTTTATGTAATTTATCTATGCAATTTTTATTCAAGCCTTTTCTTGTTTATTTACTTTTATGCAAGTATTGTAGATCTTCTTTTATTTTATGCAAGTAGAATAGCTCTTCCTTTACTTTGCTTTCATATTCTTCTTTTTTGTGTTTAATGTTGCACGCTGTTTGTGTTGATATGATAACACAAACGAAAGGTTAATCCCTTCAATTTAGGGGTAGTGGAGCCTCTAATCATGTAACTTCAACATTTTGATAATTATTACTCTCCTTTTGTGCTTAATAAGAATGCATGAAGGGGTTTAACTTGTTGTTTTTGCTTTGAATTTGATAGCCTATATTGTTGATACCAAATAGGCTATGCTTAAACAATCACAAAACACAAATTGCATCTTCATCTAAATATGATTATGGCAAAGAAGTGAATGTTGAAATTAAAATTTGATGGCTTATATTTCTAATTAATAGTTAATAGGACATACTTTAGATTTTGCTTTCAACTTTTTATCATATTTCATGAGATTTAAAAGCGTATTAGTGGTTGTGTTGTAGTTTGATGGTTTATATTGGGCTAATTAATAGCACAAATGTGTCATACTTACCATAAACACAACAATTAATTTCACTAATAACCAAAAAAGCGAGATCATAATTTCATGTTTTGTTGAACTGTATGATCTGGAGAGTGGAATTTATCCTTAAATTGTCATTTTATTCTCATAGTTTTCAATTCACTTTTGTAGTGTTAGTTTTTACAATTTTTAGTAGTTAAAACAATCGCTCGACTTTGGTATAATTTGATTGAATAGATTTTTAAAATCAACAATTCCCTGTGGATCGATCCGTACTCACTACGTACTATGATAGTATGTCGTGCGCTTGCGGTTAAATTTGATTTGAAATGTAACGGCGATTTTCCAAAACCGATAGAAAATTCGTCGATGAACAAGTTTTTGGCGCCGCTGTCAAGGAATTTGTTTTGATTTTATTTTCGATTATTCGAATTATTTTTGTTCGATTTTTGTCTGTTGCATTTAAGAAAACATAGTGCGCTTATATGTGATTTTTATGGCATTTTATTTGTTCTCTAGTTCATTTGTATTTGCATTTCTTTTTTTTATAAAAAACATACGCATTGCAAAACATAAAAAAATTCATTCCATTTTTCTTTTTGCATTTCAACTTATATTTTACAGTTTTTATTTCAGTTTTCATTTTACAGAGGAGAACTTTCATAGTCTTGCTCCCCCTGCATAGTGATACAAGTTCCACAACTACACCAGTTCAATTTTCACAGCCACCCTATTTCTTCGCTGCCATCAGTTCACTGCTACATACCTCTACTATTTCATACATCCTCTGCCTAACAGACCACCAAACTCCTCTGTGCATGTGCAGACAACCCCTGCACGTATAGACTTCACTCCCCACCATCTACCAGTGCATACATCATCAACCATTTCTTATTCCTTCATACAACACAACTGTGCTCAAAACATCTGCACATAACAACTATATCACCAAACAACTAGCCTGTGCCATTCTCCAACTTGCCCATACATCTCACAACTTCAACTTGCCTATGCCATTCACCTCTGCTCCCCCTCTTTCATCACTGCCTCGACACACTGTCAGTCCACACCTGCATATCACAACTACCCTCCACAATCAAATCACCACAAACACCTTCCATAAGCCATTGGTGCCATATTCACAACATACACAACATCATCTACTGTCGACCTGAAAACCATCTCATTGCTTCCAACCCCTCCTACAATAGCCACACACAACCACTACTTAGCCCACCATTCAGTTTAACCACATCAAACCCCTACACAGACTTTCCACTGCAACATTCGTTGCATAAATCCCACTTCAACCTCACTTGCATCATCTATACGAACACCACTGCAACAACATCAACACTGTCAAACAACAACATTCTCATACATGGTTCAAACTGCTGTCATAGCATATTCACTCCTCACCTTTCAATCTACCGCACTTCTCTACTGTTTCAGTTACCGTAGCAACCATATGCACTGCGACCACCATCTCGGCCACCCTCCCCCTCCAGTACATTAAACAAATCAGTGACATCCACAATCAACCCCCAAGCTGCTGTGCATTTTCATACTCACCTTTTACCACTGCCGCAGCTACCATAACCAACCGTCAACCAAATTTTCATACTCTCCTGTTTTGTCAACTTCCTTTGTGCATCACCATCCCCCTTCACCATATCCATATTATTCCCACCGCTACAAAACTGCAACCCCTCTGCTTGCTGTTACACTTCAACAATTCATATATACCATCATTATATTGCCACCGCTGTCAATTTCTCACTCCAAGCAATTACATTCTTCCTACCTTATTGTGATTATGTACCTCACCGCGAGCAACTACCATACTGCCACCGGTTACAAGTGCCTCTGCTTCAAACTGCAGTTGCCCCCTGTTCAACTCACCTCTCATCTCCTACAAATGCCGAATCAACCCAGCAGTACCCAGACCTAATCACCTTGAACCCCAAACCTGATGTTCACAGACCAACCTCATCAGCCAACAAAATCTCCTCGCTACATCGACTTCGCAACCACCTGAACTACTAATCGCGATCGAACCCGCGACCTACATCCGACTAGCGAACCCCCAGTTCACTTCGCCCCATCCTCCAACACTTCGAACCCAAACGCCTGCACCAACTTTTCATCACCGAACCCAAATCGAACTTCACCAAAACCACTTGTCGATTCATCAAATTCGAACCACCAACAACCCAATCCTTATCCTAGCTTATTCGATAATGATTCATACGTTTTTGATAACCCAGTGCGATTTTGGATTGCATAATTCTGAATTGAATTTGATTTGTACGAGAGAGAGTTTTGATAAAGCGGAAGTCTTCATTTTGTTCGATATAAAGAGAATTGAGAAAGGGGGTAGTTGTTTAATTGTGGGCCGGGTGGGCTCCTTGTTTTTTTTTCCATTCACTTTTTTTTTGTCCCTTTTGTTTTTCTAAAATCAAAGGAGAGAAAAAAAAAGAGAATAAAAATTATTTTGTTTGTCTTTGTTTCCATTTGTTTATTTTTTGACTCTAAAAAAACAAATTTCAACTTGTTTTGTTTTCACTTGTTTTGTTTTGCTTTGTTTTAGTTTCTTCTTTGATATAAAAAAACCGTATATATCTTGTTTCTAATTTCAAGTTGCAAAAGCAGAATATCTAAAAGAAGAAGTGCTGGTAAAAAAAAAATTGCTCTGTTAGCTTGCTTAAAAAATTTCTTTGCTGCTTCTAAAATAAATTGCTAATAATTTGCACGCTCTGGTATCGTGCCCCTATCCTATGTTTTTATGTGCTTTGCATTGTTGTTTGCTTGCCTCTTTTTTTTGAAAAATTAAAAAAAAAACTAAAAACAAAAACAAAAATTCATTTGTAGTTGCATTGTTAATACACATTTAATTTCTGCTTTGCAATTCATCTTAGATTTTGATCAATAATAAAGGTTAGAAATCAATTACACTTAATTGTATATTGACAAATTGTCTTCTTTAAACAATTTAATTTCTTGGTATATAGGCTACGGCAGAGCAATAATTAGTTATAAATATTACAGTGATTCGTAATATTATACTAAATTGTTTCTCTAAAGGTACTTAAACCTTCCGCTGCATTACTACGATGATTCGTGGTACACCGATAACTCTTGTCCGTTACCTGGCTGAGAACTATCTTGTTGATTTAAGACAAAATGTACATAATTTTGGGTTAACTTAGGATAGATAATTTGTAATTAACCTTGCATTCATTTAGTTGCATTAGTTCATGCATATTAAATAAAATCAAAATCCAAAACTAAAAAAATTGTAAATATTTCTTAACTTAGTTTTTTTTAAATCCTTTCTTTTGAAATTTATTTTGCATTCAAAAATCAAAAAAAAATTGAGTTAGTTCTTTTTATAAAAAAATCAATATATATATATATAACTTTTTCAAAAAAAATCGAAAATCCAAAAACTAAACAAAAGTCAATTTTCCATTTTGAAAAATAATTTTTATTTGTAAATATATTTTTTCACAAAAAAAACCAAAAAACCTTCGTGAAAATGTCTGAATTTCCATATTCACGTGAATTCTACGATAGTTGTGAAAATCAATATAATCCATATAATTTCACATCAAATTCTTATGTATATTTCAACAACAACTATTGTTTAAACGATTCAAATTTTGAACCATAAAATTTTCTCAATAAAGACCAACCTTCAAATCTTTAAATAACATTTCGTCTTTACTTGAAATCTCTACACATCAAAATCAAAGTATAATTGATTTGTGTAATTCATATTTGTGTGACTCGAGTCAAGGATGTCAAAATTTGAATTCAATTTAAAATTCAAACGATTTCGATTATAACTCATGCCAATTCAATTTCGAACTCCAAAATGAATTTCAAACTCAAAACGAAAATGGAAACAAATTTTCAAACAAATTTGCAATGGGAATAATCTTAACCACGTTACGATTGAAAATCTTTGTTCTCAACAATTTCAAAGTGAAAATCTTCATGTTAATAACTATAAACTGGAGTTTGTTGAGCAAATGGACGAAATTTATAATGATCACGGGGATTTGTTGATTGAAACATATATGAAACAATGTGAGAAACCAAACCAAATCCCAACATATGACGAGTCAAATGATAATCAATCTTTTATCCAAATCGATGATTTTCAAACGATAACTTTTGATACTGAAAATGATGATCTTAATGAAGTTGTTGAAAACACAGTAATTGAGTTGGATTTCAATTCTTTTGTGGGTGAGAATCTCGATTTAAGATTCGATCTTCCTTTTCCCGATTTTAAAATTTTGGACACAACAACTTAATTTGGATTTTGAACTTGATATAACCAATGTAGTTGTTGATAATTCAACAAACGAAGATGAATTTAACGAACATAAATTCTTTAGACTTTCCGAAAATGAGCTGTTGAATTCCGAAGGGGAATATTTAAATAACCATTTTGATTTTGAAATCGGCAATTCAGAAGAAGTTTTCAATGATAAGCTTAAACTTCAATTTGGTGAAAATAAACTTGAATTTCAATCAATCGTTCTACCTACCCCAAAAATTATCGAAAATAAAACAACTCGAATGACTTTTAATAAAACGACATTCGTTTTTCCGAATCAACACTCAATTTTGAAATCTTTTGCGATTTGGTTTTTTGAGCTTAAGCTGTGTCTTGCATACATGACGAGACAAATGAATCGGTCTTTGGAAGACCGTTTCATATACTTTTTGACGATATACATTCTAAACTCTTGTAAATAATAATCTTTTCATTTTCATGTAAATTTAGATCACCGTTTTATTTTTATTCTTTCACTTGGGTTGACTATGGGGATACAATCAAAATCAAGTGTGGGGGGGTGTCTCATCATTTTCATTTTTAGTTTTCATGGTTTATTTTTACATTTCCAAAACTTAGAAAAAAAACAAAATCTCAAAAAAAAATTAAGCATTTTTG
The DNA here is from genome assembly GCA_030765085.1 of Allium cepa. NCBI lineage: Eukaryota > Viridiplantae > Streptophyta > Magnoliopsida > Asparagales > Amaryllidaceae > Allium > Allium cepa. Next base: position 908,754,678 of record CM060938.1, on the reverse strand, counting down.
ATTTATTTTTAAAGAAACACTATAGGATAAATATATGGTTTTGGTTTATTAAATTGAAATTTATGAAAATTTATTTGTCTTAGCAAAAATAAAAATGAAGTTTGATTACAAATAACAATGGTTTAACTAGTATATGGGAAGATTCATACGTGTTAATTATGAAATACATCCTAATTGAAAATCTTTTTTTAAAAAAGTTGTTGATTTAAAATAAAGATATAACAATGTTTTTGTCTTATAAGTTAAATGGTGCTAAGATGATGGTGCGAAACTCTCTCTTATAAAAATAAAGAAAAACAAAAACAAAAAAAACAAAAACAAAAAGTATTTCTTATATATATGTATATTTTTTAATAAACACCTAGAGTCATGTGTTCACACTCGTGTGTTCGCTCGCCTTGCTCTGTACCCTTCTCACGTAAGCCTGGAAGGCAGTGCACGATCGGTATATCTGGCCTCGGTTTATCTGTGTTAGGTATGTATATATAAAAATTATTTTACTAATAACGCCTATAATCAATAAGTGTTCGCACTTGTGTGTTCACTCGTCACGCTCTGTATTCCCCTCACATTAGTCCGCAAGACAGTGCATAGGTAATATATCTGGCCTCAGTTTATCTGAGTTAGACATATGTAAATATTGTTAATATCAATAAAATTTTCAAATTAACAATTAGAGAGAGTAAGCAAATGAAATCCAAGCACTATTTTAACTTGTTTGATTTGACTTTTTAGTGAAAAGAAATAAAAATAACACTTTAATAAACTTGGATAGTCGACTAAGGATCTATTTCATAGCTACACTGTGTTATCAACTGAAACAACGAGTTAAACTATAGTATATTTGCTTTGAAAACTTCATTTTTAGTGCAAATTTTGATGAGTAAATGGCTTAAATTTTCAAGAAAAAAACCAAAACCTATATTTAACTTATTTGTGTCGATTTAAAACTAAATCCTTCGTTTGTAAATATTTTCAAAAAATAACTTGCATCTATATCATTGTAAATAAATCTTGTATTTTGTAAATATTTTCATATTGCATTTGGATTTTGTGGGTAGTATCCGTGGAAAACCCTCATGAGACAACACTCGTCCTACTGGGGACACCCAAAGGTTTAACGACTTATTACATACGCTTAATGTAGTTGTGCTCCCAACGAAAACGGATGTATCTTAGTTTTTCTTTATTCGAGGACGAATAAAAAGATAAGTGTGGGGGTATTTGATGTGCACGTAAATGTGCATATTTTTACCATCACATTTAATCTATTTAAATTAAATAAATGACCATATCGGGTATTTTAACTTGTTTAAGCAAAAATTCAAATTATTTTCGAATTGTCATATATTCATATAGGGGAAAAAGTAGTCATTTTTGTGCATTTAATAATTTGTGAAGATTTACTTAGAATTTTATATGTTATTTTGTAGGAGTTAGTGAATTTTACAAGTGATTTCATGAAGATATATGCATGCATAAGAGTGAAAAGAACAAATTAAGATGAAAATAATTCAAAGTCATGGATCATGGAGGACCCCACCTACCCACCTATCTTAATACACAAATTAGAGGCTAATGCACATGCTAATAGAGCTTAAAGCTTCATGCACACTTAAATGATGATTATTTGATGCTAATGGTTACTTGGCCTTCACGCTTCCTAAGATGGTATTTTGGGCATTCCCCAAAAAAGTGGATAGGGTTTGATACATGTATAAATACCCCTTATGCTTCATGTAACATCTCATCTTTAGTCTCTCTTAGGCTCTCTTCTCTTAGTTAGTTTAGATCAAAATAATATGAGAGCTCTCTTTCTTTTCATAGCTACTTAGCCATTTCTTTTATGTAATTTTTTATGCAATTTTAATTCAAGTCTTTTCTTGTTTATTTACTTTTATGCAAGTAGTGTAGATCTTCTTTCATTTTATGCAAGTAGAATAGCTCTTCCTTCACTTTGCTTTAATATTCTTCTTTTTTGTGTTTACTGTTGCATGCTACTTGTGTTAATATAACACAAATGAGAGGCTAATCCCTTCAATTTAGGGGTACTGAAACCTCGAATCATGTAGCTTCAACATTTTAATAATTATTGCTCCCTTTTTGTGCTTAATAAGAATGCATGAAGTGGTTTAACTTGTTGTTTTTGCTTTGAGTTTGATAGCCTATATTGTTGACACCAAATAGGCTATGCTTAAACAATCACAAAACACAAATTGCCTCTTCATCTAAATATGATTATGGCAAAGAAGTGAATGTTGAAATTAAAATTTGATGGCTTATATTTCTAATTAATAGTTAATAGGTCATGTTTAAAATAGATTTTTCTTTCAACTTTGTTGTCATATTTCTTGAGAGTTAAAAGTGAATTAGTGGTTGTGTTATAGTTTGATGGTTTATATTGCGCTAATTAATAGCGCAAATATGCCATACTTAGGATAAGCACAATAATTAATTTCACTAATGACCAAAAAAGAGAGATCATAATTTCATGTTTTGTTGAACTATATGATCTAGAGAGTGGAATTATCTCTAAATTCTCATTTTATTATAATATTTTCAATTCATTTTTGTAGTGTTAGTTTTTACAATTTTTAGTAGTTAAAACAATCACTCGACTTTGGTATAATTTGATTGAATAGATTTTTAAAATCAACAATTCCCTACGGATCAACCCGTATTCACTACGTGCTGCGATAGTACGTCGTGCGCTTGCGGTTAAATTTAATTTGAAATTTATTGGCTATTTTATAAACCGATAGAAAATTCATCGATGAACACTCCTACATGCCTCTAGTTGCCTTATTCGTCATCCTACTAAAACCCGAAAAGGCCTTAACCCCTAAGTCTACTCAAATTAATCTTGTGCACCCAAGAGTTTAAGGGGAAAACATAGACTTCGAGTCTGACATAAAGTCTGGAGTAAATAGTACTATACATCCTTTTTATAATGTTAAGTGAAACCACGCCGCTTAGCAAAACGAGTTTCCCCTCACTAACATCCCTTTAAAGCATATCTTTGCAAAACCTCTTTCCTTGCAATCAAAACTGATTAAACACCGTGAAACACCATTGTGTAAACATGTATAAATGTGAGGTAATAATAAACTATTTGTTTAAACACATAAGGTTTAGTTTGGATAACTTTAACATAAGTTTGGTTTGGATAACTTTTAACCTTTGGTAGACTCAGGCCTACCAGACAATATAATCAAAATTAACCCAACCCCAGTTAGCTATTCTTTTTCTGGACTATCTATCCTTAACTATCTGGTAAATACTTCACTTCTGGACGGTCTGTCCCTAACTATCTATTAAATACTTCTCTTCTGGACAGTCGGTCCCTATCTTAATCATCTCCCAGGTCTTCTTGATCCTAATGGTTTTTCAGGCTCACCAATAATCTATCTATATACAAACATATATTCCTTTTGGTGTGTAATCATAATTTTAGTCTACCTATGACAAAACCCTACACATTGGAATTTTGGACAAAAATTAGCTGGGACAATTAGCTAATGTATAGAGTGTGATGCCATACTAGTCCCATTTGGTCTTCTATATTCGAGTCATTTTCATTTAAGGATCCCCTTCCATAATTTTCGTTGAAAACTTTTTTAAAATTATTTAAACCCTTTAAATCAAACTTAAATAAGGAAAGTATATAATCATGCTTTACTCAAAATCATATCACCATGTTATATATAGATACCTGCTTTACTCATAGTTGATGAAAACATTTAAACACTTGAAAGAACCTCTTTCTAATCTTTTGAAATCACCTCTTTCAAAACCAACATTAAACCTTTCAAAACTATTGAAAATCAAATATTTCGAAAGCAATAAAACATTGGACATCATTCTTTGAAATCAACTTAAAACATTGTCTTAGAAATACAATGAAAAACCTTCCTTCTCAAACCTTTCGAATCCATTAAATTAAACCTTTCGAATCCATTGAATTAAACCTTTGGAAACCACTGAATTAAACCTTTGGAAACCATTCATTAAACCTTTCGAAACAATTCAATAACAAACCTTCCTATGGCATTAAACATTTAAAACATAAACCTTTTGAAGACTTAATAGGTTCGATTTAAAAACTTGTGGAAAATATACTTTTTAAACCTTTCGACAGCATTGGAAGCAACATTTCAACTTTGTCGAAAGTTATGCTTCGAAAGCCTTGGTTATACTTTAACTAGAAAATGAGGGTAAGTCACATAAGTTGAAAGCTCTCTTTTGAAAGCATGGAGAAGCGGCTGGTTTTAAAACAGGTAAATCTATCGGCTTTGTTGGAAGTTTCAAAACAAAGCAAAACAAAAGCGGCGGTAACCTTTCGAATTTGTCAAAAGGTTCAAAAACCTTAATTTAAATATTTGACCTGGTCAAAACCAACCAAGTCGAAAGCTCTTATGAAAAATCAAAGCAAGCGATCATTGACTTATAAAACAAACATACTTCAGCCCCTTTGACAACCAACCTTTCGACTAAGAACCCTTCGACTTTGTTCAATTCATTACGTACCATGATACTTGATAACTTATGCATTGAACTTTTGACCACGTCGAAAGCTAAATTTTCGACTTTGACGGGAGGTCTGGGTCGGATGATCTGATGTTAAATTTGTCAAAAACATGTTAAAAATATGATTTCTTTATTTTTAACTTGAAAAGAATAACTTTTCAACTAACCTGCCTTTGTTTGTCAACTTCTCATTGGTTTATAAATACTTTTTAGAAAAGTGGTGTCATTATCTTTCAGAATTAAGTAATCATTTTATTTTGTAAAAGCCCATCCTCCTTAATTAAATATATAAAATATTTAAGTCCCATACCTTAAATAATTTTATATATTCATCAAATCACTTAGGAAAAATCTGGAAAATTTCTAGAAAATCTATTTTAATATGTTTTCCAACATATAAAAATTTCAAACCCAAATAATTATTAATTTAGCCGTAAATTTTTTATAACCCGATAAATCATTTTCTTCACTAGAAAATTAATATAAAATCCCCATTAATTCAAAAAATTATGAAAGTTGAAATTCTAAAATATCATTTCTGACCTATATTTAAAATTTCAAGGCATTTGGATGCCATTTAATAGGGTTTTCATTTCAAATATATCATATAATCTTACATGAACATATAGAATTCATCATCAAGTATATGTATAACTTTAATCATAAAAAACATGGCATATACATGCAAAATTATTTCAGATCAAATCTTAAAAACCGAAAACCATAAAAAAATGGGATACAGTGATTATTCACCTTCGCTTTGAGATTAATAGATGTGAGATTTGATGTTGATTTAGTTGGTTATCTTCGTTCCCTTGAATCCTAGCTTATCTTCTCTTGAGAACAATAATGGTGGCCGGCCTTAAGAGTTTTTAGTTTGGTAAAATGAAAATGAACGTGGGTTTCTATTCCTAAGGGTTTAGTGTATAAGCCTTGCCTATTTCCCATATTACCCATACTCATTTCCTACCACACTAGTTTATGTCATTTTATCTTGGTTAGCTTTTAATATGGCACAACTACCTTTAGTTTAATCAAATCTCAACTTATTAATCTTCACATTATTTCATTTAATTTTGTTAATTAAATGTTCTAAGTAATGTTACAAAAATATGGGGTGTTACAGGCTCCCCACCTTAAATAATTTCGTCCTTGAAATTACGATAAGATATAAAATCAAAACAATCAAGAATAAAACATACCATCAAACAAATCAAGATAAGCATCCCTAATCCTGCTTTCAATCTTCCAAGTACCGTCTTTATCATCGTCACTCTACTAGACCATTACTAATTTGACTGTCTTATTCCATAACTTCTTTCTATCTCTTGCCACAATCCGAATTGTGACGACCGCCCATGACTCCTGCACTAAACAAGGAAATAGTGCGCTGAATAATGTGCCAGGCAGCCATGGATGATCATCAAGGTAAGGTAAAAACAGCAGAGTCTATCGTATAACTCACATCGCATGGGTAAAATACAATAGAGAGATATATATAGTGAAGCTCCATAGAACAGAATCTAGTCAAATAAGCCTCATAGTAGTTTGATACAAAAATCTGAATAGTCAATACATCAAGCCTCACTACATATCACTCAGAAAAAATACAAGCAGCGGAACATCCAGTACATATAGTAAGAAAATAATATGCAAGCCTCCAGCTCGTCTTCGTCATCAGCATCGTTGATCACTGAGAACAGCACCTGTCACCTGCTACCTAGTCTGCCCATCCCAAAATGGATGAACAGCCCAAGGTAATAAGAGTTGAACATAAAACCATGAGTCAGATAACAGTCTTAGTGGGCGGTAAATTAACTAACAACATACCAAAAGAGCATAAAGGTAAAAGGAATAGGAACCCAACCCTCCCACTCCACCTCTTTCTAAAGTGATAGCACCCAGACACACTAAGTAGAAGTAAACATAGCAAATCAGACATTTAAAGTAAAGCAATTATCACTCGAGTCAAGGTCGATGTTTTCTAAGTACAAACCCTCAAGGCCTAAACCAAGATCAGATAAGCACCCGGAAAACATCGCTCTTGAGACCGAATGACGATACAACCAAAAACATCCAAACATCCATGACTCTGGCTATCACTGTTATCATTGCTTCGATACCACCGTTAATTGAATGACCGGCACATTCTTTCAGCCGTCCGTCAAGGGCTAATGGTAACCCCGGTTCTAAACAGAACTCCGCACGTCGTCGCAGCCCGTGCTTAGAACTATCGAATCTGCCCAGAGTACTCGACCACCAACTGTAGTCTTTTGGGACTATCGAATCTGCCCAGCGTACTCTTGCTTTGAGTCTGCTAGAACCTTCAATAACAATAAAATCTCAGCCTCCTATTCATCCTCCTCGACGACTATTCTCATACTAGCTCAAGCGCCTCTCGAGCCAACCATTATCCACAAACTCGAACCATCCCTCGAGTTATCAACATGCTTGGAATGATCCCGTCTGGATTATACCAAAGCTACCTCACATCATGCCTCGCCTCATCTTATTCATAGCAAAGCTTCATCTCAACATCATCATCAAATCCGTCCATATGAGCTTTATCATCCACTACATATGCCACGTGCAGCTTTTCTATTCAAGAGCTTCACCCTTAGCCTTTGAATCACCTTCGACCAACTTGTCCAAATCCAACCACTAATCAACTAATTTATAACGATCAATCAAGTCAATCATTAATCCAAGTAATTAAGCATTCAAACATGATCTAAAAGCAATTATAACAAAAATGGCAATCTTGTAAATAAAAAGTCTAAATCCAACAAGCATAATCATGAATAATATCTCTACAACTTGATGGATGAACTTGCATAGGTTAACATGTATTATAATGGATGTCAAATCTTCATGAACAATGGATCTATACTTAGGTTTACGAAAATGCATGAAATCACTATTTTTAACACAAAATCAAGCCACCAATCCAATATACTCCTTTGGGTCCGTGTGAGAGATAACCACCACTCACCGAATCACCTAAACACTTCAAAAGAAACACACTCCAAATCTGGACAGCGAAGGATCTAGCTTGATCCACCACAATTCCGCTTCAAACGATGAAATCTCTCTTCAATGGATGGAGATCTTCAATCTAAGCTCTTGGATCTTCGATTTGATCTTCGATTTGGATGGAAGGAAGCATAAGATTAAAGAGTAGAAAAGAAGTGAAGAAGTGTGGCACTCGAGCTCTTAAAATGGCAGAACTTCGTCGCTTCAAAATCCGGATCCCAAAAAGAGAAGCTAACCCGTGTATTTGTAGGCTGGAAATCCTTAGGTCGCTCGCTTTTAGGTCGCTCACGACCTAACAACCTCCGACCTACGACCTAACGACTCAAGCCTTCACGTGGCCTGATACATGCACGACTTATCACGGGCGCTACCTAAGACTCAACGACCTAACACATACGGCTTAACGACTTAACCCTCCAACGTTTCAACACTCCTACGACCTAACACCATCACGACTTAGCGACTTAACAAATGTCGCGACCTAGGTCGCTACTCCTATACCGCTAATCCCAAGGTCGCCGACTTCTTTAGGTCGTTAGTTCCCTTAGGTCACTCCAATCCCCTAAGCTACTATACGACCTAAGCTACTATACGACCTATGCTATCACACGATCTAACTCCTTAGGTCGCCTAAACCCTTAAGTCGCCGACTTCCTTGGGTCGCTCTGCCTTATCTTTAGGTCGCTTAACACTTAAGACCTTCTACGACCTAACCTCTGGACGACTTAAGCTCTGGTCGATTTAAACTCCGGACGACTTAACAACACTAACGACCTAATAACAACGGTTTTACGATCTTTCGATACGTAAAATGCGGGTCGTTACATTCTCTGCCCCTTTGGAATTTCGCCCCTGAAATTTCAAACAAACAAGAACAACCAAAAACTATTCTGCATGCCTACCATCCATAGCAATCACAAAGCATACATCCAATTACTAGCCTGCCATGCAGAATTCTAAGACTAGAACAAGTTACAATGTAATGAGATGACACGACACCTTATGGTCATACCTCGAAGATTTCAGGATAAGCTGCCTTTATCCTCTCTTCCACCTCCCATGTACAGTTGCTAACATCATCACTCCATTGTATCTTGAGCAACTTGACTACCTTCCTCCTAAGCTATTTCGTGTCAGTTCCCACAACACGAAGCGGCTTACGAGGTCTCTTAATAACTGGATCAACTTCAAAATCTTCATAGCTATCAGAAGAAACCACTGTATTCGAGTCGTGCACATACTTCCGTAGATACGATACATGAAAAACATTGTGCACACCCGACATCTTTTCTGGTATTTCCAATTTATAGGCGAGCTTTCCAATTCTTTCGATGATCGGGAATGGTCCAACAAATCTCGGAGTCAATTTTCCTTTCCTCCCGAATCGAATAACATTCTTCAGTGGAGAAATCTTCACAAAAACCATATCACCTACGTCGAATTCCAAATCCTTACGACGCTTATCGGCATAACTTTTCTGACGGTCTTGGGCTGCCTTCATTCGTTGCCGAATGATCTCTATGCAATTCGAAGTCTGTTGAATCATTTCTGGCCCAAGTATCAACTTCTCTCCCGTTTCCAACCAACATGTCGGAGAGTTACACGGTCTTCCGTACAATGCATCATATGGCGCCATACCAATGCTTGACTGGTAACTGTTACTATATGAAAATTCCACAAAATGAAGATGATCTTCCCACGATCCTCCGAAGTCCAAAACACATGCTCTGAGGAGATCTTCCAAAACTCGGTTGACTCTCTCGGTCTGACCATCTGTTTAGGGGTGATAAGCTGTACTCAAACACGGCTCGGTTCCCAAAACTTCCTGGAAGCTCTTCCAAAATCCACTAGTGAAAAATGGGTCTCGATCGCTCACTATACTTTTCGGAATACCATGAAATCGAACTATCCACTTAACATACAGCTTAGCCAACTTTGATGCAGTCCTAGTTGATCGAACATGAATAAATCTTGCACTCTTAGTCAAATGATCTATGATGACCCAAATCCCTTCATTTCCCGCACTTGTTCTAGGTAACCCATCGATAAAATCCATCGATATTTGCTCCCACTTCCATGTAGGAACTTCTAATGGCTGAAGCAATCCACTGGGCTTCTTCTGCTCGGCTTTTACCAACTGGCAGTTCATACACTTGGAAATAAAATATCCAACATCCTTCTTCATACCTTCCCAGTAATAGGTTCTTTTCATATCCCGATACATCTTATTTCCACCTGGATGAATTGTCAGCTTCGAGTGATGACTCTCCTTTAGAACTTCATCCCTCAATTCCCCTATATCGGGAACAACTAGTCGTCCTTGCTTCCGAAGCCAACCCCCTCGATCGACCTCGAATCCTTTATCCTTCTCTGGGTCCAACCTAGATTCCAAATCATGGATAATCTTGACAAGCTTATCGTCTCGCTTTTGGCCCTCACCAATTCTTTCCACAAGATTAGGTCTTATCAATAAGTTTGCCAACATCACGGGTTCTAATTCACATCTGGGCCTGAAGTCAAATCCAGCCAAATACTCAAGACTCTTCCATTCTGAAAACATGGCCCCCAATCCTGCATGTCTTCGACTTAACGCATCTGCCACCACGTTACCCTTTCTTGGAGTATAGGCTATACCAAAATCATATGATGCTAAAAACTCTTGCCATCGTTGCTGCCGAAGATTCAAATCCTTTTGGGAGAAAAGATACTTCAATGACTTATGATCTGTAAACAACTCGAATCGAACTCCCAATAGGTAATGTCTCCACATCTTCAGAGCAAATACAATCGCCGCTAACTCCAAATCATGAGTCGGATAATTCTTCTCATGCGGCTTCAGTTGTCGATTTGCATATGCAACAACTTTACCCTTCTGCATCAGCACTGCTCCAAGTCCAGTACCACATGCATCGGTTTAAACCACCATCTCATCATTTCCACTTGGAATAGTCAAAACAGAAGCACTTGTTAGTCGCTCTTTCAGGATTCCAAAAGCTTGCTCACACTTAGCATCCCATCTGAATACTTGATTCTTTTTCGTCAATCCTGTTAATGGTGCAGCTACCTTGGAAAAGTCTTTGATAAACCGACAATAGTATCCTGCTAATCCAAGAAAACTTCTCACATCAGATGCATTCTTAGGTCTAACCCAATCCTGGATTGCTGCCACCTTGGCGGGATCAACCACTATTCCATTTCCAGAGATAATATGGCCTAAGAACCTCACTTCACTCTTCCAGAAGTAGCACTTCGAAAACTTAGCCTTCAGCTGATGTTTCCGCAAGGTCTCCAAAACAATACGCAAGTGCGTCTTGTGCTCTTCTTCAGTTCTGGAATAAATCAAAATATCATTCACGAACACTAGTACGAACTTGTTAAACTGATCCCTGAACACTCTATTCATAAGATCCATAAAATATGCTGGTGCATTGGTCAATCCAAACGGCATTACCAGCCACTCAAAGAAACCAGATGGTGTCCTGAAAGCAGTCTTCGGCACACTATCCTTTGCCACTCTTAATTGGTTAAATCCCGTTGCCAAATCCATCTGGGAAAACACCTTGGCTTCGTGAAGCTGATCAAACAAGTCATCTATTCTCGGCAATGGATGCTTGTTCTTCTTAGTTACTTTATTCAGTTCACGATAATCCACACACAACCTCAACGATCCATCCGCTTTGGTCGCAAACACAACTGGTGCACCCCATTCGGACACACTACGCCGAATGAATCCTTTCTGTAAAAGATCATCAACTTGCACCTTCAACTCTTGTTGTTCCCTAAGCGCCATCCGCCTAAGAGGCATCACAACAGGCCTGGCTCCTTCAACTAGATCGATGCGAAACTCGATCTTTCTATGTGGCGGTAACCCTTTGACCTCATCAAAGACATCCTCAAATCCATTTGCGATTGGTACCGATGACAGTCCATCCCGTGGAACAACCAGCGAATACATGAAGCTCATGAAGATGCCTTCCTCATGCTTACATCGTATCACAACCCTTCGCCCTTCCACATTCTCGACTGTCACCTCCAACCTTTTACAATCAACCTTTGCCGCATACTTCCTGAGCCAGTCCATACCCAAAATAATTCCAAACCCCTCAAAGTTCAGAACAAAACAATCACAAACAAAAGAGCAATCATGACTCGATACAACCAGACCACGGCATATCATACACAAACAAGACGAACCCCCAACTGGATTAGTCACAACCAATGGTCTATCAACAATATCCGGTTCCAAACCCAACCGGCCTACAAGTTTATTACAAACAAAAGAATGCAACGCCCCAGTATCAAACAACACTCTAACTGGAACACCACAAATGGAAAGAGTACCTTGTACCACCACACTCTTTCCTTTCTCTTCCGTATTAGGGGCTTTTGATGATGATGGCACAACCCCCAAAACATAAGCTTGTACAACCTGCCTGTCCTTCCTCGGTTCTGGACAATTCTTCTTAATATGCCCCAGCTTGTCACATTTGTGGCACGTCACCGGCACCTTTGGATTCTTACAATCTTTGGAGAAATGGCCCTTCTGCTGACAGTTGTAGCAGGTCACTTCGCCCTTCGGCTTCTTCTGGCCATCCTTACCCTTCTGCTGCTGTTGCTTCCTCTTCTTGTTTCCACCTTGCTGTGGTTTAGACTCCTCCTTGGTCACAGCAACAACAGATCCTTCTTTAGGAAACAGATTCTCGTGCCTAAGAGACTTCTCCACAAGCTTCTCAAATGGATCGTCCAGATGATCCACCAACTGTCTCCCAAGATAAATGTCCAAGCCTGCCACAAACTTCTCGTTCTTCCGATATGGAGATTCAATATACGACCGAGCATACTTGGACAAAGCTTCAAACTCAGAAACATACTCAAGAACTGGTCTTCCACCTTGCTTGAGCTCCACAAACTTCTTGAACATAATAGATTTCTGAGCTGTAGAAATGAACTTAGCTTCAAATCTGGCTTGGAATTGCACCCAAGTAATTTCTTCCTCCAGAGTATCAATGGTGATAGAGTTCCACCAATCAGAAGCTCTCCCTTGAAGCTGTCTTGATGCGAGCTTCCTTTTGATTGCATCCTCAATTCCCAAATCACCAAAGATTCTTCTACAAGCATCTATCCATCTTTGGACTTCAATGGTTGACTCTGTTCCCAAGAAAACCTTTCCTCAAAGAGCAGTATAATCTTTACACAACTTAGCGAAGTCCAAGGATCTTGGAGCTTGAACTTGAACTCCAACATCTACTGCTGGCCCCGGAGCTGGCATAATCCTCATGATCGAAGGCATCATAGCCTTGAACATAGCAGCATAATCAGCAGCCCCCCTCAGCAGCACGGCCTTCCCTAGCAGCTGGTCTCTCTCTTCGACTCATTCTTAATATCTATAACAAAAATGATTAGTACACCTTGAGAACAACTGCATAAGGGGTTCAAATCCTTCTATGCTACTGTATTATATATAGTAATCATCCATCAAAATACAATTACGTCCCTCAAACGTAGTTACGTTAGCGAGCGTTGGCTAAAATCGATTAACCAAAGCTCTGATACCAAATGTGACGACCGCCCATGACTCCTGCACTAAACAAGGAAATAGTACGCTGAATAGTGTGCCAGACAGCCATGGATGATCATCAAGGTAAGGTAAAAACAGCAGAGCCTATCGTATAACTCATAGCGCATGGGTAAAATACAATAGAGAGATATATATAGTGAAGCTCCATAGAACATAATCTAGTCAAATAAGCCTCATAGTAGTTTGATACAAAAATCTGAATAGTCAACACATCAAGCCTCACTACATATCACTCAGAGAAAATACATGCAGCGGAACATCCTTTCATATAGTAAGAAAATAATATGCAAGCCTCCAACTCGTCTTCGTCATCAGCATCGTTGATCACTTAGAACAGCACCTGTTACCTGCTACCTAGTCTGCCCATCCCAAAATGGATGAACAGCCCAAGGTAATAAGAGTTGAACATAAAACCTTGAGTCAGATAACAGTCTTAGTGAGCGGTAAATTAACTAACAACATACCAAAAGAGCATAAAGGTAAAAGGAATAGGAACCCAACCCTCCCACTCCACCTCTTTCTACAGTGATAGCACCTAGACACACTAAGCAGAAGTAAACATAGCAAATCAGACATTTAAAGTAAAGCAATTATCACTCGAGTCAAGGTCGATGTTTTCTAAGTACAAACCCCCAAGGCCTAAATCAAGATCAGATAAGCACCCGGAAAACATCGCTCTTGAGACCGAATGACGATACAACCAAAAACATCCAAACATCCATGACTCTGGCTATCACTGTTATCATTGCTTCGATACCACCGTTAATTGAATGACCGGCACATTCTTTCAGCCGTCCGTCAAGGGCTAATGGTAACCCCGGTTCTAGACAGAACTCTGCACCTTGTCACAGCCCGTGCCTAGGACTATCGAATCTGCCCAGAGTACTCGACCACCAACTGTAGTCTTTTGGGACTATCGAATCTGCCCAGCGTACTCTTGCTTTAAGTCTGCTAGAACCTTCAATAACAATAAAATCTCAGCCTCCTAGTCGTCATCCTCGACGACTATTCTCATACTAGCTCAAGCGCCTCTCGAGCCAACCATTATCCACAAACTCGAACCATCTCTCGAGTTATCAACGTGCTTGGAATGATCCCGTCTGGATTATACCAAAGCTACCTCACATCATGCCTCGCCTCATTTTATTCATAGCAAAGCTTCATCTCAACATCATCATCAAATCCGTCCATATGAGCTTTATCATCCACTACATATGCCACGTGCAGCTTTTCTATTCAAGAGCTTCCCCCTTAGCCTTTGAATCATCTTCGACCAACTTGTCCAAATCCAACCACTAATCAACTAATTTATAACGATCAATCAAGTCAATCATTAATCCAAGTAATTAAGCATTCAAACATGATCTAAAAGCAATTATAACAAAAATGGCAATCTTGTAAATAAAAAGTCTAAATCTAACAAGCATAATCATGAATAATATCTCTACAACTTGATGGATGAACTTGCATAGGTTAACATGTATTATAATGGATGTCAAATCTTCATGAACAATGGATCTATACTAAGGTTTATGAAAATGCATGAAATCACTATTTTTAACACAAAATTATGCCACCAATCCAATATACTCCTTTGGGTCCGTGTGAGAGATAACCACCACTCATCGAATCACCTAAACACTTCAAAAGCATCACACTCCAAATCTGGACAGCCAAGGATCTAGCTTGATCTGCCACAATTCCGCTTCAAACGATGAAATCTCTCTTCAATGGATGGAGATCTTCAATCTAAGCTCTTGGATCTTCGATTTGATCTTAGATTTGGATGGATGGAAGCACAAGATTAAAGAGTAGAAAGAAGTGAAGAAGTGTGGCACTCGAGCTCTCAAAATGGCAGAACTTCGTCGCTTCAAAATCCGGATCCCAAAAAGAGAAGCTAACCCGTGTATTTATAGGCCGGAAATCCTTAGGTCGCTCGCTTTTAGGTCGCTCACGACCTAACAACCTACGACCTATGACCTAACGACTCAAGCCTTCATGCGGCCTAACACATGCACGACTTATCACGGGCGCTACCTAAGACTCAACGACCTAACACATACGGCTTAACGACTTAACCCTCCAACGTTTCAACACTCCTGTGACCTAACACCATCACGACTTAGCGACTTAACAAATGTCGCGACCTAACTACCACAGCGACCTAACACTGAGTCTAAGTCCCAACGACCTACGACCTAATGGTTAAAGCCACGTTCCTACCTAAGTCGTCTGGACGACCTAACGACTTAACGACGTTAGGTCGTTTCACAACCTAACTACACACAGCAACCTAACATAGGTCCCTCACGACCTAACTAAACATAGGGTCTTAACGACCTAACGCTTCACAACTTAACCACCTTAGGTCGTCTCTTGACCTAACTTAAACAAAAGGCCTCCACGGACCTTAACTTCAACGACCTAAGCTATCATCCTTAAGTCGTTAACTTGTTTAATCTCCTAGGTCGCAACTCCTATACCGCTAATCCCTAGGTCGCCAGCTTCTTTAGGTCATTAGTTCCCTTAGGTCACTCCAATCCCCTAAGCTACTATACAATCTAAGCTACTTTACGACCTAAGCTATCACACGATTTAACTCCTTAGGTCGCCTAAACCCTTAAGTCGCCGACTTCCTTGGGTCGCTCTACCTTATCTTTAGGTCGCTTAACACTCAAGACCTTCTACGACCTAACCTCTAGACGACTTAAGCTCTGGTCGATTTAAACTCTGGACGACTTAACAACACTAACGACCTAATAACAACGGTTTTACGATCTTTCGATATGTAAAATACGGGTCGTTACACGAATCGACTTTCTAATTATAGTCAAATCTGGTTCTACTACTAAATCTTCTAACAATGTAGGTGACATAGTAGTCTTCGGGTCTGAAACATATTTCCTAAGATGAGAAACATGGGAAACATCATGGACTCCAGGAAAACTATTCGGTAACTCTATTCTATAAGCAAGTTTCTCGATATTCTATACAATACGAAAAAGACCAACGAACATAGGTAATAACTTTCCTAACATCCCAAACCTAATCACACCCTCCATTGGTGAAACCTTAATAAACACATAGTCTCCAACAAAGAATTTCATGCCCTTTCTTCTTCTCCAGCATAACTTTCCTGCCTAGACCGAGCTTCCTTCATCCTAATTCGGATCAACATTCTCTACAGCCTCTTTCACTAAATCCGGTCCAAGAACCTACCTATTCCCAGTCTCAAACAAACATACGGGTGATTTGCATGGTCTTCCATACTAAGCTTCAAATGGTGCCATCCTAATACAAGTCTAATAGCTATTGTTATACGAGAACTCGACTAAACGAAGGTGGTATTCCCATAATCTTCCGAAATCCAATAAACAAGCTCTTAACGAATTCTCTAAGATTTTGTTAACTCCTTCTATTTGCCTGTCAGTCTGTGGATGGTAAGCGGTACTCATGTTGAGTATGGTTCCTAAAGTTTCTTGTAGACTCTTCCAGAACTCACTAGGAAATAAAGAATCTCTATCACTGATAATACTACTAGGAATCCCATGTAGTCTAACTACATTCTTCATAAATAACTTCGTCAAAAATAGGCGCCGTCCTAGTTGACTTTATTGGAATGAAATGGGCATTCTTGGTTAGTCTATCCACTATGACTCATATGCTTTCATTTCCTCTACTAGATCTTGGCAACCCATCGATAAAATCCATAGATATAGAATCCCACTTCCATAATGCAACATCCAACGATTGAAGCAATCCACTGGGTTCTAGTGTTCAGCCATTACCTATTGGCAATTCAAGCATTGCTTTATGCATAAACCAGTGTCTCGTTTCATACCATCCTAGAAACACTTCTCTTCATATCTTGATACATCTTCATTTTCCCTGCATGGATAGTGAACATCGAATGATGGCATTCATCCAAAACATCTTTCCTCATGTCTCCAACATTCAAAATACACAACCTTCCTTTATTTCTCAGCTACTGTCAAGGATGAAATCCTTTAAGTCATCACTCTCTGCTCCTTCCCTTAACCTTCTGATCCGTTCAACTAAAATTGGATCCTCCTCCTGCTTGTAAGCTACCTTCTAACCATTACTGGTCGAACTTCCAAACAAGACAATACAACATTTCCTATGCTAGAACCTACCTCGGATCTCAATTGCACTCTACAAGCTAACAATGCTTTCAAATTTTTCCACTCAGCGATCATATCCAATACAGCATTCTGATGCTTCCTGCTAAGTGCATCCACTACCTTATTTCCTGTTTGCGCCCAAAATGGTCGCAAACCCTAGAAGCCATAAAAACACAATGGTTACACACAGATCCACAGTATTCAAACACAGATCTCAGATCAAGATAAAGTAGAGAGTAAAAATGAAGAAACTATAAAATTAAAATGGAAGAAAGCAAGAAAGAACACAAGATTTATAATGGTCCGGCAATCCGGACTACATCTACTTTGAATCGATCCTTTTTATTCCTTTTTGTGTTGTTGAGATTAAAATTACAAGCCTTTTTGATTAGTAAACAAAATAGCAGAGTTCCGACATTCAGAGTCAAAAAAGATCCCCTTTGAAATTGCCATAGGACTCATATTTATAGGTATAGATTCGAAAATATTCGCCTCAGAACCTGGAATACCTCTTCTCTTACGCAAGTGGGCCTATCGGACTGACCCATAGTGATATAGGATCGATGAGTGTTCAATTGGTATCGATCCAAAAGTGGTCCAATCAAACTAAGATCGATCATGGAGGTTCTTGAGTGCATCAGGAAGCTCCTTTGAAAATTTCGTAGCGTTTGGACTTATAGATTGTGATATATGATCGATGCAAGTTGTAGTTTGCGTGAAGGCTAAAGCGTCCATATCCAGCTATTCATCTCCATCCCTTCATATTCATCACAGTCACATCAATGATGTGGCTTGGAAACCTAGGGGAGATCCACTTTTGATGCCGAGTTGACCGCTTCTTCATCCAAACACGTCTCCTTCATATCGATCAAATGCTGTGCTCTTCGTATCCATCCACCAGCGCCTGTGGGCTTATTCGTATCCATCAACTGTGCCTCTGTTCGCATCCATCGTTCAATCCCCCTTTGTATCCATGTTATTCATATCGATCCATGCTGTTGTTGCGGATCGATACGAACAAGACCGATAAGAACTCTACCTTCGTATCCATCCTGATCGATACAAAATCTTTGATTCGAAGCGTGCAGGTATTTCCATCCCGATCGATACGAACTACCACCGATCCAAAGCCAGGTGTGCCATCCACATTCGCAACCATTTGCTAACACCACTCGATCGATACAAACTGTACCGATTCGAACGACATCCATCGATCCATAGTAACCCATATTGATCGATTCGAACCATATCGACACGAAGGTATCGATGCGAATCATTTCTCACCAATATTGATCCATCCATATCTCGAGCATACGAACTCTGATTGACCTGAAATTTGAAACATAGCCTTTCCTAGCCTTGTTCATCATTCTCAGTTTATCCCGTCTTGATTGGAGCTCGGCTAAATTTTGACGACATCGAACATCGCCTTGTTTCTAATCGATCTCCAATCCTGATATCCATACTTTCTAGCCAATTTGTTTATATCTCGGCCTTGACCAAAAGGTGGGATAAAATTTGCCCCCCCCCCAAAACATGCCTTGTGGCAAGAAGGTGTGTTTTGAAAAGCTCTGATTTCGACATCCGAAGTCCATATTCCATCCATAGCCATTCCATCTGATCCATAATCCAATCAATTACTAAGCCATCCCATCCAAGTGCCACAGCTTTATCCAAGTCCGCGACTGCTCCAAGTCGATGTCTAATTCGAAGTCCTGTAACCACATCCTTAGCCGATTCCGTAGCTATCCAAATCCGTCAACCGAGCTTCAATCTATCCAATTACCAACAACCGAAACATAACCTTTCTGGGTTGATATCCAAATTCGGGACCGCTCCGGTCCCTTTTCCCAATCCAGGACCTCGCCGGGTCCATTTATCCCAAGCCGAAATCCGAATCTAGGACCTCTCCTGGTCGCATTACCCTATCCCGACCCCGACTATCTGATCGAGGGCTTTTATGTTCTCTGGCCTCGGCACTCCGGCCAAGGAATTTTTATATTCTCCGGCCTTTGATCTCCGGCCAAGGACTTTTATTTTCTCCGGCCTCGGCTCTCCGAGCAAGGACTTTTATATTCTCCAGCCTCGACTCTCCGGCAAAGGACTTTTTATATTCTCCGGCCTCGGCTCTTTGGCCAAGGACTTTTATATTCTCGGCTCTCTGGCCAAGGACATTTATATTCTTTGGCCAAGGACTTTTTATATTCTACGGCCTCAGCTTTATGACCAAGGACTTTTATATTCTCTGGCCTCGACTCTTCGGCAAAGGACTTTTATATTCTCCGGCCTCAACTCTCCGGCCAAGGACTTTTATATTCTCCGGCCTCGGCTCCTCGGCCAAGGACTTTTTATATTCTTCGGTCTCGGCTCTCTGGCCAAGGACTTTTATATTCTGTTTTAGTCCATTCCATCGCTTTCAAGCGAAGGGACTTGTTATTTGCGATTACTGCCCCGTCTCTCCGGTTAGGATCGTAATCGCGAGACCTGTATTACTTATTACATTAATCCAAGTCCACTTGTTATAAAACCCAGTTAACAAATTGAAAATCCAAACAAACATGGAAAATTAAACAAATGTCCGTTCAACCAAAGAAAGAACCGAAGTTTGTAGGAAAATAGAAAAAAATAGGATTTCATAGACTCGAGCAATATGGTTTGTCATCGTCTTAGAGCATGCCTAGGGACCATCCTCGATCCCATACATGTGTAAACGGCTTGGCCGTATTATTTCGAGTACTATTACTTATTCAATGTCACAAATTTATTTAGTTGATGGCGAGTCGGCGATTCCTAGATCCAGTGCCATCCTCGTTCATGGTGGGCGGTGGCCACTCCTGTTCCATTGTCACAGCTCGATTCCTTACATATTATTGCAGATGACCATTCCTTATATGCTCCTCAACGATATCCTTCAAATGATTGCAGTCGTTCATGTTGTCCTATTCAGCTCATGGAATATGCAATGCTTTCCTGATGCCTGCTCATATTTATAAGGTTCCCTTCTTGCCGGCCTTCGATACTGGAGGCGCCATCGAATATCTAAGTAAATCCTCTCCAAAGTTTCAGTTAGATCCATGTAAGAAGAAAACTTTGACTCCCTCCATGGCCTTTTCGAAGTGCTACCGTTGTCATTCATTTTCCTTTTTCCTTTATCATCTTTGACGCGGTCCTCCCTAGGTGGACCTCCAACCCTTACTGCTTAAGCTTCAGCCTCTCTCCCTTCTCTTTCAACCTGCGCATCTTCTTGCCTCAGAAACCTTTCCGCTTCATGGTAGAACTCCCCGAGATCCCTCGGTGGGTCACGTTACAACGATATCTCAAAATCTGAATTATCTACAGTTCCCGAAACTACTGCCATCAAAACCATAGATGGATCGGGTCGATCCACCGAAGCCACTGCCGTATTGAATATGGTTAAGAAATCCCTGAGCAACTCTCATTTTGTTTCATCGATGTCAAAGTCATCACATTCTTAGGTCGGACTATGTGGACCCGAAACTGCCTCATAAACCTTTCAATCAGCTCCGTCCATATGCAAATAGAAACACTTTCCAACTGTTTGAACCATAATGCTGCAATATATGTCAAATACGAAGGGAAGCATCGTGCCATGTCCTCCTTCGATGCCCCCAGCACTTCCATATGCCTCATGTATGTCAAGTGAACAGTAGGATCCGTTCTCCCGTCATACATCTCCAGTGTCAGCAATTTGAAACCTGGCGGGTTCCTAGCTTGCGTGATCATGGGAGCAAAAGGACTCCTTTTCACATCCTCCAAGTCTCTATTCACCAATCCGCCTCTCATGGCTCACTTAACCATCTCTGCCAATCTATCGTTGTCATCAAGCTGCAACGCTTGTCTGTTGTCTCCGATCTGCCCCCAGAGTTCATGCGGGAATCCTAGAATCTGCTCTCCTGGACGAGCATACATTCCTCTGTCAGTGCTATGTTGCTCGGCTCCACCGGGTACTCTTCCTGGGATTGGATCATGCTCTGGGTGAGTGCCTCCTAGTTCTGGTGCAGCGCCGGATGGTCCTGCTCCATTCTGAACTCTGATTGCTCCGTGCTCCCAATCCCTATCGCCAACATCTCCTGTAGTTGCGTTAACTTGATTCTGCACTCCAACTTGTCGAAGTAGGTTCTACATCATCTCTTCTTGTCTCTTAAGCATCGTTTCCATCTCGTCTCTGGTGATGAAGATCGACGCCTGATTTGCCCCCGAGGAAACCTCCTGACTCCCTTCAAGCTGACTCCTTTCAGTCCTTTGTCTTCCAACTGATTGCCTAACCATGGTCCCTTTTAGATCTGGTCCTTTAGCTTTTCAAATCTAAGATCTGAATTCGGGATAGCGGGTGCTAGTCCTTCTCAGTGAAAGCACCAAAGTGTTTGCGCCAAAAATGGTCACAGACCCGAAAAGCCATGAAAACGTCAGTGTTTACGCATAGATCCATAATATTCAAACACAGATCTCAGATCCAGATAAAGTAGAGAATAAAATGAAGAAAATTTTTAATTAAAATGGAAGAAAGCAAGAAAGAACACAAGATTTATAGTGGTTCGGCAATCCAGCCTACATCCACTTTGAATCAATCCTTTTTATTCCTTTTTGTGTTGTTGAGATTACAATTACAAGCCTTTTTGACTAGTAAACAAAATAACAGAGCTCCAACGTCCAGATTCGAAGAAGATCCCCTTTGAAGTTATGATAAGACTCCTATTTATAGGTATAGATTCGAAAATGTCCGCATCAAAACCTGGAATACCTTTCTCTTGCACAAGTGCGCCTACCGGACCGATCCATAGCGATTTGGGATCGATGCATGTTCAATTTGTATTGGTCCAAATTGGTCCAATCAAATTGAGATCGATCATGGAGGTTCTTGAGTGCATCAGGAAGCTCCTTTGAAAGTTTTGTAGCATTTGGACTTGTAAATTGTGAGATATGATCGATGCAAGTTGTAGTTTGCATGAAGGATGAAGCGTTCGTATCCATCTATTCGTCTCCATCCCTTCATATTCATCACAATCGCATCGATGACGTGGCTCGAAAACCCAAGAGAGATCCACTTTTGATGCCGAGTTGACCGCTTATTCATTCAAACACGTCTCCTTCGTATCGATCAAATGATGTGCTCTTCGTATCCTTCCACCAGCCTGTGGGCTTATTCATATCCATCAACTGTGCCTCTGTTCGCATCCATCGATAAATCCCCCTTCGTATCCATGCCGTTCGCATCGGTCCATGCTGTTGTTGTGGATCGATACGAACAAGACTGATATAAACTCTTCCTTCGTATCCATCCTGATCGATATGAAATCTTCGATTTGAAGCGTGCAGCTATTTCCATCCCGTCGATACGAGCTACCACCGATCCAAAGCCATGTGTGCTATCCACATTCGCAACCATCTGCTGACACCCCTCGATCGATATGAATTGTACCGATTCGAACAACATCCATCGATCCGAAGTAACCCATGTTGATCGATACAAACAGTATCGATTCATACCATATCGATACAAAGGTACCGACGCGAATCATTTCTCACCAATATTGATCCATCCATATCTCGAGCATACGAATGCCGATTGACCTGAAATTTGAAATGCAGTCTTTCCTAGCTTTTTTCATCATTCCCAATTGATCCCGTCTTGATTGGAGGTCGGCCAAAATTTGACGACATCGATCATATGGTTGTTTCCAATTGATCTACAATCCTGATATCCATCCTTTCCAGCCAATTTTTTGATATCCCGGCCTTGACCAAAAGGTGGGATAATATTTCCTTTTCCCAACGTGTACTTAGTTCCAAAAACATAAGCGGCAATAAAATCTAACCAACTTTTCTGTCTCATGTTCAGCTCCTTTTGAGAGAATAAGTACTTCAACGGCTCATGATCTGTATATAGCTTAAATTGCTCTCCTAACATATAATGCCTCCACGCCTTCAAAGTAGATATAACGGCGGTAACTCCAAATGATGAGTTGGATACCTTACTTCATGTGGTCTGAGCTTTCTAGAAGGATAAGCAACCACTTTACCTCTTTGCATCAACACAGCTCCCAATCCAGTTCCACACGCATCTGTATAAATAACTAAATCCTGATTCCCCTCTAGAACCACCAACACCGGTGCATTGGTCAATAAGTGTTTCAAGCTCTAGAAGGCTTCCTTACACTTATCAGTCCATACAAACTTAATTTTTTTTGGCATAAGCTTAGTCATCGTTGCAGCTATCCGCGAAAAATCCATTATAGACCTTCGATAATTTCGAGCTAATCCAAGAAATTCAATAGCTCGTTTCGGTGGTAATCCAATTACCATCTCAAACACATCAGCGAATTCCCTAACAATAAAGACTCGATGCAACTCATCCTCCAACTCCATGATACCCAATAAAGCATTCACTTCACAATTAGGGCTTTCTACAGTATAAACTATCCAGTCACTACAATCAGGGTGACTAAGTGATATTTTCCTATCATGGCAAAATATCCCACATCATATTTACTTAACTAGTCCATCCTAAGGATAATCCAAAATTCCACGAAATCAAACATATGCAAACAACAATCAAAATTATGACCTAGAAAATCAAATTCTGAAAGGTCACACCTAATCCCAAGTGTCGCGTACCCTCCTATCGGATTAGCGACCCTTAAGGAAGTAATTAAGTATGAGGGTTCTAGTTAAGCATATCTACCAAACATAGCAAAATAAAAGAATGTGATGCACCAGTATCAAACAGAACGCTTACAGACATACTATGAATCTATAATGAGCCTCCGAAAATAGCCTTTCCTTTCTCCTGCACAACTGGCCTTGAAATTGCGGGCTTCAATACATAAACTTGACCCTTTCCATCTCTAGAAGGCTCCTTGCATTGGTTCTTATAATGGTTGATCTGATCACAATTAAAACATCAGATGTTCTTCTTCCTAAACATTTCTTTTCCTTTTTTCAATCCGACACTCATTAGCATAGTGTCCCTTCTTATCACATTTATAACAAACCACCTCAGCTTTTCCCTTCTTTTGTGCTCCTCCTTTCTGAGCATTCTTCTTCTAGAAAAACTTTCTTTTCTGGCCTTGTCCCCCCGGGACTCCTTCACCTTCTTCCTCAAGCAAGCTAACGCATCCACCTGTCTTAGCGCCATTTCTATCACTACATTACTTGGATGTAACCTCCTCCTACTTGGAGGCCCAAAATTAATGGTTGCGGATGATGCAGTCATTCATAATTATTAATCTTCGATGACCAAATGTGGTGGTGTTAGATTCATTGATACAAAGATCACAGAAAAATGTAAAAAATTTAACAATTCATAAACATATTTCCTCATTCAAATCAAAACAATTCATGTTCATTACATAATCCCTAATTCGTTAACCATGTTCAGCAAAATATGATTATTACAAATACGCCAAGAGCGACATATGAAGATGCCCCCTTGGTTTATTAGAGTATATAGTAAGGCTAATAAATATGCCTTTACGAACAAAACACACAACGGAAAGAAAACTCTAATTAACTATCTGCCTCCTCCACGCCTACGGAAGCTTTATTTGTCTAACAAGAAACTTGAAAACATTAAACCTCAAACTGCTCAAAATCAATTGAGTACCCAAGAGTTTAAGGGGAAAACAAAAACTTCGAGTTGGACATAAAGCCTGGTATAAATAATAATCTAACATCTCAATCCTAAAGCCTTTATAAAAACATATACTGTATTCATGCATCCACAATGGTTAAACATACATTTTCAAAATATTATGGTTATTTGCATACTTGAAAATAATTAACATTTCCTTTTAGTCTTTATGGGTTTACTAATAATCTTTATAATTAAAGAACACCATGTCCTATTCATAGTTTTCATGGGATCACTAAGAACATATAAGCTCTTACTAATTAACTTATTTAATTAATGGGGTCCCCCTGAACCTATTAGTTATTCTAATAACTAGTTACCTTATCCTAGTTTTCATGGGTTGACTAGGAACCTATGAATTTATCCAATAACTCACTTCACATCCTAATTTTCACAGGTTGACTAAGAACCTATTGATACATCCATTAGCCACTTGCTTATCCTAATTTTCATGGGTTTACTAGGAACCTATTGACTAATGTCAATCATTAGCCCGAATATATTTTACAAACCACTTAGCTCTTATTAGTCCTTAATACATAGTTTCCTTGGGTTAACTATGAACCTGTTAGTTTCCTCCAATAACTACTTAATCATAGTTTTCAAGGGTTTACTATGAACCTTTTGGTATACACAATTAACTACCTTATCATAGTTTTCATTGGTTTGTAACGATCCAGAATTTAAGTCATTCGATATTTGGATATTTAATTGATTTTAAATATTCAAAAGTTAATTTTATAAGCTGAATAACTTATATTTGAAATATAGTGATTTAATTGGATAATTAAATTATTGATTTAATATTTGAAATTGCATAAATAATAGAAATTTGAATTTAATGAGAATGAAAATGATTTGTAAAGTTGAATTAAATTTTATTTGAATTAAAATGATGTTAGAGAATTTTTAAAATTGAGTTAAAAGTTAAATTGTAGAAATTGAATAATTTAATATTTATTTAACATGTAAAAATATCCATTTTTCATATAGTCTTGGATTTCAACGAAACCATTTCATTGGATCCGCAATGTTATATTATTGTAGAATTTCAAATTTCATGTCAATCGGATTTACGGTTTGTCTAGGATAAGCTAAAACGCGTAGAAATTTGTTTAAGTAAAATTTAAATTTAAATAGTCAATTCGAAAACCTATCTTCCAAATACGATCGAATTAGCTTCCGATATATATTCCATTATGTTCGGAATTAGGGTAAAACATTATAAACACCAGGCGACACGCTTAGTATGGAGTTCGGAAAAAAATTTCGGATGAATAGTGTCGTGAAATTTTCTATAAAAGGCCAACTTTTATTCATTTTTACAAAACCCTAAATCAACTAGGGTAGGTCGCCATTCTTTATCATCAATGGTCGAAAATGCTCTAGTCTTTCCCCCTCAATATCTCTTCATCCTTACGAAAATGTTTTAACAACAACATTGAAGAGCCGGATGAGATCTTCAGATCAATACGGTTTTGATCATCATTGGAGCGATGTGATGGTCGAATTTCTATCGCAAAGTCACGTCGTTCATTAGCTATTTTTGATGTGGATCTGTAGTCGAGTTCATTGGTGTCCCGGTCGAAGGTAGAGTGGAGCACTGCGCACGTGGTGATGGCGTTGGATCGACCTCCGGTCGTCGTATGAATGCGCGACCATCGGGGTTTTGTCGCGTGCTTTGGGTTCGCGTGCTCGCGATTTTGAACCGGAAGTGGAAGAAGGGAAACGTGGCTCTGATCTATTGTATACGAAATCAAAGGCCGAGATTTTGATTGGTATTTATAAGAAAAAAAAAGAAATGTAAATTAATTTATGTATTATATAATGTAAACTTAAAAATTAATATCTTTGTCATACGCGGTCCGTTTTTGACGAAATGAGTTGCGTTGGGTCCGTATTGACGAGCACTACATTTTAGTGCTGGTTTGGAGTTGACTAGAGCTAGTGAAAATTTTGGGTAAAATTAAATGGCTGTTTAATTTTATTCGGAATAAAACACTGCAACTGCTATTGGAACCATTGTGAGTACAATTCACTCTTTCTAACTCACTGATAGTAAGAGAGAATAAATTTAATTTATGACGATTGATGATTGTTTGGATGATATATGACATATTATCTATATACTGATTGGTGTTTGGATATATTCCTACCTATTGGAGCAGATGAGGCCCTATGTGTTCCCGTGTATGAACGGATGACCCTTTTGTACGCGCGTCTGACTTGAAGCAGACATTGTACACATAATCTAATATGTATATTTGTTGCGGGTGACAGGTTGGAGGGATCCAACTAGATTCCTCACTATTATTCATTTATTTATAGATATTGTTATATATGTTGTTATCATGTGATATGTGATGTTTTGGATGCCGTGATTAACGTATTTAGTGCTGTTGCAGCATTGGTCCTATTTTTCGTAATTTAAAAATATTAAAGTGATGATTTCCAAATTAAAAAGGATTTTCAAGTGAATTTGGAAAATACGTATTATTGAATTTTTAAGTGTTAAAGAAATGTATTTATTTTTAATAAATAAAAGTTATAATTTTTATGTTATAAAAATTATGATTTAATATAATTGAAATGCGATTTTTGAAATATGAAATTGATTATTTTGTAAAATAATATTGGGATTTTTGACTTATTATAAGTGGCTTTTATATAAGATTTATAAAATTGAATTTTTATAAATCAAAATAATGGAATTATTAAGGAATTTTTATAAGTATTAAAATGGAGTCACAAATGGATTTTATAAGTGAATAAGATTTATAATTTGTGAAGTTATAAAAGAATAATTTTGTAAATATATTATTTATAAGTAATTAACTTATGAATTGGATTTTTGCATATAAATGAGATAAATAGAATTTGTCATTAAAAGGAATTTGTAAATTGAAGTTTTTATAAAATAGAAATGGAATTTATAAACATTGTTTTAGAAATCAAAAATCAATTTAATTTGATAAGTTAATTATTATGTTTATTAAAGGTATTATATCCACGATTTTGGACAATGGATAATCCTTTAATTAAATGTGTAATAGTAGTGAATTTGGTAAAGGGATTATATTCACTATTTTGGACAGTGGATTGTCCTTTAATAAATGTGTAGGAATATTGGATTTGGTAAATGAATTGTTTTCAGGATTTTGGGCAGTGAATAATCTTTTAAAATTAAATAAATATTTTTGGAAAGTGATATTGTAAATGGAATAAAACGGTTTGAAGATGTTTTAAAATGTGTTGAGTATCGAATAGATAGATTTTAATGTTCATTGTTGAAATAGACGTTTTTGAGAAATAAGAAAATGATGGACTATAACATTGTTGTTATAGTAAATGACTTTCGAAAGGAGATTCTTTGTATAGTATATGGGATTTATATATCTATCTTATTTTTGAATCCCTATACTAGTGATTTTGGGTTACCGTAACGATGTTTTATGCAACATTCGTTTTGACCCAAATGAATATGTTTAAGAAGAACGTTTTCCTTATAGAATAAAATATATACTTAATTCTGATTTAAATATATGTAGTATTTTCTAAGTGTTGAAAATAAAGAAATTTGTGAATATGCTTATATTGTTTAAATAAGTATATGGAAATGTTTTCCAATATTGAAATATTGAAACGGTTTTGAGAATATATTTTTTAAAGATAATTTGAAGTGAATATTTGGCAAGTGATTTAATTAATAAAAGTTTAATTAAAAGGACATAGTGATTGCTTATGGCGCTAAATATTTGATTGTTTGCTTTGATAGTTAAAAACCGACTATCAAATTTGGCCATTTTAGTTCCTCGACTTGATGTGGAACTATTTCGTCACACACTTAGTATGTAGCCTTCTCTATAGGCTTGATTATCGTTTAAGTTGAGGATGTTGATTCGTGTATTGCGGAGTATTACTCCAATATATCGTGCTTCCTTCTTGGCCCGAAGGATAGCAAGTTGAAAGTTGGAGACGTGATAAGTCTGTGAGATTTAGTTTATGTGTGAGATTGAGAAATACTTTTGCAGTGTTGGTGCGAAGAGACCGGGATCAGTTTATCCGAAAACCACTTCGAACCAACGTATATGCGTTCCATTTGTGCAGATTGTGACGATATTGATATTTAGGATTTTCATAGTGGGGGACTGCTTGTTGATCGTTTGGGGTTAAAATCCCAATATACATATTGTAGCAGTGGTCTCTTCATTATGAAATATCCAATGCAAGGACTATTCGCTACTAATCCTAGGGATTTCCCTACAGGATGTGGTGGGAAAGTACCTTTGGTTTGTCCTGTTCCTAGACAATTTGTATGGATTTTTGTCTGACATTGCATTTTCTACAGATTACGTATATTGGTTTTTATAAACGTACATCGGTGGTGGTGGAGAAGGCAACTTCTCTTAGCTTAACACCCTCCTTGAGACGTATGAGCTTAAGGGTTGTATTTTTGTGGAAGGTAATCAGTAGTCAACGAAACTGGTCATGTGGCATTCCAAGTGATGTGATATATGATATGTGAAAGGTAATCGATACCTCAGGCCTCACCAACAGGAAATGACCAAACAGGGTTAGATGCAACAGGACTAAGTGGGTCGCTCCCAAGTAGGGTATGATCGTCCTCTTCTAGATATATCTTTATACGCTATGACGTCGTGCATCTGATTATTGTGGTTTGTATGATAGAGGGCCATCTGTAAAGGTAGGTAACAACCGGAGGATGACATATTCGGTACCATCTAGTTATGGAGGTGGGCCGGTCTTGTGTTGGTAGAGGGAAGATGTTCTGTGCCTCGGGACATCCATCTAGAGGTGTGCTCATCAGAAGGTAGTCCGTTTACCTGATCATTTGTATGGAAATCCAAACCCCACTACGTACCTGCCATTTTGATTGTATTACCCATTTTGGGCTATATGCTGAAATTTAATCAATGTAACAATTTCGGCTATGATTAATATTATTTATATTCTAGACATTAGTATATTATCAGATGATTTGATACGAAATGTTTTAGTTATCGTAAGGTAAAAACATGTCCGTGTTTATGTGTGGACTTGTCTTACGAGATATTTTGTTTTGATAAAGGAAAAGTTTGGTAATTCAATAAATTCAGTTGAGTGTGTTTCTCACGCTGGTTTACCAGACTGAACCGTGCGTTCTTCCTTTTCAATGCTCGGGTCAGACCGAGTATATTTACTGGTTCAGATTTGGTGCTTTTGGAGCTTCAGTAGGAGAGTTGGAGATCTTCATTTTCGTATACACGTATCGGTTTTGTTTATCCGCTATGCTTAGTTGTTGTATATTATCGGTAATTATGGGGACATGTTATTATAATTGTCTAGGTTGATAACTATTGATTGATTGTTGAACTATGAATGATGTATGTATATACAGTTTTTGTTTTGTAAAGATCACTGATATGATATTATATGTTTTCCACTGCGATGTGAGATTCTGTATTGTTCTGTTTTGTCTTTTCTTCGCTTCTTTTATTCTCTCTTCTTTTCTTTCTCTTGACTTTCTGTCAGTCTATGCTTTTTGGGTCGGACATGTGTGGTTTATTGTTGATTCAAAGGGTATCAGATTTGCGGGTCATCATAGGTTTACTATGAACCTTTTGGTATACATCAATAACAATAATGTTTAGGCATCCTATAATTTTGGTCGCCTTGACTCCACGGATGCAATTCTACTCATTTAGGAGTTTAAGTTATTTTATATTCACTATTGAGTTAACCTAAATGGTTCTTTTACCCCTTTCCCCAAAATACAATTATGTGTTATCATGTGATGCTCATATTTAAAGAAGCAAACCACAATTTAACAATACCACTCCCGTGTGGTTAAGGTCCTTGAATTACATTTCATCAAAACATAGTTAACACCGTTTAACTCATATTTTTATCAAGGCAATACTTCTTCAAAGTTTTATACTTAAAGTCATTACAAAACTCCTTTATATAAGCCGTGGGTTCTCCTTAAAATTTTTAGAGTATGTGTCTCAAAACCTTTCGAAATCATTGAAAAGGAAACCTTTCGAAAAATTTATAAAAAATTAAAAACCTTTTAAAACCTAACCTTCGACGTTGTCGATAGGTCTACTAAATCCTTTCAAAATCAAACATTTCGACCTTGTCGAAAGACCTTCAAAATAACCTTTTGAATCCAAACTTTCCGAAACCATTGAAACCAATCAGTAATTCAAACCTTTCGAAAGCATTCAACTCTTAGAATAAAAACCTTTTCAAGACTTATTGGGTTCAATTTAAACATACTGACAATTCTCTCTTAAAACCTTACGACTACATTAGAACAATCTTTTGACTTTGTCGAAAGTTCTGCTTCGAAAACCTTAAAACATTTCATTTAAAACAGTAGGCCTCCGCCTTTAAAACAACTCTTAAGAAAGCTTGGTTTATACTTTAATTGTAAAACAAAGGAAAATCATATAAGTCAAAAGCTCTCTTTTGAAAGCAGTGGAGATGCAGCTAATTTTTAAAGCAAGTAAACCTTTTGTCTTTGTCAAAAGCAACAACTTTAAAAGGTTGGAAAAAGCAGAAAGTACCTTTCGACTGTGTCGGAAGGCTTCAAACAAAACCATGTTTAGTGTCAGTAACCTGTCAACTGTGTCGAAAGGTATACAACCTTTATTTAAACATTTGATCTGGTTGAAAGCAACTAAGTCAACTTATTCGAAAACAAAGCAGGCAATCTTTGGTTTATAAAACAAACATACCCCAACCTCTTTTGGCAATCAACCTTTCGACTAAATACCCTTCTATATTGTTCAATTCATTACTTACCGAGTAACTTAATACCCTATGCATTGAACTTTGACCTTGTTGAGAGCTAGCTAACGGACTATGTCAGAAGGTATGATTCTTAAACTGGCTGGAACATGCTAAAATTATGATTTCTTTGTTGTTAACTTAACAATATTACTTTTCAACTAATCTTCCTTTATTGTAAAATTCCTATTGGTTAACAAATACTTTCTAGAAAAATGCTGCCACTAATATCAGAATTTAAATAATAATTTTATTTTATAAATTTCCCCTTCTCCTAAATTAAATATATAAAACATTCAAGTCCTATACCTTAATTTTTTTATATATTCATCAAGACACTTAGGAAAAATCTGGAAAAATTCCAAAAAATCTATTTTAATATGTTTTCCGACATATAAATATTTCAAACCCAAATAATTGTTATTTTAGCCATAAATAATTTATAACCCAGTAAATCATTTTCTTTACTAGAAAATTAATATAAAAACCATCTTAATTCCGAAAATTATGAAAATTGAAACCCATCTTCAAAATCAGGATTTCTATAACACAAAATTTTCTCATGCCATTTAAAAATCACTTCATCTCAGTTTTACCCTAAAACTATATATATCTACTCTTTAAACAACCTTGTTTAAACCATACATAAATCAAAATCAAGCATATCATCATTTAATATATTATAATACAAATTTATTCTAAAATCTAAAACCTTATGATATTAAAATGAAAATAGATATGTAGAAATTATTATTCACCTTTGATTGGATAAGGAAATTGAAGTATGGTTGAGATTGATTCCTTCTAACTTGAATCCTAAGCTTTACGTTGATTTTGTCTTCTTTTCTTCCTAATGACTAGCTTTGCTTTCCTCTCACGTTTTTTTTTTTGAGATAAAAATTAATGTGCATGACTAAGGGGATAGTATAAGGGTGGGAAATATGAGCGGCTATATACCCTAATGCCCTTGTGTTCTATTACTTAATCTTTTTCCTAAGATCATTTGGTTTAATTAAGCACGACCACCTAGCTTATTAATCGACCTCAGTCTCCTTATCTACAATATACTATTTAATTTATTCTAATTAAATCTCTTGAATAATTTCTACGACGACCCAGAATTTTTGGATATTTGAAATTGGTATATTTAATTGATTTAAATATTTAAGGATTAATTTCTAACTTGAATTTCAAATATCACCATTTAATTGGTAATTAAATTATTGAAGTTAATAATTGGAAATTGGGTAAAATAGTGAATCTTGGTTTTAAGATTGTTAAAAATATTTCAAAGGCCTATAAAATTTATATTGTTCATACTGAAGATAATACAACCTTTAGAATTGAACTTGAAAGAGATTTGTTCAGTTTTAGAAAAAATAACATATGTTGTTTAAATTGATATTTAAATAGCCTTCCGAGGCACAGTCTCGGATTTCGACGAAACTAGTTCCATTTGATCCGTAATATTGTATTATTATCGGATTTCAATTTTCGTAGTGTTTGGAGTTGTTGTGTGAGCATACGATATATAAACGCGCTAAAATTTATATCGAAAATTTAATATAATAACTGGGTTCAAAAAGCTATCTTCTCCATACGATCGAATTGGGACTCGTAATCTGTTCCATTGCGTTCGAAATAGGGGAAGAACATTAGAAACTCCAGGCGGCACGTGTCATTAAGGATTCAGGATTTTGAGGCACCAAAATGAGATATTTTTTTAAAATATAAAAATATAAATGTTAAATCAGCAGCCACCCTATATTGTCTTTAGCCAAATTATCTCTGTTAGAAGTTGACCTATACCTGACTATGTCGCTCCTCCTTGTTTAAAGAATCACGACCTTCTTCTTTTTCTCTCCTCTCAACAAAATCAGATTCAGATAAGAGAAAAATATCAAGGCCGAACGCACTCGTCCCTCTTCTTTTCCTTTAATCGAAAATTTCTATTGTGAATTTTGCTTTCCTCCTTCCTCAATTCGAAATCGGCAGCCTTCTTTCAATTCGAGATTGAACGAAATCATCAATGGATCGATGATCGAATTGGGAGATCGCGAGCTTGGATTGGGAAGCAGCGGCGATCGAGCATGCGAGAGGTACAAGATTGGTGGTTCTCAGGTTCTCGCGATGGCTTCGGGTCGAGGCGCGCATGCATGAAGGTGGAAGCTAGTGCTAGAATTAGAGGAGAAGTTTGTGTTTTCTTTGGAGCCGGAGTTCGTGGTTAGCTGGCAGTTGATGGTGTGCGTGCGGCAGTGACTTAAGCAGGAGGTGGTAGCCAGGGTGTCGATCTAGTCAGTGAGGTATTCCCGACTTTTGTTCCATTTTCAATTAAACTTAATGTTTGGACATGCATATATTCATTAGGCATATACATATTAATTTTGAATCAGAGGAAGAAAAATAAAATCTTAATAACTCACGCTAAAGTCAAGTTTTATATATATTTGTGCAGTGACTGAAAATGTATGTATATATACAGATTTATTTTCAATTTATATATGTATACAAATAAGAAAATACTTTATAATAAGGTATATATAATATCTGTTTTTTTCAATTTATAGATTTTTATTCACCTAGGTATTTATATATACGGTAATGTATAAATGTAGTTTTTTATATATAAACAGGAAATTTATTTATATAGATAAAACTGGAAAAAAAATTCATAAAATAGAAATTTTAAATGTTGAAGGAATTATATAAAAAAATGTTTAACTAGCTTGTTAAATATCTTTGTTTCTAAAAGATCTTTAAAAAGGAAAATTTGTTTACCATTTAAATTGTTTGTTTAACATTAAATCATTTATAAATGGGATAAATGGTTTGATTATTTCGAATATTAATAAAATCACATAATTTTTATTCATGGTTTGGAATTTGAAAGAGAAACAAGCTGGTCTGGAGTGGATTGCAAAACAAAGATAAATATGAGTTAATCTCACTCATCTGGATTTAATTTAAATTTAAATGGTTAAATTTAAATAATTGGTTGAATGATTGAATTGATTTGATGTGCTATATTATATAAAGTAGTATATAGTATATATTGGAGTGATTGATTTCCCGCATTATATAGGGAATGAGACCCTATGCGCCGCATAATAGCGGATGATGTTATATTAATCCCATATACCGCGATATTCCACCTCGAAGTAGAATTGGTATTTTATGTTGTGCTAACATCTGTGGATGCAGGGAAACAGGTTGGAGGAATCGAACTGGATTCCTCAAAAATATTTAGATTGTTTAATATTCTGTGTTATGAATATTTGATATTCTATGATGAATTATATTTATAATTGGAATATTGAATATTGAATGCTATGGTTTGCTTGGATATATTTCGGTACACTGAGTTATCAAAATATATAGAATTGAATTTTTGAAAAGAAAATTAAAGAGTGAATTTTTAAGTAAACAATTATAGAGAATTTGAATAAAAATAAGAATAAATTGTAAAGGAATAAAAGTGATTTTTAAAATCCTAATAAATAAGTTTCGAGTATGAAAAAGGGATTTTGAATAAACAAAAAAATAATGAATTTTAAATTTAAGTGATATTATTTAAAGGAATAAAGGATTTATTTTAAAAATTCAAGTTTTAAATTTATTGAAATAGATAAAGAAGGAATTTATTTCAAAATGGAGTAAATTGGAAATCAATTTGAAAATTGATTTAAGTGTTTGAAATTGGAAATTTAAAGGGGAATGCGACTATGGAATTTATAAACTGGGTTTATAAAAGTGAAGTAATATATCAGTGGATATTTGGAAGAATAAATTCACGATGGGAGTTTATTAAAGGAATGGGAAAATTTGTTTAAAAATAAATAGAGATTTATTTTCAAAGGATGCGAAGAGAAGTATATTTCCCTGGATAGCCAAGTACGTTTCAAAGTAAATTTTTATATATAAGTTAAAAGCTTTAATGTTGTTTTAAAAAGCATGTTCTAGAAAATTTATTATTTCTAAATTTTTAAATTCTAAAGTAAGTATTTTTCAAATCTATTATCGTTGTAATTATTTAAAGGTGACTTGGTATTTTGTTTTAAAAGAGAAAATCTAGTTTATATTTTATAAAGTAACCTCATTTTAAATATTCCTAAAGCATATATTTTTAATAAAGTATTGAAGTAGTTTTCAATCTAAATGTTTAAGTATATTTATAATAAAGTGCTTTAAATTATTTTAAAAATCTAAAGTTTTTTTTCTTGGTGTTTTCAGTGGAAATAGATATTTGGATATTTATTTAATGAGAAAAGTGTGGTTTTAAAACTGTTTTCAAAGGGTTGGAAAGTGGAAGTATATCTTGCGAAGATATTTTGAGGTTAATAAATAATTTGGAAAATTATTTATGTTTGATGGTTGTTTGTAATGTTAATTGATAATTAAATAACTGATTATCAATATTTTGCCAATGCGCAGATCGTTTCGAAGAGATCGTGATCGGGATTAATTTCTTGAAAACTATTTCGATCCGGTTTGTACGTTTTCGTGAGGAAGACGAGGTTGGATTCGAAGGTGGAGCAGTGAAGTGCAAGGGCTAGTCGCTACTAATCCTAAGGATGATTCCAAAATGGATGTAGAAGGAGTAGTGCCTTCGGTTCCGTTCGAACCTGGGACAGACTTGTATGGATGAATGCTTTCAGAACATCGTCAGGTGGGCGATGAGCATTCTAAGAGATGTGTTCTAAAAAGGTAACGCTTAGCCTCAAGCGTCATCAAACAGGAATGACTGAAAATCAGGGGTTACGCCGCAAGGCTAGGTGGGTAGCTCCCATTAGGGTGAGGTCATCCCTGTCTAGATGTCCCTTTTAATTCGGCTTAATTGTGCGGTTGCTGATCCCAACCGTGGGGTGATCTTACTCGGGATTATCCAGTAAGGGGATGTCCCGGCCTTATGTTGCAGGGGATTGGGAGTAATCCTCATTACAGTGATCTAGGCTACATACTGTGACAGGCCGTACCCCAGTGCATAGTCATTAGTTGGAAATCCATTCTCCCTACGTGCTTGTACGATTTTGATTATGCCCAACTATTGTTGAAACGTGAGATGCAAGCATTTCAGCTAGATTCTATTTTACTTTCTTTTGACACTATTATAATATCAGAGGATTTTAATAAAAAGTGTTTTGGCTATCGTAAGGTAAAACCCGACATATTTATTTATGGCGTGGTCTTACGAGATGCTTTTGTTTTCAAAGGATTTTGAAACATTAATTAATCAGTTCGAGTGTGGTTTTCTCACGCTATTATTCCAGACTGACTCGGGTGTTATTTAACTATAATGCTCGGGTCAGACCGAGTATTAAAGAATATAGGAAAAGATGCTGTGGTGCTCAGGAGATGAGCTGGATAGCGATACGTACTTCCGTATTTGTGTTGAATATTCCGCTGTGTATTCAGATTGTGAGGACAGGTTATGATTACTGTCCAGTTGCATGTTATGTATTCTTTGATGATGTATGTATAAAACAGATATAGATTTCTTTGTGTAAAAATCTGTTATTATCTATTATATTTTATTCCACTGTGATGGTAAGATTCTGATGTTGTTTTCTATTTTCTTCTTCTACCTCTTCTTCTTTAACCCAGTTGGTTCGTTTTTCCGCTCATCTTGAGTTGATTGATGGAGAATAGTGTCGAATTAAGGGGTACAGGTTTGCGGGCTATTATAGTGGTATCAAAGCTGAAGGTTAAGCGAGAACCTTGGCTCTGGTGAGGATTACTCATTTAATAGAGTACATAGTACTCTAAAATGAGTTTGAGCGTATTAATAGATATGAGTGCGTATTTGTTAGTGAATATAAAAATTGTTTTATATTGTGTTCACTTATCGGTTGAGTGTTTATGGATTCTGGTCGATATGTGGAATGTCATGTTATCGATAGGAATTTCTAAACTCTTAAACAAGATAAACCGACATAGTATTGTTTTAAATAGGGTAAATGAAATAATTTTACCCAAATTATTTTTGTATATAGCGGAAATAATTTTTTTCATAAATTATTATAGTTATATATATATGGATGCTTGGTTGTTAGGAATGATGATATTAAATTATTATCATTGTTGTGTAAAATTGAACAAGATATTGAATTTATAACTAAAGCTAAGGAATAAATTCATATATAAAGGAAATTTGTAAATGTAAACTGTAAATTTGATTTATAAATTAAAATGGAATAAAATTCCAGCGTGATATTTGAAAATAGATTGAAAGAATTTGAAATTCTGAAATTTTGAAAAAATTGATTTCCTTTGAGTTTGAAAATGGTTTTCAAAGGCTTTGGAGAAATAATGGTGATATTATTTGGAAAATATTTTTGAATTGGATATGAAATCTAGTGAGATTTGGGAATCAAAAATATTTGAAAATATTTAAAAGAGATAAAAGCATTGAACTCTTTCGGTCGCTGGAAAATAACTTCGGTGATGACTGCAGCATCATCGATGTTTATTTTCGAGTTTCCAAGAGAGGAATTGCTACCAAATTGTTTTGAATTGAAATTGTTTGCAAAAGTTGGGTTGATTTTAGAAATGCAAGGGATTTTGGATATAATTGATTTCAAATGATTTTAGAAATACTTAAGTGATTACTGAAAACTCTGGAATTGGTTTAAAATGTTTCGAGTGTCTAAGTAATGGTTTAAACTCTGGAGGTTTAACTAAAAATGTTTATGGATAATAAAAAGGTTTGGAAATTTCTAAAGTTTGAAAATTTCCTGGAATGAAATTAACTTGTAAAAAGTTAATAAAGTTAGAAAGGTAATACAATTAAATAAAGTGAACTTAAGAAGGTTAGTAAAGTGGAATTGAAAAATATAGTTTGAGTGGAGTAAAAGAACAAAGTTCTAAGAATTAAAAATTTATTTGAATTTGAAATAAATTAGTAAATGGAGCTAATTTAAAATGAGTATGGAAAGGAAATAAGTTAGAAGAGTAAGTCGAATTAAATGAACTTAAGCTAAGTCTAATAATATTGTGATTAGATTTGAATTAAAGTGGAAATATAATTGAGATGAAATTGTATCATGTGGTGGATACGTTAAATGAAATTAAGTTCTTACTTAATAAAATTTGAATGAATGGTGTGAAGTCGAAAGAATAGTAGGAGGTTAGATTTAACTAGAGTTTAGTTAAATAAGATTTAATGGAAATAAATAGATTTCGATGGCTCATAAAAGAATTGAGAACCCATTGAATAAAAATATATATACTTGGCTAAATTAAATATATAATCTCGGTTTAAAAAGTAAAATGTAAATGGGATTGATTGTAAATGGAGGAAAGTATGGATATAAATAAGTTGTGACTTATAAAACTTAGAAGTAGAATAAATAAGCCAAAATAAAATTGTTTTGAATTTTGGGAAATGAATAAAAATCCCAAACTTGAATTATAAAATAGATTGAACTCAAGAAAATTAAGTGAAGTGATTTTTGAAGGAAAAAAAATCAAATATCGAATTAAAAATGGGGAATGAACTAATTTGAATAAATTAGTTAAGTGAGTGTGTTAATGGAATTATGATTGGTTGGATAAAAATTGAATTATGAGTGAAATGTAAATAAATTTCCTATATATGGCACTTACATATTTAAAATTAAGTAAGTACAAGTACCGGATGACCGTTTGGCTGGATTTTGGTCGCGCAAATTGCTAAAATAATAAGCCGCTTGCTTAAAAATGATAAATAAAGGTACGCCTACGCAATAAAAATAGGAAATATGAACTGTTTTTATTTTTCCGACCGTATGGGTCGATGTATATATATTTATATCTCTTGTCAAAATGCAAAAGCTCCTCCTTACAAAGGAGACTGCCAAAAATTTTCGAAAATTTTAGGAGTTAGAAATTTTTTTGAAAATTTTTAGAAAAATTTTTGTTAGCGACAAAACGACTTCAAATTGGAAATTAAATTAATTATCGGATGAAACTAATTTAAAATAATGATATGAATCAAATATAAATGGAAGATAAAAATTCAATATTCAGAGTTGAAGATAAATTGAATTCATATGGAAATGGGACAACCAATTTGAATAGAAGTAGATATCAACTAAAGTGGTGAAGTGAAAATCAATATAAGAAGCATATAAAATACTTATATTGAACTTAAGAAGAAATGGTAGAATTCTTAAGTAATATGGGTGTCAGGAGAATATATTGAATATGCATTTGAATGAAGATTTAATAAAAATATGTGAAATGATAAGCGTTGATAAGTGAATAGAAATCAAAATGAATGTGAATAAAAGAGAATTGATATAGCTGATGATCAATAGATATAAATATGTAGGATGTACGTATATTATTTTATTCGCATAGCAATTTGATCCAGATCCAAGCATAGAATTTTGAGATAGTTATATCGATCCGAATTAGGATTTTTCACTCCATTTTCGACGGCGAACCCTAGATATGGATTTTGATTGATTTTGGAAATTCTCTATCATAGTTATGACTATGCAAGGAGAATGACGGTTTCTGATCAAGAAACCAGATCTGAGTCTGCACTAGGAAGTCGGGTGGACAATACTAGTTCGGAAATGAAATTGTGAGATCGAGTAAGCGATCGAATTCAGTATTGCGTACGAATGATATAGGTACATCGTACGCGCTTAAATGGAATGAATATTGAAAATTTTGGAAAGAAATGTATAAAATGATTTTGGAATCTGTAGTTGGATATGGTTAAATTAGATATACAGGTATATAAAGGCAAAGGATAAATGGATGTTTGATTTTCAATGATAAATTTGAATTGGGCAACATTGAGGTATGTGTTTAAAATCTGTATGAAATTTGATGATTTTCTGGTCTAGCCACTTAGCCTTTTGTTTTCTTTTTGAAATTTGGGGCCCGTAGAGGCATTTTATAGTAGTACCGAGCTAGCCGTGCAATGGGGACGCTGGCGAAATTTTTCAAAACTTTAGGGAGTTAGAAAATTTTTGAGAAAATTTGATAATTTAAA
This sequence comes from Allium cepa, assembly GCA_030765085.1. Classification (NCBI taxonomy): domain Eukaryota; kingdom Viridiplantae; phylum Streptophyta; class Magnoliopsida; order Asparagales; family Amaryllidaceae; genus Allium; species Allium cepa. Next base: position 908,713,972 of record CM060938.1, on the reverse strand, counting down.
ATTTGGTTTTAAACTTAAATTTGAATTGTTGAGTAGGTGATAATGTTTGGAACTTATGGATGAGTTTGGAGGGTTAGTAAGAGTGTTAATGTGTCTTTAATTAAGAGATTTGTTTTGGGAAATCTTGGAAACTGTTTGGATAGGGAATAGTAACGGGTTATGGACTATTCCTCTTAACTAGTAATTTTAGGGACGAAATTCTTTTATGGGGGAAGGAATGCGACGACCCGAAATTTTTGGATATTTGAAATTGGTATATTTTATTGATTTAAATATTTAAGGATTAATTTCTAACTTGAATTTCAAATATCACCATTTAATTGGTAATTAAATTATTGAAGTTAATAATTGAAAATTGGGTAAAATAGTGAATCTTGGTTTTTAAGCTTGTTAAAAATATTTAAAAGGCTTATAAAATTTATATTGATCATACTGAAGATAATAGAACCTTTAGAATTGAATTTGAAAGTAATTTGTTCAGTTTTAAAATAAAATAAAATATGTTGTTTAAACTGATATTTAAATAGCCTTCCGAGGCACAGTCTCGGATTTCGACGAAACCAGTTCCATTTGATTTGTAATATTGTATTATTATCGGATTTTAATTTTCGTAGTGTTTGGAGTTGTTGTGTGAGCATATGATATATAAACGCGCTAAAATTTATATCGAAAATTTAATATAATAACTGGATTCAAAAAGCTATCTTCTCCATACGATCGAATTAGGACTCGTAATCTGTTCCTTTGCGTTTGAAATAGGGGAATAACATTAGAAACACCAGGCGGCGCGCCTCGTAAAGGATTCAGGATTTTGAGGCACCTAAACGAGATATTTTTTAAATATTAAAATATAAATGTTAAATTAGCAGCCACCCTATATTGTCTTTAGCCAACCTATCTCTCTTAGAAGCCGACCTATACCTAACTATGTCGCTCCTCCTCGTTTAAAGAATCACGACCTTCTTCTTTTTCCCTCCTCTCAACAAAATCAGATTCAGATAAGAGAAAAATATCATGGCCGAACAAAATCCCACCTCCCTCCTCCTTTCAGTTAAATTGAAACATAAAAAAAACTATCTCGTTCCAGTCAAACGAAAAATTTAATGGCCGAATGAGGGAAAGAGAAATCGATGGACTCATCCCTCTTCTTTTATTTTAATCGAAAATTTCTATTGTGAATTATTCTTTCCTCCTACCTCAATTCAAAATCAGCAGCCTTCTTCCAATTCGAGATCGAACGAAATCATCAATGGATCGATGCTCGAATGGGGAAATCGCGAGCTTGGATTGGGAAGCAGCGGAGATCGAGCATGCGAGAGGTACAGGATTCATGGTTCTCAGGTTCTCGCGATGGCTTCGGGTCGAGGCGCGTGTGCATGAAGGTGGAAGCTAGTGCTAGAATTAGAGGAGAAGGTTGCGTTTTATTTGGAGCCGGGGTTCGTGGTTAGCTGACGGTTGATGGTGTGCGTGCGGCAGTGACTTAAGCAGGAGGCGGTAGCCAAGGTGTCGATCTAGTCAGTGAGGTATTCTCGACTTTTTTTTCATTTTCAATTAAACTTAATGTTTGGACATACATATATTCATTAGGGATATACATATAAATTTTGGATCAGAGTAAGAAAAATAAAATCTTAATAACTCACGGTAGAGTCGAGTTTTATATATATTTGTGCAGTGACTGAAAATGTATGTATTTATGCAGATTTATTTTCAATTTATATTTGTATACAAATAAGAAAATAATTTACAATAATGTATACATAATATCTATTTTTTTTTCAATTTATAGATCTTTATTCACCTAGGTATTTATATATACAGTAAAGTATAAATGTAGATTTTTATATATAAACAGGAAATTTATTTATGTAGATAAAACCGAAGAAAAAAAAATTCATAAAATAGAAATTTTAAATGTTGAAGGAATTATATAAAAAAATGTTTAACCAGCTTATAAATTATCTTAGTTTCTAAAAGATCTTTAAAAAGTGTGACGACCCGGAATTTTCGAGCATTTAAAATCTGAATATTTAATTGATTTTAAATATTCAATAGAGTAATATTAACTTGAATTATAAATATCACAATTCATTTGATAATTTAACTATTGAATTAAATAATTTGAAGTTGGGTGAAATGTTGAATTTGGGGTTTTAAGCCGGTTTAAAATGATTTGAAGGTTTATAAAATTTATATCGAGGATATTGAAGATAGTAAAAGTGTAAAGAATTGAATTTGGAAGTGTTTGTTCGATTTTGAAATTTTATCGTTTTAAATTGAATTTAAAAATAGATTTCCGAGGCACAGTCTTGGAATTCCATGAAATCAGTTCCAATGGATCCGTAGTATTGTATTATTATCGAATGTCAAATTTCGTAGTAATTGGAGCAGTTGTGTGAGCGTACGATATATAAACGCGTTGAAAATTTACATCGAAAATTCTATTTAAATTCTATTTATATATTCACGTACTATCCCTATCAGCTGCCTTCTTTCAAATCCTTGTCTCCACTCGTACATTACATCATCATCGTGTCGTTATTTCGCTTATCATGCAAGCTTCATCTCCCTTAAATAAAATTCACCGAAGCCCCCTTCATAATGGAATACTCAGAGAACTAAATTAAAAGAAAATATAAAGCCTTAATTCCTCAAATCAAAACCATCAGTTAAAAAAAGGGGCCGAGCTTTTCAAATGGATTTCTCTTCTCTAGCGATTCAATTTCGCAAATGGGAAATGGGTTACGGGTCGCGGCGGTCGAAGAGGCATCGGGAAGAAGTACGCAAGGGAGTTAGGGTTTTCGAGCATCGTGTTCGTGGTAGTCGCGTATGCGAAGGCGAAGAAGGAATCTTGGGTGGTCGGCGAGTTCGTGTCGCGAGATGTTGGGGCGCGTGGCTTCACAAGCGACCAAGGTTTACAATCGAGGGATGTAGGCGCGTGGGGGATGTCGGCATCGTCGACGAACGTGAGGCAAGAGCTCGGGGGTGGGAATGGGGATCTAGTGATTCACGAGGCTCGAATTAAGGAAGGTAGCCGCGAGATCGATCTGGGAGTTTTGGTGGAAAGAGCGTCGAGTTCGGTCTCGTTCAGAGCTGTGATGATATTTTATCTTGTTCGATTTTGAGGTAAAACTAGTTTAAACATTTGTATTTATTTATTTACTTAATCAAGCTGTTGATTTCCTTTTCGTTCATCAGAGGATTTAAATTGCAATATGATAACAATTCGGGTTAATAAAAATATGTATATACTGGTAAAAAATAAGTTTAAATTTTATATAAGATTTTAGGAAAAAAAATATAAGGATTTATATTGGAGATTTGACTGATATAAATTGTTTTTATATGCAGTTTTAAAATGAAAATAAGATAATTTTATATGCCTTTTAAATCTGCTAGTTTATTTTAAAATTATGTATTTAGGATGATTAGTTTAGTTAAATAACCTGTCAAATTTATTTTAGTTATTAAGAAAGTATTTAAAGTAAATTTAGTTCAAATTTAACTCATTAGCCAATTGAATTATAAAATAATAATAATATAAATATCTACATTTTAAAACGTTACTAATTTATTTTAAATAATGGATTTAGTGATTAATTTGTTTTATTAATCTAATTGAGTTTCTAAAAGATTTTGGAAGGAGAATCATTAGTTTAAATTACAAAGTTAGTTAAGTAAATCTATTAAATGATAATTAATTGTTTGATCGATTTAAATATTAATAAATCCTATAATGTTTATTCAACGTCCAAAATTTGGGAAGAGCAAGCCGATTAGGATCGGATTGGCAAATTAGAAGTCAAAGGTGAGTTAATCTCACTCAATTAAATATAAATTTAAATGACTAAATTTAAATAATTGTTTGAATGGTTAAATTGTTGGATGTGTTATAATATGGCATATTTTGGAATTGGCATATTATATTGTGCTAACATCTGTGGGTGCAGGGAAAACAGGTTGGAGGGATCCAATTGGACCCCTCAATATTTATTTAATATTCTCTGATGTGATTACTTGATATTCTATGATGAATATATTGGAGTATTGAATGTTATGATTTGATTGGATATATTTGGGTATAATGAATTACCAAAAATATATAAATTGGGTTTTGGAAAGAAAATAAAGGAAGTAAGTTGTAAACGAAATAATCTTAGAAAATTTAATAAAATTAGAATGAATTGAAAAGAAATAGAAATATGTTAAATACTAATAAATAACTTCGAGTATGAAAAGAAAGGGGTTTGAATAAACAGTAATTAATGAATTGTAAAATTATGTAATATTAATTTAAATGAATAAAGGATTATTTTAAAACTTAAAGTTTTAAATTTATTTAAAGGAATAAGAAGTAAATTGAGAAATCTAAATTGGTATTTCAATTAAAAGATTTTTGAATAAATGAAGTAAATTGGAAATCAATTTGGGAATTGATTTAAGTGTTTGAAATTGAATATTTGGAAGAATAAATTCTAGGTGGGAATTTATTAAAGAAACGAGAAAATTGTCTAAAAATAAATAGTGATTTATTGTTAAAGGTTGTGAAGAGAAGTATATTTCTTTGGATAGCCAAGTACGTTTTCAAAGTAAGTTTTTAAATGAAATAAAGGTTTTAATGTTGTTTTACAAAGTATGTCCTTGGAAATTTATTATTTCTAAATGTTTAAATTCTAAAGTAAATATTTATTCAAATCTATTACCGTAGTAATAATTTATAAAGAGTGACTTAGTAATTCTGTTTTAAAGGTGAAAACCTAGTTTATATTTATAAAGCAACCTTATTTTCAAATATTCATATAGTATATCTTTAATAAATTATTGAAGTAGTTTTAATTTAAATATTGTAAAGTAAATTCTAAAGCAAGTAATTATTAATCTATTATCGTAATAATTATTTAAAGAGTGATTTGGTATTTTGTTTAAAGAAGAAATCTAATGTATGGTTATAAGGTAACCTTATTTCTGGAGTATTATTTTAAATTAAGTACTAAAGTAATTTTTCTATATTAAATGTTAAATATATTTTACAATAAAGTGTTTTAAATTATTTTTAAAATCTAAAAGTTTTGTGCTTGGTAATTCCAGTGGAAATAGAAATACTTCGAATTTATTCTGAGAAAGGCAGATAGTTTTAAAAACTGTTTTCAAGGAGTATGAAAAGTGAAAATATATCTTGTGAAGATATTTTTGGGATAAATAAATAATTTGGGAAATTATTTAGTGTTGGATGGTTGTTTGTGAATATAAATTGATAGTTAAATAACTGACTATCAATATTGGCCAAATGCGTTGATCGTTTCCAAGAGACCGGGATCGAGATTTATTTTCGAAAACCACTTCGATCCAGTTTGTACGTTTCGGGAAAAACGATTTTGGATTCGAAGATGGAGCAGTGAAGTGCAAGGGCTAGTCGCTACTAATCCTGAGGATATTTCCAAAATGGATGTAGTAGGAATAGTGCCTTCGGTTCCGTTTGAACCCGGGACGGACTTGTATGGATGAATGCTTGCGAAACATCGTCAGGTGGACGATGGGCATTCTAAGGGATACATTATAAAAAGGTAATGGTTAGCCTTAAGCATCATCAAATGGGAATGACTGAAAATCAGGGTTTATGCAGCAAGGCTAGGTGGGTAGCATCCAAGCAGGGTGAGGTCATTCCAGTATAGATGTCCCTTTTTATTTTGGCTTATTGGGCTGTTGCCGATCCCAACCGTTGGGTGATCTCACTCGGGATTATCCAGTAAGGGGTAGTCCCGTTCTTTGTTGTAGGGGAGCGGGCGTACTCCTCGGTACGGTGATCTAGGCCCCGTACTGTGACAGGTGGTACCCCAGTGCCTAGTCATTAGTTGGAAATCCATTCTCCCTACGAGCCTTGTACGAGTTTTTTTTGTATTACCCACTCTGTGACTAGTGGCTGGAATTTAATGAATGTAACAATTTTGGCTATTTTATAAGTATTTGTATATAGACCCTATTATAATATCAGAGGATTTCTATAAAAATTGTTTTAGCTATCGTAAGATAAAAACCCGACATGTTTATTTGTGGCGTGGTCTTACGAGATGCTTTGTTTTCAAAGGATTTTTTTGAAAGTTTAATAATCAATTGAGTGTGGTTTTCTCACGCTGGTATTCCAGACTGACTCGGGTGTTATTTAACTGTAATGCTCGGGTCCGACCGAGTATTATAGAATACAGGATATGATGCTGTGGAGCTCAGAAGACGAGCTGGATGATGATACGTATATCCGTACTTGTTTTATATATATATTCCGCTGTAATTGAGTTGCTGTGTATCCATTTGTATGTTGATGTTGAGCTGTGATTGATGTGCTCTGATGATGTAATACATAAACAGATATATTTGGTTTTGAGTAAAGACCATTATTATCTATTATATTTTATTCCGCTGCGATGGTTAGATTCTGATGTTGTTTTCTATTTTCTTCTCCTACCTCTTCTTCTTTAACCCAAATGGTTCGTGTTTCTGTACAACTTGAGTTGATTTTAGTAGAATAGGTGTTGACTCAAGGGGTACGGATTTACGGGCTGTTACAGTTGGTATCAGAGCTTAGGTTGGTGATAACCTTGGCTCTGGTGGGAATTACTCATAAAATAGAGTCTATATTACTCTAGAATGAGTTTGAGCGTATTAATAGATATGAGCGCGTATTTGTTAGTGAATATAAATTATTTTAATATTGTGTTGATTGGTTTATTGGGTCATATGAACCTTCGTCGATACAGTCTGCGCAACTGTATTGAAGGGATTTCTAAACACTTGAATAGAACAATTGACACGGTATTGTTTTAAATGTGGGTAAATGAAATAATTTTAACCAAAAATATATTTTGATATAAAGAAAAGTTTTCTTAAACTATTTAGCTAATATATGGTTGCTTGGATGTTAGAAATGATAATATTAAATTATTATCATCATTGTGTAAAAATTTAACTAGAAATTTAAAATATAACCAAAGTTTAAGGGAATTAATTCATTATAAAATGAAATTTATAAATATGAATTATAATTGTAAATTATAAACTGAAATATAATTAAATGGGAATTTGTATAAGCATAAACGATACAAATGCAGTATAGTTAAAATTTGAATTAAAACAGAATTTGAAACTTTAAAACCCCGGAGATTTTTGAAGTATTTTGAAGATAAATAGTAGCATTGATGTTTTTGGGTATTTCTGAAAGGAAATTGTTTCAAATAAATTTTGGGAAAGGATATAGCATTGAATTCACTTTATTCGCTGGAAAATAACTTCGGTGATGACTACAGCATCATCGATGTTCATTTTCGAGTTTCTAAGTGATGAATTGCTGCCAAATTGATTTGCTCAGGAAAACCTGTTTGTTTTTGAAATTTCAAAAGAAATTTGTTGGGAATAAAATCAAGATTGGTTTAAAATTTTTGAGAAGTGTGATTTTGAGTTGTTGAAGATTTCAAAATGATTTGAAACCAAAAGTCGCGTGTTTAAAAATCCTAATAAGATAAGTTGTAAGCTTATAAATTGAGATCATATAAGCTTTGAATGTTGGAATGTAAATTTAAAGTGAAAAGTTAAAAAAAAAATGAAATTAACTTGGATTGGGAAATAAAATTTAACTGGATTGAAATTAATTAAATAGGCTGAAAATAATATCCAGTTGTATACAAATTAAGTTGAAATCAAATTGAGTAAAATAAATCCGAGTTTAAAATAAAATTGAACTGGAATAATAGTTCAATTGAGTTATTAAATGGAATTAGATTCTCACTTAAACAAATGGAAAATAAGATGAATAAGGATTGGATTGAAATAAATAAATTAGAATGACTTGTAAAAGAATTAAAATCCATGGAAATAAAAATATGCTTGAGCTATAACTAAGCGTAAATCTTGAGTTAAAAATAAAAGATGAATATATTAAAACCTAGAATGAATGGAAATGTGTAAAATAATATGTTGTGACTTATAAATTGAAAAATGGGTTAGAAACCCCAAAATTATTGATGAATTGGAGAATAAAATAAAAATCAAAACTTGAATTATAAACTAAATTGGACTAAGAAAAATTAATTGGAGTGATATTTGGGATTAAAATTCAAGCGTTGAATTATAAATAAGAGAGAACTAATTTTATAATAAATTAGTTAATAAAATGTGTAAATGGGAACGTAATATAGTTTAATAGAAGCTGAATTGTGAATTTATGATGAAATTTGGAAATAAAACTTAAGTTATAAATTGAATTCGACTTGAATTGTCAGTAAAGTAAATGTAACTGAACTGTGAGTTCATGAAATTGGTTGGTAAATTGAAAATGGATAGTGGATTCAGAACTTGAGTTTTAAATTAAAATTTAACTTGAAGTGTTAACAAATTAAATATAATTGAAATGTGTCGAATAAAATGTAAATTGTTATCCCGCTTTTTGGCAAAGCCGTGATACCAAAGGATTGGTCAAAAAATAGAAGACAGTTCACCTCAGAGATCAGTCGTACTTCACTTTACTATGGATATCGATGAATTTTGTCCGAGTCCGGAATGGGCCACAATTGATAGGACACGACAAGAAAGATCATAGAAGCCAGCGTTTCAAATTTCAAGTCAATCCGAGGTCATATGCTCAAGTAATGATGGATTCAAGTTAAGAAGGTGCACATTGCTCGGTTCGAACCCATCATGTTCGAACCCATCGTTTTCGAACCCATCGTTTTCGAACCCATCTGTTTCGAACCCATCATGTTCGAACCCATCGTTTTCGAACCCATCATTTTCGAAACCATCTGTTTCGAACCCATCATATTCGAACCCATAGGAAGAAGCGACGTTCGAATCCATCAGGGGCGTGCCTCCCTTCGAATCCATCACTGCTTAAATGCGCTTCGAATCAATCACGGCTTCGTGTCCACCTCAAGCTTCGAACCCATCACCAACTTCGAATCCATCACAAGCTTCGAGTCCATCACAAGCTTCGAGTCCATCACAAGCTTCGAGTCCATCACAAGCTTCGAGTCCATCACAAGCTTCGAGTCCATCGCAGCTTCGAGTCCATCACAGCTTCGAATCCATGCTGTCTTCGAACCCTACACGTTAAAAACAACTTCGAATCGATCCGGAGCCATCGATTCGAAGCGTCGCCGCCCCCTTATGCAACAGGTTCGATTCGAACCTAAGGGTTCGATTAGAACCTAAGGGTTCGAACCATATGGATTCGAAACATATGGGTTCGAACGACCTATAGGATCGATTCGAACTAACCAGCGTACCGAAATGCATCATCTTGAATCGATCATAACTCCCAATCTACTGATCCAAATCCCATGAAATTTTTACAGAAGTTTGTCTACATGATGAAGAACGTCCACGCCAAGTTTCATCGCAATTGGACAATTTTTTGATCGATTCGAAGTTCACTTCGAATCGATCCCAAACTGGGCACGCATTCCAAGAACGCGGGCCTGTGGGCCCCCCGTCACGTGCCAAGCAGCCTCTCCAGGTTTTAGGCGGGATTTTGGCCTTCCACGCCTATAAATAGAGCCCCTGGTCATTCAGAAAAGGGGAGGAGTTCCAGGAGAAAGAAAGCAATCCCAGACTCTGCTGAATTCAATTCTTTTGGCTGTTGTGTTCAGATTTCAAAGCTATAATCCATTGTAATCGATTAAGATGATGAAGTTCAAAGCTATAACCCGTTGTAATTGATTAAGATCATCAAGTGAAGCAATAAAGAGAAAACCTTCAAAGTGGACGTAGGCACGAACGCCGAACCACTATAAATCATGTGTTTGTGATTGTGGTCTGTGAATTCTATATTGATTGTTGCTGAGATCTGTGTTGATTATTATTAATTTGAATACGTAAACGGGTGCTTTCGTAGTATTGGGTGTTTGTGACCAATTTTGGCGCAAACATTTTGGTGCTTTCATTGAGAGACTGATTCAGGAAGAAGTTGAATTTGAAAATCCAGGAGTTCAGATCTAGAAACCATGACAAGACAATCGAGTAGAACGCCAATGCCTGAGAGAAGTGAACCACAAGGAAGTCAAGAGGCTTCCTCAGGAGGGAATCAAGCATCGATCTACATCACTAGGGACGAAATGGAAACAATGATGAGGAGACAGGAGGAGTTGATCCAGAGCTTATTCCAACAAATTGGACAACTCGGAGCACAGAATGGAGGAACTAATGGAGTTCAGAACGGAGCAGGTTCATCCGGCATAGCACCTGGATTAGGAGGCGCACACTTGGAGCACGAAGATCCAGTCCCGGAGGGAGAGAGAGGAGTACCCACGCAACCTGGAGGCAGCAGAGGAATGAACGCTCAGTCAAGGGGGCAGATTCCAGAATTCCCTCGTGAACTCGGGGGGCAGGTCGAAAGCAATGAATGGAGATTGCATCTCGGTGACAACGACAGATTGGCAGAGATGGTTAGAAGAGCTATGAGAGGCGGTTTGGTAAACAAGGATTTGGAGGATGTTAATAGGAGTCCTTTCACTTCGGCGATTAGACAAGCTAGAAACCAACCGGATTTCAAGTTACCATCGTTGGACACGTATGACGGGAGAACGAACCCCACGGTTCATCTAACAAAGTATATGAGGCATATGGAAGTGCTGGGGGCATCAGAGGAGGTTATGGCCCGGTGCTTTCCATTATACTAGACGGATATTGCAGCATTGTGGTTTAGGCAATTAGAGAATGGATCCATCGGAACGTGGAATTGTTTAATTGAGAGATTTATGAGGCAATTCAGGGTTCACATTATGAGACCCAAGAATGTGATGACTTTGGCAACCTTAAAGCAGAAAGCGGGAGAAACCTTGAGAAGTTATCTAGCGCGATTCAATGCAGCAGCAGCTTCAGTGGACCGAGCGGATCCGTCCATGGTGGTAATGGCAGCTGTGTCCGGAGTAGCTGACGACACAGAATTCAAGAATTCATTGACTAAAGATCCACCCGTGGATCTAGAGGAATTCTACAACGAGGCAGAAAAGTTTTTACGTTTAGAGGATGCGAGTGCAGAAAGAGAAGAAGGAGAGGGAATAGAAGTTTATATGCTTAAAGACAAAAAGCCTATCGAAAAGGACTCAGACAAGGATAAAGGAAAACGAAGGACTGAGGATTATGATGACAGGTCAAAACGGCAGCAGGAGAGAGCCGCGGTTCACTACTTACACCGAGCTGACTGAGAGTTTGGAACACATTTATCAGGATACCAAGGAGCAGATTCCGTATCGCAGACCAATGCAAAGGGATCCAACCTCTAGCGAAAGAAAATCAGATAATTTTTGCGTATTTCATGAATTAAACGGTCATAACACTAATGATTGTAGGCATCTAAAGGACGAGGTGGAAGGACATATCAGGAACGGCATGCTCCTTCAGTACGTGAGGAGGCGAGCTTCAGCAGTGGAGACAGAGCGGCCACCGTCTACATCAACCTGGGGCTACCCTGAACCAGGACATCGTTTGGTTATCAATTAGTTAAAATAACGATGAACAAGTCGCAAGCGCCCAGTAACGCAATCGAATCATTTACACATGTACGAGATCGCGAACGTTCTCCAGGCATGCTCTGAGTGATCATTGAATGTTTCGTAGTGGGAACTTACACTTTGACATCTTTGCTTTGTTTTTATTTCATGTTGATTTGAACATTTGAACTTGGTTTGTTTGGACATTTCTGTTTATTTTTTTTTAAAAAAAAAAATTAACCCGTTGAATAGATATTTGATTCTGAAAACTCTGAAATGGCTAGGCTACTTGCACATGTACGGGGTCGCGAACGGTCCTTAGGCATGCTCTGAGATAGTGATATACCTAAACAAATGATCCAGGGACCCACACGAACGTGAACCTGGTACCAACAGTATCAAGCCCCCCTGGGCACACTGATTCGCCTTCAATAGGCACACAAACAATCCAGGAACTCACCCGAACGTGACCCTGGCATCAAAAACATCAAGCCCTCCCGGGCACGCTTTCTCGCCTCGAACGGCACCCGGTCGCGAACGGTCACAAATCGCCTCGAACGGCACCCGACTTCGAACAGTCACAAACCCGCCTCGAACGGCACACGATCGCGAACGGTCACAACTCGCCTCGAACGGCACAACTCACTTTACCTCAAATGACTCGATCGCGAACGGTCGTCATTTAAGGTCCGCCACCTGATCACTGACTGTTACACCTTACCTCATATGGCTCTATCGCGAACGGTCGTCATTTGAGGACCACCACTTGACCGCGCATTGTCGCACTTTACCTCGAATGACTCGATCCCGAACGGTCGTCATTTGAAGTTGAGCGCTTGACCTTGAACGGTCGCATTTAACCACAGATTACTCGATCCCGAACGATCGACACATGGATTTAAGCATCTGACCGGGCATTGTCGCACCTTACCTCGAATGACTCGATCGCGAACGGTCATCATTCTAAATTAGGCGCTTGACCTTGAACGGTCGCATTTCACCACAGATGACTCGATCCCGAACGATCGAAGCATGGATTTACGCGCTTGACCGCGCAGGGTTGCACTTCCCCTCGAATGACTCGATCACGAACGATCGTCATTTGAAGTTAGGCGCTTGACCATGAACGGCCGTGCTTCATCCCGAATAATCGATCACGAACGATCGTCATTTGAGGACATATAAAACTATCCACTTCTTTACAGGTTGATAATAGGATACGAACATCCAAGGCATTGCAAAACACACCTTCCTACCGCAAGGCATGTTTTGGGGGGCAAAATGTTATCCCGCTTTTTGGCAAAGCCGTGATACCAAAGGATTGGTCAAAAAATAGAAGACAGTTCACCTCAGAGATCGGTCGTACTTCACTTTACTATGGATATCGATGAATTTTTTCCGAGTCCGGAACGGGCCACAATTGATAGGACACGACAAGAAAGACCACAGAAGCCAGCGTTTCAAATTTCAAGTCAATCCGAGGTCATATGCTCAAGTAATGATGGACTCAAGTTAAGAAGGTGCACATTGCTCGGTTCGAACCCATCATGTTCGAACCCATCGTTTTCGAATCCATCATATTCGAAACCATCTGTTTCGAACCCATCATGTTCGAACCCATCGTTTTCGAACCCATCATATTCGAAACCATCTGTTTCGAACCCATCATATTCGAACCCATAGGAAGAAGCGACGTTCGAATCCATCAGGGGCGTGCCTCCCTTCGAATCCATCACTGCTTAAATGCGCTTCGAATCAATCACAGCTTCGTGTCCACCTCAAGCTTCGAACCCATCACCAACTTCAAATCCATCACAAGCTTCGAGTCCATCACAAGCTTCGAGTCCATCACAAGCTTCGAGTCCATCACAAGCTTCGAGTCCATCACAAGCTTCGAGTCCATCGCAGCTTCGAGTCCATCACAGCTTCGAATCCATGCTGTCTTCGAACCCTACACGTTAAAAACAACTTCGAATCGATCCGGAGCCATCGATTTGAAGCGTCGCCGCCCCCTCATGCAACAGGTTCGATTCGAACCTATGGGTTCGAACAATGTGGATTCGAACCATATGGATTCGAACCTAAGGGTTCGAACCATATGGATTCGAAACATATGGGTTCGAACGACCCATAGGATCGATTCGAACTAACCAGCGTATCGAAATGCATCATCTTGAATCGATCATAACTCCCAATCTACTGATCCAAATCGCATGAAATTTTTACAGAAGTTTGTCTACATGATGAAGAACGTCCACGCCAAGTTTCATCGCAATTGGACAATTTTTTGATCGATTCGAAGTTCACTTCGTATCCATCCCAAACTGGGCACGCATTCCAAGAACGCGGGCCTGTGGGGCCCCCGTCACGTGCCAAGCAGCCTCTCCAGGTTTTAGGCGGGATTTTGGCCTTCCACGCCTATAAATAGAGCCCCTGGTCATTCAGAAAAGGGGAGGAGTTCCAGGAGAAAGAAAGCAAGCCCAGACTCTGCTGAATTCAATTCTTTTGGCTGTTGTGTTCAGATTTCAAAGCTATAATCCATTGTAATCGATTAAGATGATGAAGTTCAAAGCTATAACCCGTTGTAATTGATTAAGATCATCAAGTGAAGCAATAAAGAGAAAACCTTCAAAGTGGACGTAGGCACGAACGCCGAACCACTATAAATCCTGTGTTTGTGATTGTTGTCTGTGAATTCTATATTGATTTTTGCTGAGATCTGTGTTGATTATTATTAATTTGAATACGTAAACGGGTGCTTTCGCAGTATTGGGTGTTTGTGACCAATTTTGGCGCAAACATAAATGGATTAAAATAGTAATGGTAGGAGTTGCAAATAAAATCCAAATAAGTGGAAATAAATTGGAAATGGCCTTGTAATTAATTGAATGAGCTGAATCTAAAATTTTAAAATGTATAATAACTAATCAAATAAATTTGTAGTTTGAAATGAGATTGGATTGAAATAGAATCAAGTTAAATTGAAAAAGGGAAATTTATTTGCAAAATGAAATGAGTTTAAGTATATAAAAAAATAGATTTGAATAAATTGAAGTGGAATAACTTAAGCTGAAGAGATGAAGGAGAGTTGAATTGAATTGAACTTAAAACTAAGTGTAATGATAGTGGATTGGATTTAAATCAAGTAAAGTGGAATGTAAATGAATGGATTGTGAATAAAATTGAAATGAAATGTGTCGAGCTAAATAAATGGTCGTGAATGAATTAAAATATAAGGAAATTTAATTGGTAATGAAGATGAACCTAAATTGTTAATGGTTTTGAATGAACTAGTTTGGTTAGTAAAATGAAATGCAAGTGAATGGAATCAACTCTGAAATGCAATGAAAATGAGAATATATGAATTGTGAATAAATTTAAAAATGGAAATGAAGTAAGTATAAATTGAGTCGAAATCCATTTAAATTGGTTATAAAACATAAGTACTTATTTATTCACATAGATCTCGTCAAATTGCATAGAATAAAATGTCATTTGAGGTAAATGGAAGTAATTAAAATTCTATGAATTGATTGGAGTAAAATAAATTGATTTAGAGAGCAATTGAATTAAATATGAGTTCAGTTTGCTTAAAAATAAATTAAATGTAAGCAATTGAGTTTTAAACCATTCAACGTAATGAAGTTGTATACAAATGGATTGAAAACCATTCAAATTGAATGAAAATGGTTATAAATTAATTGGAACAGTGGAATTAGTATGGGAATTGTATCAGTTGCTTACGAAAAATGTTTGATGTGCATTTCTTTTGGAATTAATATGTTTAACTATTGTAAATAAGTGAAATGTAGTTAAACTTCATTTATATGGCACTTACATGTTTAAATTGAGTAAGTACAGGTTCCTGGAAGCCGTGTGACTGGATTTGGTTGCGCTAACGGCTAAATAAATAAGCTACTTGCTTAAAAATGCTAAATAAGGTACGCCTACACAATAAAAATAGGAAACATGAACGGTTTTTGGGTTTTTTGACCGTGTGGGTCGATGTATATATATTTATATCTTTTGTCAACTTGCAAAAGCTCCTCCGTACAAAGGAGACTCTGCCAAAAAATTTCGAAAATTTTAGGAGTTAGAAAATTTTTGAAATTTTTTGGAGAATTTTTGTTAATAACAAAACAAATTTAAATTGGCAACTAAAATTAATTAGTAAATGAAACTAACTAAAATAATGACAGGAATCAGTATAAATGAAAAATAAAACTCAAATAGTCAGAGTTAAAGATGAATTGAATTCATATGGAAATGAAAGAATTAATTTGAATAGAAATAGATATAAACTGAAGTGGTAAGATGAAAATGAATATAAGAAGCATATAGAATGCTTATACTAAACTTAAGTAAGGAATGGTGAATTCTTAATTGGAAATTTGTATTACAAATATATTCTAAGTTGATATTTGGATGAATATTGGCATTTGGTAAGGGAGTCAATAAAATGTTTTTGAAATGTTGTGATTGGATATTAGTGCTAAGCAGGTTATGCAGGTATTATAAAGGGAAAAGAGAATTGGTTTTTGATTTCAAGAAGATAAAAATTTGAAATGCTCAACAAAAAGGTATGTATTTAAATTTGGTGTGAATTTGATTGGGAATTTGGATTGAGCCACTTGGCCTTTTGTTTTCTTTTTGGATTTGGGAGGCCGTAGAGCCATTTTGTAGTTGTACCGAGTTAGCCGCGCAAATGAGACCCTGGAGAAATTTTTCGGGAATTTATGGAGTTAGAAAAATTTTGAGAAAATTTTGATAATTCAAAATTTGGTTTTAAATTGAAACTCGAATGATTAAACAAATAGTATAGTTTGAAACTATGGGAGAGTTGAGAAGTTAATAAGAATGATAATGGATCTTTTATAAAAAGATAGTTAGTAAGATGTTGAATTGTTTGGTTTTGGAGGTAAGTAAACGGGTATTGGACCATTCTTCCTAACTAGTAATTTCGGGGACGAAATTCTTTTAAGGGGGGAGGAATGTGACGACCCGGAATTTTCGAGCATTTAAAATCTGAATATTTAATTGATTTTAAATATTC
Source organism: Allium cepa (assembly GCA_030765085.1). NCBI lineage: Eukaryota > Viridiplantae > Streptophyta > Magnoliopsida > Asparagales > Amaryllidaceae > Allium > Allium cepa. Next base: position 908,697,442 of record CM060938.1, on the reverse strand, counting down.
AATAGAGTAATTTTAACTTGAATTACGAATATCACAGTTTATTTGATAATTTAACCATTGAATTAAATAATTTGAAGTTGGGTGAAATGTTGAATTTGGAGTTTTAAGCCGGTTTAAAATAATTTGAAGGTTTATAAAATTTATATAGAGGATATTGAAGATAGTAAAAGTGTAAAGAATTGAATTTGGAAATGTTTGTTTGATTTCTAAATTTTATCGTTTTAAATTGAATTTAAAAATAGATTTCTGAGGCACAGTTTTGGAATTCGACGAAACCAGTTCCATTGGATCCGTAATATTGTATTATTATCGAATTTCAAATTTCGTAGTAATTGGAGTAGTGGTGTGAGCGTACGATATATAAACGCGTTGAAAATTTACATCGAAAATTCTATTTAAATTCTATTTATATATTCACGTAATATCCCTATCAGCTGCCTTCTTTCACATTCTTGTCTCCACTCGTACATGCCATCATCATCGTGTCTTCCTTTCCCTTATCATGCAAGCTTCATCTCCCTTAAATAAAATTCACCGAAGCCCCCTTCATAATGGAATACTCAGAGAACTAAATTAAAAAAAAATATAATAAATGGCCGAAGCCTTAATTCCTCAAATCAAAACCATCAGTTAAAAAAAAGGGGCCCGAGCTTTTCAAATGGATTTCCATCTCTCACGATTCGATTTCGCATGGGAAATGGGTTACGGGTCACGGCGGTCGAAGAGACATCGGGAAGAAGTATGCAAGGGAGTTAGGGTTTTCGAGCATTGTGTTCGTGGTAGTCGCGTACGCGAAGGCGAAGAAGGAATCTTAGGTGGTCGGCGTGTTTGTGTCGCGAGATGTTAGGGCGCGTGGCTTCACAAGCGACCAAGGTTTAGAATCGAGGGATGTAGGCACGTGGGGGATGTTGGCATCGCCGACGAACGTGAGGTAAGAGCTCGGGGGTGGGAATGGGGCTCCAGTGATTCGCAAGGCTCGAATTAAGGAAGGTAGCCGCGAGATCGATCTGGGAGTTTTGGTGGAAAGAGCGTCGAGTTCGGTCTCGTTCAGAGCTATGATGATATTTTACCTTGTTCGATTTTGAGGTAAAATTAGTTTAAACATTTGTATTTATTTATTTACTTAATCAAGCTATTGATTTCCTTTTCGTTCATCAGAGGATTTAAATTGTAATATGATAACAATTTGGGTTAATAAAAATATGTATATACTGGTAAACGATAAGTATAAATTTTATATAAGATTTTAGGAAAAAATATAAGGATTTATATTGCAGATTTGACTGATATAAATTGTTTTTATATGCAGTTTTAAAATGAAAATAAGATAATTTTATATGCCTGTTAAATCTACTAGTTTATTTTAAAATTATGTATTTAGGATGATTAGTTTAGTTAAATAACCTGTCAAATTTATTTTAGTTATTAAGAAAGTATTTAAAGTAAATGTAGTTCAAATTTAACTCATTAGCCAATTGAATTATAAAATAATAATAATATAAATATCTACATTTTAAAACGTTACTCATTTATTTTAAATAATGGATTTAGTGATTAATTTGTTTTATTAATCTAATTGAGTTACTAAAAGATTTTGGAAGGAGAATCATTAGTTTAAATTACAAAGTTAGTTAAGTAAATCTATTAAATGATAATTAATTGTTTGATCGATTTAAATATTAATAAATCCTATAATGTTTATTCAAGGTCCAAAATTTTAGAAGAACAAGCCGATTTGGATAGGATTGGCAAATTAGAAGTCAAAGGTGAGTTAATCTCACTCAGTTAAATTTAAATTTAAATGACTAAATTTAAATAATTGTTTGAATGGTTAAATTGATGGATGTGTTATAATATGGTATATTTTGGAATTGGCATATTATATTGCGCTAACATCTGTGGATGCAGGGAAAACAGGTTGGAGGGATCCAACTGGACCCCTCAATATTTATTATTTAATATTCTCTGATGTGATTACTTGATATTCTATGATGAATATATTGGAATATTGAATGATATGATTTGATTGGATATATTTGGGTATAATGAATTACCAAAAATATATAAATTGGGTTTTGGAAAGAAAATAAAGGAAGTAAAGTTGTAAACGAAATAATCTTAGAAAATTTAACAAAATTAGAATGAATTGAAAAGAAATATAAGTATGTTAAATACTAATAAATAACTTCGAGTATGAAAAGAAAGGTGTTTGAATAAACATTAATTAATGAATTGTAAAATTATGTAATATTAATTTAAATGAATAAAGGATTATTTTAAAACTTAAAGTTTTTAATTTATTTAAAGGAATAAGAAGTAAATTGAGAAATCTAAATTGGTATTTCAATTAAAAGATTTTTGTATAAATGAAGTAAAATGGAAATCAATTTGGGAATCGATTTAAGTGTTTGAAATTGAATATTTGGAAGAATAAATTCTAGGTGGGAATTTATTAAAGAAACGAGAAAATTGTCTAAAAATAAATAGTGATTTATTTTTAAAGGTTGTGAAGAGAAGTATATTTCTTTGTATAGCCAAGTACGTTTTCAAAGTAAGTTTTTAAATGAAATAAAGGTTTTAATGTTGTTTTACAAAGTATGTCCTTGGAAATTTATTATTTCTAAATGTTTAAATTATAAAGTAAATATTTATTCAAATCTATTACCGTAGTAATAATTTATAAAGAGTGACTTAGTAATTCTGTTTTAAAGGTGAAAACCTAGTTTATATTTATAAAGCAAACTTATTTTCAAATATTCATATAGTATATCTTTAATCAATTATTGAAGTAGTTTTAATTTAAAGATTGTAAAGTAAATTCTAAAGCAAGTAATTGTTAATCTATTATCGTAATAATTATTTAAAGAGTGATTTGGTATTTTGTTTAAAGAAGAAATCTAATGTATGGTTATAAGGTAACCTTATTTCTGGAGTATTATTTTAAATTAAGTACTAAAGTAATTTTTCTATATTAAATGTTAAATATATTTTACAATAAAGTGTTTTAAATTATTTTTAAAATCTAAAAGTTTTGTGCTTGGTAATTCCAGTGGAAATAGAAATACTTGGAATTTATTCTAAGAAAGGCAGATAGTTTTAAAAACTGTTTTCAAGGAGTATGAAAAGTGAAAATATATCTTGTGAAGATATTTTTGGGATAAATAAATAATTTGGGAAATTATTTAGTGTTGGATGGTTGTTTGTGAATATTAATTGATAGTTAAATAACCGACTATCAATATTGGCCAAATGCGTTGATCGTTTCGAAGAGACCGGGATCGAGATTTATTCTCGAAAACCACTTCGATCCGGTTTGTACGTTTCGGGAAAAAAGATTTTGGATTCGAAGATGGAGCAGTGAAATGCAATGGCTAGGCGCTACTAATCCTGAGGATATTTCCAAAATGGATGTAGTAGGAATAGTGCCTTCGGTTCCGTTCGAACCCGGGACAGACTTGTATGGATGAATGCTTGCGAAACATCGTCAGGTGGACGATGAGCATTCTAAGGGATATATTCTAAAAAGGTAACTCTTAGCCTCAAGCCTCATCAAATGGGAATGACTGAAAATCAGGGGTTATGCAGCAAGGCTAGGTGGGTAGCACCCAAGCAGGGTGAGGTCATTCAAGTCTAGATGTCCCTTTTTATTTCAGCTTAGTGGGCTGTTGCTGATCCCAACCGTGGGGTGATCTCACTCGGGATTATCCAGTAAGGGGTAGTCCCGGTCTTGTGTTGCAGGGGAGTGGGCGTACTCCTCGGTACGGTGATCTAGGCCCCGTACTGTGACAGGTGGTACCCCAATGCCTAGTCATTAGTTGGAAATCCATTCTCCCTACGAGCCATGTACGAGTTTTGTTTGTATTACCCACTCTGTGGCTAGTAGCTGGAATTTAATGAATGTAACAATTTCGGCTATTTTATAAGTATTTGTATATAGACCATATTATAATATCAGAGGATTTCTATAAAAATTGTTATAGCTATCGTAAGGTAAAAACCCGACATGTTTATTTGTGGCGTGGTCTTACGAGATGCTTTTGTTTTCAAATGATTTTTTTGAAACTTTAATAATCAATTGAGTGTGATTTTCTCACGCTGGTATTCCAGACTGACTCGGGGGTTATTTAACTGTAATGCTCGGGTCAGACCGAGTATTATAGAATACAGGATATGATGCTGTGGAGCTCAGAAGACGAGCTGGATGACGATACGTATATCCGTACTTGTTTTATATATATACTCCGCTGTAATTGAGTTGTTGTGTATCCATTTGTATGTTGATGTTGAGCTGTGATTGATGTACTCTGATGATGTAATACATAAACAAATATATTTGATTTTGAGTAAAGACCATTATTATCTATTATATTTTATTCCGCTGCGATGGTTAGATTCTGATGTTGTTTTCTATTTTCTTCTCCTACCTCTTCTTCTTTAACCCAAATGGTTCGTATTTCTGTACAACTTGAGTTGATTTTAGTAGAATAGGTGTTGACTCAAGGGGTACGGATTTGTGGGCAGTTACAAAAAGGAAAATTTGTTTACCATTTAAATTGTTTGTTTAACATTAAATCATTTATAAGTGGGATAAATGGTTCGATTATTTCGAATATTAATAAAATCATATAATGTTTATTCAAGGTTTGGAATTTGAAAGAGAAACAAGCTGGTCTGGAGTGGATTGCAAAACAAAGATAAAGGTGAGTTAATCTCACTCATCTGGGTTTAATTTAAATTTAAATGGTTAAATTTAAATAATTGGTTGAATGATTGAATTGATTTGATGTGTTATATTATATATAGTAGTATATAGTATATATTGGAGTGTTTGATTTCCCGCATTATATAGGGGGTGAGACCCTATGCGCCGCATAATGGCAGATGATATTATAATAATTCTATATACCGCAATGTTCCACGTCGAAGTGGAATTGGTATTGTTATCCCACCTTTTGGCAAGGTCGAGATACCAAGGATCACTCTTCCTGGATATCGAATATACGTAGGTTCGCTATGGATATCTATGAATTTTGTCCGAGTCCAGATTGAGCCATAATTGATAAGACATGGCTAGCATAGCCAAGTGTAACAACCGTGATAGTATTACCATCGTAATAAATATTTTAAAAATCTGTAACTAACGTGATTTTTGAATTACTGCCGGAGCAAATATTTTAATAGAAATTTTATTTTATTAAAATTTGAAAAAAAAATGTCACGAAGTCAGTTGCAAAGTCATTTGGAATAAATAGCAAAGTTGTAGAGCAAATTGTGAACACTTTTGCCGATGTTAGCAATAATTGTAAAGCAACGTTGCAACTTCATTTTTCCTTTCACTTGTATACGTGAATATTGGTGCAGTTTAGAAACAAGTTGGAATATGTTGTGCTGTCACCACTTAACTTAAAACAATAGTTTTTGAAGCCTAAGTGTGAATACTCTTTTCTATCACCATTATATTATTTGCTGTAGTGTGTACTTACTCCCAATAAAGCACGCCTCTAATTTAATGCATTTGTACCTAAGTAGCCAGCACAATCCATTTTAATTGACTTATGCACAATATTTGTGAGAAAAGTATACGCTGTAACATTCTTTTTACTTATATTTCGAGTAGCATTACAAAGGAATTAATGGCGGTTCATTATTTATTACTTTGGATCCTTATTGCTTAGAGCTTTTGGAAGCAAAGACCGGTGAGTGTAAAAACCTCACACTTCTAATGTATTCTTCATCTCATTTTGGTGTACAAAAACATCAGATATTTGCTATATAGATTTTATGAAATTTGACTTAAAAAAAAACAAAAAAAAAATCAATTTTAAGCATACATTTAAAGTCAGTGAATGCAAGTGTTGTCTGAGCTATATTCACTCATTTCTTCAGTGTGTCTGAGCTAGTTACTTCATTTTTGTGCATGTTTGCCGCGTGTAAACCCAAGTTATTATGCGATATATCACTTCTTGCACCTTAGTGAAAATATATCGATGCCTTGATCTTTTGACACCAGTTCCCTCCCTGCATTACTCTTTTATTTTCATAAATTATATGTTTTTTTTGAATAAGAAATAGGCTCCAGGCACTATAAAATTCCTTTCGTGCGTTTGTTTTAATATTGTGGCATTTTAGATTACATTCTTCGTGCATGTGTCAGTCACCAGATACTTTCGTTTTTTGTGTGCCTGAAGTATTAAATATGTTTCACACAACGTTGTCCAGGCAGGTGCGTTATATAGCATACGTTCAGCCAATGTCGTTTTTGATTTAAAATTCTGGCCGTTGAGGACATGTGTATACGAGAGTGTACATGCTTGTATCAGTGTCCAAATTATTTGGTACATGTGGGTAATATTGTGAGGTGTTGGCCAATATTATAGTATCTCTGACTTTTTTTTTATATTGCTTAGTGGAAACAAAAGTCACCAGGCAGCTTTCATTGTAAGTATGCACACGTTTTTTTTAAAGTATGTGCCAGGTTCCCTTTAAATTATGAAACTCAAAATTTTCATGCGTACATGGGGTAGAAATGGCACAGCATGTTATCTTCGGTCAATTTCACGTATGCGCATAAGCATTGAGTCATCTTTGCAATTTATACGTATTGCGTGAACATGTGTAGCATTTCAGTAGAAAAAGAAAAAAAAAATTTTGTAACTCTGGTTTTGATTTCTCAATAAAATATGACTTTTTAACACTATACTTGCTTCTAAAGAGAACAGAGTATATGAATATTCCAAAGTTCCAAAGTGCTTGGAAATTTACATTACTTCCTCTCCAACCATATAAGTTAATATATGCATGCTTTGAAAGAGAGAGGTATATATTAGTGACCTTCTGGGAATATTTTTCCACACTAGAACTTGCCTTTGCATGCATACAACACGGGTTGCAATTCTGTATAAACAAGGATAAGCCTAGATTTCACATATTGTTACGTGTATTCATAAATACAAGAGAGCGTGCCATCATTTTGTGTCACTTTAGTAGGTAAGCCTATATAGTGTTTGTCCAGGTTTTTGCATGCATCATTATTAAAATTGTATGTAAGATGTACAAAACGTGCATCATTTTTTTATTTGCGTACAAAATGCACTAACGTGCATCACCAAATAAAGCGTTGTCCAAAACCATTATTTAACTTACATGAAATATTATATTGTGTACATGTATTCATCCCGATCACTTTTATTATTTTGTCAATTTTATTTTGTGTATACTCAGTTTTATTCCACGCATGTATATTATAGTGTACGGGTATATTGAGCCGTGCAATATGTTTTGAATTTATAGTGGTGCTGTCCACTATTTAAATCGTGTTGAACCGGTGTTATGTTTTAAAACGTATTTTTACGCCTTTATTTTTATAACGGAAATTTTGCGCCGGTATTATATTTTTGAAGCATAGTGTTTTGATGACATTTTTGAAGAAAAAAATTACTGTTGTTTTGACTTCACTAACCGTCAATTTTAAAGTAAATTTTTAAGCGGTTATCCCGCAACGCTGACTCGGTATCCGTTTTTACGGTGTTTTGTGAAGCGCAATTTCCTCGTCGAAATTGCTATAGTTGTTGTTGTTTTAATCACGTGTTTCAAAAATTGTTTTAAAATAATATTATTTCCCAAAAAATTATTTTTTTACAGTTTGCGCTTTCAAAAGAATGAGAAAGCGATTTAAACGTTTCAGCAAAATCGAGGACTATGAACCCTTACTTTTACTGATTCGATTAATTCCGGACTTGTCCGTTTGAGAACGTAAAATGTTAATTATTTAAAATACACAATTTTGCACTTTCAAGGAAACGATGAAGCGATTTAAACGATTTAGCAAAAGTGCGGAGTATGAAACCATACTTTTACTATTTCGGTTAATTTCGGACTCGTTAATTGAAACATCTGCTGTTTGATGATTTTGATGATTTTGTTGGGCTTTCGAGCCACTCTACTGGACCTTCAGGTCATTTGTTGGACCTTCGGGTCATCTGATGGACATCCGGGTCAAATACCAGTACTAGACCTTCGGGTCACTCTACGGACCTTCGGGTCATCTGATGGGCGCCAAAAATTTATAGTACTTGGTAGGCTTCGGCCATCTGAGATGCACGTGCGACGTAGCTAAAACTCGCCATCTGCTGGGATCGATCCACTTTTATGCTGATTTTTCTAGTTATCTTATTTTGATTTCTAGATTTTGAGACTGTTGATTTTCTTGTTATCTATTTTGATTTCTAGAGTTTGTGAATTGCTGCTTTGAATTCAATTATGAATTTGGAAGTTGAGTTTGAGTATAATCTCATTTGAGATTGTAAATTTGCGTATTGCTGTTTTAAATTCAATTATGAATTTGAAAACTAATTTTGATGGAGTTTAAATTGAGATTTCTTCATTTAAACTACGTTGATTATTTATGCTGTATAGTCTCATTCGAGACTATAATTATTTATTCAAGTGTTGTTTATCATTCACTTATTTCTTAGAATAAATTAGACTGATCCGTTTATTATTTTCTTTTAAATAATACTCGGGTCAGACCGAGTTATTCAGGATATTCGCTATCTCTGATTTTTTTGCAGCTTCAGCTTTTGGGATTTCACTCCATCTTTTGTCTAGTCTTCGAGGTGTACTATTGGTGTTGACTCTCATCTTGTGTATGTTGATGTATATGTATATGTACATTGGTTCTTGTGAACCATCGAGTGTTGTAGCATGTATCCAGACTTGTCTTCCGCTATATATATATATCTGATATTTCTGTTCTGATGTGATTATACTATCAGTGTTGTTGTTATTATGAGTTTTATGGATTTTTCTTTAGCCATTGTAGTTTCGTTTTAGATTTGGTTTGTATTTATATCTTTGGGAGTAATTTTCACAACTCCTATCGATGTAATCAATACTCGTCTAAGACATAACTTACAAATGGTCGCTTCTAACAAGTCTTATTCTTCGCAATAGCAGACGTTATTCCTTATAATAACCTTTGTTATTGTGAGCATAGAGGTGGGGCATCACACCAAGAGAGCCAACGTTCCAAGTTTCAAGTCAATCCGAGTTCGTATGCTCAAGTTATGGTCGATTCAATTTGAAGGGAAAAGCTCCAGTTTCGTATCGATCGGTTTCGTATCGATCATGGGTCCAGCGGTTTCGTATCCATCGAAGAGCATTGGTTCGTATCGATGAACTTGGCCGTGTTCGAATCCATCGAGTTCGTATCGATGGACTTCGTACCCATCATAAAGCCGCGCTTCGTATCGGTCAGCACTTCCTCATTCGAATCCATTGGCATCTCCCTACTTCGCATCCATCACCTAAGGCAATGGTCACTGCTTCGTATCCATCGTGGAAGCCTCTCTTCGAACCCATCATGGGCAGAGCATTTCGTATCCATCAGGTTATCCTACTTCATATCCATCGAAAGGCTCCAGTTCGCATCGATTGGTTTCGTGTCCATCAAGGAAAGACTTGTTCGTAACCATTGAACATCAGTAGTTCGTATTCATCAATGACTGCCGTTCGATTCCATCAGTGAGGCCTTATTCGAATCCATCAAGACCAGGGTGACGTGTCATCCCTCGATACGAACAAGGCAAGATTTATGGATTCGATGCGGTCAACTCGGAGTAAAGACTGGATGGAGGTGAAGTATGCGTGCCACATCATCACAAGGCCACGTGAGTTGATGGAGTCGAAAGGGTCGATTCGAAATGGTGGATTCGAACCAATCAGCCACCGAGGATTCTTTCATATCGACTATATCTCGTGATCCACTCATCCAAATGCCATGAAATTTTCACAGAAGCTTGCGTGCATGCGAAGGAATGTCTCCACCAAATTTGAGCTCGATTGGACGTCATCTTGATTGATACGAAATTTCAGCCGCGTACCGAAGTCGAGTCGCCCGAATATACAATGCCAAAGTTCGGCCACAAACCTTTGAACTCGGCGATCTCATACTCAAGAGAATCTATCCTGTTCCTTCGCACATGAAACCAAATTAGGAAGGAACATACGTGATTTCACAAAAGCTCGGAGATGGCACGTTCAAATTATCGACCGTTGACGGTCTTACTCTGCCGAGAGCCTGGAATAGCGAAAGTCTCCGTCGCTACTATACATGGCAGGCTTTATTTGTTTTAGTCCATTCATTCCTTTGCATTTTATTTTCGCATTTCGAAATTTGAATTTGTAATAAGGCAACTGACTTTGCCATATTTTTTCATTTCAGCATTAAAATGTTATCTCTTCCAGCCAGAGCTGTGATTTACTGAATATGACATACAACATCACGATACACGGAGAGCTAAGTTCCATCGTATAGTGGGATTTATTCAAATAGGGGGTGATTGTGATACGACCGGTCACTCACTAAGTGAAACTCGAGCTCGAGGGCATGTCACCACACCAATATCTAAAAGGATTGATACACGACAATCCTTCCATTAACTCCAGATTCCCAGAGTGCGAACTGGAGTATAAATATTGACTCCAAATTCCCAGAGCACGAATTGGAGTTTAAACCTCAACTTTAGGTTTCCAGAGTGCGAACCGGAGTATAAATTCTAGCTTCAAACTCCCAGAGTGCGAGTTGAAGTATAATACTCATAAATACGGCTTCGAAGAGGGTAGATCCGTCTGCCTAACGACTTCGACCGTATTCTAAACAAGTTCGAGGAGGATGGACCCATCCATCTAACGACCTCGCTTGCCAACTAGGGGTGGATGTGACTCGACCATCCACGATCCCGATAAATCTATCGTTCCCAGAGTGTGAACGAATTCCTAAAAGGCCTAAACAGATGTGACTGACCATTTGTCGGCCAACTCCAGGTTCCCGGAGTGCGAACTGGAGTTTAAACACTAACTCCAAATTCCCAGAGTGCGAATTGGAGTAGAAACATCAACTCCAGGTTCCCAGAGTGTGAACCAGAGTATGAACGCTAACTCCCAATTCCCAGAGTGTGAATTGGATTATAAGTATCAATTCAAAGTTCCCGGAGTGCGAACTATGCCATAAACGTCGGTAATTATCGGATTCATGGAGCGTGAACCAAATTATCGATAGCGAATTATCCTAAGTCCCCGAAGCGTGGACGTGTACTCAAGATTTGTGATGGGTGCGGTCATGAGCCAATCATTACAACACTTAAGCAAGTAAGACGAAAAAACAGTTGAAATGAAGAAAGCTAAATTTTATTTCAACTAACTGGAAACAAGAGCTTATATGCAAGTTCTTCCAAAAAATTCCTACTAGCAGGGGCCAAACCTGCATCTATACACGACCTATTGATGAAAAGCAAAAACAAGTTCCTATTTATCAAAAATTTGCTTAAGTGGACAATCTATTTCTTCTTCCTCGATTTCCTCTTCAATGGAGAACCCTCGGATTCACTAGAGATCTTCCGTTTTGAGCTTTTCCCCTCCGATGGTTGCTCTCCATTTGGGGGCATGATGTCAACATCCTCTTTTGAGCTTGATTCCAGATGAATGCTTCCCATTGGAGGAGTTGGAGGGACTGGATCTGCGATGGAGGACGAAACGGACGCCCGGGTATCAACAACAATACCACCTGGTGATATTATCCTTAGAGGTGTTGGGCTATGCACCGCCGTATCACTTCCAGCATTACCACCTTGCCCCGCAGCCTCTAATTCAGCGTTAATCTCGGTCAAGATTTCTTCCTCACGAATTGTTTGGGCCTGGCTGGGGATAGCAGTAGTCTACATTGAAGAACCGAAGGTTGGCGGGAGACCACTAATGATGAATGGCATATCCACGAAAGAGCCACCATGTTGGCCGAGTAGCTCGCTCACCATTTGCTCATCAAGAGATAGTGTGATCCCCTGCGTCATCTCAGTTGACACAGTTGTTGTCACGACCGTCATTTCGGTAGTGATGGCCTTCTACCCTCGATTTGATTCTAGAGTCGCAGAAATCGGCGTAATTCCTGTCACTGAGCAAAGATAGAAAGAAGTTGTTAGTAATCGCTTCGAAACAAACTCTCCACTTAGAACACACTTGAGATATGTTTGGAGTACCTTCCTCAACTTAGCCTGTTGATGACTGAGCAGCTTCAGAAACCTGCTCCTGGATAGGAGATAACTGTAGTTGTTCCGGGTTGTAGGCTGGGACAGACTGGGAATCAGCCGCAGATATAGGCCCTAACGGGGGTGGAGCGGTGATCTCAAGAATAATAGCCTAGTGCTCAACACCTGAACTTTCCCCGAACTCCTGATGAAGGGCGCCGACCATCTCCTTCTCATAAGAAATTATGGCATCATGAAGAACTTTTTTTTCATCTTCGGTCAGCAACCGATTTTCAAGCTCAAATTGGTCGATTGATTCATCCGGATGCACGGCCTTCTCCTCCTAAATCAACCGCCCCTAAGCGCTGTGAAGATGTATCGAATAATTCTCGAGCCAAGCCAAATTTCTGTGCTTTAGCACATTAGCATTATAAGTGATAAGGAGGTCTTCGATGTCGGCCTCCAGCTTGGACTCGGCAATCTCAATTTTTCTATCGACTTCGTCTTCAACCGCCTGTACTTTAGCCATTGCTGCGTCTCATTCAGTCCGAAGCACTACGGCCAGTTCACACGCTTCCTGGGCCGCATTGTTAGCGTCGTCCCTATCCCTAGCAATTTCAGAAAACTTGGCTTTAAGCTCGTTAAGCTCATTCAAATCCGCATCCCGCTCTGCGGCCACAATGGTGTTTCGATGGCCCATGTCATCCACCGTTACATAATGCTCTCTATTCATTCTATCCATCGCCACCTGAGCTTCATCAGCCTTCTTAAGGGCCTCCATCTCTGATTTTCGAGATGACTCAGCTTCAGTATTTAGCACTTGAATAATACGGTCCTTTTGAGTTAACTCGGCTTGTAGCTTCTCGATGGTGGCCGCTCGTTCAAAGGCTAATGACGACGCTTTCTCAGCCGCTTTAGCCCACACCTTATACTGGGCATAGAAGTCATGCACATAGTCGTGCACCATCTGCTCAGCCTCCGCCGGCATTCTTTTCAAATGAGGAGCGAAAATGTGTTTATCAAAGCAAACGTTCGGGAAGTCCTTCTTTAACTGAGCGAGCTTGATCGCTCCTTTCCTTGAAATTTCCGTAGGGGGCTGTTCTGCAACTACGGGGGTTATCGCCTCAGATTTGGGATGATGGGACTCAAACCTCGAAGACTGTGAAGCCGATTTATGCCGCGAAGATTCGGAAGGACGAGAAACATAAGCGGGAGGTTGAACAGGGGCTCTGGGAGGAGGAGTGCGAGATCGAGATTGAAGTCTGTATTCCCTATCTCTATCATATCTCTCTTGGCTGGAGTAGCCAGAGTATCCACGGTCGTGATCTCTGTCCCCTTCCCTTCTATGCGACTCATAGTATGAAGAGGATTTACGAGCCTGTCGAAGACTTCCCAACATCGAGCCTCGTCCAGTCATAGTATCTGCAAAGCGAAATAAAAGTAGAGTTAGTGGCTTTTCGAAACAGATGGCCCACGGTTAAGGATTGTGTAGTGCCGTGAAATGTGTGTGAAAGTGCAACCCCCCGACCAACCGGAAGTGTCGACCACGCCAATAGGAAAAGGCTCGCTCAATTCTAAAGTATGGTGGAATTCCTCCAACCTAGAATCATGCGGGAAAGACACATCGTTCGGGATTGGAAGATCGGCAAGCCCTTCGTAAAGATTATCTGCTCTTGAGGGAGACACCTCCGAAATTATAATTCCAGATGTGGGCCGGGACGTGACGACGGATTTCCATCACCCCTTTTTAGGTGACTTAAAAACGGCTGCCTTGCCTTTTCTATGCTCCTCAGTGCCCTGGGCTATGTCAGCAAGTTCGCCTAAAGGCTCGTAATCGGTGTGAGTTCTCTCGGAATCAGCCTCCTCGATTACGAAAACTTTAGGCTTCTTTCGTTTGACTCGCTCTCTAGAGGCAGTTTTTAATGCGCCGTCAAGCACTATACTTTGTCTCCGCTCGATCAACCCAAGAATTCTGAGATTCCTATCTGTTAAGAGCAATTCAATATTCCTATCTTCACTCGGGACTTCCTGAAGCACCCAGACTATCTCCTTGAAATATCCACCTTCGGATCGCTGAATTATTGTTGTAAAAAGAAAGAAATATAAGTTTCACATCGACTACAATCGCCTTAATAATTATTTGAGAACTCAGCTATACTCACGTCAGAATAACCAACGCCTGGCAAACCCTGGAGGGCATCTAACGTAAAACCACTCCGTCTTGAAGTAGCTTAGCCTGGTCCAGGATCCAGTGACCACTTGACAGTTCCTTACTGCCTCCAGGAATGTGAAGGATTGGCTATCCGTTCAACTTTTAAAGTTGAATAAATATCTGATCTCAATCGGGATCGGTGGTCGATGATGATGCTCCATAAAGACAATAAACAAGCTATTGAGCGAAGCATACCTATTCGGGTGTAGTTGAGATGGGGCGATCCCCAAAAAAGACAATACTTCTCTTATATGCTCATTGAACGGAGGGAGCGTTCCGGCTGCACACGCGTGATGATTGAATGCGGTGTATCCCTCTGGTGGATTGTGTGGTCTGTCATTTGGTCCCGGCAATAATACGTCATCCATTGACAGGCCATGCCTTAAGCATATTCTCCCTAGCATATCTTCAAAGACGTTGGATCGAACGGAGTCCGATGGATTGGCAATGAAAGATGCATCTGGTAATTCGTCCGGGGCTGGACCAATGACTTCGGGCTTAATGTTCGGAATTTCGAGTATCGGAGGAATTGTAATTCGGAGTTCTTGCGGCTGTGAACTTGATGGTTCCATAACTGGCTAACTTATGAGAAATTATAGTTTGGCGATAAAGAACCCGTGTATTCCCCACGTGTAAGAGTGTGTGTTGTGCAGTGCTGTGCATTACTTGGAAAAGATTTTGCAGAATTAAAGAAAACTTGCAAGCAACAAAGATAGTCAGAGTCTAGTAGGAGTGACAGTCATCGCTGACCGTCACAACCGTATCTTCAAGATGTTGGTAATCGATTCGAGTTGAAGTTCATTATCGCCGTGTTAGGTTATAGTTCCATCGACGAGCTTCGAAAGGATAGTCAAGTGTGCAGTTTGATAGTTAAATCCAGATATGCAGGAATGAAGCTCGTCTGAATCATGCTATCGATTGCTAAAATTTCGTATCCATCAGGGGAAGGGTTCGAATCGATCACATGGAGTGAGTTCGAATCCATCAAAGGAATGTTTCGAATCGATCACAGGGAGTTAGTTCGAATCAATCAAAGGAAGGGTTCGAATCGATCACAGGGAGGAAGTTCGAATCCATCAAATGAAGGGTTCGAATCGATCACAGGGACCTTGTTCGAATCCATCAAGATCCAAGTTCGTATCGATCTCTGGGAGCATACTTTGAATCGATTGTCAACGCTTGAGTTCGTATTGATTAGCATCAGTAGTTTCGCATCGATCCTGGGTGTTCAGGTTTGTATCGGTCGGGAGAGACTCGGCTTCACATTGATCACGTTCGACTCGATACTTCTTCGTATCGATCGCAAGAATATGTTTCGAATCGATCTAAAGCCTAGGTTTTCGCACCGATCGCATCGCATCGATCATTTCAGATCGACACGTTTTCTTACCACATTGGTCGATACGAACAACATCATTTCCTCTTTACATTCATGGCATCGATACGAACTTCGAGATAAAACATTATCCTTTATATCTATTCGACGCAAGCACCCCAGATCGACACGAAAGATCGGATTTTTTTCCCCCAACACTCCTTCTCCATTCAATGCAAAGACACCGCCATGATCATTTTCGAAAAAGCCATGGCCCAGATCCGACCTTAAAGATTGCCAGAATTGTTAATCAATGGAGATAGAATGGATCTGGTTTTCAAGTTTCGTTGTTTAGATTTAGTCACGACCAATTCCTTACCTAAATTGTAGATTAAAACCTGAAGGGTTGGAGGAATGAATTTAATCGATTCGAAGACAGTTGCGTTTCCTCTGGTTTCTTGAGTTTGTAGATTGATACGAAAGCACATAGAGTATGAGGCGGCAGTGAAAAGTAAAAAGTGAAAGAGGATGAAGTCCAGAGTATTTATATGCAACTTAGAAGGCAACCGGGCTGGTTCAGCTCCCGGCCCACGTGACCGGTCATAGCAAGTCAAACCACGGATCGATTCGAATGCTCTGTTCGAATCCATTGGACTCTGCTTTCATCGAGACGAAATGGACAACGAAATCCATCGATACGAAGTGCACAGCGAAGACAACTGGAGACAGAGTGAACATCGACTCGAAGCCTCTGTTTGGATCAACAAACTCATTACTCCACCCACTACATATCAATATGAACAACGGTTTCGTATCCTTCACGACTCAAACATTATCATCGATACGGATGAACATTTCGCATCCAACGAATTCTTAATTTATCGATGCGAGGTCAATCTTTCAACCTTCCAAATTGATTCAGGAGAGGATCGATATGAAGGAACTCCACAAAGACAACCGTCAAAACGTTGTTGCAACTCAAATTTCTCGTCGATTCAGGAGAGGATCGATACAAAATTCAATATAACAAACAAAAAACTAACAGCAATACGGAATACAACTTCCAACAAAAATACGACGATTGTTCGAAGAGAAACTGCAGCTTTTCAAAGCATGTCATGTTTTCACAAGACGTACTTTGTGGGGCAAATGTTATCCCACCTTTTGGCAAGGTCGAGATACCAAGGATCACTCTTCCTGGATATCGAATATACGAGGTTCGCTATGGATATCGATGAATTTTGTCCGAGTCCAGATTGAGCCATAATTGATAAGACATGGCTAGCAAAGCCAAGAGAACCAACGTTCCAAGTTTCATGTCAATCCGAGTTCGTATGCTCAAGTTATGGCCGATTCAATTTGAAGGGAAAAGCTCCGGTTTCGTATCGATCATCAAGCTACAGTTCGTATCGATCGGTTTCGTATCGATCATGGGTCCAGCAATTTCGTTTCCATCGAAGAGCATCGGTTCGTATCGATGAACTTGGTCGTGTTCGAATCCATCGAGTTCGTGTCGATGGACTTCGTACCCATCATAAAGCCGCGCTTCGTATCAGTCAGCACTTCCTTATTCGAATCCATTGGCATCTCCCTACTTCGCATCCATCACCTAGGGCAATGGTCACTACTTCGTATCCATTGTGGAAGCCTCTCTTTGAACCCATAATGCGCAGAGCATTTCATATCCATCAGGTTATCCTACTTCGTATCCATCGAAAGGCTCCAGTTCGCATCGATTGGTTTCGTGTCCATCAAGGAAAGACTTGTTCGTAACCATTGAACATCAGTAGTTCGTATCCATCAATGACTTCCGTTCGAATCCATCGGTGAGGCCTTATTCGAATCCATCGAGTCAATAGACCAGGGTGACGTGTCATCCCTCAAAATGAACAAGGCGAGATTTATGGAATCGATGCGGTCAACTCGGAGTAAAGACCGGATCGAGGCGAAGTATGCATGCAACATCATCACAACGCCACGTGAGTTGATGGAGTCGAAGGGATCGATTCGAAATGGTGGATTCGAGCCAATCAGCCACCGAGGATTTCCATTTTGTATCAACTATATCTTGTGATCCACTGATCCAAATGCCATGAAATTTTCATAGGAGCTTGCGTGCATGCTAAGGAATGTCTCCACCAAATTTAAGCTCGATTGGATGTCATCTTGATCAATACGAAATGAATTCGTATCGATCACCGATCGAGTCGAAACTTCCTGAGGTTGGTCATGTGGGCCGCCTCACGTGCCAGAACGAGTCTCCCGAAGTTTGAGCGAAATATCAGCCTCCAACGCCTATAAGTAGAGCCCCAGAGCCTACAGAATAGGGATCTTTGGATTCTCTTGCGCCCAGACTCTGCCGGATCAAGACCTACATCATACCTTTGCAGTTGAATTCGAATTTGCAGTTGTAACTCGCTGTTGTTTGCTGTACTTGCTTGTAATCATTGATAGAGAATCAATAAAATTGCAAAAAACTTCACAGTGGACGTAGGCAACACGCCGAACCACTATAAATCGCTTGTCTACGCATTTATGTTCTTGATAATTGTAGTTTTTGTTAGATAATCCTCATTTTCAATTTACGTTCTTCATTTATTATCTCTTCAAAAAATTCCGTAGAGTTTTGTGCCCAATTTTGGTACAAACAGGTATTTTATGTTGTGTTAACATTTGTGGATGCAGGGAAACAGGTTGGAGGGATCTAACTGGATTCCTCAAAATTATTCAGATTGTTTAATATTATGTGTTATGAATATTTGATATTCTGTGATGAATTATATTGATAATTGGAATATTGAATGCTATGGTTTGCTTGAATATATTTCGGTACATTGAGTTATCAAAATATATAGAATTGGATTTTTGAAAAGAATTAAAAGAGTGAATTTTTAAGTAAACAATTATAGAGAATTTGAATAAAAATAAGATTAAATTGGAAAGGAATAAAAGTGATTTTTAAAATACTAATAAATAAGTTTCGAGTATGAAAAAGGGATTATTAATAAACAGAAAAATAATGAATTTTGGACTTAAGTGATATTATTTAAATGAATAAAGGATTTATTTTAAAAATTCAAGTTTTAAATTTATTGAAATAGATAAAGAAGGAATTTATTTCAAAATGGAGTAAATTGGAAATTAATTTAGAAATTGATTTAAGTGTTTGAAAATGGAAATTTAAAGGAGAATGTGACCATGGAATTTATAAACTGGATTTATAAAAGTGAAGTAATATATCAGTAGATATTTGGAAGAATAAATTCACGATGGGAATTTATTAAATGAATGGGAAAATTTGTTTAAAAATAAATAGTGATTTATTTTTAAAGGATGTGAAGAGAAGTATATTTCCCTGGATAACCAAGTACGTTTCAAAGTAAATTTCTAAATATAAGTTAAAAGCTTTAATGTTGTTTTGAAAGCATGTTTTAGAAAATTTATTATTTCTAAATGTTTAAATTCTAAAGTAAGTATTTTTCAAATCTATTATCGTAGTAATTATTTAAAGGTGACATGGTATTTTGTTTTAAAAGAGAAAATCTAGTTTATATTTTATAAAGTAACTTCATTTTAAATATTCCTAAAGCATATATTTTTAATAAAGTATTGAAGTAGTTTTCAATCTAAATGTTAAAGTATATTTTATAATTAAGTGCTTTAAATTATTTTAAAAATCTAAAGTTTTTTGTGCTTGGTGTTTTCAGTGGAAATAAATATTTGGAAATTTATTTCATGAGAAAAGTGTGGTTTGAAAATTGTTTTCAAAGGGTTGAAAAGTGGAAATATATCTTGCGAAGATATTTTGAGTTTAATAAATAATTTGGAAAATAATTTGTGTTTGATCGTTGTTTGTAATGTTAATTGATAGTTAAATAACCAACTATCAATATTTGGCCAATGCGCAGATAGTTTCGAAGAGACCGGGATCGGGATTAATTTCTCGAAAACCACTTCGGTCCGGTTTGTACGTTTTCGGGAGGAAGATGAGTTTGGATTCGAAAGTGGAGTAGTGAAGTGCAAGGGCTAGTCGCTACTAATCCTGAGGATGATTCCAAAATGGATGTAGTAGGAGTAGTGCCTTCGATTCCGTTCGAACCCGTGATGGACTTGCAGGGATGAATGCTTTCTGAACATCGTCAGGTGGGAGATGAGCATTCTAAGAGATGTGTTCTAAAAAGGTAACGCTTAGCCTCAAGCCTCATTAATCAGGAATGACTGATAATCAGGGGTTATGCAGCAAGGCAAGTTAGGTAGCGCCCATTAGGGTGAGTTCATCCCTGTCTAGATGTCCCTTTTTATTCGGCTTAGTGGTGCGGTTGCTGATCCCAACCGTGGGGTGATCTTACTCGGGATTATCCAGTAAGGGGTAGTCCCGGCCTTGTATTGCAGGGTATGGGAGTAATCCTCGGTACAGTGATCTAGCCCACGTACTGTGACAGGTGGTACCCCAGTGCCTAGTCATTAGTTGGAAATCCATTCTCCCTACGCGCCTGTACGGTTTTGATTGTGCCCAACTATTTTTGAAACGTGAGATGCAAGCATTTCAGCTAGATTCTATTTTACTTTCTATAGACACTATTATAATATCAGAGGATTTTAATAAAAAGTGTTTTGGCTATCGTAAGGTAAAAACCCGACATATTTATTTGTGGCGTGGTCTTACGAGATGCTTTTGTTTTCAAAGGATTTTGAAACTTTAATATCAGTTTGAGTGTGGTTATCTCACGCTAGTATTCCAGACTGACTCGGGTGTTATTTAACTATAATGTTCGGATCAGATCAAGTATTATAGAATACAGGAAAAGATGCTATGGAGCTTAGGAAAAGAGCTGGATGGCGATACGTACTTCCGTATTTGTGCTGAATATTCCACTGTGTATTCATATTTTGTGAGGATGGGTTATGATTACTGTCCAGTTGTGTGTTATGTATACTCTGATGATGTATGTATAAAACAGATATATTCTTTGTGTAAAGATCTGTTATTATCTATTATATTTTATTCCGCTGCGATGGTTAGATTCTGATGTTGTTTTCTATTTTCTTCTTCTAACTCTTCTTCTTTAACCCAAATGGTTCGTATTTTCGTTCACCTTGAGTTGATTGATGGAGAATAGTGTCGACTCAAGGGGTACAGGTTTGCGGGCTATTACAATTTCACTAAAATTAGGGGTGTTACCGGCTCCTCTCCTTAAAGAATTTCGTCCTCGAAATTCAGCAAGGACTAACTAGCAAACATAGTAATCATCTGTAATATCTCTTAACAACCATACTAGCCCCTTGGACTATAATAATCAATATAAACCTGATATAGACATACCATTAATGCAGATCAAGGTAATCCCCTCGAATGATGTCTTCTATCTTCCAAGTACATTCTTTCTCATTGTTGCTCCACTGAACTTTCACCAACTTGACTGTCTAGGTCCTCAATCTCCTCTCATCAAATCAGTTGTCTAACAAAAGTCAAATCACGCTCTACTACCAAATCCTCCAACTCTGTCTGTGGAATAGTGACTCTAGATCATGCACATACTTATGAAGATGAGACATATGGAATACATTATGAACACCTTCCAAACTACTCAGAAACTCTACTCTGTACGCGAGCTTTCCAATCCTTTCTACAATTTTGAATGGTCTATTATATCGGGGCTAACTTTCTCGACTTTCCAAATCGTACTACATCTTCCATTGCTAATACTTTAATAAAAACTATGTCTCCTACGGGAAAATCTAGGTCCTTACGCCTCTTATTTGTGTAACTTTTCTGTCTGGATTGATCTTCCTTCATCCATCCTCGGATTATCTCAATCTTCTTTGACGCCTCCCTAACCAATTTCGAACCTAAGACCAATCTGTCTCCTATCTTTAACCAACATGCTGGCGATCTGCATGGCCTTCCATACAAAGCTTCATAAGCCCCCATTCCCATGCTTGTTTGATAGCTATTATTATAGGAAAACTCAATCAGATGTAGGTTATCCTCCAAAGATCCATCAAAGCCTAATATACATTTTCTTAACAAGTCCTCAAGTACCTTGTTAATTCTCTCTGTCTTCCCACCTGTCTTTGGGTGATATGCTATACTCATGTTGAGCTTGATGCCAATACATCTTTTTGACTGCTCCAAAATTAGCTAGTGAATAATGCATCTTTATCGTTGACTATGCTACTAGGAATCCCATGAAGTCTAACTATGTTCTTCATGAGCAACTTTGCTAAAATAGGCATCGTCCTAGTTGATTTTACTGGAATGAATTGGGTATTCTTGATCAACATGTC
Organism: Allium cepa; assembly: GCA_030765085.1. Classification (NCBI taxonomy): domain Eukaryota; kingdom Viridiplantae; phylum Streptophyta; class Magnoliopsida; order Asparagales; family Amaryllidaceae; genus Allium; species Allium cepa. Next base: position 908,675,607 of record CM060938.1, on the reverse strand, counting down.
CATTATAACACATATTCTTTCATTTCCTCTATTTGATCTTGGAAAACTGTCTATAAAATCCGTCGATATCGAATCCCATTTCCAAACTGGAATATTAAAGGCTGAAGTAACCCACTTGGCATTTTATGTTCGGCCTTCACTTGTTGATAGTTAACACACTGCCTAGCCCATAAGCCAACATCCCTCTTTATGCCTTCCCAATAGAAGCTCCTCTTCATATCTTAATACATCTTTGTCTACCCAGGATGAATCGTAAAATTTGATCGATGACATTCCTCTAGAACTTCCACCTTATGTTCTGTACATTCGAAACACACAATCTTCCTACCTTTCTCAACCATCCTCTTTGTTCAAGACTAAAATCCTTTAGGTTATCAATCTTTGATCCTTCCTCAAGCCTTCTAATCCTCTCGGCTAAAACTGAATCTTCTCTTTGCTTAGAAGCTATCCTTTTTATTAGGATTGGTCGAACTTCTAAACAAGATAATATGGAAGTACCCTGACTAGAACTAGCAGTAGATCTTAACTGCAAACCACAACTGGCTAAAGCTTCTACATCCTTTCATTCTGCCAATATAACCGACGTCACATTCTAATGTTTTCTACTAAGGGCATTTGCTACCTTATTTCCTTTTCCAGGAGTATACTCTATACCGAAATCATAAGCAGCCAAAAACTCCAGCCATCTCTGCTGCCTCATATTCAACTCCTTCTAAGAAAATAAATACTTTAGCAACTAATGATCGGTGTACAACTCGAATCTTTCTCCTAAAAGACAATGCATCCAAATCTTTAAGGCAAAAATTACCGCTACTAACTCTAATTCCTGAGTAGGGTATCTTACTTCATGCAGTCTAAGCTGCCTAGATGCGTAAGCAATGACTTTGCTCTTCTGCATCAATACTGCTCCCAAACCAATGCCACATGCATTAGTGTATACTACCAACCCATTGTTACATTCCGGAACTACTAACAACCTGTGTTGGTTAACAATTGCTTAACTTAAGGAATGCTTCCTCACATTTGTTGGACCAAACAAACTTCACATCCTTCATGGTGAACTTAGTCAAAGGTGCTGCTATCCGCGAGAAATCCTTGATGAATATCTGGTAATAGCCAGCATGTCCGAGAAAATTTCTGATCTCGGTTACCATCTCTGGTCTCTTCCAATTATTGACAGCCTCGATCTTAACTACATCAACTGACAATCCTTCCTCTGAAACCACACGACCAAGAAACTTAACTTCTCTCTTCCAGAAATGACACATGGAAAACTTCGCCTTTAGCTGATTCTATCTCGGCATCTCCAACACCACTCTAAGATGAATCTCATGCTCTCTTTTATCTTTAGAGTGCATCAAAATGTCGTTTATGAACACCGACACAAACTTATCCAAGTGCTCTATGAAAACTAGATTCATCAAATCAGCAAAGAAAGCAGGCGCATTCGTTAATCCGAATGGCGTCACTAACCATTCATACAGACCCTATCTAGTCCGAAATGATGTCAAAGGAATGTTATCCTCTTCCACTCTCAACTAATGGAACCCCATCGCCAAATTCAACTGGGTAAATACTCTGGCTCCACTCAACGGATCAAACAAATCATCTATCCTCAGCAGAGTGTACCTATTATTGATCTTCCTTTTGTTCAGCTTACGATAGTGGATGCACATCCTTAGCGACCCATTAGGTTTCTTCACAAATACCATGGCTGCTCCCCATGGTGAACTGCTTGGTCTAATAAAATTATTTCCTTTAAAATCCACTGGATGCACCTTCGGTTCCTTTATCTCTGTAGGTGTCATCCTATTAGGCGGTCTACTGATAGGTTCAGCTCTCGGTATAAGGTCTATTCAGAATTCAGCAGCTCGTTTCGGAGGCAATCTAGTAACTGGCTCAAAGACATCTGCAAACTTTCTAGCCACACGAACCTGACTAAGTTCTTTTCCATCCTCTTCGGCACTCAACAAAGCACAAACATTATTACCAGAATTCTCCATCGGGCAAATGATTTGGTTATGACCATCTGCGTGCCTTAATGATATTTCTCGATCCTAACAAAATATCCTAGCCTCATGCTTACTCAACCAATCCATACCTAAGATGATCCCGAAATCTACGAAATCAAAGACGTACAAACTACATGCAAACTTATGACTCATCCCAAGAATTGCATACTCTCTTATTGGATTAACATACCTTAAGAAAGTAACTAGGTATGTGGGTTCTACACATAACCTATCAACCAAATACTAAGATACAAATGAATGTGATGCACTGGTATCAAATAGTTCCCTAACAGGTATTCTTTGAATCAAAATCGTACCTTCCATCACATTTTTCACTTTCTCTTCTGTAGTGGTTTTAGAAGAAGATGGTGGTCCAATAGCAAACACCTTCCCTCTATCTGCTCTGACTGGCTTTGGATACAGGTTCTTATAATGCCCAACTTGGTCATAGTTGAAATATTTCACATTCTTGTTCTCTGCATGCTTATTTCCTTTGCTCGTCCGGTAGTCATAAGCATAATTGCCCTTCTTATCACACTTATAACAAACCAAATCAACCTTTGCCTTCCTAGCGACCTCCCTCTTTTAGACTCCTTTCTTCTTAAAGAATTTCATTTTCCATCCCTGAGAATCGTGGAACTCCACCGACTTCTTCCTAGCTGAAACAACAAGCATCTCCTCATGGAGGAAGGTCATCTCAACCATCACATGATAAGGTTCTCTTATATGAGTCATAGCCATCCTACCTAGCTCTGGCCTCAATCTTCTAATGAATCGCTCATTCCTCCTGACATTTGTGTCAACCAAAGCATAGCCATATCAAGATAGCTCATCAAACTTAGCAGCATATTTGATCACAGATATCCATCCTTGGGCAAGATCCATAAACTTTCTCGTTAATGTCGACTTAGCAACCTCAGATAAGAACCACTGCTAAAACCTCCTCCTGAAGTCATCCCACATCCACTCTTCCTCCAGTACTCCAGCCAGAACCCTTTTCCACCAATGAAGCGCTAACCCTTGCAACTATCTGGAGGCTAGCCTTCTCTTCTTTCCATCACTCAAGCCTAAGTCCGCAAAGAATCTTTCAAAGTTCAACAACTAGTTCTCTACCTCAACAACATCTTCCGATTTAAGAGACAGCTTCCCTCCAAGACTGATGTAGTCTCAGCTCCGCTTATCATAGTTATATCTAATGGGAACAAGATGATTAGCTCCACCAACATTCCTAGTAGCTCCCGCATGCAAAAGATTAGCCAACAACTGATACACCATCCTCGCATCTACTAGCGGATTTCCAGCACCAACATTGGCCTCAGTGTTTTGGTTAGCATTAGCCCATCGACCTTATTTTCTTTGAGTATTAGGTCGAACATTTCCATCATTAGTGGTGCTTCCTCTACCTAGATTTCCTCTTCCTTTTCTTGCCTCCACATCCTCTTTCTCGTATATCTACACACGAGCCTTTGTAAGATACAGAAGAACGGTCTAAGAGAGAGGGGAATAAAAACATAGATATATACCTATATATCAAATACAAGTACGATAATATAGCATTAGCCCAAACCCTGATTATATTTTCAACTTCGTTGGATTGTGTTTCAAAAAGCTTTTAGGTTCAATTTTTTATTTTCACTACAACAAAATCAGTTTTTGGTTGCAAAAATTGATGGCGTTTGAATGTAAGTGCAACTAATAATGTTTCACCATATTACATAAATGTAACAAAAAATATTTCGCTTCCCGCCTTTATAGAAAAGTTCCGCATTTGCCCAAATAAACGTAACATAAAAGATTATCGCCTTGTTATTCCTCCGTCGCTTAGAAAAATTCAACTCTTTTCCCCCAAAATAAGCAACCCTAAATCAAATACGTTCCTTAATCCTAATTTGTAATGCTCAGCTATTCCTTCAATTTGGTTTCACCAAACTATATGTATTCACTTAAATTAGGTTTCACCAAATTCAATATGTTCTGTATAGATAAGAAGGCGCAAAAATTCAACGATTGAAGTATTCGAACTATTCTTTTCTTTTTTCTTTTTTTCATTGTAAGACTGAATCGGAGTGGTAATCGACCTCTGTGATTACTTCTCCATTATGTGTAGATATTTTTCTTTTTGTAAATTTGCTTCTAGGGTTTGATAAGGTATTTCAATTGGGTGCGGATTTGAGCTGTAGATCTAGAGGACTCTACGGAAATTGTTTAGGTGGAGTGGATGGATTCAGATGCCATTCTCGATTTTGCTCAGTTTCAGTTGTCTCCCCGAAAATCAAGGTAAAATTGATTAATTTTGAAATAAAGTCCAATTTTGATTTCCGTTTACATTTTTTGTAATTTGAGCTATGCTACGTTAAATTGTGCTTGTTTAAAGTAATGAAAGTGAATTGCAAGAATATTCTTAACTTAGTCATAGTAATGAAGACGATAGGAGTTGATGAAGTTTTCATTATGTTGGCTACATTCACTTTCGATATATTTGGTAGTAAAATTTATAGAAAGATTGAATTTTGGTAGATGTGAACTGTTCATTTCTGGAGTTGGTAAAACTGAGAAGATCCCATCTGGATTCTTAAAACCATTTCTGAAGCATTTGACCGTTGTGGAGGAACAGGTTGATCAATAAGTTCCCTTGATTAACCTTGAAACAGAGAAAAGGAAGAAATGGTTCAACAAAAGAACTCATGAAAGGTTTTTAATATGTACTAAATAGTTATTTATTTAGCATTATAAATGATCACGTAATCCATGAAAATTTTAATAAAACTACTACAGTTTCATGTAAAACTAAGAGAAATGCTTGCTGGTTGAATGAACTTGGGGAGTGATTAAAAGGCGAGTAAACTTAAGATTAGCCTCTTTGCTTGTGATTTTTTTGGAAAGGATGTATCAAATATAAATCACTATACTAGGAGTTCACGATAATTTCACGACCTAGTTAAGATAATTTGGTTGTTTGAAAAAGTAATGGGCTGTTTTGTTAAAGTGGAGTTCAATTTTGCTTACACTTAGAGATCACTTTTGGGCGGCTTCTTTTTTAACTACTTAAAAAGTAATTGTTTATTACTAGCTTACTTAATTAATCATGCATTTTAATGTTCAAAATAGTGACTCATATGGTGATGACTCAATAAAAATAGACCTAATGCAGATTAATTACATCTCACATGATGGGAGGTTATTATTTTATAGATGGGATCGTATTTACTTTTTTTATATTTTGGCTACTTCATTACTTTGACTTTGTACTTTATTATTAGCATATAACTATACCAATAAAAGGGGTGAGACTGCAGGAATTCAATTCTGAATTATATGAACAATACCTTGTAATATGGATACAAAATGGCATATTCAAGCTAGGAATCATCAACTATATTTAAAATTATTATAGTATCATTATAGATGGTATAGAATAATGTTCAACCTAGAACACTAAAAGTAAAAATCATCTTCAATTCCAAACTTTCATTCAGTGAGGAAGACTTATGTAAAACTCTAGTATATTCTGGTTATGCCCCACTGTCAGTATATAATAGTAATGATAAATAATTCCAAAAACCAGTTCAATTCAATTAAAGAATTAATTAGCTAGTGCTACAAATATAGATATCCCTCAAACCTTGTAAAAGCAACCGGTAAGAAGATACTAAATCTGCAGAAGAAAAATGTCAATTCTAGTAAGTTACATATAAATTCTACTAGTAAAAATACATCATGCTTCATACATTAATTATGATGCTTTAGCTGAATATGTATATATATCTTTATCTTTAATATTTTTATCTGCTGTAAACATGAAAATGAAGACGATCATTCAACCAAGGGAGTTAGAAATTGCTCAAGGAGATGATGAGAGCTGCTGGAAATGGTTCAGGTTAATTATATACACGCTGTTCATCTTAATTTCTTCTCTATCTAGAAATATAATTTGTTGCTTACACAGGATAGAAGATTTATGATCAAATAATTCACTGGTTATATATCTAACCATATGCACACATATATACAGGTTTACTCATGGTAGTTCTTATACAGAAGAGGTAGCTAAACTTATAAAAGTTCGCACACTGGACATAAAGGGGAAGATAGATATGTCAAGATTTAGAAGGAGAAACATACAAAGTCTACTTCATTATGAAAGTTGAAAATGATGCTAAGGGCTGGGATCAGTCTCCAGTGAATTTGGCGTTGTACCTTCCAGATGGGACTATGAAGTCTACTGAAATGAAATTGGATCCCAAAAACGAACAGATCAATATTATTGTGGGTAAGTTTGTGGCTAAAGCTGCAGGAGATGTTGTGTTTCGGATGACCAAGACTCGGAGTCTGAACTAGAAGTCTGGGCTCATCATTTATTCTGTGTTTTTTGTAGGTTTGTTCATTATATAAGCACACCTGAGGTGCTAGAAGCAGTCAACACATTTGATGCGGAGGTGTCACAGTTGGAAGGGGCTAGAAAGATATATTCCCAGGTAACGCTACTTGTATATGTTATTGGGGAAGCAGTTGGTCCAATATTTATCAAAATAAATTCTAAATAAATTTACAAAATCATATAATGAAACCAGTTTATTAAGTGGTGAGTCGAACCTGAATCCGTAGTCACTGTGACCGCCTATAAAGTGATAGATTGAAATGGAAGAAAAAAATTACAATGATCTTAAGAGAAAATGCAAGAATAAAGTGTGCTTAGAAGTAGGGATACAACCATAACGATAACAATACCCTGAATTCACACATATTTCATGAGAATATGCTATTTGACTACTACACTATTGGTAGGATGGAGCAATGAATAGTCAAATCACCGCAAGAGAGAACTTTAGGTCTTACAGTATCCGAATTCAATGCTTTTTTATCATACTTTTACATGTTTATATTTATGTCTACTTGCCACCTTCACTTTAAAAACTAGTGGCTGAAGGAAGTATAGGGTTATCCACTCATCCATTTCAATTATTTTGCTTATCTCCCGATAAATTTGGATTATATATCACTGTCTTGAATATCATAAGGAGAAACAGTAATTTTACTAATGTCATAAAGTGCAATTGTCCATGCTATAACATATTGGTCTTTATTTTATACAAGTGAAACTACTAAGGATTATTTAGTAAGTTTGCTTGATTAACCTTTATATTCATGTCTACAGCGGGCTTGAACATATGCTAGGAAGCAATAACTTACGTTTAGAGTAAGCTATACTTGCTCCTTTGTACAGCTCAAGTATTCGACCAATAGAAGAGATGCCAAATTTGAGGTTGTTTAAAGTACTGAAATATTTTTAATGTCTCTACAAATGTCTAGTTAAATTGTTTTTCATGTTTCTACAAATATGTGGAGATATGTATGAAGTCCTGGTAGTTCATGAATGTAGGAATAGAGCTATTCGTGTTTATGGGGAGAGTACCATCACTGGCCATTTTTTCACAAAATTACAGGTTTTTATTTTTAAAGCGGTTTCTTGGATGATGAACTTTCATTCTATCATATCATAGAATTTCATGTGTTATATAATGGTGACATCCTAATATGCAGAAACTATGTTTGAAAAGTGGAACATTTTAGTAAGTTTAAGCTTAACCTGGCAGAGCATGTAGACTTAGAACTCTGCACAAACACATACATAAAAGCATAATTTTGTTATAGATCAAATGCATTGTTAACCAAATTACTTTGTACGTATTAGATGTATCTACAAGCAATATTACAAGAAAAAAGCTTAACGCATTGCAAACTATACTCGCTTGCTTTATCAAATCAACTATACTTCAATACCCAATGGTCTAATATCAGTATCGCGTTTAGATAACACCTTAATGCTCTCATATTTATTATTCTGCAAGAAGAAAGGCCCTCTTGCCACTTCTTTAATCTAACAAATAACAGTTTGCATCAAAAAATATTAAAAAACAAGTTTTATAATGATAATCAGTTCGTCAAATAAAGACATGATAAATAGAAAGACCTTGATCTTAATTTCATATTCCGACTAGAAAAACTTGGTTTCAAGAATTTTGAAAGTGAACAATAATCCTCCGACTACTTGTGCCAAATAAATTTGACAACAAATTCATAATTTTTATTGAAAATATGTGCATGTAAGTAGATAAAGACTGCGATTTTCCAGAGCAAGAGCGAATGATGGATTATAGTCTTTTAGTGGGTGTTCATTTTAAAGAATCAGTAGCAAGCGAAGGTACAAAATCTTTTCTATTTCTACTTTGAATATGAAGTAAAACATTGCTTACTAGATTTGCTGAATGTGTTTTATCTGCATCAGAAAATTCTAAAGTTGATGACAAAGGCCAGCCAGCTCTAACTCCAACTCTTTCAAGAGAAAACACGGACCAGCTACTTTCATATCCTCAATGGTATGTCCATCTCAACACTATTTTTAAAACATCATATGTTTTACTTTGCACTATATCTAACCATTATTGCTTCACATATGTACCAAAAGTATCTTCTTTTTTCATTGAAGCCAAATCAAACCTTAGTGGTAAGAAATCATAAACTAATAAGGGGATAACTCCATCTGAACACTGAATTAATTATTTTTTTATAGTAATCTGGAAATAAAAGAAAAAATGTTGTTAAAAAGCACTTCTTTACGGGTTCAATATCGATGGTCCATTGTCATCCATTGGGACATGATGCTGTAAAAGTTCGTTCATGTATCCCTTCACTCTGTTGCAAATAATTGTAGCAATTGTTTTATAAATAACATTGCAGTATGAAATGGTTCTGTAGTCTGATATGGACATAGGATTATCTATTTTTGGTATCAATGTAATGTAAGTATGATTGATTTCATTTATGAACTGTCTCACAGTAAAAATACCTATAATAGTAGCAAACAAATCCTTATTTACCGTGTCCTTGTATATTTTAATGAACTTTGAACCAAAACCATCAGGCCCCGGGCTTCTATTTTCATCAATTTGAAAGTTCGCCTCCTTAATTTCCTCGTTAGTAACCTCTTTATCCAATTTTTTCCTTGCTTGCATGGCTAATATTTTTTTGCAAGTGATTGTAGAATAACTTCTCCCAGTGTTGACAGAATTAAAAGCTCTGTATAAAATCTGGTAGCACTGTTTTGTAAATCAGCATGACCAGAGATTGTATTGCCATTTTGATCAATAAGTTGTTTGATACGTTTCCTATTTAGTTGCTGACATATGTAAGTAAAAAAAATTAGGAGAATGATCACCCTCTTTTAGGCCCTTATCTTATATTTTTGTTGCATCTTCGTAGCATGAGTACGCTGAGATTTTCCAGCGATATTAAATACCTTTACATTGATGTAGAAGAGAATTGTTCCGTGGATTAACTGGCACTTGTTGATATTGTTTGTGATTGAGGAAGGAATGATTTTGACTTGGTGTTTGAGTGGCAGTTTGAGGAAGTTGTGATGATGGTTGTTATCAGGTTTGGGTGAGGTTATAGGGAGGAGGAAGTGTTGGCAGTGATGATCTAGAAGTCGGGGAACTGTTGGGGATCTTTGATACCTTCACCTTACAAATATTTAGTAACATGATTATTATTGTTTACAGGTAGATAAACGTTTGTGAAGAATTCAAGCAGCAGCACTGGTTTTTGGTATGGTAGCAGCACATGTATGTACTTAGGTTGATTAAAACTGTTATGAAACTATTATGAAACTAGTATGTATGGTAGCAGCACTACTTTAGCTGCATGTACTATTATGAAACTGTTTATGGTAGTTTGGTTGTGTAAATGTATGGTTAACCTTTTGTCTTGACACTAATGTTATGATATAGTGAAGATTATGTAATTGCTTTTGTTTGTGTTACTGTGGTTCATTGAATGTGTTTTTTTTTGAATGTGTATGTGTTTATATATTACGTTATTGTATAAGTTTTGAAGTACTTGAATTGGAGGCGAAATCAAATGTAGTCGTGGAACAGCAGGCAATAAAATCGAAACATACGGTGGCGTTCAAAAAACGCTGCAAAAAATAATAATAAGTGCAACAAAAAAATAAGATAGTAAACGGCACCTTTTCGATGGCGTTTCTTAAACGCTGAAAAAAAGATCTTTAGTAACATTTAAAAAACGCTGCCAAAAATTCATTTATAGTGGCGTTAAAACAAATGCAACAAAAAATCATGGATTTTTTGTCGCATGTTTTCTAGCGGCGTTTATCAAAACGCCACCAAAACTTTTTGTAGCGTTTTTTGAGCGCCACTAAAAATCAAATTTCTTGTAGTGTTTAAAGTTTCATAAACCTATGCTCTGATAACAATTTATAACATCCCCCTACTTGGAGGCCCAAAACTAATGGCTATGGATGGTGTAGTCATCCATAGTTATTAATTTTCGGTAACCAAATACGGCAGTGTTAGATTCATTAATACATAGATCACAGAAATATATAAAAAAATTAACAATTCAGAAACATATTTCCTCATTCAAATCAGAACATTTCATGTTCATTACATAATCCCCAAATTGCATTAACCATGTTCAACAAAATATGATTATTACAAATACGGCAAAAGCGACATGTGAAGATGCCTCATTGGTTTATCAGAGTATATAGTAAGGCTAATAAATCTGCCTTTACAAACAAAACACATAGTGGAAAGAAAACTCTAATTAACTATCTTCCTCCTTCACGCCTCTGGAAGCTATATTCATCAAAGAAGAAACATGAAAACTATAAATCTCAAACTACTCAAAATCAATTGAGTATCCGGGTGTTTAAGGGAAAAACAAAAACTTCAAGTCAGACATAAAGCCTGGTATGAATAATAATCTAACATCTCAATTCTTTTTAGATATCTAGTGAGACCATGCCGCTTAGGGGAATAGTTTTTCTCCTCACTAATGTCCTAAAGCCTTTATAAAACAATATACAGTACTCTTTCATCCACAATGGTTAAAACATACATCTTCAAAATATTATGATGATATGCATACTTGAATATAATTAAGATTTCCTTTTAGTTTTCGTAGGTTTACTAATAACCTTTAATAATTAAAGAACACCCTATCCTAATCATAGTTTTCATGGGATCACTAAGAACCTATAAGCTTCTACTAGTTAACTTTTTTAATTTATGGGTCCCCCTAAACCTATAGTTATTTTAGTAACTAGTTACCTTATCCTAGTTTTCATGGGTTGACTAGGAACCTATGAATTTATCCAATAAATCACTTCACATTCTAGTTTTCAAGGGTTGACTAGGAACCTATGAATTTATCCAATAACTCACCTCACATCCTAGTTTTCATGGGTTGACTAGGAACCTATTGATACTTCCATTAGCCACTTGCTTATTCTAGTTTTCATGGGTTTACTAGGAACCTAATGACTGATGTCAATCCTTGGTCTGGATTTATTTTTCATAGGTAAACTACAAACCACTTAGCTTATACTAGTCCTTAATACTTATTTTTCAAAGGTTAATTATGAACCTGTTAATTTCCTTTAATAACTACTTAATCATAGTTTTCATGGGTTTATTGTAAACCTTTTGGTATACACCATTAACTACCTTATCATAGTTTTCATGGGTTTACTATGAACCTTTTGGTGCAAACAAATAACTACAAAGTTTAGGCATCCTATATTTTTAGTCACCCTGACTCCATGGATTCAATTCTACTTATTCAGTAGTTAAGTTATTTTATATTCACTATTGAGTTAACGTAAATGGTTCTTTTACCCCTTTTTCCCCAAAATATAGTTGTGGGTTATCATGTAAATATACTCATATTAGAAGAAGCAAATCATAATTTAAAAGCACCACTCTTGTGGGTTCAAGGTCCTTAAATTACATTTCATAAAACATAGTTAACACCATTTAACTCATATTTTTACCAATGCAATACTTCTTCAAAGTTTTATACTTAAAGTCATTACAAAACTCCTTTATATAAGCCATGGGTTCTCCTAAAAAATTTAGAGCATGGGTCTTAAAACCTTACAAAATAATTGAAAAGCAAACCTTTTGAAAGCTTTATACGACATTAAAAACCTTTTAAAACCCAACCCTTCAACCTTGTCGAATGGTCTACTAAATCCTTTCAAAATCAAACCTTACGACCTTGTTGAAAGATCTTCAAAACAACCTTTTGAATCCAAAACTTTCAAAACCATTGAAACCATTTATCAATTCAAAGATTTCGAAAGCATTCAACTCTTTAGAATATAAAACTTTTGAAGACTTATTGGGTTCAATTTAAACATACTGAAAATTCTCTCTTAAAACCTTTGGACTACATTGGAAGCAACCTTTCGACTTGGTTGGAAAGTCTGCTTTGAAAGCTATAAACATTTCATTTAAAACAATAGGCCTCTACCTTTAAAACAACTCCTTCGAAAGCTTGGGTTATACTTCAATATAAAAACAAGGGTAAATCATCCAAGTCGAATGCACTCTTTTGAAAGCAGCGAAAAAGTGGCTAATTTTTAAAGCAAGTAAACCTTCTGTCTTTGTCGAAAGCAACGAATTTGAAAGTTTGGAAAAAGAAGCAAATACCTTTCGACTATGTCGGAAGGTTCAAAAAAAACCATGCTAAGTGGCAGTTACTTTCGACCGTGTCTAAAGATTTAAAACCTTAATTTAAACATTTAATTTGGTCGAAAGCAACCAAGTCAAAAGCTCTTATTCGAAAACAAAGCAGGCAATCTTTGATTTATAAAGAAAACATACCCCAACCTCTTTGGCAATCAACCTTTCGACCAAGTACCCTTTGACATTGTTCAGTTCATTAGGTACCAAGTAACTTGATAGCATATGCATTGAACTTTGACCTTGTCAAGAGATAACCTTTCGACAATGTCGAAAGGTGTAGGTCAGAAGGTCTGATGCTAAAATTGGATGAACATGCTAAAAGTATGATTTCTTTGTTTTTAACTTAAAAAGATAACTTTTCAACTAACTTGCCTTTATTTTGTCAAATTCCTATTGGTTAATAAATGCTTTTCAGAAAAGTGATGCCACTAATTTTAGAATTTAAATAATAATTTTATTTTATTAATTGCCCCTTCCCCTAAATTAAATATATAAAACATTTAAGTTACGTACCTTAAAAAGTTTTATATATTCATCAAAACACTTAAGTCTGGAAAAATTCTAAAAAAACTATTTTAATATGTTTTCCAACATATAAAAATTTCAAACCCAAATAATCGTTATTTTAGCCGTAAATAATTTATAACCCGATAAAAAAATTTCTTCACTAGAAAATTAATATAAACTCCATCTTAATTCCGAAAATTATGAAAATTGAAACACATCTCCAAAATAAGGTTTTCTATGCATTTAAAAATCATTTCATCTCGGTTTTACCCTAAAATCATATATATCTACTTTATAAACAACCTTGATCAAACCATACATAAATCAAAATCAAGCATATCATCATTTTATATATCATAAAACAGATTTATCCTAAAATCCGAAACCATATGATGTTAAAACAAAAATAGAGATGTAGAAATTATTATTCACCTTAGAGATTCGATATGGAAATTGAAGTTTGGTTGAGATTGATTCCTTCTAACTTGAATCCGAAGTTTAAGTTGATTTTCTCTTCTCTTCTTCCTAATGGTTAGCCTTGCTTTCCTCTCACGTTTTAAATTTTGTTTGAGATAAAAATGAACGTGTATGACAAAGGAGATAATATAAGGGTGGGAAATATGGGCGTCTATTTACCCTAATGCCCTTGTATTCTTTTACTTAATCGTTTTCATAACTACATATGACGTAATTAAACATGGCCACCCAGTTTATTAATCAACCTCAATCTCCTTATCCACATTATTCTATTTAATTTATTCCAATTAAAGCTCTTGAATAATGTCGCTAAAATTTGGGGTGTTACATTGGATCTCTTAAGCGTGGTAAAGTAGCACTTATCAACTTCGGCCTCGAGCCTCTTATAAATTTCTCATTCCTCCTGATCACCGTATCAACCAAAGCGTACCCGTACTGGGCCAACTCTTAAAATTTACTTGCATACTTCAGAAAGGACATCCTCCCTTATTCTAATTCACCAAAACTTCCCCACCAACATTGATTATGCCATCACCGACATAAACCTTTCTTGAAACCACCTCTTAAAATCCTCCCAAATTATGGTTTCCTCAGTAACAACAGCTACAATAGTATTCCATCAAAACAAGACAGCTCCCTGAAGCTGTCTCAAAGCTATTCTCCTCTTCTGCTCGTCATTCAACTATAAGTCTACAAAGATTCTCTCACAATGTAGCAGCCAATTTTCCACCTCAATCTCATCTTCATTTCTAATGAACGGCTTCACTCCAAGCCAGATATAATCTCTGTTCACGCATACTGGTTGACCTTTGGAGCTTCCTGAAATCCATCTCCAGCAACATTTCCTCCGACAACTCCTGCTGCAATTCCGTCTTGCATCATGTTTACAAAAAACTGATACATGGCTCCCATGTCTACATGGAGAAACCCAACACTGAGAGTTTCAGCTTGAGCCTAACTGGGACCTCTCATAGTATTTGGTCAGGCATTTCCATTAGTGGTGGTGCTATCTCCTCCAAGATTAACTTTGCCTCTTCTTCCATCCATATTTGTATTCAAGCCTCGTGAGATATAGATGAATAACCTAATTAAGATAGGAGTCTAGTTAATAGCGTATGCTTATATATATATAATATATATACATAACAAATACAAGTACATTACTAAAGCGTTATACCATACCCCCAATCTTAACTCTAATTACTAAGGATTAAGTTTTCAAAATCATTTTTAGTTATCGTATTTCATAAACCATGCTTTGATACTAAGATGTAACATCCCCTATATAAAGGCCCAAAACTAAGAGCCACGAACACGACATTCATCTATAGTATTAACTTCCAATAACTAAATACGACCATGTTAATGGTATCCATAATATCAGATGCATTTGAATATGTAACAAAATACAGATTTCAAAACAACATTTTCATCATTACATTTAAAACAGATGTTCCATATTAAACTTACATAATCCCAAATACATTCCTAGGCATAGATTAAACATACTTATTACAAAATACGCCTAGAGTAGTATACGAAGATAACTCCTTGGATGACCAGAGGCATATGGTCATATAACAGACCTAATCAATCATAGTGGAAAAACACCATAACATAAAAAAACACAGCTTCTAAGTAGCTATCCATTTGCCTACTTCATGGCTTTGGTAGCCTTATTCGTCATCTAACTAAAACCTGAAAAGACGGTAACTCCTCAGTCTATCCAAATTAATTTTAAGCACCTGAGAATTTAAGGGAAAAACATAAACTTTGAGTCAGACATAAAGCTTGGTGTGAATAGTACTATAATTTTGGTTTGTAATGTTAAGTGAGACCACAGGCTAGCGGAATGGGTTTTCATTCACTAACATCCCTTTAAAAAATATCTTTGCAAAACCTCTTTCCTGCAATCAAAACTCATTAAACATTGTAAAGCACCATTGTGTAAACATACATAAATATTATGTAATAATGAACTGTCTGTTCAAACATACAAGTTTTGTTTGGATAACTTTTAACCTTTGGCTGATGATTTTGCTATGGTTTACTCTGTAAACCAGAGACTACTATACAAAATGCAAGTCCAAACATCACTTTAAGTTGTTTATTCTCCAGATTCAACAGAAAACAGAGAGAAGGAGTTTGAGTTTAGCATGTTAACTTTGTAAACCAGAACTTAGAGGAACAAGTAAGGAAATAACATTCCCAGGCAAAAGAAACACAAGCACACAAACTTGTTCACATACGAAAGTTTTTAACATCACTCAGGCATTCATACAGCAACAAATGATTGAATAGATCAAAGCTTTACTCACCTTTTTCCCGAAGACAGAAAGTTCCTGACAGGTTTCAAAAGAAGGATGAAATCCTGAAAAAAAATTCTTCTTTCCTACTTAAATCTTAAAGTTTAGATCTGCAAGTTGTATATACAGATCTTTGATTACTCTTTGCTGTATTTGTTCACTTAATTCATCAATAACAACAAATTTTAAATTTACTTACAGTTGAATTCTTTTATATAACAGAGAAGCCTTTTTTTTCTTGCTACTTGAAATCGAGAAATAAATCTAGCCTTTGAACTTGATTTTCTCCTGCAACTGATTGATTCAATTGCTTAGATTCTTACTTTACTACTGATTAACAACATTAAATTCAAATCCTTAAAAGAAATTCACTTGCCTTAGTTTATTTCAGAAATTTTGCACTGTTTCCTTAGCCAAAAAAACTGAAGCTTTGATTAATTAATCTGCAGTTTTGAATTGATGTTAAAACTTGATTTTGAAATCATAAATTCATTAAACTGTAAAGTATAGAGTTTTAAAATTTACCTGAGAGATGGAGTATAATGCTACAGCTTAATGTTTAAGGAGATTTTCAGATTTTAACTTTTGAATTGAAAGAAAGTTGGCAGTTTTCTTTCTTTCTGATTTTTTTTCTTGAGTGTTGGAGTTTGAAATGCTCAGTCTCTTGTTACTGTACTTTCAGAGATTTGGTGAGACTAAATAATTTGAAAATGGAAGCTGAAAAGTTTTCTATGATTTTTAATTTTATTATTTTATTCTGGCAATGATATGGAATGCCATTTGTTAAAAAATAATCATGAGATCTCAATTATGTTAATTTCTTTACTCTATCTCCTTTGTGTATGTTTAGCATTTGTGATTTTACAGGACAAAAGAATTTTTAATAGATTTTTATATCATATTCACTTTATAAATAAATGTACCCCTTTATTCATTTGTATGCATATATACAATGTTAAAAGAAGAATTGTTTTTAACCAATCTTTATATTAAAAAAAATATAAATTACACCTTAATGATTTCAAAAGCCAATTATTCTCCTAAAACGTTTATTTTAAATTTAAATTCAAATTCAAATTTCAATTCAAACTTGAAATAAAAAATCCATTTATATCTATTTATATACTTATATCCATCCTAGTACTACTCTCGCCCAAGCTCGTTTAACTTCGGAGTTCTGATGGGATCTGGTGCTTTAGTGATGGTATGATCACACCCTTTAGGGTATGTGATCTCCTTCTGGAAAAAGGTGGTATCATGGTATGGAGCCCAGATACTTCACCTATGTGGTTACTGCAATCTCATTTACTGTGTGGTTGTTGCTTTGTGATGGAGGGCCCTCGGATAAAGGTCGCAAACGACCAAGGGGTGGCATACGCGAGTAGTAGTTACCTAGTTACAGAGGTAACCTGGACTTGTGTTGGCAGAGAGCCGGGTAGGTTCTCGGGACGTACCTCTAAAGGCGTACCCATGTGGCAGTAGGAAGTTCCTTAGCCTGACCATTTGTTGGAAATCCAATTTCCAATACGAATCCAGTATGGTTTTAGTTGTATAACTTGCCATTTACTTATGGTGGCGCCCCACTGTTTAGATGGTAGCTATAGTAGGCATACAATAATGGTTGTATGCTGGCTAAGATTAATATTATACTTTCGAAATGGCTTTCTACACTATGCACTAGTAATAATATCAAAGAATTTTTCCCGTATCAAGCATATTTGACTATCATAAGAAGAAATCTCCTCCAATTCTGCGGTTGCATTATGTGTGTGGCGGGAGGTCATATGGTAGTTTCATTTTCCAAAAGCATGAACGCTTTTATTTTATAAATCTGTTTTATTTAAAAGCAACTATCTTTGTTTACTCATACCAGTCCCATGACTGATCCGGAGTTTATTGTTTCCTTTTTAAACTCTGGGCGCCCATCATTTCCACACGGGCAGCCTAGTAGTAGGTTTTCCGTATTTTGCTATTAGCTGTCTTTTGGAGTCTTTTTGGTTTGAAGGCTATTAGTTTTTGGAGGCTTTTACCTTGGAGATATTTTGGAAGCTTTTGGATCTTAAGGTGTTTAGTTTTGGAGGTTCACTATCACTCTATTCCCCTGAAGACTTTTGGCATATGATCACTTGTTGTTCTATTATGATGTTCTATTTGCAGTTGTGATATATGTATTATGATACTCTGATATTGTAACAGATATTATGATGATGTTGTATCTGTGATGTAATGCATGATATTCATTTTGTTTCTGATGTTTTATATTTATCTAATGTTGTTATAAGCTCCATCCGACTGGAGTTTGATGTTTGAATCTTCGGCAGTCTAATACAAGTGAGATATTTGTTGTCAATTTTCGAACATTGGATTTCGGGTCGTGACTCGGGCCTACTAGACAATATAATCAAATTTAAGCTAACTGCGGTTAGCTATTCTTTTTTTGGACTATCTATCCTTAACTATCTGTTAAATACTTCACGTCTAGACGGTCTGTCCCGAACTATCTGTTAAATACTTCTCTTCTGGATGGTCTATCCTTATCTTAATCATCTCCCAGGTCTTCCAGATCCTAATGATTTTTTGGGCTCACCAATAATCCATCTGTATATAAACATATATTTCTTTCGGTGTGTAATCATAATTTTAGTCTACCTGTGACAAAGCCCCACATATTGGAATTTTGGACAAAAATTAGTTGGGGCTGTTAGCTAATGTATAGGGCACGATCCCATACTAGTCTCATTTGGTATTCTAATATCCGAGTCATTCTCATTTAAGGATCCCCTTCCATAATTTTCTTTGAAAACATTTCAAAATGATTTAAAACAATTAATCAAACTTGGACAAGGAAATTATACAATCTTTATGCTTTACTCAAAATCATATCACCGTGTTATACACACACACACACACACACACACACACACTGAAATATTAGTTGATGAAAACATTTAAACACTTGAAAAACCTCTTTCTAAACTTTTGAAATTATCTCTTTCAAAACCAACATCAAACCATTCGAAACTGTTGAAAAGCAAACCTTTTAAAAGTAATAAAACTTTGGACATCCTTATTTAAAATCACTTTAAAACAATGCCTTAGAAATACCTTGGAAAACCTTCAATCTCAAACCTTTCAAATCCATTTAATTAAACCTTTCGAAACCATTGAATTATTCCTTCCAGAACCATTGTATTAACTTTTCGAAACCATTAAATAAACAAACCTTCTTAAGGCATTAAATCTTTTAAAACATAAACCTTTCGGTGACTTACTGGGTTCAATTTAAAAACAAGTGGAAAATCTGATTTTAAAACCTTTCAACAACCTTTGAAGAAACCTTTATACTTTGTCTAAAGCTTCGCTTCGAAAGCCTTGGTTATACTTTAATTAGAAAACAAGGGTAAGTCACCTAAGTCGAAAGCTCTCTTTCCAAAACATAGAAAAGCGGCTAGTTTTAAAACAAGTAGATCTTTCGACTTTATCGGAAGATTCAAAACACAGCAAAACAAAAGAAAACAAAAGCCGTAGTAACCATTCGACTTTGTCGAAAGGTCCAAAAACCTTTATTTAAATATTTGACCTGGTCGAAAGCAACCAAATTGAATGCTCTTGTTCAAAAGCAAAGCAGGAGATCATTGACTTGTAAAACAAACATACTTCAACCCCTTTGGTAACTAACATTTAACTAAGAACCCTTCGACTTTGTTCAATTCACTATATACCAAGATCTTGATACCTTATGCATTGAACTTTGACCTTATCGAGAGCTAACCTTTCGACTTTGTAGAGAGGTTTGGGTCGGATGGTCTGATGCTAAAATTGGCTGAAACATGCTAAAAGTATGATTTCTTTGTTTTTAACTAAAAAGAATAACTTTTCAACTAATCTGTTTTTGTTTGTCAAATACTCATTGGTTAATAAATACTTTTCAGAGAAGTGCTGCCACTATTTTTTAGAAACAAATAATCATTTTATTTTCTAAAATGCCCCTTCTCCTTAATTAAATATATAAAACATTTAGGTCCTATACCTTAAAATAATTTTATATATTTATCAAATCACTTAGGAAAAATATGGGAAAATACTAGAAACATTTATTTTAATATGTTTTGCAATGTATAAAAATTTCAAGCCCAAATAATTATCATTTTAGTCGTAAATATTTTATAACCCAATAAATCATTTTCTTCACTAGAAAATTAATATAAAATCCCCATTAATTCAAAAAATTAAGAAAGTTAAAACTCATCTCTAAAATATCATTTCTAACTTATATTTAAATTTTCAAGACATTTGGGTGTCATTTAAAAGGGTTTTTATTTCAAACATATCATATAATCTAATAAGAGCATATAGAATTCATCAACAAGCATATGTATAACTTTAGTTGTCAAAAACATGGCATATACATGCAAAATTACTTTGGATCAAATCTTGAAAATAGAAAACCATAAGAAAATGGGATGTAGTAATTATTCACATTATCTTTGAGGTTAAAAGATGTGAGATTTGACGTTGATTTAGTCAATTATCTTCCTTCTCTTGAATCCTAGATTATCTTCTCTTGAGAACAATAATGCTGTCCGACCTTAATCATTTTTAGTTTGGTAAAACGAAAATGAGAATGAGTTTCTATTCTTAAGGGTTTAGGGTATAAGCCTTTCCTATTTCTCATATTACCCTTACTCATTTCCTAACACATTAGTTTATGTCATTTTATTTTAATTAACTTTTAACATGGCATGGCTACCCTTAGCTTAATCAAATCCCAACTTATTAATCTTCACATTATTTTAAATAATGTTATAAAATACAGGGTGTTACATTTCTGATCTTCTATTAATACAGCAAGAGCTAATATTCTGAACTTCTTTCACTATTATAAATGCTTAATATTAGACCTTCTATTATTGCCAAATGTGAATTTCCGGCCATATATTATTCCCAACTGTGGTTTACTTGCCACTTATTATTTGGAGATAAATGAAAGTCTACACTATGGTGGATCGATTATACAAATGTCAAGTATATGACTAATTCAAAATATAGTGTAACAATAGTAAAGTATGTAAATAAGAATAATCACACCAGGGATTTTATACTAGTTCGGACCTCCTATCCTACGTCCAGTCCTGAACCTCCTCTTCAGAATTTCCTTTCACCAAATAACCCTCACTTCAAGTGGAAGAACTGGTTTACAATAGTAGAGTTTCTTTGTCAAGATTGTATTCTCTATTTCACGGATTTTGACCATATAGTACAATTGAACTTCCTATATCTCTTGAATGATTGAATACAGTATTGTTCGAGAGAATATGGAAGTGTATGATCTCAGATTGCTGATTTGATAGCAAGTGGATGATTAGAACAAGAGACGATTAAGATAGAGAGTAGAGTGAATTAGTTGAAAGTAAAAGTAAGTCCTTTGATCCTTCTTGATTCTCGTTTATATAGTTGTAGAAGGTTGCTTCTTGTAGTTACATCTCTTCCCTTTCAGTCTAGAGTCGTCACTGTTCACTGGTGAAGAGTTGTGGAGGAGAGGTGGAGTTGTGTCCCTTCGGAGATGTCAGTTGTAATTTGAATTATCTACCCCGAGCCCAGTTTCGGACGTCTGAAAGGTGTTCTCAGACATCTGAGAACCTATTATTATTTTTGTTCATCTTCTACATTAAGACATCTGAAGTTCTGTATTCAAACGTCTGAACCTGTTAAGTGATGTTCACCTGGGTTTATTCTTAAGTGTATCTCTCTTCGATCTTCGTGAAACTTTGTAGATGAATCTCTTCAGTGCTTTAGTCATTATTTTGTCACAGTAACGGTTTGTATTGCTTTCAATTAGTATCTGTATAGTTGTATGATATATATATGATTTGCATTGTATAGTTGTCATCGTCGAAACCGTAAACTAAGGGTTCTAACATTCTCCCCCTTTTTGATGATGACAACTATATAATGTACTTAGATAAATGTGATAACCCGAATTTCTGGACATCTGTAATTGATATAATAATTGGGTTAATTAAAACAAATACTGAATTATAAATTGAACTAATGAATCTAATAGTAAATATTTATATTTGGATATGTATTTATTTGATCATATCTTAATATAATCATTTGGATTTGACAAATTATTCATTTAAAACAAATGATAATGTGTTGTTAAATAAAACAAAAAATTGTGATTAATATCTTAAATCATACTTTGATTTTAAAAGTTTATTTCTATGATTTTATTTAGAATATAAAATTTGTTTTATATTTATTTCTTTTAAGAAGAATTGATTAATACGGATTAAAAATGTTTTTTTAATTTAGAAATTTAATTAATAAAAACATTTAAAAAAATCCTTTTTGCATGAAGATTACATTTGTTAAAATTTAAAGCACTCTAATAACATGTGTTAAGAGAATAATATTTTGTAGTGACAAGTGTCAAAATTTTTAATTTATTTTCTTAATTTTTTATTAAATAAAATTATTTCTATAAAAGGTTATTTCACCTCCTTCATCTAAAATTTTCTCATTCTCTTTTTCAAAACAAGAAAAGCTTAAAGCCTGTTATCAGTTTTAAATCAAAAAGGAAATTCAAATAGCAATCAACTGTTTCATATATTGAAGCCTGTAGCAAAACCACATCTATTTATACAAGATCCGATCTTCTCAAAACTGGTTTAAATTCAATTGCAAATCTGGAAGGAGATCAGAAACTGAAGCTTTTATTTCAAAATCAAGATCTGTAAGCAGATTGGAATCAAGTGCAATTCATAAATTCATGTTCAAAGACAAAAGTTTTTTCCAGCTGTTCTCTGTTTCATAATAGGTGAGTAAACAAGCTCTAATCTGATTAAGTTTTGTTGCATGCAGTGATTTTCAAAGTAAATTGGTGATTGCATGATCGTTTATATGATCATATATACGTATATTTATCAATATATATACTAGTATTATGGTGCATGCCTGTATGAGTAAATGCATGTTCCTGTTTTATCACCAGGCCAACATTCTTCCAAAAAAATTCATTTTCTTTTTACCAAATTACTTGTAGCTTGAGATATTTAATGGAGATGTGTATGTAAACATGAAATCCTATTTTTAAAACGCATTCAAAAGAAACTGGTAAGTATAAATTATTTGAAACTGTAAGTTTACAGGGATAGATCAAAATAGGCTAGAAATCAATTAAGTAAGTTGTATGTTTTTCATACATGACCGTAAGCACCTTCGAATTTGATGATTTTTGGTGATGGTATTGAGATTTTTAAGATTGTTTTGGGGAAAAAATCATAGATGATCACAAATTGGGATTTTGGCCAAATTAGGATGGCAAGGTCGATTTCGTGATGGTGAACTTAGAGCAGAGGTAGCTGTAGTGATGGGAGTGTCGAGAAAAAATGGTCTAACATTTTTTAAGGGATCAGGATGGCCGTGCGAGGCGAAGGTAGGGCTTGAGGCGGTGGTTTTGGGTGTGTCAGTCTCGAGTATGAGGTCAAGTAATGGTAAGATCAGCATCGTGCACACCTGGGGGAAAGGTTGTAAGTGGTCATGACTAGAGTCGCGGTGAAGTTTCGTGGATTACGGCGGCGCGTGGCGACATGATGAGGCGCTTGTAGGTGGAATGGTAGGCTGTAGTTTCGAATGGGATGCTCGATTTTTGAACTAATAATTTTGACGCGATTTTCAGGTAAGGAGTTCTGGAGCTCAAGAGGCGAGTAGGAGCGTATGGAGAGCTTCTGATGTGATATATTATAGTATCTGAAACAGATTGATTTATCTATTCTGTGATTGTAAAATCTGATGTAACTCTTATATATTAAAGTGTAATTTGAAAAGTACAGTTTCTTTTGTATAACTATTATTTATGTGATATTATAATTTATCCGCTACGAATGTGAGATTGTGTGTTCTTTTCTGTTCTTCTTCTTCTATCTCTTTCTTCTTTTCTCTAAACTCTCTGGAATTTTCAGGATCGAAAATTCCGGGTCGTTTCATTTGGTATCAGAGCAGAATGTTAAGCGAGAACCGTGGCTCTGGTGGGATTACTCATTAAGGATAGGGTAAGTGGTACCCTAGGTTGAGTTGAGTATGTATAAATATGAGAGAGCGTACTTGTTATTTTCTTATATAAAGGTTTTTAAATAATTTCAAAATTAAATGAATCTTATATAAGAAATAGATTATCTATTATATTAAGGAAATTGGTTGTAGTATTAATTAAACTAAAAGTAATAGTAAGAATTAAGTGGTAATAGAATTACAACCGAATTGAAATTAAATGAGGATAAGTTTGAATTGGATTCAAACTGAAATCAAAATCTTTATTTAGGGAGGAGTTTTAGAATAAGATAATTATGAATTGGTTTCCAGATATGATAAGCTTGGTTATTATCATAAATTGTTGTTGTATTTAATAATAAAGTGCTTATTAATGAGTAAGCAAAATGAAATGTTTTAAGGAATTAAAACATTTAGATAAGTATGACTTATAAATTAGAATTGAAAATGATCTGAATTGTAAAGATTTAAATCTGGATCCAGAATTTGAAAATTGTTTCAGAGTGATATGGAAATAATAAATAATATTATTGAATGAAGGGGTCCTATTTCAAACAAGTGTTGTTTGAAAATTTAAAGAAATTTGTTTTGAATTAAAACCAAGAGTGGTTTAAATTTAAAAATTCGGCTTGGTGGGCCAAGAAGTAAAATGTGTATATATATATATATATATATGTGGATGGTTTGGAATAAACTCTAAATATTGAGTTTTAAATCTGGAATGAGATATGATACCCAGAGTGATAAGTTTTTGAACTTAATAAGTGGGAAGATTATTTATGAGAAGATTAAAATTTGAAAGGGAAGTTCAAATTGGGTAAGATTGACTGGTTTAAGTGAATTAAGATTAACTAGGGGAAAAGTCAAAATAAGTTGGAATGATTAACCTGATTTGGAAATTTCAATATGAAATTGGAATTTAACTTGGGAAGTTAAATGGTTAATTTAAGTTGGGAATTTATGTGATCTCAAAATGGGTTTTGAGACCAGAAAGTTGGTAATGAATGGATGTTTTAAAATAATTGGATGATATTACCCTATTATTATAAATAATCTTTAAATTGTGAATTGGATTTGTTTAATGAAATGGTTATGGTAATATATCCATTGTTAAGGTAAAATGGAATCATTTTGGACGAAGAATTGAATGTTTAAGATAAAACTTCAAGAGTTTGATTTCAAAATTTAAATTTGTTGACAAATTGAATTTCAAAGATATAAGTTGATTTGATTTAAAGTATTAAATCAACAAAAATTTAACTCGAATTCACATAATTCGAGATGGTTTAAATTTGGAATTTGGATTGAAATTAGTTCAAATTGAAATTGATTTGAATTAATTGCAATTGTGATTGAAGATGTATAAGTATAAAATTCAAATGGAAAATTTGAATTGGATTAATTTGAAATGATTTGAAATTGAAGTGGGTTCAATTTGAAATTAGTTCGAATTGATTTTAATAATTTGGAATTGTAATTAAAGTAGCATAGTTTTAAATTAAAATGGAATTTGAATTGAATTTGGGAGGAAATCAAGAATAATTCAACTTGATTGGAAATGGAGTTTGAAATTGGGATTAATTCAATCTGGAGTTGAAATGAATTGAAATTGGAACTAGTTCAATTGAAATTTATTTGAATTAGTAAAATTTGAGATGAAGGCTGAATGAAGTCAAATTTGGAAAGAACTGAGGAATTCAACTTGAATTGGGTTAAATAGATTTCAATGGAAATTGAAGTTATTTAAATTGGAATTGAGTCAATTTAAATGGTAGAGGAAATTTAAATTGAATTGATGAGAATGGAGATTGGGAAGTGAGCAGTTTTACTCTGGACTTTTTTTTAATATAAATTGTTTTAATATAAACCTATTTTTCCAAGCTATTCATTATATATACAACCTTTCTTTTAAAAGCCAAACCACCTTATACTGGTTTTACAATTATTTTTGGAACTGTTTAACAATTTTCCAACTGTTTTATAAACAAATTACTATCCTACTATTATTTTGCAATTATTTAAAATTTCTATAATTATTTTAACTATTTTCTAACTATTTTACACCTATTTTACGAACTATTAATTATTTTCAAACTACTTATCTATTTTAAAAATTTCAAGCTATTTTCTAAATAAACTGGATGGAGTTCAAACTGTTATTGGTTGAATACCCAATCGAGATAAGAATAGAGGTAATAATCCAAATGGATTGAAGTAACTGTGAGTAAGTGAATGAAAATCAAAGTAAATGTGAATAGAAATGAAATTAATTTGGCTAATAACCAATAAAGATAAATACGTAGGGTGTACATATGTTATTCTATTCGCATAGTTATTTGATCCAAATTCGAGCACAGAATTTCGAGATAGTTATTTTGATCCAAGTGGGATTTTTCACTCGATTTTCGACGGCGAACCTGGATATGGATTGTTGATTGGTTCTGGATAATCTCTATCATAGTTATGACTATGCAAGGAGAATGACGGTTTCTGATCAAGAAACCAGATCTGAAATCGCACTAGGAAGTCGGGTGGACGATACTAGTTCGGAAACAAAATTGTGTGATCGAGTGAGCGATCAGATTGGTATAGCGTACGGATGATATGTGTACATTGTACGGTTTGAATGAAAATGATATTGAAAGAAGTAATCAAATTTGAATATTTGATTTTGAGTAAACAAAGTTAAATATCTTTGTTTTATAAAATAAAACTCCCTTTGTTGAATCTTTTGCCAGAAGAAAAGGATTTTTATGGTGTTTTGAAGTATAAAAGGAGTTTTATACAAGTTTGAAATGATCCAAGATTTTAAAGATTATATATATCTGTATATGTATATATATAAAGGATCATATGAGGATTTTGGAAAAATGTTTTGGGAACCTATGGATTTGGAAAGGCTTTTGATATTTGGGTAAAATCAATATTGAATTTGGAAAGCCTAGTTTGAGAATTATCGATTTTGGGATAATCGATTTTGTGTAAAGGAGCTTTGTATGAGATCATACTATGTGTATGATTTAAAGATACTATATATGTATAGTATAAAATGTTTTGATGATGGCTCTAGGGAAAATGGCGCTTCCTTGAAATGAACTTCTCAAAAGTACCACCGGGTGGTGCTGCCTTGAGCCCCAAGGGAGGGTTCTAAAATTGATCCAGTGAGGAGTCCGGACAAAACTAGTTCCTGGGGATCTTGAGTAGAGGTTACCATAGCAAAAGTCGTGTGTGTCGCTGAGATCCAAGGTCTACGTTTGATTTTATATCGGTAGACTGCGACCTGTATAACATAGCGAAAGTCGTGTGTGCCGCTGAGAGCCAACAGTCTGCGTTTGATTTTATATCGGTAGACTGTGACCTATGTAGGAGTGGAGAAGTTTCATTTCGACAGCGCAAATCAGAGGCCGCTGAGAGCCTGCAGTTACATGGACTTTTGCTGCGACGGCAACGTAACCCTGGATGTAACTGTGATCTGTTGTATGGGTTCCAAGACGTAATCGAGAGGCCGTGGAGAGCCTGCAGTTACATGGACTTTTGCTGCGACGGCAACGTAACCCTGGAATGTAACTGTGACCATGGATGGGGGTGATGATTTCCAGAGCATTCTCACCAAAGATATTCCTCTATTTTCAAAAAAATGTTTTCGATATTTTCAATAAAATTATTTTCAAAGTATTTTCACTGGGTGTTAAAGATGGGTCTACTAAGTACTTATAGATTTTCAGTCTTACGCCTGATCAACGTATGACCGAATTTCTGTAAGAACAAGGATGGACTTGTTGAAACATCGAGTTACAAAAATATTTTTATAAAAACTATTTTGGCAATATTATGTGAATTTTAAAAAGCATTTTAAAATGATCAAAAAATATTTTAACTGGTTTTAAAATATTTAAATAATTCTGGCTTCGTTCCTTTTCGAGGACGAAAAGATTCAAAGGGGGAGGAATGTGATAACCCGAATTTCTGGACATCTGTAATTGATATAATAATTGGGTTAATTAAAACAAATACTGAATTATAAATTGAACTAATGAATCTAATAGTAAATATTTATATTTGGATAAATATTTATTTGATCATGTCTTAATATAATCATTTGGATTTGACAAATTATTCATTTAAAACAAATGATAATGTGTTGTCAAATATAAAAAAAAATTGTGATTAATATCTTAAATCATGCTTTGATTTTAAAAGTGTATTTCTATGATTTTATTTAGAATATAAATTTTTTTTTATATTTATTTCTTTTAAGAAGAATTGATTTATATGGATTAAAAATGTTTTGTTAATTTAGAAATTTAATTAATAAAAACATTTAAAAAAAATCATTTTTGCATGAAGATTACATTTGTTAAAATTTAAAGCACGGTAATAGCATGTGTTAAGAGAATAATATTGTGTAGTGACAAGTTTCAAAAATTTTAATTTATTTTCTTAAATTTTTATTAAATAAATTATTTCTGTAAAAGGTTATTACACCTCCTTCATCTAAATTTTCTCATTCTCATTTTCAAAACAAGAAAAGCTTAAAGCCTGTTATCAGTTTTAAATCAAAAAGGAAATTCAAATAGCAATCAACTGTTTCATATATTGAAAGCTTATAGCAAAACCACATCAAGATTTATACAAGATCCGATCTTCTCAAAACTAGTTTATATTCAATTGCAAATCTGGAAGGAGATCAGAAACCAAAGCTTTTATTTCAAAATCCAGATCTGTAAGCAGATTGGAATCAAGTGCAATTCATAAATTCATGTTCAAAGACAAATTTTTTTTTTTTCCAGCTGTTCTCTGTTTCATAATAGGTGAGTAAACAAGCTCTAATCTGATTAAGTTTTGTTGCATGCAGTGATTTTCAAAGTAAATTGGTGATTGAATGATCGTTTATATGATCATATATACATATATTTATCAATATATATAAGAGTATTAGGGTGCATGCCTGTATGAGTAAATGCATGTTCCTGTTTTATCACCAGGCCAAAATTCTTCCAAAAAAATTCATTTTCTTTTTACCAAATTACTTATAGCTTGAGATATTTAATGGAGATGTGTATGTAATCATGAAATCCTATTTTTAAAACGCATTCAAAAGAAACTGGTAAGTATAAATTATTTGAAACTGTAAGTTTACAGGGATAGATCAAAATAGGCTAGAAATCAATTAAGTAAGTTGTATGTTTTTCATACATGACCGTAATCACCTTCGAATTTGATGATTTTTGGTGATGGTATTTATATTTTTAAGATAGTTTTTGGGAAGAAATCGTAGATGATCACAAATTGGGATTTTGGCCAAATTAGGATGGCAAGGTCGATTTCGTGATGGCGAACTTAGAGCAGAGGTAGCTGTAGTGATGGGAGTGTCGAGAAAAAATGGTCTAACATTTTTCAAGGGATCAGGATGGCCGTGCGAGGCGAAGGTAGGGCTTGAGAAGGTGGTTTTGGGTGTGTCAATCTCGAGTTGGAGGTGAAGTAATGGTAAGAGCAGCATCATGCACACCTGGGGGAAAGGTTGTAAGTGGTCATGACTAGAGTCGTGGTGAAGTTTCGTGGATTACGGCGGTGCGTGGCGACGTGGTGAGGCGCTTGTAGGTGGAATGGTAGGCTGTAGTTTCGAATGGGATGCTCGATTTTTTTACTAATAATTTTGACGCGATTTTCAGGTAAGGACGTTCTGGAGCTCAAGAGGCGAGCAGGAGCGTATGGAGAGCTTCTGATGTGATGTATTATATTATCTGAAACAGATTGATTTATCCGTTCTGTGATTGTAAAATCTGATGTAACTCTGATATATTAAAGTGTAATTTGGCAAGTACAGTTTCTTTTGTATAACTATTATTTATGTGATATTATAATTTATCCGCTGTGAATGTGAGATTGTGTGTTCTTTTCTGTTCTTCTTCTTCTATCTCTTTCTTTTTTTATCTAAACTATCTGGAATTTTCGGGATCGAAAATTCCGGGTCGTTTCAATAACTATAGAAAGGTTCTCCCCATAAATATGATCTCCCCCTATAAATGTACATATTTATTTTTCTCCCCCTTTATCATTATAAAAAATAATCGAAAAAACAATGCAGAACCAAGTATGATGTACATACATAATTATAACAATAACAAAAAAGTTATGATTACATCATTAACCACATCCAAAGGAGGAATATTGATAGTATCTTACCAGAACTATAATAAGGGAATTAAATACCACAAAATATTTACTTTATGAAGTCAAAATAGTTCTGTTGGGCGAATTCTCACCCATGAGATCACGAGGCCAAGGAGCGTCAATTTCGTCCAGAATCACCATCTGCAAACGTTATCCATGTCCATCCGGTACCTATGCCTAGCCGAACCAGAAGCCTCTCCAAAACCAAAACCGGTCCAAGCCCATCCCTACGCATAGCCGAACCAACCCTCATCCGGCACACACCGGACAAGCCCACGCCGGACCAACACTCGAACCAAATGTTTCCCCCCTACGACCGAACCACTACATGACCGAACCACCTCATGACGACCAAATCCCCACTGCCGAATCACCATCCAAGCAATGCCGGACCAAGGCATGCCGAACCAACCCACCTCCTATGTACCACCGGACCAACCATATCTGGTCCAACCACTACCGAACCAAACTCCACCGTGCTACCACCGAACCAACCATCCCCTAGACCGGACCAAACCACCACCGAATCAACCTCCTTCCCTACCTACCGAACCAAACCCAAAGCATCCACTACCGGACCAAGGTCTCACCTCCGGACCAACCACTCTAAGCACGACCGAGCCAAGCTCCGCCGAACCAGAACGTTGCCAGGCCAGATTGCTTCAGCCCGGGCCCACCAGCAGCTATATACATCCAAGACCCCTGCCCTTAGCCTCTCTCTATAAATAGAGGGGCAGGGGTACAACAATGGCAGACAAGTTTGAGAGCTCAAGCAAGGAAGGAACTTTCAAACTACTTTCATATACTTGTATACAAAGCATTGTACTTGTAATCTGAAAGAAAAAGGATAATAACATATAAAGTGGACGTAGGCACGTTCTGGCCGAACCACTATAAATCTGTGTGTCTTTTACATTTCAGTCCTTGCTTTTTACATATTTGCGTAGCTCAACCAAATCATTGAAAGCCACATATAATCAACTAAATAATACGACTTGGAGGTGTTTGCCCATTTTTTGTGCAAACATTTTTGGTGCTTTCATTGAGAGACAAGAGCTCAAAGTTTCAGCTTCTCCCACTCAACCTTCTTCCTAACAGCGTCGCTCCTTGCTCCGACAACATGAGTTCCAGGCAGAGGAGAGATGTTAACAAAGGAAAGAACATCGCAACTAGCAGCATTCCAGATCCAACATGTTATCCCAACTTTTTGCAAAGCTGAGATATCCAAAATTTACTAAAAATCAATGACTACTATTCATGAATATCAACCATGCATTGCAGGATAACCATGGATATCGATGAATTTTGTCCGAGTCCGAAACGGGCCACAATTGATAGGACACGACAAGAAAGATCATAGAAGTCTGCATTCCAAATTTCAAGTCCATCCGAGGTCGTATGTTCAAGTTATGATGGATTCAAGTTAAGAGGGATGGACATTGCTTGGTTCGAACCCATCATGTTCGAACCCATCATGTTCGAAACCATCTGTTTCGAACCCACCATGTTCAAATCCATAAGAAGAAGCGACGTTCGAATCAATCAAGCCAATGCCTACTTCGACTCCATCTTCCTCGAACCCATCACGATGACCTCTCTTCGAACCGGTCAAGGATATAGAGTTCGAACCCATAGAGTTACCATACTTCGAATCCATGAGAAACGCCCTTGCTTCGACTCCATCAAGTAAACCCCTAGATAGCCTTGCTCCGAATCCATCCATGACCTAACTTCGAATCCATGGACTGAACCTTGCTTCGACTCCATCCAAATCATCTCGCCCCATGCCGTCATCGAATCCTCATGATAAGAACAACTTCGAATCGATCCGAAGCAACGAATTTGGATCGATTCGAACGAGTATCTCCCCATCGATTCAAAGACGAACTTCGAATCCAACCACGAAGCCATCCAGTGAACACGGCAAAGAACTCGGACTCGACCCATTCAACTCGGTGAAAGATATGGATCGAGCCGAAGAAGGCGCGCCACGTCAACCCTTGGATCGATTCGAAGTACTCGTTTCGAACTGATCGATTCGAACGAGTCCATAGCATCGGTTCGAACCACCCAGCATACCAAAGAGCGCCATTTCGAATCGATGATAACTCCTAATCTACTGATCCAAATCCCATGAAATTTTTACAGAAGTTCGTTTACATGTCAAAGAATGTTCATGCCAAGTTTCATCACAATTGGACAATTTCTTGATCGATTCGAACCTAGGGTCGAATCGATCCCAATGTGGGCCCGGATCTCCAGAACTCGGCCATGTAGGCCCCCTTACGTGCCAGAAGTGGTCTACCTGATTTTTAGGAGAAATATCAGCCTCCTACGCCTATAAATAGAGCCCCAAGTCATTCAGAAAAGGGTTCGGATTCTCTTTGGCAAGATCAAGACTCTGAAGCATCAAGACCCCACCAAGGCTCTACTTTGCACTCTACAACCACCGTTGTACTTGAATTTCAGAGCTATAATCTATTGTAATCTGCTGTAATCAATTGTAATCAGCGAAGAACATCAATAAAAGGGAAAACCTTTGAAGTGGACGTAGGGCGGAGATAGCCGAACCACTATAAATCGTGTGTTCTTGTTTATATTTACTGTTTTGCTGCTTAAATCTGTGATTTGTGTTTGGATATTGCTGATTTATATTCCAACACTGGTGCTTTCACATTCATTGGGGTTTGTGACCAATTTTGGAGCAAACACAACAATCACAGATCAACCCACTTCAACAGTAGTACCAGATGAAAATCAGGGAAATCCGACAGCCCCTGCCACGGAACAACCAATCACTAGGGCAGATCTGGACAGGGTTGTGGCTGAAGTAACTAACCGCTTCACATCCCAACAAGAAGCTTTGGTGGACCAACTCATGTCACGCTTAAGGGATGCTGAAGAATCCAACCGCAACACTGAATCATGGGGTGAATCCCAATCCGGCGGATCTCGGAGACAACAAAGGTCTTCCCTCTTCGAAGAAGCTATCAACAGGAACAACAGTGATAGGGGCCGCGCCCGGACTCAGCCCGAACTCTGACTCGAGGAAGCGCTTGGAACCGAACCCAGTGGGGGAGGCACCAGGCGAGGGTCGGATGTAGCTGAGCCAGTCGTGCCGCCTAATCATAGAAACCCCGCTGAACGGAGCCGAGCTAGAACCCAGCCTGAAGTTGACCCTATGGAAAAGCTCGAAACAGAACCCCACAGGGGAAGATCAAGGCAGGGGCCAACTGTAGCTGGTCCTAGCATGCATCCGAGCAGCCAAAAACAGCCACTGGATAACGTCAGAAGTGATAGACTATACCATCCCTACAGGTCATCTGGACGAGATCGATCCCGCAGGGAAGAACCAAGCTCATTTTTGTCAGCTCCAAATTCTGATGAAAGAATGGCACGATTATTCAGGGAATGCGTCCAACGGGAACAACGGGATCGGGAAATAGGCGCTAGGGTCACCAGCCCCTTCACCCGCAATATAGAAACTGCCATCACCCCCCGAGAATGGAAAATGCCAACCATGGAACCTTACAAGGGAACCTCTGACCCCATCGTACACTTACAGAGATACACCCAGTATATGCTCCTGAGCAGAGCAACAGAAGGGGTGTTGTGTAAATGCTTTCCGCTATTCCTAGCAGACCTAGCTACCTCCTGGTTCTACCATCTACCCCAAGGATCTATCAGCTCATGGGAGATGTTGAAAGAAAAGTTCATTAGCCAGTTCCGCATTCATGTGGAACAACCCAAGGATGCTTATTCTCTATCCAATGTCAAACAGAAATCCGGAGACACACTGCAACAATATCTAACCCGGTTCAACGCCGCAGCGGCCGCAGTACAAGATGCCGATCAGAAGCTCACCCCAATGGGCCTCTGTAGTGGTGTGCACCAAGATACCAAGTTTGCTAGAAGACTAACTAAGGAAAAACCAGCTACTTTACCTGATTTCTTCCATGAAGCTGGAAAGTATATGAGACTTGAAGACGCCGCCACTGAGAGGCAGTCAAGGCAACAAGGTAAGACAGCTCCGGACAAGGTTCCCGCTGCAGCTAAGGACGCTCGAAGAAATGAATCTAGAGACAATGCTGGGGGCAGGAAGGTTGAAAAGCGCCAATATCGACCAGGACCAAGATTTGACTCCTACACTCCTTTGAATGAAACAATCGAAAACATCTTCCTAGCCACCCAAGGCGAAGTCGGATACAAGCGCCCCCCGCAGAAGAAAGAGTCAGATAACGCACTCAAGTCTGGAAAGTTCTGTCGCTTCCACGAATCCCACGGACATGACACCAATGAATGCCACCATCTCCGGGACTTGATTGAAGAACACATTAGAAGAAGAAGACTGGAACGCTATGTGAAAGGTCAGAACAGGACTCCAACTCCTGCCAATGAGAACCCAGGGCTACCCCCCTCAGGGGTAGGAGGAGGAAATCGCAACACCAGCGGCTCTAGTCAAGAGAAGATAGTGGTCCATACCATCTCGGGAGGACCACACATCGCCGACAGAAGCTGGGCAGAGATGGAAAGATACGGCAAGTCACTTAGAAACAATGAAGGCTACTTTAATTCTGTTACAGAAGAACGCCACCCAAAACGGAAAGAGAGTGACGACATCACATTCAGCAGGCGTGATTTAGAAGGAAGGCAGTATCCACACATGGATCATATGGTCATCTCTGCCTGGTTCGGTCCAGCCAAAGTTTTCCGAATTCTAATAGACACCGGAAGCTCCGTAAATATCCTATTCAAGCATGCTTTCGATAAAATGAAGCTGTCAATGAAGGATGTGTCTCCCTGCGAAAAACCACTACATGGTTTCACTGGAGATGCGAAGATGCCCCTCGGGCAACTTGACCTCTTTATCGAAATAGGAAGTCATCCCAGCTCTGCTGTGCGAAAACAAACATTTGTGCTAATAGAAAACCACTCGGCCTACAACACATTCTTGGGAAGACCAGCCTTGTCTGATTTCCAAATTGTCCTAGCCCCGTGGTGCCTGAAGATGAAATTTCCAACAGATAACAGAATAGGAGAAGTAGAAGGAGATCAAAACGCTGCTCGAGACTGCTATGTAACTGAACTTCGCAATAACCGCAGAAGGGATAAAGGGAAAGATGCAGAGATTCCTCTCTGCATAAAAAGCTTGGAAGCATAGCAATTAAAGAAAGCCCCTCCTCTTCGATATACCAGTGATCCTTTCAACAAACTAGACCCCAGGGACGAAGAGGAGGAGGCCACTGTCGAGCCTGCAGAGGCTATGGAATTCGTATCTGTAGATAAACATGACTCGAGTAGACTATTGAAAATCGGATCTCAGCTGAAAACAGAATTGAAGGATCAACTCATTGATTTTCTCCGTCACAACTTAGATGTGTTTGCATGGACGCATGCCGATATGACAGGAATCTCCCCAGATGTAGCATGCCACGTACTGAACATCGATCCCACGAAGGTGCCAGTAAAGCGGAAAAAGAGAAGCATGGGGGCAGAACGATCAACAGCCCTAGAGGAAGAAGTAAAGAACTTACTTGCCAATGATTTCATACGTGAAGCCATCTACCCGGAATGGATCGCCAACCCGGTACTGGTAAAGAAAGCTAATGGGAAGTGGCGAACATGCATCGATTTCTCCAACTTAAATGACGCTTGCCCGAAAGACTGCTTCCCGCTCCCCCGAATCGATCAACTTGTGGACAGCACAGCCGGGCACGAACTTTTATCTTTTATGGATGCATACTCTGGGTATAACCAGATTCCTATGCACGCTCCCGATCAAGACCACACTAGCTTCATCACTGACCGGGGATTATATTGTTACAAAGTCATGCCTTTTGGACTCAAAAATGCCGGAGCTACCTATCAGCGCCTCGTCAACAAGATGTTCGCGGAACTAATAGGACAAACTATGGAAGTGTATGTGGATGACATGCTGGTATAGTCAAGGAAAGCCGACGATCATGTAAGCCACCTGGGCGAGATGTTTTAGGTACTTCGCCGATATGGAATGAAGCTGAATCCTATAAAGTGCTCCTTCGGAGTATCATCGGGAAAATTCTTAGGATTCATCGTCCATGCCAGAGGAATTGAAGCAAACCCTGAACAAATCCGGGCTCTGAAAGAAATAAGGATACCTTCCACTCGAAAAGAAATGCAGAGCCTAAACGGGAAGGTGGTCGCCCTAAGCAGATTCATCTCTAAAGCAACTGACAAGTGCGTCCCTTTCTTCGAAGCTCTCAAGAAAGACAAAGGAATGTTCGAGTGGACCGATGAATGCTTAAAAGCCTTTCTTAACCTGATCAAACACCTTCAGAGACCACCTGTACTCTCCACTCCCAAAGAAGGCGAAGAGCTATACCTATACCTCGCTGTATCATCTCATGCTCTAAGCGCCGCCCTGGTAAGAGAAGAAGACCGCACGCAACGCCCGGTATACTTTGTAAGCAAGAGATTTACAGGGGCAGAAGCCAGATATCCTAAACTTGAGAAATTAGCATATTGTTTATTAATCGCGTCACGAAAACTGCGACACTACTTCCAGTCTCACTCCATCCGAGTTCTAACCGATCGACCGCTAAGACAGGTGCTCCATCGTCCTGACACTTCTGGGCGACTCCTCAAATGGT
This sequence comes from Allium cepa, assembly GCA_030765085.1. Classification (NCBI taxonomy): domain Eukaryota; kingdom Viridiplantae; phylum Streptophyta; class Magnoliopsida; order Asparagales; family Amaryllidaceae; genus Allium; species Allium cepa. The sequence goes on along the minus strand of CM060938.1, from coordinate 908,638,897 downwards.
GTATTGAACTAAGTCAGTATGATATCACCTACCATCCACGCACCGCCATCAAAGGACAAGCCATGGCCGATTTCATTGCCGAATTCACTACCAACGAAGACAAGGATCAATTCGAAATAGCAAAAAACATCAAGTGTAACCTCTTTGTAGATGGAGCATCGAACGAACAAGGCTCGGGGGCAGGTATTGTGATAATCACTCCCAGGGGAAGAAAACTGTACTATGCCTTAAGATTGGAATTCGCTGCCACCAACAACGACGCGGAGTATGAGGCAGTAATAGCAGGATTGGAACTTGCCTTAGAAATTGGAGTCAGTTCTTTATGTCTTCATAGTGATTCTCAACATATCGTAAACCAAGTACTAGGAGAGTTCCAGACTCGAGGAGAATGACTCACAGCATATCTAAAGAAAACCAAACTGCTGCTCGATCAATTGGACCACTATCTAATCAAACACATTCCTCGAGAAGAGAACCAAGACGCCGACAAACTAGCAAAACAAGCTAGTATGAAGAACAACACCATTTCCGGAGCATTAACCATCTCAAGACAGCTAGCCCCAAGCTTCGAACAAGTGAATCTGATAACTGGAATCGAAGAAGAAACTTGGATGACTCCTATCCGGAAATATTTGCAGGATGGCACGCTACCAGACAGACGTGATGAAGTCAGGAAAATCTTGAGGAAAGCTTCCCGCTACACAATACAAGAAGGCATCCTCTATCGGCGTGGCTTCTCTAACCCCTTATTCAGATGCGTCGCTGGAAGGGAAGCCAAGGAAATCTTATTCAACATCCATCAAGGAAGTTGCGGAGATCACACTGGAGGGCAGACTCTGGCAAAAAAGATACTCCGATATGGATATTACTGGCCCACCTTGAACAAAGACGCCTTAGACTTCATAAGAAATGTGAAAAATGTCAGAAATTTGCCAAGATTCCTCGACTACCCACAAATGAGATTACTCAAATGACCAGCCCTTGGCCCTTTGCTGTATGGGGAATTAACTTGATTGACGAACTGCCAACGGGCCGAGGCGGAGCCAAATATGCTATAGTGGCAGTTGACTATTTCACCAAATGGGTGGAAGCGGAACCCCTAAATAAAATATCTTCAGCAAAAGTTATCAACTTCTTGATCAAAAATATTCTGTGCAGGTACGGAATCCCACTCAAGATCGTATCAGACAACGGACTTCAATTTGACAGCGAAGAATTCGCCGACTGGTGCCAAGAGCATGGAATTCACAAAAGCTTCTCATCAGTAGCTTATCCTCAGGCAAACGGACAAGTCGAAGCTGTCAACAAAATTCTCAAAACCCTAATCAAGAAGAAACTTGAAAATTCAAAAGGCGCTTGGGTGGACGAGCTTCCTACGGCACTTTGGGCCTACCGCACATCTTTCAAAACATCAACAGGACATACTCCTTTCTCTTTGGCATATGGATCGGAGGCAATGCTCCCAGTTGAGACTATTGTGCCTTCCCACCGTATGGTCCACTACAATCCAGAAGAAAACGAAGAACTCCTCCTCATGTCTTTGGATCTGATTGAGGAAAGGAGAAATGATGCAGCACTCAAAGCAGTAGCTCACAAACAAAAAGTGGCAGCACTATACAACTCCAAAGTCAAGCATCGCAGCTTACAAGAAGGAGATCTTGTCCTCAAGCGAATCTTTCCGCGCCCCGGGGCACTGGACCCCATTTGGGACGGACCATATGTAATTCATAAAGATCTCCACAACGGAGCTTATATTTTGTCAACAGTGGACGGAGAGGTGTTCCAGAGGGCATGGAACATCCGACACCTCCATCGATACTTTTCTTAACTTGTACTGCCCATATGAAGTGAATTAACAAAGAGAATCAGTGGACGTAGGTATTTTGGTGCCGAACCACTTTAATAATCTTGTCTCTTTTTAACTTGTTCCTTTATATCTTGGCTGCTTGTTAAGCTTTATCCTTTTCTGTTGAACAAAATCCTATGGCATCTCCACTCAAGATGCACCACAGCGCGACTCCACCTGGACAAAATATAACAGGTACACTACGATTCTATGCACTCGCCAATGAGACACTTTTGCTCCAGCATCCCTCTGCTGCGGGTTAACTCATTGCTCGCGACTGCCCTCAAAGCCAACTGTAATGAGCCGATTATAAGTCATCATAAAGGCCGACTATTGCCGATGGCAGCTCATTACGGCGTTCGGCTCGCCGGCAACTGTGAACCTACTTTAAGCCCCAACATAAGGTGTGGCCAGCCAGGGGTAGTTCACGGCCAACGGCACCCACGCTAGCCGGCCACGGTAAATCGAATAATACCCACGATTACGGAGCATAATGGTTCGGGTAGTTACTGTGCGCGATCTCGGCTCCAATGTGTCTTAAGTGCGACTATGGTAAAAAAGAAAACTCCCCGCAGAGGCGTAAGATGGGTGACAAATGTCTCCAAGACCCACAGCTAGGGAAAGTGACTACAAAACCCGTTTGCCACGAACTTAAGCACATCGACGGCCTTCCGTGACTGGAAGTTTTACTTTTTCTATATTTCCATTCCATTTAAATACTTTTCTCCTATCCTGTATAACGGACTCTAAAGTACAGGGAACCAAATAAGAGGCATTCGCTCATGAGAATCTGAGCTTGCATACTGGGTGGCAAGGTACTCAGCTATATCCATGATCAGTTACACAAGACGCTCAAAGCTACCCCCTGCAACTAAAACATGAAGGGCGGTACTCTCTTCTCTTGTACATAAACATGTAACTATAACTTATTCTTACGTCACACTAACATTGCAAAACATGAAATTATATTTCAAGCAAAAGCTTAGCATCAAACACAACTAAAATCACAAGCATATGCATAGTTATACTTCTTACGCAGCACATCAAAATGACAACAACATTCAAACATAACAAAATCAGCTTATGTTATAAAATCACATAAAGTCATTCTTTGCAAATAATATTATTACAGTCACATCAATGTTTTGGACTAACATAAACAGCGATAAAAGGAAATCAAAAGGTGGCCGAATCGGGACAAGGAACCAGCTGTGTCCACACTTCGCTCTCATCCTACCAACTCCCCAAGCCTACTTGGCCGCAGGGTCGGAGCTCCCAGCATGTTGATCGAAAGTTCCACCTGTCCAATTCAGAAGAGGAATTCATTAAACAAACAATAAACGATCAAGTTATGGAAACCCAGAAAGAAAAGAAAAAGAGAAGAATAACTCACCAGCGTCCGCCGCTTGATCCTCATCCTCCAATTGCACGCCCGCTTCCTCTGCAGCAAGCAACCGCATCCCCTCCTTCACCGCCGCTCGCTCCTCCTTCGAAAACTGAGCAGTAACTACATCCAGACTAAAGGCCGCTCCACCTTCCTTACCCGCGTCAACTCTGGCCTCCTCCAAAGCCCTAAGATATACCTTGGCCATAACCTGGGGATAGTCGTCCATCCAGGATAAGCTGCCCTCCTTCCTAGTGCGGAAGTACATATCCTGTAGCATATCATCCATCATCCCCTCATCCTCTTCAAACCTCTTCACCCGGGCCTCGGAAACCTGCAACTTAGCGATGACAACATCCCTCTCTGATCGATATCTCAAGCAGTCAGCCTGGAGAGACCTCCTCATTTCCTCCATCTCTTCCTTTAGCTTGACTTGAGCCATCTCTGCGGCCTCAAGCCTCCCAGACTACTCCTCTACGTGCTCGAGATCTGCATTCCGAACCTCATCCACTGTCGCAATGGCCATATCAATCCGCTCCTTACGGGCGGCCTCCATCTTTCGTAGTTCTGCCCTACTAGCCTTTTCCATAGTCTCCTTCAGCCGCCTGGATGCTTCCTCGTGCTGAGAAATCTAAATGGCTTGATCGGCAAGCTGTTTGGCCTGATCGGCAACCTTTAGCCGCAATCGAAAATTAGCACTCCCAATCTCCTCCCTGGCCTTGACCATTCGAGCATGATGCTCCATTAACTTCTTGGTCTCTTCAGCCACCCGATCAATATTAGCCTTGGCTTCGTCCCCCATGGTAACTATCCGAGTAGTAAGCAGATCAAGATCTAGGGACTTGGCCTCATCAAGCACTCGTACCATGGGGTTGCGGGGAAGAAGGTGCTCACCCGTGGCCTCATCAAATGAAATATCCTGAGAGCTTGGATCCAAATCAGGATGACCGGCAAAGGGATCGCGAGGCACGTCAGGACTTTTTATGCGGATAACAGTGGGATTCTTGGAAGGATGCGGAGAGGGGACAAACTCCGTGGTCTCCTCCGTGGTATCTCGGGAAGCCTGAGTAGGAGGTTGAGGACCGGGTAGAGAATCAAACAAGGAACGCTTCCTCTTCCTTTGCTGGCTACCCTCCTCGATAACTTCAAGGAGAGGGCGGTATCTGACTACGTCCCCAGGACGACCAGTAGGAGGCTTCGGCTTAGCAGAAGCTCTCATCAACTTGAACTGTTCAAGACGGTGTCGAACATCTGACGTTTTGGCCACCTGGTCTGCCCCTGGAATAAAGAACAAATGTTACAAAACATAGAATGATCCATAATTCAAGATAAATGTTAAGTTAAAAAGAGTGAGAAGGCACATCTATTATACAAACCCTGCAGAGGAGTAGGATACTGCAATAAGTCCTGAATCTCATTCCAGGACGGAAGTGAACCATAAAATATTCCTAAGTCCCTATCGTAAATGGAATCTGCAGAGGTCAAAAGTTCACCTTGCACCGCCGGAGTCACCCTAGCTATGGAAGCCTTAGGGAATGGATCGGCACCAGCCTCGGCCTTGCCAGTCTTCTTCGCCTTCTCCGCCAAATCCGATTCTCCCTCCGATTCCCCGAAAGCTTGGCGGAGAGCCTCATCCGTCCACTCCTGAAGCTCCCCCACTTGCCCGGAGGTTAAGGCACTAGCGCCACTACCGCCCTGTACATCGCCATCTCCTCCACCCTCTGACTCTCCTCCTACATCGCCTCCTTCGCCCTCGCCTCTATCCTCTTCCACATCTTCCTCCTCCGGGATAATCGGGCAAGTGCTAGGAGAGGGGCCATCCGACTTCTTAAGTTTCTTACCTCCGACAACGGGATGTTTTGTAAAAGGTTCCCTCTTGCCACTCTTCACCGTGGCCCCTTCCATGGCTTTGGCAGCCTTCTCCTCGGCCGTGTCTCTCTGCTTAACCACGAACTGGTGTGGCAGGATCAAGTTGTACTTCAGGAGAGTAGCATTCCTGATCAGGAAAGAAGCCGACCTGTCCCGCCCCGGAATGGCCTTTATTTCCGTAGCTATCTAGACCAAGGAATCACTCTCTACAACTGCAAAGCCACCGGTCGCTAGCAGGAAATAGAAGCATATCAGAAGAAGCACTGCGATAGGAACAAGGAAATTGTAAATAAAGGTCAACTTACAGCCAGAAGTGAAGAAGCGGAAGGAAACAGAGTCATCCGTAATGAAAAACCATTCCTTCTTGAACATAGTGAACTTTGAGTATAAGTCCAAGACCGGTTTGAAAGGCACGGCCGCTTCCAAACTAACATACGGAGACCCCTTCTTGTAGCCTCTTAGATTATACAAGTATCGAATTTCACGTTTAGAAGGAGGGCGCCCGTACCTCCTCTGGAATATAACGAATAAGCACACCAGAATGGTGTAGGATTTATGCTGGAGCTGGAGAGGGGCCACCTTTAGATAGGTAAGAAAGCTGACTATCCATGCATTAACGGGGGGAATGGCCCCACACATGCAATGATACCTACTATATGCAAAATATCCTTCGGGGGGATTATATGGCATCACCCCATCTCCTGGCAACAACATGCGAGCTCTATCTATTCCGAAGGAACGAGATATAACATCGAGTTGCTCCTTCTTCAGGGAGCTAGGAAAGCAGTCAGGAGGGGAGACCAGAAGTTCCTGGGGACCATACCCATCCACTAACGACCTCGGGGCAGGTCCATGTTGCGCCGGCCCTGACTGGGCTGGGGGCACGGTAGAAGACTCTTCCCTATCCTTGGACTTCTTTTTATCCGATCGAGTTTCCGCTTTGCGAGACATTATCTGCAAACACCAGAAGAATAAATTAGAACAAGGAATATGGAAATACAAGCAAACAAGTTCAAAACACAAAGGTAGAGATCAAAGTTCCACTCGGCATTGCAACACTCCGAGTACCCAAACTCATTCGGCAGTATAGCCCAGAGCTCATTCGGCACTTACGCCACAAAACACATTCGGTGGTCAAAGGCATAATGTCCATTCGGCTTTTAAACTCCCAATCTCATTCGGCAATCATATTCCCCAGTGACATTCGGGAATTCAAGACCAATAGTCCATTCGGTGTCAAGTTCATTCGGTATCAATACCCTTCGGTATCAAATCCTTTTGGTATTAATATCATTCGGTAAATCTCATTCGGCATCACATGGATAATGTTCACTCGGTAGTAAAATTCTTAAAGCCCGTTCGGCGAAAAGAGAAACATACCTATTCGGCACGAGTTTGATTCGGCACAAGTTTGATTCGGCACGAGTTCGATTCGGCACAAGGTTGATTCGGCACTCAAGTTGGTTCGGCTCTCTCAGATTCGGTAAGGAATAGCGAAGGTGTGTAGCCCCTATATATAGACGAGCGCAGAAGCACCGGACCAACCGGTTCGGCACACCGGACCAACATGCTCGGCACCTCAAGCCGAATGAAGCTATACCAGGAATCCAAACCTCGAGGCTATCACACTAAAACAAAGCACGACATATGCTAGCATATGCCCTACTTTGGGGGGCAAATGTTGGGCGAATTCTCACCCATGAGATCACGAGGCCAAGAAGCGTCAATTTCGTCCAGAATCACCATCTACATACGGTATCCATGTCCATCCGGTACCTATGCCTAGCCGAACAAGAAGCCTCTCCAAAACCAAAACCGGTCCAAGCCCATCCCTACACATAGCCGAACCAACCCTCATCCGGCACACACCGGACAAGCCCACGCTGGACCAACACTCGAACCAAATGTTTCCCCCGTACGACCGAACCACTATATGACCGAACCACCTCATGACGACCGAACCCCCACTGCCGAATCACCATCCAAGCAATGCCGGACCAAGGCATGCCGAACCAACCCACCTCCTATGTACCACCGGACCAACCATATCCGGTCCAACCACTACCGAACCAAACTCCACCGTGCTACCACCGAACCAACCATCCCCTAGACCGGACCAAACCACCACCGAATCAACCTCCTTCCCTACCTACCGAACCAAACCCAAAGCATCCACTACCGGACCAAGGTCACACCTCCGGAACAACCACTCCAAGCACGACCGAACCAAGCTCCGCCGACCCAGAATGCTGCCAGGCCAGATTGCTTCAGCCCGGGCCCACCAGCAGCTATATACATCCAAGACCCCTGCCCCTAGCCTCACTCTATAAATAGAGGGGCAGGGGTACAACAATGGCAGACAAGTTTGAGAGCTCAAGCAAGGAAGGAACTTTCAAACTACTTTCATATACTTGTATACAAAGCATTGTACTTGTAATCTGAAAGAAAATGGATAATAACATATAAAGTGGACGTAGGCACGTTCTGGCCGAACCACTATAAATGTGTGTGTCTTTTACATTTCAGTCCTTGCTTTTTACATATTTGCGTAGCTCAACCAAATCATTGAAAACCACATATAATCAACTAAATAATACGACTTGGAGGTGTTTGCCCATTTTTTGTGCAAACAAGTTCATCACGAAAGGAGTCTAATTTCCCTATGTCTTTATCGCCGGTATTTAGCAATGTGTGAGGAGATTGAGAAGGTGTGGACCAGTCCGAAGAAGGTTGACGAACTTGTTGAAGTGCATGATCAAGTATGGAAACCACTGAAACAAGAGAGTCTTAAACTTTAGAAGGCCTTGTGGACAACGTGTGATCAAGCTTTGCTATTTGTTTACCAAGGAGAATTTAATTTCTAGATAGGAGCACTTGATTTTGTAAGGTTAAGTGAGCACTATTCTCATTAGCATTAGGCTGAGTTCATGCTTCCAAAATCTCCATATCGAAGTGATATTCAAACGAGGAAGGAGGAGGTGGAGATGGTTGCCTTGGTAGTTCAACATCACTTTGTTGTTGTTATTGTTGAGGAGGAGGAGGAGGTTGATCTTGTGCATTTTTCCATTTTAGAAAAGTTATAAAAGATGGTTGTTCCTTCGAAAAATGCATAAGATTGAAAAATTTTGTTCCACTATATTTGATAGGTAACTCCTCAAAAGCAGAAATATACGATGGGATGTTTAGTGCTTTGGGAATTCGCATAATATAAGCCAGGTAAATGATTATCTGGCAAGATCTATTCCAAAAACCTTTTAGTTCATCGAAAATGAACCGATCCCAATTGATCTTAGTTCGATTAAATAGTGCATATAGTGCTTTGTGTTCAAGATCAGTAATTTGTTCATGGCTTCATAATCGAGGGATAATGGTATTTATAAGCATTCGGGTAAGGAGCCTAGCACGTGGCCTAAGAAATTTAGATGAAAATTGAGGCATTCAATTTTCCCATAATTGATGAGTGATAGTATCACAGGGTTTGAATCGCATGTCCTCCATTTCAGATAATTATGACCCGTAAAAGAGCACTCTAAGAATCATCTAATTATAGCGGGTATTAACTTGATTGTTGTCCCATAGACACTTATCCATAACCAATCTTTATCGTTCTCAGTAGTCCATACCGATGGACTATCCAGATTAGCGTAAAAAAGATATATAGCTAGTTGATCGATAGAAACATCGTTGGCATTAAAGAAATAAGGGTTTTCAATTCAGCTTTCTCACATATGTCGTCCAAATAATAAGAAGGATACTTGACTAGGCTATAGAAAGGACCTAAATGCATCTTCTTAATCTTCAAGTCGTCAAACCGTCGTCTATTGGTTGGATTCTAAAATAACCAATTGTTGATTTGAGTATCAGTCACCATCAATGGTTGAGAGGAAGATACTTCTCCATGCTTCCTTTTCTTAATTCCCATCTTTTTAGTTCGTGGTGGCATTAAATTTAAGAGAAATTCCCATCTTAGAAAAGAATCGAGTGCCATGAAGTTGGTCGAATAGTTCGTCAATTCTAGGTAAAGGGAATTTGTTCTTGAGAGTTTGTTTATTGAAATCACGGTAATCTAAACACAATCTCGAAGATCCGTCCGATTTAGCCACAAATACGACAGCTGAACCCCATTCGAAAACACTAGGGCAAATCAATCCTTTCTCTAGCAAATCTCGAGTTTGATTGACTAATTCAATTCTTTCCCTAGGTGCCATCCTGCGACTTGCGTGAATGACAGGACGGGCATTGGGTACTAAGTCAATTCGGAATTCTATTTCTCTGGGTGGAGGTAAGGATTTTACTTCTTCAAATACGTCGAAAAATTCTCGAACAACAAGTATAGACTGCAAACAGGGTTTAGGATATCCCAAAGTATACATCATTCTATCTCTCTTGGACTCGGATCCTCACAAGAGATTTCAACAAAATTTCCAAGGTTTGTTTTGACTAAAACTATCTGATTATTACAATCAATTTAGCTTCGTATCTCGATAACCAGTTCATTTCGAGTAAAATTTCAAATTCATTAAATTGGAGGATATAAAGGTTGATAGGAAATTGATAGCAAGCATATGAAATAGGAACTTTCCTACAATACAAACAAAGATGTGCGGGACCTCCAACCGGATTTTTCACGCAAATAGGGTCGTCAACAAATTCAGTTTTAAGTTCTAATTCACTTACGGTTTGTTGGGAGATAAACCTATGTGAAGCTCCTGTGTCAAATAAAACTCTAACAGTTTTATCATAAATAGTAAGATTACCTTCCAGAACACCTTTTCCTTCATCTGCTTTCGAAGTTGAAGGGTCTTCCTTCATCGCATAAACATTTGCCACATGTGCTTGCTTCATTACCGGGCAATTGTTAACAACATGTCCAAGCTTGTGACAATTATAGCATTCTTTAACTCCTTGATCGTTCTTTATAGGTTGTTCCTTCTTAACTTGCTTCTTCGGGTTTTTGCAACTGTTTGAATAATGGCCTTTTTCTTGGCAATTGTAACAAGTTACGTTCCTAGCCGAATTTCCTTGACTTCTCTTCTTATCCTTGTCTTGATGTGGCCTCTTGTCCCTAAACTTCCTTTTTTTTCCAATTCTGGTTACTTGAATTTTCTCTTTCCCTTGGATTCTCCTGCATATCCAGTATGGCATACCTATATCTCATATCAATAAGATCAAAAAAGATTCTTTGACGTGTGATGTCATCCTTTCGTGATACTTCTTGTTCATTCCACGGATGAACCTTTTATTTTTCTTAAGAGGCGTGTTTAACAACTCTGGACCGAAACGGGATAGTTCGTTGAACTTGTTTAAGTACCCCTCAAATCATAAGCTTTCTTGCTTTAAATCCATAAATTCTTGACACATTCGGGAAATTTCTGCCGACGGCATATAGCGCTTTTCAAACACCTCCTTAAATCGACTCCAAGTAAACTCTTCTTCTGGTTCATTTACAGTGACTGTTTCCCACCAGGCTGAGGCTTATTCTTGAAGTTGCCAAGAAGTTATGAGTCGCTTCTGATCATCTTGCAACTTTAGCCCTTTAAAGATTTTCTCACATGATCTTACCCATGCTTGAGCCTCAACAATTGACTCCTTGTCGGTGAACGGTTTGCCACCAAGCCTTGAGAAATTCTTATATAAATCAGCCAGATTCGGATGCAAATGGATAACTATTGCTACTACTGCTGTTGGGGGATCTTGATTAGGTGTTGTGGCATTCCCTTGACCCCTAGCTCTTCCTCTTCGTCCTCTCGTTCTTACAATCTGTAATTAGTAATAAAAATGATTTAGATATACAGACGAAATATCTTAAGGAATATCAGCAGTAAAAAGAAATAAACTAAGAAAATTTGGAGTTTCCGTCTTGATTATGCTCATTCTAGGGTATACTTCACCCTATCTCTAATGAGCCATCTAATATGTTATACGCCATAGCTAAAGTTCTTACTCAACCTTCAGCTCTGATACCAATTTGTCACGGCCCGAAATTCACCGTTCAAAAGTCGACATCAAATACCTCACTTGTATTCGACTGTCGGAGATTCGAACATCAAATTTCAGTTCGGATGGAGCTTATAACAACATCATATGAATATAAAACAGCGGAACAGAATGGATATCATGCATGCATCACAGATACAACATCCTAATATCCATTACTACATCAGAGTATTTAATACATACACCACAACTCTAAATAAACATCATAATAATACAACAATTATCATATATCCAAAAAGTCTTCAAAGGAATTAAGTGATAACGAACTCCCAAAGACTAAATATCTGAGATCCCTAAAAGCTTCTCGAATATCTGTAAGATAAGAGCTCCAAAACACCGCTACACCATAACACGGAAGCCTGCTACTAGGCTGCCCGTGTGGAAATTATGGGCACCCAGAGTTTAGGAAAGAAACAATAAACTCAGGTCATTCATGGGACTGGTATGAGTAAACAAAAACAGTTGCTTTTAAAAAAACTAGATTTATAAAAGAATTTCGATATGCTTTAAAAAAATGAAACTACCATAAGACCTCCCGCCACACAAACAACGCAATCGCAGAATTAGAGGAGATTTCTTCTTATGATAGTAAAATATGCTTGATACGAGAAAAATTCTTCGATATTATTACTAGTGCATAGTGTAGAAAGCATTTCGAAAATATAATATTGATCTTAGCCAGCATAGGTACCATTATACTATGCCTACTATAGCTACCATATTAGATGGCAGGTTTTACAACTAAAACCGTATTGGGTTCATATTGGTAATTGGATTTTCAATAAATGATCAGGCTAAGGAACTTCCTGGGCCATATGGGTATGCCTCTAGAGGAACGTCCCAAGAACATAACCAGATCTCTACCAACACAAGGCCGGGTTACCTCTGATACTAGGTAACTACTGACACAAGTATGCCATCCCCCGGTTGTAACCAACCTTTATCCGGGGCCCCAACAACAATCAAAAAGTAACATATATATATATATATATATATATTTGCAATATCCACATAAGTTAAGTATCTGGGCTCCATACCATGATACCACTTCTATCCAGAAGGAAATGCACATACCCTTAAGGGGCGCTACCCCTAATAACCTTGCTGCATCTTTCCTGTTTTGACCATTACTAGGTTGTGATGTTCGACGAAGTCTCGTCCACAAAGCTACACTTTTCACAAAATCCATGCTTTGATCAACAAATGATTAGCAGCACTCAGCATGCCACATTACTAAGTTGGGAATATATTACTGATAACCTTCAACTACATAACCTCTGAGCTCGTACATCTCAGAGAAGGGTGTTAAACTAAGAGATAAATTCTCCGCATCAACAGAAATATATTTGAAAGAAATCTGCTTTATATCTCAAAATGTAATGTCTGACATACAATCCATACAAGTCTGTTCAGGGTTCCAACAGAACCGAAGGTACTTTCGAAGAAGTCCTTGCAATCCGGCCGTCCACAATCCCGATCGGACTCCCCATCACATACGGAGAACTCTATACCGGAGCAACTCAGTGCAGAGTCATTCGACGGGTTATCCTATCGTTTCAAAGACGTCCGGTCTTCACCACCGTCTTCAAAGCTCATCCATTTTGTCGTATCACTTATTCGGAATGGGTTATATGACACAAAGATCCTCTCCCGGCTAAACCGAATAGTGAGAGTCAATTTTAAAAACATGTGGATATGTCGTCAATCTAGAAATCCCACGAAAGCCGCCATAGTCGCGGAGGGACGACCGGGTGGGAGTCCCCGGACCCCCCTCCTCCTCCTTCCCCACCCACCCAGGAGGGGCAGTCGATCATTTTTGCAGTTGGGGCGAACGCGATCCTGCACCGTCCTGGCCACCGAAATGGGGATCGATCGCGAAATTTCTGCGCAGAAACTGTCTAAGCTATCACGCCTGAAATCCCGCGGAAGCCGCCATAGTCGCGGAGGGACGACCGGGTGGGAGTCTGCGAATTTCTGCGTAGAAACTGCCCAAGTTATCGCGCCCGGAATACCACGGAAGCCGCCATAGTCTCGTAGGGACGACTGGGTGGGAGTCCACGGGCCCCACTCCTCCCCCATCTCCACCCACCCAGGAGGGGCAGTCGATCGTTTTTCCAATAGGGGCAACGCGATCCGGGGCCGTCCTGGCCTCCAAAATGGGGATCGATCGCGAAATTTCTGCTCAGAAACTGTCCAAGTTATCGCTCCCGAAATCCCACGGAAGCAGCCATAGTTGCGGAGGGACGACCGGGTGGGAGTCCGTGGATCCCCTCCTCCCCCTTCCCCACCCACCCAGGAGGGGCAGTCGATCCTTTTTCAAGTTGGGGCAAACACGATCCCGAAATTGGGATCGATCGCGAAATTTCTGCCCAGAAATTGTCCAAGTTATCGCGCCCGAAATCCCTCGGAAGCTGCCATAGTCGCGGAGGGACGACCGGGTGGGAGTCCGCGGACTCCTCTCCTTCCCCATCCCCACCAACCCACGAGGGGCGTCAATCGTTTTTCCAATCGGGGCGAATGTGGTCCGGGACCGTCCCGGCCTCCGAAATGGGGATCGATCGCGAAATTTCTACACAGAAACTGTCCAAGTTATCGCGCCTGAAATCCCGCGGAAGCAGCCGTTGTCGTGGAGGGACGACCAGGTAGGAGTCCGCAGACCCCTCTCCTCACCCTTCCCCACCCACACAGGAGGGGCAGTCGATTGTTTTTCCAGTTGGGGCGAACGCGATACGGGACCGTCCCGGCCTCCGGAATGGGGATCGATCGCGAAATTTCAGCGTAGAAACTTTCCAAGTTATCGCGTCTGAAATCCTGCGGAAGCGGCCATAGTCGCGGAGGTACGACCGGGTAGGAGTCCGCGGACCTCCCTCCCCCACCCACCCAGGAGGGGCAGTCGATCGTTTTTCCAGTTGGGGCGAACGCGATCCGGGATCGTCCCGGCCTCCGAAATGGGGATCGATTGTGAAATTTCTACGCAGAAACAGTCCAAGTTATCGCGCCCGAAATACCATGGAAGCCGCCATAGTCGTGAAAAGGATGACCGGATGGGAGTCCACTGACCCCCCTCCTCCCCCTTCCCCACCCACCCAAGAGGGGCGGTCGATCGTTTTTCCAGTTGGGGCGAACGCGGTCCTGATATGGGGATCGAATGCGAAATTTCTGCGTAGAAACTGTCTAAGTTATCGCGCCCGAAATCCCGCGGAAGCCGCCATAGTCGCAGAGGGACGACTGGGTGGGAGTCCACGGACCCCCCTCCTCCCCCTTCTCCACCCACCCAGGAGGGGCAGTCGATCGTTTTTCCGATTGGGGCGAACGCGATCCGGGACCGTCCCAGCCTCCGAAAAGGGGATCGATCGTGAATTTTCTGTGTAGAAACTGTCCAAGTTATCGCACCTGAAATCCCGCGGAAGCAGCCATAGTCACGAAGGGACGACTGGGTGGGAGTCTGCAGACCCCCCTTCTCCCCCTTTCCCACTCACCGAGGAGGGGCATTCGATTGTTTTTCCAGCTGGGGCAAACACGATCCAGGACTGTCCCGGCCTCCGAAATGGGGATCAATCACGAAATTTCAGCGCAGAAACTATCCAAGTTATCGCGTCCGAAATCCCGCGGAAGCCGCCATGTCGCGGAGGGACGACCAGGTGGGAGTCCGCGGACCCCCCCTCTGCCCCCTTTCCCACCCACCTAGGAGGGGCAGTCGATTGTTTTTCCCGTTGGGGCGAACGCGATCGGGACCGTCCCGGCCTTCGAAATGTGGATCGATCGCGAAATTTCTACGCAGAAACTGTCCAAGTTATCGCGCCCGAAATCCCGCGGAAGCCGCCATAGTCGCGGAGGGACGACCGGGTGGGAGTCCGCGGACCCCCCTCCTTCCCCTTCCCCACCCACCCAGGAGGGGCAGTCGATCGTTTTTCCAATTAGGGCGAACGCGATACGGGACTGTCCCGGCCTCCGAAATGGGGATCGATCGCGAAATTTCTGCGTAGAAACTGTCCAAGTTATCGCTCCTGAAATCCCGCGGAAGCAGCCATAGTCGCGGAGGGACGACCGGGTGGGAGTCCGCGGACCCCCTCCTCCCCCTTCCTCACCCACCCAGGAGGGACTGTCGATTGTTTTTCCAGTTGGGGCGAATGCGATACCGAAATGGGGATCGATAGCGAAATTTCTGCACAGAAACTGTCCAAGTTATCGCGCCCGAAATCCCGCGGAAGCTGCCATAGTCGTGGAGGGACAACCGGGTGGGAGTCCACGGACACCCATCCTCCCCCTTCCCCACCCACCCACGATGGGCAGTCGATCGTTTTTCCAATCGGGGCGAACGCGATCCGGGACCGTCCCGGCTTCCGAAATGGGAATCGATCACGAAATTTTTGCGCAGAAATTGTCCAAGTTATCGCGGTTGAAATCCCAAGGAAGCAGCCATAGTCGTGGAGGGATGACCAGGTGGGAGTCCGCTGACCCCTCTCCTCTCCCTTCCCCACCCACACAGGAGGGGCAGTCGTTCGTTTTTCCTATTGGGGCAAACGCGATCCGAGACCGTCCCAGCCTCCGGAAAGGGGATCAATCGCGAAATTTCAGCGCAGAAACTGTCCAAGTTATAGCGTCCGAAATCCCGTAGAACCCGCCATAGTCGCGTGGGGACGACCGAGTAGGAGTCCGCGGACCCCCTCCGCCCCCTTCCCCACCCACCCAGTTGGGGCAGTCGATCGTTTTTCCAATTGGGGCGAACGCGATCCGGGACCGTCCCGGCCTCCGAAATGGGGATCGATCGCGAAATTTCTACGCGGAAACTGTCCATGTTATCGCGCCCGAAATCCCACGGAAGCCGCAATAGTCGCGGAGGGACGACCGGATGGGAGTCCACGGACACCCCTCCTCCACCTTCCCCACCCACCCAGGAATGGCAGTCGATCGTTTTTCCAACTGGGGCGAACGCGATCCCGAAATGGGGATCGATCGCGAAATTTCTGCGCAGAAACTGTCCAAGTTATCATGCTGAAATCCCGCGGAACCGCCATAGTCGCAGAGGGACGACCGGGTGGGAGTACATGGACCCCCCTCCTCCCCCTTCCCCACCCACCCAGGAGGGGCAGTCGATCGTTTTTCCAATTGGGGCGAACGCTATCCGGGACCGTCCCGGCCTCCGAAACGGGGATCGATCGCGAAATTTCTGCGCAGAAACTGTCCAAGTTATCGCACCCGAAATCCCGCGGAAGCAGCCATAGTTGCGGAGGGACGACCGGGTGGGAGTCCACGGACCCCCCTCCTCCCCCTTCCTCACTCACCGAGGAGGGGCAGTCGATCGTTTTTCCAATTGGGGCAAACGCGATCTAGGACCGTCCCGGCCTCCAAAATGGGGATCGATCGCGAAATTTCAGCGCAGAAACTGTCCAAGTTATCGCGTCCGAAATCCCGCAGAAACCGCCATAGTCGCGGAGGGACGACAGGGTGGGAGTCCCCGGACCCCCCTCGCGCCCTTCCCCACCCACCCAGGATGGGCAGTCGATCGTTTTTCCAGTTGGGGCGAACGCGATCGGGACCGTCCCGGCCTTCGAAATGGGGATCGATCGCGAAATTTCTGCGCAGAAACTGTCCAAGTTATCGCGCCCGAAATCCCACGGAAGCCGCATTAGTCGCGGAGGGACGACCGGGTGGGTGTCTACGGACCCCACTCCTCCCTCTTTCCCACCTACCCAGGAGGGGCAGTCGATCGTTTTTCCAATTGGGGCGAACGCGATCCGGGACCGTCCCGGCCTCCGAAATGTGGATCGATCGCGAAATTTTTATGCAGAAACTGTCCAAGTTATCGCGCCCGAAATCCCGCGGAAGCCGCCATAGTCGCGGTGGGACGACCGGATGGTAGTCCACGGACCCCCCTCCTTCCCCTTCCCCACCCACCCAGGAGGGGCAATCGATCGTTTTTCCAGTTTGGACGAACGCGGTCCCGAAATGGGGATCAATCGCAAAATTTCTGCGCAGAAACTGTCTTAAGTTATCGCGCCCTAAATCCCGCGGAATCCGCCATAGTCGCGGAGGGATGACCGGGTGGGAGTCCACGGACCCCCCTCCTCCGCCTTCTCCACCCACCCATTAGGGGCAGTCGATCGTTTTTCCAATTGGGGAGAATGCGATCCGGGACCGTCCCGGCGTCCGAAATGGGAATTGATCGCGAAATTTCTACGCAGAAACTGTTCAAGTTATCGCGCCTGAAACCCCACGGAATCAGCCATAGTCGCGCAGGGACGACCGGGTGGGAGTCCGCGGACCCCCTCCTCCCCCTTCCCTACCCACAAGGGAGGGCAGTATATCGTTTTTCTAGTTGGGGCGAACGCGATCCGGGACCGTCCCGGCCTCCGAAATGGGGATCGATCGTGAAATTTCAGCGTAGAAACTATCCAAGTTATCGTGTCCGAAATCTCACGGAAGCCGCCATAGTCGCGGAGGGATGACCAGGTGGGAGGTCCGTGGACCCCCCTTTACCCCCTTCCCCATCCACCTACGAGGGGCAGTCGATCGTTTTTCCAGTTGGGGCGAACGCGATCCGGGACCGTCCCGGCTTCTGAAATGGGGATCGATCGAGAAATTTTTGCGTAGAAACTGACCAAGTTATCGCGCCCGAAATCCCACAGAAGCCGCTATAGTCGCGGATGGATGACTGGATGGGAGTCCACGGACCCCCTCCTCCCCCTTTACTACCCACCCAGGAGGGGCAGTCGATCGTTTTTCAAGTTTGGGCGAACGCGATCCCAAAATGGGGATTGATCGCAAAATTTCTGCACAGAAACGGTCTACGTTATCGCGCCCGAAATCCCGCGGAAGCAGCCATAGTCGTGGAGGGATGACCGGGTGGGAGTCCGCGGAACCCCCTCCTCCCCCTTCCCCATCCACCTAGTAGGGGCAGTCGATCGTTTTTTCAATTGGAGCGAACACGATCCGGAACCGTCCCGGCCTCCGAAATGGGGATCGATCGCGAAATTTCTGCGCAAAAACGGTCCAAGTTATCGCACCTAAACTCCTACGGAAGCAGCCAAAATCGTGGAGGGACGACCGGGTGGGAGTCCGCGGACCCCCCTCCTCCCCCTTCCCCACCCAGCCAGTAGGGGCAGTCGATCGTTTTTCCAACTGGGGCGAACGCGATCCGGGACCGTCCCGGCCTCCGAATTCGGGATCGATCGCGAAATTTCTACACAGAAACTGTTCAAGTTATCGCACTAGAAATCCCGTGGAAGCAGCCATAGTCACGGAGGGACGGCCGGGTGGGAGTCCGCGGACCCCCCTCCTCCCCCTTCCACACCCACCCAGGAGGGGCAGTCGATCGTTTTTCCAGTTGGGGCGAACGCGATCCGGGACTGTCCCGGCCAACGAAATGGGGATCGATCGCGAAATTTCAGCGCGGAACCTGTCCAAGTAATCTTGTCCGAAATCTCGCTGAAGCCGCCATAGTCGCGGAGGGATGACCGGGTGGGAGTCCGCGGACCACCCTCCGCCCCCTTTCCGCCCACCTAGGAGGGGCAGTCGATCGTTTTTCCAGCTGGGGCGAACGCGATCCGGGACCGTCCCGGCCTCCGAAATGGGGATCGATCGCGAAATTTCTGCGCAGAAACTATTCAAGTTATCGCGCCCGAAATCCCGCGGAAGTATCCATAGTCACGGAGGGACGAACGGGTGGGAGGTCGAAGACCCCCCTCCTCCCCCTTCCCTACCCACCCAGGAGGGGAAGTCTATCGTTTTTCTAGTTGGGGCGAACGCGATGCGGGACCGTCCCGGCCTTCGAAATGGGGAACGATCGTGAAATTTCAGCGCAAAAACTGTCCAAGTTATCGTGTCCGAAATCCCGCGGAAGCTGCCATAGTCGCGGAGGGACGACCGGGTGGGAGTCCGTGGACCCCCCTCTGCCCCCTTCCATACCCACCCAGGAGGGGCAGTCGATGGTTTTTCCAGTTGGCGAACGCGATCAGGGACTGTCCCGGCCTCCGAAATGGGGATTGATCGTGAAATTTTTGCGCAGAAACTGTCCAAGTTATCGCGGCCGAAATCTCGCGGAAGCCGCCATAGTCGCGGAGGGACACTCGGATGGGAGTCCACGGACCACCCCTCCTCCCCCTTCCCCACCCACCCAGGAGGGGCAGTCAATCGTTTTTCCACTTTGAGCGAACGCGATCCCGAAATGGGGATCGATCGCGAAATTTCTGCGCAGAAACTGTCTAAGTTATCGCGCCCGAAATCCCGCGGAAGCCGCCATAGTCGCGGAGGGACGACCGGGTGGGAGTCCACGGACCCCCCTCCTCCCCCTTCCCCACCCACCCAGGAGGGGCAGTCGATCGTTTTTCCAATTGGGCGAACGCGATCCGGGACCGTCCCGGCCTTCGAAATGGGGATCGATTGTGAAATTTCTGTGCAGAAACTGTTCAAGTTATCGCACCTGAAATCCCGCGGAAGCAGCCATAGTCGCGAAGGGACGACCATGTGGGAGTCCGTGGACCCCCCTTTTCCCCCTTCCCCACTCACCCAGGAGTGGAAGACGATCGTTTTTCCAGTTGGGGCAAACGCGATCCGGGATCGTCCCGGCCTCCGAAATGGTGATCGATCGCGAAATTTCAGCGCAGAAACTGTCCAAGTTATCGCGACCGAAATCCCGCGGAAGCCGCCATAGTCGCGGAGGGACGACCGGGTAGGAGTCCGCGGACCCCCCTAGGCCCCCTTCCCCACCCACCCAGGAGGGGCAGTCGATCGTTTTTCCTGTTGGGGCAAACGCGATCGGGACCGTCCCGACCTCCGAAATAGGGATCGATCGCGAAATTTCGACGCATAAACCGTCCAAGTTATCGCGCTCGAAATTCCGCGGAAGCCGCCATAGTCGCGGAGGGACGACCGGGTGGGTGTCCGCGGACCCTACTCCACCCACTTTCCCACCCACCTAGGAGGGGCAGTCGATCGTTTTTCCAAATGGGGCGAACGCGATCCGGGACCGTCCCGACCACCGAAATGGGGATCGATTGCGAAATTTCTGTGCAGAAACTGTTCAAGTTATCGCGCCTGAAATCCCACGAAAGCAGCCATAGTCGGGGAGCGACGACCGGGAGGGAGTCCGTGGACCCACCTCCTCCCCCTTCCCTACCCACCGAGGAGGGGCAGTCGTTCGTTTTTCCAGTTTGGGCGAACACGATCCGAGACCGTCCCGGCCTCCGAAATGGGGATCGATCGCGAAATTTCTACGTAGAAACTGTTCAAGTTATCGCGCCAGAAATCCGACGGAAGCAGCCATAGTCGCAGAGGGACGGCCAGGTGGGAGTCCGCGGACCCCCTCCACCACCTTCCCTACCCACCCAGGAGGGGCAGTCGATCGTTTTTCCAGTTGGGGCGAACGCGATCCGGGACCTTGCCGGCCTCCGAAATGGGGATCGATTGCGAAATTTCAACGCAGAAACTGTCCAAGTTATCGCGTCCGAAATCCCACGGAAGCCGCCATAGTCACGGAGGGACGACCGGGTGGGAGCCCGCGGACCGCCCTCCGCCCCCATCCCCACTCACCTAGGAGGGGCAGTCGATCGTTTTTCCAGTTGGGGCGAACACAATCGGGACCGTCCCGGCCTACGAAATGGGGATCGATCGCGAAATTTCTGTGTAGAAACTGTCCAAGTTATCGCACCTGAAATCCCGCGGAAGCAGCCATAGTCACGAAGGGACGACTAGGTGGGAGTCCGCAGACCCCCCTTCTCCCCCTTCCCCACTCACCGAGGAGGGGCATTCGATTGTTTTTCCAGCTGGGGCAAACACAATCCAGGACTGTCCCGGCCTCCGAAATAGGGATCAATCGCGAAATTTCAGCGCAGAAACTATCCAAGTTATCGCGTCCGAAATCGCGCGGAAGCCGCCATGTCGCGGAGGGATGACCAGGTGGGAGTCCGCGGACCCCCCCTCCGCCCCCTTTCCCACCCACCTAGGAGGGGAAGTCGATCGTTTTTCCCGTTGGGGCGAACGCGATTGGGACCGTCCCGGCCTCCGAAAAGGGGATCGATTGCGAAATTTCTGCGCAGAAAGTGTCCAAGTTATCGCGCCCGAAATTCCTCGGAAGCAGCCATAGTCACAGAGCGACGACCGGGTGGGAGTCCACGGACCCCCCTCCTCCCTCTTCCCCACCCAACAAGGAGGGGCAGTCGATCGTTTTTCCCGTTGGGGCGAACACGTTCCGGGACCGTCCCGGCCTCCGAAACGGGGATCGATCGCGAAATTTCTATGCAGAAACTGTCCAAGTTATCGTGTCTGAAATCCCATGGAAGCCGCCATAGTCGCGGAGGGACGACCGGGTGGGAGTCCGTGGACACCCCTCCGCCCCCTTCCCCACCCACCCAGGAGGGGGCAGTCGATCGTTTTTCCAGTTGGGGCGAACGCGATCCGGGACCGTCCTGGCCTCCGAAATGGGGATCGATCGCGAAATTTCTGCGCAGAAACTGTCTAAGTTATCGCGCCCGTAATCCCGCGGAAGCCGCCATATTCGTGGAGGGACGACCGGGTGGGAGTCCATGGACCCCCCTCCTCCCCCTTCCCCACGCACCTAGGAGGGGAAGTCGATCGTTTTTCCAGTTGGGGCGAAATCGATCTGGGACCGTCCCGGCCTCCGAAATGGGGATCGATGAAATGGGGATCGATCGCGAAATTTCTGCGCAGAAACTGTCCAAATTATCGCGCCCGAAATCCCATGGAAGCCGCCATAGTCGCGGAGGGATGACCGGGTGGGAGTCCGCAGACCACCTTCCTTCCACTTCCCTATCCACCCAGGAGGGGCAGTCGATCGTTTTTCCAGTTGGGGCGAACGCGATCCGGGACCGTCCTGGCCTCCGAAATGGGGATCGATCGCGAAATTTCTGCGCAGAAACTGTCTAAGTTATCGCGCCCGTAATCCCGCGGAAGCCGCCATATTCGTGGAGGGACGACCGGGTGGGAGTCCATGGACCCCCCTCCTCCCCCTTCCCCACGCACCTAGGAGGGGAAGTCGATCGTTTTTCCAGTTGGGGCGAAATCGATCTGGGACCGTCCCGGCCTCCGAAATGGGGATCGATGAAATGGGGATCGATCGTGAAATTTCTGCGCAGAAACTGTCCAAATTATCGCGCCCGAAATCCCATGGAAGCCGCCATAGTCGCGGAGGGATGACCGGGTGGGAGTCCGCAGACCACCTTCCTTCCCCTTCCCTATCCACCCAGGAGGGGCAGTCGATCGTTTTTCCAGTTGGGGCGAACGCGATCCGAGACCGTTCCGGCCTCCGAAATGGGGATCGATCGCGAAATTTCAGCGAAGAAACTGTCCAAGTTATCGCATCCGAAATCCCGCAAAAGCCGCCATAATCGTGGAGGGACGACCGGGTGGGAGTCCGCGGACCCAGTCGATCGTTTTTCTAATTGGGGCGAACTCGATCGGGGATCGTCCCGGCCTCCGAAATGGGGATCGATCGCGAAATTTCAGCGCAGAAACTGTGCAAGTTATCGCGTTCGAAATTCCGCGGAAGCCGCCATAGTCGTGGAGGGACGACCGGGTGGGAGTCCACGGACCCCCCTCTACCCCCTTCCCTACCCACGGAAGCAGCCATAGTCGCGGAGGGACGGCTGGATGGGAGTCCGCGAACCCCCCTCCTCCCCCTTTCCTACCCACCCAGGAGGGGCAGTCAATCGTTTTTCCAGTTGGGGCGAACGCGATCCGGGACAGTCCTGGCCTCCGAAATGGGGATCGATCGCGAAATTTCAGCGCAGAAACTGTCAAAGTTATCGCTTCCGAAATCCCACGGAAGCCGCCATAGTCGCGGAGGGACGACCGGGTGGGAGTCCACGGACCCCCCTCCGCCCCCTTCCCCACCCAACCAGGAGGGCAAGTCGATCGTTTTTCCAGTTGGGGCAAACACGATCCGGGACCGTCCCAGCCTCCGAAATGGGGATCGATCGTGAAATTTCTGCGCAGAAACTGTCCAAGTTATCGCGTCGAAATCCCGCGGAAGCATCCATAGTCGCGAAGGGACGACCGGGTGGGAGTCCGTGGACCCCCTCCTCCTCCTTCCCCACCCAACCCCACCCACTCTGGAGGGTAGTCGATCGTTTTTCCAGTTGGGGCGAACGCGATCCGGGACCGTCCCAGCCTCCGAAATGGGGATCGATCAAGAAATTTCAATGCAGAAACTGTTCAATTTATCGCGCTTGACATCCCACGGAAGCAGCCATAGTCGCGGAGGGACGGCCAGGCGGGAGTCCGCGGACCCCCCACCTCTCCCTTCCCTACCCACCCAGGAAGGGCAGTCGATCGTTTTTCCAGTTGGGGCGAACGCGGTCCGGGACCATCCTGGCCTCCGAAATAGGGATCGATCGTGAAATTTCAATGCAGAAACTGTTCAATTTATCGCGCTTGAAATCCCGCGGAAGCAGCCATAGTCGCCGAGGGACGACCGGGTGGGAGTCCGCGGACCCCCCTCCTCCCCCTTCCCCACCCACGGAAGCAGCCATAGTCGCGGAGGGACGGCCGAATGGGAGTCCGCGAACCCCCCTCCTCCCCCTTCCCTAACCACCGAGGAGGGGCATTCGATCGTTTTTCCAGTTGGGGCGAACGCGATCCGGGACCGTCCTGGCCTCCGAAATGGGGATCGATCGTGAAATTTCAACGCAGAAACTGTCCAAGTTATCGTGTCCGAAATCCGGTGGAAGCCGCCATAGTCGCGGAGGGACGACCGGGTGGGAGTCCGCGGACCATCCTCTTCCCCCTTCCCTACCAACCCAGGAGGGGCAGTCGATCGTTTTTCCAATTGGGGCGAACGCGATCCGGGACCGTCCCGGCCTCCGAAATGGGGATCGATTGCGAAATTTCAATGCAGAAAATGTCCAAGTTATCGTGTCCTAAATCCCGCAAAAGCCGCCAAAGTCGCGGAGGGACGACCGGGTGGGAGTCCGCGGACCCCCCTCCGCCCCCTTCCCCACCCACCCAGGAGGGACAGTCGATCGTTTTTCCAGTTGGGGGGAACGCGATCTGGGACCGTCCCGGCCTCCGAAATGGGGATCGATCGCGAAATTTCTGCGTAGAAACTGTCCAAGTTATCGCGCCCGAATTCCCGTGGAAGCCGCCATAGTTGCGGAGGGATGACCGAGTGGGAGTCCACGGACACCCTCCTCCCCCTTCCTCGCACACCCAGAAGGGGCAGTCGATTGTTTTTCTAGTTGGGGCGAACGCGATCGGGGACCGTCCCGGCCTCCGAAATGGGTATCGATCGTGAAATTTCTATGCAGAAACTGCCCAAGTTATCACGCCCGAAATCCCACCGAAGCCGCCATAGTCGCGGAGGGATGACCGGCTATGGTCGTTCGGCCGTCGAACGAAGGTTTTTTGTCCGAAAGTCCACGAACGACCACAAATTTGAAATTCAAGATCGACACCCAGATTCGTTTATTTTTTAACCATATTCTGGAAACATGTCCAAAATACTTTAGATCGACATAGCACACAAAGAATTTAATTTTACGTCGCATAATTTATTTTATATAATTATATTATACCAAATACATTTAAAAATTCATAATTGATTAACCACCGGTTTAAAAAATTATTTTAATTCTTTAAAATGTTACATATAACCACCTTTATTGAATTTGTATAGCGGATCGACTAAAAGTTGCATCGATTGGCCATGCGAGTTAGATTTTCAACAACGATAACTTTTCGAATTACAGAACATATATCATCGAAAATACCAATCTAGCCTATCACGACCCTTCATTGGGTGAATATTAATAATTATACATATCAATTTCATTTTTTTGGCCATTTTAGTACTGTTTATCATTTTTTCAAATGAAATAGGTGTTTATAAGAATTAGATTGAGAAAATAAGTAAATAGCCGATGCTAGCCGTCTCAGACCGTCACATGCCGACTCCAGTCAATGCAAAGCTTAATAAAATTTCATGCCATCCTCACCTGACTGCAAATAGGAGACGGAGCCGACTCCGACCGACTGCATGCTCCATTCCTATTTTAAAGTATTCTAGTTGTGAAACTAGACTGCAAGTATAATAGAATGCATGGTTGTTATATTCAAAAGCATGTTAGGTTATTACTATTTACATATATAAGCCTATCTTTGACTTTTTATTACATGGTCTAGCTTAGTACAAATGTAGCACCTTATCTGACACTTATCTTTATAAAAATACAAAATGTTGTTTGAGCTATTTCCATGCGTAAGAAGTGAAATAGCCATAAGGCAAAAGCAAAGAAACAAAGCTACGAAACTTTGTAACTTGAAATAATAAACTATAAACACCGCACCAAATCATTGATTTTCCAACGTTTTATATTTATCAACTGCCAACACTTATAAATGTTATAAACTAACAACAGTCAAAATGCGTTGGCTACTAAAAAAAGTGTTGGTATAAACTTTACAAAATATTTGTTATAATTTGCAACACAAATAAGTGTTACAATAGTCAGTATACCGGTAGATAATTCATTAACATAAGGAGTATCTGGTAATTTTTATATCCCATCTGATTTCTCACGCTTAGCATCTCCTGGCCGCACAAAATTTAATTTCATTTTAGGGTTTCAGTCTTCTTCTTCTACGCAAAATCCGACGGCATCTCTTCTTCAAAGCATCAACTTCTTCTATGTGAGGCTTCTATTTCCATGCGAAATCCAGTTTCAGGCTTCTTCTTCCATGCGAAATCCAATTAGGATTTCAGGCAAGGCCAGCTCTTTATTAAAGTGAGAAAAGCAACGACTTTGGGCTGCAAAAAAATCTAGGGCAGCGTCCTATATACAAATTCATCCATTGCGATCCCTAGAAGAAGAAAAATCGTGAACGAATTCAAATTCACGGTTGAGACTTGACTCTGACGGGAAGTAAATGGCGGCCCTATCTTCAATCGACGGCGGACAACGACTTAGACATTGAATCGGTGGTGCATCGTCGACTTTGACGCCAACTATTGCGACGACGGTGATGGCAACTCCAGGCTCAGCATTGCAAGGGCACAACATACACATCTTTCAAACCTCAAGTAAAGGGTTTTCTCCTCTCAGTTGGTGCTATAGCTCGATCATTCATGAAGTTGTTAGTATAGATTAACCAAAAGTTAACAAGCTGATTCTGAAACCCAACAAAAAGTTGCTACAACAGAGTTGGTTGTTCTAAGATCGCCAACTACAGAAGTAACAACGGAGAATGTACAAATTCATATATGTCTTATTATTGTTATAATTTTTCTTCTAACAAATGTTTGTATAACCTATAATATGTGGTCGGTTCTGTCATGCATGACATGTGTATTGGATTGATTATGGCCTAAGAATAGATGTATGATGTATATCATACAATACCAACGTCCATCCGTTATATATCTTCCTGTAAAATTGAATTTGATTTCATGTTACTGTCCCTGATCAATGAAACATGACTTTTGATTCCATTTACTCTGATCTGAATTTATAAATGAAGCCAAACATGATTACATCATGAGGCTTCCTTGATTATAGTGTATTTGTTATCACAGTACGACATTTCAAACAATCATTGGCCTATTAATAATATTTCTAGAAACTGACTTAAATTATTATTTATTCCCTATAAGCATTGCAGTTGTGATATGGTAACATATCAGTGTAAATCATAATTATAATTTTAAGGTAATGCAGAGTGTTGCCTTCTCGATCAAATAAATTTTATTAACAAATAGTAATAATTTAGTATTACTTATATAAAGTATCGTGCCATCACACTTCATGCACCATGTTTCTTTTACTGTGCTTTTTCCTTGAGATCAGAACTTTAAACTATACATGAAATATAATTATTAAGGAAGAGACTGGAAGAGGCTATGGTCCTATAACTGATCGTCATCCTAAGATAACATGCTACTTTCCTTTTTATAGCAATTCCTCTAATTTTATCATACCAAAAAGTTTGTTTCATAAAAATAGAAGCTATGACAAAAGTGACAAGAACATTAACATTGCTATTGTTATACAATGAACGATTGCAAATACTTGGATGTCAAATGAATTATATGATCATGAGTTATCAAACTACACTATATAATACTACAATCTAGATCATTCTCTGTATGCTTGTGATTACAAAATTTAAATGCATGTGTGAGTAACTACAGTATAATTACTACCAAAACTATCCTACCAATGTAACTGTTAATGTTTGCACCATTTCCATTTACTGCATAAAAAAATTAGGAACACCACATTAAAAAAGAATAACAAGTATTCAATACTAATATTATTATTAATATAACATTACCAGGGACCAAACCATATTAACATAATGGAGAAAATTAAAATATGGCCATGTAAAGAGTTTTTTGCTATGATTTTCTTTACCAAATAGGTTACTCTTGCATTTTCTTTCTCTCATGTTCATTGCTCTGGCGAGTTATATAGTGATGCGCTCTATAATTTATTTGAATACTTGTACTTTTGATCTATTTATGAAGGCAATAGAAGCTTGAGTGCATAATTTATATGAATATAAGTGCGTTGATGGTGGATATTTATGTATATACCTATGCGTCCAAATACACCTATGCGTCCATTTGTGATCTTGCACCTGCTACTATGTACTTTTACATATGTACAATTAGGTGTGAGTTTTTTTTGTATGGGTTGTGTGCTTTGTTGCCTTGTGTTTGTTTTTGTCTGTTACATTATTTTGATCTTCTTTTGTCTTTTTTTCTCTATATATCTTATCTTCTCTCCTTACATATGAGAACTATTGCATACTATTTGAAGATGGATGAGCTTAATTATCTAAGAAGACGCTTGACATTCATAGAGATTTCCTTACAACAAATACCTCTCAGTTCCATAATTTTCATTAAAGGTATGGAAGATCGTTTTTCAAAGATTGTAGATAACTTTTATTATTGTTTAATGTATGTTAGCATTTTCATGAGTAATGTTTGCACTGCAGTGAATATGTACCACCAGATCATTCTTCAAAATCATCAGCCATGTTTCATCAAACAAGGTAATTTGCATGTTATAAATCATGTAATTATATTTTATATTTTTTCAGGTTATGATCCAAATCTCATGCCAAACTTTGCTGCTTAAATCAATTTAGAGAGGAATACTTTCCATCTTCATCAATGAATCAAACTGTTCAATTGGTCAGAGATAAGCTTGATAAGGTGAACTGACACTCAAACATCTTCCACATTTAAAATCACATACTTTATAAATCATTTCTACTTTTCTTATTGGTTATTATTTTGCAGATAAACTCTAGTTTTGATAATTCACAAGCAATGCCGACCTCTTAGAAAGCACGATTAGACAATCGAAGAAGAATCTAATATTATGAGAACATCAATACTCACATTAGGTAATTTTTATCGAGGCATTGTCCTCAACAATGATTTATCTTTTTGATAAAGTATTACCATCTTAATTGTAGTATTTATAAATTATTGATCAGTCAGGCACTGATATAATAAATAAATGGTTTTTTGTTCTCTTTTTTGTTGCCCAACACACAAACTGGTTATTGTTTGCGCAAAAAATGGGCAAACACCCAATGTCGTATGAACTAGTCGATTTTATGTTGTTTTTAGTGATTCGGGTGATTTATGCAAATATATAAAAAGCAGGGACTAAACTGTAAAAGACACACAGATTTATAGTGGTTCGGCCAGAACGTGCTTACGTCCACTTTATATGTTATTCTCCTTTTCCGATCAGATTACAAGTACAAAGCCTTTAGTACAAGTGTATGAAAGTTGTTTGAGAATTCCTTCCGTGCTTGAGCTCTCAAACTTGTCCCCCATTGTTGTACCCCTGCCCCTCTATTTATAGAGTGAGGTTGGGGGCAGGGGTCTAGGATGTTTATAGCTGCTGGTGGACCTGGGCTGATGCAATCTGGACTGGCAACTTTGGTTCGGCATGCTCCGGTTCGGTCGTTGCTTGGTGGAGTTTGATTCGGTGGTGTGTAGAGGGTTGGTCCGGTCTTGGTTTGGTTCGGTGGTTTTTGGTTCGGTGGGGAGACATCTGGTGATGGTTGGTCCGGTCTTGGTTTTGTGAGGCTTGGATCGGTGGGAAGCCATCCGGTTAGGGTGGTCCGGTGCTTTAATCTGTGGGGATCGGTTCGGCATTGGTTTAGTGGAGATGTTGGACCGGTAGTGGGTGGTGAAAGATGAAGCTTCGGTTGTAGTTGATTCGGTGGGAAAGGAAGTGGAGTTGATTCGATCTCGGTACTACCGAATGGATCTGCTGAATGATACCCTGTGTTGGGAATGCCGAATGAGCCTTCATATGTGAGAATGCCGAATGAACCATGGGGAGTCCGAACACTTGATCTTCCAGACGAAACCGAGGGGTTGTAAGTACCGGATGACACTTATTACCGGATGAACTCGGGGAGTGTAGTGTCGAACGAACTCTTGCCTTGCTTCCAATCGATTTTCAATCCCGACATCCATCATTCCTTGCCAACTTGTCGATATTCCAGTTTTGACCAAAAAATGGGATAACACTTTTCCCCCCAAAACATCCCTTGTGATAACAAGGCGTGTTTTGAATAGTTCCGAATCCAATATCCAAAGTCCATAGCCATATTGCCAGAGTAGATCATCCTTGACTGCTCCGAGTCGATTTCCAATTCCAAATCCAATAACCAAAGCTTGAGCCAATTCCATGTCCATCCGAACTCGACAACCGAGCCCCAAACCATCCTTATCCAATAGCCAATAACCGAATCCAGGACCTCTCTGGGTCAATATCCAAATCCATAACCTCTCCGGGCTCTTGCCAAGCGCAATCCATACCTGACGACTGTGATCCAGTGTCCCTGTACGTTAAGCTAGCCTCCTCGTGTTCTTGTCGAGCGTAATCCACACTTGACGACCTTGGTCCAGTGTCCCTGGACGTTGAGCTAACCTCTCCGGGTTCTTGCCAAGCGTAATCCACACTTGAAGACCTTGGTCCAGTGTCCCTGGACGTTGTACAATGCCATGGCTTAAGTCCTAAGCCGAATCCTGGTCTCTCCGGACCCCTGCCGAGCATAGTCCATACTCGACGACCTGAAAATATCAATTGATAATACAGGGCCTAAGTCCTACGCCGAGCCGTGGTCACTCCGGACCCTTGCCGAGCATAGTCCATACTCGACGACCTGAATGACTCAATTTACCACGTTTGGGCAAAGCGACTCACCCCTTGCCAGGCATAATCCATACCCGACGACCGTTTATCAAAAATCAGATAAAAATCCAATCAAGATCCAATCCAAAATCCAAATCCAAAATCCAAATCCAAAATCCAAATCCAAAACCAGAAAACCAGAAATCCAAATCAGCATCCAAAACCGAAAACAATCATCAAAGGAAAATCCAAATCAAAAAGCAAGAAAAACTAGGAGCTCAATCCAAGCTCCAAAACCGAAAACCAAAAAGAAAAGCAGTGTCCAATCCAAAAGCAAAAGATAAATTTCACAAACCATAGCATCGCAGTTTATTATCATTCAGAGCATGCCTAGGGGCTATCTCCGTCCCCATACATGTGTAAATGACTTGGTTGCTTGCCAATAGTTTGCTACTTATTTCATATTAACCTGGTCAAGGGATGATCAACCGACCATCATTCCTGGGCCTCCCACCATCGTAGCTTGAGGTAGGCGGTGGTTGCTCCTGCCTCGCCGTTGCATTCCGAGGTCCAACATATTGTGACAGTTGTCCATTCCTTACATGTTCCTCAATTATGTCCTTTAAGTGCCTGCAGTTGTTGGTGTCGTGTCCATCCAAATCATGGAAGAGACAGTGCCTTCCTGATGTCCTTTCCCGTTCTGTTGGTTCTCTCCTAGCCGGCCTCCGGTAGTGAAGGCGATTTTGAGTATCCAGGTATATCCGCTCCAGTGTCTCGTTCAATCCTGTGTATGTGGAAAACTTTGGATCCTTCCATTGCTTCCTAGCATTTCCAGAATCACCGTGCAACTTCCCTTTTCCTTTGTCTTTATCCGGACCTTTGCTGGATGGCCCTCCAACCTCAACTGCATTAACCTTTTTCAACTTTAAATCCATACTCGCATCTTCTTGCCGAAGGAACCTTTCTGCCTCACGAAAGAATTCGTCGAGATCCCGTAGGGGATCTCGTATCAGAGATACCTTGAAATCCGAGTTCTCCCTGACTCTTGATACTGCTGCCATTAAAACCATCGATGGATCGGGCCGATCCACCGAAGCAACGGCGACACTGAATCGAGTTAGAAAAGCTCTAAGCGATTCATCCATCCTTTGCCTTACCGATGTCAATGTCATCACGTTCTTCGGTCTCTTGACATGAACCCGAAACTGTCCCAAAAACCTTTCCACCAATTCCCTCCAAGTCCTGATAGATCCTTCCTCCAGCTGCTTGAACCACATCGCAGCTAAGTCCGTCAAGTATAAAGGAAAGCATCGGGCCATCACCTCCTCCGATGCCCCCAGCACCTCCATGTGTCTGGTGTATCTCATCAAGTGATCCGTAGGGTCTGCCTTGCCATCGTATACCTCCACGCTAGGTAGCTTGAACTTAGATGGATTCTGAGCCATCCTTATTTCCCGAGTGAACGGACTCCGGTTTACTCCTTCCAAGTCTATGCTGGTCAAACCACCTCGCACAGTCTTCCTGATTATATATACCAATCCACCGTTGTCTGTCGGGGTTGCCCCCGAGGGAACTCCGGTACATACTCTTCATGTGGCTCGTCAGCAACGTTGGTTCTAGCCTGTTGAACTCCTTCCAAAGGTCCTTCTGTGTTGGATCCTGCGGGCATGCCCCCAAGCCCTTGTCGATTGCCCTGTAGCTCTGTATCCTGTCCTCCATTAGGTTCCATAACCCTAGCTCCTTGTCCTGCATCCACAGCCGCTGTAGCTGTTCCTAAGTTCTGCATCCCTGCGGCTCTCATTTGCTCCAAGAAAGTTTGCATCATCTCCTGTTGACTCTTCAACAACCTCTCTTGCAGTGAATTTGTTATGGCTTCCATTTCATCCCGGGTTATGTAGATCGAAGCCGGTCCTTCCTCACCTCCGGAGGATGCTTGTTGACTCCCTTCCTGTTGGCCTCTCTCAGCCCTTAGCCTTCTACTATTTTGCCTAGTCATTGTCTCCTAAATCCAAACTTCTTCTATCCGATGTAGTGGGAGCTGGTTCTTCTCAGTGAAAGCACCAAAATGTTTGCGCAAAAAATGGGCAAACACCCAATGTCGTATGAACTAGTCAATTTTATGTTGTTTTTAGTGATTTGGGTGATTTATGCAAATATATAAAAAGCAGGGACTAAACTGTAAAAGACACACAAATTTATAGTGGTTCGGCCAAAACGTGCCTACGTCCACTTTATATGTTATTCTCCTTTTCCGATCAGATTACAAGTGCAAAGCCTTTAGTACAAGTGTATGAAAGTTGTTTGAGAATTCCATCTGTGCTTGAGCTCTCAAACTTGTCCCCAATTGTTGTACCCCTGCCCCTCTATTTATAGAGTGAGGTTGGGGGCAGGAGTCTAGGATGTTTATAGCTGCTGGTGGGCCTGGGCTGATGCAATCTGGACCGGCAACTTTGGTTCGGCATGCTCCGTTTCGGTCGTGGCTTGGTGGAGTTTGATTCGGTGGTGTGTAGAGGGTTGGCCCGGTCTTGGTTTGGTTCGGTGGTTTTTGGTTCGGTGGGGAGACATCCGGTGATGGTTGGTCTGGTCTTAGTTTGGTGAGGCTTGGATCGGTGGGAAGCCATCCGGTTAGGGTGGTCCGGTGCTTGATTCTGTGGGGATCGGTTCGGCATTGGTTTAGTGGAGATGTTGGACCGGTAGTGGGTGGTGAAAGATGGAGCTTCGGTTGTAGTTGATTCGGTGGGAAAGGAAGTGGAGTTGATTCGGTCTCGGTACTACCGAATGGATCTGCCGAATGATACCTTGTGTTGGGAATGCCGAATGAGCCTTCATATGTGTGAACGCCGAATGAACCATGGGGAGTCCAAACACTTGATCTTCCGGACGAAACCGAGGGGTTTTAAGTACCGGATGACACTTATTACCGGATGAACTCGGGGAGTGTAGTGTCGAACGAACTCTTGCCTTGCTTCCAATCGATTTTCATTCCCGACATCCATCATTCCTTGCCGACTTGTCGATATTCTAGTTTTGACCAAAAAATGGGATAACAGTTACTTCCATGCCTTTTTTAGGTCTTGTAATAGTAAATATTCTGGTTTCGTTTGCTTCCATTCTTTGTTCCTCATAATCTCTTCTTCGTACACTACCGGATTATCCTTTATACAGCGATCAATGTATTGTTTTGTTTTCCATCTATGTTTCTCACTTCAATAAGTTGTTCATTATTCTCTATTTTTTCCAACAGCTACTTCCAAGCTGCTAATGCATGTTAATCATCACTTGCACTTGAAAACTACTTTAGAACTATAATTTCTTGGTATTTCTAGAAAAATTTGCCATTTTCATGGAATTTCATTGGAGAAAGTCAATGATAGAAGATTTGGGTATACATTTACTTGTGCAACAATAGGGTTTTCCCTAAAAGCTTGTAATTTTAAAAGTTCCAGTCATTTAGTGATTACAGTTTAATTTAGACATGTTGTGCATTGTTGGATTATAAATAGGTTGAAAACTGTGTATCGAAAAAAGAGCTATTGGTTAGTACTTAAAAAACGATAGCATAATTTCAAATAATGTAAACTAAAATTTAGTTTATAGCGTATGTTTATAATCTAGGACGGTACATTTTCAAATTTTTATACAAGTCATATTAGTTAATATATTGAGACAACAGTCATTCTGAATAGGAGTATTTAGGGATCAATGACTTGTTGTATACGCTCATGCAATTCTATTTAATATCTGAATTATATTCTAGTCTACTTGCTTTTACTCGAGGACATCGATCTTTTGTGTATATTTGATGTACACCTCAATTCACATTATTTACTGCTATTTTTTGTTTTTCTTTACAAAAATTATAATACAAGGTAGCATGGTATTTTAAGAATGGCTACGATATATTAGGATAAAGTAAAAAATCGCCCATGTTAAATCTTGCTTAGTTATTGGCAAGCTCAAAATACATAACCACTATCTTACAATACGGAAAGACAGTGGACTAGGTATATTTTCAATAAATAAAATGGCACTTTAAATTAATACTCATCCACTTTTTTATGTAATCAAAATTCGGATTTATTGTATACACAATAAAAAACGATCAGCTTTTAGCATGTTTGGTTAATATATCTTTAGCTATTATGATTTTTTCCTTAATAGAAGGAAATGGTTAGTTGAATTATAAAATGATTTTTTATGGAATGTTGTAGATAAGATGTCAAAGTACTATTTATCTTCCAATAAGCAGAGTTGCACAATATGCTACTCAGCTACAGTATTACTATCTTGGTGTGTTGTAGACGTGTAGAAAAATTGTAGGCTTCCATGAATAAAAAATGGATGAGAAATTATCCCAAGGTTAAAAACAAATTCAGCCCAAACTGTATTATGCCCACTGTACATATCTTGGGTTTCTAAGTTCATAGCCTAAGTGCATGTATGGCTATGTAGTCAGTTCCCTTAGTGTTAAACTAAGTTGCGCAACCCAGTTTTAAAAGTGTTATACTGGGTTGCAGCAACTCGGTGTTAAAATTGGGTTGCACAACCAAGTTTTAACACTATTAAACCGAGTTGCAGCAACTCGGTTAACACCGAGTTGCAACAACTCGGTGTTAAAACCGAGTTGCATGCCGAGTTATTATGAAACTGAATGCTTTTCGAGTTAAAATTGAAAACTGAGTTGTAACTCATTAATGTAATTGATTTTGAAGTTGCAAGTTTTTATTGATTGTTTACATTAAATGCAGGCGTGTGTAGAGGTTTGGATTGTCGCATGGACGTTGAAGAATGTGCAAACCATCGTAGTTTGGAGTGGATGATCCAAAATGGTTAGGTTAACCTTAAGTTAAACTTTAAGTGTATTTTGAAATTAAAATTTTCATAGCTTATGTTGTTGTAATATCAGAATACATGACATTGTAATATTAAGATATCTTTAATAATCTTTTATGACATATTTACTCCATTTGCAGAGCATTTTAAATTTTACAATCTGTATGATGAATTGTCTGATATGGGGACCACTGTTTATGATATCTTATACTCCATTTGCTTTAAATATTTTAATATTAGTATTGCAAGAAATTATGTAAAATCATAAGTTTACATTTGCAACACTTGTAAATGTTATTTGTAAAAGCATTTTATGTGTAACAACACATATGTGTTACTAAATAATTATTTTCCAATACTTATAAGCGTTACCGTATATTTTTGTACCAACACTTATAAGCGTTACCGCATATTTCTGTACCAACACTTTTAAGCGTTACCGTTTATTTCTGTACCAACACTTATAAGCATTACCGTATATTTTTGTACCAACACGTATAAGTGTTACCGTATATCTAGGTACCAACACTTATAAGTGTTAGAAATACGTATGTTCGTAACACTTATAAGTGTTACAAATTTGGCCGCTTCTTTCCTCACAGTCCATTAGTAACACTTAAAAAGTGTTACTGAAATTATTTGTAACACTTATAAATGTTAGGATTTGCCTGTTTTGGTGTAGTGAAATAGGTTTTCACTCCTTTCAAAGCTACTAAACCATATAGGATGAAATCATTTAATATATAGGCACTGTACTGAGCTAGTTGTAAAGCAAAGGTCACTTTTATATGGATAAAAGCATGTAGAATTAGGCTGCTATTTCAAAAAAATGAAACTTTCAGGTGCATTTAGATGAAATGTAAATAAAGTCAAGAAAGCTATATATTTAGGGTGTTATACTTACCCTAGACTTCATAACTTTTGTTTAAAAACAATTTTATAAATATATGCGTGTTATATATAAATTAGAATAACGGATTGAAAACTCTATTTATAAAATCATACAATCATTACAAAATAGCTCAAACGACAGAACAAAGCAAACAAAAAGCATACCCCTTATGTACCGTGTATGACATGTCTAACTAAACACTTATATGCCAATGTAATATCTTTAAGTGCTGCTATGCGTAGCAATGGACTAAACTGAATTGGTTTGCGAAATACTTCATCAATACTCACCCATGCATTAGCCTTTAATTATTAAATACTTATGTACTATATAAACAAACACTACACTAACCCAGCTGAAATCCTCATATACATCATGATAACAATAACAAACATATGGAGAGGCATCAGTACTTAAATGGAACAAAATCCTGGAATTTGCAGGTAAGTCATTGAACTTGTAATATATAAATGACACACACTACACACTTGCAAATGTTCAATTCCAATTAGCTACGTATATTTACAAGATTTAAAATATATAAATATAGTTTAAACACTTAGTAACAACAAACGAATACAAGGACACAAGCTACTCATGCAAAGGCAACTCTCTCACTAAAAACAGCATCACTCATGCACCCTATACTCACACTAACTCACACGCATGGCTGTTGCACTTTCGTGCCTATTCACATAAAATCCACTGTCATATAATTTAAAGGTAGAAGGAAAATATGACAATATATACATACTTACAAAATGAAAACAAAGGAACCACAAAAGCAAGCAAATAACGGTGAGAAAAAGAATAAGAAAACAAAGATTTGGCAGTAATCAGTTAAACAAAATTATGGAACCAAATCAGTTCCAGGTTTGTTCACAGGTCGGCGATAGTCCTGGAGCTAATGAGGCTCTAGGTTACTCTAAGTTCTGGTGAGTGATGCTTTATATTGGACAACCACTAGGGATTAAAACTGGCATGCAAGCATTGTTCGTTCAATAATTAAGTTTCTAACTTAATGATTTCCTACAATTCAACTAAAATAATATGCTTATGCTAAACTTAAAATTCTATTCAAACGCAGATTCAAAACAGCAACAATGCACTCATTTACAGAAACTTAGCATAATTCGATTATAAGAACAAGCATATGGCTTTAGAGAATAGTAGTGTGAGGGATACTCACCGAAACCATTGCTAATGAATTAGCAATAACCACCATTCCCTAGGTCATCACGTTTGTCACTACCGTCCTCGAGCCAGCACTTCGACCTCCTCCATGTTGCCGCCCTAACTTTGACAGCACCCGTAATCCTAGTCCTCGCGCTTCATTGCTTTGAACGAGAGACCGTTACAATGATCATCTAGGTTTCTATTTTTAGTTAATTTTATTTCCTTTTCTGTAATTTCAATTTGGAGT
Organism: Allium cepa; assembly: GCA_030765085.1. Lineage (NCBI taxonomy): Eukaryota > Viridiplantae > Streptophyta > Magnoliopsida > Asparagales > Amaryllidaceae > Allium > Allium cepa. The sequence goes on along the minus strand of CM060938.1, from coordinate 908,601,532 downwards.
TCGCAAAAGATGAACGTGAACAAATTTTGTTTCCAGGAAGTTTATTCAGGTATGATAAGGTTAACTTGGGAGTGATGATCTACTAATGGGCTTGTTATTCTTAAAGCCCAACAAAATAAATTAATTCAAACACATAGGTTTTAGTTATCTCTTGTACTAATTGATTGATCTCAACAAATCAAAGCAAAGCTATCTATTTAACTCTACTTAAAATTTCAATAATTAATTAAGAATGTGAAACAAGAATCAAATTATAAAACTTCATTTTACAAATCCCACAAGCTGTAGTTATTATCCTATTATTATATTTGACAATTAAAGAAAATCCAATTTGTTGGGCGAATTCTCACCCAGAAGACCTCGAGACCAAGAGGCGCCAACCTCACTTGTATTCACATCCTACCCTTCACCAGCAAAGCCAAGGGACCATTTGGAAGCCCAACCTATAGGCCATTCGGCAATAGCCCATTCGGCATCCCCAGTGCACAAGCCCATTCGGCAGAGAAATGGAGCCTCGTTCGGCAATGCATGTCCCAAGCATAGAAGCACATTCGGCAGGAGTCCATTCGGCAGATCTTATGTCCCATTCGGCATATCCTAGTTCTCATTCGGCGCGACCCATTCGGTAGCCAAGAGGAAGCTTCATCCGGTCAAACTCCTACCGGACCAACCCCATCTCCGGTCCACCATACCACTCCTACTACCGGACCAGGGTCCTACCGGTCCATGCGCCACTTCCCTACCAGTCCAACCTATGGCCGAACCAACTATTCTCCCACACATCACCTTATGCCGAACCAACAGCCAACCATGCTACCGAACCAGAGTGATGGGAAGCCATCACCGGACCAAACCTACCACCGAACCAATACATCACGCTAAACCAAAGCCTCTCCACATCATCTCCATGCACGGCCGAATGAAGCTCCGCCGAACCAGATGACTACCAGGCCAGATTGCTTCAGCCCAGGCCCGCTGGCAGCTATATACACCCAAGACCCCTGCCCCCTACCTCACTCTATAAATAGAGGGGCAGGGGTACAACAATGGCAGACAAGTTTGAGAGCTCAAGCAAGGAAGGAACTTTCAAACTACTTTCATACACTTGTATACAAAGCATTGTACTTGTAATCTGGAAGAAGAAAGATAATAACATATAAAGTGGACGTAGGCACATTCTGGCCGAACCACTATAAATCTGCGTGTCTTTTACATTTCAGCCCTTACCTTTCTCATATTTACATACTCATCTAAAATCATTGAAAATCACACATACTCAACTAAAATAATACGACTTGGAGGTGTTTGTCCATTTTTTGTGCAAACATTTTTGGTGCTTTCACTGAGAACTGAACTCAGGCTTCATCTTCTCCCACTCAACCTTCTTCCTAACAACATCACTCGTTGCTTAGAAATCATGCCTTCCAAACAGAGAAGGGATGTTAACAAAGGAAAGAACCTCGCAACTAGCAGCCTTCCAGATCCAGCAATCACAGATCAGCCCACTTCAACAGCAGTACCAGATGAAAATCAGGAAAATCCAACTGGTCCCGCAGCGGAACAACCAATCACTAGGGCAGATCTGGACAGGGTTGTGGCTGAAGTAACTAACCGCTTCACATCCCAACAAGAAACTTTGGTGGACCAACTCATGACACGTTTAAGGGACGCTGAAGAGTCCAACCGCAACACTGAATCATGGGGTGAATCCCAATCCGGAGGATCCCGGAGGCAACAAAGGTCTTCACTCTTCGAACAAGCTATCAACAGGAAAAACGATGATAGGGGCCGCGCCCGGACTCAGCCCGAATTCCGACTCGAGGAAGCCCTTGGAACCGAACCTAGCGGGGGAGGCACCAGGCGAGGGTCGGATGTAGCTGAGCCAGTCATGCCACCTAATCATAGAAACCCCGCTGAACGGAGCCGAGCTAGAACCCAGCCCGAAGTTGACCCCATGGATGTGCTCGAAACAGAACCCCACAGGGGAAGATCAAGGCGGGGGGCAACTGTAGCTGGTCCTAGCGTGCATCCAAGCAGCCAAAGACAACCACTGGATAATGCTAGAGGTGATAGACTGTACCATCCCTACAGGTCATCTGGGCGAGATAGATCCCGCAGGGAAGAACCGAGCTCATTTTTGTCCGCTCCAAGTTCTGACGAGCGGATGGCACGATTATTCAAAGAATGTGTCCAACGGGAGCAAAGGGACCGGGGAATAGGCGCTAGGGTCACCAGTCCCTTTACCCGAAATATCGAAACTGCCATCACTCCCCGGGAATGGAAAATGCCAACCATGGAACCTTACAAAGGAACTTCCGACCCCATCGTACACCTGCAGAGATACACCCAGCATATGCTCATGAGTGGAGCAACAGAAGGAGTATTATGTAAATGCTTTCCGCTATTCCTATCAGATCTAGCTACCTCCTGGTTCTGCCATCTACCCCAAGGATCCATCAACTCATGGGAGATGTTGAAAGAAAGGTTTATTAGCCAGTTCCGCATCCATGTGGAACAACCCAGGGATGCTTATTCTCTATCCAATGTCAAACAGAAAACCGGAGAGACGCTACAACAATATCTAACACGGTTCAACGCCGCAGCGGCAACAGTTCAAGATGCCAATGAGAAACTTATCCTAACGGCCCTTTGTAGTGGCGTGCATCCGGATACCAAGTTTGCTAGGAGGTTAACAAAAGATAAACCAGCTACGTTACCTGACTTCTTCCATGAAGCTGGGAAGTATATGAGGCTTGAAAACGCTACCGCTAAAAGACAGTCAGGACAACAGGCTAAGACTACCCATGGCGACACTCCCGCTGCAACAAAGGACGTTTGAAGAAATGACTCTAGAGATAACGCTGGGGGCAAGAAGGGAGGAAAGCGTTTATATCAACCAGGACAGAGATTTGACTCTTGCCCCCCTCCCTTGCTTTAAACTTTGTCCTGGATGGCTAGAAGGATGTTTTTAATCACTTCACCAAATGGGTGGAAGCGGACCCTTTAAAATAAAATATCTTTGGCATAAATTATCAACTTCTTACATAAATTATCAACTTCTTGATCAAAAAATATTCTATGCAGGTACGGAGTCCCACTCAAGATCATATCAAACAACGGACTCCAGTTTGACAACAAAGAGTTTACCAACCGATGCCAAGAGCACATAATTCACAAAAGCTTCTCATCTGTAGCTTATCCTCAGGCAAACGGACAAGTCAAAGCTGTCAGCAGAATTCTCAAAACCCTAACCAAGAAGAAGCTTGAAAAGTCAAAAGGCGCTTGGGTGGACGAACTTCCTACGGCACCCTGGGCCTGCCGCACCTCTCATAGAACATCAACGGGGCATACTCCTTTCTCTTTGGCATACAGATTGGAGGCCATGCCCCCAGTTGAAACTGTAGCGCCATCTCACCATGGGACCCACTGCAACCCAGAAGAAAACGAAGAACTCCTCCTCATGTCTTTGGATCTGATTGAGGAGAGGAGAAACGATGCAACACTTAAAAGCAGAAGCCCACAAGCAAAAAGTGGCAGCACAATGCAACTCCAAAATCAAGCATCGCAGCTTACAAGAGGGAGATCTTATCCTCATGCGGATCCTCCCGCAACACCGAATCATGGACCGAGTCCCAATCTGGAGGATCTGTGAGACAACAATGACCTTTCTTCTTCGAAGAGGTTAATAAAGAAATGGTCATGGTAGGAGCCGAGCCCGGACTCAGCCCGAATTCCGACCTGAGGAAACACTTGGAACCAAACCCAACGGGGGAGGTGCCAGGCAGGGGTCGGATATAGCTGAGCCTGTCATGCTACCTAACCATGAAAGCACCAGTAGACGGACCATATGAAATTCATCAAGATCTTCACAACAACGGAGCTTATATTTTGTCAACAGTGGACGGAGTGGTGTTCCAGAGGGCTTGGAACATCCGACACCTCCGTCGATACTTTGCTTAACATGTACCGCCCATATGAAGCGTATTAACACGGTGGACGTAGGCATTATCGTGCCGAACCACTTTAAAAATCTTATCTCTTGTTACCTTGTGCCTTCATATCTTGGCTGCTTGTTAAGCTTTATCCCTTTCTGTTGAACAAAATCCTATGGCATCTCCACTCAAGATGCACCGCGGCCTCATCTGGACTAGGCCTAACAGGTACGCTACGATTCTATGCACTCGCCAATGAGACACTTTTGCTCCAGCATCCCTCTGCTGCGGGTTAACTCATTGTGCGCCTGCCCTCAAAGCCAACTGTAATGAGCCGATTATAAGTCATCATAAAGGCCGACTATAGCCGATGGCAGCTCATTACGGCGTTCGGCTCGCCGGTAACTGTGAACCTACTTTAAGCCCCAACATAAGGTGTGGCCAGCCAGGGGTAGTTCACGGCCAACGGCACCCACGCTAGCCGGCCACGGTAAATCGAATAATACCCACGATTACGGACCATAATGGTTCGGGTAGTTACCGTGCGCGATCTCGGCTCCGATGTGTCTTAAGTGCGGCTGTGGTAAAAAAGAAAACTCCCCGCGGAGGCGTAAGATGGGTGACAAATGTCTCCAAGACCCACAGCTAGGGAAAGTGACTACAAAACCCGTTTGCCACGAACTTAAGCACATCGACGGCCTTCCGTGACTGGAAGTTTTACTTTTACTATATTTCCATTCCATTTAAATATTTTTCTCCTATCCTGTATAACAAACTCTAAAGTACAGGAAACCAAATAGGAAGCATTCACTCATGAGGCTCTAAGCCTGCGTGCTGGGTAGCAGGGCGCTCGGCTATACCCGTGAACAGTTACACAAAACACTCAAAGCTAACGCCTGCGAATAAAACATAAAGGGCGGTACTCTCTTCTCTTGTACATAAATGCGTAACTATAACTTATTCATACACTGACATTGCAACACGTGAAGTTATATTTCAAGCAAAAACTTAACATCAAACACAACTAGAATCACAGGCATATACGTAACTATACTTCTCACACAACATATCAAGATAATCACAGCAACAACATTTAAACATGACAAAATCAGCCTATATTATAAGATCACACGAAGTTATTCTTTGCAAATAATTTTATTACAGTTGCATATCAAAGACTAACATGAACAGTGATAAAAAAAGAAACAAAAAGATGGCAGATGCATCCACACTCCATCACCAACTCCCCCAGCCTACTTAGCCGCAGGATCAGAACCCCCAGCATGTGGATCTGAAGTCCCACCTGTCCAGATCGGAAAAGGAATTCATTAAACGAACGATCAAGTTATGAAAACACGGAAAGAAAAGAAAGGGAAAAGAATAACTCACCAGCATCCGCCGCTTGATCCTCATCATCCAACTGCACGCCCGCTTCCTCCGCAGCAAGCAGCCGCATCCCCTCCTTCACCGCCGCTTGCTCCTCCTTTGAGAACTGAGCAGTAACCGCACTCAAGTTGAAAGCCTCTCCGCCTTCCTTACCCGCGTTCACCCTGGCCTCCTCTAAAGCCTGGAGATACACCTTGGCCATGACCCGAGGGTAATCGTCCATCCAAGACAAGCCGCCCTCTTTCCAAGTATGGAAGTACATATCCTGAAGCATCTCATCCATCATCCCCTCATTTTCCTCAAACTCCCTCACCCGAGCCTCGGAAGCTTGCAACTTAGCGACGGCGACGTCCCTCTCTGATTGGTATCTCAAGCAGTCAGCCTGGAGTGACCTCCTCATTTCCTCCTCCTTCAACCTAAGGGACCTCCTCATCTCCTCCATCTCCTCCTTCAACTCAGCCTGAGCCATCTCCGCAGCCTCGAGTCTCCCCGACAACTCCTCTACCCACTTGAGATCCGCATTTCGAACCTCATCCACCGTTGTAATGGCCATGTTAATCCGCTCCCTGCAGGTAACCTCCATCTTCCGTAACTCCGCCCTACTGGCCTTCTCCATGGTCTCTTTCAGACGCTGGGAGGCTTCCTCATGCTGGGAGATCTGGATGGCTTGGTCGGCAAGCTGCTTGGCCTGATCGGCAACCTTTAGCCTTAACCGAATATTAGCACTCCCAATCTCCTCCCCGGCCTTGACCAATCGAGCATGATGCTCCATTAACTTCTTAGTCTCTTCGGCCACCCGGTCAATATTAGCCTTGGCCTCGTCCCCCATAGTAACTACCCGAGTAGTAAGCAGATCAAGATCTAGGGACTTGGCCTCATCCAGCACACGTACCATGGGGTTGCGGGGAAGTAGGTGCTCGCCCGTGGTCTCATCAAATGAAATGTCCCGAAAACTTGGGTCTAAATCAGGATGACCGGCAAAAGGGTCACGAGGCACGGGGCGAGGCACATCGGGACGCCTTATATGAATGACAGTAGATCTCTTGGAAGGAGGAGGAGGGGGACCGGACTCCGTGCTCTCCTCCGTAGTGTCACAAGGAGGCTGAGTAGGAGGAGGCTGAATAGGAAGCTGCGAAGCAGAAGAAGACTCAAATAGGGAACGGCTCCGCTTCCTTTTCTGAATACTCTCTTCGATGACCCCGAGAAGAGGACGGTAACTAACCACGTCCCCAGTGCGATCAGTGGGAGGCTTCGCAGAAGCCCTCCTCGACTTGAATTGTTCGAGGCGGTGTCGAACATCTGAAGTTTTAGCCACCTGGCCTGCCCCTGGAATAAAGAACGAGTGTTACAAACATACAATAATCCGCAGTTCATAAAAATGTGCTAAGTTAAAATGAAAGAAAAGTGAGGAGACACATCTATTATACAAACCCGGCGGAGGAGTGGGATACTGCAATAAGTCCTGGATCTCATTCCAGGACGGAAGTGAACCGTAAAAAATTTCTAAGTCCTTATCGAAAATAGAATCGGCAGAAGACAAAAGTTCACCTTGCGTCGCCGGAATCACCCTAGCTGAGGAACCCTTAGAGGATGGGTCAGTGCCAGCCACAGCTTTGCCGGTTTCCTTTGCCTTCTCCGTCTCCGACTCTCCCTCCGACTCCCCGAAGGCCCGACGGAGAGCCTCATCCAGTTCGAGGTCTTGTTCAGAGGTTAGAGCAGCAACATCACTACCACCTTGACCGTCGCCATCTCCTCCACCCTCCGACCCTTCTCCAACTTCGCCTCCTTCCTCCTCTTCTACACCTTCCTCCTCCGGGACAATCGGACAAGTACTTGGAGAAGGGCCATCGGACTTCTTCAGTTTCTTCCCCCCAACAGCAGGACGCGCTGCGAAAGGCTCCCTCTTACCGCTCTTTACCGTAGCCCCCTCCTTAGCTTTAGCAGCCCTCTCCTCAGCCGTATCCCTTTGCTTAACCACGGACTGGCGCGGTAAGATCAAATTATACTCCAAGAGGGTTGCGTTCCTGATCAAGAAAGAGGCCGACCGGTCCCGTGCCGGAATAGCCTTTAGTTCAGCAGCCATTCGCACTAAGGAATCGTCCTCCACGACTGCAATACCACCTGTCGCTAGCCAGAAATAGAAGCATGTCAGAAAAAAACACTACAGTCAAAACACATGAAAAATATAAATGAAATCAATCTTACAGCCGGAAGTGAAAAGGCGGAAAGAAACAGCATCGTCCTTGACGAAGAACCACTCTTTCTTGAACATGGTGAACTTGGAATACAAGTCCAGAACTGGTTTGAAGGGCACGGCCGCCTCCAGACTAATATACGGAGACCCCTTCTTATAGCCTCTCAGGTTGTACAAGTATCGGATTTCCCGGTTAGAAGGAGGACGCCCGTACCTCCTCTGGAAGATAACAAAGAGGCTCACCAGGATGGCATATGAGTTAGGCTGGAGCTGGAAAGGAGCCACCTTCAAATAGGTGGTGAAGCTTACTATCCAAGCGTTGATAGGGGGGATAGCGCCGCACATGCAATGGTATCTGCTAAAAGCGAAGTAGCCCTCGGGAGGATTATATGGCATCACTCCATCTCCTGGCAGCAGCATAAGAGCCCTATCTATCCCAAAGGAACGGGATATGACGTCAAGTTGCTCCTCCTTTAAGGAGCTAGGAAAGC